>CM059013.1:27686144-28903583 GCA_030272315.1 Paspalum vaginatum | reverse complement strand
AAAACTGGTGGCATTGGAAACTTTATCTTCTTAGGTTTCCAGGCATATGTGGATCATCAAAATTGGAGTCCGTTTGTGGCCTGGGCGATGATTTTACTGATGACTAGTCTGATGAGTAGAATTGGGCCACCATGTTGACTTGGACGTCCTTTTTGCCCACCTCCTGGTCCGAGCTGTTCTCCAAGGCCTTCATGGTCCTCTCCTAAGTTCCTAAGTACAATATAATCAACCATAATATTAGGTAGCATACCATTCTCACAAGTATATGTAAGGGCACTTAGGAACGAGCTCACCTGTTGGTTCAATTGTCTTGCATGTGCTCTTGTAATAGGTCCTTGCATAATCATAGGAGTGATGTCCTCATCACTTTTGGCCTCATGTAAAGGAACATCAGGTGCACGCTGTGGCGAAACAGCCGATTTAATCCGGGCTAAGCACACCTGCCACCTCTGGCTTGCAGTGCGATTAGACCGAACTAAACCCGGTCGTCCGTCGAGAGTCGTTCGACTCCCGATATTACCTTTTCCCAGAGGAACCGACATCATACACATCTGACCCACGATGGAGCCACAACAGAAACATCATCACAGGCAGTTGAATAGCGTAAAATTAGACTTAGTTACAAACCAGCTTTTACATAAAATACAAGTTCAACATAATGTTATAAGGCAACAAGTTTGAAAGTTTCTCGCAGCGGAAATATAAGTTTAGGGGTCACCATATTATCACCAAAAGATTTGCATTAGAGGTACAACATCGAGCCCACCGATGCTGCCCTCGTTCCACTCAGTCATCTCATCCTAAATGAGGGCATGCTCCGCCTCCAACACATGTGCACACCATGAACTCCATACCTGCGCTCAAAATATGGGGGCAAACCTTGAGTACTAATTACTCAGTAGGTCTTAATGGATTTGGCTTACGGCTGACGCGAAGCGGCTTACTAGCAAGTGGATTCTTAGCCTTTAGTTTTAAACAGTAACATGTGTAACATGAATAGTAAGTTTTCATCATTTATAGAGCCTTCAACACAACTGTAACTTGCAGAAAGGTAAACAGTCCAATTCAATCATGTGATATTCCAAAACCATGAGTATTAAACACCGAGAGTTTAAGTAGTTACTACATTGCCCGTGTGCATTATCAGCATTCCCACACCTGGTGGGCATCAGCGATTCGAATCGATTTTAATTCCCGGGAATAACTATCATGCCAGGGATATATGCTTACTAGCCATCGCGTTCCCACATATAGCCCCGATCTCCACCTGTCTTGTCCCAAGATTCAAAGCGCCCCCACCTAACCCCCGGGTTGTGCCCCCTCAGGAGCGATACCACAGTTCTCTGGGTCAGCCCTCCCTCGAGTACAAGTGCCCCCGGGCCCATCGGCCTCCAGCAAGTGGATGGGCGGAGCCTTGAAAACTTCGGACAAACCTAGGTAAGACTTCACCGGTCCCATTTCCCGGTTAAGCATTCTAGCAATGTTATGCCGAACAGCAGGCGAACAGCGAATGGGCCTTAAACGACTCGGGCGGAGTCCAAAGTGCAACCTTATGAAAAGCATATACTGAAATAAATCTCCGCCCGGTCTCCATTTAATTCATGAGCAACAATAATAAAGGATATAACTGTAAGCTTTTGTAACTTTGAAAACACCTACGTGACGAGTCCACACACTCGTGTCTACTCGTACCTAGTAGAGCCTAGGCAACTCGTCCTACGAACTCTATATATAGGTGCTAGGGCCAGGGCGGCCAGGGAGTCTAATGCAAAGGTTTTCAATCAACTCCTAATGCGGATGCGTAATCATCAATTAAGATAACATTAGCTGGGAAATTCATGGTCCTGCCTACCTTCCTCGTTAGGATCAGTAGCTGCCTCCTGAGCGAAGTCGGGCTCTTGTTGTTGGTCCTCTGGCTCTGGGTGCAGCTCCTCCTCGGGCTCCTCTTCGACGGTTTGGTTCGGCGGTTGTTCTTCGTTCGCGGGATCTATATGCATGACATGATGCAATTGGAGCATGTATTAGTGCAATGCTTGCTTTAGAATGCGAGTGCAACGCAAGAAATCAAGGTTTATGGAATAATACTATGTATTTTCGTGATAAAACTTGTTTAGTTTTAAGAAATCGTACAAGCCATCACCTAAGATAGCTTAGCTTGTCACATAAAACAACGTGGGGGCGTGTGACGGAATAGCATCGATTTATGCGAAAAGACCGGTGTCTACTATTATCTAGAACTCTTTTTCATGGTTCACTATATGCTTAATTACTAGGCAAGGGTAAAATAGCAAATATACAGCAAGCATTGAAGCTATTAAATTCTTATACTAAGCTTAGCAATGTTGCTGCCCCAAATTCAGAAGTTTTGACTTTCGTTTAACCCACATTTTCTATTTATTGAATTTAAACATGCATGAATTTATCAATTTCAAAACACTAACTATACTTGACATGCATAGTACCCCATTTTAACAGTGAGCTCTTTATACTACAGGGAGCACAAATAAAATGTGTAAAACCATTTAGAACACAACTTCTATATAAATATCATTTTCTCATTTATTTCTATGCTAAAATCACATCTAGGGGCAAAACAGTAATTAACCAGTGAACACTTGAGCTACCAAAAATCACAGTGAACCTTTATGCCTTAACAACCTTGCTGTCCCAGTTTGGCAATTTTTGGAGGTCAATTAGTCCACATTTCTTATTTATTAGGGTTTTTCATATTTGCACAAAATCAGGGGCAAAACTGTCTTTTACTACTCAACCAGCATATCCATTCTGTAGATCTACTTAATAGGAGTACAATGCAACAAAGTTTGCTATTTTTGGATTTTTATTCACTTTACTATGATTTTTCAAAGTTTCAGCATTTTTAAAACATTTTAAATCGAAACTATGCAGATCCAGGACCTATACGTAAATATCCTTAGCTTCTGAGGGTTAACATGCAAGATTTTCAAGACTCGGTACACAGTGCTCTGCATGGAAACATAAAACTGCTAAAGTGGAAGGGCGATAGCGCAAAAAGACCGTCTTCCTCCTCCCGTCGTCTTCCTCCTCGCGACAGGAGGAGGAACTCCGGTGGCGCGCGGCCAATCCGGCCCTACGGGGCACGGGAGCTCGCCGCGAGGTGCCGGGGAGAGAGAGGGGAGTATGGGGAATCTTACCCCCTACTTTAATCGACGGAAAAGGGCGCGAGGAGGCGTGACGGCGATGAGCAGGGACGACGAGCTTCGGCGGCGCGGTGGGCGGCGTCGGGGTGGAACCAGTAGCCTAGACCAGTGCGGAAGGGTGGAGTCGAGGGCGGTGAAGCTCGGCGTGGTGATGGTTGAGCTCGGGAGAGGGCGGAAGGGGCTGGGGGACGAGCTCGGGTGAGCTCTGTCAATGGCGGACGGCGCGAGGACGAGCAGGGAGAGCGGGGAGGTCGAGCGCGGGTGTGTGGCTTCGGGGAAGGAGGTCGGGACCTCGTCCCGGCCTTGAAGGCGTGCCGGGCGTGCTGTCGACGGGCGGCAGCGGCACGTGGCCACGGTGGTCGGGGAGGCCGGCGCGTGGCCACGGCGTCCAGCGACCGGCGCCGCGTGGGCGCGCCCGGGCGGGGAGAGAAGAGGGAGGTGCGCGGGTGGGCTGGGTCTATGGACCGGTACGGCTGACAGGTGGGGTCAATCCCGGGAATAGAGTGTACGGTGTATGGACTCGGTGCATTGAGCGAGGGAGCTGTGGAATCCACCTCGTGCGCTGGCGGGCGGACCTGACAAGCGGGCCCCGCGTGGCGTAGAGACGGGAAAAGAAAAGAAATTCGGAAAAAGGAAAAACCCCTTTGACCAGCTGATCAGGTTTCTGAATTTTGCCAAATTTACCACCTTAGGAGCCGAATTTGAAAAAGACCCAATTGAATGAAATGTTTTAACTTTTGAAATATACAACTTTGTCAAAAGGACCTATACCAGACTCCAAGTATAAAAGTGATTTAAATTGACTTTAACCTGCTGACTCCTTTTTGACCACTTGAAACCCCCAACTTGGAAATTATAAAGGTCTATTTTAGGTGCATTTTCAAGAAAGGTGAATTATACCAATGTTGCATAGAATCTCCTGAAATTCAACTTTGGTATTCAAGTCATGGTAAGATTTTGAATTTTGTTTCACAAAATTTTGAATTTACTAAACAGGACTGAGTTTGGCCAAAAACACAGGTTCACATAAAATGACCCAAAACTAGGTTTCAACATTCATGCATGTCATGACACAAAATACCAAAGTCATTCCTTAAGAAATTGCCTTCAAGTTTGGTATAAAAAGTTTCACCTAAATCTCCATAGGTTTTAAATTATGCTCACATTTATAACGTCATTTTTGCGAAACTGAGCGCATCACTTAACTATTTTCACTATGTTTGTTCATATGACTCAAATGCACATTAGCATGAGATGAGATGATGCTTATGAGAAGTAATTAAACAAAGTATGCACATGATAACGCTCGGGATATGCCTAGGGCATCACAACCCACCCCCCTTAAAGAAATCTCGTCCCGAGATTTTTGATGTGACGTGGGTAGTTAAGTTGGTTGTAGTTAGTGTTGTGTGCATGTATTGAGTTTAGATCCTGAAACTAAGCTGTTGTAACATACCGAGTTGAGGTGGATGGTAGAAAACCAGGATACTTAGTGTGTAGGTATTCTTCTTGCTCCCAAGTGGCTTCTTCTTCAGAGTGATTACTCCATTGAACTTTGTAAAAGTTGATTGTTTTTCGACGGGTGGATCTTTGCTTTTGATCGAGGATTTTTATGGGATGTTCTTCGTATGTGAGATCTGGTTCAATCTGAATTTGAGAGGTATCTACCACTTTCTCCGGCACTCTTAAGCACTTCTTTAGTTGTGAGACGTGAAACACATCGTGAACCGCAGCCAGATGTGGTGGTAACTCTAACCGGTAAGCGACGGCTCCGCATTTCTCGATGATTTTGAATGGACCGACATACCTTGGTGCTAACTTCCCTTTCACCCCAAACCGTTGTACCCCTTTCATCGGAGATACTTTGAGATACACATGATTCCCCTCATCAAAGACTAGTGGCCTCCTCCTTCTATCCGAGTAGCTTTTCTGTCTGGACTGTGCTCTTTTGAGATGGTGGTGTATGATTTTCACTTGTTCTTCAGCTTCTGTCACTAAATCAGGGCCAAAGGTAACACGCTCTCCTGGTTCGGACCAGTTTAGTGGTGTTCTGCATTTCCTACCATAAAGAGCCTCGAAAGGAGCCATTTCTAAACTCTTTTGGTAACTGTTGTTATAAGCGAACTCCGCCAGGGGGAGACATTCATCCCACTTGGTGGAGTAAGTTAGTGCACAGGCCCTTAACATGTCCTCTAGGATTTGATTTACTCTTTCTACTTGACCACTGGTTTGAGGATGGTAAGCGGAACTGCGTACAAGAGTAGTGTCCAAGGCAGTCTGCAGTTGCTCCCAGAAACGGGAAACGAACAGAGAACCCCTATCTGAAGTGATAGTTCGCGGGACCCCGTGCAAGGATAGGATCTTGGAAAGGTACAACTCAGCGTACTGCTTTGCTCGATAAGTGGTTTTGACTGGAATGAAATGAGCAGATTTCGTGAGCCTGTCGATAATTACCCATATGGAGTCATATCCTTTTTGGGTACGAGGTAAACCCACCACAAAATCCATGTGTATATCCTCCCATTTCCAAGCTGGAACATCAAGTGGCTGAAGCATCCCGGCGAGCTTTAGGTGATCAGCTTTTACTTTCTTAAACACGTCGCACTCAGATACGTACCTGGCGATCTCCCGCTTCATGCGGGTCCACCAATATTTCTGTTTTAAGTCTTGATACATCTTATTGCTGCCCGGATGTATCGTGAGCATTGAGGTGTGCGCTTCGTCCAGTATTCTCTTCCTCAACTCTATGTCCTTAGGTACCACTAGACGATTCTTGAACCACAGAACACCTTGTTCATCAAGCGTGAAACATGCCCTCTTCTCTTCACTAATGCCCTCACGAATATACGCCATGCCTTTATCTTGTTTCTGCGCTTCTATGATTTGTGCTTTGATCGTGGGCTCAATAATGATATTATAAAGTTCTGCATGCTGTTCCGGAGGTATTTCAATGTCATTCATCTCACAGCAGATCACTCTTGCTGTAGGTCGGACTTCTATCACATTGCAATGGGCTTTTCGGCTTAGTGCATCTGCTACCACATTGGCCCTGCCTGGGTGGTAGTGTATCTCCAGATCATAATCTTTTATCAACTCTAACCACCGCCTCTGCCTCATATTAATTTCGGGTTGTGTGAAAATGTATTTGAGACTCTTATGATCAGTGTAGATATGACATGTGTTGCCTAACAGATAGTGTCTCCATATTTTTAGTGCATGAACGATTGCGGCTAACTCAAGGTCATGTGTTGGATAGTTTGCTTCATGTTTTCTCAATTGACGGGAGGCATAAGCAATTACTCTTCCTTCTTGCATCAAGACACAGCCAAGTCCATTACCGGAGGCATCACAGTACACCTCAAATGGCTTGGTAATATCCGGTTGAGCTAGTACTGGTGCTGAGGTTAACAATTTCTTCAATGTTTGGAAAGCTTCTTCACAATTCGGATTCCAAATGAACTTTGCATTTTTCTTGGTCAATGAGGTCATGGGTTTTGCAATTTTGGAGAAACTTTGATAAAGCGGCGGTAGTAGCCCGCTAAACCAAGGAAACTCCGGATTTCTGTCACGGTCTCTGGTTGTTTCCAATTTAGTACATCTTCTACTTTGTTAGGGTCAACTGCGACTCCTTTCTCAAATAATATGTGACCCAAGAAGCCCACTTCTTTCAGCCAGAACGCACACTTGCTAAACTTGGCGTAAAGCTTATGCTCTCTAAGCCGAGTGAGTACGATCCTTAAGTGCTCTTCATGTTCTTTTTCATTTCTGGAGTAGATCAGTATGTCATCTATGAATACCACCACGAACTTATCGACTTCATTCATGAACACCGAGTTCATCATATACATGAAGAAAGCCGGTGCGTTGGTTAGCCCAAATGACATGACCAAGTACTCATACAAGCCGTATCTGGTAGAGAATGCTGTCTTGGGTATATCCTCTTCTCTAATCTTTATCTGATAGTAGCCAGACCTTAGGTCAATTTTAGAAAAGACCTTAGCCCCAGCTAACTGATCAAATAGAATATCGATGTGTGGCACTGGGTATTTGTTTTTGACGGTCACTGCATTCAGTGGCCGATAGTCAACACACAGCCTCTTCCCACCATGATCCTTTTTCTCAACAAAGAGAGCTGGACAACCCCATGGTGATGAACTAGGCCTAATGAACCCTTTGTCTAATTGTTCTTGTAGCTGTGTTTTCAATTCCTTCAGATCATCAGGTGGCATCCTGTATGGTCTTTTTGACACAGGTGCCGTGCCTGGAACGAGTTCAATGGCAAACTCTACATCCCGTTTTGGTGGTAGTCCAGGAAGTTCTTCCGGAAACACGTCCAGGAATTCACACACTACCGGTATCTTTTTAACCTCTTGTAGTTCAGTCGCATTAACCGTGGGGGTCATGTGTTTTTGATTTGGCATGTGTATTCGTAGAATCTTGCCGCTGACACTAGACCTTAACTGCACTGTCCTGCTGCCAATATCCAGGACTGCATTGTTTTCTGTCATCCAATTCATCCCTAAGATGATATCAATCCCCCGGTGTGGCAGCACCACAGGGTTGATTGTGAAATCTTCCTCTCCTATACTCAGCCTTAACCCTTTCACTATCAGATTTGTATTTATCGGGTTCCCAGGCGCGGTGATTTGATATTTCTCTTTTATACGTGAAGTCTTTACCCCGTACTTAGATGTATATGACTGACTAATGAAAGTATGAGTAGCCCCTGAATCAAATAACACGACGGTCGGCTGACCGTTGACCATGAACGTACCGGCGAGAACAGGCTCTCCTGCAGGGATCTGCTCCATGTGCACATAGTGCACTCGACCTGTCTTGGGTACGAATCCCTTCGGCTTGCTCTGCTGGTTACCGCCCGCAGGAATAGGACCTTGGATCCTGCGAGGCGCTCTGTAGTCCTTACTGAAATGGTCGATCTTGCCGCAGTTGTAACAAGGAGCGCCCGGCCCCGGAACAATAGGAGCACAGGGAGCTGGCAGCTGTGTGGGTGCTCGATAGATGGGGTACTGTTGCTGCGGTGCCGCCCTATGGATCCACCTTGGTTGGTTGGGTCGAACCACATAGCGAGGCTGCTGATAATTTTGCTGTTGGGGCTTGTATACGGTCTTCTGCTTCTGTGAAGGGCCAGTCGCTGATGTGTTGGCTAGCCTTTTGCTCTTCTGATCCTCATTAGCGGCACGGAGACGATTCTCCATGTTGAGAGCAGTGTCTACCAGCTCAGTGAAGCTCTGGTAGCGCCATGCCAGGTGAGTCCGGAGGGTAGGGTCAAGGCCTTCTAGGAGTTTCTCGGCCCGCTCCGGCTCAGTAGCAACATCTCTCGGAGCATACTGAGAGAGATGGATAAAGGTCTGCACATATTGCATGACGGTCCTGTTACCCTGCCTGAGGTCTCGGAACTCACGACGCTTTTGTTCCATCAAACTTGCCGGGATGTAGTGGGCCCGGAAAGCCTGACGGAACTCCTCCCATGTGGGCTCGTGGCCCTCTTCCTGCATGGCGAGGAAAGTGGCGTACCATGCCCCCGCAGGCCCATGAAGGAGCTGAGCAGCAAATCGAGCTTTCTCTTGCTCGTTGATCCCTGGCAGAAGGGTGAACTTGGACTGGACGGTGCGAAGCCAGTCGTCTGCCGCCAGTGGCTCGGGGCAGTTGGTGAAAACTGGGGGTCGCAGCCCCTCGAAATCCTGGTAGGTGATGCCACGTGGCCGGTACTCCCGCGGCTGCTGTTGCCCACGGGCCTGGCGGTCTTCTGCTAACAACCGAATCAGCTCAGCCTGCTGGACCACCAGAGTGGCCAACTCCGGCAGGGGTGGAGCGCCTTGCGCTGACTGCCCCGATGATTGACCATTGCGAGTGTTCACCATCTGCAAAATGGAGCCATATAGGTTCCGTCCAATAGCCCTTGCGCAAAGATATGGTGATAGAAAGATCATAGGACTGTAGGCAATTTGTGAGTACAGGTAAATTTGTAACAAAACAGTTAGCTTTTATCTCACAAGGCCAAGCAATGGCACGTTATCACCGGGTCGTGCAGTTTCGCGTGTGTAAACAGTAGCTTCTGACTTTTAACAATTGGATTACCAAAATGACCGGCTAGGTCTTATCATCATTAGAAAAGTTGTCCTAAATTCTTAGGCTTTGCACAATAGAAGCTGCTGGACTCCGAGTTCCAAACTCAACCGTGCCATTTTCCAAACTTAAAGGCATTGCATCATTCCACATTGTCCATGCACGCCCAGCAACTACTACAATCATACTTATAGGGTCTTAACAAACTAAGCGTTTACTTAGTACATAGGTGGGCCATCTCGTCCATCACATCGAAACACTAGCCTAAGGTTCTACATCGGGTTACATGACGTACATAAATGAGTTCTCTCGACCTCACCAATGTTTAGTACAGTCATGGCAAACTGCACGGAGCGAAATAATACAAAACATCGCTCATAACGTGCACCATTTACAAAAAACTTCATCATACATTGCTACCTCCAAACTCTCTAACGCCCGTTACGCGCGTCAGACACCATGCTGTCCTCATCCTCCACCACAGGGGCAACTGAAGGGTCCTGCTCGTACTGCGCCAGGCGCTGCTGTGCCTCGGCCAACTCTGCCTCTAGCTCCTCAATACGGTCCTGTGCATACATGTGCTGGTCGCGGTAGTGGGAGACACGGTCCTCAGCACGGAGGTACATCCCGTGTACGCTGTGAGCAAACTGCATGGTCGCAGCATAGGGCCTAGTGTCAATCCGCTCCAGCATGTTGTGACGACGGAGCCACTCGTCGTCGTAGCCGTCGGTGGGGAGGTAGCGCAGCACTGACATCCCTGCTGCACCCGAGGAGCTGAGTGAGGTGATGGCTGCCAAGGTGACCTTGTCGTAAGCGTCCTCCTCATTGGCCCCGTAGACGGTGATCGTCTGCCGGACCGCGGTGTGGCTCGAAGGAAGGACAACACTAGCCATGCAGTGTCCCTCCGCGTGCACTATCTGCACGGAGAAGAAGGGGCACGGTCTGCGCCTCATCTCACGCAGAGCCCGACAAAGGATCTGCGCGAGGCCGTTCTCCTCACGGTAACGGGTGTGGACCATCCCGTTCTCAAGCTGAGGAGGGGTGTGGGTCACTGGTGGAAGGGGAGCAGCCCTTCCCTCCTGTACACGGAGTCCCCTCGCACTGGTGGCTTTGCGGGCGGTTTGCTTGGTCCTGGCCATCTGTTTTTAAATAAGAGACTTTAATCAGTGATAGGCATAAGTTGCATATAATTTCAACGGTTAAGTGGGTGATGTGTGCAGAAAACATCTTTGAACTTTCATTTTACTTATTTGACTTTTAGCAATAACCCCCCAAGTATGAACAATGAAAGTAAACATGATGCATGACTCGTCTTATTCGATCTCACATCGCACACCTTATGTATAATTTATATATCTAGCGAGTATCCGGTGACATATATGCACGGCACTCCCTAATGCAACTAGTCGTTCTCTACTCGTTCTTAATTTCGCACGTGGTTAGTGTACCTGCAGAAAAATGCATGCTCATACCAACATCATCACCATAACCAAACATTACCACTCTAACCCTAGAAGTGGTATCCACGAATTTCTTTAAGCTACGTCTGGTGGACGACGTAGTGGCGCCATTTCTCCCAACACACCCAGTGTTCCTCCAGTACTGGGGAATTACTGGGGAGAGAAACGGTGGCCAACAAGATCTAGCTATAATTTTGGTTGAAGGAAAAGTGGTCACGAAACACTCTAATGGCGTGACCACCCCCCTTAAAGAGTTCTGCCCTATCAGCATGAATGCAGGGTTCGCAACAGTCCGCAAATCCCAATAGCGCTCCGCCAGTACTAGGGATAGCTATGGCCGAAATGTTGCTTCCCAAAGCGCCGAACATGCATATGAGTTCTATCTAGGTCAGAATGTTAGCGATGTCACCTGGTATTTCACTAACATCCTTAATATGGGCATATCGATACTCTCATTTTTCAAATACTTCGAAATGGGTTTTCGAAAATAGGTTTGTAAATCAAAACTGGATGATATGTCTGTTGTCTGTGTATGATCGGCTCTGATACCAGCTGTGGCGGAACCGCCGATTTAATCCGGGCTAAGCACACCTGCCACCTCTGGCTTGCAGTGCGATTAGACCGAACTAAACCCGGTCGTCCGTCGAGAGTCGTTCGACTCCCGATATTACCTTTTCCCAGAGGAACCGACATCATACACATCTGACCCACGATGGAGCCACAACAGAAACATCATCACAGGTAGTTGAATAGCGTAAAATTAGACTTAGTTACAAACCAGCTTTTACATAAAATACAAGTTCAACATAATGTTATAAGGCAGCAAGTTTGAAAGTTTCTCGCAGCGGAAATATAAGTTTAGGGGTCACCATATTATCACCAAAAGATTTGCATTAGAGGTACAACATCGAGCCCACCGATGCTGCCCTCGTGCCACTCAGTCATCTCATCCTAAATGAGGGCATGCTCCGCCTCCAACACATGTGCACACCATGAACTCCATACCTGCGCTCAAAATATGGGGGCAAACCCTGAGTACTAATTACTCAGTAGGTCTTAATGGATTTGGCTTACGGCTGACGCGAAGCGGCTTACTAGCAAGTGGATCCTTAGCCTTTAGTTTTAAACAGTAACATGTGTAACATGAATAGTAAGTTTTCATCATTTATAGAGCCTTCAACACAACTGTAGCTTGCAGAAAGGTAAACAGTCCAATTCAATCATGTGATATTCCAAAACCATGAGTATTAAACACCGAGAGTTTAAGTAGTTACTACATTGCCCGTGTGCATTATCAGCATTCCCACACCTGGTGGGCATCAGCGATTCGAATCGATTTTAATTCCCGGGAATAACTATCATGCCAGGGATATATGCTTACTAGCCATCGCGTTCCCACATATAGCGCCGATCTCCACCTGTCTTGTCCCAAGATTCAAAGCGCCCCCACCTAACCCCCGGGTTGTGCCCCCTCAGGAGCGATACCACAGTTCTCTGGGTCAGCCCTCCCTCGAGTACAAGCGCCCCCGGGCCCATCGGCCTCCAGCAAGTGGATGGGCGGAGCCTTGAAAACTTCGGACAAACCCAGGTAAGACTTCACCGGTCCCATTTCCCGGTTAAGCACTCTAGCAATGTTATGCCGAACAGCAGGCGAACAGCGAACGGGCCTTAAACGACTCGGGCGGAGTCCAAAGTGCAACCTTATGAAAAGCATATACTGAAATAAATCTCCGCCCGGTCTCCATTTAATTCATGAGCAACAATAATAAAGGATATAACTGTAAGCTTTTGTAACTTTGAAAACACCTACGTGACGAGTCCACACACTCGTGTCTACTCGTACCTAGTAGAGCCTAGGCAACTCGTCCTACGAACTCTATATATAGGTGCTAGGGCCAGGGCGGCCAGGGAGTCTAATGCAAAGGTTTTCAATCAACTCCTAATGCGGATGCGTAATCATCAATTAAGATAACATTAGCTGGGAAATTTATGGTCCTGCCTACCTTCCTCGTTAGGATCAGTAGCTGCCTCCTGAGCGAAGTCGGGCTCTTGTTGTTAGTCCTCTGGCTCTGGGTGCAGCTCCTCCTCGGGCTCCTCCGCGACGGTTTGGTTCGGCGGTTGTTCTTCGTTCGCGGGATCTATATGCATGACATGATGCAATTGGAGCATGTATTAGTGCAATGCTTGCTTTAGAATGCGAGTGCAACGCAAGAAATCAAGGTTTATGGAATAATACTATGTATTTTCGTGATAAAACTTGTTTAGTTTTAAGAAATCGTACAAGCCATCACCTAAGATAGCTTAGCTTGTCACATAAAACAACGTGGGGGCGTGTGACGGAATAGCATCGATTTATGCGAAAAGACCGGTGTCTACTATTATCTAGAACTCTTTTTCATGGTTCACTATATGCTTAATTACTAGGCAAGGGTAAAATAGCAAATATACAGCAAGCATTGAAGCTATTAAATTCTTATACTAAGCTTAGCAATGTTGCTGCCCCAAATTCAGAAGTTTTGACTTTCGTTTAACCCACATTTTCTATTTATTGAATTTAAACATGCATGAATTTATCAATTTCAAAACACTAACTATACTTGACATGCATAGTACCCCATTTTAACAGTGAGCTCTTTATACTACAGGGAGCACAAATAAAATGTGTAAAACCATTTAGAACACAACTTCTCTATAAATATCATTTTCTCATTTATTTCTATGCTAAAATCACATGTAGGGGCAAAATAGTAATTAACCAGTGAACACTTGAGCTACCAAAAATCACAGTGAACCTTTATGCTTAACAACCTTGCTGTCCCAGTTTGGCAATTTTTGGAGGTCAATTAGTCCACATTTCTTATTTATTAGGGTTTTTCATATTTGCACAAAATCAGGGGCAAAACTGTCTTTTACTACTCAACCAGCATATCCATTCTGTAGATCTACTTAATAGGAGTACAATGCAACAAAGTTTGCTATTTTTGGATTTTTATTCACTTTACTATGATTTTTCAAAGTTTCAACATTTTTAAAACATTTTAAATCGAAACTATGCAGATCCAGGACCTATACGTAAATATCCTTAGCTTCTGAGGGTTAACATGCAAGATTTTCAAGACTCGGTACACAGTGCTCTGCATGGAAACATAAAACTGCTAAAGTGGAAGGGCGATAGCGCAAAAAGACCGTCTTCCTCCTCCCGTCGTCTTCCTCCTCGCGACAGGAGGAGGAACTCCGGTGGCGCGCGGCCAATCCGGCCCTACGGGGCACGGGAGCTCACCGCGAGGTGCCGGGGAGAGAGAGGGGAGTATGGGGAATCTTACCCCCTACTTTAATCGACGGAAAAGGGCGCGAGGAGGCGTGACGGCGATGAGCAGGGACGACGAGCTCCGGCGGCGCGGTGGGCGGCGTCGGGGTGGAACCAGTAGCCTAGACCGGTGCGGAAGGGTGGAGTCGAGGGCGGCGAAGCTCGACGTGGTGATGGTTGAGCTCGGGAGAGGGCGGAAGGGGCTGGGGGACGAGCTCGGGTGAGCTCTGTCAATGGCGGACGGCGCGAGGACGAGTAGGGAGAGCGGGGAGGTCGAGCGCGGGTGTGAGGCTTTGGGGAAGGAGGTCGGGACCTCGTCCCGGCCTTGAAGGCGTGCCGGGCGTGCTGTCGACGGGCGGCAGCGGCGTGTGGCCACGGCGGTCGGGGAGGCCGGCGCGTGGCCACGGCGTCCAGCGACCGGCGCCGCGTGGGCGCGCCCGGGCGGGGAGAGAAGAGGGAGGTGCGCGGGTGGGCTGGGTCTATGGACCGGTACGGCTGACAGGTGGGGTCAATCCCGGGAATAGAGTGTACGGTGTATGGACTCGGTGCATTGAGCGAGGGAGCTGTGGAATCCACCTCGTGCGCTGGCGGGCGGACCTGACAGGCGGGCCCCGCGTGGCGTAGAGACCGGAAAAGAAAAGAAATTCGGAAAAAGGAAAAACCCCTTTGACCAGCTGATCAGGTTTCTGAATTTTGCCAAATTTACCACCTTAAGAGCCGAATTTGAAAAAGACCCAATTGAATGAAATGTTTTAACTTTTGAAATCTACAACTTTGTCAAAAGGACCTATACCAGACTCCAAGTATAAAAGTGATTTAAATTGACTTTAACCTGCTGACTCCTTTTTGACCACTTGAAACCCCCAACTTGGAAATTATAAAGGTCTATTTTAGGTGCATTTTCAAGAAAGGTGAATTATGCCAATGTTGCATAGAATCTCCTGAACTTCAACTTTGGTATTCAAGTCATGGTAAGATTTTGAATTTTGTTTCACAAAATTTTGAATTTACTAAACAGGACTGAGTTTGGCCAAAAACACAGGTTCACATAAAATGACCCAAAACTAGGTTTCAACATTCATGCATGTCATGACACAAAATACCAAAGTCATTCCTTAAGAAATTGCCTACAAGTTTGGTATAAAAAGTTTCACCTAAATCTCCATAGGTTTTAAATTATGCTCACATTTATAACGTCATTTTTGCAAAACTGAGCGCATCACTTAACTATTTTCACTATGTTTGTTCATATGACTCAAATGCACATTAGCATGAGATGAGATGATGCTTATGAGAAGTAATTAAACAAAGTATGCACATGATAACGCTCGGGAGATGCCTAGGGCATCACACACACGAGCCTTGAGTGGCTAGACGCGACGGCTTATGAATGTCCAGACCACTCTAGGCCCGGTAACGCCGAACGCCTTCACCCTCATCATAGCCTCTAGTATGAACTGGACCTTCTTCTTCGACTTGGTTTTCGCACCAAGTCTTATATGCTCTGGTGCCTTCCCCGAAAGGATACGCCCCGTGAACACCGGCACATTGTGGTGCTCGACATAGAGCCAATCGCCATGCTAACTCCCCATGGAAGAAGGGAACGACACCAACGCGTACTCCCCCAGACGGGAGTTGCGGAATTGGAAGGTGACGCATCCGATGCCTTGGTGGCTTGAACCCTAATAACGGCCGGAGTAGAAATACCTCCACAAGTTCCAGTGAGGATCGATCCCCAGGAAGGCCTCATAGAAGGTGATGAAGGTGGCTATGAAGAGTACGGTGTTGGGCGTGAGATGACGAATCTCGCACCCATAGAAGAGCAACATCGCCCGCCCAAAGGGGTGCGGTGAAAATCCCAACCCGTTGTTGATGTCTCTTAGCGTAATAGATTTTACTCTGCAAGCGCATGGAATTTTGATGTAGCTTTTCACTAAGAGTATTCTGAGTATCGTAAAATCCACAGGGAAGTAAGGGCAAATAGGTGGAATGAAATGTTGAACTTTCAGCGGTACTATATAACTTAGATAAATATAGCTATTCTTACACCGGGGTTAAGATAAACAAGATAGTGTATGGTGGGTAGAGAGAACAGGGACCAAAGCAGCTAGCAAACTAGGTATAGTTGCCTAGGAGGACAACGAGTGAGATTAAGATATACAAACTCTATTTCTTAACTACAGCAAAGGAGTATTCGCAGTTGAACAAAGTTAATCAAACACAAACTAGGGTCTTGCGTCGAGCGAAATTCTAGACTTCACCAAGGAGGCACGGGGGTAGATAGTTGGCCAACCGAATGGAAACTATCCAACGCCTATGGACTTACCGAATGATGGGGTTGTAGGACTGAGACGTGCAACTAGAGAGGGGGTGAATAGGAGCACTTGAAAACTCAAAATCACAACCCCCAAAACTGGTGCTACGAGAACAGACGCTAGACTCCATCCACTGAACAAATACGAGTCTAGCAAAAACAAGGTGCCATCCACTGAACAGATATGCACCAAGTGAAAGAAGGGCTAGCAACTCAATGATCACAAAGATCACAAGTCACCCCAAGCACCGAAAACCTACAAGTTCGCCACTTGACAGTCACAGCACCAAAATGTACTTACTAATATACAGCAAGCAAAGAGAATGGTTAGATAGTGGGAAAACACGTTCAATGCAAAAACGCGATGGAAGAACCAAACAAACACAGAACAGGGCAGCTCCCCTGGGATCACTGGACTATCTGGTGCTAGGGGATGGACTGTTTGGTAGCATCGGATAGTCCGGTGGGAAGCCCCTAGGCAGACCCAGCACCAGATTGTCCGGTAGGCTGTGCCGGACTGTCCGGTGTGACCATACATTCAGGTGGCCTATCGGATAGTCTGGTGGAGTCGCAGGAAAAGAGTTTTCACACCCCAAAATTTGCCAAATCTTGTCCAATCATCATGAGATTTTGCATAGGCTATATGGACCCTCTTCCAAAGCCTTTCCTAAGAGATCAACTCAAAATGACCAAGGGATTAGAGGGAATTTCAGATCTCGTGAGAAGGCAATCTTTGGGCAAGAAAGGGGGAAACTCAAGAACACCTTGCTCGTGGCAATCTTGCGGGATTGAGATGAACTAAGTCATAATCTCCACGTTATAGCATGTCCAAAAGATCCAAAAGAATAGGATTACTCGTGGGCAAAGCAAATCACCAAAAGCCTTTGAGTATCATCCAAAAACCAACTAGAGGAGGGGGAAGGAGATGGCTGCACACATGAGCATGAGTTTGGGATGAACCAACTTTGTATTAGAAGTGGAAAAAGAGTTCTTACAGGGTTCCTCACAGCCTATCACCCTTTATGCTCCCACTAATGCAAAGTACTAGCTCTAGGGGACTCTAAAACCTAGATTAGTACCCGATTTGCTATCTAATCACTTGGCTGGTTGGAAGCTAAGCATAGAGTTTCTAGAGGTTGAACAATCACCTAAATGACTAGCCACTTCGGTATATATAGCCTAGGCCTAACTGACTCAGTTGACACTAAGACCCCTATATTACAGAAACGCCCATAGGGGCCAAACTATAAAAGACCCAACTTTCTCGGGGACAGACGACCGCGATGGAGTCTTGATCTTCTTCGGTTGCATGCTAACTCCTGGATGACGTCCATGTGGCCAGTAGTCCAAATCCGCCGATCGACCCCTGGTTTTGAAGTCAGAAATTGAGAAACTTAGGGTCTTCTTCCTGGGCCTAGAACGGCCCACTCCACTCTATCTCAGCGAGAATTGAGCACATTCGCCGAGTCTTGGTAACTTGGTGCTAGGGAGGCATTTGAGCGAATCCACCAATGCCCTCGCAAGTCTCTACGCCATGTACTCGGGTTGGAGCACCGCGGTGGCACCCGGCATCCCCTGTCCATCGGGGTCACCTCGCAGTCCTTTGGAGGTCTTATACTTGCCGTCGCCGTGCCGCTCCTCTGTGTACTGAACTCCCATAGCCGACCGACGCTGAGCATGCCTCCTATCCTTCGGAGGACTTTCATCTACGTCCCGTCCATCGGAGGGCCTCCTGTCCATCGGAGGTCTTGTGCCCATGTCCTTCTAGGTCTTAGCTTCCGTTGACAATCACTCATCACTCAAGAGGCTTGGAACCGGTCCTTTGGCTCTCAATCTCCCCCTTGATGAGTGCATTGTCAACACCTCCAACCTGTAACCTGAAATAGAGCAAAGACAAAAAAAAAACAAGTGTAAAATAAAAAAAAGAAGAAAAGAAGAAGGTTTCTCAAAATGCCTAAAAGCCAAACACAAGAAATGAAGGGCAAATTGAGACAACAAAAACAAAGCCAAAGATCGACCCCCTAAGATAAGGGAAACCGCTCAACGTAGTTGATCAAACTAAAGCATGACCCCTCAAGAAAGGGGCAAAAGGCTCAACACACCGATGCAAGAGCATGCTTGTTGACGGTCGTTATTTCATGATTTCGACCATCAACTGTCCTTCAAATGAAGCGAAACATGTGACTTTATTGGACTAACCCTTTCTACTAACGTATTCCACTAGTTTTGTACAAATATTTGGTTGTAGGTATGAAATACACATTAAAGTGACGTAAAATGGCAAGGAAATGGACTCCGGTAGCCGACGGGCACTGGAGCATGGCCACTCGGCCATAGGCATGGCTGGCCGGCCATGTCCACGGTCGCTCAGCCACCTCTAGTGGTTGCTTGGCCACTCACCAGCAGGGCCAGGCAGCCAGCATGGCCGTCCGGCCACCCGACCGAGCCCAAATGCCTCCTCTTTGACCCTGCGTGCAAGAACAACATGTCAAGTGTACAAACTCAAGTGTGGGCCAAGTTTCCAACACATTAAGTATCGGAAGGCCACCACATCACCGATCCACCCCATGGATTGGTGAAGTTAGCAATCCGTGTGACTTGCATCCAATGGCCAAGGAAGAAACACACTCCAAATCCAACAATCAAAGAAGAGACACACCAAGTTAACTGTCAACCGCCATCCAGGAGGCATGCGAGATGTTGGATCACTAAAATCAGCAAATCCAATGGCCGCCCGACCACCCTTTGGACCCGTTTTGCACGTGTGTCAACTGCTTCAACTGTCAACCTACTTGGGGGAGCATTATCAAGCATCAGATCACCTAGGTCGGTGGATCCTATGGCCGCCTGGCCATGGGGGTGGTCGCCCGGCCACCAACTTGGCCACCCGGCCACCGACCTACCCCTCCTCACCGACCATGTGTGCCTACAAATACTGCCTCACTCTGTTGTACTATAAATAGACTCCTAGACCTCACTTGTAAGGTGTGGAGTTGAGTCCAAGTTCTATCTTAGAGTGCTACACTACTCCCTTAGTAGCTAGGATAGTCCTAGGAGTTAGAGTTGAGTCGAGCTTTGCCTCGGAATCTCTAGAGTTATCTTCGAGTCTGTGGTAAAGCTTTGTATCTTTTAGATTCAGATTATCTTCAATATAATTTCAGTTATATTTTACTCTAAGTTCTATCTCCTGCGAGTGTGGTGTAACTTTCTTTGCACACTTGCGAGGCATAGGTTGTGTTTAACTTTGTTATTCAATTCTTGTTATTCTTGCTGGTGCTATAACTCAACCCTAGACTTAGACGCTAGGCTCTGGCTAGACCCTCTCCTCTGGTCAAGGATGGTCTATCGTTGTTCAAGCTTCGCTTGAACACGTTTATAGCATGCCATTCTCTCCACGCAGTTTTGCTTGGTAGCCCCACTTGGTGACAGCGTGTGGTGTGCCTATGTAGTCCAAGCCCGTCGCTTGGGAGGCCCGTAGGTGTTAGCTAGACTCTCCTTCGGGACTAACTATCTACCCCTGGTACCCTCAAGACTCTAGAATTTCACTCGACGTAAGACCCTAACATGTTAATTGAGTTCCTTAGTTAATCATGGATAACCTTTGCAGCCGATTAGAAATAGAGTTTGGTGACTTTATCTCACTCGTTGTCCTCCCAGGCAACTATACCTTTCTACGGATATCTTTGATAGGCTTATCATCCCACCATACACCTATCTCTGTCACGTTTACCCCTATATAACTACTAGTTGGTATAATTTATCCAAGTGTACAATTCATTGGACTTGAGTTTATTCAATTACACTCTCTGGCCTACCGCTTCCCTGTGAAAATTTACGATACTTGGAATACTCTGAGTGAAAGGCTACAACAGTCTCCGTGCACTTGCGGAGTAAAAGCTGTTAAGGCTAAGAGACGCCAACAATGCTAAAAGCTCAAAATCCCTGAAATGCATCCTCACAAATGCAGGATGAATGCACAACTCCCCCTCGACTAGATCTCTCCAGAATTCTCATCCTTGGTCCACGAACTCCCCCCGGGAGCAACAATCTCTCCCATAAGTCAACATCTCTCCCCCTTGTTGACAATGGACACATCAAGGGTTCATAGAACTCAACTCCCCATGAATTAGACAACTTCCCCTCAAAATATGCCATGAAATGCAGGAACTGTACCTTGAAGAGCTTAGCAGGGATGAAAAGCTAGTAAATACGAGTTCTAGCATACAGAGCAAGTGAGGGCAAGGAAGCATGCAAACAAGCTCAATTGAATCTATCTTATACGGATCATGAGCGTGTTTTTCAAGGTAGTTGAAAAGAAAGCATCACCAACATGAATAGCATCTAGCAAGATAGGCATGAATAACAAGATGCTAGCAGAACATACAAGGGTGCTACTCTCAATCAAAGCATATACAACAGGCCATAGCCAATTTAGAGACTTGCAGATTTCAGAATTAGCAATATTAAACTTTATGCAAGTGAGATTATGTACCAGGGGTTATTCACTTGTCTTAGCCACTTTTTACCAACCAATGCCAAGCCTAGGTTCAGAGAACCATCAGAAGCTTAAGACAAGGTTTTGGTCATACACAGCCTAGTCCAAGTTCATGCCAAAGTGCAAAGGCAAGCTATCTCAAACTAGATCAGTGTGACAAGCGAACCCACCTAGATCCTTTCATTTCAGCTCACAAGACACACAATATACACAGTTTTAAATCAGATTTCAGGTTAGGCAAGATGTCATAAATGCTTTGGCATAATTTTAACAAAGGCATACGACTAGCATATCCAAGCATGAAAAGATAGCATAGCATTCAACATTCCTACACATGCTAGGTAGCCAAGTCAAGTGATGATCATGCTTTTTGATTTTCAAGAAATAAAAGTGACTTAGCTCACAAAAGATATCAGACAGATTCAAGGAGCTTAGTCAACCATGATCATGCAAGCAACTATACAATCTAGCACAAGCAATTACTATCTAATCATTCCAGAAGAGCTCTAGTGCTAGTGAAAGTGAAAATGCATATGATACAATGCAATGCATGATATGATACAAAATACAAGGAAAACAAAGAAAAACAAGGAGAAAACAAACCAAAAACCTACACTACAGCAAAGCTACCCCAAACTAAAAGGGGTAACAAACACCAAGCTCCCCACGCCAGCGAGCAAACATGCTAAGCTCTAAGGGCTTGGTAAAGATATCGGCCAACTGGTTTTTAGTTTCCACATGGATTAAGTCAATATCTCCCTTCTCATAGTGATATCTCAGAAAGTGAAACCTCACGTCTATGTGTTTGGTTCTAGGAGTGCAAGATGGGGTTCCTAGCTACAGAAATAGCAGAAGTAGAGTCTACTAGGAACTAGGAGAGGGATCTTCCTAAAGCTTAGGCCAAAGTCACTCAAGGTAGCTCTCATCCAAAGCAGCTGGGAGCAGCAACTAGCTGCTAACAAAGTATTTGGCTTCTGTGGTGGAAGTGGCTACGCTAGATTGCTTGCATGAGGACCAAGAGACAAGAGAAGAACTGAGAAACTGGTAGGTGCCGGAAGTAGACTTGCACTCCAACCGACAACCCGCAAAGTCAACATCCGAATACCCTCTGGGAGAGAGCGTCGAAGCTGAAGAGAACCAAAGACCAAGCTCAGGAGTGTATTTCAGATACCTGAAGATAAGCTTCACCGCTTGACGGTGTGATGTCCTTGGTGAGGCCTAAAATCGTGCACAAAGCCAAACCGCGACCTGGATGTCCGGCCTAATCGCCATCAGGCACAGAAGTGAGCCAATCATCCCTCAGTACTCTTTGGCCCACCACCTCCCCTTCTTCATCTGCATCAAGCGCCATTTGTGTTGACATGGAAGTTGACATAGGCTTGGAGTCTCCCATATCAAACTTCTTCAGAATGTCCTTCGTGTACTTGGCTTGATGGATGAAGGTTCCTTCACGACCTTGCTTGATTTGTAGTCCAAGGAAAAAGCTACAACTCTCCCATCATGCTCATCTCATTCTCCTTCGACATCTGCTCAAAAAATTAGTAACAAGAGAGTGAGACGAGCCACCAAAGATGATATCATCCACGTATATCTGGACAATAAGAAGATCACTACCATGCTTGAGGAGAAATAAGGTCTTATCAATACTCCCCATTTTGAAACCCTAGTTTAGCAAAAAAGGTTTTCAATCTATCATACCAGGCTCTATGGGCATTGTTTCAAATCGTACAAGGCTTTTTGCAATTTGTAAACATGGTTAGGTGTTTAGTATTTTCAAATCTAGGGGGTTGCTTAACATAAACTTCTTCTTGAATGAAACCATTTAGAAAAGCAGACTACACATCCACTTGAAAAAGCTTAAAACCCATGGAAGCTGCAAAGGCTAGGAGAATACGTATAGCTTCCAAGGCGTGCAACTAGAGAAAACGTTTCCTCATAGTCTATCCCCTTTTTTTAGCAACAACCCTTAGCCATAAGTCTAGCATTGTTCTGCACAACAATACCATCCTCTCCTTGCTTATTTTTGAAAACCCATTTGTACCAACAGGATTGCATTGTGGCGGTGGCTCTACCAAAACCCAAACCTCATTCCTCTCAAAGTTTTCTAACTCCTCATGCATGGCCTTCAACCCAATTGCCATCAGAAAGAGCATGTCCAACATCCTTGGGCTCAAAGGAGGCAACAAATGCAGCAATGAGCAAAGAAAGCGATAGAACCTGTTTGGGACCTCAAGGTCCTCGCATGCAAATCACCAATGATCACATGCGGAGGGTGATCCCGCTGGACCTGCCGAGATGGAATAATCTTGGAGGTCACCTCCCCTGCGTCCTCAGCGGGGCTAGCCTCTACTCAAGCTTGCAGTCAGGGGAGCGAGGAGAAAGCCATCGGCAAGGGTCCTCCTTCGCAGCCTGGTGTAGTGGCTGCTGCATCACCAGCATCTACCTGAACTTCCTCATCTTCAAAGATGGGAGTTCCTTCTTCATCATCACCGGAAAGCCTCAAATGCATGGCATTGTGCAAGGCATAGATTCATCAAAGGAAACCACACAGGTCTCTGCCACTTGTTTGGTATCAAGGATCCACACTCTATATGCTCTAGAGCTAGAGGCGTAACCAAGAAAAATACTATCCAAGCAGCGAGATTCAAATTTGTCCAAATGCCCCCCTTTTTTAGCACAAAGCATCTGGAGCCAAATGCACACATGTGCTTGACTCTGGGCTTCAAACCAAACTGTAGCTCATATGAAGTCTTCCCTAAGAAAGCTCATAGAAAGATGCGGTTGGCAACGTAACAGGCCGTATTCATAGCCTTAGCCCAAAAGCATTACAGGAGTCTTATGTTCATCGAGCGTCGTCCGCACCATCTCAACAAGTGTGTGGTTCTTTCATTCCACGACACCGTTCTGAGGTGGGGGTATAAGGAGACGAGAATTGGTGTTCGAGACCTAGGTCACGACAGAAGGTTTTGAAATGAGAGTTACGAAATTGTCCGCCATTGTCGCTGCGGATAGCCCTCATAGCCTTATGACTCTCATTTCTCAACCTCAAGACCAGATCCCAAACAAAACTGAAAGCCTCATCTTTGAACTCCATGAAGAACACACACGAAAAGCGAGAAAAGTCATCTACAAGGACAAGCACATACCACTTCCCACTGACCGACTGTACCCGAGCAGGACCAACCGTGTCCATATGCAACAACACGCCTGGATAAGAGGTCAAAACCTAATTAACAGGAGCATTGAGAAGCAGCAACCACCTTGCCATGACGACAAAGGTGGCACACTAAGTCCTTCTCTACTTTCAAATTGGGCAATCCTCAAATCAGACCCATCGAGCTTAGCCTGGCTAGCAGATCAAAACTCAAGTGGCCTAGCCTCCTATACCACTTCCAGATATCAGCAGTAGGACCAGCTACCAAACACCGAGGAGGGTTGGAAACAGATGCAAGGTCAACCATAAAAACATGCCCATAGGGCAAAATCCGACAAACAAGGTTTTCCTTAGCATCAAGCACACAAGAAGAACCCTCCTTAAAGGGAACCTCAAACCCTTCCTTGAGAAGTTGCGAGACAGAAACCAGATTGAACCCCAAACTCCTCACCAAAGCAACTTCTCTCAAGGAAAGCTTAGCAGAAAGCGAAACACCACCAACACCCAACACTTTACCTTGACCATTATCCCCGAATGTGATGTACTCCTTGGTGCTCACAGGGTTGAGGCAGGAGAACCATCTGCGGTGCCCTGTCATGTGCCTAGAGCAGCTGTAGTACATGATCCATATGTCCTCTAGGCCTCAATCCTGCAAAATCAAGGAAAGCAAGAGTGAGCAAATGGTCCGGCACTGGGGTTAGTGAAACTACTGAACCAGTGCCGAGCCATCTGCTCAAAGGTGAGGAAAGCACAGTCAAAGTAAGCATCACGACGATCTGGGTATCCACGACCTCCAAAGCGTGACCTCACAAGCCCTTTACCAAAGCCTCGGTCATGTGGTCCATAGCCGGCAAAGCGTCTTCACCACCAAGAGCACAGGCTTAAAAACCGCCTCCTCTCTCACCTCAAGCTAAGCAGTCTCTCAACTCACCGCGATGGGGAGGATCCTACCTATCACCCTGGTAGAACTAATCCTGGTTCCCTCAAGCTCTCTCCTTTCTCTCAGCCCGCTTCCTCCTGAAGCAAAACTCCTCCAAGTGACCATTCCACTGGCAAAACTCACAGTGGTAGACAGGTCTCTTGGGCAAAGGCTGAGGCTGTCTTGGGCTTCTGGTGTGGTGGTGAAGCCTTAGGTGGTGCTGGCTACTAGACTTGCTTCTTGCCCGAAGGCTTAAGAACTTCTTCTACAATCTTGTCTAGCTTAGCTTGTGGTGGCTTGGGTGTCCTGTATGATTTCCTTGGGGCAGCCTTGGGAGGATCATGGTAAACCCCATCGACAGTGGAACCAGGCTGAGGAGAGGCAGTGTTAAGCTCGATTAGGGCACTCTTCTTCTCACCTGAGCTACTACACTCACCCAACCCAAGTCCACTAGTGTCACCCTCACCACGCTTGTTTGCCTCTGGCATACATCCAACTCAGCACCTCTCTCAACCTACAGTTATCCTCTTCAAGGATCAACTTCTTCTCTCTCAGTTCTTCCAGAACTAAAATTTGGGCAGCATAGGTGTCATAGTCTAGAGAGGGAATGGAGGGAGCAGACTTCTCTAACTTCTTAATGGTGGCATCTTTCTCCACCAACAGCAACCTCAAAGTGAGACAGTTCTCACACGTGTCAGGAGATGCTGAAAGCAGCTCAAGGTCAGCTCTCACCTGCTCAAGCTGACTCAAGGTAGGACAGACCATGCACGCACCCAAAAGCGTAGGTCTAGCCCTAAGCTCCTCCAACTCCTTGAGCTGCCCCTCGCACTTCACCTTCAGCTCAGCAATGTCAACAGCTAGGTGGAGGCAAGACTCACACTCAGGCACCTCACTCAAAGTAGGCTCATCCAATTTAGCACTGGAGCTTGCCTAACTCAACCTATAGCCTATCCATCTCCTCTACCTGATGAGTATACTTGCTCTTCTGCTCACAAAGGTCACTCATGAGGGACTTACAGGTAGGGCACTCAAACTCACTAGACTGGGCTTGCACACTCTTCAGCCTCTCAATCTCAGCCAAAGCATCAGCAAGCTTGGCTTTTTGCTTCTGCAGCTTCTTGGCTGCTTTCTCCAACATCTTATCCTGGGCTTTCAACTCACGACTATTCTTCTCCAGCATCTCAAGAATCTCAGCTTGCTCAGTAGTTGCCTCTTCATCGGAGGAGTCGTTGTCGTTGCCCTTGTCGTCCTTGTCCTTAAGTGCCATGGAGCAGAAGGATCTTCAGTTCATCTTGTGCTTGCACTTTACTTGGTGGAGACGAAGCAGAGGCTAGTTGGACCACCTTGATCTCTCCTCTCATCCTGCTTGGTGACAATCTCCTCATCGCTTGAGCTTGATGAAGACGAGGAAGAAGAGGATGTTCCGCTGCAAAGACCACCAAGATCGGAGAAAAAGGCCTTGTCCCGCTTCCGGTTGCCCTTCTGGTAGCTCATGAAAGCCATCCTAAAGTTCTTGATCTTGCCAGAGCGATGCCTTGGCATGGTCGCGCTTGCCAAAGTCATGCTTGCCGGAGTGGTACTTGCTAGAGTGGAGGGAGTGGCTCTTGCCCTTCTTGTAGTAGTGCTTCTGCTTGTTCGCACACTCGGCGATGAAGTGGCCGACCTCAACGCACTCGAAGCATTTGGGCCTCTCGCCCCTCTTCTTGCTCATCCGGTTGTCATAGGCGCGCAGAAAGTGACTAGACACCAGACAAAGCTCATTATCCCCAAGTGACTCTAACTGCTCCTCTGTCACAGACATCAAAGCAGAGAATGAAAAATCGTGAAGTAGGGGGTTAGTAGCAACTTCTTTGGAGCTGGAAGCCAAGGCCAGGCTCTTGGAGCCAGTACCATCGAGAATATCTATCATCTGGTAATCAACCTCTGTTGCCTTGAGCTTGCTATAAAGCTCCTCTACTCCCAAGGTGTCATACCCTGCTGACTCAAGAATGGAGTTCTTCTTGATCTCCCACACTTTCCTGTCCAAGGAATACAGCAGCTTGACAGCCTGCGGATGGTCAGTGTATGGGAGAGCAACGGGGGCAGAGTTGACATAGAACTTGTTGATGATCGATTGAAAATGACCAAATCAAGGCATCCACAGACTCTCCCAGCTTTTGGGCAAAATTCTCATATTCGTGCCGGTAAGTCTTCACAAGCTGACCCTTAACTGTCATTGTTCCCTAGTGTGCACTGAGCACGGACCAAATCTGATAGGCAGTATCAAGGTGGCTCACCCTCTCATAGTCCGTCAGACTAAGTCCTAGAGAAGAGAAAGTTCACCACCTTGTAGTTCCCCTCGTGCTGAGCAACGAGCACTGGTGGGGTAGTCTCGGCAACGGGAAGCACTGTAAAAGTCGTACTCTAAGTAGCATTCCATATGTCCTCGCTCTGGCTAAGCAAGAAAGCTCTCATCCTACCCTTCCAGTAGGGATAGCCATCCGAGCTGAGAATTGAAACCTTCCATGAGTGTGCCATAGTCGCTACTGCTTTCTCACTGGTAAAGGTATGAAGAAACCTAACCGGCTCTGATACCACTTATAGGACCGAGACGTGCGACTTGAGGGGGGTGAATAGGAGCACTTAAAAACTCAAAATCACAACCCCAAAAATTGGTGTTATGAGAACAGACGCTAGACTCTGTCCACTGAACAGATATGAGTCTAGCAAAAGAAAGGTGTCGTCCACTGAACGGATACGCACGAGGCGAGAGAAGAGCTAGCAACTCAACGATCACAAAGATCACAAATCACCCCAAGCACCGAAAACCTAGAAGTTTGCCACTTGACACTCACCACACCTGAAATGTGACTTACTAGTATACAACAAGCAAAGAGAATGGTCAGATAGTGGGAAAATCACGTTCGATGCAAAAACACGACGGAAGAACCAAACAAACACAGAACAGGGCAGCTCCCCTAGGAGCACCTGACTGTCTGGTGCCAGGGGTTGGACAGTCCAGTAGTCCAGTGGGGGCTGCTGGATAATCCAGTGGGAACCTCCCAGGTAGACCCAGCACCGGATTGTCCGGTAGGCTGCTCCGATAGCCCATCGGATAGTCCGGTGGAGTCGCAGGAAAAGAGTTTTCACACTCCAAAACTGACCAAATCTCGTCCAATCGTCCTGAGATTTTGCACAGGCTATCTAGACCCTATTCCGAAGCTTTTCCCAAGAGGTAAACTCAAAATGACCAAGGGATTAGTGGAAATTTCAAATCTCGTGAGAAATCAATCTTTGGGCAAGAAAGGGGGAACTCAAGAACACCTTGCTCATGGCAATCCTGTGGGATTGAGATAAACTAAGTCATAATCAACATGTCATAGCAAGTCCAAAAGAGCCAAAAGAATAGGATCAACTCGTGGGCAAAGAAAATCACCAAAAGCCTTTGAGTATCATCCAAAAACCAACTAGAGGAGGGCGAAGGAGATGGCTACAGACATGAGCATGAGGTTGGGATGAATCAACCTTGTATTAGAAGTGGAAAAGAGTTCTTATAAGGTTCCTCACTAGCCTACCACCCTACATCCTCCCACTAATGCAAAGTACTAGCTCTAGGGGACTCTAAAACCTATATTAGTACCCGATTTTCTCTCCAATGCACTTGGCTGGTTGGAAGCTAAGCCTAGGGTTTCTAGAGGTGGACGAGTCACCTAAATGACCGGCTACTTAGGTATATATAGCTCAGGCCTAACTGACACAGTTTACACTAAGACCCCTATATTACAGAAACTCCCGTAGGGGCCAAACTATAAAAGACCCAACTTTCTCGAGGATGGACGACCGCGATGGAGTCTTGATCTTGTTTGGTTGCACGCTAACTCTTGGATGACGTCCACATGGCTAGTAGTCCACATCCGCTGATCGCCTCCCGGTTTTGAAGTTAGAAACCAGAAAACTTTCGGGTTTCCTTCCTGGGCCTGGAACGACCCACTCCACTCTATCTCGGTGAGAATTGAGCCCATTCATCGAGTCTTGGTAACTTGGTGCTAGGGTGGTGGATTTGAGCGAATCCACCAATGCCCTTGCACGTCTTCGCGCCATGTACTTGGGTTGGAGCATCGCGGTGGCACCAGGCATCCCCTGTTCATCAGGGTCGCCTCGTAGTCCTTCAGAGGTCTTATACTTGCCGTCGCCGTGCCGCTCCTCCATGTACCAAACTCCCATGGTCAACCGACGCCGAGCATGCCTCCTGTCCTTTGGAGGACTTTCATCTACCTCCCAGTCCATCAGAGGGCCTCCTGTCCATCGGAGGTCTTAGTGCCCATGTCATTCTAGGTCTTAGCTTCCGTTGACAATCACTCATCACTCCAGAGGCAATGGAGCTGGTCCATTGGCTCTCAGGGGTGAAATACAGAGGCTCCCTAATGCTGTCACCAATAGAGGATACCAACCAAATCTGTGTGGGTAAGATTGTATGCTAAACTAATGATCAAGTGTGAACTTGATCACTATAGTTCTTCCTTGATCAGAGGGTGAGAACTAACTTAACCTTAGATCAGTGCATAAGGAAAGTTTATAGCACCGGCAAGTTTACCAAGATTCAAAGAACTTAAGGACAACTCAAACCTAAGGCTTGGTCTAGTATGCAAGAAGGCACACCACACTAGCATGTGTAAGAAATAGAGTAATGTATAACTGAAAGATAGAGCAATGAAGTATATTATACTAGAGTAGTAAGAGTACAAAAGATAGAGAAGATACAAGAGCTTTACCAAGACTAGAAGCTAACTCCAAAATCCCTGAGGCAAAGACTCAGACTCCACTCGAACTCCTAGGACTATCCTATTGCTACAAGACTAGGATAATGGTGTGTTGCACTAAACTTCCACACTTCACAAGTGAATTACCGGGGGGTATTTATAGCGACCAAAGGAGTGAGGGGTCTTATAGGGTTGGTATGGCGGTTACAAGGGTCGGTGCTAGGCCAGGCAACTTGGGGGACGCCGGGTGGTCCCACCGTTGGCCGGGTGGCTAGGGGGACTCTTGGATCCACCGCCTTACTTAATCCTACAGCCTATCTTGGCTCCCCAAGGCGGTTGTATGGCGGTTGGCAGTTAAACTTTGTGCTTTCCTTAGATCATTGGATCTCACTTGTGTTTCTTCCTTAGCCACAGGATTGAAGTGCCAAAGATTGCTAACTTCACCAATCCAAGTGTTGGATCGATGACATGGCAAGCCTTTCGATACTTAACACGTTGGCTTCTCAGTTTGCACCGTGGAATTGTGTTGACACATCAATTATGTGCATGCAGGTCGAAGATGGTGCCATTTAGGCCTATTCACAGGCTGGGCGGCCATGGTGGGGCTGGCTAGCTAGGGGGGTTGGCCATGTGGCTATCCTCCTCCCTGGTTTGGCTCCATTTTGATATGTTTCAGTGCATTTATCACCTGCAATCAAATAATTTAACACAACTCAGTGGAACTATGTCAGTAGCAAGAGTTAGTCTACACTTTGATGTATTTTCCTTCATGTTCATGGATAGTTGGCAGTCGAAGATAGTGCAATAACGACCGTCAGCACCCCCCAAGTTTGGACCTTTGCTTGTCCTCAAGTAAAGCCAAGATGGGTTATGGATCCGGAGTTGCTGCAATATCAATGTTCACGAGAAGGAGCTATACATAACTGACACCCCTGCTTTTACCTTGAACCATAGTGTATATCAAGTTTACCTTTTCTCATACATGTGGTGCATCTTTTTGACTTACCAGTGTCTTGGGCGGTTGAGAGAAACAATGACCTTGTTGCAGGCTCCAACTCAAAACATTTCTTTTTAGATTTCTATCTCAGGTGTTTTTGCTGATTTTCAAAATAAAATCAAGGTCCTCAGAGGTACTCTCTGTTGGTCAAAAGTTTAATCCTCACCATACGGGCCAAGTGGGTGGCCAAGAATTTCCTACACTAAAGCTTTTGTGGAGTTTAGGGTAGTGGAAAGACTTAGCTTACTTAGGTTGTTTATTTTGCAAAGCCAAAGATTGGACCAAAGAAATGTACTACATCAGCTATACTTGTTTATCATTCGAGCTTATTTGGTGGCTGGATGGATGGATCTCCTTATTTCCTTTCCTTCTCCTTCTTTTTGTTATGGGTATGAATGTGGAGCCTTTTTGTATTTTCCTCTCTTTTTGCCATGCTTGACTAGCATGCTTTTCTTTTTCATCATCTTGCCATGCTTTGACTAGCATGCATTTGCTTTATTTTTGATCACTCTGCATCCTACCTTGTTTTGATTTGGAAGGAGTAAGGACAAAGGTATTATTTTGGAGATATATGGATGCATACCCAGAGTAGGTAAATGCATATGTAATGGTGGATTTTGCTCCAACAACTAGCAAGGTAGTGATGATTCCATTCAATGAGACTCAAAATTTGACAAAGCTCAAAACAACACTAAGTAGCTTAACAAGCTAGTCTCAAATATTTCAAGTGTATTTGGTCTGGTAGGTGTTTCAGACCAATAAGGGAACTTTATTTTCATTTTTCCAAAGAATAAACCTGAGATGTTCATCTTACTAAGAAAATGTGGGAGTTGGCCTTCTATTTAGTCATATCATTTCTCACAACAACTTAGACTAGAGTTATGCAAATGGCATCCACAAAGTAAAAGAGCAGGTTCACAATTTTATACACACAAGCTCGAAATTAAGCTAAGTATGGTTATTGCATAGACAACTAATCAAGAGCATGATAGAGCAACTATTCATCATTTCCATATGAAGGTAACATATCAAAGGCTGGGAGTTGCTTTTATCAAAACTTTTTTAGATATAAAATAAAGAAAAGATAAAAATAATTAAGCATTATTATTAGTACTTACTTATCTCGTCGGTGGGACCGATGTTGCTGTAGGACTGCTGCTGGTACTACTGGGACTGGTAGGACTGCTGGTATTGCTACTGCTGTAGGGGTGAATGAGGTCGAGAATCGGGGGCCTTACACTGAGATGGAGAGGGGCGTCGAGGAAGCATGCTCATGGCAGAGATCTACCATCCCCCTAAGCTTCAATGAAGCTAGGGGTTCTAGTAGTACTTGTTGTTGTGGAACTCATGAGCATCAGTTGATCCCATCTTCTACTTGTTCTCTGATTTCCCAGAGAACATTGCTGTTGGAGATTAGCCAGTCGTTCATCTCAGTGGTACATCGGGCGATGGCATCGACCTGCTGATACAGCCGAGGGTCGTACTGATCCTGTAGGTTCATCCCCTCCATGGTAGAATTGAGTCCCGCCATGTTGTCAGTGTTGAACTAGGATGATACAGAAGGTCCTGCAATCCTGTCAATTCCACTGGACATACCTGCCCCATAGTTCTCAAGAGCGTATGGTGGTTGATGGTGTGAACCTTCACCACCTCCGTTGTTGTTGTACCATCAGAAATATGATAGTTCAGGATCTGTACTTGATAGTGTCGCCATGTGTGATGTGGAACCTAGAATGGGTCGGTGGCTGCTTCCTCTGTGTCTTCTCATCGTCGTTACTCTGCTCCTCGTCGTTGGGCTCTTGTCATGACGCCTGCAAAGCTTTGGCGTGGTTCCTCCATGTTGAGCTACATGGTTAGGCTTGCTACCTTGTACAAATCAAACTGTGGCGCTAGAAGCGGTAGTTCGAAATTGTAGCCAAAGTAGGTCATGATCAAATTATTCCCGTCTCATCGCATAAAATGCCCTTTGATGAAGTGTTGCTCACCCACTATGTGTGACATGTCATTGGGAATGTAAGCAAGCTGGGTATTTTCTAAAACACCTAGTTTGGATGCAATCCTCATGATGAGTGACGTGATGGTGATAGGGGTGTTGTTCTTCCACAGGTCTATCCAATGATGGACCATGTCTATAACAGGGGCATAAGGCTTCTTTTTGCACATCGCATAGAGGCATTTCAGATCCTCGTTAGCAGTGCAACAAGCCTCACTACGTGGAAAGATGACAAGAAAGACCCAACGAGCTAGAAGTCTCAGTGTAGGGTTGTGAATTTTCATGATGCTGTGTTTTTCCGAAACATCCTCACCACATATTTCTCTCCAAAATGTTGTTTGGTCATACCCTGAGGGCGCGTCTGCTATGGAGCAACGCGAGGAGAAGCCTAGTATTTCGCTAAGCCTCCTCGGGAGATAGCAAACTCGGAATTGAAGAGGCAAAAATGAATGGTCATACCTGTGGTGAGTCGCTCCATGCGGAGTGTCATCAGGAACTCCTTGGTCAGAAGGACAGAGCCTTCCTCCTCGATGTTCGAGAAGTCACTCTACCCAGCGTAGTCGAACACTTTCTCAAATTGATCCAGCATGCCGATGTTGATGAGGAAGAAGGCATCGAAATACCTCGTTCTCCCAAATTTCTTTGGGTCAAGGTGTTCCAAGACTTCTGCCTCCGCTGTCGTTACGTGGCACGATGTCATGGATGGTTAGGAGCTTGCACTGCGGTTGTGGTTGCGATGATGTTGCCTCGTCCTGGTGTTGGCTGGTGCGGATAGACATCCTGTCTAACTACCTGCGGGGTCCTAGAGCTTCTGCTCTATGAATGGGACTGGGGACATTCGTCCGACGGTGATGGGAACCTGATGTGCCTCCCTCCATTTCTTAGGGCCTTCTTGGTCTTCCTGAAAAAATGACGACAACCTGCAAAATAGACACAAGAAAATACCCGATAGAAATAGAAGTTATAGAATAAGGTTAGTAGTTAGCCATCCAAGAGTGAGTCATCCAGGTGTTAGTCGTTCCTTGCGGGGCAAAGCCTCCACAAACCGTCCGACAAAACGAGAGTGTAGCACTAATTTTATTCGGCAGAATTTTTGCTAAGTGCTGAAAATAAACTAAGTGCTTAAACTAACAGAGTGATTAAAGGGAGAGAAAGAGAGAGGCACTAGGGGTCGGGCGGCCAGTGGCAGGGGCCGGGCGGCTAGGCACCTAGTGCCCTTGGCACTTGTGTGCAGAAAGGGAACAGCAGGGACCAGGCGGCGTCGGTGGCAGGTCGGCGGCTCATGCTGCGTGAGCCCTCATGGCAAGCCCGAGAGAGGGGGTCGACCAGCCCTGGTAGGGCCAGACGGCCTCAAAATTTTGTTTTTTTATATGCAAGATAAAATGTAGACAAGTTATTGCAAAATTTTGGTTTAAACATGCAATGTCAAAAGGAATTCAAATGTAAACGAATTGAAAGTGCGCGGATAACTAAATATGCGGTGGAGGGTAACGCCAGTTTGTGCTGCAACTTTTGCTCGCCAAATTTTATTGGTTGTCATAGCCTTCTGGTTCTGAGTGTTGCTCCTTTTCATTGTGAAGCGCCCCAATTTCAATAATGGGACTAAAATGTGCTTTATTAACATCCCAGGGTTTGGTAATCACATTCTTACATCAGAGCTGATACAGATCCACCCTAAACGGGTAGGACAACAAGGGGCGCAGCCCTGAAAATCTAAGCAGCGGATTATAAAACGTAACCTCATCTTCCTAACGCCTCAGTCGGGAAGCAGGTCGTAACCCTTACTCGTTCTCAGACCAAAATATGTCCATAGCACTAAGAAAACAACAACAAAGTAAGGGTGAGTACATACGTACTCAGTAGCCCATCCTTCCTCCAAACGAATTTGGGGAAGGCTAACACTGTATGCAAGAATATATCTAGAGCTTAATTTTTGCAGAAAAATAATTGTATGCAGGGTTTGTGATAGATGTTAAGTTTTAATCTTTCTGAAAAATGAGTTTTTCCCCCAAAAAGGTTTGCCACTGGACTTTCCGGTCCAAAGTGGCCCATGCCTTTCTAGCCAACACATTTTTCATACATCCAGCATCCACTGCTGAACCAAAAACCATTTTTATCCAATCCCAAACCAATTCCATTTTATTTTATGAAACTGCTACCTAAAGAACCAAGCCGTAACTCATCCATACCAATGGACTCGGACTATTCGAATTGGTTTTACACTGATCAGAGGTTGTACTAATTCCCACAAGTTGGACTCAGTGGCACATTACCATCATAACTGCTCAAATTCCTAACCAAGCCGCTGCCTTTGTTTCATCACCTAGCAGAACTTTAGGGGTTCAGGCATCTGAGCCACTCCAGTACCCCGTGGTACTCCCGTTAGCACACCACCCATCCCCGAGCCCCTTGTGCACCAGCATCGAAGCTACTAGGCCATCCACTCCGGCTCGGGCCTGGCCAATGCCTCATACAGAGTGAGTGGTTGTACTAAAAGAGTTAGGCAGGATGAAATCATAATGATCCTTACAGAGAGCTCAGGTACAACCATTCTATCTTTTTAATGCTCGACAGCGCGAGCAATCCACCTACTCGGTATTCTCCACAAATCCCAGGACAATGGGTAACCGCAGGTAGCTAAGTTACCCGTTCATACCATGCCCTTATGGCTGTTTCAGCGCGTAGCCGTATTCTGACAAAGTCGGTTGCCGGGGTTCTTCCCCATTTTATTTCAAAACTACACACACATCCACTTTACCATACCGTTCATATTCCACTTTATTAGCATCAAAATTATGATAGATAATTAAATGGGCGATCCCTCCTATGCGCGCTATATCTAAAATAGGCTTAGGTGGCTGTATATTTTGTTGGGTTACCTTAGCAAGGAAAACATGCAAGTTTTCATGTGATTATTCAGGCCAAGAGTTGTGTTTGTAAAACTATAGGAAATTTATGCATCAAGTGAGGAATTCCAGTGGGCTTGCCTTTTACTTTGTTGAGGTGGTTGATATAACAGTTGCTGGGCGTATTTTGGCACAGACCATCGCGTAGTATAACACGAGGGGCAGGTCAAACGGACTATCCGGTAAAGCCTAGTGCACAAACAAGGAAAACACACAAATCGAAGCATAATATGAGCTCAAGGGGTTTGGTGGTGTAGAGCTTAGATTGCGGAGATGAGAGCCTGGCTCGGTTCTTACTTGTGGTATTACTGCATGTTGTTGGGGTGTAGCGAGTTTTCGGGTGAGTTGGCGGGCTCGGTAATGACAGTTACAGAGATGCCAAGGTAGCGGTGGTGGACGCGAGATGCGGGGTCAACAACGCTGAAGGGGTGGTGGTCGCATGTTGGTGTTTTGGAGAAGATTTTTTGTGGAGTGATGGAGAGAGCAATGTTGTACAGATGATTTTCGGTACCATCATCATCTGCATTCAGGGCTCGAACAAACTAAGATACGAACTTTTAGGATTTATGTAGAGTAGGTGGATAAGGGCATCAATCACCAGGCACACAAAGATTGTGGGACCGGTGTGAAACACTAACTGGGCGTACGACAGCGTCATGGTGGCATGACGGTTGCTTGTGGCCAGGACAAAAGATTTTGTGGAGTGTATGGGTAGGTAGATTTTGATTTTAGATGAATTTAGGCGAAAGAATCACCCAAACCGGAGTTGGAACGGAGAAGGTATGAAATTTGTATATTTCGGAAAAAGAAAAGCCAAAAGGGATATTCCTAGAATATTCCAAAATCCGAATCTTTGGAAACTGGAGAATAAAATTGTGTTTTTGGATTCTGGAGAAACAGAAAATATTTCTAGACTGCTTGCGAGCAGAGTTTCAGGCTGGTGTCAACGGTCCACGCCTACGGTGTCGAATGCGGCACCGGCTTGTAGACGGCTCTGAAAACTCCTAAATCATTAAATTAATGTGCGTGCTAGATATTGATTTTATGATGAATTTAGAATGAAGAAACAATCGAATTGGAGCTCATATAGTTGGAAAATTAATTCGGAGATAAATGAATAGAAGAAAAGAAAGGTACAAGATTGGACCTGCCAGCTCGAATGGCACGTGATTAGTGATGGGCTAATCACCGGTGACTAGTGGTTGGCGTGGGAAAAATAATGGGTGGATCCACCTGTCATTCACAAGAGAGGGGGAGACTATTATAACAGGCAGAGGGGCCCGAGCAAGGCCCGAGCAGCGCTTCTGCTCGGCTGCCTGCCCCGCGCCGCCGTGAACAACGGCAGGGGCTCACCGGCGTTCAGCTCTGGTGGTTGTCAGCGCGGTGGAGGTGATGGACGCGGAGGTGCTCACCGTGGGCAGCCATTGGTGGTAGCCTAGGAGCTCATGGGGAGCTCGATACAGGCAGGAAGAAGGGGGAGCGCGGCGAGGTGCTCACAGTCGGAGCAATAGAGCTATGCTGGCCTCTCAACGAAGAACGTAGAGGCAATCTGCTCCCGTGCATGAACACGGCAAGGGAGGAGGAGGGGGATGGCGTTCGTGGCGCACAATGCCCAGGTTGAACCGGGGGCTGATAATGCAGCGGTGGTGAGCTTGGTGTGATATGGAGGCATGAGGGTAGGGGGCTATTTATAGCCGTTGGAGGAGGAGGCCGATGATGTGTCGCAGGAGATAGGAAGGTCCACATGGCGCGGACATGGGGGGTCCAAGTGTTGCGGAGATGGGAGGTCCACATGGCACGGAGATGGGGGGTCCATGTGTCATGAAGATGGAGGGTCCAAGTGGCGCGGAGATGGAGAGTCCAAGTGGCGCGGAGGTGGAGGGTCCAAGTGGCGCGAAGATGGGGGGTCCAAGTGGCGCGAAGATTTTGGAATTGAATTTTGGAAAGAAGTTTGGTGGAGAGTATTTGCGATATTTGGAATTTTGTTGAGCTAATATCAACAAACTCAAATCAAATAAGAAACATCTAAAGTTTTCGAAAATTTGATTTTGAATTAGGGAGAGATTAAAAGAAAATTCTAGGTGCTAAATTTTGGGGCGTTACAAATCTACCCCACCTAAAATGAATCTCGTCCTTCTGGGTGCTAAATTTTGGGGCGTTACAAATCTACCCCACCTAAAATGAATCTTGTCCTCAAGATTCGGTTTAGAAGGTTTACGGGGTTTGCTTTACTTCAGCTAGCTACTTCCTGATTCTTCACACGGAATGGAAGGTGGAATTTTAATAACAACTACATGTCCAACTTGTTTTCTCCTTTTCTTCATTTCTCTTTTCTTCTTTGTTGGGACTGTTCGTACAAGCCTTCCACATACGAGCTGGATCATCCACTTCATGAACTTGGAAGGTCGACCCATTGCCTGGCAGCTTCAGGTAGAGGCTCTTCCTAGAGAACGGTAGAAATTCAGCAAGGCACTTTCTGCTCTCTAGATGGTGGCATAATCTGGGTGACTCATCCAAAGGGATTGATCCGTCAACCTATGGGGTCTGGATTATCCTGCACCAGCTCTAACAAAAGGGAGGCTACCCCACTTAAATGGGGTGAATACCCCACCTTGAGTAGGTTAGGCACTCTTCTAGAAGTGGGGAGCTGCTGCGTTTTCTAACTGTTGTTGCGGTATCAGCAGACGGAGGGCAGGCTGGAGAAGAAACGACCATCTAGGATAGCCTTCTTCTTGTTATACTCATTGTTGCCTCAAGCAGCTTCTTCTTCTGTCCTCTTGTTGGTCTTCTGCCCTAGCTTTGAGCTTCTTGTCCTTGGCTTAGCTTTGCTAGCAGGAAGCTCCTTCCTACTCCGGCGTGGCCCGAGGAAGGGTGATCAATCGGAGAATGATTAGGAGGCATAGGACAAGAAGTATGGCGAAGAATATGTAGTGGAGGGAGATGCAGACTCTGGGTTCTGGCTTCATATTATGGGTGGGGGTGGAACGTAGATCTCACAGATGATTCCTCTTCTCGCAAAGTGGACGGCGACTTTTAGGATTTTAGAGAGGAGTATGCAATGGATAAGGAAGAGTAGAAGGATTGCTATGTTTATCATCTGGCGGTGGAGTTGGTAGGCGGTTTGGGTGGGTTTCTAAGTCTCTCTTCCTAGGGGAGAGGGCGGTGGATTTCCTAGAGGAAAAGGAGACAAAGTGGGAGGGTGACGGCGGCGATAGTGTAGTAACTTAGGAGGAACTATCCTACCCAAGAATCACAAGAACATGGGACGAGTTGTGGCTGGTTTAGCTGGTAGGAGAGGAGCGGTGGTGGGTTTGCTCTGCGAGCTGAGTGAGGAACTGAGCTCAAGGGAGGGGGTGTTATTGGCGCGCGAGGGAGGTGGTTGGAGTGCGGCGTACTGTGCACCGAGGTGACACAAGCGGTGGAGCTGGGGGGACCGGTCATCACTGGACGGCGGAGTGGGGACACGTGGCAGCCGGTCAGGGATGGCGGTGTAGGGGCCATCTTTGGCTGGCAGCGGGCACGTGGGTGCGCTGCCAAAGGCGGCAGGTGGTGGCAGGTGGTGTGCACGTGGCGGCAGGGGTGAGTGGGTGGGGGCCGGGGCATCAAATGCAATGGGTGCGATGGAAAAGGAAAGATGTGAGCGGCAGAGGACTGTGGTGGATACTGTTTGCAGGGGCTATGGTTTCCTCTGATCTTATCCATTTTCCCAAGGCGCTGTTTCCTTTAGCTTGTGCTTTCCTTAGGCAAAGCTTTGTTAGCTGCTGACCGTCCTTTATTTTGACTAGGGCTTGTTCTGGTCGCTCCTTTTAACGGGCACATACTCTTCAAACTGACGGGTTTTAAGGTGAGAAGTGATAGTAGAGGTGAGAGCTAGTTCTAATGGCGATTTTATTAGCACTTCAAGCAAGGCAACGCTTGTTTCTGCTGACATAGCAAGAGACAAGCCACAACAACAAAACACAAGATCAAAAACAAACACACAAACGCGACTACTCCCGCATAACTAACTTCAACTTCTGACTGCGGGAGGCTCCGTTTGGTGATGGTTCCTGGACACTAGATCCCTTTCCTAGAAGTGAGAGTGTTAGGAGGATGCCCAAGCTTTCTCTATCTTCTTCTTGGTGGATAGTTGCTAGGGCTTTTCCCTGATTCTGCTGTTGCTCAAGTAGAGAATACTGGAAACTAGCTTGGTGACTTGGTTCTGATTACCTAGGAGGGTTTGATATTCCTCTGTACTGCATTCCCAATGGGTAACGGAGGTCAAACAGACTTCATGTTGTCGTGCTGCTTGGATCTGGGTTGGTTTCTTGCCTTTGGCGCAGTGACCTAGCTCTGTACTGGGACATAAGGTCTTCTGTTATCTAGTTGCGAGCTTCCAACCTATCGTGCATGTGGCTTAGCTTGTCGTACTCATCATCCAAGGCTTGTAGATGAAGAGCAAGGTAGGCTACAATGGGATCCTCAGCTTCCTTCATTAGCTTCAGGGCTTCAATCCTTTTTGCCCAGCTTGTGGTCAGCTTGTTGAAGGGTGGGAAGAACCTCATAGGGGTGTCCTGGATTGCCCTATGATAGGTTGAGCACAACTTTCTAATTGCGTCACGTGCCTAGTAACGTGACACGCATCCACAAACCGATGACTGGTGGCTGTCGGAATGCCATCCTTCAAGGGCACGGTTGTCCTTGATGTATAGCGAGACCATCCATTTCTATTGTCCACTCTCGATGATTTCTCTACCTAGGTACTCAAGGTATCCGGAAATCCGAAGGTACCTTATGGTATCCCTTAGGTGTTCTGAAAAAACCTTATACATCCTCACATAGGCTGACACGCCCGGCAGTTGCCATCGGTACGAGACTCGCAGGACTTGGTCCTACAACAAAACTACTACACAACACATAATAAGCGAGGCAACGTTTACAACGCACGCGATCTACGCGGTTAACTCTTACAAGGGTGCTAACCAAAGTGAAGGAAAAGCTTCACTACCCAAACTGCAAGAGTGACACTGGATACAACTAGCTTTGGGCCATGTGACCTCATTCCCTAGTGGGCGTGGAGACCTCATCTGAGTCATCTGAGCTGATGTCGATGATGTCCTCTGGTGGTGGCTGAGTTGCGATGATTGGGTCGTCTTTTTCAGTTAGCCCCCCTGGGCGAGGAGATGCCTGAGGGTTCTAGCCTTGCTTTTGTTGGCGAGGTTGTTGGTGGAGGCTTCAACTTGCTCAAGGGGATAGGACTTGGAGGTGGGGCTCTAGGGTAGCTCTTCTTCCAAGCACCGGAGATCTAGTATGGGGATACTTCTCTAGGTGGGGTGTTCTGTTAGCTCTGGCGGAGGGTTTGGGTGGGACTCTGGAGGGTTTGGCTGGCTCTTAGGCTCAGGGAAGGTAACTGGCATGCCTTTTAGCACTGGGACTTCCACTGAGAGGTCTAGGCGCTTTCTCTTTTTAAGGGGCACGGGGCGAGAGTTGAGGATGGGCTTTTCTTCTACCATTGCTGCTTTGCAATGGAGAGGTCCCGGGTCCTTTGAGCCCTATGACATCCCCTTTAAATAGCTTGATTGGTGCGTCCTTTAGTGCTTGGCGCCATTGATAGGTCTCTTGTCGACTGTGCCATACTGAGCAGCCACTTGTGGCGAAGGGGACAGGATTAACTATGGGTACTATTTCCTTTCTTTATGTTGCACGCCTTCTGGCTATTCATCGGGTCATGTGCTTGACCAGGGTGGTACATATCTTGATATTGAGCCATGTGTCCTTTGTGATGGTGATGTGCCTTACGACTTGCACTGGTTACATTAACATCGATCCATCATGTCCGTCCATGTATCCTGGCTTTATTGATGTGTCGTTCAAGCTACAAGCTTTCCTGTGTTCGAAGCTTGACTCCCTGGTGACTGCAGTTGGGGTAAGAAAGGGCCAAAACTTTTTGAAAATAGAGTAAGATGAGGTACAGAAGTGTTTTTCAAGCTGATTTTGGACTCAAAACATTTTTCCAACCTTAGGGTTACGTCCTACGGCCAACTACGTCTCTGATACCACCTGAAGCATCCCAATTTCAATAATGGGACTAAAATGTGCTTTATTACCATCTCAGGGTTTGGTAATCACATTCTTACATCAGAGTGATACAGATCCGCCCTGAACAGGTCGGACAACAAGGGGTGCAGCCCTGAAAATCTAACCAGCGGAATATAAAACGTAGGCTCGTCTTCCTCACGCCTCAGTTGGGAAGCAGGTCGTAACCCTTGCTCGTTCTCGGACCAAAATATGTCCATAGCACTGAGAAAACAACTACAAAGTAAGGGTGAGTACATACGTACTCAGCAGCCCACCTTCCTCTAAACGAATTTGGGGAAGGCTAACACTATATGCAAGAATATATCTGGAGCTTAGGATAATTTTTGCAGAAAAATACTTGTATGCAGGGTTTGTGATAGATGTCAAGTTTTAATCTTTCTGAAAACTGAGTTTTTCCCCAAAAAGGTTTGCCACTGGACTTTCCAGTCGAAAGTGGCCCATGTCTTTCCAGCCAACACATTTTCCATACATCCAGCATCCACTGTTGAACCAAAAACCTATTTTTATCCAATCCCAAACCAATTCCATTTCATTTTATGAAACTGCTACCTGAAGAACCAAGCCGTAACTCATCCATACCAGTGGACACGGACTATTCGAATAGGTTTTACTCTGATCAGAGGTTATACTAATTCCCACAAGTTGGACTCAGCGGCACGTTACCGTCGTAACTACCCGAATTCCAAACCAAGTCATTGCCTTTGTTTCATCACCTAGCAGAACTTTAGGGGTTTGGGCATCCGAGCCACTCCAGTACCTCATGGTACTCCCGTTGGCACACCACCCATCCCCTAGCCCCTTGTGCACCACCACAGAAGCTACTAGGCTATTCACTCCGGCTCGGGCCTGGCCAATGCCTCATACAGAGCGAGTGGTTATACTAAAAGAGTTAAGCAAGATGAAAATCATAACGGTCCTTACGGAGAGCTTAGGTAGAACCATTCCAACTTTTCAATGCTCGACAGCGCGAGCAATTCACCTATCCGGTATTCTCCACGAATCCCGGGACAAGGGGTAACCACAGGTAGCTAAGTTACCCGTTCATACCCTGCCCTTGTGGCTATTTCGGCGCGTAGCCATATTCCGACAAAGTCAGTTGCCGGGGTTCTTCCCCATTTTATTTCAAAACTACACATATATCTACTTTCCCATACCCTTTATATTCCACTTTATTAGCATCAAAATTATGATAGATAATTAAATGGGCGATCCCTCCTATGTGCGCTATATCTAAAATAGGCTTATGTGGCTGTATATTTTGTTGGGTTACCTTAGCAAGCAAAACATGCAAGTTTTCATGTGATTATCAGGCCAAGAGTTGTGTTTGTAAAACATAGGAAATTTATGCATCAAGTGGGGATTCCAGTGGGCTTGCCTTTCACTTTGTTGAGGCGGTTGATATAACAGTTGCTAGACGTATTTTGGCGCAAACCATCGCATAGTATAACACGAGGCGCAGGTCAAACGGACTCTCTGGTAAAGCCTAGTGCACAAACAAGGAAAACACACAAATCGTAGCATAATATGAGCTCAACAAGTTTGGTGGTGTAGATCTTAGATTGCAGAGATGAGAGTCTGCTGGGTTCTTACTGGTGGTATTACTGCAATTGGTTGGGGTGTAGCGAGTTTTCGGGCGAGTTGGCGGGCTCGGTAATGACAGTTATGGAGATGCCAAGGTAGGGGTGATGGACGCGAGATGCGGAGTCGACAACGCTGAAGGGGTGGTGGTCGCATGTTGGTGTTTTGGAGTAGATCTTTTTGTGGAGTGGTGGAGAGAGCAATGATGTTCCGATAATTTTCGGTATCGTCATCATCTGCATTCACGGCTCGAACAGACTAATATAGGAACCTTTAGGTTTTATATAGAGTAGGTGGATAAGGGCATCAATCACCAGGCACACAAAAATTGTGGGACCGGCGTGAAGCACTGACTGGGCGTAGGAGGGCGTCATGGTGGCATGACGGCAGCTTCTGACCAGGACAAAAGATTATGTGGAGTGTATGGGTAGGTAGATTTTGATTTTAGATGAATTTAGGCGAAAGAATCTCCCAAATCGGAGTTGGAACGGAGAAGATATGAATTTTGTATATTTCGGAAAAAGAAAAGGAAAAAGGGATTGTTGACGGCCGTTATTGCACTATCTACGACCATCAACTATCCATGAATATGAAGAGAAATGTATCAAAGTATGGACAAACTTTTGCTACTAACATATCTCCATAAGTTGTGTTGAAATATTTGAATGCTGGTGACAAAACATACTAAAACATGGTAAAATGGAGCCAAACCAGGAGGTGACTGGCCAAATGGCTAAGTCCCTAGGCCGCTCGGCCTGTGTCTGGGCCCAATTGGCACCAACTTCGACCTGCATGCACACACATGCCATGTCAACACATCTCCAAGGTGGAATCCACGAATGTCGCATGCAATCAACCGGAAGGCCTTGCCACATCATCGATCCGGCCCCTGGATTGGTGAAGTCAGCAATCCTCAGCACTTCAATCCTATGGCTAAGGAAGAAACACAAGTGAGATCCAATGGTTCGGGAGAAAACAAAAAGATAACCGCCTTAACAGCCATGCAACCGACTTGGGGAGTGTAGATGGACCACAAGATGCAGTATGGCGGTGGATCCGACGGTTGGCCAAGCCTGACGGCCTGAGGTGGGGCCACCCGGCCTCCTCACCAGGCCGCCAGGCCTCCCTACCAGGCCGATCGGCCTGCCAGCTGTCCCTTAACCGCCTTACCAACCCAATAAATACCCCCCACTCACTTGGTGACTATAAATACCCCCGAGCTCTCATTTGTAAAGTGTGGAAATTGAGTGAAACACACCATTGTCTAGTTTAATAGCACTAGGATAGTCCTGGGAGTTAGAGTTGAGTCTGAATCTTTGCCTCAGGGATTCCGGAGTTAGCTTCGAGTCTGGTAAAGCTCTTGTATCTTTCTATCTTTGTACTCTTGCTACTTCAGTATAATATACTTTGTTGCTCTATCCTTTGAGTTATACTTTACTTTATTTCTTACACTTGCCTAGTGTGGTGTACCTTATTGCATACTAGACCAAGGCTTAGGTTTGTGTTGTTCTTGAGTTATCTAAATCTTGCTAGACTTACCGGTGCTATAGGCTTTCCTTAGGCTCTGATCTAAGGCTAAGTCAGTCCTAACCCTCTGATCAAGGACGGACTTTAGTGATCAAGTTCTCACTTGATCACTAGTTTAGCGTGCCATCTTACCCATGCAGATCTGGTTGGTAGCCCCTCTGGGTGACAGCATTAGGGAGCCTCTGTAATCCAACCTCGTCATTCGGTAAGCCCGCAGGCGTTAACCAGTTGCCGTTCGGTTGGCCAACTATCTACCCCCGCGTCTCCTTGGTGTAGTCTGGAATTTCGCTCGATGCAAGATCCTAGTTCGTGTTTGTTTAACTCAATTCAACCGCAAATACTCCTATGCAGTAGTTAAGGAATAGAGTTTGGATATTTTAATCTCACTCATTGTCCTCCTAGGCAACTCCCTAGTTGTTTACAGCTTTGGTCCCTATTTACTCTTCCCACCATACACTATCTTGTTTATCTTACCCCCGTTGTAAAAATAGCTGGTGTTTATCTGAGTTATAGTGCCATTTGAAGTTCGAACATATCATCCCACCTATTAGCCCTTGCTTCCCTGTGGATTTTTATGGTACCTGGAATACTCTTGGTGAATTTTATGATACCTGGAATACACTTGGTGAAAAAGCTACAGCGAATCTCCGTGCGCTTGTGGAGTAAAATCTGTTACGCTAAGAGACGTCAATAGGGATATTCCGGGAATATTCTAAAATCCGAATATTTGGAAACTGGAGAATAAAATCGTGTTTTTGGATTCTGGAGAAACAGAAAATATTTCTAGACTGCTTGCGAAAAGTTTCAAGCTAGTGTCAACGTTCCACGCCTGTAGTGTCGAATGTGGCATCGGCTTGTAGGCGGCTCTAGAAACTCCTAAAATCATGAAATTAATGTGGATGGTAGATATTGATTTTTGATGAATGTAGAAAGAAGAAACAATGGAATTGGAGCTCATATGGTCAGAAAATTAATTCGGAGATAAATCAATAGAAGAAAAGAATGGTACAAGATTGGACCTACTAGCTCGAATGGCACGTGATTATTGATGGGCTAATCACTGGTGGCTGGTGGTTGGCGTGGGAAAAATAATGGGTGGATGCACCTATCATTCACAGGAGAGGGGAGACTATTATAACAGGCAGATGGGCATGAGCAGGCTCAAGCAGCGCCTCTGCCCGGCTCCTTGCCCCGCGTCACCGTGAGCAACAGGCAGGGGCTCACCGGCATTCAGCTCTTGTGGTTGTCAGCGCGGTGGAGGTGGTGGACGCGGAGGTGCTCGCCGCGGGCAGCCATTGGTGGTGGCCTAGGAGCTTGTGGGGAGATCTATACAGGCAGGGAGAAAGGGGTGCGCGGTGAGGTGCTCACAGTCAGAGCAATCGAGCTATGGTGGCCTCTCAATGAAGAACGCAGAGGCACTCTACTCCCGTGCATGAACACGGCAAGGGAGGAGGAGGGGGATGGTGTTCGCGGCGCACAATGCCCAGGTTGAACCGAGGGCTGATATTGCGGCGGTAGTGAGCTTGGTGTGGATGGAGGCATGGGGGTGGGGGGCTATTTATAGCCGATGGAGGAGGAGGCCGATGATGTGTCGCGGAGATGGGAGGTCCACATGGCGCGGAGATGGGGGGTCCAAGTGTCGTGAAGATGGAGGGTCCAAGTGGCGCGAAGATGGAGAGTCCAAGTGGCGCGGAGATGGAGGGTCCAAGTGGCGCGAAGATGGAGCGTCCAAGTGGCGCGAGGATTCTGGAATTGAATTTTAGAAAGAAGTTTGGTGAAGAGTATTTGCGATATTTGGAATTTTATTGAGCTCATATCAACACACTTAAAACAAATAAGCAACATATAAAGTTTTCAAAAATTTTATTTTGAATTAGGGAGAGATTAGAAGAAAAATTCTGGGTTCTAAATTTTGGGGTGTTACACTTTGCTTCTGGCTCGGCTTTTGGCATTTCTTCCTTCTTCCGCCATTCTTTGGATGTTCTCATTGTCTTGGTGGCTACCTTTGTGACATGAGCCTTGACTCCTGTTTCCTTTGTCGAAGGCTTGGCCATCGAGGCATGTCTTAGTGACTCGGCTCTGTGATCAGCTTTGAGCTTATGGGTTCTCCATCTAGTAGGGTCTTCTCCATGAATAGAATGAGAGAGTCCACTTTTGACTAGCTTGGCGAGAGCACGATCTTCTCCCTTGGTGTTTCCTAGGGTGCCTGACATTTGAATCTGAATGTCTTTACCTGACATTTCCCTTCTGCCATTGATGTTGAGGTGAACTTGTCCAGCTCCAACATCATTGTTGGCCTCAGCAATGCTTAAGAACAATTGCCCAAGGATGAGCGGCATTTTGCTGTCAATCTCCATGTCTAGCACCGCGAATTCCACCAGGATGAGGAAATTTCGGATTTTGACCGGGATATCCCCGACGATCCCGACAGGGTAGCGAATCGACTGATCTGCCAACTGTAGGCACATTGCAGTAGGGGCAAGTGTAGTATGGGTTAGTTTATCAAAAACTACCTTTGGCATGATGCTCACACTTTCTCCTAAGTCACAGAGCTTGATCGAAGTGCTGGGTTCTGATTGAGCACGAGATGGTTGAGGATGTCCTTCAGGTACTTATCATACGTAGGCACCTGCATCGCATCTAGCAATGGAATGTTGACATATAATTTCTTTATTACCTCAACAAATTTGCCGAACTGGTCATCGACAGAGGTCTTCTTCTGCCTTTTAGGAAAAGGGAGCACGGTGGTGTCATAGAACTCACGTGGAGCCGACTTTGGTTCTTCTTTCACCGGTTGTGGCTCACTAGCCACCTATTCTTCCTCCTCTAGTGTAGCTGGCTTTTCCTGTTCCTTCCCTACATTCCTAGGGTGCGGGGGGGTGTCTTGTGTAGACCATCAACCCCTAGTGGTTACAACATTCATATGTTACTTCGAGTGTGGTTCGGGCTGACCCGAAAGCTTCCCCGAAATTGGACTTGGCAAAGCAGCAGCTAGCTGAGCTATTTGAGTTTCTAGCATTTTGTTAAAACTCAACTAGTTCTTCATGGCATTATTAAGAGTTTCCATTTGAAGCGATAAGGTTTCAATAACTCTATCATTTGCATGGAATTTCTTGCTTATGCTATCGTTCACAGCTTTTTTATTGAAAGGATTTTTATTAAACTACTGAGAATTGCTAGAAGACATACCTTGACCAGAGAAAGGTAGATGTGGTCATGAATTCCAACCTGGTTGAGGATGAGGCCCATTGTTGAAGTTGTTGTTGATGAAGTTGACATCCTTCAATCTATTTCTGGGGCAGCTGTTCCCCGTGTGGCCAGTATTCCCACGATGCTTGCAAGTCATGCAAGAATCCATTGCCTGGACCAGCACAGCTTTAGGAGCATCCTCCTGCTTCTTTAGTAGGAGGTCCATCTTGGTAGCAAGCATATCTAAGCTATCAATATGGTGGACTCCGCGGGTCTTATTATTCGCCCTCTCCTCTTTCTATCCTTGGTTGCTTGCCATCTTCTCGATGAGAGTGCGGCCAGCAGCGACACTCAAGGATAGGAAGAATCCTAAAACAGCTGCATCAAGGTGTTCTTGCGCGGACCAATGTAGCCCATTGAAGAAATTCTAGACGATGAGCCACTGTTCCATACCATGGTGGGGGAAGGTGGCGATGTACTCTTGAAGTCTTTCCCATGCCTCTGCCACTGTCTCATTAGTGAGCTATTGGAAGCTTGAGTTTCGGTTCCTTAGTGAGCTCGTCTTCCCTAGTAGGAAGTACTTTGCAAGGAAGGCATTTGAACAGGCCTCCCATGTCACCAAGTTGTTGCAGTTTAGATAGAACCATTATTTTACCTTCCACACCAGTGAGAATGGGAATAGGCAAAGTCGAACAGCATCGGGGGTTGCACCTTTGATTGTGATAGTGCTGCAAATCTCCAAGAACTATTGGAGATGGCTGTCATCATCCTCCGATGCCAATCCAAAAAATGGACTAGCTTGGACCATGTGAATGACACCTGAATTGAGCTCGAAGACTTCTCCAACCTGCACATTAGGCCTAGTGGGGATGTTGTTGCTGGATGGGACTGAGAACTCGCAAATGATTTTCTCAGCCGTATTTGGTGTTGATTGAGTTGTGCTCATGGATCCAAACTCAAATGTTAATGTCACAGGCCTCTGCCCGAGGATTGTCTTTTGACGGACTCTCCTTCTGAGCAATGACTCCAGATTGTTGTGGAAATTCGTCGGTAGATCGAAACCGGTCATACACCTCTCTGTTAGCCAACAATAAAGTAGACAGAGGCAAATGAGCCCGCTAAGAAATAGCGCTATGTTATCAAGTTATACAGTACCTAGGTTCGGACAAATCGAACTTCTATGGCCAATTGTTTCCCTGGCAACGGCACCAGAAAAAGCTTGTTGACATCTCTTAGCGTAACAGATTTTACTCCGCAAGTGCACGGAGATTTGATGTAGCTTTTTCACTCAGAGTATTTTGAGTATCATAAAATCCATAGGGAAGTAAGGGCGAACAGGTGGAATAAAATTTCAAACTTTCAGCGGTATTATATAACTTAGATAAATACAACTATTCTTACACCGGGGGTAAGATAAACAAGATAGTGTATGGTGGGTAGAGAGAACAGGAACTAAAGCAGTCAGCAAACTAGGTGTAGTTGCCTGGGAGGACAACAAGTGAGATTAAGAAATCCAAACTCTATTTCTTAACAACTGCAAAGGAGTATTCGTGGTTGAACTAAGTTAATTGAACACAAACTAGGGTCTTGCCGAGGAGGCACGGGGTAGATAGTTGGCGAACCGAATGGCAACTAGCTAACACCTATAGGCTTACCGAACGACAGGGTGGAATACAAAGGCTACCTAATGCTATCACCAATAGGGGCTACCAACTAGATCTGCGTGCGTAAGATGGCACGCTAAACTAGTGATCAAGTGAGAACTTGGTCACTAAATTTCTCCCTTGATTAGAGGGTGAGAACAAACTTAGCCTTAGATCAGTTCCTAAGGAAAGTTTATAGCACCAGCAAGTCTAGCAAGATTCAAAGAACTTAAGGACAACTCAAACCTAAGCCTTAGTCTAGTATTCAAGAAGGTACACCACACTAGGCAAGTGTAAGAAATAAAGTAATGTATAACTGAAAGATAGAGCAATGAAGTATATTATACTAGAGTAGTAAGAGTACAAAAGATAGAAAAGATATAAGAGCTTTACCAAGACTCGAAGCTATCTTCGAAATCCCTTCGGCAAAGACTCAGACTCAACTCTAACTCCTAGGACTATCCTGTTGCTACAAGACTAACACAATGGTTTGTTCCACTCAACTTCCACACTTCACAAGTGAACTACCGAGGGGTATTTATAGCGACCAAAGGAGTGAGGGGTCTTATAGGGTCAGTATGGCGGTTACAAGGGTCGGTGCCAAGCCAGGTCACCTATGTGAGGCCTTGGCCGGGTGACCAAGGGAACCCTTGGATCGACCGCCTTACTTCACTGTACGAACCATCTTTACTCCCCAAGGCGGTTGTACGGAGGTTGGCAGTTAAACTTTGTGCTTTTCCCTGGATCATTGGATCTCACTTGTGTTTCTTCCTTAACCGCATGATTGAAGTGCCTAGGATTGCTGACTTCACCAATCCAAGTGCTGGATCTATGACATGGCAAGCCTTCCGGTCCTTAACACGTTGGCATCTTGGTTTGCACCTTGGACTTGTGTTGACACGTCAATTATGTGCATGCAGGTCGAAGATGGTGCCATTTCGGCCCATTCACAAGCCAAGCAGCCTGGAGGTGGGGCCAGGCGGCCATGGTGGGGCTAGCCGGCTAGGGGGGTTGGCCATGCCGCTATCCTCCTCCCTTGTTTGGCTCCATTTTGATATGTTTCAGTGCATTTGTCACATGCAATCAAATAATTCAACACAACTCAAGGAACTATGTTAGTAGCAAGAGTTAGTCTACACTTTGATGTATTTTCCTTCATGTTCATGGATAGTTGGCGGTCAAAGATAGTGCAATAAAGACCATCAACAACCGTGCTCAAAGAACAAGGTCAGCACCACCACCTCGTGTTCCGCCGGCGATGCCACCTCTACGCCGGGGGTAACCTGCCAGCCATCCGCTGGGAGATAGCCCCAATCGACGAGCGAACGCGCCATCGCCTCGGTGAAAGAGCAACGGCAGAAGGGCACCGATATGGCAGGAACCGCCAGGCCATCCCCCACCGCTGGAACTACCACTACTGCAGCCACAGCACCACCCACTGCCACTTCGACATCACCCTCACCTGCTGCCTCTCCGGACGCTGCCGCAGTCCCAGCAACATCAGCCACCGGTGCCGGGACAACAAAGTTCCTTGCCTCTGAACTAGCGGGAGGCACCTCGGCCGCAACCAGCACGGCCGCAATAGCCACCCCGCCCCCGGCCGTCGTGGTAGCTCCACAGAACGCTGGAGAATCGCCACCGATTGCCATCAGTGTTGGTGGTTCTTAGCATAACAGATTTTACTCCGCAAGCGCACGGAGACCGCTGCAGCTTTCACCCGGGAGTATTATAAGGTATCGTATTTATCCACAGGGAAGCATCGAGAAAGAATAAAAACTCATCTATCACCTAGCTACTACCAACTCATTCATTCCAAAACATAACAAAAAGGGATAAGGACCAAACACCATGTGATACAAACCAAACACCGTTGGCGCGAATTCATGTTTAAGCTAGGAAGACAACGAGTTGAGGGCTAAGGTTGATTGAGACAGAGCTATGGCTTGCGTTGAGCAAAATTCTAGACTACACCGAGGAGGCACGGAGGTAGATAGTTGGCCAACCGAACGGCAACTGGCTAACGCCTATGGGCTTACTGAACGACGGGATTGGAATACTGAGACCCATAATGCTGTCACCAAGATGGGCTACCAACCAGAGCTACGTGGGTAAGATGGCACGCTATACTAGTGCTCAAGCAACGTGTTGCATCTGTCACCACAAAAGCTCATGCTTCGGCCAAAGGGTGAGAGCTAACCAAACTCCTAGATCTAAGTCTAGGAGGGGCTTATAGCACCGGCAAGTATAACAAAACACAATCAATTCTAACTTAGCACAACTTAGGCCTCGAACATACGAGTAACTAACTAGAGACGAAGAAAAGTGCATAAAGTAGAAAGATAAAGTACTCGCACTTGTCATAATCAGAAAGTAATGCTTAAGATAAGAAAATAAAGTACATTACCGAAGGTTCCGACTGACTCCAAAACTGTAGAGCCTACTCTAACTCCTAGCTAAACAATGAATTCAAAGCGGAGGCACAACCTGAGGGGTGCCTCCTAGAGAGGGAGAGAGTGAGTTACATGGTAGTGGTGCAAGTAAGAGTAAGGAGGTGCCTCTCTATTTATAGGAGTGGGAGGAGAAAATATTCCAAGGCATCCTATGCAAGATTCCTCCCCAAACTCCTTCTTGGGCACCACCTGGACTGGAAACCGACATAGGAAGGTCGGTGGCAGCTTTGCCCACATGAAGGTGCTGAGAAGAAGGCAAGAACCAGCTGTTAAGGGGGTGAACCGGCCATTATACTGAAGAACCGACAGTTTACAGTTAAATTGGGTCAAAAAACGGCCTTCGATACCTCCTTGGGCAACTGGACCGGTCAAACAACCCCTGAACCAGCCAAACCGGCCTCCGAACCGCGCCCCAGCCATCTCCGAGGGTGCCACGTGGCTGAACCGCTGTCGAATCGGGGCGGACCAGCGCTGAACCACGCCTTGGCCCCTCCAGTGCCTGCAGCGTGGCACCCTCGGATTGGGCATGCCGGGCCGCTGCCTCCCACGCACGCCGCCTCTAGGGGCACCACGTGTCGCACTGGGAGTGGCTCGCAGCCGCTCCCATGGATCACAATCCGCGTGCGCCCTGCCCGTCCAATAGGAAGCCGGCACGTGTCACGCTCTGGTGCCTTCCCGCCTGCTGTCGGTACTGAGGGGTCGACGTCAGCAGGCCCTATATTTTTGTATTTTCAATATCTTTTGCATATGAGCTCCAAATGATGCAAATAATATGTCCGTTGGAATTGTCTCGATGAGCTCTATGCAACGGTGTAGTCCTTGAGGGCATTCGAGATACTTTTTTAGTGATGCAATTTGTGGTTCTTATCTCAAGCCCTTTGTGCGTAAATTCTCTCCTGCTCCAAATGATCTTCTTTTGCATGGAATTTGAGCATCTCTATGTGAAACATCGAAAACCACCAAAACTCATGGAATTCATTAGTGTTAGGTAAATAATGCATAGAACTTTATCTATACCCTATTTATTCACCAAGGAATTGGCGGTCGAAATAGGTGAATAACGACCGCCAACAATCAGCAAAACGGATCCCCCTTCTTGTTTCTCTTTTGACTATCGCAGAAGAAGGAAGAAGGTGAGGAAGCCAGAATGGAGATGGCATGAAAACAAGAATGCAACCAGATGCGGAACCACCGCTAGAGCAGGGTTTTAGAGCCATAGGGTGGCAATGGCTCCAGCATCGCACGACGCCCAAAATGGCCACAACACGAGCGGACGTGACTCCTCAGACCCCGTGACGACGGCAGTGCAGTTAAGGCGAGCACGACTCCCCAGGTATCCGAGCACCCCCATCACTTGTATATTCTTTCGTTCAGTCTTTAATTTTTTTCTTGACCAAGCGCAGGATACCTCAACGGCCAAATGCCCACCTCCGACCGATCCTAGTCGGTCGCTTGAGGCTCAGGAGCCCTGACCACCGAACGCACTGCGTGCACCGATCGGGAATTTCTCGACGGCCCATGGCCGCATGGGCAAAGGCACAAAGCCGATCATGCCAAGCAAGGAATGAAATTACTCGTGACATGAGTAAGCATCGGCAAAAGAGTGATGGGCATACCTCAAGAAGGCCCACATTTTTGTATGACTAACAGTTTGGATTGGGCAGACCAAGCAACTGCTTGACTATGCATCCGAGACTGTACCTAACACTCCTCTGTGGAGTCCCTTAGTAGGGATGGGTCACAGACCGCTCACGCGCTGATGAAAGGCCCGAATCCGAACTGAGTCGAGTAAGGAAGGGTTCTTAACGAAACTGCCCCTAGTGGTTTAGGCACCCATCGAGTGGGATTGTCTACTAGGGTTGGCCCCGCACTGGGTGGGTCCCTATGTTTCGCTCGGATTGATCGATTGTAGCTCGACGAATACAACTTCACACCAGCGATGGGAGGCGTCAACATATCCACCCCCTCCAGGACCCACGATAACCTGCGAACGAGGGCACGCAATGGGAAGTACCACCTAGCTCAAGGCGAGAGAAAATTTTGAAGCCATCGGACCTATGACCTAAGACCCTCGACGGCCGTTCGCTCGCACGAGGGCAGGTCCCCACGACCGTTCACCCCCCGACTGATCTCAAAGATCACTCGGGGGCTGCGTCCATCGAACGCGCTATGCGCACTGGTCGGACCTATGACCTAAGACCCTTAACGGCCACTTAGTCGCACGAGAGCCGGTCCCCATGACTACTCACCCCTTGGATGATCCCAAGGGATCACTCGGGGGCTGCGTCCACCGGACACACTGCGCGCACCGGTCAGGCCTATGACATAAGAACCTTGACGGCCGCTCGGTCGCATGAGGGCCAGTCCCCATGACTGCTCACCTCCCTATCGATCCCAAGGGATCACTCGGGGGCTCGGGTGTTGCATCCACTGGGCACGCTGCATGCACTAGTCAGGCCTATGACCTAAGACCCTTGATGGCCACTCGGTCACACAAGGTCTAGTCCCTGCGACTGCTCACCACCGGACTGATCCCAAGGGATCGGTCGGGGTTTGGGGGCTGCGTCCACCGGACGCATTGCGTGCACCAGTCAGCCTATGACCCTTGATAACCGCTCGGTCACATGAGGGCCAGTCCCCGCTGATGGAGATATGCCAGCATGGCAATTTCTAGGTCCGACTCCGAGTCATATCGGCTCTAGCATAAGCCGATGCTGAGTCCGATTGGGACTCGACCCATCGGGTCTGGCTCAAAAGCTCGCATATGTTGCTCATGCCCATTAGTGGAGACTATATATATGCATGAGTGGGCACAGCTTAGCGTATTGGTTTTTCTATGAGAACCATCACAGAAAAGGTTTCTATGAAACCCGAGCTATGCCCTAGTCCAATCTCTCAAGATTCTCCGCCAAGTTCGTGGTGCTAGCATGCCAGAACTCGGTATCACCTTCCCACACATGTGGATACCATAGAGGCGTTGCTGCGACTGCTACGCTGATCAACCGAATGGTTTCGAGGGCGGCCGACAGGTTCTTGATCGAGATCGGCTGAAGGAATCGGCATCGGCTCTCCTCACTGACAACCACTTATTGCGCGCGACTCGGCACTCGGCTGCCTAGACTCGTCTTCTGCTGCATTGTGCGTCTATTGGTAATGATCTATGATCTCTTGCTTGTACGTGTTCCTATGTTTTACGTGGTAGATGAAAAACATTTTCATGCTATGGTAGCCTACCCCGTAACCCTACAGTGGTATCAGAGCCGATCGTACATAGCTTTATGATCTAGATTGATGTAATAGATTGGATCTATTACCGTAATAGATTGGATCTATTGTGGCTCCACGATAGTGGATTGGATCTGTTATAGGCTCTACCCATCGATTCATTGGATGGATTGATGGTAACAGAATTGATCTATTACAGGATCCACATATTGGTTCATTGGATGAGCCGATGCGGTCGTCATGGATGTAACTTGCACTTTGCTTGATTGGATCAACCCGATGAGTTATCATAGATTCGATCTATGGTCCATAGTTTTTGTTATCACTGACTATTATTTCTTGCATTAGATGTATTAGAATATATTCCCTTGGAAAAAATTCAAGAATTCTTGATGTCCTTCCAATCGCTACACCTATAAAGATTTCGATCATTGTTTGGTGGAGATGAGATGGGAATGGAGAGAGTGCAGGAAGGGGGTTGAACTCTCACCTTTAAGTCAATGGCGGCTCGATCTCATCTACTCAACCAAGTTTCCGAGCTGTTGGGGATCAAATCACTCCGAAATTCAAAGTGACGCGGCCGGGCGACAAAGTTGAGAGATCAAGCGGCCACTAAGGGGCCGGGCGACCACACAAGGGGTGGGGCGGCCTGGCTCTTGAGCTGGGCAGCCTCGCCAACCTTGGTTTGGCGGACCAAAGGTCGGTTTTGCCCTTTTTGGTGTACTGAAAACCCTCTTCATCATGAAAACTTTGAACTTTGGCTGAGATTTTGGTGAAATGGAAGCAAAAGGTGAGATAAGACCAAAAAGTGAGGAGCATGGTAGTGTACATGGCTTTGTTTTAGGTCGGATCTAGAACGTGGCCGTGCAATCATGCCATTTCTTCCAGCTCGTAGATGTCCACTTCTTCGAGCTGTGTCATTTTAGGCTTTAGAAAAACTTTTAGGCGTTGCCCGTTCTCCTTAAAATTTTTCCCGTCATTGTCCTGGAGGGTGACGGCACCGTGATCGGCAGCATCGAGGACAAAAAGGGTCCTTCCCACTTACTTCTAAGGTTACCATGACCAAACAAACGAACGCGAGAATTAAATAGTAGTACCTTCTCCTGGTTTGAATGCCTTGATCTTGGTGCGCTTGTCATGCCATCTTTTTGTTCGCTCCTTGTAAAACTTGGTACTGTGGTAGGCCTTCTCCCTCCATTCCTCTAATTCAGCGAGTTGAACCTGTCTTCGAACTCCTGATGCTTGGAGATCCATGTTACACTTCCTTATCGTCCAGTGAGACCTGAACACAAGTTCTATTGGTAGATGACAAGTCTTGTCGTACACCATTTGATATGGTGTCATGCCAATGGGAGTTTTATATGTTGTGCGGTACGCCCAGAGAGCATCGCGTAGCTTGGATACCTAGTCTTTTCCCATAGCTTTGATAGATTTCTGCGGGATGTTCTTGATCCGCTTGTTTGATGTCTCAGCTTGACCACTTGTCTACAGGTGATATGAAGTGACAACACAGTGATCCACACCGAGTTCAACGAGACACCTCTTGAATCTTTTATCTATGAAGTGTGGTCCACCGTCGTTGATGATGACCTTGGCATACCAAATCGAGGAAAGATAGCGTCATAGAACATTCTGATCGAATGTCTTAAATCTACCGCGGAACACGGCAACGCCTTTGTTAGACTCTGGTTTATTTGGTAGAATATATATATATATATATATATATATATATATATATATATATATATATATATATATAAGAGTATTTAAGGACATGCGATTGATCCTGACATCAGCACACGTCAACCGATGGGGTCGCGCGAGCGGATAGGATCAGACAATGAATAGTAGATTTTTATCTATGAGCTTCCACACAGTAGATATTTACTGACCGAAGCGTTCCCAGGGAGCTGTAAATACTACTACTCCCCCTAGCCGTACTTGCACCACCCATAGAAATAATCAGAATTAGTCTGGTCTCTGGAGGAGAGCGAAAGTGAGACCACGAAGAAAAACTTTGCGCTGCGTAGGTACTGTCCCTCTCATCTTCTTCTGTAGAGTGAGCATGCAGAGTAGTGTATATATTTTGCTCATGGTCTAGTCAAATCAGTCCAATTCTGCACGCATGCTGCACGACCTAGGCTAGGTAGTGCTGGTAAGATACTGCCATGTATGATTACAGCTATGCTAGCAACGTTATGGTAGGGGCTGTACTTGTTGAATTGAAAAATAACCATGACTATTGCTGCTACTAAGATCCATTAACGTGCTGCTCCTCTATAGCCCAGTAGCCTAATGCTAGAAGGATGTTTAATCCCTTTACTTTTCTTTGTTGTTCAAATTAAGGATGTTTAATCCCTTTACTTTTCTTTGTTGTTCAAATTAACCAGGTGACAACAGTAAAAGAGAATGGTTGGAGGAAAAAAAACTAAGTGCAGGCAACGCCCGCCGCAGGAAGTGTTCGCGGCGGGCAACGTCCGGATGAGCCGATCGCTGGTCGCGGCGGTGATAAGCTCGGTGTGGATAGAGGTATGAGGTGGGGGGCTATTTATAGCTAATGGAGGAGGGCTTGTCATGACGTGTCGCAGAGATGGAGGGTCCAAATGGTGTGGACGTGGAGGGTCCAAATGGCGCGGAGATTTTGGAATTGAATTTGGAAAGAATTTTAGTGGAGAGTATTTGGGATATTTAGAATTTTGTCGAGCTCATATTAACACACTCAAAATAAATAAGAAACATCCAAAGTTTTCAAAAATTTGGTTTTGAATTAGGGAGAGATTAGAAAAAAATTCCGAGTGCTAAATTTTAGGGGCGTTACAATTACCATCCAGGGAAGGCTAACATAGTTGCAGATGCATTAAGCAAAAAGGCACTTTGTAACATGGCTATCATGATAACTAAAGAGGAACATCTACTAAGGGATTTGGAAAAAATGAAGATAGAAGTGAGGATGCATGTGCCGAAAGGAAAGTTAAAAGCTCTTCAAGTTAAACCAACATTGGATGAACTCATAAAAGGAAGACAATTAGTAGACCCGGAATTCCAAAAGATGAGAAAGAAGATAGAATCTGGGAAGGTACCTGACTTATAGATGCAAGTGGCGCCATCCGATTTAAGGAAAGGCTATGTGTACCCAATGATTCTGATCTGAAGAAGAAAATTTTGGAAGAAGCACACTCTTCGCTATATACCATGCACCCGGGAGGTACGAAAATGTACCAAGATATCAAGGAAGTATTCTGGTGGAACAACATGAAGAGGGAGATAGCAAAGTATGTTACCGAATGTGACATATGCCAACGCATAAAAGCAGAGCATCAGAAGCCCGTAGAACTGTTACATCCTCTGTCAATACCGATCTGGAAATGGGACGAAATTAGTATGGATTTCATGTGGGTTACCAAGGACCCCAAATGGAAATGACAGCATATGGGTAATAGTGGACCGATTAACTAAGTCTGCCCACTTTATTCCCATTAAGAAAACTTCCACCTTGGAAAAATTAGCAAAGATATATATCAAAGAAGTTGTATCCTTACATGGAGCCCCATTAAGCATTGTATCAGACAGGGATCCACGGTTTGTTGCAAAATTTTGGCAGAGCCTACACAAAGCCTTAGGAAGCAAATTGAACTTTAGTACAGCATATCACCCACAGACCGACGGACAAACAGAGAGAGTAAATCAAATTGTGGAAGACATGCTTAGATCATGTCCTAAATTTAAAGGAGCATATGATGAATATATGCCCCTGGCCGAATTTGCATATAATAACAGTTATTAATCAAGCATCAAGATGGCTCCATACGAAGCATTATATGGCCGAAAATGCAGGACCCCTATATGTTGGAATGAGGCGGGGGAACGAAAATTAATTGGACCAGATTTAATTCAGCAAACTGAACAAAAATTACAGATCATCCGGAAACGGCTTCGGATAGCCCAAAGCATACACAAACGTTATGCTGATAATAGAAGGAGGAATCTGTACTTCAACGTAGGAGATTTAGTATATGTCAAAGTTTCTCCTATGAAAGGGATTCATCGGTTTGGGCAGAAAAAGAAGCTTAGTCCAAGATACGTTAGTCCATTCCCGGTTTCGGATCGAATTGAAGAAGTAGCATACCGTGTGACATTACCAGATTCAATGTGTGGAATACACAATGTATTTCATATATCGATGCTTCGCAAATGCCTGAGAGAACCAACGGAATATCTAGATATACCTGTAGATGAGTTACAGGACGATTTAACATATGAAGAATATCCTATTCGCATACTTGATACAAAAGAAAGAGAAACGAGACGACAAAAAATCCACTTCCTAAAAGTATCGTGGAACAATCATATGGAAGACGAAGCGACCTGGGAAAAAGAGGATGAGCTGAGGAGAACCTATCCACAGCTATTTAAATCACAAGGCATGGAAATTTCGGGTCGAAATTTTTATAAGGTAGGAAGGATGTGAGACCGTTTATTTGGTAGAAAAAATATATAAAAGGAGTATTAAAGGACAGGCGATTGATCCTGACATCAGCACACGCCAACGGATGGGTCGCGTGAGCGGATAGGATCAGCGGTAAAATAAAAGCGATGAAAAGAGATAAACGAATAGTAGATATTTATCTACGAGCTTCCACACAGACCGAAGCATTCCCAGGCAGCTATAAATAGTACTACTCCCCCTAGTCGTACTTGCACCACCCATAGAAATAACCAGAATTAGTCTGGTCTCTAGAGGAGAGTGGAAGTGAGACCAGGAAGAAAAACACTGCGCTGCGCAGGTACTGTCGCTCTCAGCTCTCATCTTCCGTAGAGTGAGCATGCAGAGTAGTGTATATACTAGTGTAAGGGTACGCGCTTCGCGCGCGCGTGCCACACGTTGTTGTATTTGGAGTCATTCTGTTTGGAACCCTATGCAAAATACGAAAACTCTGTGGCATGATAGGAGGCAACACAGGTACAGTGGAACAAGGTTCAGATATCTAGGGTAAGACATGTTGCTCAGTGCTCAATAGGTGAGCAGAGGCAAGACTTTGATGAAGCTAGCAAAGGCTACATGTACGCTTAGATGTTCTACCAAATAGATCTGAAAATACATAAAGATAATAGCCCTTAGAAATGCACCCAATTATCTAGCCTCCTTATAGCATAGGCGCCAGGCTCAGTCAGATTCGATAGACAGGATTTGCTGAGACTCTGCATGAGGGAAAACGAAGTTAATTCGAGAGGCCCGCTGTACATGTTTGGAAATTATGTGCTGGAAAATATGGACATGCAGCAGGTAGCACACCTACAGCACCGAACAGGCAATGTATCAAGGCTGCTGTTTAAGAAACACACCTTGGTCCCAGGGCAGCATCAGGTCATCGTGGCAGCATCCCCTGCTTCTATGTTGAAGTGGCAACATGCAAAGCTCTGCATATCAACATAGACAAAAGGCAAATCAAATATGGCTCGTTGGTTGTATGTAACTGTCACAGATGGGACCACTCTTAAAAAGAAGAACTCAAATAAAGGATTAATTAAGAAATCAATACAATAAAAGAAATTAAATAGAAGGCTCCATTTTGGGGTGGGGAATACCTGTTCACAGAACATGCACAACAATGGCAGTGCATAGCTGTGAAATGATCGTGTCCTCTATTGTGTTTGTACTATCAGCTACATGTTCTTGTGTTCAAAAGAATGGTAGTGCAGAACTTTCAATTTGATCGGCAATATACTGCACATAATTTCTTGAGCAACAGATTACATTTAGTTGTGTAATTTATCTTCTAAATTGAAGTACTATTGTTCATAAAAAATATAATGGCATCTCTGACATGTTCTCATTTCTCAAACAAAAATCTTAAATCTGAGCTGTTTTTTTTAGTCCATGAAACAAATCTGAACGGTTTTTATGAATCATTGTGGTTCTTGGAGTAGGTTCCATCCTTGAGTGATCATTTGAAGCCAAACAGGGTCTATGCATATTCTGAATTTTCTGAGTTGAATATCAGAAAATGTTCTAAGCTGATTAAACAGGGAACATGCATTCAGTTTTTTCCATTATCTATCAAAGCAACCCTATCAAAGGCTCACAACTCATTGGACGGCTCAAGTAATAAGTGCCATGAAAGGCTCACAGCTCATGCACAAAGTTCTATTTCACATGGTGAACATTAAACATTGCCCAAATCATATAAGCATAGCTACACTATAAAATTAGAGTAAAGATTATGGCTGGTGGCAACAGTGCCATTAGACTAGAGGAAAGAGAAGGCTCTCACCATGACCCAAACACTGTCAACGTCAGGATACTTGTCTTCCAAATGTGTTGTTTGTTGTCACCCTCGGCACCTGCGGCATTCTTGTTCGCAGAGGAGTTCCCAAAACTGGCATTCTTGGATTGATATGGTGACAAGCAAGAAACAAGAGCAAATTTATATAACATCATTTTTTAGGCATAAAATCACAACAGGAGATATTTCTTTCATGCTTGATTTTCCTGTTGTTGTTATATGTAAAACAGCACGTGACTTTATTCAAGACCGAAGGGAAAAATATAGAATGCTTATTCAATTTTAGAGAACTGAATCGTGTTAGAAATTTGCCACCTTTTGTTTAGTTTGACAACAAAACCTAATAGAAAATCTAGAATACCTAGATGTGCAGTGCATGAACATCAGCATGCTAGCATTCTGGCAGTATATAAAGGGAGAACAACAGAAGCAGCAGCATTTGATGCACCACAGATACTACTATAAAGGAAAACTGTATGTATAACAAATGGATGGGAACAAAATGAAAGGCAATGCGGCTTGGCTGGCTGCTTCCTACTTGCATCTGAGCGCTGCAGCTATTTTCCTGTTTGCCTGCTTTTTGTCATTTAATTAAGCGGCTGCCTTCATATAAAGCACTTCTCCTTTGTAGGTAATCAGGAAGCTAGAACTAAAAAAAGGCATGAAACATTGATCATGCTCTCAACCTGTTGATCCAAAACAAGAATAAAAAGCAAACCGTGGGAGAACTCCACTATATATTCAAGTCACAACAAGCAGGAGGATGGCCGGATGCCGCTGCCATGCGAGGGTGGAGAGGAGGATGTCGGAGCGGATGGCAAAGGTAAACACGCAGATGAGGTGATTCTTGAGACAGCGCGCTGGGAGGTGTACCACGCACCATGAGAATCGGTCAAAGAGGCAGTAGGTATGGGGTGGCACCTGGGACAAGGAAGAGCAAGATGTCACCGAGCTGCGCGGCCCCTCCGCGCGGCCACCGCGATGGAGGCAGAGCTGGAGGGGACTGCCATGGTGCAGCGGTCCTGTTCGGTCCGCCGTGTAGCAAGAGTTTCTTATATCTCATTGCTCATGTCCATCAGATCCGTGACTTCATGTTGCATATTCTACAAACAACAAAAATGAGTAAATACAACTCAAGCTACCAACAAAGAAAGAGTAAGCAACAGATAAATAAGCAAATACTGAAGGCATTCCATCAAGCATTCTCTAAAATCCGGGTGGTGTTGTAGGCATGGACATATATATATATATCTGTAGGAAGCACACACAAATTGCATACAAATGAACAAAAGGAAATCTCATGGTTCCAGGATATAGGGTACATAATAAGGGTGCGGGTGCTAAACACAATCAAACACATTGTGAACCGATCAACGGATTTATAACCGGACTACATAAATGGGGATGTGTACCTCTCGACTGTTGGAATCACTCTGCACTTGGCAAGTGTTTATCTCAAACACTCACACTCTCAGGTGGACGCGCACACATGAACACAAGCAAGCAAGCTTCTTTGGTCGACGCCGCACACCTGCTTTGCCGTTTTCCATTAATATATATAAACTCAAAAGTACATGCAAAAGATAACTACTGACCAAATCTCTCGGCCAGCGGTCACCACATTCCAAAACTCACGCAACGTGCATATGCATGCAAGCCCATCACTACCTGACCTATTCTCTAGGCACTAATCACACGGCTTATCTGATTAAGGCCATGCATGGAGTGCGAGTCTCACGCTACACCTCCGATCCTGCACGCACAACGTTCAGATGGCCATGCAATCCACCTGCCAAGAAATCACTTCGTGGCATGACTTAGACTGGAGCCCTTCACCACCCTTGACAGCTACGCACATGAACATGTTGCTTCACACGGCCAGCATCTCGCCGGACATGCGCCCTGGATCAACTTGGCGACCTGCATGTTTCACTCATGCAAGCCTTCTTGATCTACCAGCGTCACTACTGCTAAATGCAAAGGACTAAACACACTTATTTGCTACATGCAAACAGGAATAAACATGCATATGAACTAATGACAAGATTAACTCTAACATCGACCAGGCCGGCCTCGTCGAAGGGGCAGATGGCGTTGAGGAGCTGAGGGATGGGTGGATTTGGACGCAGAGACACCACATCCAGCTGTGGAGGAGGGAGAGGACCAAGGCGACCTTCTTCTCTGCACTGCTGCGTCTGCCGTGGCCGTGGCTCCACGCCGCCGCCGGCTCGGCCAGGTCCGCCACGCCATGGTCGTGGCAGGCGGCCGCTCAGCGGTGCTCCTGCCGTGCCAGCCGACCGCAGCGGCGACCGCCATGCCTGTCGCGTCCCCGCGCCGCCGCCTACACCTAGCGTGCCATGCCGCGTCGGCTATCACCACATCAACCAGATCCGGCGAAGGGAGGGACCACCCCACCTTCAGCGAATGCTAGTCGGGGCATGGGCCTCGGCTGAGAAAGGAGCGAGGATAAGGACGAGGAACAGTAGCGGGTGCAGCGTGTCGTCGCCGACCGCCAAACCCTAGCCACCTGGCGACGTGGCAGGCGAGGAGACGAGGACAGAGGAAAAAGCGTGAAGAGATGAGGAACGGCGCGAAGCGCAAGATGAGGAGCGATTGCGAGGGAGAGACGCGCTCTTATCTCCGCCCCCGCCGGCCAAACACCCCGCCCGACGCCCCGTACCGCGCGTTGGAGTACCGTACCGCCACCATCCATCCGCACTGCCGTCAACAGCGTGCCAAGGATGGAGACGCACTGTGACCCAGAATGAGGTAGGCAGGTCTTGGCCAACCAAGGCCGGTGCGCTGCCAGCACTGGGACCCGCGTGGGCACGCGTCCGGCGACGGCGGCGAGGGCCGGCGCATCTCCGGCGGGCGCCGGTGACGGGCCCCACGCGGAGCGGCTCCCAGGGCGGAGCGGCGTGCCTCCGCTCTCGTCCGGAGCGGCTCCCGAGCGCGCGGCGGCCGCACATCGGCGCATCCAGCGGCCGACGGTGGGGAGCGAGGCGGAGTCTCACGCAGCACCCAGAAGCTCTAGCACATTGCATGTTTGTAGGCTTTGCTCATGGTCTAGTCAAATGAGTCCAATTCTGCACGCATGCTGCACGATCTAAGCTAGAGTTGGTAGTGCTAGTAAAATATTGCCATGTATGATTACAGCTATGCTAGCAGCGTTATGGTAGGGCTGTACTTGTTGAATTCAAAAATAACCATGACTGGGTCTGTTCGGTTGGCTTTTCGTAGCTGGCTGTCGCTGCAGCTGCTTTGTAGCCCTACTTGAATCTACTGTAGCTTTACCTAATGAAGCATCAAGCCGCAGCAGCAGCCCGCCGAAGCAAGCCAAACGAGCGCACCCACTGTTGCTGCTACTAAGATCCATTAACGTGCTACTCGTCTATAGCCCAGTAGCCTAACGCTAGAAGGTTGTTTAATCCTGTTACTTTTCTTTGTTATTCAAATTAACCATGTGATAATAGAAAAAGAGAATAGTTGGAGGAAAAAAACTAAGTGCAGGCAAGACTCTGCATATCAATTAACTTGCTTAATGAATGCATTAACATTATAATGGATTAGTTTAACCTATATATCTATATACAAATATACACGCCTATGACGTCAGCTAACACCTATTATGGAGGTATGAGATAATTCCTATTACTATGGCTAACAATAAAGCCCACATAAAATGATACTGTCACTATCAAGGGAATGTTTGGTCTACTCAGCCTAGGACGGCCAAACCCGAAATAATGATGCACTGGCTGTGGTCGGTGTGTAATTGTTCACACAAGTAGGGAATTTTGGTGACGGGATTATCAGATGAAGGGTAGTACCATTAGCAGGCGGGGACAGGTGATGAAGTTACTGATATATCTCTGCAGGTATAAAAGAAATTATTGTGGTAACTAACCTTTGTTTATCTATCTAATTATCTATATTAAGATATTATTCTTGCTGGGTATGTGCAAACATGCTCATGATAGCTCTTCTCTCTTGTTGATATGCACAGAGGGGGAAAGGAATAGTATGGAGGAGGGGGACCGGGAGTGACAATGTGAACGCCATAAATAAAACTTGTAGTAGCCGTTTTCATTATGTGATAAAGTTGTGTACACAAACTCTATTTTGATATATGAAATAAAGTTGTGGCCTAGTGATCTTATTGCTGTTTTCAATTGCCTTGTATATGTATGAATGAAATTAATGATTCATACATACACAACACTGTCTCGCATGGCGTGACAGCCTCTACCCATTTTGATACATAGTCAACTGCGATCAGGATATATTCTTGTCTCCACACTTGTGAAAGGGCCCCATGAAGTCTATGCCCCACACATACAAATACATCGAGTTAAAGGTTGCTAGCGCGTGGTGTAGCATCCTTTGGGTTAATGTTTCCTTGGCGTTGGCACCTTGGACACCTCCGTACGAATTCCTTGGCATCAACATACATATTTAACCAATAGAATCCACTTTGCCAAATTTTTGCATGAGTTCGGTAGGCTCCATAGTGACCTCCGTAGGAAGATGAGTGACATCTGTCAAGGATTTGGGGGACTTCGCAAACAGGAATGCAGTGACGTAAGAGTCCGTCTGCGCAGAGTTTATATAAGTAGGGGTCATCCCAGAGATAGAATCGGCTGTCGTGGATCAGTTTCCTCTTATCAACTCCTTTAGGTACGTATCCTATGTCCAGGTAGTTGACCAGATCTGCATACCATGGTTGGGATGTTGTAACCTTTAGGAGGGTCTCATCTCTCATGTAATCGTCAATTCGCAAGGATGACGTTTCTTCAAACTGCATCCGTGAGAGATGATCTACAGCTGAATTTTCAACTCCATTCTTATCTTTGATCTCTATATCGAATTCTTGGAGCAACATGACCCACCAAATTAGTCGTGGCTTTGCATCTTTCTTTGTGAGGAGAAATTTGAGATCTCACTGCAAGAGAGATTTGCCATACAATGACAATTTATTTATGTCAAAAACACTAGAAATGACATCATAACTCAGGATTTGTGACATTCGCATGACAAAAAAAATACATTGTCACTGATCATACGTCTCTATTCCAATCTATGTCATTAATATTATAACAATCCTTTTTTTCGTCATAAATTTTATGACAATAATTATCGTCATTATCCAGTAGAGAAAACGTCACAAACCATTGAGCATGGACAAATAGATTAGTTCCACGTAGGATAGAAAACGTCACAAAATTTTTGCATAGGTGTGACATGGCATGACTAGGATCTAACATGGCACATCGACAATTAGATTCGTCATAAAATTAATTGTATGCCACCAAGCCCCATGCTGTTAGCTTCCTATTGGTGGGCTAAGCACAAACAGTTCATATTGTTCATATTGGGCTCAGGACATATTAGACATCACCATTTTTGCAGGGTCCATTTCAGCCAATCAATTCTTTTATTTGAGACCATTACATTTTTTGGGCCCAACCAATTTTCAGCAGTTCTTTGTGTTGACTGAAACCAATTTTTCAACACATTTACATCAAACAAATGCACACATCCACTACACCATTTTAATCATTTCCCTCGAAATCTTTTTTGCTCCTTCCAAACTGAAGAGCTAGTAGCCACCATTGCACCAACCAAACATGTGCTGCACAAATAAAACCGACGCAATGTCCAGAGGATGAGATATATGTATAGTTGGCACCTAGAATTGTAACATGTAGTTGAAATAGAACAAGCAACTGGTAGCAATGTTTTTCCAAACATGTGGTTGCATGGTCTGTGTATATAATGACTTTGGCTCCCACCAACTATGATCTAAATTTATCAATGGCAAAGACAACGGCCAAAAGTTCTTTTGCGGTGGTGGAGTAATTCAGTTGTGGGCCATTAAGCGTATTGCTTGCATAGGATATGGCATGATGTTTTCTATCCTTGCTTTGGCCTAAGACTGCTGTAGCACAATGTGTCCTAGCACAATCCCTTCTCTGATACTCTATGTCCTAGCACAATCCCTTCTCTGACCATAAAGTGACATTTCTCCCATTTCAGTACAAGGTCGACTTCTTTATATCTCTGGAGAACCTTTTCCAAATTCTCTAGACATCCATCAAAGGTTTTGCCATAGACTGAGAAGTCCTCCATGAAGACTTCCATTATGTTATAAATTAGGTCAAACTATGGCCATCATACATCATTGGAATGATGCTGGAGCATTGCATAGCCCGAACGACATCCACCGATAAGCGAAAGTGCTGCAGGGATAGGTGAATATGGTCTTACTCTGGGCATCCGGGTGAATGGGGATCTGGTGATAACCAGAGTAGCCATCGAGATAGCAGAAGAAGGAGTGGTTGGCCAGTCTTTCGGGCATCTCATCAATGAAAGGGAGAGGGAAAATGATATTTTCAGGTGGCAGAGTTGAGTTTTCTGTAGTCGATGCCCATCCGCCAACCGGTGATAGTACGCTGAGGGATTAACTCATTGTTTTGATTCTTGACGACTGTCATTCCACCCTTCTTTGGTACAACTTGGACTAAATTGACCCATTCACTATCTTGTACGGGGTAAATGATACCCGCATGTAGGAGTTTGAGTACCTCCGTCTTGACTACCTCTCTCATCGCATTGTTGAGTCTTCGTTGTGATTCCCTTGTAGGCCGATGTTCGGTCTCCATGGGAATGCGATGTGTGCACAGGTTCGGGCTGATTCCCTTCAGATCATGGAGTGAGTACCCAAGCCCTGATCTGTACTTCTCCAAGACTGAGATCAATCACTGGCTTTCTTCTTCGATTAGCTTGTCGCTGTTGATCACCAGTGTGTCCAGATTCCTGTTGAGGAAGGTGTACTTCAGGCCATGCGGTAGTTGTTTAAGTTTTATTTTCGAGGGGTCGGGCCGCAGAGATTCACCCAATTCTTCGAACTGGAGTGGCTCTTCTACCGCGCTGAAGTCGCTAGCCTCTTCCTCTAGGCTGTGTTGATCCTCCTCTTCCTCAAGTGAAATACCCATCACTTCTTCTAAGGGGTCAAACTCTGGCATAGACTCTGTTTTGGTGTTCAATACTCGACTCATGCCAACCTCGAGCACCTCTTTACCAAACTGAAGCCGTAGCTGCCCTAGATTGATCATGTTGATAAGGGAAGCAATCGGGAGCCCAATCAAAATGAGTGGCATAGGCCCCTCGAGTATGTCGAAGATGTGGAAATCCAAGAACACCTGTTTGTCCTACAAGGTAACTGGTATGACCCGAATGACTCCATGATTTTCCAATGATTCATTCTTGTTCCACTTCAAACGAATGTCGGATTTTGATCGTGGTTAAGTGGGGAAATAGGTGTCTACAACATATTTAGGAATGATGTTCACCCCGACTCATGGGTCATAGAGAATGTCTTATGTGAGCAAGTCAGATACATGGCTAGGGATGAGAGTTGGTCCTAGATAGAACCTAATGAATTTTATGTCGAGTCGTCTCTCTTCTAGGCATTCCCGATTTAATACAGATGTAAGCTAGAGTAGGTCCTCTCTCATTTGATGTATCTGTTGTGGAAAGATGTATGGTGGTTGAGAGGTCCTTTCGAAGTGTCGAGTCTGTTTGGGTAACCGAGATACATTCCCAAAGCCCATGAATAACTCATCATTAAACGAGAACAGAGGGATTGACGGAGGATTCGTCACAGAGGCACTGACCCTCTTAGTTTCTTGCGACGTTAGGGATGTCCTCAATTCTGAGGGATTGACAGGATAGTGGACCTGGTGGTTGAGTGTTCTGGCCTTCTTCAGAGCAGTTGGGCTCAGATGGATCTGTGGTTGTGAGCGTGGCTTCTCAATCTTATTGCCATTAGAGGATTTTTTGAGTATCTTGTTAAGAACTCTTCGTCCTTCTAGGGCAGTTAAGTGAGAGAACAATCCTCCTGAGGCTAAGTCCAGAGAGAGTCCTACGCTTGGTGAAAGGCCTCAGACAAAGTGCTGCAAGAGCATGGACTCCTGTATTCCCAAGTCTGGACCGGATGCGACCAGACTGGTGAAACATGACTAGGCTGCGGCTAAGTCCTAGTTGCTTCCTTGTCGAAAGTTGAGAGCTTCACATCGGAGGTCAACGAATCAATGTTATGGGAAGAAGTGTAGACAAAACTTTGAGTATTTCCTAACTCCCCTCACTACAGGAAAAATGTATTTTTTCGTCGGCCAAAATAATTTCGTCGGTTTGCTCACGAAATTATAATGATTATTTTCGTCGGCCTAAGAAACCCACCACTATAATATTATTTTTGTCGGCTACACGAGGAAACCGACGAATATACTTCTAAATTCGTCAGCCCATAGATTCGGCCGATGAAATTACGTAGACCGGCCCAATAAACCCCCTTCCCCGGTCTCTCCACTCACTCTGCCTTAATATCTCAACACCTCAAAAGCCGCGCTTTTCTCTATGGAAAGCAAAGCCCACAGTGGAGCGCGTCTGCGACCGAGCAGATCGCTCATTGTTCCGGTCGTCTCCGTTCTTATCCTCTTCTACAGTAGAGAGGAGGCGTTTCGGAGGCGACTGAGAGCTCGGGAGCGCGATCCCGTCGTCCCACCGGCAGGGTCGCCGATCCCCTTCGCCTCCGGTGGCCCCCTGGGCCTCGGATGTGTTGGGGACCGGCGTCTCCTCGTCCGGCGGTGTACAGTAGGTCCTAGGTTCTCTAGGTGTTGGTGTCCTGGCGTCGTCGGCGAGGCGGAGGCGACGGCGGCGTTGCGGAATAAGTCCCTCCGGTCTCGTCTCCGTCTCGGTGACGTTTCCTCCGGCGCCGGCGAGAGGCCTGTGAGGGCGGGGTCTGATGGAGCAGGCGGTCTGGCTGCGGCGCGGTTCCGTCTGTTTCTTGGAGACTTTGATGTAGGAGTTGGTTCACTGTTGCCACAACCAGGTATGGTTCTAGCATTGATGTTGTTCTACAGAGGGATGGTGAAGGATTTGGTGGAAGCTTGGTGGATGGATTGGCGCCTGTTCTTCGCTGCTTGCCGGCGATGGGTGCTTTTCCATGGCCATAGAAGTTGGGGGTGTGTCCCCGGGCGATGTGCATCCGTGGTCTTTTTCTGTTGCGGCTCTCCTCAAAGCCTTTGGGTGATGCAGCTTCTGGTGGCCTGGGTGCTGCTGTCTTCTCCCGACTCTGGAGACCTCATCGACGGTGGAGGCAGAGGCGGTGGCCATGGAAGACAGGTTGTGCAAAAGACCTCAAGGATCTTGTTGTAATTTTCTTTTTCTATAGGTCTTTTGTGCAAAAAAGGTTGGGACAGCTGTCCTTCTGTACCCTTCTAGGGGCTTCCTGTATTTGCACTGTTGCCATATACGTTTTCCTTACTTAATACAGGTTGCTTTGTTATAAAAAAAAAAACACCTCGACAGCCGCCGCCCCCTAACGCCGCCCCCCACTCCGGCACCATCTCCCGGCAGATCTACGAGGAGGAGGCGGAGGTTCGGCCCCACACGGCCATCAAAGGCGGAGGCCCTACCCCGCACGGGCGTCAGCGCGTCAGTGGCGAAGGCATCGGCACGGCCCGCGCCGGCGTCAGCGTGTCGATGCGTCAGCGGCAGAGGTGGAGACGCGGCCTCGCGCGGGCGTCAGCATGTCGAAGGTGCGGCGGAGGCGAAGGCACGGCCTTGCGTGGGCATCGGCGGCAGAGGCCTGCCCCGCTAGCAGTCGGCGCGTCGGCGGTAGAGGCCATCCTTCGGTGCCGACTCCTGCTCCGGTACGCCCCTGAGTCCCTGCCTCTAAGGCTGCCTGGGCACCTCACCCTCGCGGCCTCACGCCTCCACTCCCTTCCCCCGCCCTTGCCCACACGCGTGCGTCCCCACCCACCATGTTTCTCACCCTGGTCCCACCGCCCAAGCTGCCATTCCAGCCAGCACGGTGGCCTCGAGCCCCCGCTCGGCCTACCCGCCCGCCCCGCTCACGCCCCATCCCCGCCCGCTCCCAAGGCATGCCGTGCCCGCCATCACCACCTCGTCCGCGCCGCCTTCTGCCCCTAGACGTTGTTGCCTCAGACTCGAGGAGGACGAGGTGCCCACTTCCCGGACTGCAGTGGGATCTAGAGTGGGAGGACGAGGTGGCCCTGGGGCAGCAGAGGAGGGAGATGACGCTGGGGCCGCTGGCCGCAGAAGAGAGAGACGAGCAGCATGGGGTGCAGACGAGCAGCGATTGTGGTGGAGGCGAGCAGCAGGCGTTGGAGGAGGCCGCCATCACCCTGTCATGGTAAAATTCCTTTGATCCATACTCATTACTATATTTTAATCATTTCAATGAGGGACCAGTTCATTATATAAATTTGGTAAATCATGGTTAGTGTAGGTTTCTAATTGTTTTCCAGTGATAACCATGTTCATGGACTGAAAGTCATTTCTCTGCTGCAATTAAAATCCAACATTGTCTTAAAAAAAGAAACCCATTCAGGATAGTCTCAAAAATACAAATATCTTTCTAAGCCCAGTCGTGTCAATCCTTTGACATATATAAATAGCGGTTCTAAGTGTACCGGCGTACCGCATATGCTAAGCGTACTGCATATGCTACATGCCTGCACTGTGCGTTACAGTCCAAGTTAGAGTGAATTATTCTTTACTTTCCTTTCCTAGACTTCTTAGAGTCAGATTTTATCTTTGCTTTCATTGCCAATTTGGAATGCAATTGATGGCTTTCAATGCCAAGTTGGAATGCAATTGATGGAATATCCTGAATTGGTAGCAGATCTCCGTAATGGCTAAATAACTTAATCATGAAGCCTCAATGTGAAAAAAACATACGTTGGCTTGAATAGTAAAACTGGTTCTGAATGCAAGCTCATTTAAATAATCATCTTGAGCAATCTTTGTTCATTTTCTACAGAAAAGAAATGGCTCTATCAAGAGGAATCGCCAAGAGAGAAAATGTGGTGTGCTCCTATACCCAAATACTATAGGCATTGACATCTGAGACTTTTTTTTGTTATTTACCTTAACATCTGAGACTACCGTGCAGTATAGCTACCATCTGTTCTGGAACTGTAATCATGCACTGTTGTTGGAATTGGATGGGCACTGGATTAGTGAAAAGTGCTAATTTGCTGCCATTAGATCTCTGAAAGCTGAAAATGTGGTGTGCTTGTCTACTTGAATCCATTATAAGACTTTGACTTGCATATTGTTATTTTGTTTTTGGCTGGAAGAATGGACTTGGATAATGGAGATGCTTCATGCTTGGTTTAATTTATACATTATGAAACAATTCTTTGAGCTTTACTGTGCATTAAACTGATCTCTGGTGAGATTTGCACCTCAACTGGATGCCATTTTTTTAGTGGAATATGTTCATTGTTGTATATGCTTGAGGGTTATTTCTTTATATTTGCATGGGGTTGCTATGAGATAAATAACTGTAACTGAAGATCAATGCCATGCTTCATTTCTACTGCTGTACCTCTACTTAAGCTGTAGTGCTAGTGAATTTTAGCATGTTCTTGAGAGTATTTTTTTACACTTCCTATACTTAAATATCATTATGTTATTATATATATTGTGTCTTTTTTCCTTGTTGAATATAGTTGAGCGCTTGTACAGTTTGGATGCATTATATGCCTTTTAACTAATTTAGTATATTTCTCTAATGGTACATTATTCTACTACTAACTGGAGCATGCCTAGACTATTGCTAGTAAATAAGATAAAATTGTCCTGCCCTGACCTGCAGGGAGTCCAGCAGGTCTGTGATGGCAAGCTGTTCCAGAATGTCCCTGATTTGGTCCTGCCCTGACCTTACCGCTGCCCTTGCGATTAACATATGTATTGGCAAAAGCTAACTCTATATGTATTCACAGCAAGCCATGAGGAAAGCTGAAGCTGCTGGCGACGATAAATTTCCTGTGAAGATTAAGCTAGTTGCTCCTCCACTTTATGTTCTGAACCCTCCGGCTCTTGACAAGGTTGGTGTTTTCTTAGTACTTATTCATATGAGAAACTAGTTATGAGGCAAAGCTATTTGATGAAGTTTCTTCTTCAGAGATAATTTATAATAAGCTTTTGGTTCCACCAAGACATGGCTCTCTTTTTCATTATTCAAATTAGTGCATAGGCTCATTCCACAGTCCATGAGTTGAAGGCGTGGCAACTGTGTTGTGGCTGACTAGATCCCACCTAAAAAATCACATAAAGAATGGTAGAAGGCATAAGTTCTTAGGAAAGGTCTATTTTTCAAGCTACAATGCACAAGTACCATTTTTGGTTGCATGCTTCAAAAAATCATTTCCTGCAATTTATTTGTTTTATTTGAGCCCCTTTTTCTTTACTCATAATTCAATCGGCTCGTTGTCCAGATTGAGGAGGGAATACAGCTTGTATCAGAAGCAATTTGCTCTGGTATCTTCAATGATTTGGGCAGTGGCAGCAATGTCGATGGTTGTGTAATTACCAAGGTATGGCTATATCTGAAAACAACAGTAGCAACTAAAACCACATGATCTGTAGAACATACACCATACAGAAGCAAGTAGTAAAAATGCATGTGTGTCCTGCACTTAACCAGAAATGAATTGAACAAATTATATGAAATGATTTAATTTCGTAGGAGGTACTTTGCTAAAACTATCAGAACATAGTGTCAAGGATGTTTACTCACTGAAACTGAGAGCAAGCAGAATTCATACTTTTACACAACCAAACATGTCTTATGAACCAAAAATATGGCACGAAATTTATACCTCGAGAATTTGTAGCACAGCTCAACACGCTCCTAGCACAACAACAGTATACAGTCATCCTTTTTTCAGCTAAACGTCCTGCAATATGCATCATGCACTGCCTGTGCCTGCCCCTAGCACTTATAAGACTCATTTCAAAGACCCGATTCGCTGTATTCCAGCTGTGCATGAAGGTTAATCATGGAAAAGTGCAGGAATATATTCCTTCTACTATGTTCATTCTTTTCTTGCTCTGAGCACTTTCAGATTCCATCACTGTCATCCTGATTGATGTTGCCTTTTCAGTTTCACTGGGAGGGAAAAATAAGATGAAGCTGTGCAACTGGCAGGTTGAGAAGCTTCTTGTCTGATCAATGATTAGCTTGTCTGCTCTTGTTTCATTGTATGGATCTAACCATAGGCATCTAAGTTTATTTATGTTGCAAAATTTTCCCATGTGCAGGGAGCTGCTCTTACCAATATGGACTATTGTGGTAAACTGTAGAGAATAAGGACGTTGCATTGTGGTTCAGTGTGATTTGGTGTTTTAGAGAACTAGAATGGTTCAATCTGTGAATGCAATATATCTACTCTTTGTTTCCATTTTACAAAACTTATTTTCTACTGCACCCTTGTTGATAGTGAGATAATGCGGTAGGAACTTATTTCCTATTGCTCCTAGACATGCTTTTACTACGCATGGATAGAATGCTAGTATTTTCTACATCTGGTGAATACATATGCCTGACCAACTTGTACATGTAGTAGTTGTTAAATACTACATGTTGATCAATAATACATGTGTAAATCCAATTTTTGTTATGCAAACTTTTGTTGGACAATGTAAATGCTTAAATCTTGTTCGTGCCCTTATTATATATATGTGATGTTTATTTGGAGGACAGTATAAGACTAAACTATATTTATAAGTTTTCTGTGATTTATTGGAATTTTCTAAGTATATTATTATTTTTTTAACAAAAAATGTTGTATTTTTGTGGGCCAAGTAGGCCGAAGAAAATTGATGATATGGCCAATGAAAATAAGTGCCACGTGGCAGTCTAATTTCGTCGGCCAGATCAAAAGCCGACGAAAATAAGCCTTTTTCGTCGGGGCCGATGAATTTACTTCCACAAATTCATCCGACTTAATTTTGTCACAAAAATTCGTCGGCATGCCGACGAATATATGTTAATTTCGTGGGTTTTGGGCTATTTTCGTGGGTTTTTGGTCCCCAAAAAATAGTCTTTTTCTGTAGTGCTTTTACTACACCAACTGTTTTGCTGTACCAGTTTTTTCTGCTGCACCAACTGCTCTATTGTACCAGACATGCCTGAGATTGCGATACAGTTACACAGCTGCTCGAATTCTCGGAGGTGTGTGTAGGGACTCTGATTCTGATCCCGCAAAGGATAGCTGATAGCCATCTATGACGATGGTGTGGATGGTGGTGTAGGCTCTAGAAAATCGTCCATCGAAACAGATAACTCGCACATAGGCGTGAGATCCATTGGGTGGTATGGTGGATTGGTGATGACGGTGGTGGTAGTATAGTGAGTGATACGACAGCTTTGATTCTATGTTAAAATAGCTACCATTTCCTTGCAACGGCACCAGAAAACCTTGTTGTCATTTTTTAGCTTACTAGATATAATTCCGCAAACGCACGGAAAATGTGTTGTAGCCTTTCACCGAAGAGTATTCCGGGATATCGAATCCATGAGGAACGAGGAGTATGATAATACACTACACAACCTACCGAACTAGTGAAGCTAGCATTGTAGAGGATAATAGACAGAGATGCAGGCTCTCAACAGATGTTAAATCACCTTAGTATACTAAATATGCAAAGTGATTTACTTGTCATGTAAATATAGACACTAAAGCTGTAGCACCACTGTCAGGCACCAGAGTGCTGAATACCCAGCCGAAAAAAGCGGGCACTATAGGATTCGGCTATATCGTCAGCGAGTCTATTCGAACGTAGAGGATTGGAATACTGAGAACACAAAAGCTATCACCTAGTGTGTCTACCAACCAGAGCTGCGTGAGATAACTGACCAACCAAGATAAACACTAAGTACAACACCGTTGTGTCTACTTGATGAGTTCACTACTAAATTGGTAATGAGCTAGAAGAGCAAGCAACACTATATAGCCAACGCTATAAGCATACACGAGATTCTCAGTAAATAGACAAGCATAAAACTTAAGTATAAAGGTAAAGTAAGAATAAAATAACAAAGGTAAAGAACAAGGAACTTTACTCAATCCTAAAATCAAATACCATTTCTCTGAGGATACAAGTCTGGGAGAGAAGAAAATTCCTACTCCCTCACTACTCTCCTTGATACAAGATGCACTCTCTCTACAAGCTAAGGGATAACGTCACTTCTCCAACACTATACACTTCATACTCTCAAGTGCTACTCTACCACTGCACCACCATACTTATAAGTGAACACCTTGGGGGTATTTATAGCTATCCTAAGGCAGTTGTGGAGGTTAAGTCGGTGGCTAAGGGGACACTTGGTAGGCCGGGCAGCCTAGTAGGGAGGTTGGCCTAGTGATCCCTTGGATCCACCACCTTCCATCATCCAATGGCCCCACCCAAGGCCGGTTGGCCTAGTGATCCCTTGGATCCACCACCTTCCATCATCCAATGATCCATATTGCCTCCCAAAGTCGGTTAGAAGTTGGTTGGCGGTTACAACATGTGCTTTTTTCCTGGATCATTGGATCTTCACTTGTGTTTCTTCCTTAGCCATTGGATCACACTCTCCTAAATTGCTGACTTAACCAATCTGTGGGCTAGATCGGTGAGGTGGAGGCCTTCCAAGGTGTATGTGCTTCCTTTCCTGGTTTTCATCATGGAGTTGGACTTGACATGTTGTATGTCGGTCTAATGGCGTGGCATTTGGAGCAAATCACAGGCCGGGCGGTCTCGGAGGTGAGCCGGGCGGCCTGGGACTTAACCTTGGTGGCTGGTCCTTAGTGCTTGGGATGCTGAGTGAGGCCGAGCGGCCTAGGGTTTGTCACCCGTGTTCATTCTTCCTTTGTTGCACCTTGGTTTCATCATATTTTGTGTGTATTTGCACCGTGACATGTATTTATGCAAGATCTTTGTACATAACTCGTGGAACTGATTAATATGTATGAATCTTGCATAAAAATCACCCTTGAAACATGAAATGTTGGTGGTCAAAATAGGTTATAACGACCGCCAACAACCATATTAACAATAAACGTGTGGAGAAGCTCCATAGTGATGGGCTACCCGACTCATTTGATTATGAATCATTTGAGACATATGAATCTTGTTTACTTCGCAAGATGACAAAGGCACCCTTCACTGGTCAAGGTGAGAGGGCATCTGAGTTGTTGGCCCTTACACACACTGATGTATGTGGTCCAATGAGCTCTGTTGCTAGAGGCAGTTTTCAGTATTTCATTACTTTTACTGATGACTTTAGTAGATATGGCTATATCTACTTGATGCGACATAAGCCCCGCAGCCTCCTTCCGAAGTGGACAAAGTTGGGCCAGGGCCTCCGCGCCGTCTTGCACCCTAGATCTGCCCTAACATGGATGCCACCGTCTCCAAGCTGCCCTCGTACCACGCTGGCATCGCCAACACCAAATGGTGTGGTAGCAGCAGCGCCGGTGAGATCTTGAACCCTCTCCTTAGAGAGGCTGCGCGGAGCCCAGCAATGGCGAATCGGCAGGTAGGCATCACTGGGAGAACCGGACCAGCAGGCGGTGACACTGGGAGGAGCGGTTGCCAGCGCCTCTTTAAGAGGCACCCACAACCTAACGAAGGGGAATATTAAGAGACTCACAACCCAACTAAGCTTCAAGCAGGAGGGAGACGGGGCAAGGCTACACGGAGGTCAGCTATGGCCGCACGGGCCATGGTGTTTCTTCCCATGGTGAAGTGTTGTGGGGAAGAAGAAGGGCACTCCCTCGCTATTTATAGGCGGCGCGGGGAAGACGAAGAAGGTAGGGAGTCGCACCTGAGGCTCCCACATGATAATTGTACGCTCCAGGACGCGCGCAATGGAAAGGATGCACGGCCAGACGAATCACTACACCCCTTGAAAGACGGGAGTAGTTACGCCTCTCACATGCCAAAAATTAAGGGGCGGCGGATGACGAGGCGCATCCATATCCGCACTCGATGACCCCAACCATGGGGTGGAAGAGGTCCAAGCTCCTCGACCGACCACAGGAAATAACCCCTGGGCTCACCGACTCAATGGTGGGTCACCCGTACTAGGGGTACCCTCAACCGCCCACATATTGTGGTGGGCCGAACCTAGCTAATCAAAGAATCCGAGGCCACTGGGCCCCAAGAGCCAACATCAAGCTCTACGCCCCCGACCTCCAACCGACGAGCGGTCAGGGGTCCTAGGTCGTACCACGAAGCAACACAACAGGAGGGACACCCCTGACTACCGAGTGCCAGGCGCTTCCTCCCCACGCCCTTGGTCATTCTGGATCCCTTCAGGGGGAAGTCAAAACCCTGGGCGGACCCAAGCTCCGAGGGCGTGTCAGGAACAGTTGGGGGACAGCGGGCGCGTGCCCTGCCCCTCTACCCGCTTGGCGAACACGCGCCGCCTCTACGCCGGGAGGCCAAGCGCACTGCCGCACGCCACCCACCATAATGATGCCGCGCAGTAGGCAGAGGCGACCCGTCACGTCCACATCACAGTCCTCGTCGCCTCAACTGGTTCAGATGATGGGACGTGACGACCATGGCGCTCGACACCAGGGCCGGTCGAAGGGCGGCAAGGCCTAGACGACCCCCGATAGATAGAGGTTGAAACCCCGTAGTCGGTCGAGGGCTAGTTCCAGCCACGATGGGGGCTACCTGTCATTCTCTTGTAGTGTAATACCCCCTCTTTTCTTTCTCCTTCTCTAACTGTAACCGCTCGAGGGCGCCCTCCTCCGGATATATAAGGAGGAGGCGGCCGACATAGGAGGAGGACGACAAAACCTTTCATAGTACACGCGCACGAGGAGCCCACAACTCTTACCTTATAACACTAAGTACAAGCAATACAAGCACAAAACACACCACAGTGGACGTAGGGATTCATCTCGAACCAATCTAAATCCTTGCGTCTCCTTTGCATACCTTGCGTCTGTGAGCCTTCAAGGCTTGGCCATCGGGACAGCAACCCGTGAAGCCCCTTAAGCCTACTACAAATCTATTGTCATGGTGAAAAACCACGACAGTGCTCACCTAGGGAAGGGGCGGTAAAGGAGCTTCTAAAGTTTTGCATAGAAATTTTAAAGATTGGATTAAAAAAAGCCAGATAATAAACATATTCATTTTTTTTAGTAAAAAACACCAAGGGCTAATTTAGATTATGAAGAAACATTTGGGTAATGCCCCATGTATTACCACCCCTAATTAGAGCTGGTTAGCGAGGTCAGTGACAACAAGGATGCCGTGGTCGTCGGCGGCATGGTTGGCGAGGAGGACGTTGACCTGCATGAGGACCTTGTATCGTAGCAGCGATCTCAACGAGCTTTGGAGACCTCGGAAGCACAATCACTATCTGCCGCTCCACCAAAGCTCGGCCAACCACCTGTTGAAGCTTAATCGTTGTCAACATCAGTCGATTGTCCGTCCTGGGAGAGAGGATACGAGCATGATGATGGGTGGAATTGGCAATGGGCAGGTGGGTATGGGTATAATCATGGATGAAAAAAGTTTCCACACGGTTGGGTTTATCATGGCAGGGACATGAGTTTCCAAAGTGTTTCCTTCCTCTTTAGGATTAGACCCACTCTGGACGGTGGACCACTGTCTAGATCGATTCGAGGGAGGGGGGCAGAGGTGGGTGAGAAACGGTTTTGCCTCAACTTGTTCTTTTATTATGTATACAACACTTCCATTAACTTTTTGGTCTAATATTTGAATATTTGTCTTGATTAAAATAAACATCTAAGGGTCTTTGAACCATAATCACTTCATTCTAAATGGTTATCCTAGAATTTTCAAAACAATAATTCCTAGCCCTCCAAGCTCAATTGATCCATTAAAATTGCCCCAAGTAATAAGGGAATGGTCTCCATTAGCCTCATTATGCCCTATTGCCCTTTCCATATAAATGCACTCTGAATCTTATCGTTTGTTTTTAAGAACCCATTTAAGGAAATCCAAGGCAATGATCATGTAGATAGGTATGCCTGTGAGCACCGCAGGGACAAGGCTAGCCCTCCAGTCAGGTGCATCATGGCCACTTTCCACCGGGTAATTTATCAGTTATCATCAATCAATCAATCAATCAATCAATCAATCCAGCCAATTATCGCATGCTTTGGAGGGCTTTTTGATGGACAAAGGAAGCCCAAGGTATTTGCAAGAGAATTCGTGAACCGTGCACTCAATAAATTTGCCATGTTTCAATATCCTATTCCTGGCACTAGGTCGTACTTAATGAGCACCGAATGATATCGACGACCAGCCCTGACGCCTCATAAAAAACACACGATGCATTTATTTGTTCATTTCCAAATTTTCCAAACAAAGCGGAAACAGTTCCTCATCGTAAGCATAAAGATTAGAGAGAGACGCTAACTAGAACCTTGCGATAGAAGGGGCCGCAGCAGGCCATTTTCACTTGTCTTGTTAACTAATCAATTGAGTACATCCATAACTATGATGAATAGCATCAGAGATAATGGATCGCCCCGTTGCTGCCCCTTTTGATTATGAATCACCTCTTCTAGCACAAAATTTACTCAAATCTGTGCCGTTGATGATCTCAAGTAGTTTAGATAAAGCGTGGCACCAAATTAGACAGAAATCCAAATATTTCAAAACCTGCAGCAAGAAAAACCACCGAATCAAATCATTTCTGATATAAAATTTATAGGACTCTTGGCTCCTCTACTTGAGGAGTTTTTTGGCTGTCAGTTGAACCAAGATAAAATTACCATGACTGCATCCTCCCTTGACAAACAGAAAACACTATGGTTGGGAAACACCAAATCTTTTAGTTTAGGAGTCAATCGATCTGTTCCCAGCATCTTGCTGCTCAGCTTAGCAAAACTGTGCACAAGGTTTATAGGTCAATAATCCTTGATTTCCAATGCATCACGTGTCTTACGCAGCAAGGTGATAGAGGCTGAATTTAGTAAAAACAGCCTGGTGACGTCCCTGCACCACTTGACTTGATGCAGCCATGAGATCCACTTTAATTATACAGTTTTACTATTCTTCAGCGGACTGACGGTTTGTTCGAGCGTCGGTCAACGATGTGTGTCGTCAATCTTTTGGCGGACGCGCGGGATCAAGCCGGCTCGATCTGTGTACACTTGTCACACTCGGCTCAGAGGTGTTTGGATTTATAGGCTAAACTTTAGATCATATTACATCGTATTTTTCGATACTAGTTAGAAGTATTAAATATAATCTAATTATAAAACTAATTACACAGCCGAGGACTAAACGCCGAGATAAATTTATTAAGCCTAATTAATCCATGATTAACGAATTGTTACCGTAGCACCACATTTGTTAATCATAGATTAATTAGGTTTAATAAATTCGTCTCACCATTTAGTCCTCGTCTGTATAATTATTTTTATAATTAAAATATATTTAATACTTCTAATTAGCGTCCAAACATCCGATACGACGAGAGCTAAAATTTATCCACGGGATCCAAACATCCCCTCACAAGCCTCATTTCTCTGCCGGTGTAAGTTTTTATGGTTCTAGAATTGATAAATGTATGTCTATGTGTCTACAATTATTTTTGGCAGTGTCTTTTTGTGTTTTTATCAGTGTAAATTTTTATGGTTTTAGAAAAGTGTACGGTAGTGTCTATCCATGTATTTGTCTATGTAAGAGGTTGTTTTTTCTCTCTATCCAGTTTGTCTGTCTGTGTAACTTTTTATGGTTCTAGAATTAATAATCGTATGTCTATATGTGTTTATAATTATTTATGCTAGTGTCTGTTTGTGTATTTGTCTATCTAGATTTTTATGGTTCTAGAAAAATGTACGGTATTGTCTGTTTGTGTCTTTATCTGTATAAGTTTGTTATGGTACTAGAAAAGTGTATAGTAGTGTATGTCCGTATCTTTGTCTGTGTAAATTTTTATGGTACTAAACAAGTGTACGTGTCTGTCCGTGTTTTTGTCTTTATCTATAAGTTTTTATGGTACTACACAAGTTACGATAGTGTATGTCCTGTGTTTGTCTGTGTAAGTTTTTATGTACTACAATTGATAATTATCTGTTTGTGGGTACGTATATTTATGTGTTTGTAAATTTTATGGTAGTACCGATAAATGTATATCTTTGGGTGTGTGTTTTTATGTGTTTGTGTAACTATAATTGATAAGCAGCTTGTTTTCTTGTTCTCTTTGTACGTTGGTGTCTCTTTATGTGTGCGTGTATCTGTAATTGATAAATAACTTACTTTTTTGTTCTCTTTATCATACCGAGGCTCGTTTATTTTATATGTAGCGGGAGTGTGTTTATAATTTTTTATGACCATAAAAGTGATAATCACTGTGAATATTTGCCTTTATATGTGTATCCGTAATTAATAAATAACTTTATTTTGTTCACTAGTATATTTATATGTGTGTCTTCAAATGTGTCTATATCAGCAGTTGATAAATAACATGTTTTTTTTCTTGTTTTTTATACTGAGGCTCTCTTCCTTCACCTATAAGTAGTAGCCTTGATAATTGATAAGTGTTTACGTGCCTGATAAGTCTCTATTTGCAGGTATATGTGTCTTAAGACCGTTTTCAGCGGGATGAATATTTACATTGGCTATCACTATTTCAACCACTTCTCAGTTTGTCTACGGTAACACTAAATATCATTTTGTACTGTAAATAACATTTTTATCCGCCGGAGACGGACTTATACGTAGGTGTATCTTTTTCACGCTGTCTCGGTGCCTCTGTCCTTTGCGTGCAGTTTGAGCGGACAACTGCCCACAGTGGTAGGAGTTTTGAGCCAGCTTGGGGTGCCGGGAAGGGGGACAATGACTGAGGCTAAATCTAACGGATCTCTGTATGGATCCTCTGCATACTTATGACACTATATCGTTATTGGTCTGCACTGTATATAAAGAGAAGGATAATTAAAATAATGATAAGAGATGAGAAATAAAAGAACGGTTAGGTTCAGCCTGACGCAAACCTGGTTAATCAGTCGATTCGTTTTTTATCGCAGGCAACACAAGCGGACAGTGTGTCCGACGGATTTAAATCCAACGGTCAACAAGTAATCGATTGGTGTAAAAACAAATTTTCAATCGACTGACAATGAGACACTCCCTTAATTATATGCCAAAATATACTTTGTAGAAGCACCCAATATATGATGGAAATAATTTATTGCTCAATCCTCTTCTGAAAAATACATCTCCAGGGGAGATAAATCACGTGGTTCATAATAGCAGGATGGAGAATTCAAGGTGCATAATCTTCTTATCAAAAAACAAAAGGTGCAGAGTTTTGTTTTTCTTCTTGATAGTAACAACTAAGACGGTGGGCACGCGCCGCCGCGCCTCTGTTGATAGGCGGGCGACGCGCGGACGATGGTCACAGAGGAATGGACAGCGCTGTCTGTGGGACGGCAGGACCGTGGTCAAGTAGTGGAGACGGTAGAGGGTGTGGACGTATGAGGGGCGGTGAAGGAGCACGTCGACCAAACGTACGTAGCCGACGCACCCAGCGACGCGCCCGCCGGACCCGCGCGCGGCGTGCGGCGTCTGCTGTGGCCCAGCAACGGCACGGATCCAGCCAGGGCAAAGCACGCGCCTGGCCGCGGGGCGATGGCGGCGCAGGCTCGGCAGGGATCGGGCCGGAGAAGGCACAAATCCAGCACGCGTTGGGCTATCGGCGGTGGTAGTGGGCCACGGCACGACGGCGGCCGCACGGGACACGCAGCCAACTGCGGCGTCAAGAATGGGGAAGGGGGATGCTTGGAATGGCTTAGTGTTGGCCGACCCGTGGGCGCGCTCGCCTCCCCCCCTTGGCCGACGGTGGTCATTTCCATGGGCGTTAGGGGGACGGCGTGCCGCGAGGCGACGACGGACACGCGACGCGAGAGACGGCTAGAGCGCGGTGCGTAGGCAGGCGCAATGGCAGGATCGCGTGGGGAGGAAGGAGAAGAGCCGACACCGGCTTCGTGCCGGCAATCAGGTAGGCGCGCTGGCGAACCCAAGGGCACGCTCAGGCCACCGGACGACGCGTCGGCGCGTGGAGGAGCCATCTAGGTGGAGGCGCGTAGGTGTGTGCAGTGGCAGAAGCACGCGGGGAGGATGGAAGGGCCGGCATGGCTCCGCGCCGGCGAACCGACGGGCGCGCCGGTGAAACCGTCGGCAGGGGCGGGGCCCCGAGCGAAGCGCTACCGCAGGGAGTGGTCCGGCGGCCACCGCGTCACGGAGGCGGTGAAGGTGCAGGGGAACCGCGCTGGCGGGGGAGACGATGGGAGAGACGGCAGGGTTGATGGCGGGCACGTGGGGCGGGGGATGACGGGCACGCGGCACGTGCGAAGCGGACAAGCCGGCGGGCGCGCGTGGCGCAGGTGAAGCGTGGTAGGGGTGGGGGAGGAAGGAAGGCCCGCAATGGCTCCCTAGAATACCCGCATGCGCGTGGGCCCCATGAGGCGATGTGTCGATGCGCGGGAGCAGCCAGGTGGACTCGCTCTAGGATTGGGCATTTCACGCGCGATGTAGAGAGTATTATTCTTTACCCACTTTAATTTTAGCCAGAAAACTTTTCCTCTTCCTATAGCATGCTTGCTGATGAAAAAAAAAATGCAGCGTTCACGTCACCCTCTTCAGCCACTCGATCACGTTGGGTGCAACATGGCCCCAACTTCATGTAGAAATTTTGCAAAGGACAGGAGGCTGCAACCGGCCTGCATCAGGAGCACTGCATTCCCTGCAAGAATCTACCAAATTGGGGGCAAAACCTTTCAAAGTGAAACCACCTCTTCCCTTGCATGTTTTCGTTTTGCACCGAGGATTAAGGGGACAATGATCAGAGACCATAGTGGCTGAACTATGCAATCAGGGAACATCTGCTCCCAATCCGACGACATGAACACTCAGGTCCAGGCATCCAGCCGAAGCCAAGTAGGCACCTCATGTCCGTTTGTCTTTTCTGAATTCGAAGTGAAATGGCCTAAAGAGAAGAGAAGATAAGCAGTTGTTTTTGTTCCAAAATTAGCAGCAGCAACAAAACAGCAACTGCAAGCACAGAACCATGCACGCGGCAATATGCTATTTGTGGTCAGCCATTAGTTACATTGGTCCAGTTTTGGCGGGCTTGCGGGATCCGTCGTACGCTGGCAGCAAAGACAATTCACTTTCTACGCGGATTTGTTTGTTGCTTCTGCGTCTTCTTGCGTGGGGCCAAGCCTTCATCCAATTGGATCATCGTTGCCGGCGACTGCCTCCATCCCCTCTCTGGCCGGCCGGCGGAGCGCACGGCTTTTGCCGCTGCACTGCCATCGCCTTGCGCATCGGGCGTCGCTCGAGGCAATCCGATCAGGGGTTCAATTGGGTTGAATGCTTGGGCAAATTCGATTCGAATTTGCGCAAGCAGTTGTTCCGAATCCCGGGTGTTCGGTGATCGGTTAATCAATCGACGCGGACAAGTCGAATGGGCATCTTGTGTTGCTTCCAGTCCCACTCCGGCACCGGGAGCCCCCACCATGATCACGCTGTTCCTTCCTCGTCCGCGGCATTCTCTTCGTTGTCGTGCCGAAACAACGAACGTCTCCCGGAGCAGAGCAGCAGGAGCAGCAACAACAAAAGCGTCGACAACGGCAACCTCGTCGCCCTCGTGAACGAGATCGTCGCCGAGTCAGGTATGCGCCGGACCCAGCCATGCATGTCGTCATCGATTCCATGGTCGTCATCTCATCTCCGGCCAGCAGCCTATATAATACGAGTATGCAATGCATGCGTCATGTCAACTGTGGTGCAGTGAGCTACCGTCACAGGCGCGTGGCCGAGGAGATCCTCAAGATGGGCAAGGCGGGCAAGGTGACGGCGCGCGCCTTCACGTACGCCGAGCTGTCCGAGGCCACGGGCGGGTTCCAGCCGGAGTCACTGCTGGGCGAGGGTGGCTTCGGCCCCGTGTACAGAGGCCGGCTGCCCCCCAGGTCGTCGGGCCCGGAGGTGGCCGTCAAGCAGCTGGACCGCAACGGCATGCAGGGCACGCGCGAGTTCCTGGTAGAGGCGCTCATGCTCAGCCTGCTCAAGCACCCCAACCTGGTGACGCTGCTCGGCTTCTGCACCGACGCCGACCACCGCATGCTGGTGTACGAGTACATGCCGCTGGGCTCCCTGGAGGACCACCTGCTGGACCTGCCCCCCGGGCGCGCGCCGCTTGACTGGTCCACGCGCATGCGCGTCGCGCAGGGCGCCGCGCGGGGGCTCGAGTACCTGCACGACGCCGCGCGGCCGCCCGTCATCTACCGCGACTTCAAGGCCTCCAACATCCTCCTCGACGCCGGCTTCCGCGCAAGCCTCTCCGACTTCGGGCTCGCCAAGGTCGGCCCCGTCGGCGACAAGACCCACGTCTCCACGCGCGTCATGGGCACCTACGGCTACTGCGCGCCCGAGTACGCGCTCACGGGCAAGCTCACCACCATGTCCGACGTCTACAGCTTCGGCGTCGTCTTCCTCGAGATCATCACCGGCCGCCGCGCCATCGACACCGCCAGGCCGCCGGACCAGCACAACCTCGTCCTCTGGGCCGGACCGCGCTTCAAGGACAAGCGCAGGTTCGCCGAGATGGCAGACCCGCTGCTCCAGGGCGCCTACCCCACAAAAGGCCTCTACCAGGCGCTCGCCATCGCCGCCATGTGCCTCCAGGAGGATGCCACCATGCGCCCCGCCATCAGCGACGTAGTCACCGCGCTCGAGTACCTCACCGTAGCAGGCGGAGGCGCGGCCGATGACGAACCGGCTCCTAGTCCCGATCAGCAGCAGCAGCAGCAAACCGACGACGGCCACGACGACGACCAAGCGTAACACATCACGTCCAAAGACAGAAATTTATTCCAATATCATTTGATATTGATCTTGATATGCGCGGCGTGCATTGCCAATACTTGTTCATTATATATGCATGCGTGTGCGTAACTCATCATCCCGTGAGATCGATGAAAGGAGAATTTCAGCTACAAATTTAAACATACTCCCATATTTATTAGTAATGCTTATGTTTAGAGTGAATGTCACAAAAACTAAATTAAAGATCGTTTTATTATGGTACGGCACCAACAGAAGGCTAGAAATGAATACATTGCCATTAAGAGCCTATTTGGATCCATGTAGATAACTGAGAATCTGCTAAACTTTAGAACTTTGGATCCAAACAAATCTAGATAATGAGAAGATAATGATTAGTTAAACCTTAGATTCTTATTATCTCATTATCTACTCAATGCTAGATAATATCGGCTAATGGAAAATAATTGAACTTTTTCTTCCTTACTTCACTTATTATCTAATCTATTAATTGTGGATCCAAATACTATCACTTATTATCCATGAAGGTGCCATTATCTAATTAATATTTGCTACTACCTGTTAGCTAGATAATGAAAATCTACAGTGGATCCAAGCAAGTCCTAAGAAACAATTCCGCTAAAGATGAAAGAAGGATTTCAGCTACAAATTTAAACATACTCCCATACTAGTAATACTTATGTTTGAAGTGGATGTATGTAACAAAAAATAAATTAAAGATAATTTTATTTTGGCCTCTATGGTACGGCACCAACAGAAGGCTAGCTAGAAATGAATACATTGCCATAAAGAAACAATTCTACTAAACATTTTTTTGTTTCAAATGCTTTCTAATAAGCATACAAAGCGTCTAGAAATTAACACATTGCCATTAAGAAACAATTTTGCTAAACGTTTTTGCTAAATGACTTCAGCTCCATCATAAAAATTGTTTCTTTAGAGAAGCCAGAGCTAGATCGAAGAAGCCAGAACCATACTAATAAACAACCCCCAAAATATAGATCAAAGTGAGCTAGCAACCATAAAAAAAGGAATATTTGGGCCCATGCAACCTCCCCGCTGTTTTTGCCTTTGATCATCGGTTAACATACATGTCCCTGCGACTCACTGTTGACCTAAACGGCTTTCTAGTCTGCTTATATTAAACTTCTAGTCCGTTTAAATTAAACACTTCTTAAACACTATACAGTGACAAGCCATGTGTCTTTAATCAACCATTTAGCCCCAAATGCTAAAAGGTAGGTGACTATCTTTTCAGTGTTTAGGATAACACATGCGGCACACACTATCGTTCCCACAAATGCCTTAGTGTGCAAAGGCCATGTCCTTGGTGTGGCAAATCTACGCCAAGGCCAACTGGAGGTGAGAGGCCTCTATTGCAATTGATGTTTATTTTCATACTTTTGTTATATTCCCAATGCTGCAATAGTATACCATGTGTTGCAATAGGGGATTAGGGATATTGTAATTGGTGAAATAATAATCTTTTGTGTTTTTTAGAGATATTTGTGATACTTCGATTGTATTTTTCGATGTTGCAACAGGGGATCAGTTATACCACATTTTATGTTTTATCTGATATGTTTTGTGTTTATGAATCATTTTGCGATGGTGCATTTTGCAAAAACGTTGAGGGCTTCCTTCCTTCTCAAAACTAAAGTAGTGTCCACTGCACACTCTAGAGCGGGTTTTGCAAGACTTGCCAGCCCCATACAAACAAAGACGGTGCACGCAAGCACCGATAACCAGAAATGTGCAAACATCACTATTAACTTTGGTCGTAACCAAAAGCAATGCAGCAGCCTAAGCAAGCGCTCACAAACACTAGGCTATATATGACAACATATGCACTTTATGAAGTCAAAGCTCTCAGGAATGTATCTCAACACTAGACTGAAGCCCAAGGGCCCTTAATGTCTTAGGATGGCCTTCCAATGGAGTATCATAGCCAAATCAATTAAACATGCAACCGGAAAACATCTACTGTTTTCACAGTGGGTCGATGTTAATCACGGTAATTGTTTTTTCTAAACTAGCCATTAGAGTGGACCATTGCTTCATTTGACCATTTGGATTGTCTAGTGTATATTCATCGGACTGTCTGGGTGCATGTAATTGCGTGGAAGTCTTCAACCATCATGTTTTGATGACTTAGTGTTAATCATCGGACCGTCTGATGCATGCTTTTTGCATGTAGTAGCTCCTTCTTCTTCTTTGTCCACTTCTATGTGGTGTTAATCACTAGACCATCTCGTGCATGTAATATTCATTAGTGGCTTTAGCTTTTTTTTTGACTTTTCCTTATCACTAGACCATCTAGTGCATTGTCACGGGATCGTCTGCTACTAGAAAATGCCGTTCACTAGACCCGCCATATTTGGTGCCATGGATTGGCTATTTCAGGTGATATTTAGTGTTCTCTCTCGTACTCATGAATTGAGTGAAGTCCAAGTCAGATGAATCGGTAAGACATGAGGAACGTGCTGGGGTATTTGACCCAAGAGGGGGAGGGGGTGAATTGGGTTGCTAATTCGCTCTTCTAAAACCTAGGGCTTTCTAGTGTATAAGATAAACCCATTTCATCCTACACATGCTACTTAAATCTAAGATTTATCTATGCCCTCTCTAACTTAAAACCCAAAAGACTTGCAACCTCGAGCCAAACCTAATCAAACTAAGTAGGAAAGCTAAAGGCACACAAGAAAGTAAATGCGGAAATGTAATTGTGGTAAGTAAAGAGATAAGAGCAAGGGGATGCAAAATCCTGACAAGACATGAGGATTTAACATGGTTCGCAACTAAGGGATACGTCAACGGGCTTGCCACCAAAGGCAATATCCAACCCGGGCACCAAGACTCTTCCGATCGCCGTCTTGCACTCGCCACCAAGTAGCTCCTGCAAAATCCTGACAAGACACAAGGATTTAACATGGTTCGCCACTATGGGCTACGTCAACGGGCTTGCCACCAAAGGCAATATCCAACCTGAGCACCAAGACTCTGCTGATCGCCGTCTTGCGCTCGCCACCAAGTAGCTCCTGCAAAATCCCGACAAGACACGAGGATTTAACATGGTTCGCTGAGAGCCAATGGACTAGCTACATTGTCTTAGGAGTGATGGGTGATTGTCAACGGAAGTCAAGACCCAGAAGGACTTGGGCACAAGCCCTCCGATGGATTGGAGGCCCTCCGATGGACTGGAGGTAGATGGAGATGGAAGTCCTCTGAAGGACTGGAGGCATGCTCGGCGTCGGTCGGCCATGTGAATTCAGTACAAGGAGGGGAGGCATGATGACGGCAAGTGTAAGACCTCCGAAGGACTGCAAGGTGACCCTAATGGACAGGGGATGCCAGGTGCCACCGTGGTGCTCCAACCCAAGTGCATGGTGCGAAGACGTGCGAGGGCATTGGCGGATTCGCTCAAATCGGCCACCCAACCACCAAGTTACCAAGACTCAGCGAATGGGCTAAATTCTCACCGAGATAGAGTGGAGTGGGTTGTTCCAGGCCCAGGAAGGAAACCCTAAAGTTTCTCAGTTTCTGACTTCAAAACCGGGGGTCGATCGGCAGGTTTGGACTGCTGGCTATGTGGACATCATCCTGAAGATAGCGTGCATCCGAAGAAGATCAAGACTTCATTGCGGACGTCCATCCTGGAGAAAGTTGGGTCCTTTCCAGTTTAGCCCCTAAAGTCATTTCTGTAATATAGGGGTCTTAGTGTAAACTGAGTCAGTTTGGCTTGGGCTATAAATACCTAAGTGGCTGGTCATTTAGGTGTCTCTTCTACCTCTAGAAACCCTAGGCTTAGCTTTCCAACCAGCCAAGTGCTTGGAGTGAAAACCGGGTGCTAATCTAGGATTAGGAGTCCCCTAGAGCTAGTACTTTGCATTAGTGGGAGAATGATGGGTAGTAGGCTATGAGTAACCTTGTAAGAACTGATCTTCCTCTCTAATACAAGAAAGATTCATCCCCGATTCGTGTTCATGTGTGCAACCCCCTTCCTTCCCCCATTCTAGTTTGGATTTTGGATGAAACTCAAAAGCTTTTGGTGATTTGCTTTGCCCGCAAGTCAATCCTGTTCTTTTGCCTCTTTTGGACTTGCTAGGGTGTGGAGATTATGAATTAGTTCATCTCAATCCCATAGGATTGCCACGAGCAAGTTGTTCTTGAGTTTTCGCCTTTCTTGCCCAAAGATTGCCTTCTCACGAGATCTGAAATTCCTGCTAACACTTGATCATTTTGAGTTGATCTTTTGGGAATAGCTTTGGAATAGGGTCCAGATAGCCTGTGCAAAATCTTGTGAAGTTTGGACAAGTTTTGAGTTTGGGAACTCAAGTTCTGCGGCTATATCGGACTATCCGGTACAACCACCAGACTCTCCGATCCTATCGGACAGTCTGGTAGCCGTACCGATTAGTCCATCATTGGGTCTATCCTGGGGCTCTACCAGACAGTCCCGCAGTCACTACCGGACTCTCCGGTGTCACTGGACAGTCCAGGCCCTAGCATCGGACAGTCAGGTGTGGCCATGGCTGCTGCCTTATTTCTGCTTTTCGTTCTTCCGCTGTGTTTTTGCATCGGATTTGCTTTTCTCACTATCTAACCGTACTCTTTGCTTGTTGTGTTCCAGTAAGTCGTATTTTGGTGTGGTGAGTGTCGAGTGGTGAAATTGCCAGTTTCGTTGCTTGCGGTGACTTGCGATCTTTGTGGTCGTTAAGTTGCTTGCATTTCTCGCCTGGTGTGTATCCTTTCTTTGGACGGCACCTTGCGCTTACTAGACATGTATCTATTCAGTGGACGGTGTCTAGCGTGGGTTCTTGTGAGCTTTCGATGCACCAAGTTTGGGGGTCGTGATTTTTGTTGATGGTCATTATTGCACTACCTTCAACTGTCCACTATCCATGATCACGAAGAAAAATGTATCAAAGTGTAGACTAAACCCTTGCTACTGACATATATCCACGAGTTGTGTTGAATATTTGATTGCAGGTGTAAGAACAGCTGAAAAAATGCAAAATATGGCTAAGTCAGGAAAGACCCAGGCTGCCCGGCTAGTGGGACAGGCCGCCAGCCTTCGCCCTTGGCCACCCGGCCAGTGAAAGTGGCCAAAACACCTCATCTTCGATCTGCATGCACACAAATGACATGTCAACACAATTCCAAGGTGTAAACAGCGAAAGCAACATGCAAAGCACTGGAAGACCCACCACGTCATTGATGCACTACTTGGATTGGTGAAGTCAGCAATCTAGGACACTTCAATCCTGCGGCTAAGGAAGAAACACAAGTGAAGATCCAACGTTCTAGAGAAAAGCACAAGTGTAACTGCCAAACCGAGCTCAAACTGACTCCGGGAGGCAACCAGGAGCATTGGATGGCTAAGTCGGTGGATCAAGCGGTCGCCCGGCCTCAGGACCAGGCCGCTCGGCCTGCCATGTGTCCACTCTAGCAGTGACTTAACCACCATACCAACTTACCACCACTATAAGTACCCCTCTTGCTCAAGTGGGTATAAATAGGTCCCTAGGCCTCACTTGTGAAGTGTGGAAGTTGAGTGAAACACACCATTGTCTTAGTCTCGTAATAGTAGGTTAGTCCTGGGAGTTAGAGTCGAGTCTGAGCTTTCGCCTCAGGGATTCTAGAGTTAGCATCGAGTCTTGGTAAAGCTCTTGTATCTTTCTATCTTTTATACTCTTGCTACTCCAGTATAATACAAGTCATTGCTCTATCATTCAGTTATACTTTACTTTATTTCTTACGCTTGCCTAGTGTGGTGTACCTTTTTTGCATGCTAGACCAAGGCTTATGTTTGTGTTGTCTTTAGGTTCTTTGAATCTTGCTAGACTTCCTGGTGCTATAAACTTGCCTTAGGCTCTGATCTAAGGTTAAGTTAGCTCTCACCCTCTGATCAAGGATGAGCTTTAGTGATCAAATTCTCACTTGATCACTAGTTTAGCGTGCCATCTTACCCATGCAGATCTGGTTGGTAGCCCCTATTGGTGACAGCGTTAGGGAGCCTCTGTAATCTGACCCCATCATTCAGTAAGCCCATAGGCATTAGCCAGTTGCCGTTTGGTTAGCCAACTATCTACCCCCGTTCCTCCTTGGTATAGTTTGGAATTTCGCTCGACGCAAGACCCTAGTTCGTATTCGATCGACTTAGTTCAACCGTGAATATTCCTATGCAGTAGCTAAGAAATAGAGTTTGGATATTTTAATCTCTCTCATTGTCCTCCTAGGCAACTATACCTAGTTTGCTAGATCTTTGGTCTCTGTTCTCTCACACCACCATACACTACCTTGTTTATCCTGCCCCCGTTGTAAGAATAGCTGTATTTATCTAAGTTATATAGTACCGTTGAAAGTTCGACATTTCATTCCACCTATTCGCCCTTGCTTCCCTGTGGATTTTTATGATACTTGGAATACTCTAAGTGAAAAAGCTACACCGAATCTCTGTGCGCTTGCGGAGTAAAATCTGTTACACTAAGAGACGTCAACAAGCTTTTTCTGGTGCTGTTGCCAAGGAAGTAATTGGCAATAGAAGTTTGATTTGTTCAAACCTAGGTACTTATAACTTGATAACATACCGCTATCTCTTAGCGGGCTCATTTGCCTCTGTCTACTTTATTGTGGGTGAAAGAGAGGTGTATGACCGGATTCGACCAATCGACAAATTTCCACAACAATCCGAAGTCGCTGCTCAGAAGGAGAGTCCGTCAAAAGACAATCCACGACAGAGGCTTGTGCCATTAGCATTGTAGTTTGGATCCACGAGTACAACTTCGCCAACACCAACAATGGCCAAAAAGACTATTCGCGAGTTCTCTGTCCCATCTAGCAACAACATCCCCACTAGGCCTGAAGTGCAAGTTGGAGAAAGTTTTGAGCTCAAGCCAGGTGTCATCCACATGGTCCAAGCTAGTCCATTTTGTGGATTGGCGTTGGAGGATGCCAACAGCCATCTCCAGCAATTCCTGGAGATATGCAGCACTTTCACGATCAAGGGTGCAATCACCGATGCTGTTCAACTCTGCATCTTCCCATTTTCATTAGGGGGAAGGCGAAACAGTGGTTCTATTTGAACCACGCAAACTTGGTGACATGGGAGGCATGTTTAAATGCCTTCCTAGCAAAGTACTTCCCTCTGGGGAAGACAAGCTCACTAAGGAATTGAATCTCGAGCTTCAATAGCTCGCAGATGAGACGGTGGCGGAGGCATGGGAAAGACTTCAAGAGTACATCACTGCCTGCCTCCACCATGCCATGGAACAATGGTAGATCATCCAAAATTTCTTCCATGGGCTACATCGGTCCACGCAAGTACACCTTGATGCTGGCACCGGAGGATCCTTCTTATCCTTGAGTGTCACTGCTGCCCATACTCTCATTGAGAAGATGGCAATCAACCAAGGATGGAAAGAGGAGAGGGCGAACAGTAAGCCCCATGGAGTCCACCATATTGACAGAACCGACATGCTCGCTGCCAAGATGGACCTCCTGCTAAAGAAGCTGGAGGATGCTCCTGAAGCTGTGCCACTCCAGGCACTAGATTCTCGCAAGACTTACGAGTACTGTGGGAATATCGGCCATACAGGGAACAACTACCCCAGAAATGGATCGGAGGACGTGAACTTCATCAACAACAACAACTTCAACAATGGGCCTCATCTTCAACTAGGATGGAATTCACGCCCACATCTACCTTTCTCCGGGCAAGATACGTCTTGTGGCACTTCATAGCAGTTTAATAAAAATCCTTTCGATCAAAAATCTGTGAACGATAGCATAAGCAAGAAATTCCATGCTAATGATAGAGTCATTGAATCTTTGTCTTTACAAATGGAAACTCTTAATAGTGCCATGAAGAACTAGCTGAGTTTCAATAAAATGCTAGAAACACAAATAGCTCAGCTAGCTGCCGCTCTGCCTAGTCCTTCTTCGGGTAAGCTTTCGGGTCAGGCCGACTGATAAAGGATAGGCCCGATCTTCCATGAGGTACATCGGTTTAGGGGTGGAGACTCGACGTTGGTGATGAAGGCTCCAAGCCAAAGGTTCTAATCCTAGCCAAAGGTTCGAATCCTTGCAATCACGACACCACTGCTCCCATGGTTATCGACCATGTGACGTGCGCAATTGACCTTGCCAAGAAGGCTATCATTCCTGCAATGCAACCGAAGAACACCAGCAAGAACGAGGAAAAACGCAAATCTCAATTGAGTTGCACAAGTTGGGGTTTCACAAACTGATGACGGCAAAACTGTTCGATGACAGAATAATTTAAGCAAAACACAACACTAACTTATGTGGCGGCTACTGTTTATATAGAGTTTAGGTCGACCAACAAGGCCTAGATGCATCTATGATGGACTCCAAGATGATACATGGGCCAACAGCCCAAAAAGAGGGAAAACAGCCCCTGGACAGATTTTGATCTCTAACTTGTGGTGAATTCCCTATTACTCCGAACTCCAAATGGCTTAAAACTGGTGGCATTGGAAATGTTATGTTCTTAGCTTTCTAGGGATATGTGGATCATCAAAATTGGAGTCCGTTTGTGGCCTGTGCAATGATTTTACTGATGACTGGTCCTGGAGGCGAGGAAGTCAACTCCGAGTAGAATTGGGCCTCCATCTCAACTTGGATGTCCTTCTTGCCCTCCTCTTGGTCCAATCTGTTCTTCAAGGCCTTCATGGTCCTCTCTTAAGTTCCTAAGTACGATATAATCAACCATAACATTAGGTAGCATACCATCCTCATAAGTATATGTACGACACTTAGGAACGAGCTCACCTGTTGGTTTAATTGTCTTGCACGTGCTCTTGTAATAGGTCCTTGCATAATCATAGAAGTGATGTCCTCATCATCCTCCCCCTCTTGAAGCGAAGTCATCCTTGATGCTATCTCATCCTCTTCTCCCAAATATGGTTTCAAATCTGCAATATTAAATGTGAGACTAATCCCAAAATCTGCAGGCAACTCAAGCTTGTATGCATTATCATTAATTTTTTCAAGAACCTTAAAAGGACCAGCAGCTCGAGACATAAGTGTGGACTTTCTCAAATCAGGAAAATATTCTTTGCGCAAATGTAGCCACAACAAATCACCTGGTTCAAAAAACACTTGTTTTCTACCTTTACTACCAGCAAGTTTGTACTTCTCATTCATGGTTTCAATATTATGCTTAGTTATTTCATGTAAGTTCTGAATCAAATCAGCACGTTGTGAAGCATCCAAATGCAAAGGTTCCTTGAAAGGCAAAGATATCAAATCAATAGGAGCATGAGGATTAAAACCATAAACCACCTGGAAAGGGCTAAACTTTGTGGTAGAGTGAACGGATCTGTTGTAAGAAAACTCAATATGACGCAAACACTCTTCCCACATTTTCAAAACAGCCCTAGCATTGTAGACAAAGTTTGATTAACAACTTCAGTTTGACCATCAGTGTGGGGATGACATATAGTAGAAAACAAAAGCTTTGTCCCCAATTTATTCCATAAGCTCCGCCAAAAGTGACTCAAAAATTTTGCATCACGATCCGAAACAATAGTATTAGGCAATCCATGTAAATGAACGATCTCATGGAAAAACAAATCATCAATATGAGAAGCATCATCCGTCTTATGACAAGGTATAAAATGTGCCATTTTCGAAAAGCGATCCACCACAACAAAATGCTATCTCTCCCCCTCTTAGTTCGAGGCAAACCCAACACAAAGTCCATAGAAATATCAGCCCAAGGAACACTTGCAACTGAGAGAGGCAAATAAAGACCATGTGGATTAAGGCGACACTTAGCTTTATTGCATGTAGTGCAACGTGCCACAAACCGTTCAACGTCCCGCTTCAATTTGGGCCAAAAAAATGAGCAGCCAGCACATCCGTCGTTTTCTTCACACCAAAATGACCCATGAAACCTCCTCCATGCGCCTCTTGCAAAAACAAAAGACGAACAGAGCTATCTGGGACGCATAATTTGTTAGCCCGAAAAAGAAGTCCATCATTCAGCACAAACTTATTCCATGTTCGTCCCTCTCTACAATTTTCAAAAGCCTATTTAAAGTCAAAATCAGCAGCATATACTTTTATGGTCTCTAAACCAAAGATGCGATGATCAAGTTGTGACAACATGGTATAGCGGCGAGATAAAGCATCTCCAATGACATTTTCTTTTCCTATTTTGTGCTTAATGATTTAAGGAAACGATTCTATAAATTCAACCCATTTAGCAGGTCATTTATTTAGCTTAGCTTGACTTCTAATTTGTTTCAAAGATTCATGGTCAGAATGGATAACAAATTCTCTAGGCCAAAGATAACGCTGCCAAGTCTCCAAAACACGCACCAAAGCACATAACTCTTTATCATAAGTCAAATAATTAAGAGATGGCCCGTTCAATTTTTCACTAAAGTACGCAGCAGGTTTACCTTCCTGTAGAAGCACACCTCCAATCCCAATCCCACTCGCATCACATTCAAGATCAAAAGTTTTTCCAAAATCCGAAAGGTGTAGAAGAGGTGCATGTGTCAACTTATCTTTCAACATGTTGAAAGCTTTTTCTTGTGCTAGACCCCAATGGAACATCACACCTTTCTTCATCAACTCATTAAGTGGGGCAGCGATGATGCTGAAATCTTTCACAAAGCGCCGATAAAAACATGCAAGACCAAGAAAACTGCGCACCTGTGTGATAGTCGTCGGTGTAGGCTAGCTCCTAATGGCATCAATCTTCGTCTTATCCACTTCAATTCCCTGTGGAGTAACAACATAGCCAAAAAAACTAACTTGATTGGTGCAAAAGGTGCACTTCTCAAGGTTAGCAAATAAGCGCGCATCGCGTAGCGCAACAAAAACAGCACGTAGGTGATCGAGATGTTCCTCCAAAGATTGGCTATAGATCAAAATTTCATCGAAATAAACCACCACAAATTTTCCAATAAAAGTACAGAGAACCTCATTCATCAAGCGCATAAAAGTGCTAGGTGCATTAGTTAACCCAAATGTCATGACTAACCACTCATACAAGCCAAACTTGGTTTTGAAAGCAGTTTTCCATTCATCATCTAATTTCATTCGAATTTGATGGTACTCACTACGCAAATCAATTTTGATAAACATGACAGAGCCACATAATTCATCAAGCATGTCATCTAAACGAGGAATAGGATGACGATAACGAATAGTTATATTATTAATGACTCTACAATCAACGCACATATGCCGCGTACCATTTTTCTTAGGAACCAAAATGACAGAAACATCACAAGGTCTAAGGCTCTCACGTACGTACCCATGGTCCAATAGCTCTTGGACTTGTCTTTGAATCTACTTAGTCTCCTCTGGATTGGTCCTATATGCAGCACGGTTGGGCAAAGTAGCACCCGGAATCAAATCAATTTAATGCTCAACCCTAGCAATGGTGGCAGTCCCAGTGGAATTTTCACAGGGAAAACATCCTTAAATTCCAGCAAAAGGTTAGCAACAACAGGCGGCAATGAGGGGGGCATATCATCAAGCGAAAACAGGACCCTCTTGCACAATAAAGCATAACCGGAAGCATCATCGAAAGCACAAGCAGCAAGATCAAATTTTGTAGCAAGCATAGCACCACCTTTTAACTTAATAGCAGTAGAACTAGCAGATGGTATGGATGGTTCAGTTTTAAAGGGCACAACAAATTTTGATGCTTGCTGATTTTCAAAAGCTAAAGACTTATCACGTTCTGCAGTTTCAGCTATGGCCCTATTACATTTCACAATTTCAGTAGGGGTCAAAGGAAGGAAACGTAATTTTCTTGCCTTTATGCATGAATGTATAAGTATTAGTTCTACCATGGTGGGTTGCATCAGTATCAAATTTCTAAGGTCTACCCAACAAAAGAGAACATGCTTGCATAGGAACAACATCACAATCTGCATAGTCATGGTATGTACCAATAGAAAAATGGACACGTGCAGTATGTGTTGCCTTGGCCTTACCGCTGTTGTTAAGCCACTGAATATGATATGGGTGAGTGTGGGCACGTGTAGAAAGACCAAATTTTTTGACAAAATCAGCCCTCACCAAATTATTGCAACTTCCACCATCAATGATAGTACGAACACGGCACTTGTTGATAATAAAATAAATCTGAAATAGATTATGCCGCTGAAGCTTGTTCTCATGTTCCACCTATGCACTCAAAACATGTTGGACAATATATGTGCCGTTGTAGACGTAGTCCTCTACATCATCTTCACCATAAGCATATGCATTCTTCTCAGTCGTACCTGCAATGTTAGCTTGCAATACCAAATCATCTTCAACATCACTAGCATTGATGTATCCAACGGTATCTGTAGCAATGTAGGCTCGCTTGCTCAGACATTCTCTCATAACATGTCCTATGCCTTTGCACCGATGGCACACAATATTTGCTGATGGCATAGCAGGGGGAGCATTGGTCTTCGCTGTGTTAGGCACAAAAGTAGATTTGCTCATCTCAGGTTGTGGTAAAGCGCGTTTCATGTCGATGGGGGCGGCACGTCCCTTGCTCAAAGCCAACCTAGAAGAAGAAACACCAAAGGTGTTGCATGAAAGTTGTGCATGTCCCTGCACTTCTTGTTCTACCAACATAACAATATGGAACAACTGGTCTGTGGTAGAGTAATCTTTATAATCAACAATATTTTGTATTTCTTTGTGCAAATCAGAATAAAAACGAGTCATAGTATCTTCATCCTCCTCATCAATATCACAACGCAACAAAGCAACATGCAAATCATTATAGTACTCATGAGCAGAATGAGTGCCTTGATCAAAATGTTCCAATTATTTCTTCAAATCACGTTTATAAGGAGGAATAAAACGATTACACATAGAACGTTTTAACTTGGATCATGTAGAAGGATTTTGACCAAGTTTAACTAAACCATTCCACCACAGAATGCATAACTAGTAAATTCACTAATAGCATAGGGAACACGTTGAGCAGTTGGAATCTTATGAGCATTAAATTTTTGTTCAACAGTCATCTCCCAATCTAAATAAGCATCAGCATCATATGATCCATCAAATGGATGGAATTTTAAATTTGACCCTAGCAAACTGGTTATCATTATCAGGTTTGTTACCGTTGGGGCCACATCGTGGTGGTCGTTTGGTCTTATTACCTTTATTACCTTTACCACGCCAGTCTTGCTCGGTATAAACATCATCTTCGTCTTCATCTTCATCGCCATCTTCAACTTCATGATTAGAGGACGCCTTGGATTCCTCAGAAATAGAAGAAGCTTGATTGGAGGCAGCAATCTTGTTCTCAACTGTGTCAAGCCGAAATGCCAAACTGTTGACCGTAGTGCGAAGCTCGGTCACAAATGGAGTAAGTTCTGCCTTGAAATCACTGTTGGCGGTCGATAAAACCCATTTCGACCACCAAAATTTCAAGTTTTAGAGTATACTTTACAAAGATTTCATTTATTTCTAACCAGTTCCACAAGTTGTGCATAAAAGTTGTATGCAGGAGTTCATCATATTCAAAACCATAGGGATTGAATAAAATAGAGGCAATAAGGCAAGGGGAGAGGCAATGGGCCAAACACCCCTGGTCGGCCGACCGTCTCCAGGGTCGCCCAACCATTTCCTAGGGTTGGCCGACCTCTTCCAGGGTCGCCCGACCATCAGAGAGGTTGGGCAGCCCACCGGGCAGCCCACCAGGGTCGCCCGACCATCTCGCAGGGTTGGCCGACCACCCCCCAGGGTCGCCCAGGCCATCAGGATGACTGGCAGCCCACCAGGCAGCCCCAATTGTATCAAGAGTGAGTAGTGAGTTGTAGAGTGAAGGAGTCGGATTTCTGGCGCCGTTGCCGGGGAACGGTAGCTAATTTGACTAGAACTCAGGATCATCCATACTCACACCATACACAACCACCACATATATCCCCACCAAATACCACATATCACCCTACCATATGGATTCCATGCCTCTCTATCAACCCGCTGCTCCAAAGGGCGATTATTTGGAGACTCCACCATCATCTGCACCTATCACCCTAGAAGGCTATCAGCTACGTCCCGGCTTGATAGCCATGGTTCGGGATCAATCATTCGCGGGATTGGAATCAGAATGTCCCTACGCACACCTCCGGGAGTTTGAACAATTATGCAGCTTTTTGGTCATCTCAGGAATGTCCAGCGAAACACTTCGATGGTTGCTTTTTCCGTTTTCATTAATGGGGGATGCAAAAGTCTGGTGCAAGCAGGCAGTTGGTAAAGTAGAAGGGAGTTGGGAGGACCTAAAGACCAGTTTTTGTCTCTGTTTCTTTCTGCCAAATAAGGTTGTCGATCTCCGTTGCGAGGTTTTATCATTTCGACAACTGAGAAAGGGAATCTTTGGGGGTAGCTTGGGCACGCTTCAAACATCTGGTCTCTTTAGGACCAGACCTGGTAATTCCAGAGGCAATGCTGTTGCAGCACTTTATCCGAGGTCTCTCACCTGGTGCTGATCTCTGCCTCGACTTAGCCTCAAGAGGATCGTTCTCACACCTAAAACCCTCTGAGGGAAGAAAAATTCTCAACACAATCCTCGAGAAGGCTTCTGACCTTGGTACATTAGAAGAACCAGCTCCACAGAAGCCACCCAAGTCACTTGATCATGAAGAGAGACAAACACCATCTCACCCATCTCCACCATCGCCCCCTCGGATTGAGGAAATCCCAGAACCATCGTCATGGCAAACTGAGAGGGTCAGTTTAGCCTTGACGGTCCCTCCGTCGGCACCTCCGTTCTTCTTTGAGGACGAAATATTCATCGACTTTGGCAACGCCTCTCGGTTGCCCAAAGAAGACCGACGCTTTAACAGGACCTCACAACCAGCATACGTATTACCAGATCATAAAGAACACATGAAGGAGCACCTGCTTTGGCTTTCAGCAGCTATTAATCGGGATTGGCTAGAGGAGAGACGGCTGGACACAAGAGCAATCAAATTCTATACAGACCCCAATGTCATCCATGGCCAAGTATCAAGGCTTAAACCGCAAGATATTATCTATGACCCAAGGGTAGGAGTCAATATAATCCCTAAGCACATTATGGACGACTACTACCCGACACAACCGCTATCAAGGTCTACCATGCGTGTGCAATGGACAAATGACAGCTATTTGAAATGAGAAGGTGTTTTCCGGGTAATTCCGACAACCTTGCGGGATACTCAGGTGTTCTTAGACTTCCACGTCTTTGACATCCCCGAGGGATCCGCACCGTTGATTGTGGTCGGGATCCCAATCGCCGCCCTCACCAGCTCAGATATATACAGAGGGAGGCTGCAGCTTTAGCTTGGCAATGAAGAAATCAATGTCAACATCCATAGGTCACTCAATGCTAAAACTGAAGCAAAGCTAGAGATTGACCCTATAGAAGAAGTGATGAGCCTTTCACTTGAGGAAATGGGTCAAGATAGCCTAGAGGAAGAGGTTGTTAGCGACTTCAGTATAGTAGAGGAGCCATGGAAGTTCGAAGAACTAGGTGAATCCTTACGGCCTGAAGCTCCGAAGATAGAACTAAAGCAACTACCACCTGGCCTAAAGTATGTCTTCCTCCACAGGAATAAGGACACACCGGTAATCATCAGCGACAAGCTGACGGAGAGTGAGAGCCGGCGATTACTTTCAGTTCTGGAGAAGTATAGATCTGTGCTTGGATACTCTCTGCAAGATCTGAAAGGAATCAGTCCCAACCTATGTACTCATCGCATCCCTATGGAGGTTGACCACAAACCAACAAGGGAACCACAGCGTTGACTTAACAACGCGATGAGAGAGGTAGTCAAGAAGGAAGTACGAAAACTACTTCATGCAGGAATCATCTACCTTGTGAGCGACAGCGAATGGGTCAGTCCGGTACAAGTTATGCCAAAGAAAGGAGGGATGACAGTTGTCAAGAATCAGAACAATGAGCTAATACCATAGAGAACCGTCACTGGTTGGTGGATGTGCATCGATTACAGAAAACTCAATGCCACCACCAGGAAGGATCACTTTCCTCTTCCTTTCATTGATGAAATGTTGGAAAGACTGGCAAAACACTCCTTCTTTTGCTATCTTGACGGCTACTCTGGATACCACCAGATTCTGATTCACCCAGAGGACCAGAGTAAGACGACTTTCACATGTCCATACAGAACTTTCGCGTACAGGCGAATGTCATTTGGGTTATGCAATGCTCCAGCATCATTCCAGCGATGTATAATGGCAATCTTCTCTGATTTTATTGAAAATATCATGGAAGTATTCTTGGACAACTTCTCAGTTTATGGCAAAAGCTTTGATGGATGTTTGGAGAATCTTGAAAAGGTTCTCCGAAGGTGCAAAGAAGTCGATCTTGTCTTGAACTGGGAGAAGTGCCACTTCATGGTTAGAAAAGGAATCGTTTTGGGACACATAATCTCAGAAAGAGGCATAGAGGTAGATTGTGCAAAGATCGAGGTCATTGAACAACTACCTACACCCACCAACATAAAGGCCATCCGAAGCTTCTTAGGCCATGCAGGGTTCTATAGAAGATTTATCAAAAATTTCTCCCACATAGCCTGGCCTCTGACCAACCTATTAGCCAAGGATGTACCCTTTGTGTTTGATGAGGAATGTCTTGAAGCTTTCCACACACTCAAAAAGGCACTGGTCTCAGCCCCAATTATTCAGCCGCCCGACTGGAACTTACCATTTGAAATCATGTGTGATGCAAGCGACTTCGTTGTTGGAGCAGTACTGGGTCAGAGCAAGGATAAAAAGCATCATGCCATCTCTTATGCAAGCAAAATGCTCACTGGCCCACAACTGAATTACTCAACCACCGAGAAAGAGTTATTAGCAGTGGTGTTTGCAATTGATAAGTTCAGGTCATACTTGGTAGGATCGAAAGTCATCATCTACACAGATCATGCAGCTCTCAAATACCTCCTAACCAAGAAAGATGCAAAACCACGACTGATTCGGTGGGTGCTGCTACTCCAAGAGTTTGATATTGAAATCAGAGATAAAAAGGGAGTAGAGAATTCAGTTGCAGATCACCTCCCACGAATGAAATTCGAAGAAACTTTGCCCTTGCCAATCGATGACTACATGAGACATGATCAGTTCTTGAAGGTGACGATAGCCCAACCATGGTATTCTAATCTGGTGAATTACATAGTTGCTGGCTACGTCCCTAAAGGAGCAGATAGGAGGAAATTGGCCCACGACAGCCGATTCTATCTCTGGGATGATCCCTACCTATACAAACTCTGCGCAGACGGACTCCTACGTCACTGCATTCCAGCTTGTGAAGCACCGCAAGTCCTTGATAGATGTCATGCATCCTCTTATGGAGGTCACTATGGGGCTTATCGAACTCATGCAAAAGTTTGGCAGAGTGGGTTTTACTGGCCCACTATGTATGAAGATGCAAAAGAGTTCATGCGACGATGTCCAAGGTGCCAGCGCCAAGGGAACATGAATCCAAGAGATGCTATGCCACTCACAAGTAACCTCCGAAATTGACATATTTGATGTGTGGGTCATATATTTCATGGGACTTTTTCCCAAGAATGGAGACAAGGAGTACATTCTCATCGCAGTAGATTATGTATCGAAATGGGTAGAGGCAATACCGTGTCCTGCAGCAGGACTCAAGACACTCCATTAAGATGTTCTGGGAAACCATCTTTCCTCCTTTTGGAGTGCCATGGGTCATCATCAGTGATGGGGGCGCACACTTCATTGATAAGCACTTCAGGAAGTGTCTCACTGAACTCGGTGTGGACCACCGTGTCGCCACCCCGTACCATCCGCAGACAAGTGGCTAAGCTGAGACGTCAAATAAACAAATCAAGAACATACTGCAAAAGACGGTCAAGGCTATGGGAAAAGAATGGGTATCCAAGCTACCCGATGCTCTCTAGGCATATCGCACTGCATACAAGGCTCCCATTGGCATGACTACCAAATGGTGTATGGCAAGACTTATCATCTTCAAGTGGAACTCGAATTCAAATCTCACTGGGCGGTAAAGAGGTGGAACATGGATCTCCAGTCGGCAGGCGTAAGAAGGCAAATTCAACTGGCCGATCTAGAGGAATGGAGGGAGAAGGCATACCACAGTGCCAAGCTATACAAGGTGTGCACCAAAATATGGCACGATAAGCGGATCAAGATCAAGACATTCAAACTGGGAGATAAGGTATTACTCTTTAATTCCCGCATTCGTTTATTTGGTCATGGGAAGCTTAGAAGTAAGTGGGAAGGACCTTTCACGGTCCTTGAAGCCACCGATCATGGCGCCTTCACCCTCCAGGACGATGACAGAAGGGTTTTCAAGGCGAATGGGCAACGCCTTAAAATATTTCTTGAGCCCGAAATGCCTACGCTCGAAGAAATGGATGTCTTTGAGCTACATGAGGTAGTTTGATCACACATCCATGGTCGAGCTCAGACCTTAAAAGAAGCCACATACACTACCACTCTTCTCCCTTAAAATTCTATCTAATCCCACCTTTTGCTGAAAATCTCAATAGAACCAACATTCCACACACCAAAATAGGAGTGAGGCTCACCAAAGAGGGGCACCCCAACTCCTGGCATGTCCAACCCGGGTTGGCGAGGTCGGCTGACCCTAGGGTCCGATCGCCCGACCCCCTGGTGCAGTTGCGGGCACAGAGGATGGTCGCCCGACTGTAGTCGAGGTCGGCCGACCCTCGGGCCAGGTCGCCCGACTTCCCCATGGTCGCCCGACTGCTCAAAATTCGAATATCGAGTTTTGGAGCCTTTTTCCCTACAGATTCGGTTCTGTTGAGTGGATGAGATCGAGGAGGGTGACAATTTAAGGAAGGGGAGATCGTCTTCTTCCCCATCTACACTCCTCTCATCCACACACCAGCCATGGCACCACCTTCTCCACACAACAATGGCAAGGACATCACCTCTCTCAACTCAGGCACCACCGCCACCTACACTCCGGCATCCGAGGACTCACCACAGCCTTTACAATCCATCCGAAGAGAAGAGAGTCCCGAGAGACTCGTCAGGAAGTCGCCCTAGCCGATGGGACTAGGCCCCCAGGGTCGGCCGACCACATCCAATGGTCGTCCGACCATGGTCGACAGGCCCCGTGGCCGGCCGGCCTCCTGAGATGGTCGCCCGGACTCCCCTCGGCGCTCCCACATTGTGGAAAGGCCCCCTCACGGTCTGTCCCCCACGAGAACCATTGCCAAGAAGATGGTGCGCCCATTTCCTCGTCCTACTTCAGGGGTCCTTGCCCCGATGAAGTGCATCAAGAGTCTCTTCCAGGAAGAGGCCGTCGGGCCATCTAAGGAGCCGGTGTTCCCTAGTCCATCAACCCATACCCTCCGTGGAGTGAAAACTCCCACGGGTGGGTATGCGAAGGTGTTCATCCCTAGGGTTGTGAAGCCAAATGCCTCCATAGATGAGTCCATTGACCCAACTCCACCAAGGAGGATGGTGAAGAGGGTGGCTGTTCCACCTCCCATAAGAGGGCCTCTAGGGAAATTTGAAGATTCATTCGATGAAGAAGACACGGTGGCCTCTCTTAGGGAGGAAAACGTAGCGCTTAGGGCAAAGTTACAAAACCTAGAGGAGCGCTGCGCTGAAGGTGAACTATAGCGAATGGATATTAATGATAAATTTGATGTCCTTAGAAAGGGGATGTCCGCCAAAGTTCGCCGCCTCGCAGAAGCCATGGGACGTCCTGATCTTTATGGTCCACCTGCACCATAGACTCCCACGCTTCTAGTTATCTTAGGCGCATTAGTTTTAATTCTTAGGTTGAATAGTTTTGTTTGTTTAATTCCCTTTTGTAACATGCGCCTCCAAATTTATTGAATTCAATAAAGGAAGGATAGTTTCCCTTTTCCAATAAAGTTTGGGTGGAATGACCAAAGCCATTCGACCTCCTGTCACTAATCCTATAGAAACCACGCAAGAAATACCTTGTGCAGGATGTCATCTCGCTACCCAGAAAAATTCAGGGGAAACGGCAACAATGCATGGTCGCCCGACCTCCCACCAAGGTTGCCCGACCATGTATTTTCCACGAAAACATGTTACGCCGCGTTGTCACCTCTCCCCAAGGCTCTTTCAGTAGAAACAAACCAGCGCACGGGCTAGACTCTAACATGGAGTGGTCGGCCCAATCACCCCCATGGCCGCCCGGCCATGTTGGTGGGCTGGTTGGCCCATTCCCATCTCGAACCCGCATTTGGGAGATCATGTTTGCACATTTCATTCTGTACACCTCTCAAATTGTGCGACTTACACATGGAACCTTGCTAAATCATGCTCTACATGATCATAATGTCAATTTCAACTTGTGCTTGCACCATTTTATTCCTTATGCTTAGATTAATCTTGCCTTTGGATACTATCATGAATAGGGAACCACTTGTAGTTTAGTTTGTTGATTCTTGTGATATGAGATAATTGGAGAATACTAAAGGAACCTCTCACATGAGTAAAGAGTTTTATTTGCAAAATAGAAAGAGGGCTCCATCTTGGATGATCCCAAGTTCCAATCCCTGTCCCACCAGTGCCACATATGAAAAGAGAATTCGTACACTCTTGCTTCCTTGATTGTTTTGAGTCCTATCAAGTTTTCTGCCATTACAAGAGTTCAAATCAATTGAGAATTTTGGCCTTCACATGCACGTTCCACAAAATAAAGTCTCAAAAGACGGTGTGCAATGAATTGTCATTGATCCCATCCAAGCTTTGTTTGAAAGAAAGAGAGGCATGGAGATTCGAAAAAGAGAGAGAGAGAGAATGAAAGAAAAAAAGTAGTATGAGAAAAGAAGGAAGAAAATGAGAAAAGAAAGAAAAGAAAAGGACTCCATGCCCTCTATGCAAACATGGCATTCAAACCAAGCACCTAAAAGAGACAAACCCCTACGCTACACTTGCACATTGGCCAAATCTCACTTGATTATGAATTCTTTCTTGATACTTAATTTGATTCAACAATATAAACATGACGGGAAAGCCTCATTCTCCCAACTACCTAAAGCTCCACAAAAGCCTTAGTAGTTTAGGATGTGAGGAATGCAAGATTCATACACAGACACTCTGTCCCCTAAGCGACTGAGAGTTGATCTTGAGATCAGAAAACTTGGCATGCCCTGTTTTGAAAATTTTAAAAACCCTCTCTACTCATGTGATGTGGGAACCTGAAGTTAACTCTGATATATTCTTGTTCCATGTTTCAACATTCCAAAACTCAAGTGTAGACACCATTGAAATCCTAGGCAAGATGAAATAGTTGGGAATAACCTTGTGCATGCTATGGTGGTTGTTGATGTTATGACCCCTCCACTTGCGCTTAACTCTCTTCTTTGCTCGAGAACGAGCACAGGTTTAAGTGTGGAGGGTGTTGGCTGTCGATAAAACCCATTTCGACCACCAACATTTCATGTTTTAGAGTATACTTTACCAAGATTTCATTTATTTCTAACCTAGCTCCACGAGTTGTGCATAAAAGTTGTATGCAGGAGTTCTTCATATTCAAAACCATAGGGATTGAACAAAATAGAGGTAATGAGGCAAGGGGAGAGGCAATGGGCTAAACACCCCTGGTCGGCCGACCATCTCCAGGGTCGCCCGACCATCTCCCAAGGTTGGCTGACCTCTTCCCAGGGTCGCCCGACCATCAGAGAGGTTGGCCAGCCCACCGGGCAGCCCACCAGGGGCGCCCGACCATCTCGCAGGGTCGGCCGACCACCCCCCAGGGTTGCCCGACCATCAGGATGACTGGCAGCCCACCAGGCAGCCCCAGCCCAGAAGGCATGGTCGCCCGACCATGGCCCATGGCCGCCTGACCCTGCCACGTTACCAATCTTGGACCTGCATGCAAACAAACACAAAACACGTCAAATACAACCGTTGGCTCAAGTATCCAATGCATCCCAGCGTCGAAAGGCCATCACACAAGGGATTGATGATGTCAGCAATCCGAGGGAACAACATACAACCAATCAGGTTCGTCGCCCGACCACACCCCATGGTCAGGCGACCATGCAATTACCCTGTTTTGCACGTATTTCAACCGCCACAACTGTCAACCGACGTATGGAGTGCATCACAACCGTAGGATCAACAAAGGTGGTTCATCGGACGGCCGCCCGACCACCCCAAAGGTCGATCGACCTACCCCAGGGTCGGCCGACCCCCGCCTTGGTCGGTCGGCCACCGACTTACCCCAACTACCGACCTTACATACCTACAAATACCCCCCCCTCGGCCTCCAAGCTATAAATACCCCCTGGGAGGTCATTTGCAAGGTGTGGTGGATCAATAGAAGCATACTATGGTTGTGTAGTTGAGTGTAGAGTATAGTAGTGAGGCCACCCTTGGCATTATAGAGAGAGCCAATTTTATCAAGAGTGAGTAGTGAGTTGTAGAGTGAAGGAGTCAGATTTCTCTTTGGTACTCTGTTCTCGAGCTCTTATTCTCTGAGGAAATATTACTCTATTTCTAGGATACAGTAAAGTTCCTTGCCCCTCTGCTTTATTTATCTCATACTTACTTTACTTACATACTTAGTCCCTGCTTAGTAGTTTACGGGTGCCAAGTGTATTCTGTGTAGTTTAGCTATACAGTTGTGCTTGCTCTCTAGCTTCGAACCAGTGTAGTAGTAAACTCGGTTGTGTAGACGTGGTGTCTAGACTAGAGTTTGCCTTGGAAGGTGTCTTGTCCCACGTAGTTTTGGTTGGTAGTCCAACCTGGTGACAGCGGGTGTGTGTCCGGTGTAGTCCAACCCCGTCGTTCGGATAAGTAGTCATCAACGCATAGCTAAGTTCTGTAGTGCCCGCTTTTCTCGTCTGGGTTATCAGCACTCTGGTGCCCGGAAGTGGTTCTATAGCCTCAGTGTCCAAGTAAACCTATTAAGTAGAATACTAGTTTGTTTAGTAGAGTTGAGTTGTTTTATTTAAAGTAGTGATCCTACTCTGCTCTGTGTTTTATCTCTACAATTGCTGGTTTCACTGTTCGGTCATATCCGTTTTACATTGAGTTACTCCTCGTTCCTCTTGGATTTCGATACCCTGGAATACTCTTGGGTGAAAGGCTACAACGTGTTTTCGTGCGCTTGCGGAATTTATATCAGTAGGCTAAGAAACGCCAACAATCACCAATAAGCTTGTTTTGTGCAGCAATAAGCTTCTTAAGCTCGTCCTTTGAAACACACTCATTAAATTCTTTAGGGGATTCATCACCTGCCGTGGTTAGTAAAAACAAAAACAGAGACAATCACACAAGATTATAGCTATCTAATAGGTAGGTGGAATCGCTCACACTCAAGTGTGTTCCAAGCAGCTTGCAAATGTTCTTACCGTGCAGCGCAAAGGATGATGGTTACCTAGAAGGAATGACGGCGGCATAGTAGCAATAACACACTAGGAACGTGGGATGATTGCAAGGTCTGACCTGTACTGCTCAAGAGGCAAATAGAGTGGAGCTTGGGATGGCTCAATATGTGGCTAAGCAAATACAATAGCATAACAGTTAAGCAAAGCTGAATAATGATCCAAAGTAGTTGTTTATTGCTGGCCAAAAGCTAGTCCCAAGTCGAAGCACAAAGTGCCACAGGAATAACAAGTTGAAGGTAGATGGTGGAGATGGAGGTGGAGGTGGAAACAGCACCAACAACAAAAGCATTTCCTACAACTCTTGTCTCTTTTTTTACTTGTTTTTTCACCTTTTTTTTGCACTATTTTTTTGCACTTATTTTTTTTGACACTTCTCTTTTCACAGTAGGAAGTACCACAAAAAATTTCAGAACAAACGCAAACCAGATGTGTGCTGTGGAGCCAATACCGTGAGAGAAAGCACGTCAAACACAAGCGTGCAGAAACTTCAGGGCCCGAGAACCCTATTTTCCAGGCCAATTTTCACAAAAATCACAGCAGCAAACTTGGCAAATGGGGACGACGAGATGTGAAATTTTCTGCCATTTCCAGAAATGTATACTTTTGCCCTATTTCGAGTCCAGAGCGAAAAGTTACGGCTGTTTTACTGACGACACGTCAAATTAGGGTTTCACGGCGATGGATGGGTTTCACAGTGGTGGATGGAAGGACAAATGAAGGCGAAGGCTATGGTAATCAAGAAAATCTGGCGTGCAAAAGTTGCAGCGCAGACGGCCACTAAGTCTCCATCAAGCACTGACTCCACATAAAAGGTATGACGTGCCCTCGCCAGGAGGTAAACTGGCATTACCCTCCACTACATATTTAAAATTTCCAGCTCACCTTTCATTCCTTTCAATTTGAATTTCCTTTCGACCAATGCATGTTTAATTTTCGCACGAGTTTAAATTATTGCACAAGTTTTGTTTCATATATTATCATTTTTGAAAAAAAAATCAAGATCTTGAGACTGCGTGACCCTACCAGGGTCAGCCAGCCCCACTCCTGTTTTGGTTTCAGGTGTGCGCCGCAGGTCAGCCTGGCCCCGTGCCGACGCTGCCTGGCCCTCCTTGCGCCCCCTCTATAGCTTGCATGCACAAACAACCAAGAAGCGTAGAGCAATCAGGCCACCCGGCCCCTGCCAACATCGTCCGGCCTTCTCCTTGCATTGTTCCCATCTTTTCACCACACATGACACCCACCAGCCTGAGAGGCTATGCCCCTAGGCCGCTCGGCCTCCTCCACTGGCTGCCCGGCCAGGCCAAGGCCGCTTGGCCCCCTGCTGCTCCCTGCCTGCATGCTCGCACCTATAAATATGCATGCAGCCCTTCAGCTTACTTCACACCGCTCAGCAACGTGAGCTCTCTCTTTCTCCCTCTAATCACTCTCCTAATTTAAGCACTTAGCTAATTTCAACATTTATAAATAAAGCTTCTACCAATAAAATTAGTGCTACACACTCGTTTTGTTGGACGGTTTGTGGAGGCTCTGACCCGCAAGGATGACTAACATTCGGACGACTGACTTTCTAGGACTGCTAACCACTAACGCTAACTTTATTCTGTAACTGCTTTGTCCCTTGGGTACTCTCTTGTCTGTGTTTTGCAGGTTGTCTTCATTTTTCAGGAAAGCCAAGAGAGCCCTGAGCAACACAGGGAAGGGCATACACCTCAAGTTTTCGCCGCGCTCCCACTCTTAGAGTGGAAGTTCAGTGACTCCGGCGGCGTCCGACAGGATGTCCATCAATGCCAGCCACCACCTAGGATGAGGCAACATCATCACAACCCCAGCCGCAGCGTACGATTCTAACCATCCACGACATTGTACCACGCAACGATAGCGAGGCAGAGATATTGGAACGCCTTGATCCCAAGTACTTTGGAGAACAAGCTATTTCGATGCCATTCTTCCTCGCAAACATCGGCATGCTGGACCAATTCACACAAGCGTTCGAGTACGCAGGGTGGAGTGGCTTCTAGAACATTGATGAAGAAGGATCCGTCCTTCTGACCAAAGAGTTCCTAATGACCCTCCGCATGGAGCGACTCACCATAGGTACGACCATCCATTTCTGCCTCTTCAATTCAGAGTTTGCCCTCTCCCCAAGAAGGCTTAGCGATATCCTAGGGTTCTCCTCAAACTGTTCCCTAGCCGACGCTCCTTCGGGGTATGATCAAACAACATTTTGGCGAGAAATCTGTGGTGAGGATGTTTCGGGGAAGCACAGCACTACAAAAATCCACAACCCTACTCCGAGAATCCTAGCCCGTTGGGTCTCTCTCGTTGTCTTTCCGCGTAGTGAGGCATGCTGCACCGCTAACGAGGACTTGAAATGCCACTACGCGATGTGAAAGAAAAAGACTTATGCCCCCATCATAGACATGGTCCATCACTGGATGGAACTGTGGCAGAACAACAATTTTGAGTTTTTCAAGTGCTCCTATTCACCCCCCTCTAGTTGCACATCTCGGTCCTACATTCGCCACTAAGGGCTATGTCAACGGGCTCACCACTAAAGGCAATATCTAACCCGAGCACCAAGACACTTTCGATCGCTGTCTTGCGCTCACCACCAAGTAGCTCCCAACGAGCAATGTCTAAGTGCCACCAAGCTATCAAGGCTTGGCTACCGCCACCGTCTCTCTATCACAAGGTGTCAGATGCTTCACTATGGATTTTTTAGGGCCTCCTTGTCCCCGCACAAGTTTTCACTGTCACTCCACACAAAGAAGGAGGATCTAGCAACAAGTATAGGTGGCTTGACCGCAGCTAGGGCTTCTCCACTAGCTCACCCATGAGCTACACTCAAGAAGAGCTCACAAGCTCACTCTCTCTAAGCTCTAACTAGCTTAGATTATGTACTAAGCTCACTTTTGGTGGTTGGAGTGGATGATATGCTTGGAATGCACCTCTACACTTTGTGGTCTTTAGTAGCTCCAACTCTCTTCAAATGGCTGGTTGGGTGGCTTATAAGCCCCCAAATACGAACTAGTCATTAGACAAAAGGTTGCCAGAAAGTGCATAGACCATATCGTCCAGTGTGTTCACTTGACATACTTCCGACGATCTGGTCTGTTGTACTTGACAACTAGCCATTGAACTAGCCATTGCCAAAGGTCTGATCTATAGGACGGTCTCACAAACCGTACAATACGGTCCATGTAACACATCCACTTCTTCAAACTTCACACCTTCGGGAAACTTGATCCGATGTATAAGGCAATGTTCATGACTGTATCATACAGGTCCGTTGTAATTCCCTACGGCTTCAATCTTGATACCCTTGGCCATTTTTGTTTGACCCTTAGGTCAGCCTTCTAGACAGTATTGTCCGGTCTGTTGAACTAGTTTGCTTCTCCTTTGCCTCCTCTAAAGCTGTTCGGTCTGTTTTTCCTCTATGGGTTTGGACCGTCTGGTCTTCATAACTTGCCATGCTTCCAAATCTTCACTTCCTCAGCCAAAATGGTCTAATGTTTAGTATGGTTTGTTCAATCATACCATCCGGTCCATTGATCTTGGTCGCTCCAAATTCTTTACCCTTTCGAGAAAAGAGGTCCGATGGTTAGTCTGGTCTCACAGACCGTACTGTCCAGTCGTCACAAGGTTTTACGGTTGGACACCACCCCCATTGGTGTGGCCCTTTGAGTCTTGCCTTCAGCTTTTATTCTTCTTCATCCCTTGGACCTACACACCTTAGAATGTGCATTTAGACAAGTTCATTAGTCCAAGTGTTGGTTGTCAATCAATCACCTAAACATAACTATGGAAATATGGCACATGAGGCCATTTTCCTCACAACAGTCTGAAAACCCCTTTAGATTGTGACCAAAGAATCAACGACTAATGCAACAAACAGTGTGGAAAGTGTATGGACCAGAAAATTAGTTGTCCAATGTTGGTATGTGCCGGACTATCTGGTTAGTGCAAAATATGAACCCACCTAGTTATTTGAGTAGAGATGGGAGCTGAGGAACATTATGAAAGTGTTGAGACATCTTCTTGAGAACTCTAGCAACCAAAGGTGCTAATATTGAATATCAAGGCATAGCATAGTATTGCAATCAAGACTAGTTAGCTAGGTTTGTGAACCTCTTGATTGCGGTGCTTGTGCGTGATATATTTGTAAGCGTGGGCTTCATAAGTCTTATGAGACCCTCTATAATATGGAGAGGCCACCACCTTATTTGTGAGGAGGGAGACCCTTAGCATCTAGGAGAGACATGCAGGAGGCCACACTTGCATGTGGAGTTGAGCCGAGGAGGTATCCATGGAGTTACACATCATGAGCTCAGTCCTTGTGCAGACACACCTAACATTATTGATCCTTTCGCAAATCTAGGCCTTAATCCTTGCATGGATTAAACAAGAACAAAGACCTATAATGGGACTCCAACGAGGACTAGGGGAAGTCATGTGCCTTCTCGATACCTTAGTAAAAAAATCTATGAGTCTTCATTGTTGCCATCGTAAATAGGATTTTGCACTTCTATAGCCCTCTTTATATTCTTGCATTTGTGTGCTTACGTTCCTAGTCTTGCTTGGTAGGCTAGTTTCTAGATATTGAACTGGTTGCAAGTCTATTTTTCATTATAAGTAGCTACACTAAGCAAAATCATAGTGTTCATTGTTGTTTATCTTGCATAGGTTTTGTTAGTTTTAGAAAGCCTAATTCACCCCTCCTCTCTTAGGATGTCACGCCACAACCCAACTTTCATTGCTTACTATTGGTATGGTTATGTTGGCTTGTTATTTGTAATCATGGTAATCAGAAGTACAAACGTAATCATATTAGTATGGTACATTTATGTATGCCCTTTGAAAGCTTTTCGTCAAATGAAAGGATAGTGATAGTATTGTGCTTAAGTAGGTTAAGTCTAATTGAGGGTATGATTAGAGATCTAGGTTTAAGAATGCTATTAGAGTTCATGGGTGATATGATCATATTTGTCTTGAATAACTAGTTATCTCGTTGCTCTAATCATTGGATGTTACATTTATCGTGCTTGATTCAATCCTATTAGTGATTCTGATTAGTACCCTTTAATTAGATGTTATACTTACCTTCTAATTGCTTTATCCATCTAATTGTGGTCCTATCTTAAACATACATTATAATATATTCTAGTTATAAGATTACCAAGTCTAGGATAGCTCATTCTTTGTCAATTGTTTTGATGGAATGACAAATATACAGGTGACCCTGAGGAAAAAGCTATCTCAACACTGTACATTTACACCGTAAGCTCTTACATAACATAAATAAAAATTAGCCTACTTCACTGGTAGAAAGCGCATGGTGCCAGGTGGCTGCCCACATCCTAGCCATGGTGATGTGCATGGGGACTAGCGGCAGTGCTATTTTCCTACCAATCCATTTGTTTTCTAATGCAGCTCACCTTAAATGAGGCGTTTGTTTTTGCCACATCAGGTTTTGCGCCACTGAAACGTACGGTGCGGCGAGCTCAATCCCTATCCAAACAGGTCCCTTGTACTTGTGAATATTTGCATTTTGAAAAGGATAGGATAGGATCCTATTACCTAGTGTTGCATAGCCGTCTATTTGGAACACACCCTCTTCCTCTCCACTTCTTCTCTTCACTATAGGAGTACTTATTAATTAGCAGTTGTGCACAGAGCAATGACCGATCCGATATTGACACGGTGGGACATCTGTAGGGAGCATCAGAGCGAGTGGCTTTTTTGACTGAAAGCTTCAAAAGGTTGTATGCCCCAGGCAATCTTAGACATTGATTTCTAAGTACGGTGTAGGGGCTAGGAGGGATGTCCATCCAAACAGGACAACTACAGCTGAATCCGGTGCTTCCCCTGTTCCTTCATCCTCCATCACTATTCCATCTATCCCTCTCTTTGTCTACCGTGCTAAACAATGTTGTAACAATATCACATTTAATTTTGGGGATTCAATAAGGGGCATTGCTGGGTTCAGCCTTACGCAGCTTCCTGCCTCCACTCCACAGGTTCGTCGTCGCCGTTGAAACCACATTGTCGTTAGCAGTTTGCCGGTCCATCTAATTATCGATGATGATGTGACGTTCCTGAATGGTGAAATGCATGACCAAGTATATCATCATGTGCTCCTGATGTACATACACGTGAACTGGTGATAGCATCCATCGGAAACTAGTAAGTTCTGATGTCTGACGGTAGTACTTAAAAAGTTTGTATGGTTCTTGACTTCACCCACCAACTCTCCGTCGTGTTGGCATCTGTCCTGGACAAATATTACAAACGTGAAGTTTTTTTATGCAGCAACAGACGCTTCGGGATGAACCAGCAAGCATCGGACTGTCCGGCGCTGTACACCGAATTGTTTGGTAACGCTGTGCACCAAACTATCCGATGAGCCCCGGGGAGCTTGGGTAGACCAAGATCCAATCTCCCGAGAGGGACCCCATTGCAGAGAGAAGATTGTAGGGCTGCTTAGGATCTGCAGACCACCTAGAACTGTCCTCCAAGTCACTGTCGACATGTAGGAAGAACAGCAAGAGAGGTTGGAAAAGTTAGGACAAAGGGATAAAAAGGTAAAAACGATAAAAGTAGATTGATTGGTTCGATTGTGGTGCCTCAATAGGCCGTGGCCCTTTATATTTATAGGGACGGATGTTCTTACCCCTTTTATAAGTCGAGATCTAAACAAATCCTGCGAAACTAGTATATCCTAACCGTACTTGAGTCTACTGGACTATCCGTCGCATAGCATGTGACAACTTAATCGTTTCGGCTTTTAACAATTCATCAAATATCTTATCACACTTAGCTGGATCAAAAGCCAATTTACGTTGTTCCTGCCGATTCTTAGAAATCAGCTTGAGAGAATTACAAGTGCTAGGTTTGTTCATAGATGACCACACAAATTCAGCAGCATAAACATCCTTGTCTTCATCGTCAGAATTATTAGAATCAGAACCAAGCATATAAAAAGGATGATGAGACCTTTTATCCTTAATTCGGCTTTCATTAGCCATAGCCTTCTGCAATACTTGGTTAATATCACCAAAATCATGCCCCTCTAGCTTATCTTTATGAACATCAAATAAACCATCACAAGCTAGATCAGCTTAATCTTTATCAGAAATTACCAAACCAAAGTATTGGTTTCTAGTATCCCTAAATCTCCTAATATATTCAGAGACAGGTTCATTGGGTTTTCTTAACCGATGTGAGGTGTGATAAACGCAATTCGGTTTCACCAGTGTAGAAATAATCATGAAATTTCTTTTATAAATCTTGCCAAGTATGAACCGAATTGGGAAGGCAATGAAGTAAACCAAATAAATGTAGCACCAGATAGAGACATAGGAAATAATCTTATTCTTAAAACCGAACTACTGCTGGCCTCACCACATTGTACAAGAAATTGGCCAACATGTTCTAACGTAGTCCTATTCTCCGCTCTAGTGAATTTAATAAAATCAGAAATTCTATACCCTGAAGGATATGGAATATACTCATTGTTATCCGGGTATGGCTTATGATATGTCATAGCCTTAACTTTAAAATCTTTGATGAAAGCCTCTTTAACAATATTTTCTATTTCGGCTTTCAATTGAGCTCTTTCTAATTCATCAGCTCGAGGCCGATGTACTAGTTCAGAGCCCTATTATTAGCTGGGGGCACAATGGTATTAGATAAATATGGTATAAGGTTCAGCAAGATATGTGGAATTTGTGGAGCCAAACTAAAACCAAAAGTACCACTAGGTACGCTAGGTGCAACAATAGGATGTGTCGTTGAAGTTTTAGCATGAATCATTGGAGTCACTCTTCTGGCCGAGTTTCCAACGATAGTTCGGCTTTGTATATGCTGCATAGGCGTAACAGAAAGAGGTACTCTAGGTATAAACATATTAGACAAGTCAGGCATGCTAATAGTTGGACCTTTTTCGGCAGCGGCAGCAGCATTAGAAGTAGAAGCATGTAAATTATTGCCGAAGGATTGTTTAAGTTTGGCATCTATCTTTTGATCAACGACATTGAACATATTATTAGCTATAGCATCAAACTTATTATTTAGACTAGTAGCAACAGTACCATCAACAACATTAGCAATTCTAGCATCTAAATCTAGAGAAACAACCATGCTAGATGATGTATTGGGGATTGTATCATCAAAAGGAGGAGAATTGTATACTTAAAGTTGAGTTAACTCTCCTCATCGCTTTTCGTAGCAGGAGAGAAGTCGATCCAGTTCTTCTTCTTCACGCTGCTTCGTGCGCTTCTCATCCTCCTTGGCTTATATCTGGATCCTCTCCTCATACTATAGCCGAACATCTTCAGAAATCTCCTCCAACTTGAGCTTGATGATGTTGTGGTGGTTATATCACTTTTGTCAGTCTTCTTACCACCGGCCATGGTAGCCGATATTTCTGCCTTCTTGTTCCCCAGCGGAGTCATCAAAAATATGTTGGCACCTGTCCTACCCAAATATTACAAACGTGAAGTCCTTTTATGCACCGAACAGACGCTTCGGGATGAACCAGCAAGCGCCGAACTATGTGGCATTGTACACCAGACTGTCCGGTGAGCCCTGAGGAGCTCGGGTAAACTTAGATCCATTCTCCCAGGAGGGACCCCATCGGGGAGAAAAGGTCTTAGGGTTGCTCTACGATCGGCAGACCACTTAGAATGCCATGTCAACGTTGAGATGCAGGGAGAACAGTAAGAGAAGTTGAAAAAGTTAAGGAAAAAAATAAAAGATAAAAACGAGAAAATTAAATTGATTGATTCGATTGTGGTGCCTCTATCGTCGATGACCATTTATATTTATAACAAGGATGTTTTTATCTTTTTACAAATCGATATGTAAACAAATCCTGCGGCGAAAGTAGCGTGTCCTAACTAGGGTTTACAATTCCGAATCCGGCTTAAATCCCAGAGGTCAGCGGTAACGAATTTCGGCTTGAAATTCGGCATTTTCCGAATTTTCCGAATGGAAAGCATGCTTGAATTCAAAAAATGAATTTTGAACTTTCCGACAGGAAAACCGAAGATTCTGACTGGAAAACTGAGGTCTCGACTAGGAAAAATGTGGAAACATTGGAAATGATGCGTAGAATTGTAAAAAATAAAAATTTTGGTAGAGTTTTCCCCTAATTATCTATATACTGACAGGGGTATAATGCATAACACAAATACAACATTAAACACATGTATGTAACTCGACAAAACAAAGACTGAATACGACATTAAATACATAAGTCATGTCCAAACTCCAAAGTCAACACGTACTTAGTCCTAATTATTACAATTGGTCCAAAGTCCAAAATCCATAGTCCAATTAATACAACACAATGCATCCAAAGCACACATAAGAATACAACATAATGCATTGTCCATCCTAAGTCCACGAAGCAAAGGCATAGTCTCTGCATTGCAATTTATATCAAATGAGTGAATTGAATACAAAAAGCGAAACATACAGATAAATACTGTTGATAGGATGAGTACCTCCATTCTTCACTCATCGTATCTCTCTCCCGGTGGTCCCTCATATGGGTCACCTGCCTCTAGCAAATATATGTACGTAGGTTCGTGTCCCTGATAATATGGTGGTGGAGCTCCATATGGTAGGTAGCCATGATATTGCAAATACGGCAATGCATGTACGGCCTGCGGAATGATGGGGGCCACGGTCCTTGGTGGTGGCCACAGAAAGCTGCCTGCAGGAGGAGAAGTGTTGTAGGTGTAGTACTGACCACTAGAGCTAGAGGTGGAGCTATCATCATGATATGCAAGGAAGGCCTGTCGACCACGTGCGGATCTCGTTTGTCATTGTGATGAGGGTGCTCCATGATCTGTATCTTGCGTGGCATGGGTGAAATTTTCCTCACCAGTGAATACTAAGTTAGGACCTTGCCAACTTGAAGCACCACCCTGTCCACCACTCCAACCGCCTCCACCATCACCGTGATTGCCATCACTGCTACTACCATCACCATCACCATCTCCATCACCACCACCGTCACTAGCCTCAGGCGTGGTATCCTCACTACCAATGTCCTCCTCATCACAAGTTTTCAGTTCTCTTCCCTTTTCTCTATTTGGGACCAATGTTAGTCTTTCATTTTTCCAAGATGTGTGCCCCTAACTGTTTTTTCGGCCCATGCATCCACATCTTCCCGGTCACCATGAGCACTCCCTATGTCAGTGAACATCTGGCTCGGCAATGGACTGTCACTGAACTCTGAGTCTTCATCAAAGGCAGGGGCTCTATTGGACCTTGATTGGTCCATCCATTCTGTAATTGCTGATTGGTGCCGATACAATGACATATCCATGAAACTACTAACTGGATCAAATTTAGAGGGCTCACCCCCTTTGCAAGCACGCTCGAGATGGAGGTGGAGGTTGTAGTTCACAAAGACCAAATTATGGAGTTTTTTATGGCTCAACCTGTTGCGCTGTTTCGTGTGGATGTATGCAAATGTGCTCCAGTTCCTTTCACACCCACTAGATGATGCACACTATGACAACAAGCGTCGGGCTATCAAACTCAGTGTTGGTGTATCTGACCCAAACATACCCCACCAGCCTGCAGGTGAAGTTTTACAGTCAATGGCCAGTCTCCTTGCCATGTCAGTAGAAAACTCACCTTGCTTCCTCCTGAATATCTCAAACTCCTGCAGTGCCACTGCCGCTCTATCGGTCTCCAACATTCTTTCGAGCCCCTTGCGCAAATCTAGCATGACATTGCGTGTTGTGCCCATAGTGTAGTGAACTAAAGGGTTAAGGGCACAAGCAGTCTGCACATAAGTGTTTGTCATGACACTGACCATCCTTGAATCAATCACCTGCATGATCCTAGAAAAGCGGGGCTCGTCATGACTGAACTTGCTGCAATATGTCTACCTCATATTTTGATACTCCATTAGCACCTCACCCAAATTGGGAGACTTGTCTTGGTCAGCGAATCTCAAGAACATGTAGAGAAGCTTAACATCATCAAGGACATACTGCATGTTGTTCCACCAATCAAGACTTGTCATGCAATCAAATGTGTACCTTCCATTCTGACTCCTGAAGTGGCGGGAGGTTCTGAATTCAGCTGAGATCACCCATTGCATGAACTGGTCTTTCTTCTTCATCATGCTTTCAAGGAACATGTAGGTGGTCCCGAATCTTGTTGCATTCCATTTCACCAACTCCCCACCAATAGCTACCCTCATCATGTTGTGTAGACTGTTGGAGTTGTACATCCAGCTGGAAAAGCGCTGCGCACTTTCAATGCACGCCTCATGCTCTGGCCACTTCCCTATGTCCTTGAGCATCAAGTTTATCGTGTGGGCAAGGCAAGGCTGCCATGCAATGTGAGGATACTCATCACTGAGGAGGTTGCACGCCTTTTTATAATTTGAGCCATTGTCTGTCACGACCTGAACCACATTACCAATACCCACATCAATGACCATGGCTTTGATCTCCTGCACAACAAGGCCAAGGTGACATGAGTACGATGCCAATGGTCACTAGGGTTGAGTGCATGAGGCAAGACTTACCTTCAATAAGAAATGGTGGTCTTGTATTTCGCCTGGACGCATCGATCAACTTCCAAAAATACATCGTCCCACCGCTATAGACCAAGAAATTGATAACTGAGTTCCGCATAGGCCCGGTCCAGGAATCACACATAAGGGTGACACCACATTCATCCCACTCGGTCTTCCACCTCTCTATGTCCTTCTTTATCTCCTTGACATTCTCATCCAAGTATTTGCCATCAATCTCTATTCCTGTTGGTATTCTGATGCCAACACCTGGAATCACGGAAAGAGCAAGTATTGAGAGAACAATAACACAAAAGAAACCATGTAACTCAAAATAACCGTTGTTACCTTGTTTCTGAGTCTCGACTATGGCAGCCTTGAAGAATGGGTCATCAACTTTCCTGCCAGGAATACCTACAGCATGGCATGCCTTTGCCCATGCCCTTCCAAGAAGCTCTCTCGATGTCTTTCCCTTCACTGTCGAAGGCCCCGGTATCTATCCTTTGCTGCCTTGGAGCTGAGCTTAAACCTAGGTGGTAGTCCTTAACCCTCTCCGGGACTTGTGTCTGTCTCCTGGTGAACATCCTTGGCAGCGGTCCACTCCGCTGAACACCAACTCCAGATCTTGATCCACCACCCCTTTCATACCATGGCCCAGCTTGTTGCATAAATTCATACTCTTGCCGTGACTGATGTAGCGCTGCCTGCACCTCTGGATCCTCTTCTTGCCCCTCCTCCTCTAAGTCAACGTACTGCCTCCGAGCTGCTGCATCTCTCCTCAATCTTTCTCGTTCCCTTGTGGCCTTTTTTCCCTTGTTCCTATCCAACTCAGCAGCAAAAAAAAAATCCTTAACCTACATCTGGGACCGACGGACAGTACTTCACATCGGTCCCCCTTTTGCCAAATGCTCCTTAAAACGTGTTACCCCTCCCACACTCTTCTCCCATTTGCAATACTTGCATTTGAATCCACCCCCTAACTTTTGCCCATGCTCCCACACTAGGTCTGCCGGCATTGTTCTACAATCATGGAAACATAACATATTGTAAGTTAATATCCTATCCAAATCATGAAAATTGCATAATACTACTATTGGATATCGCACAATACTACTACTATACATGCCATGAACTCTCCACCATGTATACTGAAATGAAGTAAACACTAAACACTTAATACACCTCAGATCCACTACATGGAGTGTTCAATCTAAGCATTTCAACTCACAAATCAACTAATAAATATGCACTAAATACTTAAATCCTCCTCATACCCTAGGTTTTCAACTGCACACAACAACGTTCATCACAAATACGCACTGACTACAATAGATCCATATCAATACGCATCAAAATCGTGCATAACAACCCCTTTACCTCCTGTTCCAGCCTACAGACGGCGAAACCCGAGCGGAATACGGAGAAACCCGAGCGGGATGGGTCGGAATCCGCTCGGGATAAGCCAGTTTCCGACGCGGCGACGCCCGGCTGCCCGCGGCCTCGGGCACGGCAGGAATCCGCCTCCTCCCTCTCGGGATTCGGCAGTTCCCGAACGAAAACTGACGTCCAGCGGCGAAAAATGGCGGCGGCGGCATCGGCTTGAGTTTGCGAGCAAAGAGGAAGAGAGCGCGTGGAGGGAGGGACCGAGGACGGGCTGTCGGGGTGCCTGGGAGCTGAGCGAGTGAGTGGATAAGGAGGTTGGTTGTTAACGGGTTTCTTTTTTCCTAACGGGTCTGTGCCCAAATTGTCTTTTTAACCAAGCAAATATACTTAGATTTCAATGAGTTCTAGTGCTAATGGTTACAAATAACACGTAGTTTTTTATAATATTTTTTCAGATTTTTTGATAAATATTTTTGAATTTTTAAATTTTGAAATGAAATTCACCAAAATATACCGGAATTTCGAATCCCGTGTGAAACGGAAACAGAAAATACGACCGAAATCCGCGAAATTGGTTCGGAATTGAAAACCCCGGTCCTAACCACACTCTTGTCTATCGTACTATTCGGCTGGTGGCCACCGGCTCTCTGCGCCGGACCGTCGTTGGGCAGGCAAAGTGGCCCCGCCGCTTTTGGTGCTCACCCCCGCGCCGCCCCCGCCAGCTCCGTGCCGCGCCCATCTGCTCGACGCCCTGTCCGCCGCCGCATTCCTCGCCCAGCCGCCGCGCACTGGCCCCACGGTGCTCGCCCCTCGCCGTCGCGTCCCTCGCTCAACCGCCGCTGCCAGACCGCTCCACACGCCCCTGTCCGGCAGGACGCTGCCGCCGGCCCCGCGCGCTGCCTCCCCACTGGCCCCGCGCGCCCTGGAGCCCAGCCCAACTGCCGCCACCAGACCGCTCCCCGCGCCGCTTCCCGGCGGGACGCCGGCAGTTGGCCCCGAGCGCCGCCAGCGCTAGCCCCGTGACCCACCGCCACCGGTCCCGTGCGTCGCCTCCGGCCGATCCACGCGCATCGGAGCCCCGTGGCCCGCCGCCTCCGCCAGCCCCGCGCGCCGCCCCCGGCTGCTTCCTCCTAACCCGCACGCCCTGGAGCCTCGCGGCCCGCCGCCGCCGGCACCATCGCGCCACCGCGACGCTGCCCCACCCCCGCGAGAAGCCATCCATCTGCAGCCTATCCAATTCCAAATGGGGCCGAAGCGGAAGCATGGTCGCTCGCACGGAGAAGCCATGGCGCTGTCCCTCTTCCTCGGGCAACCCGCGCCCCTAGCCGTCTACCCCTGCGCCGGAGACAGGAAGCTCCCCGCGGCCAGCCTCGCCTCGCCGTCTCCGTCGCGTCGCCGCTCCTGCGCAAGCCGGCCACCTCCACCTCGCTTGCGGTCGTCGCGGCAGCGAAGAAGGGCTACAAGATGAAGACGCACAATTTTCTTTCTTGCTAGCTCCTCCTCGCTTCCTGCGAGTCACTGGTTCGTTCGGTGCCTTTGCTGATTCAGTCTCGTTCGGTTTGTGTGTCGGGAAGGCGTCGGTCAAGCGGTTCCGGGTGACGGAGAGGTGCAAGATCGTGCGCCGGTGCGTTGGGAAGCAGCACCTGCTCGCTAAGAAGAGGCTCTCTAAGATGGTATGCTTCTGTTCTGTCCACCCACTGTATTACATCTTGAATGTTGTTCAATTGCTCAAGTCTTATAGGTCTTTTAGTTGCTGTAAATAAGTAGAAATCACGGTTGGTCCGTATGCTTGAATTGAATGCTAATGTAGGATGTTGATGTCGATAGCATAATGTGCTCTGGTGTTGTATTCATGGCACATCACACATAAGAAATGGATGAATTATCAGGGAACTTTCAGCCTGAGCCTGGTAGAATAACAACAGTTTTACACTCTTTTGCAGTGCGATCCATATGTTGATTAAGTCAGTGGCATGCATCCTGGATGTGAACGTGGTTCAACCCTTTCGTTGGATGGCACAAGCATGGCAAGAATCCCCAATCGAGCTCTTTCCTTGCAGGTGTAGTTTTCTCCATCCTCTTTTTTCTTCCACTAAATGGCAGCAACCAATATGGAGAGATGTGCAAGACTAAAACCAGTTGAGTTTCCCTGAGAGTGTTACTGCCTGGTGCTTCCTTTGACACTGCCTTGAGCTCATGAGATCGAAGTTACGTCAAGTGGGGCACACAAAATCCCTCATTCTTTGAGCGAGGCAGCCAGCTACACTGCTTGATGTTCTTTCCTCAGTTGCTTGATGAGTGACCCATCCAAAGGTCTCCACTCTATTGCTGCTCTATTTTGACTACTCCAATTCATCAAGTACTGCATGACTGTCCTACTCAGATAACTTTCAGTTGACTTTCGTATTGTTTGTTTTGTAGGTTGTAGCTGTTATGGTACTCAAGCTGCTGACAACAACCTTCATTTTTGGTGTTGTTGTAAGTGTCCATTACCCCTTGAACCTTTCCAAGCCATGCACCTTCTTATGCAGATTCAACTGCTTCCATTTTAGATAATTGATTGCCTTTTTAGTATATTTGGGTGATTGGAGTGTCCAACATAGTGTTTGAATGTCTCATTGAATACCTGGTTTTTACTTAGCATTAAGGATTCAGTGATTTCTAATCTGTCCAGAAGTGTCAAGCATTAGAGATAATTTTTGAACATGCACAAATGGAAGTGTTGACTATCTTAATGTTCCAGTCACAACGACTACAGAGTGACTATTTTTCAAGGTATAAAATGACAATTTTCCATAGTTTTCCCTGAAGTATTCAAGATGGTTGAGTTCCTAGAAGTCATGGAAACAGACAAAGCCTTTACTATACCTTTTTTTTGCTTGTGAGATCAGCTACACTTATCTAGGCTACCAGCATGCAAAAAAAAAAAAAAAAAGGACGACAACAACCAATCTAGTTTTAAATGGATCCTTGAAAAGATTTTGAACAGTTCTTTATGTATGCCTTCTATGCCGTCGCGTTCTAGATGTCCAGAACCTCACCGAGCTCCAATCCCTGGAGAACAACAATCTCGTCAGTGTCATCCCGGCCAGTGGCGGAGCTAGAGCTAAAAGGAAGAGGGGGCCGAATGCAGTGAGTGAGGGTTAAGGTTGATAAAGAGGCAATATCAAGCTAATTGCATTTGCATATCTGTACTCATCGCCAGTGCAAGGCTGGAAGCTGCATGAGCTCCTGGCCTCCTGCTACTTATTGCGAGGGCCAGTGCATGCGAAGAGTGGTGTGAATGAGAGGATGCATGCGCATGCACATGTGCACTTGTGGGATATGCATGGAGCCATGCAAACTTGCCTGCTCCTTTGAGAATTTGGCAACGGCAAGGGGGTGCCCGAGCCCAGTATGGCCTCAACGTGGCTCCGCCACTGATCCCGGCAAACATCTGGACTTAGCAACAACAATCTCGCTGGAGCCATCCCCGACCAGCTCAATAACACACTTGTTCCTGGCATTACATTATGCACTATTAAACTACACACTTTCTCTGTTGTTGAACTAAACTGCTAAAGTAACTGACCCATTTAAATCAGATCATTTTCAATAACACACTTGTTCCTGGCATTACATGATGCACTATTAAACTACACACTTTCTCTGTTGTTGAACTAAACTGCTAAAGTAACTGACCCATTTAAATCAGATCATTTTTGCCGATGGAACATTCATCAAGTAGATTGATAGAGGTTGATAGATATTGCTCATCAATTGTTGTTATCAAGTAGATTATCTTCACCAGTAGACCGTGGTGCTCGATGAAAGGGAAACAGGGATTCGATTAACAAGTCCTCTCTCTGATTGCAGTTTGGTGCTTTTATTATTTCCCTTGATTGAACATTGTAGTTTGCTGCCAAGAAAGGAGACTCTCAAGTTGTTGATATATCAAGAACTACATCTTGAACCATATGCTATTGCATGACACATTTGTATACAGTTTGAGATTGTCAATATGAGCTCCACAGGGTGGTACAAATAATGTTGCCTTGAGATCGTCTAAGGTAGTTTTATATAACTATGTCACTTTATTTGCATTTTGTATATTAAAAAAAAGTATTTGTTCCGGAGCAATGCACGGGCCAATTGCTAGTAGACGCTATATATTCGTGTGCAAGTGATCTAACCATCCATTCACCACAAGCTTTAACTTCCCTTTCCTGCAACCTTGCTCTCTCCAAGAAGCTCCCGCTGCACGCGGCAAACAATTCTCCTCTGATTCATTCTCACCCCTTCCTGCCTTCCAGCAGCTAGGAGCCAGCGACTACAACAACTGCCATGGCAGCAAGACTCGCCGTCGTGGCCATGGTGGTAGCAGCCATCTTGGGGCATGGCATTGGCAGCGACCTACAACCTACAACGTCTGGCGACCGGGCAGGTCCTGGGACCTCCGGACCAACTACGCCAGCTCGGTGTTGCATTAAACCATATGAACAAACTAGATTGAAATGACACATTTTGAACTCAGTTTTCTGCATTATGTTACTATAATTGTGGTCATAATTTTAAATCTGTTGTGAATTAGATGAAACTTTATATACTAAACTTGTAGACAATTTCACTGATGAACAACTTTGGTATTTTATGCTTTGATATGCATTAAGGTTTGCACTGATGTTTTGAGTCCTTTTCTGTCAACATGTGAAATCATTAAGTATAGATCTGATTGGTAAATTCAAATTTCGATGAAACAAAAGTCCTAATCTTGCACAACTTTATATATGAAATTTGCTGATCATGAAAAACTGAACGAGGGCCTCTTTGGAACGCAAGAATTTCACATGAATTACGCAGGAATTTCACAGGAATCAGTTCAATTTCACAGGAAAAACTGCAGGAACGGAGAAGTTTTCCCGCGTTCCAAACATGCCCTAAAATTGGTATATTTCATTTCTAATGAAAGTGAACACAATTAGGCCTACTGAAATTTATAAACTCTAGTGTTCTGTCGGTCAAACCTTGGCCAGTTACTTTAATTCACAATTTCATTGAAATTTCAAACGAACCTTGCAATAAAGTTTATAGTAAAGTTATAGAGCTACAAATTTTCAACGTTTCTTGTATTTTTGGTTTGAGCTGATTTGGCCTCCAGGTTATTCAAAAAAGGGGAATTCAGATATGGGTTCTTGCATGAAACATGGGATTTTTCAATTTCGCATTTTCCTTTTCTCTTAAGTGGCTGACCAGTGGACCCTGCTCGGCCGACGGGCTGGCCACAAGTAGAGCACGCACGCGCGCCACGCGGACGCCGCGCATGCCCGCGGCGCCTCGACCTCGCTTCGACTGGCCGCTCTCGGCTTTAAGGGGAGAGCACACCCCTCTCTCATTTCCCTTCCTCCATTTCCGCCGAAACCACCTCCCTCACGCTTCCTCGCGTTCTCTGTCCGAGCCACCATTGGCGGGCTTGAGCTCCCGCTGACGTTCCACCACCTCCCCACACCGCAAATCACCACCGCTAGCTTCGCCTCGGCCTCCCGCACCCGACACACGTGATGTCGCCGCCGTTCCAGCTCTCCCTCGCCGGATCCGACCGCCGCCGTCACGCCGGTTAAGGCTGAGTTCACCCCAGTTCACCGCCTGCGCTCGCCTCGTTTGTGCCACGTCCGTCGCTGCCAACCCGCGACGTGGCCGAGGCGAGTCGGAGCTCGCCACAGCACATGTCTTTCGCGCGACCACGGTCGGTGTGAGGTTGAAAAAGGGGATCGGAAATCTTTAGATCTAGCCCCTGTGTTTTTGTGTTTTATGTTTCCATCCTGAGCACTATTCCTTGAGTCTCGTAGATCTTGCATGCTAGCTCCCGAAGTTTTCAATAATCACGGTTGAGTCCTAGATCTAGGGTTCAATGTGCATTTTCAGCTGTGAACTTTGAAAATCCATAACAAATCGAATAAAAATCCAAAAAATGTAAACTCGGTGGCTATGGACTCCTTGTTAGTAGGTCTATAGAAGGGGTATGATGTGGATCCATGAAAATACTGTTTTGCCCCTGGTTTGTTGCACACATGTTATAACTAAAGAAGTGCTAAAAGTGGTTTAAATGGGTTCCAAAATTTATGAAACTTGGACAGTAGCTCTATTGTCATATTTAAGCTCTGTGTGATTTTTGCCAACCCTAGCATATATTGTCAAGTTATTGTTTTGCCCTCATGCATGTATTTTGTTCATTTTAAAAGAATGAAAATACTTGCTACATCAAAAGTACTCCAAATATTCCACTGAAATTGTACATGCTCTTTACTGCATATGTAGCTTTCTGTAAATGTTTGAAATCCTGCATGTAAGTTTTGGTTGCTGTTTTGAAATAGACAAAGTATTGCATGTTAAAATAAATAATAAGAAAAATCAGTGTGCTTACTAGTTAATAGCTGATCCTGGAAAGCATTTTTAAGGAATTTATAGTTACTGTTTTTGAGCTGCATCAAAAATAGGATACAATAAATATATGGAAAATATATGCACTATCAAACTTTTTTTATTTTGCTTGCTGGTTTTTATACATGATGTTCATGACATGTTCGATTGCTGTAAAAGTTTCAAGTCTAGAACCATTTCCTGTAATTTATCATAAATCCGAGAAATTAAATGGTTAATAACTTGCTGGAATTTCTATAATTAAATTATAACTCTTATGTAGCTGAAATTTTGGTGATGACATCGTATGGTATCTACCTGCATGACATAAATATTTGAGCTCAATTGGCATCTTCTGACAACCTGAACTCTTATGGGGTTTTTAAATCATTCAAGTGAACAATGTTGCATTTGAATGTATAGGTAGGGTTAACTTAATTCTGAAATCATTTACAAATGTTGGTCAGATTAGTTGTTGCATACTGTTATTTACATTTCACCTGCACCATATGCATGCATTTGCATTCGCTTGCACTCACTTGCATTATATCATGCATATAGACCCCGCGAATGAGGAGCCACCACAGGAGCAACCGTTGATCGAGGAGCCAGATGACGAGTTGCACCAGGAGCAGGTGAACCAACTAGCCGGCGAACCAAGCAGGGAACGTGCCGGGGTATCCGACCCAAGATGAGAGAGGTGAATTGGGTCGCTAATCACTCAACTAAAACCTAGGGCCTTCTATTGCATAAGATAAACCTATCGCTTCCTACACATGCTAGTTAAGTCTAAGGTTTATCTATGCACTTTCTAACTTACCCAAAAGACTTGCAACCTAGAGGCCAAACCTAATCAAACTAACTAGGAAAGCTAAATGCACACAAGTAAGTAAATGCGGAAACGTAAATGCGGCAAGTAAAGAGGTAAGGACAATGGGATGCAAACTCCCGAGGAGACACGAGGATTTAACTTGGTTCACCACTAAGGGCTACGTCCACGGACTCACCACCGAAGGCAATATTCGAGCCGGGCACCAAGACTCTTCCAGTCACGTCTTGCGCTCGCCACCAAGTGGCTCCCGGCAAGTAAAGGCAAAGTGACACCAACCCACCGATGCTTGGCCACCGCCACCGTCTCTCCCGGTCACAAGGCGCCAGATGCTTCACTGTGGAGTTTGAAGGGTCTCCTCGTCTCCGCACAAGTTGTCGCTGACGCTCCACACCAAGAAGGAGTGTCTAGCAACGAGTACAAGTGGCTTGAACATAGCCAAGTCTTCTCCTCTAGCTCACGCAGGAGCTACACTCAAGAAGAGCTCGCAAGCTCACCCTCTCTGAGCTTTAACCTAGCTTGGATCATGCACTAAGCTCTCATATGGTGGTAGATATACTTGGAATCCTCCTCTATACTTGCTCTGAATTTCAATGGCTCCAACACGCTCGAAATGGCTGGATGGGGTGGCCTATATAGCCCCCAAACACAAACTAGCTGTTAGGACAAAGGGTTGCTGGCGCAATGTACTTTGGATTATCCGGTCCATGCTTTTTCCCAACTTCGGACAATCTGGTCCATTCACTTTTCCAACGGTCACAAAACTAGTCGTTATTGTACTTTTGTCCGAAGGTTTGTCTGGTCTTCATAATCGGACTATCCGGTCCGTTGTAGCTGATCATGTCCTAGAAACTAGCCGTTGCATTGATGTCATCACTTTGTCCAAAGGTTTATCCGGTCTTCATAAACAGATTGTCCGGTCCATGTAATCCTCAACCTTGATCAAAGTTCATAGCCTCGGGTTTCATTGTTTGAAGCTTTGTCCGGTCTTCTAGACCGTATTGTCTGGTCCATTGATCTTGGTTGATTCTGCTATTATCTTCCATGACATTGTCTGGTCCCTTGTTTTCATCAACTTCGGACTATCCAGGTCTTCATATTTTTCTATGCTGTCTGAGTCTTCACCCCTTTAGGAAACCTTGTCTAGAGGTATGCCCGGTCTCACATATCGAACTTGTCCAGTCCTCACGAGGTTGTGAGGTTTCGGGCTTTGCCTTCGGCTTTTCTTCTTCTACATCCCTTGGACCTAAATACCTGAGAATGTGCATCTAGACAAGCTCATTAGTCCAATTGTTGGTTACCAATCAATCACAAAGACACAATTATGGAAAAATGGCACATGAGGCCATTTTCCTTACAAACCAGCAGCTGGTACCTGAACTTCGCACCGGAGCCACCCACTGACCCTAGGAAGGAAGGTAGGTAGGACCATACTTTTTCCAGCTAATATGATATGATTGGTGATTACTGCATCTGCATTAGGAATTAATTGAAAACAAGTGCATTAGATTTACTAGCTGCTCTGGCCTAGCACCTATAAATAGAGTTCGTAGGATGAGTATGCCGAGAATTTGCTAGGTATGAGTAGACATAAGTGAATGGAGTCACTCGTCGTGTAGGTGATTTCAAAATCGCGGAAATGTTACTATTATAGAAGTTATTATTATGCTTATGATTTAAATGGAGACCGCCCGAGTCCCATAAGGCACATTCGTTGTTCGCCTACTGATCCACATAACATTGCTAAAATTCTTATCCGGGCCATGTGACCGGTGAAAACTTACTTGTGTCATCTGAAGAACAGAGACAAGTTCTTACCGACTGGTTGAGAGAAAGGTGGCCTAGGAGAGCTTTGTACTCGTGGCGAGAAGCCCGAGATGTCAGCAGGCTCGCCATGAGGATACAACCTGGGTGTTAGGTGGGAGTGAATCGAACTTAGGATGTGACAAGTGGAGATGGAGGCTATATGTGAAGAACGCGATGGCTAGTAAGCATATACCCTTGGCTGTAATTATTCCCGAGAATTAAAAATCGATTCGAACTGCTGATGCTCACCAGGTGTGAGAATGTCAGATATCGCACACGGACTACGTAGTAACTACTTGAATATGTTGTAATATTACTCATGTTTTCAAATTCCACGTGCTTCTACTTGTATATTACATTTATGCAATTTATTACTGATGATATATGCAATTGTTGAATCTTGCTACTTTATGTTGATACATCACTGTTTAAAATCAATGGCCTAAGGACTCACTTGTTAGGAAGCAAGCTTTGCGTCAGCCGTAAGACATTCTATTAAGTCCTACTTAAGTAATTAGTACTCAAGGTTTGCTCTCCATATTTTGAGCGCAGGTATGGAGTTCTTTGTGTGCACCTGTGTTGGAGGGGGTGCTTGTTCCCACTCAGGCTGAAGGACATCATGTGTGGCACAGAAGCGACATCGATGGGCTCGATGTTGTTCATCGTTGCAAATCTTTTGAGTTATCATGGTTATTGAATTTAAATTTCCGCTGCGAGATACATTTGAACTTGCCTTTCGTATGACACTGTGTTGGAACTTATATTTTTTATTTTGAACTGATTTGTAAACAAATTATATTTATTCTCTATTTCAACTACCTATAATGATGTAACTGTTGTGGCTTCATCAAGAGCTACACTGTGTATGACGTCGGTTCCTCTGGGTTAGTGTTATCGAGAGCTGAAGGACTCTCGATAGACTACTAAGTTTAGTTTGGTCTAAGTGCGTTGCGAGTCAGAGATGGTAGACGTGCGTAGCTCAGATTAAACCGGTGATTTCGACACACATGTCCTCCAAGCGGTTCCACCCCGATGACCAGCTCGTGTTCAAGTACTCGCCGTAGGCGCACGACGTGGTAGAGGTGAACAGGGCGGCCTACGACGCTTGCTACACCACTAGCCCCATCGCCACTGTCATGAACCGATATAATCAATTCAATCAACACACCAGGGATTGTATTTCACTTGAGATAGAATCAGAGTTCATACAACAGGAAGAGAGAATTTAGAGAGAATGTTCAGAGAGAGGGAGGAAGCAACTGAATACGAGAAAGGAATAAGAGTCTGAACATTTCATTATTCCCCCTTCCTCCGATGCCGTCCTATCTTATATACTCGCCAGCTGCTACTCTATTCCTACTCGGCCCATGCAAGCCAATTCAGCCTAGGCCCACGACGGAGGGATGCTTCTCTTCGTTCATTCTGTAACTTGTCCGTGACATACCCCTCTCCTTGAGAACCAGCGTGTCCCCAAGCTGGTGCACGAGGGTAGCGACGGTGTACGTCCACTTCCTCCTCCCATGTAGCCATAGAATCCGGCAATCCTGTCCAGCGTATCAACATCTGAGCAAGAACAGAGTTACCTCGAGGAGCCCGTTTCCTATCCAGCACAGCCTCCGGCACCACACTCTTGAAGGGATCTGTGCATACAGTTGACAGGTCCGGCTCTACTGAAATGTCAGGAGCAATGTGCAACTTCAATTGTGAGACATCCACCATCCGGGTGAATCTTAGCATCAGCCAGTAAATCCAGGCGATATGCGACTTGTCCAATGCGTTCCAAGATGGTAAATGGTCCATAAAAAATGAAAGGACAGGTTCTTGTTGCTCCGGTATGCTACTGATGATCGGACATAAGGTTGTAATTTGAGGTAGACCCGATCACCCACAGCAAAAGATCTTTCTGACCACTTTTTATCAGCTTGTTGTTTCATTCGATGTTGAGCCTGAGGGAGATGTTGTTGAATCAACTTACTCAATAGTTCTCGCTCTTTTAACCACTGAGGTCAGGGACAGTGCACTGTTGAAGATTGGATATCCCGAAATGATGAGGAGGATGTCCATGCAAAACCTCAAAAGGAGACTGAGCCAATGATGAGTGAAATGCAGTATTGTACCAGAACTCTGCCAATGGGATCCATTTGTGCCATTGTCTTGGACAGGAATGCACTGCACATCTCAAAAAGTTTTCCAAGCATTGATTTACACGCTTAGTTTGTTTGTCTGTTTGTGGATGGTAAGAAGAGCTCATCATCAAGGTAGTGTTGGTTAGCTTGAATAGCTCTTGCTAAACACTACTAGTGAAAATTCTATCTCTGTTAGAAATCAACATACTGGGCAACCCCATGCAACTGGCAAACTTCAGCAAGATACAGTTGAGCCACTTTAAGAGCAATGAATGGATGTATGAGAGGAATAAAATGTGCATACTTAGTAAGTTTATCCACCACTACTAAAATTGCATTGTATCTGTACGAGGTTGGCGAGCCCTCAATAAAATCCAGGCTTACAATAGACCAAGCCTGATCTGGAACAGGTAGTGGCTGTAGTAATCTAGGAAATTTCACACGTTCAATTTTTGCTTGTTGACATACCTCACAGGTGGTCACAAAGTTCTTGATCACTTCTTTCATCTTAGGCCATGCAAATAGCTGCTTAATCCTATAATAAGTGGCTTGAAAGCCAGAGTGACTGCCCAGTCCACTACTGTGCAAAGCCTGCAAAATGTGTTGTTGAGCCAAACTGTTAGTACCAACCCACACTCAACCCTTATACCTGACGATTCCATCCTGCAGAGTAAAGTCAGTGTGGCTCTCAGATGAAATACTCAAAGCAGTGATTAACTGTTGTGTGTATGGGTCATCTTGATATCCCAATTGTATTCTATCTAGCCAAACTGGTAAACAGCTTGAAATAGCATGGACTGCTCCTGGTTGATGATGTCTGGATAAGGCGTCAGCAGCCGCATTCGATATATACCTTGCTTATACTGAATTTTGAATTTCAAGTCCATGGGCTTGATCAGAGCTTTGTGTTGCAGTCTAGAAGTTACTCGCTGCTCAGTCAAGTATAGAAGACTTTTATGATCAGTCTTAATCAAAAATTCCTAGTGCTGCAGATAACTCCTCCATTTCTCAATAGCTAAAAGAATAGCAACACATTCCTTTTCATACACTGAGAGAGTTTGATTTTTGGGACTCAAACTCTTGCTAAGATATGCTACTGGGTATCCATCCTGCATGAGGACTGCCCCAATGCCCAGATCACTTGCATCAATTTCTAAGAAAAATGATTTGTTGAAATCAAGAATAGTCAAGACAGGTGCCTGCACTAATGCTTGTTTCAACAACTCAAATGCATTTTGGCAGTTAGAAGTCCAAACAAACTTGACTCCCTTTTTTATAAGTTGTGTAAGTGGTTGGCTCAACATGCTGTAATGCTTAATGAACTTCCTATAGTATCCAGTGATGCCTAGGAAGCCCCTCAACTCTTTAAGACCAGTAGGTACTGGCCACCTAGCAATGGCTGCAACTTTAGGTGGGTCGGTGGATACTCCAGCTTGTGAGATCACATGACCCAAATACTCAATTTGATTCTGGGCAATGGAGCATTTAGAGAGCTTGATGAAAAACTGATGAGTGTTCAGCACTTCCAATACTTTCTGCAGTAACTCCACATGTTCTTCAAGTGTCTTTGTATAAATCAGTATATCATCCATGAAAACCAAAACACCTTTCCTCAAAAATGCTGCAAAAATTTGATTCATCAGACTTTGAAATGTGGCTGGTGCATTTGTAAGCCCAAAAGGCATGACCAAGAACTCGTACAAGCCACAGTGAGTACAGAAATCTATCTTACGCTCTTCTCCAGAGGCCATCCTTATTTGGTGATACCCAGAATGAAAGTCCAGCTTTGTGAACCATTGAGCTCCAGCCAATTCATCCAGTATCCACAACAGGTATATGGTGTTTATTTTTTTCAGTCAAGACATTCAGATGTATGTAATCGACACAGAACCTCCAACTGCCATCCTTCTTTTTCACTAGTAATATAGGAGATGCAAAGGAGCTAGAGCTCTGTCTGATAACCCCGTGCCTCATCATGTCTTGTAATTGAACTTCAATCTCATCTTTCCGAACTGGAGAGTATCTATATGGTCTGATCTTGAATGGTTGAGAGCCAGGTAAAAGAGGTATCTCATGGTCTGCCTGTCGATGAGGTGGTAATGAAACTGGCCAAGCAAATAGGTGTTCAAATCTATGTAGCACAGCCTGGCCTGGAGAAGGTACTGCAGCCACTCCACTCAAGTCAATAGCACACACCTCTTGTCCTTCAACACTGGATATATCAAATTCCTCCTTCCACTGGATGCAGTGGGCTACAGCTCCTTGCCTGACCAACCTTTCAATTTAGAAGCAGAAATTTGAAAACAGTTGCCAACTGTTGGAATAAACACGCGCTGGTTCACGGTGTGCGCGCCAGGGTGCGACGTCGCGACGTGCGGGTGCACGGGAGCGTGTGGAGTGCGCGCGACGTCCATGGCGCAGCTGAGCCGGTGTGCGTGTGTGTGCGTGTCGGTCGCAAGGGTGGTGTGGGTGAGCGCGCAGGAGCACGTTGGTGCGTGCAGGAGCGCGTCGTAGCATCCCAAGTCGAGGTCGGGTCCATGGCCGCCATGCGCGCCGTGGCGACCGCGTCAGTAGAGTTAGCGCGCATTAGCGCGGTGTTGATCGAGTCTAGCGTAGGCGTGAAGGTAGGAGGGTCGAGTGGAGCTCGGCGTGGCGTCAGTTGCGCAAGGGAGCGGGCAGGGCAACGAGAGCGCGAGATGCTCGGACGTTGAGGCCGGTCTGCGCGGGCATGGCGTGGCCATTGGGCAGGGACGTGGTGAGCACCTGCGTGTGCGTCGTGTGGGTGCTATAAACCCATGTACTCCCTTCCATTGTACTCGCCTTGAGTTGATTAGGTGCCAAGATACAGGCCCTTCGTCGGCCGCGGCGTTCATCGCCAATTCGAGCGTGTACTGTTCATCTTCTTCCTCCCGACGCCATGTGAGCTTGAGCGATTGAGCGACGGCCGGCGTGCACGAGCGTGTGAGGGACATTGAGGTGAAGCTCGAGGCCCAACACCAACATCATTTACAATGCCGTGTAACACTACTTTTGCCTTGTTCTGCAAGAACTTCATCTTTTTGAGCTTCCAAATCAACCCACATGGGACTACAAGATTCCAGCCAGTCCCCTCTCAAAATCATATCATAGCATTTCAGTGGTAGGTGTAGGACCAAATACTGCGACTAGAGGGGGGTGAATAGGAGCAGCTAAAAACTCAAATTCAAACCCCGAATCAAAACTTTGCCAAAGGAAGTTAGATACCGTCCACTGAAAGAATACGTATCTAACTCACAATGCGTGCTTGGTACCGTCCACTGAACAGATACGTACCAAACACAAAGCGGAAACACACGCTCAAATACCAAAGAGAAAACACACAAAACGAGTCAACCTCAAGAAGACAGCAGATTTCAGCCGACAGGGCTGCAAAGCAAATTGACAAAACCTTTCGAGAAAAGGTCCAAAAATCCGCCAAAAATTACCACACCCTTACAATATAACCAAGAACAACTCCTAAAAAAATCAGACCAAAAGGAGCATGTTTTGACCACCGGAGCATCAGGGGTTAAGCACCGGACCATCCGGTGCTCACAGACTGATACTCCAAAAAGCTTTGATCTAAAACCCTAGCAAATCAACTCCAAAAAATATAAAACTTTTACTAGAGGTTAAGATGGGTCCAAGGAACAACTCTACAAATTTTCAGTTCAATTTGGGGAGAATTGAAATTCTAATAAGCACCAGGACCGTCTAGTGGTTGCACACTAGACCATCCGGTGGTCAAAAACAGCCTGACCTTCCCATAAAGAAAAATACAAAAACTAGGTCAAAACACCTCCAAAAAGCTTGAACTTTTTATGGGAGATTTATGATTCATAGGACAAGAGATCCACAAACGTGTCAGCCTAAAATTCTAAGTTTTGTCTAGTAAACCAACCCAGGCTAGAGGACAGACAGAAACTTCAGAAAAACTGGACAGCAGAAAACAGCCCGGTTCTTGAGCTCCCAAACTCAAATCTTGACCAAATCTTCTCTAATCTTCACTGAGATTTTGCACAGGCTATACTAGCCCCATTTTCAAGCTTTTTCAAAAGATCTACTGAAAAAGATCATGGGATTAGCTTGAATTTTAGATCTCGTGAAGATGGGAAAACTTGGGCAAAAAAGAGGGAAAACTCAAGAACATCTTGCTCTTGGCAATCCTGCAGGATTGAGATGTTCTAAGACATAATCTCCATGCCCTAGAAAGTCCAAAACACAAGCAATAGAAAGGATCCAAGCTTGGCCAAAACAAACACACAAGCTTCATGAGCACCCAGAAAGCCAAGGATTGGAGCCAAAAACCAAAGGGAAAAGGGGAAGAGAAGCACACAAGCTTGCTGCACAAAATCACTTGGATTAGATTGAGAGCCAATGGACCAGCTCCATTGCCTCTGGAGTGATGAGTGATTGTCAACAGAAGCCAAAGACCCAAAAGGACTTGGGCACAAGACCTCCGATGGATAGGAGGCCCTCCGATGGACAGGAGGTAGAAGGAAGCCCTCCGAAGGACTGGAGGCATGCTCGACGTCGGTCAGCCATGGGAGTTTGGTACACGGAGGAACGGCACGGCGATGGCAGGAGTAAGATCTCTGAAGGACTGCGAGGCGACCCTGATGGACTGGGGATGCCGGGTGCCACCGCGGTGCTCCAACCCGAGTACACGGCGCGAAGACGGGCGAGGGTGTTGGCGGATTCGCTCACATCCAGACTCGGCAAATGGGCTCATTCTCACCGAGATAGAGTGGAGTGGGCCGTTTCAGGCCCAGGAAGGAAACCCTAAAGTTTCTCGGTTTCTAACTTCAAAACCGAGGGTCGATCGGCGGATTTGGACTACTGGCCACGTGGACGTCATCCGGGAGTTTGTGAGCATCCGAAGAAGATCAAGACTCCATCGCGTTCGTCCGTCCCCGAGAAAGTCGAGTCTTTTCCATTTTGGCCCCTACCGGCGTTTCTGTAATATAGGGGTCTTAGTGTAAAATGTGTCGATTAGGCCTGGGCTATATATACCTAAGTGGCTGGTCATTTAGATGACTCTTCCACCAAAAGAAACCCTAGGCTTAGTTTCAAACTAGCCAAGAGCTTAAGATTAAACCGAGTGCTTAGCTTAGAATTTGAGAGTCCCCTAGGCTAGTACTTTGCATTAGTGGGAGGATGAAGGGTGGTAGGCTGAGTTGAACCTTGTAAGCACTGATTTCTAAATCTAATCAAGGCAAGATTCATCCCCAATTCGTGCTCATGTGTGCTGCCATCTCCCTCCCCCCTTTCTAGTTGGTTTCTCGATGAATCTCAAGGGCTTTTGGTGATTTTCTTTGCCCATGAGTTAATCATGTTCTTTTAGCTCTTTTGGACTTGCTAGGACATGGAGATTATGACTTAGATCATCTCAATCCTACTAGATTGCCACAAGCAAGTTCCCCTTTAGTTTTCCCCTTTCTTGCCCAAAGATTGCCATCTCACGAGATCTGAAATTCCGGCTGATCCCTTGGTCATTTTGCTTTGATCTTTTGGGAAAAGCTTAGGAATAGGGTCTAGATAGGTTGTGCAAAATTTTGTGAAGATTGGACAAGATTTGGTTAGTTTTGGGTGTGAACATCCCTTCTCTACGACTCTACCGGACAATCCGGCAGGGCCACTAGACAATCCAGTTACACCGGACAGTCCGACAGAGCCCACCGGATAGGCTGGTGTTGGGGTCTGCCCATGGCCTCCCACCGGATAGTCTGGCAGAGGTCACCAGACTAGCCGGTGCCATCGGACAGTCAGGCTCCTGCCACCGGATAGTCCGGCTCTGCCAGGGTTGCAGCTGTATTTCTTGCTGTTTGTTCTTCTGCTGTGTTTTTGCTTCGGATTTTTGCATTCCCTACTTCCAGACTATTCTCTTTGCTTGCTGTGGTCAGTAAGACGCACTTTGGTGTGGTGAGTGTCGTGTGGCGGTTTTTGCAAGATCCGTTGCCTCAGTGCCCTTGTTGGTTTGGCTCACGATTTTTCTCGCTTGGTGCGTATCCTCTCAGTGGACGGCACCTTTGCGCTGCTAGACACGTATTTGTTCAGTGGACGGTGTATAGTTCTTTTCTCTAGCACCAGTTTTGGGGGTTGTGAGTTTGAGTTTTAAAGTGCTCCTATTCACCCCCCTCTAGTCACACATCTCGGTCCTACAATTGGTATCAGAGCCGGTTAGGTTTTTTCATACCTTTACCGGTGAGAAACCAGTAGCGACTATGGTGCACTCTGGGAAGGTTTCGGTTCTCAGCTCGGATGGCTATCCCTATTGGAAGGGTAGGATGAAAGCTTTCTTACTTAGCTAGAGCGAGGACATATGGAAAGCTACACAGAGTACGACTTTCACGGTGCTCCCCGTTGCCGAGCGTACCACATCGGCACTCGTTGCTCAGCATGAGGCGAACTACAAGGCGGTGAACTTTCTCTTCTCTAGACTTCGTCTAACGGACTATGAGAGGGTGAGCCACCTTGATACCGCCCGTGAGATCTAGTCCTTGCTCAGTGCACACCATGAGGGGATGGTGACAGTTAAGGGTCAGCTTGTTGAGACTTACCGGTGCGAGTTTGAGAACTTTGTTCAGAAGCCAGGAGAGTCTATGGATGCCTTGTTTGGTCGTTTTTAGTCGATCATCAACAAGCTCCATGTCAACTCTGCCCCCGCTGCTCTCCCATACACTGACCATCAGCAGGCTGTCAAGCTGCTGTATTCCTTGGACAGGAATGTGTGGGAGATCAAGAAGAACTATATTCTTGAGTCGGCAGGGTATGACACCTTGGGAGTTGAGGAGCTTTACAGCAAGCTCAAGGCCACAGAGGTTGATTACTAGATGACAGATGTGCTCAATGGTACTGCTCCAAGAGCCTGGCCTTGGCTTCCAGCTCCAAGGAAATTGCTAAACCCCCCACTTCACGGTTTTTCGTTCTCTGCCTTGATGTCTGTGACAGAGGAGCAGTTGGCGTCACTTGGGGATGATGAGCTCTGTCTAGTGTCTAGTCGCTGTCAGCGCACCTATGACAACCGGATGAGCAAGAAGAGGGGTGAGAAGCCCAAGTGCTTTGAGTGTGGAGAGGTCAGCCACTTCATCGCCGAGTGCCCAAACAAGCAGAATGACTACTACAAGAAAGGCAAGAACCACTCTCGCGACTTCAGCAAGCACCGCTCCGGCAAGCATGACTACGGCAAGCGCGACCACACCAAGCATCGCTCTGACAAGATCAAGAACTTCAGGAAGGCTTTCAAGAGCTAGCAGAAGGACAACCGAAAGTGGGACAAGGCCTTCTTTGCCGAGCTTGGTGGTCTTTGTAGCGGATCGTCCTCCTTCTTCTCCTCGTCTTCGTCAAGCTCAAGCGATGAGGAGATCGTCACCAAGCGGGACAAGAGGAGGGACCAAGGTGGTCCAGCTGGCCTCTGCTTCGTCTCCACCAAGTCCAAGCACAAGCACAAGATGAACCAGAGATCGTTTTGCTCCATGGCACTTGAGGACAAGGACAACAAGGGCAATGACAATGACTCCTATGATGAAGAGGTAACTCCTGAGCAAGCTGAGATCCTTGATATGCTGGAGAGGAATAGTCGTGAGTTGAAAGCCTAGGATAAGTTGTTGGGGAAGGTAGCCAGGAAGCTGCAGAAGTAGAAAGCCAAGCTTGCTCATGCTTTGGCTGAAATTGAGAGGCTGAAGAGTGTGCAAGCCCAGCCTAGTGAGTTTGAGTGACCTACATATGAGTCCCTCATGAGAGACCTTTGTGAGAAGAAAAGCAAGTATGCTCATCAAGTAGAGGAGATGGATAGGTTGAAGGTTGAGTTTGGCAAGCTCCAGTCCAAACTGGATGAGCCTACCTTGAGTGAGGTGTCTGAGTGCGAGTCTTGCCCCCACCTAGCTGTTGACATAGCTAAGCTGAAGGTGAAGTGTGAGGGGCAGCTCAAGGAGTTGGAGGAGCTTAGGGCTAGACCCATGCTTTTGGGTGTGTGCATGGTCTGTCCTACCTTGAGGAGTGAGCTTGACCAGGTGAGAGCTGACCTTGAGGTGCTTTTAGCACCCCCTGATACGTATGAAAACTGTCTCACTTTGAGGCTGCAGTTGGTGGAGAAGGATGCCACCACTAGGAAGCTTGAGAAGTCTGCTCAAGTGATTCCCTCACTAGATTGTCCCACTGGTGCTGCCCAGACTTTGATTCTGGAGAGTCTGAGAGAGAAGAAGTTGATCCTTGAAGAGGACAACTGTAGGTTGAGGGAGGTGCTAAGCTAGATGTATGCTAGGGAACCTCAGCTTAGGATGATTATAGAGGCGAACAAGCGTGGTGAGGGTGACACCATTGGACTTAGGTTAGGAGAGTGTAGTACCTTGGATAAGAAGAAGAATGCCCTGATCAAGCCTAACACTGCCTCTCCTGAGCCTGACTCTACTGTTGATGGGGTTTACCATGAGCCTCCCAAGGCTGCCCTAAGGAAGTCATATTGGACACCCAAGCCACCACAAGCCAAGCAAGACAAGATAGTAGAAGAAGTGCTTAAGCCTTCAGGCAAGAAGCAAGTCTAGTAGCCAGCACCACCCAAGGCTTCACCACCTCACTAGAAGCCCAAGACCCAGACCCAGCCTATGCCCAAGACACCTGTCTACCACAGTGACTTTTGCCAGCGGAATGGTCAGTTGGAGGATTTTTGCTTCAGGATAAAAGTGGGCTGAGAGGCAGGAAAGAGCCTGCGGGAACCAGGATCAGTGCTACTGGGCGGTAGGCAGGATCCTCCCCATCGCGGTGAGATGAGAGACTGCTTTGCTAGTGGTGAGAGAGGAGGCGGCTTTCAGGGCCATGCTCCTGGTGGTGAGAGATGCTTTGCCGGCCGAGCTCCTAGTCATTTCCAGCGCGGCTATGGACCTCGTGACCGAGGCTTTGGTAGAGGGTTTGAGAGCTCACACATTGGAGGTCGTTTGTACCAAGATCATCATGATGCTTACCTTGACTATGCTTTTCCTACCTTTGAGTAGATGGCTCGGCACTGGTTCAGCAGTTTCACTAACCCCAGTGCCGGACCATTTGCTCACTCTCGTTTTCCTTGATTTTGCAGGATCGAGGCCTGGAGGACATATGGATCATGGACTCCGGTTGCTCTAGGCACAAGATAGGGCACCACAGATGGTTCTCCAGCCTCAACCCCGTGAGCACCAAGGTGTACATCACATTCAGGGATAACGGTCAAGGTAAAGTGTTGGGTGTTAGTTCTGTTGCGCTTTCTGGCAAGCTTTCCCTGAGAGAAGTTGCTTTGGTGAGGAATTTGGGGTTCAATTTGGTTTATGTCTCGCAACTTCTCAAGGAAGGGTATGAGGTTCGCTTTAAGGAGGGTTCTTCTCGTGTGCTTGATGCCAAGGAAAACCTTGTTTGTCAGATTTTGCCGTATGGGCAGGTTTTTAAGGTTGACCTTGCATCTGTTTTTAAGGTCAATCAGGTGATGACCTCTTACCCAGGGTGAGCTACTGCATATGGACACGGTTGGTCCAGCTCGAGTACAGTCGGTCAGTGGGAAGTGGTATGTGCTTGTCATTGTAGATGACTTTTCTCGTTTTTCGTGGGTGTTCTTCATGGAATTCAAAGATGAGGCTTTTGGTTTTGTTCGGGATCTGGTCTTGCGGTTAAGAAATGAGACTCATAAGGCCATGAGGGCTATCCACAGCGACAATGGCGGAGAATTTCGTAACTCTCATTTTGAAACCTTCTGTCGTGACCTAGGTCTTGATCACCAATTCTCGTCTCCTTATACCCTATCTCAGAACCGCTTCCTCCTCGCTCCCCCGACTGCAAGCTCGAGTAGAGGCTGGCCCCTGCTGAGGAAGTAGGGGAGGTGACCTCTGAGATTGTTCCATCTCGGCAGGTCCAGCGGGATCACCCTCCACATGGGGTCATTGGTGATTTGCATGTGAGGACCTTGAGGTCCCAGACAGGTTCTATCTCTTTCTTTGCTCCTGCTACATTTGTTGCCTCCTTTGAGCCCAAGGATGTTGGACACGCACTTTCTGATGCTAATTGGGTTAATGCCATGCATGAGGAGTTAGAAAATTTTGAGTCGAATGAGGTTTGGGTTTTGGTAGAGCCACCGCCACAATAAAATCCTATTGGTACAAAATGGGTTTTCAAAAATAAGCAAGGGGAGGATGGCATTGTTGTGCTGAACAAGGCTAGACTTGTGGCTAAGGGTTTTTGTCAAAAAGAGGGGATAGACTATGCGGAAACTTTTGCTCCAGTTGCATGCCTAGAAGCTATACATATTCTCTTAGCCTTTGCAGCTTCCATGGGTCTCAAGCTTTTTCAAATGGATGTGAAGTCTGCTTTTCTAAATGGTTTCATTCAAGAAAAAGTTTATGTCAAATAACCCCCTAGATTTAAAAATGCTAAATATCCTTACCATGTTTACAAATTGCAAAAATCCTTGTATGGTTTGAAACAAGCCCCTGGAGCCTGGTATGAAAGATTGAAAACCTTTTGTGCTAAAGCAGGGTTTCAAAATAGGGAGTGCGGATAAGACCTTGTTTCTCCTCAAGCATGGTAGTGATCTTCTTATTGCCAGATATACGTGGATGATATCATCTTTGGTTGCTCATCTCACTCTCTTGTTACCAAGTTTTCTAAGCAGATGTCAAAGGAGTTTGAGATGAGCATGATGGGAGAGTTACGGTTTTTCCTTGGACTGCAAATCAAGCAAGGGCGTGAAGGAACCTTCATCCATCAAGCCAAGTACACAAAGGACATTCTGAAAAAGTTTGATATGGGAGACTCCAAGCCCGTGGCAACTCCCATGTCAACACAAACGGTGCTTGATGCAGATGAAGAAGGGGAGGTGGTGGACCAGAGAGAGTACCGAGGGATGATCGGCTCACTTCTGTACCTGACGGCGACTAGGCCAGACATCTAGTTTGCGGTTTACCTTTGCGCGCATTTTCAGGCCTCACCGAGGACATCACACCGTCAAGCGGTGAAGCACATCTTCAGGTACCTGAAATACACTCCTGAGCTTGGTCTTTGGTTCTCTTCAGCTTCTATACTCTCTCTCAGAGGGTATTCGGATGCTGACTTTGCGAGTTGTCGGTTGGAGTGCAAGTCGACTTCCGGCACCTGCCAGCTTCTCGGTTCTTCTCCTATCTCTTGGTCCTCATGCAAGCAATCTAGCGTAGCCACTTCTACCACAGAAGCTGAATACATTGCTGCTGCTAGTAGCTGCTCCTAGCTGCTTTGGATGAGAGCTACCTTGAGTGACTTTGGCCTTAGCTTTAGGAAGATCCCTCTCCTAGTAGACTCTACTTCTACTATTTCTGTAGCTAAGAACGCCGTCTTGCACTCCAGAACGAAACACATAGACGTGAAGGTTTCACTTTCTAAGAGATCACTATGAGAAGGGAGACATAGACTTGATCCATGTGGAGACCGAGAACCACTTGGCCAATATCTTCACCAAGCCCTTAGAGTTTGGTGTGTTTGCTCACTTGTGTGGGGAGTTTGGTGTTTGTTACCCCTTTTTGGTAGGGGTAACTTTTTTGTAGTTTAGGGTTTTGTTTTGCCTTTTCTTTGCCTTTCTCTGTTTTCTTTGCATTTTGTATCATATCATGCATTGCATTGTATCATATGCATTTTCACTTCACTAGCACTAGAGCTCTTCTGGAATGACTAGTTAGTACTTGCTTGTGCTAGATTGTACAGTTGCTTGCATGATCATGGTTGGCTGAGCTCCTTGAATCTGTCTAATCACTTTTGTGAGCCAAGTCACTTTTATTTCTTGAAAATCAAAAACCATGATCACCACTTGACTTGGCTACCTAGCATGTGTAGGAATGTTGAATGCTACGCTATCGTCTCATGCTTGGATATGCTAGTCGTATACCTTGGTTGAGTTTATGCCTAAGCATTTATGGCACCTTGCCTAAACCTGAAATCTTAATTAAATATGTGCACTTTGTGTGTCTTATGAGCCAAACTGAAAAGATCTAGATGGGTTCACTTGTCACACTGTTCTAGTTTGAGATAGCTTGCCTTTGCACTTTGGCATGAACTTTGACTAGGCTGTGTATGACCAAAACCTTGTCTTAAGCCTCTAATGGTTCTCTGAACCTAGGCTTGGCATTGGTTGGTAATAAGTGGCAAAGACAAGTGAATAACCCCTGGCACATGATCGGATTTGCATGAAGTTATAAATTGCTAAATCTGAAATCTGCAAGTCTCTAAATTGCTTATGGCCTGTTGTATCTGCTTTAGTTGAGAGTAGCACATCTTGTATGTTTTGCTAGCATTTTGCTGTTCATGCCTATCTTGCTAGATGCTATTCATGTTGGTGATGCTTCCTTTTCAACAACCTAAAAAACATGCTCCTGATCTATATAAGATAGATTCAATTGAGCTTGTTGCATCCTTCCTTGCCCTCACTTGCTCTGTATGCTAGAACTTGTATTTACTAGCTTTTCATCCCTACTGAGCTCTTCATGGTACACTTCTTACATTTCATGGCATATTTTGAGGGGGAGTTCTCTAGTTCAGGGGGAGTTGGATTCTATGAACCCTTGATGTGTCCATTGTCAACAAGGGGGAGAGATGTTGATTTATAGGAGTGCCATGGACCAAGGGGGAGAATTCTAGAGAGATCTAGTTGAGGGGGAGCTGTGCATTTAGGGAGTTTAAGCTTTTAGTATGCTCTTGCATCGGTGCGTTAAGCCTATTGCGTCTTTCTGGAGGAGCCAATGCTTTGCCTAAACATGACTGTGTTGAGCCAGTTTGCCTCTTTGTTGAGGGGTCATGCATTTAGTTTGATCGACTGTGTTGAGCGGTTTTCCTTGTCTTAGGGGGTCGATCTTTGGTTTTCTTTTGTTGCCTCAATTTGCCCTTCTTAGCTTGTGTTTGGTTTTTGGGCATTCTGAGCAACTTTCTTCTTTCCTTCTTTCTTTTCGGTTTTACGCTTGTTTTTCTTGTCTTTGTTCTATTTCAGGTTACAGGTAGAAGGTGTTGACAATGCACTCATCAAAGGGGAGATTGAGAGCCAATGGACAGGCTCCATTGCCTCTAGAGTGATGAGTGATTGTCAACAGAAGCCAAAGACCCAGAAGGACTTGGGCACAAGACCTCCGATGGACAGGAGGTAGAAGGAAGCCCTCCGAAGGACTGGAGGCATGCTCGACGTCGGTCGGCCATGGGAGTTCCGTACACGGAGGAGCGGCACGGCGACAGTAGGAGTAAGACCTTCGAAGGACTGCGAGGTGACCCCGATGGACTAGGGATGTCGAGTGCCACCGCGGTGCTCCAACCCGAATACTTGGCGCAAAGACAGACGAGGGCATTTGCAGATTCGCCCAAATCTATCACCCTACCAACAAGTTACCAAACTTGGCGAATGGGCTCATTCTCGCCGAGATAGAGTGGAGTGGGCCATTCCAGGCCCAGGAAGGAAACCCTAAAGTTTCCCGGTTTCTGACTTCAAAACTGGGGGTCGATCGGCGGATTTGGACTACTGGCTATGTGGATGTCATCCGGGAGTTTGCGTGCATCCGAAGAAGATCAAGACTCAATCGCGGTCGTCCGTCCGCGAGAAAGTCGAGTCTTTTCCGTTTTGGCCCCTACGAGCGTTTCTGTAATATAGGGGTCTTAGTGTAAAATGTGTCGATTAGGCCTGGGCTATATATACCTAAGTGGCTGGTCATTTAGATGACTCTTCCACCCAAAGAAACCCTAGGCTTAGTTTCCAACTAGCCAAGAGCTTTAGATTAAATCGGGTGCTTAGCTTAGGATTTGAGAGTCCCCTAGGCTAGTACTTTGCATTAGTGGGAGGATGAAGGATGGTAGGCTGAGCTGAACCTTGTAAGCACTGATTTCTACATCTAATCAAGGCAAGATTCGTCCCCAATTCGTGCTCATGTGTGCAGCCTTCTCCCTCCCCCTTTCTAGTTGGTTTTTGGATGAATCTCAAGGGCTTTTGGTGATTTGCTTTGCCCACAAGTTAATATTGTTCTTTTGGCTCTTTTGGACTTGCTAGGATGTGGAGATTATGACTTAGATCATCTCAATCCGGCTGGATTGCCATGAGTATGTCCCTCTTGAGTTTTCCCCTATCTTGCCCAAAGATTGCCATCTCTCGAGATCTGAAATTCCTAGCTGATCCCTTGGTCATTTTGCGTTGATCTTTTGGGAAAAGCTTAGGAATAGGGTCCAGATAGCCAGTGCAAAATTTTGTGAAGATTGGACAAGATTGTTCAGTTTTGGGTGTGAACATCCTTTCTCTATGACTCTACCGGACAATCCAGCAAGGCCACCTGACAATCCGGTTCCACCGGACAATCCGGTTCCAGTAAGACACACTTTGGTGCGGTGAGTGTCGTGTGGTGGTTTTTGCAAGATCCATTACCTCAGGTACCCTTAGTTGGTTTGGCTCACGGTTTTTCTCGCTTGGTGCGTATCCTCTCAGTGGACGGCACATTTACACTGCTAGACACTTATCTGTTCAGTGGACGGTGTTTAGTTCTTTTCTTAAGCACCAGTTTTGGGGGTTGTGAGTTTGAGTTTTAAAGTGCTCCTATTCACCCTACCCTCTAGTCACACGTCTCGGTCCTACATAGATTGCCCAAAAGGGCCTCAAGATTCAGATTACACCAAGGATTTCGTCCCAAGCAACCACCCTCACCTTCTCTCTGGATTTGGAGGCTGAATTCTACTCTAACATCTTTAGAAATGAAGCTCAAGGCTTGAGGATGAAAATCACTGGACAAAAGACTAACCCTAGTATCCAAGAGAGGTTCTAATGACCAGCCCTTGCCCTATTTATACCCTAGTGCTGTTTAGACAGTTTTGCACTTAGGTCCCTACAACTAGAAATGCCCTAAGGGGCTGAGATGAAAAAGTACAAGATATTTTGGGACGGACGACCATGATGAAGTCTTGATCTTCGTAAGTTCCGCGCAATCCTTGAATGTTCTCCACGTGGCTAGTAGTCCAATCCGCGATCCGCCCCCGATTTTGAAGTCAGGAATCAGGAAACTTTAGGATTTCCTTCCTGGGCTTGGAACAATCCCACTCCACTCTATCTCAGCGAGAATTGAGCCCATTCGTGAAGTCTTTGTAACTTGGTGCTAAGGTGGCGGATTTGAGCGAATCCGCCAACACCGTCAGACGTCTTCGCGCCATGCACTCAGATGGGAGCACCTTGGTGGCACCCGGCATCCCCTGTCCATCGAGGTCACCTCACAGTCCTTTGGAGGTCTTACACTTGTCATCGCCGTGCTGCTCCTCCGTGTACTGAACTCCCATGGCTGATTAACGCCGAGCATGCCTCCTGTCCTTTGGAGGACTTTCTACTTCATCTACCTCCAGTCCATCGTAGGGCCTCCAGTCCATCGGAGGGCTTGTGCCCAAGTCCTTCTGGGTCTTGACTGCTGTTGACAATCACTCATCACTCCAGAGGCAATGGAGCCAGTCCATTGGCTCTCCATCTCCCCCTTGATGAGTGCATTGTCAACACCTTCAACCTATGACCTAAAGTAGAGCAAAGACAAGAAGAAAAGCATAAAACCAAAAAGAAAGAAGAAAAGAAGAAGTTGCTCAAGATGCCCAAAAACCAAACACAGGCAACAAAAACAAAACCAAAGATTGACCCCCTATGATAAGGGGAACTGGTCAACGCAGTCAATCAAACTAAAGCATGATCCCTCAAGAAAGAGGCAAACCGTCTCAACACAGTCATGCTTAGGCAAAGCATCGGCTACTCCAGAAAGAGGCAAAAGGCTCAATGCAAGAGCATGCAAAGCTCAAACCCCCCACTGAAATGCATCCTCACAAATGCAACATGAATGCACAGCTCCCCCTCAACTAGATCTCTCTAGAATTCTCCCCCTTGGTCCATTAACTCCCCCTAGGAGCAACAATCTCTCCCCCTTGTTGACAATGGACACATCAAGGGCTCATCGAACTCAACTCCCCGTGAATTAGACAACTCCCCCTCAAAATATGCCATGAAATGCAGGAAGTGTACCATGAAGAGCTCAGCAGGGATGAAAACCTAGTAAATATGAGTTCTAGCATACAGGGCAAGTGAGGGCAAAGAAGCATGCAAACAAGCTCAATTGAATCTATCTTATACAGACCAGGAGTATGTTTTTCAGGGCTGTTGAAAATAAAGCATCACCAACATGAATAGCCTCTATCAAGGTAGGCATGAACAACAAGATGCTAGCAAAACATACAAGGTGTGCTACTCTCAACCAAAGCATATACAATAGGCCATAAGCAATTTAGAGACTTGCAAATTTCAGATTTAGCAACTTGTAACTTCATGCAAGTTAGATCATGTGCCAAGGGTTATTCACTTGTCTTAGCAACTTGTAAATTCATGCAAGTTAGATCATGTGCCAAGGGTTATTCACTTGTCTTAGCCACTTCTTACCAACCAATGCCAAGCCTAGGTTCAGAGAACCGTCAGAAGCTTAAGACAAGGTTTTGGTCATAAACTGCCTAGTCCAAGTTCATGCCAAGGTACAAAGGCAAGCTGTCTCGAACTGAGTCAGTGTAACAAGCAAACCCACCAGGATCTTTTCAATTCAGCACAAAATACACAACTTGTATACAGATTTAGTTCAGAATTCAGATTTAAGCAAGGTCTCATAAATGCTTAGGCAACAACTTAACAAAGGCATACGGCTGGCATATCCAAGCATGAAAAGATAGAATAGCATTCAACATTCCTACACATGCTAGGTAGCCAAGTCAAGTGGTGATCATGGTTTTTTATTTTCAAGAAATAAAAGTGACTTAGCTCACAAATGATATTAGACTGATTCAAGGAGCTTAGCCATCAATGATCATGCAGGCACCATACAATCTAGCACAAGCAACTACTAACTAGTCATTCCAAAAGAGCTCTAGTGCTAGTGAAGTGAAAATGCATATGATACAATGCAATGCATGATATGATACAAAATGCAAGGAAAACAAATAAAAGCAAAGAGAAAGCAAATTCAAAAACCTAAACTACAACAAAGCTACCCCAAACTAAAAGGGGTAACAAACACCAAGCTCCCCACGCAAGCGAGCAAACACGTTAGGCTCTAAGGGCTTGGTGAAGATATCAGCCAACTAGTTCTCGGTTTCTACATGGATCAAGTTTATATCTCTCTTCTCATAGTGATGTCTGAGGAAGTGAATCCTCACGTCTATGTGTTTGGTTTTGGAGTGCAAGATGGGTTTTTAGCTACAGAAATAGCAGAATTAGAGTCTACTAGTAGAGGGATCTTTCTAAAACTCAGGCCAAAGTCACTCAGGGTAGCCCTCATCCAAAGCAGCTGGGAGCAGCAACTAGCAGTAGAAACGTATTCGGCTTCTGTGGTGAAATTGGCTACGCTAGATTGCTTGCGTGAGGACCAAGAGACAAGAGAAGAATCAAGAAACTGGCAGGTGCCGAAAGTAGACTTGCGCTCCAGCCGATAACCCGCAAAGTCAACATCCGAGAACCCTCTAAGAGAGAGTGTCGAAGCTGAAGAGAACCAAAGACCAAGCTCAGGAGTGTATTTCAGGTACCTGAAGATGCGCTTCACCACTTGACAGTGTGATGTCCTCGGTGATGCCTTAAAAAGCGCACAAAGGCAGACCGCGAACTGGATGTCCGGCCTAGTCGCCGTCAGGTACAGAAGTTAGCCGATCATCCCTCGGTATTCTCTCTAGTCCACAACTTCCCCTTCTTCATCTGCATCAAGAGCCGTTTGTGTTGACATGGGAGTCGCCATAGGCTTGAGGTCTCCCTTATCAAACTCCTTCATAATGTCCTTCGCGTACTTGGCTTGATGGATGAAGGTTCCTTCACGCCCTTGCTTGATTTGCAGTCCAAGGAAAAACTGCAACTCTCCCATCATGCTCATCTCAAACTCCTTCGACATCTGCTCAGAAAACTTGGTAACAAGAGAGTGAGACGAGCCACCAAAGATGATATCATCCATGTATATCTGGACAATAAGAAGATCACTACCATGCTTGAGGAGAAACAAAGACTTATCAACACTCCCCATTTTAAAACCCTGGTTTAGCAAAAAGGTTTTCAATCTCTCATACCAGGCTCTAGGGGCTTGTTTCAAACCATACAAGTCTTTTTGCAATTTGTAAACATGGTTAGGGTATTTAGCATTTTCAAATCCAGGGGGTTATTTGACATAAACTTCTTCTTGAATGAAACCATTTAGAAAAGCAGACTTCACATCCATTTGAAAAAGCTTGAAACCCATGGAAGCTGCAAAGACTAAGAGAATACGTATAGCTTCCTGGTGTGCAACTGGAGCAAACATTTCCTCATAGTCTATCCCCTCTTTTTGACAAAAACCCTTAGCCACAAGTCTAGCCTTGTTCTGCACAACAATGTCATCCTCCCCTTGCTTATTTTTGAAAACCCATTTTGTATCGATAGGATTGCATTGTGGCGGTGGCTCCACCAAAACCCAAACCTCATTCCTCTCAAAGTTTTCTAACTCATTCATGGCATTAACCCAATTACCATCAGAAAGTGTGTGTCCAACATCCTTGGGCTCAAAGGAGGCAACAAATGCAGCATGAGCAAAGAAGGTGATAGAACCTGTCTGGGACCTCAAAGTCCTCGCATGCAAATCACCAATGATCCCATGTGGAGGGTGATCCCGCTGGACCTGCCGAGATGGAACAATCTCGGAGGTCACCTCCCCTGTGTCCTCAGTGGGGCCAGCCTTTGCTCGAGCTTGTGGTCGGGAGAGTGAGGAGGAAGCGGTTCTGAGATAGGGTATAAGGAGACGAGAATTGGTGATCAAGACCTAGGTCATGGGAAAGGTCCTCCTTTGTCTTCAGAGCTCGTAGCAGAGGGGGCAGGAGCTGCAACCAGTGCAGTGGCTCCTGCATCACCAGCATCTACCTGAACTTCCTCATCTTCAAAGATGGGAGCTCCTTCTACATCATCACCTGAAAGCTCAAATGTAGGGGTTGTAAAAGGCATAGATTCATCAAAGGAAACTTCTCAGGTCTCAACCACTTGTTTGGTATCAAGGATCCACACTCCATAAGCCCTAGAGCTAGAGGCGTACCCAAGGAAAATACTATCCAAGCAGCGAGATTCAAATTTGTCCAAATGCCCCCCTTTTTGAGCACAAAGCATCTGCAGCCAAATGCACGCATGTGCTTGACGCTGGGCTGCCTACCAAACTGTAGCTCGTACCAAGTCTTCCCTAAGAAAGCTCATAGGACGATGCGGTTGGCAATGTAACAGGCCGTATTCATAGCCTCAGCCCAAAAGCATCGTGGAGTCCTAAGCTCATCAAGCATCCTCTGCGCCATCTCTACAAGTGTGCGGTTCTTTCGTTCCCCAACACCGTTCTGAGGTGGGTTATAAGGAGATGAGAATTGATGATCAAGATCTAGGTCACGACAGAAGGTTTCGAAACGAGAGTTATGAAATTCTCCGCCATTGTCGGTGTGGATAGCCCTCATGGCCTTATGACTCTCATTTCTGAACCTCAACACCAGTTCCCAAACAAAACTGAAAGCCTCATCTTTGAATTCCATGAAGAACACTCACGAAAAGTGAGAAAAGTCATCTACAACGACAAGTACATACCACTTCCCACTGATCGACTGTACTCGAGCAGGACCAACCGTGTCCATATGCAGAAGCTCTCCTGGGTAAGAGGTCATCACCTAATTGACAGGTGCATGAGAAGCGGCAACCATCTTGCCATGATGACAGTCCTTTTCTGCTTTCAAATTGGGCAATCCTCAGATTAGACCCATCAAGCTCAACCTGACAAGCAGATCAAAACTCAAATGGCCTAGCCTCCTATGCTACTTCCAAATATCAGCAAAAGGACCAACTACCAAACACCGAGGAGGGCCAGAAACAGATGCAAGGTCAACCTTAAAAACCTACCCATAGGGCAAAATCCGACAAACAAGGTTTTCCTTGGCATCAAGCACATGAGAAGAACCCTCCTTAAAGCGAACCTCATACCCTTCCTTGAGAAGTTGCGAGACAGAAACCAAATTGAACCCCAAATTCCTCACCAAAGCAACTTCTCTCAGGGAAAGCTTGCCAGAAAGTGCAACAGAACCAACACCCAATACTTTACCTTGACCATTATCCCCGAATGTGATGTACACCTTGGTGCTCACGGGGTTGAGGCTAGAGAACCATTTGCAGTGCCCTGTCATGTGCCTAGAGCAGCCGAAGTCCATGATCCATATGTCCTCCCAGCCTCGATCCTGCAAAATCAAGGAAAGCGACAGTGAGCAAATGGTCCGGCACTGGGGTTAGTGAAACTACTGACCCAGTGCTGAGCCATCTGCTCAAAAGTGGGAAAAGCACAGTCAAGGTAAGCATCACGACGATCTAGGTACCCACGGCCTCCAAAGTGTGCGCTCTCAAACCCTCTACCAAAGCCTCGGTCATAAGGTCCATAGCCGAGCTGAAAACGGCTAGGAGCTCGGCTGGCAAAGCGTCTCTCACCACCAGGAGCACGGGCCTAAAAGCCGCCTCCTCTCTCACCACTAGTAAAGCGATCTCTCATCTCACTGCTACGGGGAGGATCCTACCCGCCACCATAGTAGAACTGATCCTGGTTTCCTTAGGCTCTCTCCTGCCTCTCAGCCCGCTTCCTCCTAAAGCAGAACTCCTCTAAGTGACCATTCTGTTGGCAAAAGTCACTGTGGTAGACAGGTCACTTGGGCATAGGCTGGGGCTAGGTCTTGGGCTTCTGGTGAGGTGGTGAAGCCTTGGGTGGTGCTGGCTGCTGGACTTGCTTCTTGCCTGAAGACTTAAGCACTTCTTCTACTATCTTGTCCCGCTTGGCTTGTGGTGGCTTGGGTGTACAAAATGACTTCCTTGGGGCAACCTTGTGAGGCTCATGGTAAACCCCATCAACAGTAAAGTCAGGCTCAGGAGAGGCAATGTTCGGCTTGACTGAGGCACTCTTCTTCTTACTCGAGGTACTACACTCTCCCAACCCAAGTCCACTGGTGTCACCCTCACCACGCTTGTTCGCCTCTATGATCATCCTAAGCTGAGGTTCCCTGGCATACATCTAGCTCAGCACCTCTCTCAACCTACAGTTGTCCTCTTCAAGGATCAACTTCTCCTCTCTCAGACCCTACAGAATCAAGGTCTAGGCAGTACAAGTGGGACAGTCTAGAAAGGGAAACACAGGAGCAGACTTCTCAAGCTTCCTAATGGCATCATCTTTCTCCACCAACTGCAGCCTCAAAGTGAGACAACTCTCACACGTATCAAGCGGTGCTGAAAGCACCTCAAGGTCAGCTCTCACTTGGTCAAGCTCACTCCTCAAGGTAGGACAGACCTTGCATGCACCCAAAAGCATAGGTCTAGCCCTAATCTCCTCCAACTCCTTGAGCTGCCCCTCACACTTCAGCATCAGCTCAGCTTTGTCAACAGCTAGGTGGAGGCAGGACTCACACTCAGGTACCTCACTCAAGGTAGGCTCATACAGTTTAGATTGGAGAAACTTCAGTCTATCCATCTCCTCTACCTGATGAGTGTACTTGCTCTTCTGCTCACAAAGGTCACTCATGAGGGACTCATAGATAGGGCACTGAAACTCACTAGGCTGGGCTTGCACACTCTTCAGCCTCTCAATTTCGGCCAAAGCATCAGCAAGCTTGGCTTTTGGATTCTACAGCTTCTGGCTGCCTTCTCCAACAATTTATCCTGGGCTTTCAACTCACAACTATTCCTCTCCAGCATATCAAGGAGCTCAGCTTGCTCAGGAGTTACCTCTTCATCGGAGGAGTCATTGTCCTTGCCCTTGTCGTCCTTGTCATCAAGCGCTATGGAGCAAAACGATCTTCGGTTCATCTTGTGCTTGTGCTTGGACTTGCTGGAGACAAAGCAGAGGCCAGCTGGACTGCCTTGATCCCTCCTCTTGTCCCGCTTGGTGATGATCTCCTCATCGCTTGGGCTTGATGAAGACGAGGAGGAGGAGGAGGACGATCCGCTACAAAGACCACCAAGCTCGGCGATGAAGGCCTTGTCCCTGCTTCCAGTTGTCCTTCTAGTAGCTCTTGAAAGCCTTCCTGAAGTTCTTGATTTTGCCGGAGCAGTGCTTCGAGTGGTCGCTCTTGCCATAGTCGTGCTTGCCTAAGCGGTGCTTGCTAAAGTCGCGAGAGTGGTTCTTGCCCTTGTTGTAGTAGTCATTCTGCTTGTTCGGGCACTCGGCGATGAAGTGGCCGACCTCTCCGCACTCAAAGCACTTGGGCTTCTCACCGCTCTTCTTGCTCATCCGGTTGTCATAGCCATGCTGGAAGTGACTAGACACCAGGCAAACTCATCATCCCCAAGTGACGCCAATTGCTCCTCTGCCACAGACATCAAAGCAGAGAATGAAAAACCATGAAGTGGGGGGTTAGTAGCAACTTTCTTGGAGCTGGAAGCCAAGGCTAGGCTCTTGGAGCCGGTACCATTGATTATATCTATCATCTAGGTAATCAACCTCTGTGGCCTTGAGCTTGCTGTAAAGCTCCTCAACTCCCAAGGTGTCATACCCTGCCGACTCAAGAATTGAGTTCTTCTTGATCTCCCACACATTCCTGTCCAAGGAATACAGCAGCTTGACAGCCTACTGATGGTCAGTGTATGGAAGAGCAGTGGGGGTAGAGTTGACATGGAGCTTGTTGATTACCGACTGAAAATGACCAAACAAGGCATCCATAGACTCTCCCAGCTTCTAAACAAAGTTCTCATACTCACGCCGGTAAGTCTCAACAAACCGACCCTAAACTGTCACCGTCCCCTCATGGTGTGCACTGAGCAGGGACTAGATCTCACGGGCCGTATCAAGGTGGCTCACCCTCTCATAGTCCACTGGACCAAGTCCAGAGAAGAGAAAGTTCACTTCCTTATAGTTCGCCTCGGGCTGAGCAACGAGCGCCAGTGTGGTACACTCGGCAATGAGGAGCACCGTGAAAGTCGTACTCTGTGTAGCATTCCATATGTCCTCGCTCTAGGCTAAGCAAGAAAGCTTTCATCCTACCCTTCAAGTAGGGATAGCCATCCGAAACCTTCCCAGAGTGTGCCATAGTCGCTACTGGTTTCTCACCGGTAAAGGTATGAAGAAACCTAACTAGCTCTGATACCAATTGTAGGACCGGGACGTGCGACTAGAGGGGGGTGAATAGGAGCACTTTAAAACTCAAATTCACAACTCACTTTAAAACCTAACTGGTGCTTGAGAGAATAACTAGATACCATCCACTCAACAGATACGTGTCTAGTAGCGCAACAGTGCCGTCCACTGGGAGGATACGCACCAAGCGAGAAAAACCGTGAGCCAACTCAACAAGGGCACCGAGGCAATGAACCTTGCAAAATTCGCCACACGACATTCACCGAACCAAAGTGCGTCTCACTGATTCACAGCAAGCAAAGAGAATAGTCTAGAAGTGCAGAATGCAAAGATCCAAAGCAAAAACGCAGTGGAAGAAGCAAACAGTGAATCAAAGCTGCAATCCTGGCAGGGCTGGACTATCTAGTAGCAGGTGCCGGGCGGTCTGGTGGAACCGGATAGTCCGGTCACCTCTGTCGGACTGTCCGGTGGGAAGTCCTGGACAGACCCCAACACCGGACTGTCCGGTGGGCGCTGCCGGACTGTCCGGTGGCCTTTGCCGGACTATTCGGTAGAGTCGTAGACAAGGGGTTTTCAAACCCAAAACTGACCAAATCTTGTCCAATCTTCATGAGATTTTGCACAAGCTATCAGGACCCTATTCCAAAGCTTTTCCCAAAAGATCAATGTAAAATTACCAAGGGATCAGCGGGAATTTCAGATCTCGTGAGATGGCAATCTTTGGGCAAGAAAGGGGAAAACGCAAGAGAAGCTTGCTCGTGGCAATCCAGCAGGATCGAGATGAACTAAGTCATAATCTCCATGTCCTAGCAAGCCCAAAAGAGCCAATAGAACAGGATTAACTCATGGGCAAAGCAAATCACCAAAAACCCTTGGGTTTCATCCAAAAACCAACTAGAAATGGGGGAAGGAGATGGCTGCACTCATGAGCATGAATTTGAGGACGATCTTGCCTCGATTAGATATGGAAATTAGTGCTTACAAGGTTGAAATCAGCCTACCACCCTTCATCCTCCCACTAATGCAAAGTACTAGCCTAGGGGACTCTCAAATCCTAAGCTAAGTACCTGATTTGATCTCTAAGCTCTTGGCTGGTTGGAAACTAAGCCTAGGGTTTCTTAAGGTGGAAGAGTCATCTAAATGACCAGCCACTTAGGTATTTATAGCCCTAGCCTAATCAACACAATTTACACTAAGACCCCTATTTTACAGAAATGCATGTAGGGGCCAAAACGGAAAAGACTCGACTTTCTCGGGGACGGACGACCGCAATGGAGTCTTGATCTTCTTCGCCTGCAAGCAAACTCCCGGATGACATCAACGTGGCCAGTAGTCCAAATCCACCGATCGACCCCCGGTTTTGAAGTCAGAAACTGGGAAACTTTAAGGTTTCCTTCTTGGGCCTAGAACAGCCCACTCCACTCTATTTAGGCGAGAATGAGCCCATTCACCGAGTCTAGTAACTTGGTGGTAGGGTGACGGATTTGAGCGAATCCGCCAATGCCCACGTGGCCAGTAGACCAAATCCGTCGATCGACCCCCTGGTTTTGAAGTCAGAAACCGAGAAACTTTTGGGTTTCCTTCGTGGACCTGGAATGGCCCACTCCACTCTATCTCGGCGAGAATGAGCCCATTCGTCGAGTCTGGTAACTTGGTGGTAGGATGACGGATTTGATCGAATCCGCCAATGCCCTCACCCATCTTCGCGCCATGTACTCGAGTTGGAGCACTGCGTTGGCACCCGGCCTCCCGTGTCCATCAGGGTCACCTCTCAGTCCTTCGGTGGTCTTACTCCTACCGTCGCCGTGCCGCTCCACCGTGTACCAAACTCCCATGGCCGACCAATGTCGAGCATGCCTCCAGTCCTTCAGAGGGCTTCCATCTACCTCACGTCCATCGGAGGGCCTCCTGTCCATCAGAGGTCTTGTGCCCAAGTCCTTCTGGGTCTTTGGCTTCTGTTGACAATCACCCATCACTCCAGAGGCAATGGAGCCGGTCCATTGGCTCTCACTGCTCACTCAAAGTAGGTACATCCTGTTTAGACTGGAGCTTGCCTATCTCAACCCTCAGCCTATCCATCTCCTCTACCTGATGAGCATACTTACTTTTTTGCTCACAAAGGTCACTCATTGAGGACTCACAGGTAGAGCACTCAATCTCACTAGGCTAGGCTTGCACATCTTCAGCCTCTCAATCTCAGCCAAAGCATCAGCAAGCTTGGCTTTCTGCTTCTGCAGCTTCTTGGCTGCTTTCTCCAACATCTTATCCTTGGCTTTCAACTCACAACTATTCTTGTCCAACATCTCAAGAATCTCAGCTTGCTTAGAAGTTACCTCATCATCGGAGGAGTCATTGTCATTGCCCTTGTCGTCCTTGTCCTCAAGCGCCATGGAGCGAAACGATCTCCGGTCCATCTTGTGCTTACGCTTGGAGTTGGTGGAGATGAAGCAAAGCCCAGCTAGACAGCCTTGATCCCTCCTCTTGTCCCGCTTGGTGACGATCTCCTCATCGCTTGAACTTGATGAGGACGAGGAGGAGGAGGATGTTCTGCTGCAAAGACCACCAAGCTCAGCGAAGAAGGCCTTGTCCCGCTGCCGGTTGTCCTTCTGGTAGCTCTTGATAGCCTTCCTGAAGTTCTTAATCTTGCCGGAGTGGTGCTTGGTATGGTCGCGCTTGACGTAGTCGTGCTTGCCAGAGTGGTACTTGTTGGAATCGCGGGAGTAGCTCTTGCCCTTCTTGTAGTAGTTGTTCTGCTTGTTTGGGCACTCAGCAATGAAGTGGCTGACCTCTCCGCACTCAAAGCATTTGGGCCTCTCACCCCTCTTGTTGCTCATCCAGTTGTCATATGCGCGCTGAATGCGACTAGACACCAGGCAGACCTCTTCATCCCTAAGTGACACCAACTGATCCTCTGTCACAGACATCAAAGCAGAAAACAAAAACCGTGAAGTTTGGGGGTTAGAAACAGCTTCCTTGGAGCTAGAAGCCAAGGCTAGGCTCTTAGAGCTAGTACCATCAAGAATATCTGTCATATAGAAATCCACTTATGTGGCCTTAAGCTTGCTATAAAGCTCCTCTACAACCAATGTGTCATACCCTGCCGACTCAAGAATAGAGTTCTTTTTTATCTCCCACACTTTCCTATCCAAGGAATAAAGCAGCTTGGATGGTCAGTGTATGGGAGAGCAGTGGGGGTAGAGTTGACACAGAGCTTGTTGATGACCGACTGAAAATGACCAAACAAGGCATCCACAGACTCTACAGGCTTTTGAGCGAAATTCTCATATTCGCACCGGTAAGTCTCCACAAGGCGACCCTTAACTGTCACCGTCCCCTCATGGTGTGCACTGAGCAGAGACCAGATCTCATGGGCGGTATCAAGATGGCTCACCCTCTCATAGTCCGTCGGACCAAGTCCAGAGAAGAGAAAGTTCACCACCTTGTAGTTCGCCTCATGCTGAGCAACGAGCGCCGATGTCGTACGCTCGGCAACGGAGAGCACCACAAAAGTCATACTCTCAGTAGCATTCCATATGTCCTCGCTCTATCTAAGAAAGAAAGCTTTCATCCTACCCTTCCAGTAGGGGTAGCCATCCGAGCCAAGAACCAGAACCTTCCCGGAGTGCGTCATAGTTGCTACTGGTTTCTCACCGGTAAAGGTATAAAGAAACATAACCGGCTCTGATATCACTTGTAGGACCAAAGATTGTGACGAGACAGGGGTGAATAGGAGCAACTGAAAACTCAAATTTAAACCCCGCCTCAAAAGTTTGCCAAAGGAAGGTACATACCATCCCTTGAAAGAATACGTATCTAACTCACAACGCGTGCTTGGTACTATCCACTGAACAGATATGTACCAAACACAAAGCGGAAGCACACGCTCAAAAACCAAAGAGAAAATATGCAAAACAAGCCAACCTCAGGAATTCAACAGATTTCAGCCACACAGAATTGCAAAGAAAGTTGACAAAACCCTTCTAGATAAGCTCCAAAAATCCCCAAAAAATTGTCACACCCTCACAGGAAACCAAGAACAAGTCCTGAAAAAATTAGACCAAAAGTAGCAAGTTTTGACCACCGGACCGTCCAGTGCTCATAGACTGATACTCCAAAAAGCTTTGATAAAAAACCCTAGCAAATCAACTCCAAAAAATATGAAATTTTTACTGGAGGTTAAGAAGGGGCCAAGGAACAACTCAAATTTTTAGTTCAATTTGAGAAGAATTGAAATTCTAACAAGCACCGGACCGTCCGGTGGTCAAAAACAGCCTGACCTTCCCGAAAAGAAAAATACCAAAACTAGGTCAAAACAGCTCCAAAAGTTCTGAACTTTTATGGGTACTTTATGATTCACAGGACAAGAGCTCCACAAAATTTCAGCCCCAAATTTGAAGCTTTGTCTAGTAATCCAACCCAGGCTAAAGGACGGACAAAAACTTCGGAAAAACTGGACAGCAGAAAACAACCCGGTTCTTGAGCTCCAATATTGACCAAATATTCTCCAATATTCACAAGATTTTGCACAGGCTATACTAGCCCCATTCCCAAGCTTTTCCTAAAAGATCTACTGAAAAAGATCACAGGATTAGTGAGAATTTCAGATCTCATAAAAATGGGAAAACTTGGGCAAGAAAGGGGAAAACTCAAGAACATCTTGCTCGTGGCAATCATGCAGGATTGAGATCTTCTAAGACATAATCTCCACGTCCTAGAAAATCCAGAACACTAGCAATAGAAAGGATCCAAGTGTGGCCAAAACGAACACCCAAAAAGCCAAGGATTAGAGCCAAAAACCAAAAGGAAAGGGGAGGAGAAGCACACAAGCTTGCTGCATGAAATCACTTGGATTAGATGGCCCAATGTGGCGGAACCGCCGATTTAATCTGGGCTAAGCACACCTACCACCTCTGGCTTGCAGTGTGATTAAACTAAACTAAACCCAATTGTCCGTCGAGAGTCAAAAGGCTCCAGATATTACCTTATCCCAGAGGAACCGACATCATACACATCCAACCCTCGATGGAGCCACAACAGTTACATCATCAGAGGCTGTTGAATATAGCATAAGTAGACTTATTTTTACAAACCAGTCTGAAATAAAAATACAAGTTCCAAGATAGAGCCATCGCACGGCAAGTTTGAAAGTATCTTGCAGCAGAAATTTAAAGTTCAGAATTCATAATAACATCCAAAAGACTTGCATAAAAAGAAACAACATCGAGACCACCGATGTTGCTCCTGTGCCACACATGAGTACTCTCAACCCGGATGCATGCATGCACCACCTCCAACATAGGTGCACACAAGGAACTCCATACCTGCACTCAAAATGTGGGGGCAAACCCTGAGCACTAATTACTCGGTAGGACTTAATGGATTGGCTTACGACTGATGCAAAGCTTGCTTACTAATAAGTGGATCCTTAGCCATTGATTTTAAGCAGTGATATAATCAACATAAAGTAACCAGTTTTAATCATTTGCATATATCATCAACATAATAATAGATTGCAGAAATGTAAGCAGTACAATACAAATATGTGATATTTGAAATCATGAGTAACGGTTATATCATATTCAAGTAGTTACTACGTTGCCCGTGTGCAATATCAGCATTCCCACACCTAGTGGGCATCAACGATTCGAATCGATTTTAATTCTCGGGAATAACTATCATGCCAGGGGTATATGCTTACTAGCCATCCGTTACCACAAATAGCCCCCATCTCCACCTGTCTTGTCCCAAGATTCAAAGTGCCCCCACCTAACCCCCAGATTGTGCCCTCTCAGGAGCATTACCACAGCACATTGGGTCAGCCCTCCCTCGAGTACAAGCACTCACGGGCCCATCGGCCTCCTGCAAGTGGATGGGCGGCACCTCGAAAACTTCGGACAAGCCTAGGTAAGACTTTTACTGGTCCCACGACCTGGGTAAGCATTCTAGCAATGTTATGCTGACTAGCAGGCGAACAGCGGATGGGCCTTAAACGACTCAGGCAGAGTCCATAGTGCAACATCATGAAAAGTAAATACTAAAATAAAACCTCCGTCTGGTCTCCACTTAATCATGAGCATAAGTAATAATTGCCATAAAAGTAATATCTTTGTGATTTTGAAATCACCTACGCGACGAGTGACTCTATTCACCCATGTCTACTCATACCTAGCAGCAGCAAACAATAGCAATAAAAGTCATAAAAATGTTTTCTAGAACCTAAAATTAATTATAAAGCACCATGATTTTTCCTAGAATTTATTTTGCAGTTTAAGGTCACTTTTTCCTACTATCTATTCAAACAAGCAATACTTTGTAAATTCAATATCACACCTCAAACCCTGCATGCAGACTCTCAAACTTTTCCTACCAGTTAAATATACCACAAAGTGTCCCCATAAAATCCAGCTTAATTTTTAGAGCAAGTTTCATATGGTAAGTATTTCCTATGTATTTTTATTGCACAAATACAACCCTAGGTGTAGATCTACCATTTGGCAGTCAATGCTAGGGCCACAAAATTCCTCAACAGATCCACATGTCACATATGTACTACCAATAAGATTTCATAATTTTTGGAATCCATTTAACCCACTTTTACTATTTACTTTGTTTTAGCATGCATGCAACATTCCAGGGGCAAAACTGTCATTTACCACTTCATCATCATGCTCATCTGATAGATCTACTCAATTGGAGTACAATGCAACTGATTTTTCATTTTTAGCATTTTTGTGGGATTTTTAGTGTTTTTTCAAAGTTCTAGCTAGAATAAATAGATTTTAAATCGAAAAATAACAGATCTTGGACCTATTCGTAATTGTTCATAGTCTCTAGAGGCTTGATCAATAGATCTGCAAGACTCATGGAACAGTGCACGAGACTAGATCGTAAAACATGGAAAATCAGGTGCTAGATCGCGAAACGGTCTTCTTCCTCCTCTCGACAGAGAGGGAGGGGGACGTGGCGCCGCGCGCCGGACCCGGCCCTGTGGGGCACGGCAGCTCAATGCAGAGGGTCAGGGAGGGAGAGGAGAAGGTGGGGAACCTTACCCCCAAGCTCAATCGATGAATGAGGTGGCGGAGAGGGCCAGCGACGAAGCTTGGAACGCGTGGAGCTTTGGCGACGGAATGTGGCTCGGGAGTGGGCTAATGTCGGCCTAGGTTTGAGGGGAAAGGTGGAGGGGAGGGCGAGGACAGCTAGTGTGGGGACAGGGAGGCATAGAATCGAGCGGAGGTGGCGGCGCGAGCTTGTCCCTGAGGTCTCTGTTAATGGCGACCAGAGGAAGCAGTGGAACGGGCTGGGAAGGAAGGGAAAGAGAAGAGGGAGGGCGCTGCTATCCACTTAAGGGTGCAGCCGGGGGAGGAGCGATCCGCATCACGAGGGGGGCTGCCGGCTCGGCAGTGCAAGTCCGGCCTGATCGGCGGGCCCACGCGGCAGTGAGAGTAAAATGGAGACAAAGGAAAACACATTTTGACTAGTTTTGTTTGCCTCTGAAAATCGCAAATTTGACTCATTTTAATTCCAAATTAGGGAAAACTCCAATTGGATGAATTAAAGCTCTCTTCATGATCTACATCTTTGTCAAAAAGCTTGGTACCAAGTTCTGCTGAAATTTTTGGAGAAATTTGAATTTGAAAAATCTGACTCAACTTTGACCGACAGTACTCACCACATTAAAAATTCCATAAGTCCATTTTAGGTTCATTTTCATGTAAGGTGAATTATACCAATGTTGTTTACAATTTCATAAGCTACAACTTTATTATATGAAGTTTTGTATGAAAGTGAACCTATCTCTCAAAAATTTGAATCTGCTTTACAGGCCTAGTTTGAACAGATTTTGCATGTCGACAGAAAAAAGGCCTTAAACTCTAAGCAAACCTTTATGCATGTCAAAGCACAAATTACAAAAGTTGTCCATCATGAAATTTTCTACACATTTGGTATATAAAGTTTCACCCAATTCACATTAGTATTAAAACTATAAGGCAAATTCCAAAGCAGTTGCAGAACATCTAGATTTAATTTGCTTCAAATTACTTATCCCACTCATGCCCTATACATGAAATGTCCATGAAATGATGCAATTAAGCTAATAATGCCAATGGAATGCACTTGAGATGCCAGGGACTTCGCGACCCACCCCCTTAAATAAATCTTGTCCCGAGATTTGATGTGATGTGGGTGGTTAGGTCGATTAGAGAGAGTGCATCGTAAATGAATTAAGTTTAGATCAACATTTAGAATTGCTGCAACACACCGATTTGAAGTGGACGGAAGAAAACCAGGATATTTAGTGCGTAGATATTCCTCTTGTTCCTAAGTTGCTTCTTCTTCGGAGTGATTACTCCAATGTACTTTATAAAAGTTCAGTGTTTTTCGCCGAGTTGATCTTTGCTTTTGGTCAAGGATTTTTATGGGATGTTCTTCGTATGTGAGATCTGGTTCAATCTGAATTTGGGATGTGTCTACCACTTTCTCCGGCACTCTTAAGCATTTCTTAAGTTGCGAGACATGAAACATGTGATGAACCGCAACAAGGTGTCGAGGTAAATTCCAACCGGTAAGCGACGGCTCCACATCTTTCAGTGATTTTGAACGGGCTGACGTACCTTGGTGCTAACTCCCCCTTCACTCCAAACTATTGTACTCCCTTCATAGGTGACACCCTGAGGTACACATGATCACCCTCATCAAAGACTAGTGGTCTCCTTCTCTTATCCAAGTAACATTTCTGCCTAGATTGTGCTCTCTTCAAATTTTTGTGTATGAATTTTACTTGTTCTTCGGCTTGCGTCACTAAGTCAGGGACACAAACAGTGAACCTCTATTTGAAGTGATGGTTTGAGGAACCCCTTGCAAAGATACAATCCGGGAAATGTACAATTCAGCATACTGTTTCGCTCGATAAGTGGTCCTGATAGGAATGAAATGAGCAGATTTTGTGAGCCTATTGATAATCACCCATATAGAATCATACCCTTTTTGTGTATGAGGCAAACCCACAATGAAATCCATGTGCACATCCTCCCATTTCCATGCCAAAACTTCAAGTGGCTGAAGCATACTAGCAGGCTTTAGGTGATCAGCTTTCACTCTCTGACACACGTCGCACTCAGACACATACTTGGCGATCTCTCGTTTCATACGAGTCCACCAAAACTTTTGTTTTAGATCTTGGTACATTTTATTGCTACCCGAGTGCATTGTGAACATTGAAGTGTGAGCCTCATCAAGTATTCTCTTCCTTAATTCCATGTCCTTAGGTACCACGAGATGATTTTTGAACCATAGGACGCCTTGGTCATCAAGTGTAAAACATGCTTTCTTCTCTTCGCTAATACCCTCACGAACCATACTCTTATCTTGCTTTTGTGCTGCAATGATTTGTACTTTGATTGTGGGTTCAATGATAAGATTATACAGTTTAGCTTTCTGCTCCGGAGGTATTTCAATTTCATTCATATCACAATAGATCACTCTTGCCGTAGGTCGAGCTTCTATTACATTGCAATGAGCTTTACAACTTAATGCATCAGCTACCACATTGGCCTTGCCTGGATGGTAGTGGATCTCCAAATCATAATCTTTTATCAACTCCAACCATCGCCTCTGCCTCATGTTAATTTCAGGTTTTCTAAAGATGTATTTGAGACTCTTGTGGTTAGTGTAGATGTGACATGTGTTGCCTAGCAGATAGTGTCTTCATATCTTCAGTGTGTGTAAAACTGCTGCTAGCTCAAGATCATGCGTTGGGTAGTTTGTTTCATACTTTCTCAGTTGGCGAGAGGCATAAGCTATTACTCTCCCTTCTTGCATTAGGACACAGCCAAGCCCATTGCCGAAGGCATCACAATACACATCAAAAGGCTTAGTGATGTCCGGTTGAGCTAGCACTGGTGCAGAGGTTAACAATTTCTTTAGTGTTTGAAAGGCTTCCTCACACTTCAGGACTCCAAGCAAACTTTGCATTTTTCTTAGTCAATGATATCATTGGCTTTGCAATCTTGGAGAAGTCCTTGATAAAGCAGCAGGTAGTAGCCCACTAAACCAAGAAAACTCCGGATCTCAGTCACGGTTTTGGGTTGCTTCCAATTCAGAACATCTTCTACTTTGCTAGGGTCAACTGCGACTCCTTTTTCAGACAGAATGTGACCTAAGAAACCCACTTCTTTCAGCCAGAAAGCACACTTGCTGAACATAGGCATAGAGCTTGTGTTCTCTAAGCCAGGTGAGTACAATCCTTAGGTGCTCTTCGTGTTCTTCTTCATTTTTGGAGTAGACCAGTATATCATCAATGAACACCACTACAAATTTGTCAAGTTCATTCATGAACACCGAGTTCATCATATACATGAAGAAAGCCAGTGCATTGGTTAACCCAAAAGACATGACCAAATACTCATATAAGCCGTATCTGGTAGAGAATGTTGTCTTTGGTATATCCTCTTCTCTGATTTTTATCTGATAGTAGCCAGACCTTAGGTCAATCTTCGAGAAGACCTTAGCCCCAGCTAACTGATCAAATAGAATATCAATATGTGGCAACAGGTATTTGTTTTTTACGGTCACTGCATTTAGTGGCCGATAGTCAACACATAGCATTTTCCCACCATGATCCTTCTTCTCAACAAAGAGAGCTGGACAACCCCATGGTGACGAGCTAGGCCGAATGAACCCTTTGTCTAACTGTTCTTGTAGCTGTGTTTTTAGTTCTTTCAAGTCGTCAGGCGGCATTCTATATGGCCTTTTTGACACAGGTGCAGTGCCTGGAACGAGCTCAATGGCAAACTCCACATCCCGGCCTGGTGGAAGACCAGGAAGCTCCTCCGGAAACACATCTGGGAATTCACACACAACCGGTGTCTTTTTAATTTCTTGCAATTCAATTGCATTCACCGTAGATGACATGTGTTTTTGATTTGGCATATGTATCTGCATAACCTTGCCACTTATACTAGACCTCAGTTGTACCGTCCGGCTGCCAATGTCCAGGACTGCATTATTTTTTGTCATCCAATTCATACCTAAGATGACATCAATCCCCTGGTGTGGCAGCACCACAAGGTTGGTAGTGAAATCTTCCTCTCCTATGCTCAATCTCAGCCTCTTCAGTATCAGATTTGTGTTAATCGGATTTCCAGGAGCAGTGATTTGATATTTCTCTTTTATGCAGGAAGTTTTTATCCCATGCTTAGGTGTATATGATTGACTAATAAAAGTATGAGTGGCCCCTGAATCGAACAACACGACGGTCGGTTGACCGTTGACCATGAACGTACCAGCGAGTATAGGCTCTCCAGCGGAGATCTGCTCCATGTGCACATAGTGCACCCACCCTGTCTTGGGTGCAGGTCCCTTCTGTCTGCCCTACTGACTGCCACCGATAGGGGTAGGACTCTGGATCCTACGAGGTGCCCTGCAGTCCTTGCTGAAGTGGCCGATCTTGCCGCAGTTGTAGCAAGGAGCACCGGACCCCGAGACAGTGGGAGCACGAGGAGCCAGTAGCTGTGCAGGTGCTCGGTAGGTGGGGTACTGCTGCTGCTGTGTCACCCTGTGGATCCACTCCGGCTAATTGGGCTGGACCACAAAGTGAGGCTACTGATAGTACTGCTGTGGTGGCTTGTAGGTGGTCTTCTGTTTCTGAGAAGAGCCAGAAGCTGTTGTGTTGGCCAGTTTCTTGCGCTTCTGGTCCTCATTGGCAGCACGGAGATTATTCTCCATGTCCAGTGTAGTGTCCACCAACTCAATGAAGCTCTAATAACGTCGTGCCAAGTGCATCCGGAGAGTGGGGTCTAGGCCATCCAAGAGCCTCTCTGCCCGCTCAAGATCGGTAGCAACATCCATAGGGGTATACTGGGAGAGGTGGATGAAAGACTGCACATATTGCATCACAGTCTTGTTGCCCTGCTTGAGATCCCGGAACTCTCGGCGCTTCTGTTCCATCAAGCTCGCTAGGATGTAGTGGGCCCAGAAAGCTTGACGAAACTCCTCCCAAGTGGGCTCATGGCCCTCTGGCTGCATGGCGAGGAAAGTGTCATACCACGCCCCTGCAGGTCCCTAGAGAAGCTGAGCCGCAAAGCGAGCCTTCTCTTGCTCAGTGATCCCTGGCAGAAGGGTAAACTTGGACTCGATGGTGCGAAGCTAGTCATCAGCTGCAAGTGGCTCAGGACAGTTGGTGAAGACGGGAGGCTGCAGCCCCTCGAAGTCCTAATAAGTGATGCCACGAGGCCGATGCTCCCGCGGTTGCTGCTGCCCACGGGCCTAGCGATCTTCCGCCAGAATGCGGATCAGCTCAGCCTGCTGAACCACCAGGGTTGCCAACTCCGGTGGGGGTGGAGCGCCTCGCGCTGGCTGCCCCAAGGACTGACCATTGCGAGTGTTCAGCATCTACAAAAATGAGGCCAGTCGTGTTTAGTCCAATCACTTTAGTGCAATTGATGCGGCATTAAAGTACCATAGCATCAATGATATGTCACGAATACATGAAAACATGTAAGTAATCAAAATCACTTAATTGCACATAAAGAGTTAGCCTTCATCTCGCAAAGCTGGACAATCGCACACCGTAGGCAAAAGTAAATGTGCAGTTTTGATGTGCAGGATAGGGTCTCTGAATTTCCACGACTTGAGTGCCTAAACTGTTGATTTGGGTGAAAGTCAAAATATGAAAGTTGCTCAAAACTTAGTTCCTCAAATCTTTCTTATATACCATTTTGAGTGATCAGATTTGTACTATGAAGAAAATTTTGGATTACCCACTGCTCTCAGGTTTTCAGCCCAAATCTGGGATGGTTAATGGTTCAAATAAAGCTGAACTATCCACATTCCGTGCATTTTCACCTCATGACACCCATAGAAAAGTTTTTCCTTATCTTGTGCTCTATAACTTTGTTATGTATAGTTTTGATCACTTCCTTTTGATTCTTGGTCGAATTTCATCATTCATCAGTGCATGTCAATTCTGTCCAGATTCTGAACTTAAATGTTTTTTACTATATCTCTCCAACCAAACTGTTTTAGAGGAAACTTTATATATCAAAGTTGTTCTAGACTTCACATTCTACAAGTTTGGTATATAATCCCCAGCTTGAATCCACCAACATCTGATTGGAACATGCGCTTCTTCCACGTTGGCTGTTTCAGTCCAGAATTCAGATTCAAAGAAATCTGACCGTAACTTGGAAACAAAACACATTCGGAAGAAGCTCCAATCGACAAAGTTGTGCATCCAGAAGTTCTCAACAAGTTTTCTATACAAAATTTGGTCCAAAACCCTCCAGATTTCATGCCACACTCAGATTAAGCTGCTGCAGTCCAGAATTTCAGATTGCAACCAAAACAAGATTCGGGTGCAATTTTCAAACTCATGGCGCACTACATCATTCCAAATCATCCATAAGCATCCAGTAGCCACTACATTCATATTAGAGGGTCTTAGCAAGTTTAAAAGATCTACTATTACATACTTGGGGTTGTCACACCCACCATAAAACGATGCATCATCCCAGAGTTCGAGCATCCACTTACATGGCTTACACAAATGAGTTCTCTCGAACCTCACCATTGTTTAGTATAGCCATGATAATATGCATGGAGCGGCATAGTACAAAACATACCTCATAACACGCCACATATACAAAAGATGGGTCACCAACTGTCACACCACACAAACCACTCAAGCCACAGAGTGAGCATCAGGCACTGGGGCATCCACCGCCTATGCAGAGGAAAGCACAACCGGAGGATTCTGCCCAAGGGGAGGGTACTGCTGCTCAAACTCTGCAATGCGCTGCTACAACTACCCTGTGAACTAAGCCGCAGCCCCCCAACATACCCTAAAGCTCGTGGAGGTGCGCGTGGTGTGCCTGCAAGTCCTGCTTGAGCTCTCCGACCTGCTGCTGGGCCTAAGCGAGAGCAAGCTGACGCTGCTCGTCCTGTGCCGCACAGGGCCACCAACTGTGCCTCCAGCTCCTACACACGGGCCTGAGACTCCTGGTGTAGGTCAAGGTAGTGCTGGGCATGGTCCTCGGAGCGAATGCACATCCCGTGCATGTTCTGGGAGAACTCCATGGTCGCGGCATGCGGCCTGGTGTCGATCCGCTCCTGCAGCAACTCGTGACGGCAGACCCACTCGTCGTCGTAGTCATCGGTAGGGAGGTAGCACAGCACAGAGGCACCTGCCATGCCCGAGCTAGTCAGCTCAGTGATAGCCGCCAAGGCTACCTTCTGAAGAGCCTTCTCCTCGTTGGCCCCATAGACGGAGAGTCTCTGCTCCCCCGCAAAAGGACCAGCGGGAAGGGTAACACTAGCAAGGCAGCTCCCCTTGTCGTGATCTGTCTGCATGGAGTAGTAAGGACAAGGGCGACGCCTCATCTCCCTCATGGCCCTGCAAAGGATCTAAGAGAGGACGCACTCGTTGCGGCAATGAGTGTGAAGTCTCCCACCCTCAACGTAAGGGGGAGTGTGGGTCACGGGTAGAAGAGGGACAGCCTTCTGCCCGACCCTGTGAAGTCCCCTCCTGCTCACAGCCTTACGTGTGGTCTGCTTGGTCCTAGCCATCTGTTTTAAATAAGAAAGACTTTTAATCAGTGAGTTGCATTAGTTCAAAGAATTTAATTAAAGGAACGAGCAGAAAACATATTCTTAGATCATGATTTATCTTATTTGACTTTTAACCATAACCCTGGAATCAATAGAACAATAGTATGATGCATGATTCGTCCTATTCGGTCTCACATCTCACGTCCTATATTCAGCATACATAACTACCGATATTTCGGTGACACATATGCACGGCACTCCCTAATGCAACTATTCGTTCTCTACTCGTTCTTAATTTCGCACGTGGTTAGTGTACCTGGAGAAAAATGGATGTTCATAACATCATCACCATCACCATACATTACCACTCTAACCCTAAAAGTGGCATCCACGATTTTTTTTAAGCTACGTCCAGTGGACGACGTAGTGGCGCTATTTCTCTCAACACACCCAACGTTCCTCCAGTAGTGGAGAATTGCTGGGGAAAGAAATGGTGACTAACAAGATCTAATTATAATTTTGGTCAAAGAAAGAATGATCACGAAACACTTCAATGGCGTGACCACCCCCCTTAAAAAGATCTATCCTATCAGCATGAATGCAAGGTTCGCAACAGTCCGCAAATCCCAATAGCGTTCCACCAGTACTGGGGACAGCTATAGCTGAAATATTGCTTCGCAAAGCGCCGAATACGCATATGAGTTCTATCTAGGTCAGAATGTTAGCGATGTCACCTGGTAATACACTAACATCCTTAATATGGGCATATCGGGTACTCTCATTTTTCAATTACTTGAAAAGGGATTTTGAAAATAGGTTTGCAAATCAAAACTGGATGATATGACTATTGTCTGTGTATGATCGGCTCTGATACCAGCTGTGGCAGAACTGCCGATTTAATCCGGGCTAAGCACACCTGCCACCTCTGGCTTGCAGTGTGATTAGACCAAACTAAACCCGGTCGTCCGTCGACAGTCAAAAGGCACCCGATATTACCGCCATCGTACACATCCAGCCCTCGATGGAGCCACAACAGTTACATCATCACACAGCTAGTTGAATATAGCATAAGTAGACTTCGTTTACAAACCGGTTCGAAATAAAAATACAAGTTCCAAGATAGAGCCATCACACGGCAAGTTTAAAGGTATCTCGTAGCAGAAATTTAAAGTTCAGAATTCATGACAACATCCAAAAGACTAGCATAAAAAGAAACAACATCGAGCCCACCGATGTTGCTCCTGTGCCACACATACGCACTCTCAACCCTGATGCATGCATGCACCGCCTCCAACACAGGTGCACACAAGGATCTCCATACCTGCGTTCAAAATGTGGGGGCAAACCCTGAGTACTAATTACTCAGTAGAACTTAATGGATTGGCTTACAGCTGACGCAAAGCTTGCTTACTAATAAATGGATCCTTAACCATTGATTTTAAGCAGTGATATAATCAACATAAAGTAACAAGTTTTCATCATTTGCATATATCATCAACATAATAATAGATTGCAGAAATGTAAGCAGTACAATACAAGCATGTGATATTTGAAATCATGAGTAACAGTTATATCATATTCAAGTAGTTACTATGTTGCCCGTGTGCAATATCAGCATTCCCACACTAGATGGGCATCAGCGATTCGAATCAATTTTAATTCCCGGGAATAACTATCATGCCAGGGGTATATGCTTACTAGCCATCGCGTTTCCACATATAGCCCCCATCTCCACCTGTCTTGTCCTAACATTCAAAGCGCCCCCACCTAACCCCTGGGTTGTGCCCTCTTAGGAGCGTTACCACAGTGCACTGGGTCAGCCCTCCCTCGAGTACAAGCGCCCTCGGGCCCATCGGCCTCCTACAAGTGGATGGGCAGCACCTCAAAAACTTTGGACGAGCCCAGGTAAGAGTTTCACCGGTCCCACGACCCAGATAAGCATTCTAGCAATGTTACGCCGACTAGTAGGCGAACAGCGGATGGGCCTTAAATGACTCAGGCGGAGTGCATAGGGGCGACATCATGAAAATTAAATACTGAAATAAAACCACCACCCGGTCTCCAGTTAATCATGAGCATAAGTAATAATTGCCATAAAAGTAATATCTTTGTGATTTTGAAATCATCTACGCGACAAGTGACTCCATTCACCCGTGTCTACTCGTACCTAGCAAATTCTAGGCAAACTCGTCCTACGAACCTTATGTATAGGTGCTAGGGCCAGGGCGGCCAGGGAATCTAATGCAAGTGTTTTCAGTCAACTCCTAATGTTGATGCGTAAATATCAAGCAATTAACATTGTATTAGCTGGATGAATTATGGTCCTACCTACCCTCTTCACTAGGGTCAGTAGCCGCCTCCGGAGCGTAGTCGGGCACCGGCTGCTGGTCTTCTTGCTCCTGGTTCTGCTCTTCTTTTGGCTCCTCCACTACCGGCTGCTCCTGCAGGTGATCCTCGCTCATGGGATCTATATGCACAGCATAATGCAATATGAGTGAAGGAGATGCAAATGCTTGCATATGGTGCAGATGAAATGTAATTAACCGTAAGCAATAAGTGGAGTTATGCATTTTCGTGTCAAATCTTATTCAATACTAAGAAATCGTACAAACCATCACCTAATATAGGTTAACATATCGCATGTGACAACAGAAGGGCTCGCAGCAAGCGGACAAACCCTGATTTAAGCAACACTAAGCATACATGGCAAGTCTACCTCAACTCAGTTAAGTAAATTTTATTTACCCTTAGTTTTAATCTCTCAAGTTGAGTTTTGGATCTTAACCCATTCCAAATGCACTTAAACAATTTTTGACATGAAGATTGCTATAATAAAAGGTCATTGACCAAATTTCAGCCACATAATTGTTGTAGATAAATTACTAGAATTTCAGCAATTTTACTTAGCCATTAAATTCTCGTTATAATTAGCAAAAAAGGATTCTAACCTTCCCATTTTAACAGCAAGCATAATAGGGCATAAACTTCATGTACAAAAATCAGCAAGCAAAATATCCGAGATCTGATAGGACATCTATTTTCCATATATTTATTTTAGCTTATTTAGCTTGCAGCAGCAAACAATAACAATAAAAGTCATAAAAATGTTTTCTGAAACCTAAAATTAATTATAAAGCACCATGATTTTTCCTGAAATTTATTTTGCAGTTTAAGGTCACTTTTTCCTATTATCTATTTAAACAAGCATTACTTTGTAAATTCTATATCACACCTCAAACCCTACATGAAGACTCTCAAACTTTTTCTACCAACTAAATATACGACAAAGTGTCCCCATAAAATCCAGCTTAATTTTTAGAGCAAATTTCATATGTATTTTTATTGCACAAATACAACCCTAGGGGTAGATCTGCCATTTGGCAGTCAATGCTAGGGCCACAAAATTCCTCAACAAATCCACATGTCACATATGTATTACCAACAAGATTTCATAATTTTTGGAGTCCATTTAACCCACTTTTGCTATTTACTTAGTTTTAGCATGCATGCAACATTCTAGGGGCAAAACTGTCATTTACCACTTCACCATCATGCTCATCTCATAGATCTACTCAATAGGAATACAATGCAACTGATTCCGGTGACGAAGCTTGGAACGCGCGGAGCTTCGGCGGCAGAATGCGGCTCGGGAGTGGGCTAATGTCGGCCTAGGTTTGAGGGGAAAGGTGGAGGGGAGGGCGAGGATGGCCGGCGTGGTGACGGGGAGGCGCGGAATCGAGCGGAGGTGGTGGCGCGAGCTCGGCCTCGAGGTCAGGAAGCACTGGAACGAGCTGGGGAGGAAGGGAAAGAGAAGAGGGAGGGCAATGTTGTCCACTTAAGGGCACGGTCGGGGGAGGAGCGAACCGCATCGTGAGGGTGGAGCCATACGCCGTCGTCCACGCGGCGGCTGCCGGCTCGGCAGTGCCAGTTCGGCTGGATCGGCAGGCCCACGCGGCAATGAGAGTAAAATGGAGAAAAAGGAAAACACATTTTTACTTGTTTTGTTTGCCTCTAAAAATCACAAATTTGACCCATTTTAATTCCAAATCAGAGAAAACTCCAATTGGATCAATTAAAGCACTCTTCATGATCTACATCTTTGTCAAAAAGCTCGGTACCAAGTTCTGTTGAAATTTTGGGACAAATTTGAATTTGAACAATCTAACTCAACTTTGACCGACATTACTCACCACATTAAAAATTCCATAAGTCCATTTTAGGTTCATTTTCATGTAAGGTGAATTATACCAATGTTGTTTACAATTTCATAAGCTACAACTTTCTTATATGAAGTTTTGTATCAAAGTGAACCTATCTCTCAAAAATTTGAATTTGCTTGACAGGCGTAGTTTGAATAGATTTTGCATGTCGACAGCAAAAAGGCCTTAAACCCTAAGCAAACCTCTGTGCATGTCAAAGCACCAATTACCAAAGTTGTCCATCATGAAATTGTATACACATTTGGTATATAAAGTTTCACCCAATTCACATTAGTATTAAAACTATAAGGCAAATTCCAAAGCAGTTTCAGAACATCTAGATTTAATTTGCTTCAAATTACTTATCCCTACTCGTGCCCTATACATGAAATGTCCATGAAATGATGCAATTAAGCTAATAATGCCAATGTAATGCACTTGAGATGCCAGGGGCATCACACCCAAAAGGGTCTCAAGATTTAGATTACACCAAGGATTTTGTCCCAAGCAACCACCCTCAACTTCCCTCTTGATTTGGGGGCTAAATCCTATGCTAACCTCTCTAGAAATGAAGCACAAGGCTTGAGGACGAAAATCACAGGACAAAAGACTAACCCTAGCAGCCAGGAGAGGTTAGAATGACCGGCCTTTGTCCTATTTATACCCTAGTGATGTTTAGACAGTATTGCACTTAGGTCCCTACAACTAGAAATGCCCTAAGGGGCTGAAACGAAAAAGTAAAAGATATTTCGGGACGGACAACCACGATGAAGTCTCGATCTTCGTAAGTTCCACGCAATCCTCGGCCGTTCTCCACATGGCCAGTAGTCCAATCTGCGGTCAGCTCCCGATTTTGAACTCAGAAACCGAGAAACTTACGGATTTCCTTCCTGGGCCTAGAACAGCCCACTCCACTCTATCTCGATGAGAATTGAGCCCATTCGCCGACTCTTGGTAACTTGGTGATAAGGTAGCGGATTTGAGCGAATCCGCCAATGCCCTCGGATGTCTTCGCGCGATGCACTCGGATTGGAGCACCATGGAGGCACCCGGCATCCCCTGTCCATCGAGGCCGTCTCGCAGTCCTTCGGAGGTCTTATACTTGCCGTCACCGTGCTGCTCCTCCGTGTACCGAACTCCCATGGCGACCGACGCCGAGCATGCCTCCTGTCCTTCAGAGGACTTTCTACTCTATCTACCTCAACTCCATCGAAAGGCTTGTGCCCAAGTCCTTCTGAGTCTTGACTTCTGTTGACAATCACTCATCACTCTAGAGGCAATGGAGCCAGTCCATTGTTGGCTCTTAGTAGGACTCTTGCATTGGAACAAAAACTATTTCCCTACACATTCCAAGTGAGAGCAACCACCTGTTTTTGGCACTGCATAAGCCCTCCATCTGCAGCTCTAAAGTCAGCCTTTGCACAAGGTATTGTTGCTAAACCAAGCTTCTCCACCAAATGTTCGCTAACAAAAGTACCAATGCTCCCCGAATCCACCAAGAACAATAGCTGATACTTCCCAATCTTGCCCAATAGCTTCATTATTTTCAATTTCTGCACTGGTGGTGGTGCAGTGGTTTCCACCGTCAGTACTTCTTCACTTGGATCAGTGCTCTCATCCCCTGAGTCTGATAGCTGTAAATCATGTAGCTCAAAAATATCCAGAAATTCCTCCAACACATGTAATGGAATCTGTTTAGGGCATTTGTGGTTCTGTCCCCATTTCTCTCCACACTTGAAACATAATCCATTGGATCTCCTGAAAGCTTTGAGAGCAGCCAATTTATCTTCTGTAGTGCTCTTCTCGGACTTAGATCCCTCATCTTTTTTTTGAATAGTTTTGAACTTGTCACTTTGGAACTTCTGACTAAATTTGTCAGTGTCTCGACTATCAATTCTCTAGGACAACTGTTGCTTGGAACTTTCTAATTCCTCTTCTTGTGATAGGGCCAATGCGCTGGCTGCCTACACATTGTGTGGCCGATGCAAAGCAATTGGAGCTCTGATCTCTTCTCTCAGGCCACCCAAGAACCGAGTAACGAAATAGGTATCATCATAGTTGGTATTGTACAAGAGAATCCCATAAGATAACTGCTCAAATCTCTGAAGATCTTCTTACACCGATCCCACTTGTTTCAGGGCATCCAACTGCTTCAGCTGAAGTTGGTATTGATCTTTGTCGAATCTCTCAAACACTGCTTCACAGAAAACTGACCAGTTCAGAATTCGGACTCTCCGCTCCACAGTCTGTAGCCAAGTAGAAGCAGTCCCAACAAAATTCAACGCTGCGAACCTTGTCTTCATGCCCTCACCAATCTAATAGACCTCGAAGAACATCTCGCAGCGATCACGCCAAAGACGAGGGTTATCACCATCGAATTTCAGAAACTCCAATTTAGGCAAAGAGGGTGACCAAAATACATGGTCAGAAGAAGTGTGATCTGGGGAGATTATGCGCTAGTACATACCTGTGACCGGGTGTGGCGGGGAGGATCCGAGGATTCCCCCGCCAACATCCCGGTGGTGATTGTCTTTGCGGTGCCCATGGGGCCTTCCACCGAGCGACGCAGATGGGCACGTCGCCCCTGGTGGCAGGTAGGTGGAGGTCGAATGCCTCGCTTCCATCCGCCCGCGCCCGATGTGGATGCGGCGGTGGAGCGCTCGCAGCAGGCCGATGTGGCGTCTGCGTTGACAGACCTTGTCCTTCGTACGGCGGCAGTGGTGGCCGCGCCTCCAATCGGCCGATGCGGTCCGTGGTCACCTCCGCCTGCTTCAGGAGTGTACCGAGCGACACCTCTGCAGCGGAGCGCCATGAGTCGATGCTGGTGACATTGTCGAGCAACTGCTGAAGCACTTGTTCAACGCCTACTGCTTGGAGAGAGTCTCCAGATTGGCCGCCATTTGCGCCTGAAACTTGGTTGGTTTCTTCACTGGTGCCAAGATGATGAATCACGAATTTGGGAAAAATTTTGCTCCCGAAATCCGTTGGCTCTTGATACCAGATGTCATGAACCGATAGAATCAATTCACTCAACACACCAGGGATTGTATTTCACATAAGACAGAATCAGAGTTCATAGAACAGGAAGAGAGAATTCAGAGAGAATGTTCAGAGAGAGGGAGGAAGCAACTGAATACGAGAAAGGAATAAGAGTCTGAACATTTCGTTATTCCCCCCCTTCCTCCGATGCCGTCCTGGCTTATATACTCGCCAGCTGCTACTCTATACCTACTCGGCCCATGCAAGCCAATTCAGCCTAGGCACACGACGAGGGATGCTTCTCTTCATTCATTCTGTTACTTGTCCGTGACAGCCACCCACAACTCCCCCGGCAACGACGCCCGTTGCCCTCACCTCCCCCGGCACGCGCTACTTCATCTGTGGCTTCCCTGGCCACTGCGCCAGAGGCATGAAGCTTTAGGTCGACGTCCAGCCCAGCGCCACATCCATCGCCTCCGCCCGTTTCCGCCGCTACCAAGACCACAGCCACCGGTTTCGCCCTCGCCGTTGTCATGCTCGCCGAAGGCCTCATGGCTTATTAATTAGTACTAGTAATTACTAGTTACCGTTCTTTTGATTGTCGTATTCTTTCGAGAGAGAATGCACGACCGATACATGCATGTACGTATAGGGTCAGCATCATAGTACTATAGCATATCACCTCTATATATTCAGATTTCAGACTGGCCTTCAGGCTTATTTTGTATGTGTACCCAATCGATTTTTCAGACCGAGGTGACGATGACTAGAAAGTCTTGTGTTGCATGCATTTATTTTTAGTAGAAAAACGCCCGTACGTTGCAATGGGAGAAAACCATATATCATCGTATTCTAATTTTCTTATTTGACAACAGAAAATAAACATATATTTTACATGTCTATATACAAAATGTTATGTATTATCATATAATATATTGATTTAAATTACGACCTGGGGACCTTGAAAAATGAAGTCTTACTCAAAATTCCCCTTTTTTTCCTTTATTTTTGAATTATTAAACGAACGTATGACATTAATATTTTTTAGTGCTGCTATGCAAACTGTCCATGTGTTGCTATATATGTGCCAGGTACACAAAACAACAAATTAACATATGCATGGACATCAAAATTCTTATTCATTTTTTGAAACAGAAGTATATAATATCAGCAAAATGACAATCTGGAAAAAGAATTGAAGATTCAATCAATCATATAATGTCTTTACCAAAAATCGGTGTTGATGCTTGTGACGTACGCCTGCACACTGCTAGACTGTTAGACCGTCTCCAGCAGTTTGCATATCCACTTGACTATTAGCGCTATATTGTCTCTTTATACCATATACAGTGTTTTTACACGGTCTGCGTGCCTCTGTGTAGGAAATACCACGATGCTATGTTGGGCTCCGTGGGAACTGGAAAGAGGCCACCGTTCGAAGGCCCGCAACGCAATCGACAGGCAAGGTGAGGCACCACGTCTGCTCGTTCGTGATTGATGACTCATGAGACACACTTGCATCGTAGAGATTGATCGGCCGTCAATGGATCAAATCAATCAGGCTTTAGTTCCTATATGTGCATGGTAGGGGATTTGATCGCCCGTCGACGGATCAAATCAACCAGGCTTTGTTTTCTTATTATATGCAGGGATCAACCAATCACGAAACGTGCGGAAGTGGATGGGATACGGACACCTTGTTACGTTTGTAAAAGAACGGATAGAAAAAGAGCCAAATTAGAGGACGGTGTCTTCCAGAAGCAGCGATAGAGTGGTCAAAAAAAGAAGCAGCGATAGAAGGTAATAGAGATGTAAAAATATATAATTGAATTCAGTTCGGATTAAGATTAGAATTAACATGGCATCAATTAAGACTGGTCCCACATACCATGTTTGTGAGGAGACAGATAAGAATCATTATTCTCTCTAATATTAGGTAGAGATAGAGATAGAGATTACAGCAATATATATAGACAAAAATTATGTAACTATATCTTTATCTATACCTCAGATCTGCGTCTCCTCAGATCCTTTTCTTCCGCCTCTTGCTCGAGTCCGGTACGCCGCCGTATCCGACGACATTACGCCCCAGGTATGACTTATGAGAGAATAATAAATCAACCTTCAAACTCACGGTGGAAGTAGAAAAAAAAAGTTGACAGGATTGATGAGTCGACAGTAGTCCGTGGATCAACAAGAAGCACAACTACGAAGGAAGAAATCAACCCTAGATGACCAAAAGAGAAGAACAAAGACGAGCAAAAATAACGACAGAGAACAGAGTGGCTCCTAAGCAGCCAAGCCTCGACGCCGAGGACAGACTTGCCTAGGCTGGCCATCCGAAGCCGAACCACCGCCGCAGCCAGCTGCTAGCAGGGGCACAGGAGCAGCCACGCAGCACAAGGAGACAAAGCTGAGTGGAGAGAGGCTGACTCAAACAGCGTCCGACGATGACACAGGCACAGGCGCCACACGCGGAGCCGGTGGGAAGTGAAGCCGCACGGCGAGCCCACCGGGAAGGGCTTGGAGCTCCTCACCAAAAGATCTGGCTGCGTACGGCACCAGGCCCACAAGAAGTCAACGAGAATCTATCACGAGGATAAGGTTACTTTATTTTTCAAGAAGATCCTCCTTTATATTTAAAAAAATTGCACAAAAGTTGCACAAACCAATTGCAGAATCATTCTGTATTTTACAACAGTCCAAAAACGGTACATAGATCATAGGTGATTATTTTTATGAACTATTTGTAAATCATTGTGATTAGTTATTTATGTTTGTATTAGGGCCCTTTGGTTTAGGGGTGTAAGCAGGCCGGCTAAAAGGTCTGGCAGCCACGTCCGCTAGAAAATGACTTGCTGCTGGACCTCCTAGTTGGCCCGCTTACACCCATAATTCTGTTCAATAATGCATTAATTCACACACAGTAATATTAACATTATTTTGTGATGCTGGCTGACAAGTCACTTGGAAACAAATCCTCCTATGCTGCTGCAAATCATGAGTGAATTGTTGTCTAGCACTACAACGAGGGGCTAGATAAAGACATCTAGGCATGCGCTGGCTGCACGCATAAAATCCGTGAACCTTTCTAATCTATTACTGTAATAATTTTTTCTTAAAGTACATAGCTCTTGGAATAAATGATAAAATTGTATTAGCCGTGACAATGCAAAGAGAGGATAGTATTTTTCCTGCCAAAAGATTCCATCCACCCATCTTGCTAATGAGATCAATCTAATTCAAAGCTGAGTTGAATTCGAATTTATCGTGGCTTAGGTTTGAACCGCTAAGCAAACCGCATGAAAACAGAAATTTAGGTCGTACACCAACTATGTTATCAACGCTCTATATTTCAGCAAAACCAACACTTAGGCGTAGCCAACCCTAAAGAGATAATATTATCAACGCAATTAACATCGCCCTAAAATTTACTGGGATTGAACAGAAATTGCCAAAATAATATGGCATGAATAATATGTTAAAGTATAACAGCAAAGTCCATACAAAATGAGCGCCCAAGTTGCATACTAGCTCTTTTTCAAACGTTCTATATATCAACGAAATACTAAATAGATAAACTTTCCAATATAACCGATACCATCCAAAATTAGCTTGCAGCCAATGGGAGTGGTCAAAACAGAATGACATAATAGGCCAAACTATAAACACCATTTTACATTAAAATAAAAAGCATTGAAACAACACAATAAAAATGTCGGTACAAAACTTATACATCACACATTGTTGCTAGACTACCCATAGCAACACACACGGACATTTCTGCTGGTAAGCAGTAAAGTACATATTCCGGAGCGGGTATGATTTAGGCTAATAGTATAATGCTGGCGTTTGTTGCTAACTATGCATCACAGTTTATATATATGTTTCAGATTCAACATGCATGGACTACTACATAAACAGATACGTGTTAAATGCATTACAAGGCGTGTGCTACAGTAGTAGTTTGTAACCTGTGGGGCAACCATGATGAAGCCAAAAGAGGCAAGGTGTTTCAGAACTCGTTTAGTAATGCTTCTGGAGGCAGAAGCAAGAGCATGGCGGCAGGGAATGTTCCTGCATCCTTGGGAGCAGCAACCATGATCGGGACCGGTGGTGTCGGATCTGTGCCGTGATCCACTGAAATCAGCTCAACTGCAAGCTTCCCTGGCTGGAACCCTGAGGTGACTGTACTCTCAAGAACCTCGGTGCTTAGGTTCTTGGCCTCTACTGCCTCTACTGCTGCTGCCATCTCTTTGTCACTCACTCAATGTAGGTGCTCATCCATTTTATATCTATACCTAATATTAAAACAAATAAAGATTTATGGTCCGTTCTATAAATGGGCCCCACTTGTCAGCCTCCCAGTACCTGCATATCCAGTCTCTCCGTGTCGTCTGGTCCGTCGCCCTTCGTCCGTCTGTCAAAACCGGCTACGTAATTAGGTCCAACACTTCCGCAGTCCGTGTCTCCTCAGATCATTTTGCTCCGCCTCTTGCTCGAGTCCGGCATGCTGCTGTATTCGACAACATTACACCCAAGCCAGGTGCGACTTACGAGAGAATAATAAATCAATCTTCAAACTCGAGCTAGAAATAGAAAAGAGAAAAAATGACGGGATCGATGATCGACAGCAGTCCGACAGATCGACAAGAAGCACAACTACGAAGGAAGAAATCAACCCTAGACGACTAAAAGAGAAGAAGAAACACAAGCAAAAATAACAACAGAGAACGGAGTGGCTCCTAAGCAGCCAAGCCTTGATGCTGGCCTCTCCTTTCACGCGTCCGCACACCAGAGCACCATCTCACGGCATCCCTGAGCCTCACCATTCACCACGGTCCACGGCAGAGGGCAGACTTGCCTAGGCTGGCCATGCCGAAGCCGAACCTCCACCGCAGCCAGCTGCCGGCAGGGGCATAGGAGCAGCCACGAAGCACAAGGAGACAAAGCTGAGTGGAGAGAGGCTGACTCAAGCAGCGTCCGACGATGACGCAAGCGCAGGCGCCACATGTGGAGCCAGTGGGAAGTGAAGCCGCACGGCGAGCCCACCGGAAAGGGCCTGGAGCTCCTCACCAAAAGATCTAGGTGCATACAGCAATAGCCCACAAGAAGTCAATGGGAATCTATCACGAGGATAATGTTACTTTATTTTTCAAGAAGACCCTCCTTTATATTTAAAAAAAATACACAAAATGTGCACAAACCATTTGCAAATCAGTTCCAAAAACTGTACATAGATCATGGTGATTATTTTCATGAACTATTCATAGATCATTGTAATTAGTTATTTATGTTTGCATTAGGGCCCTGCAATTTAGGGATGTAAGCGGACCAGCTAGAAGACCCAGCGGGAAGTCATTTTCTGGCCACGTCCACTAGAAAATGACTTCCCTCTAGGCCTTCTAGCCGGCCCGCTTACACACCTAGTTCGGTTCAATAACACATTAATTCATACACTGTAAAATTAACATTATTTTGTGATGGGTGGAAACAAATCCTCCTATACTGCTGCAAATCATGAGTGAATTGTTGTCTAGCACTTTAATGAGGGCCTAGATAAGGACAGCCAGGCATGCGCTGGCTGCATGTATAAAATCTGTGAACCTTTCTAATCTATTACTGTAATAATTTTTTTCTTAAAGTACGGGTTTTTGGAATAAATGATAAAATTGTATTAGCCATGGCCATGGAAAAAGAGGATAGTATTTTTCCTGCCAAAAGATTCCATCCACCCATCTCGCTAATGAGATCAATCTAATTCAAAGCTGTGATACTCTGTATCTTAACCACTCTTTAAGTGCATTGGAGCATGTCACCTTATGCATAAGTCCAAGATGTTTTGAGCCAAGGTTTCAAATTCTTCAAATTTAGAGTGAATTTAAACCTTCTTAAAAAAAACCTAGCTTACCCAAGGGCAAAAATATAAAGGGGTAGTTTAAAATAGGCCCTTTCCTTTTTACTCTTGGACCTGGTGGCAATTCTTTTTATTTAAGGGGTTAAAAAGGAAAAGGTAAAAGTAAAAAAAAGAAAAAGAAATGGAGGGGGGCGGCAGCCCAGCCACGCGCCAGCCCGGTCGTGTCGTTGGGCTGCGCTGGCCGCGCGCCCGCCTGCCACCGAGGCGGCCCGCTGCACAGCGGTGCTGGCAGGTGGGGCCCGCCCTGGTGTCGTCCTCCTCCAGCCGGGGGGGGCGGGGAAGGAGGGAACTGAGCCCCTCACTCGCCCCACTCCGTCCCCCCGTCGCCACCGCTCTCCACCCCGTTCCGCTGCGCCCTGCCGCCTGCCTCTGTCCCCACCTCCGCCAACCCTCCGCTCCGCGCCGTGCCTCGTCCTCAGTCTCCACCATCCGAGGTGAGCCGCCCCCACCCTTTCGCCGTTCCCCCACCGCCCGAGCCGCTACGCTCCGGCTAGCGAGCGCATCGGGTGCTCAACGCCCATGCGCGGGTCGCGCGGGGAACCGTTGGCCCCGGTGACCGCTTCCGCCACTGCGAGGTGGCCTCGCCGCCGCATTCGCTTGGGCGGGCGCCATGGCGCCGCGGTGCGTGCGCGCGCGCCGCTCGGGAGATGAGGGGAGGGAGGAGAGGAGAGGAGAGGAGAGGAGAGGAGGAGAAGGGAAGAGGGGAAGAGTGAGGAGGAAGGGGGGAGCACGTCGCCGGGGTGGGTCTCTGCCGGCAGGGACCCCCGCTGGCAAGGTCGAGGCCAGCCAGCTGGGCCAGCCCAGCTGGGCCGCCCGCCCCGGTGGGCCGCTAGCCCATGCGGCCGATGGGCCGAGCCGAAAGGGGGAAGGGGAAAAGCAAACTTTTATTTTCGTTTTCTTATGGGCTGGACCAAATGTATTTCTGATTTTTGTTTTAATATTTTCTTAATTCTATTTAAGTATTTATTTAATCTTTAGTTTAATCTGTTTAGATTAATTAATTATTTATTTTATTAATTTATATAAATATTATTTATTCCTAAAAAGAAATTAAATTAAAGCATATGTAATTTTAAAAATAGATTCTTAATTTAGAAAATATAGAAAAATTCATAAAAAATATTAAAAATATAAAATTAATTCTAAGAAAATTCATTCGAGTCCTAGGACAGTTAGTTAAGCCCTGAAGGCCCAAATGTTTAACCCTGGCCACCTTTTTTCTTTAGAAAATTGTACGCTTTATTTTTTCAACAGGTTGATCATCCTCATCTTTCAAACTCCTGCATGTCATTGTCCTAGGTACGCTACTCCCCGTAACTCCAGTTGAAGAGTCTTCCACCGTAGCAGAAGCCCCTGAAGCCGGTGCTTCCGAGCCATCCACCGCCCTAGAGGGAATAGTTTTCGAGCTGACCGCCGACGTCGATCCTTTGACCCAAGGCAAGCCCCGGTGCATCGCCTTTCTTTGAGTCCTTTAAATAAAAATGGGTTATGCTTGTGCACTAGAGCTAGGAGTTGGTTGAAACCCTAAAGCATGGTTACCCAATATCCAGCATAAAGATTCTATACGCTATAGACGGCTTAGGTGGCATAGGCCTAGAACGGAATTCTTTTACTAAAGTTAATGGGTTAAGAATGAGAAGGATGTTAATAATTTAATAGACATACGGCGGGATCAGTTTCGCTTTCGAATATTTTATGCTATGAGTATTGCCATGGACCTTGATTCTGCCTGTGTCTCATAAGGCCGTCCGATGTGTGGCCTGGTTGGGCCGAACGCAGCCTCATTCACTTGCCATCCTTAACGGGCTCCGGTAAACCTCTCATCCTATTGTACCTAAGTGCATAACTCGACGAGACCAACTGGAAGGAGGAGGTTGTGCGGGTGTCGAAGGACTGACACCCGGGTTTGGTGAGGATGGTTCCGACTAGGTGGCATTGGATGTTGGGTTGTCGTATGCGGGGTCAGTGTACATGCATACGACGGGTGTTTGAGTATCCCTCTCGAGAGGTTGGAAAAATCGATTCGAATCGTCTGTGGCTTGCCGGTTGTAAGCTGCCTGATTCCACATCAACATCGTAGTTTAAAATGGAATGATCCAATAACGAATGTTTCCGCAGAATGCTTGTCCTTGTTTTCTAAGTAGAATAGGCATAACCTAGTATAACAGGACTCTACTAAAAGAGGTTGGCACTTTAAAAGTTAAAGGTCAACTCATAACCCTGCTGCAGTGTGAGTTGGCTCAACCCTCTTCCGCCTCTAGATAGCAAGCCAGGTTAGACCCTATGGTCGGTTAAGTCTTGTTGAGTAATTAGTACTCAGGCTTCTTGCCTACTCTTTTTACAGGAACCGAGTATACTCTGTTCAAATGGGATCCTTATCTCGCTCCTCCCTTCTTCTGAAGCAAGCATCACTACGTATTGGGCTGCGTAGTGGGTAGTTTGAAAGAAACTTGTGGACTATAATAACTTTTGGAAAATGGCTAATGAACTTCCGGCCTTGATGTAATAAGTACCAAACTCCGTGTTGTAATATTACAACTCTATGTAATAAATATGGTTGTGTATGTTGTAACCTGTGGGCTCCTTCGAGAGTCACCACAATATCAAGCTCGATCCGGATGGGAAGGCTAAGTCAGGATCCCTAAATCTTGAAGGACTACCGAGATTAGCCCGGATCTGGTAAGTGAGCACTAAATCCGGATTAATCCGGGCAGTTCTGCCACAAAAGCTGAGCTGAATTCGAATTTATCGTGGCTTAGGTTTGAACCGCTAAGCAAACCGCATAAAAACAGACATCTAGGTTGTATACCAACCATGTTATCGACGCTCTATATTTTAGCAAAACCAACACTTAGGCATAGCCAACCCTAAAGAGATAATATTATCAACGCAATTAGTATCACCCTAAACTTTACTGGGATTCAACAGAAATTACCAAAACAAGATGGTATGAATAATATGTTAAAGTACAATGGCAAGATCTATACAAAATGTGCGGCTAAGTTGCATACCGGCTCCATTTCGGATGTTCTATATATCAACAAAACATTTAGGAGATAAACTTTCCAACATAACCCATACCATCCAAAATTAACTTGCAGCCAATGGGATTAGTCAAAAAGGATGACATAATAGACCAAACTATAAACACCATTTTACATTAAAATAAAAAACATTGAAACAACACAATGAAAAGTTCGGTATAAAACTTATACACCACACATTGTTGGTAGACTATCCGTTGCAACGCACGGGCATTTCTGCTGGTCTTTACCTAATTTTTGCCTAATAATAAAAGACGAAAGGATTCTGTAGTTCAACCTCACATATCTTATATGTGGGCTCACTTTGTCTGAAATTTAATTTATTCGCGAACCAAAATTAGACTGCAGGAAGAACTCACACGAAAACGGACGTTCAGGTCGCGTACGAACTCCGTTTTTAATGTTCTGTATATCGACGGAAAACTAAAATGGCAAACTTTCCAACCGAATTGAAATCACTCTAGCAGTCAACAATAATTGTCAAAATAATTTGACGTAGAATTTATTCGCGAACCCGATTCGGACAGGAGAAGCAGGCCATGCGAAAACGGACGCTCAGGTCACATACGGACTCCGTTTTCGATGTTCTATATATCGATGCAAAGCTAAAATGATAAACTTTCTAACTCAATCAATACCACTCTAAAATTCACTTGCAGTCAACAGAAATAGCCAAAATATTATGACCTAGAATTTATTCGTAAGCTCGATTCGGACCTTAGGAGTAGCCCATGCGAAAACGGAGACGCAGATCGCATACAGACTCTGGTTTGGAGTAGCCCATGCGAAAACGGAGACGCAGATCGCATACAGACTCTGGTTTCTATGTTCTATGTATTGTCAGAAAGCTAAAAAAATATAGTTTATAACCAAACTGACACCACCCTGAATTTCGCTCGCAGACAACGGTAAAATTTAAAATAATATCACATAGAATTTATTTGCGAGGTCCGTTCTTATAGATGCTTAAAGACTTTTTTCCGTTGCAACGCACGAGCATTTTGCTAGTGCTACGGAAGGATTCTACGGTCCGACCTCACGTACCTTACACGTGGGTCACGTTTATCTGAAATTTAATTCGTTCGCGAACCAAATTCGGATTGCAAGAGGAGTCCACGCGAAAACAAACGCTCAGATCGCATACAGACTCTGTTTTTGACGTTCTGCATATTGATGGAAAGATAACATGATAACCTTTCCAACCTAATTGAGACCACTCTATAATTTTCTCACAGTTAACAGAAATTGTCGAAAAATTATAGCGTGAAATTTATTCGCGAGCCTAGTTTAGATGGTAGGAATAACCCACACAAAAAAATACTCGCAAGTCACGTGCAGACTCCGTTTTTTACGTTCTATATATCTCGTAGAAAAGCTAAAAGATGATATTTCTAAACCAACTGAGATCATCCTAAATTTCGCTTACCGCTAACAGGAACGGTTGAAACAACGTGACGTGGAATTTTTTCGCAAGACCTCTTATATGTATTATATGTATTGATTTATATGTGTTTAAGGATTTTTTTTTCTCATATTGCAACACGTGTAATACTATAAAATGAGTGGATGGTCAGTATTGGTCTAAGCACACGACGTATATGTAGTGAGGGGCGCCGGGACGGACGGCCTCTGTCTGCCTGCACTAGCTACAATTGCTCTGCATCGATCGTTCGTCCCTTGCTACTATCATATCACTCCTACATATACAAATCGATAGCGATGGACACATCGCATCTCGCTTGGCCATATACAGTCAGTTGGCGATGACGGCACGGTGGTCGGCGGTGTTGATCGCCGCGGTTGTGGCATTGGCGGCGGCCGGCGGTGGCCTCGTCGCCGCGGTGCGGGAGGACGACTTCTTCGTGGAGGGCTCGGTGTACTGCGACACCTGCCGCGCGGGGTTCGAGACGAACGCGACGACACCGATCGCGGGCGCCAAGGTGCGGCTCGAGTGCCGACACTACATGAGCGCCAGCGGCGCCGTGGAGCGGTCGGCGGAGGGGTCCACGGACGCGGCTGGCCGGTACCGCATCGAGCTGGTGGACAACCGCGGCAGGGAGGAGGTGTGCGCGGTGGCGCTGGTGAGCAGCCCCGTGCCCGGGTGCGCCGAGAAGGAGGTGGGCCGCGACCGCGCGCCCGTGGCGCTGCTCGTCGACGCCGGGCTCGCCACCACCGTGCGTCGCGCAAACCCGCTGGGATTCCTCAAGGCGCAGCCGCTCCCCAACTGCGGACAGATACTCAACAGCTACGGCCTGGGCTCGGCGCCAAGCTACTGACGGACGGACGGACGGACGGACGTTCCCCTGCTTCTTCAGCATGCAGACATTGGGTTTGATTTGCACGTGTTTGATTTACGAATAATCTCGATCAACTAGGACGAGCAATGTAGGTATAATTATCTCTGAATCATGAATATTTATTTCTTGATGGATATGGACCAGGCATCTCCGGTTCGTCTGTGTGTCCCTGATAGATATAATGGTATAGATAGAGTAATATACGTACCATTGTACCGTATGATTATATACAACAACTGTATTATATTCCTAGTTATTATAGGCATAAATAGTTTTTTTAGATTATGGAACCTTTATTGATTTTCAAGTCAATACATCAAAGTGATACAAAGTCTTTGAGAAACACTTCCAACCTCGGAATGCACATACATATGTACTGCGCTACCGGCTAGATCGTGCCTATGTAATGTAAATGTAAATAATAAATATATGTGAAAGCTACGTAGCGCTGCCTGCCAAGCGCCAAAAGGCCCAAAATTGGTGTGTGCGTCCGCACAATGCCAATCCTTCGTGGTACAGTACCACTTATCTGCCGTTGCTCCATGCCACAGAGTCGATCTCATCCCTCGCAGATTTATACAGCTCCAGCCTCTTCCAGCACTGCTGCCGGCGCTCCATCATCGCCGGGTCCTCATCCAAAAGATGACCAAACTCCCCAGCCTGCCCCAATCGGGATCACCGCATCAAACAATGGCATTTCAGTGAACCAAGTTATCAATGAATGTAATGTTCTCCGTATCATGTACCGGGACAAGACAACAACACGCGGCTATTGCTTACCTCTTTCTTCCCGATCTGCACGTAGAAATGGTTAAGCAGAGATCTCTTCGCCTCGCGAACTTGACAGTGGACGGCTGCCTTGGGGATCTTCTGCAGGAGCTCGTCTCCGACCATCCGTATATACTCAGACACGTTGGAGGCGATATTCCTGTAGTGCCCGTCACCGTAGCGGTCCAACGGTGCGGCTGCCTCTGCTGAAGGTTTAGTTCCGGCCTTACTACTAGCATCCGCAGGATCTTGAGGGAGCTTCCGGAAGAATTCCACCGTCAAGTATGAAGCTTCCATGTCCACAAGACGAAGCGCGGTGCTACGTCCATCCTCCCTAAATCGTTCCAGGGCTTCATTAGCAGCACTCGCAATCGCAGCTTGAAGAGTGGGGAACCTTCTCAGTTGCTGAAATCCATAAAGCATGCATATCATGTCAACCTTTTCGTTTATTTTTCTAGAATTTGATGTTTGTAGTATCATGCTAAGCTGCCAAATCACTGGGAGTACTGGAAAAGGAAAGCCACACCTCTGTTTCTCCTATGGATTTCCGGACCAAGTCTTTTAGAACAGCGTGGACCTGGGACAAAGATTTATCTAACACGTTAACATAATATATTGCCGATAACTGGAAGCTAAGACCTTTCACCAAACATGGAATGTGCAAGCATTTGGATCATGTCAATGCAGAATACAATTAATAGAGCAGAAGTAAAATGTATGTGCTGGGTCACTAATCGAAGGCCATAAGTCAGCATACATCATAATAAGTTGATCACTTAGGGAAAATCAACTCAGCAAATAGAAAGACTATTTCATGAAAGCCAAGGAAATTAGTCAATTTACCGCATCAATCGTGGCTTCAGCTGGTCCTCTGAAATATTTAAGGCCAGCTTCAATAAGCCTACGGTATCCCTGTTCTGGGGCGATAAGGTGGGGCTGATAGCCATCTGCTTCTGAGACCACCTTCTTCACGTTTTGCACAGCAAGATAGTGGTCAAAGGGAAGCTTCTTAAAAGCAGCAGGGAGCTTATGGTCAAACACACCATATATTCTATCTCCACCCGACCTTCTGCAGTTGGGCAACCAAAGAGTTTATGAAACTGAATAGACCTAGGAACATAATGTACGCATAAGAGTCCATAAAACATTGCAAGATGAATTATTATTGAATGATTGCAAAATGAATTGTTAACAATAGACTTCACAGACAATAAATGTTTCATATCACATGATCTTAACAGTGCTTAAAAAGAAAGTGCATACTTAAGAAATTATAAAATTTCAAAATGTTCACCATAGAAGATAGTGAGCGAATTGCTGAAGTACCTTAAGAACAATGAAATAGGAAAAAGAAAGTCCATTTCAACACCGAACTCTAGAACCGTCTAAATTTGGCACCCAAGGTTGGTTTTTGGTGGTATTGAATTTAATAAGATAAGAAAAAATAATTGAAACAAACACAAGATACAAAAGAAGGTTGATGCCAACCCTCCATCAAGATGTTCCTTGAAGACACGGTCAAAAGCACGGCAGAGGTCCAAAATAGTGTACAGTTGAGCCTGTGATCAAGGGAAAAGTTATCATCAAATTGATAAGACAAACTAAACTCATGATTATTTTGATTACAGAAATACAATATAAATGACTTACCCCTGGATCAGCAGCCACAGCTCTGCCTATGGTGTCCAACTCAGATTCAAGTTCATCAATAGTTTTATTGATTGTTGCTGTTATAGTAGGAATGCGTGCTTTGATAACAGATTCAAGATGCTGAAATGTTATAATAGAATTACTGAATATGCAATTTTGTTCAGATATAAGTCCAAGAAAAGACCTTTAGAGCTTCAGGTACCTGAGAAAGAAGCTTAGCAAGATATACGGAACCCATCCGACTTGTTAAATGTGCATAATCAGGACTGCTTTCAAAATATTCCCTTTCTTTTTCCCTTGCAGCAATCATGTCAACCTTCCTATTAATATCTGCTTGCGAGCGGTTGACGATTCCAACCCAAGGATTCTGCAGCCGATAGGCTCTCCCCTCAAGAACCTAAGGGAGAAAAACAAGAACATTCAAAGTAGGATAGGCAATAATCATTAATCTAAAAGATGTAAAAAAAAGGTCTGATATAAACAAACAAGACAACAAAGCAAGTTTGATCATTTGAAGTTAATGACATTCAAGTTGGAGAGGAAAACAACTTCATTCTTACATCAAGAGCATTAGTTCCTTTGTCCATCAGGTCCAGCTTTGTCAACACACCAAATGTCCTTTCACCTTGTCATGTAGAAACTTCATATTCATTGTGTGGATAACATATGAAAGATCTGAGTAGTAGAGATGTCAAAAGTGTTCATCCCTGTGTGCACACAATTTTAGTACCTGTTGGATCAACTTCTTTTGAGAGCTTAATTGCATCGGATGTCGCAATATCCTGGTTTGCTGGAGATATAGCCAAAATTATACAGTTGGGCTGCAAAACATGCATAAATATCATATTCCCACCAACATAATTGCCACCGAGGTGAAAACTAAAAGAATAATCCCGCAAGTCAAAGAATATTGGTATATGAAAGGAATAATCCCCACCAAGATCCTTTTTTTGGCTTGTTACTTGTCAAATTAAACTGAATAAACATAATCATATACTTATGTCTGAAATGGATAAGGTACATGTACTAATCAAATTAATTATAATTCAGAAAGCAAGGGAATAATTTCAATCTCCATTCTCTATGGAAGTCTTTATCATTGCATCTTCGGTTCTCTGGAAACAGATCAGCGACTATATGTTTAGGAAAATCAGTCCAGTTTTCCAAGGAAGATTATCTGCAACTGCATAGGATGAGTGCTGCGTTAAAACTATCTTTTTCTTCTTGGCTCAGAGCACTTGTTTATTTGCAGTTGCTGTTTGTGTTCTTATCTCTTTACTCTAATTGAGAGACCTTGGTCCTGTTAGCCTACGTTTAGCTACTTTTATTCATTTCATAAAAATATATTTATATATTATATACCAAATTACCACAGTATGTAGGGCCTCCTCTACTGTTTCTTTGAAGAAAATTAATTATAATGCGGATGGTTACAGGAAAATGAAAGAAAATAGATTACAGACTAATGGCACCGTGCTGCCTGTGAATATATGATAATTAAATTAGGTATTATGTTAGTCTCTCTACTCTCAACTCACTTAGAACACAAGAACGAGGAGATTTGGTGCTGCAAAAGATGAAGCTTTTCTGGGTTTATGTTGCTCTTATTATAATCCCTTTTACACCGCCGAAATGGCCTTAGTGGCTCCTACAAACCTGCCACTATGCAGCAACTGACTCCACTACTCCTATTATCTAGCACGTGACCAACAGAAACAATGACTCGGTCAGCTGAAGACTTGCCAATATTCTAAGAGGCAAGCACCGTAAAAAATCACTAGGTTTGTTATAGCACTTGGAATTAATTGTAGCCATTCATTGGTTCCAATCTAATGGCTAAAACTTAGGAGGAACCAATTCAAAGGAACCGAAGTTGTGGACTAAAACTTAAATCCTGTGAACCGAAACTTGAATCTCATAGACCCGGAACCAACAGTTCCTCCAGTTGTCTCATTAAACTTATGGACCGGAACCAAAAACATATAGGCCCGGAACTGTGTTCCTCTCAAGCACCGTAAAAAATCACATATTCTAAACTGACGAAACTGAAAGGAAAAACTCCCTAAGCTACTGAAAGGATTATGAAGGTGCAGGCAGTTACCAACATATTGTTCAGATAATTTGTTACCTTATCAACATATGAGCGAACCATACTCTCTATATCTTGAACAATACTTTCAGGCTGTCCCTCTGTGTATTAGCAAATCAACAAGTTGTGCCAGAGGTAAGGATAACACTGCAATAAAAAGAAAAGAATTCTTTTATCTTTTAGAAGAATAGCATACCTACAGCAACCTTTGTCAACCCCGGAAGATCAATCAATGTTAAATTCACAACTGCCAAAACAAGGCATAGAACTATTATTAGCCAAAATGCAACAAAACAATAGGTTATTAATGTATAAATTTGAAGGAAAACACTTTGACAAATTTACAAAACGATACAACACGCATGAGTTGGCCAAAATAGATAATGAGCATCATCTCCATATCATTTTGCATTTCTCAACAAATATAATCTGCTTGGTAATTCTAAGTGATTCCTTTTTTCTGGGTAAAGAAGAACTTGTCTTTTGAATTCTTGGGCTCAGAAATTTTTCTATAACTTAAAATGACTATATAAAAGCTTTTTAAAATTCTTTTAGTCACTTTTTTGTCGGATTTCACTCCACCAGCGATTGGGAACTACTAATTCATTGGATCTACAGCAATCTTGGATGGGCTCCTAACAAGCTAATTTTCCCTATTTTTGTTTATAGTTTTCCTGTGAACTGTGATTCTAGATATGTGCTTGAAATTTTGCTATAGTATTTTCCGTGTAACATACAGCATGATACACATTGAAGATTGAAGGAATTAGTTGACAGTAAACTGATTTACCCTTGGGCGAGTAGATGCTGAGATGAATAGGGACAGGAGATATTTGTTTAGTTTTTCCAGTCAGTCTATCAGTCTCATCAGCAATTTCTTGGCGAACAAGGGCTGCACCACAAGCAAAGAGGAATTAGAGTTTGGATGCTGATAATTTGAGAAATTCCACTTTGCATCAAAAGGACATCATACACAATATAGTTTGCCTTCTGGAACTTGACCTAGTCATATGTGTCAGTTGAGTATTTATTTTCACAAAGAAAATGAGGAATGCAGGGACCTTAATTTTACAAACCGCAAGATACACTATACGTCCGCTGTTAAAAAAACTCAACCGGTGGGGAAAGAACCACCCCCACAGCATTGTAATTAAGTTAGAAGAGCCCAACCTTAATCGGTCGAGAAAACCCTCCGAACCCTAGCTTATGCTGACGAGGAGGATTTTTTTTTCAACAGCCTCCTATTTAAATTCGCTCCCATGCAAAGTCAAACTCAGAACCTCAACACCCCTAAGAGGTGGAGATACCATTGGGCTTTAAGCCCGCTGGTACTATACGTGCGTTGTTGCTATGTCAATTATATCAAGTTGCCTTGCAATGGAAAATTCAGAGATGTCTGATGTGGTAATTTTGATACGTGGTGGACTGTGAACAGGGGAAACAGACAAATAAAGAGATCAGAGTGGGGTTCGCACCAAAGTCTGAAAACCTTCTTTTTGGCAGATGTAAGAACTCTGCATATTCCTGGGATCCATCGTCTGTCTGGTGCAGCTGCAGGACTAATGGCCTTCGGGTGACAATTCCTGCATATATATTACGCATATAAAATTTATTTCAGTTTTTTCAGAATAAATTAAGTGATGCCTGTAAAAAAAAGTTGGATAATTGAAAAGGGCAAAAAGATGAACTGACCTGATCCTCGGGGAAGGAAGTCGGTGCCTACGATGCTCTCAAGTACAGAGGACTTGCCAGAACTCTGTCGCACAGTTAAAAAAACATATATTGCCGATAAATCAGCAAGTGTCAGGGTACTGTAGCATCAAAGTAAACCGCCACAAGCAGGAATGATTAGCAAAAGGAGAAGGAATTGACGCTATAGCATGCACGCTGTTGCTGACAAAAAAAAAGTCATCGAAAATATCTCGACCAACAGGAATGGGATGGGAGGAACGGGGGTCGGCTAGAAATTAAGAAGGGCAGTACCTGGCCTCCGACGACGGCGATGGTTGGGAGCGATTCCCATAGCGTGGGCAGGTCGCTTCCTCCCCCGTGGTCTCCGAGGGCGGTGCAGGCGCGCTGGATGCGGTTCATCAGCCCGATCAAGCCCTCCATGGACGCCATGAACTTCTTCTCCTTGATTCCTTCCCAAATTCAACGGCTCTCCAGTACGGTGTGGGATTGCTCCGTTGCGTTTGCGTGGGGAAGAGGAGGAGAAGCCAAGGACGAGTGACTCGACGAACAAGAAGAGTCGACAGTCAAAACCTCCCAACCAAGGAAGCGAAAACAGAAGGACGATGACGACCTCGGCGGCGCTTTGAATTCCACGCGGCGAGGGGCAGCATGGGCCCAACTCTGTTTGTTCGGCCGGCCCAAAGCTAAGATGCAGATGCAGACGTCTACTTTACGGTGTTGCGCAGTGGACACCTATTTTAGTATTTCTCTCAAAGGCTTTTCAGGGCCCAATTGTATTTGTGGTCTGTTTATGCTTTGCAGGAAGTGACTACTTATCATCATCTAGATGATTTCGATGTCATTTTTCGTCCACTTTCTAAACCAATAAATGAAAGACACGAGTTAGAGTTTCACAAACTATGACAACATTGTTGAAGACAACTAATTTAAGCAAAACCTAAACCTTAACCTAATAATGCTATTGATGAATATATATACAAAAGGGAGGTCTAGGGGCAGCCAAGGAGGTGACCAGGCAAACCCTATCATACAAAGTCTCCAGGCCCAAAAACAAGCGGGCGTTGAATCTTGGCAGATTTTTTATGTCCTATTTTTTTACGATTCCTGCCTACTCCAAGCGAATTTTGATGTGGGACTAGTTGGTTTGGAATGATTATCTCCTTAGCTTTTTGTCGATACGTAAAACTGCCTCAAACAAAGTCCATATGTAGCCTGAGCATCCGTTTTCGTGAGGCCTACTCTTGCAGTCCAAAGCGGCCTCAAGATTGAATTGGACTCTAACATGAATTGGGCTTGTGACTTTATAATTTGTTGGGCCCTGGTCATATGCATGGTGGACTTGTTCTCACCATTCTCCTCTTTTTGGTTTTGAGTCGTCCTCGACTCAAATTCATTGATGCTTGTGGAAGTAGTTGACATTCTTGACATCATCCATCATTGCTCCCTTTTTGAATTTGATCTTGTTGTGACATGATAAAAAAACAAAAACAAGAGAGTCTCGACATAATATGGTTTGTTTTATAGTAAACCTTTACTTGATGATCAGTGAGAAAAGAGTCCAAATTTGATGAGATGTAAAAATGACGCACCTGTTGCCAGCAAATCCAAGCCAGACTAGGAGTTGACGTCAGATCGGCTAAAGAGCTTAATGGGGCGCCAGCGCATCGGCGGTGATGTCTATCACATGGGCCCATCAGGTCATGTATCTTAGGAATAGAAAGTAATCTAGGGTTTAGCTCAAAGAGTCGGACTTGTCGTCCAAGCCTCCAGGCTATAAATATGTAAACTTTGTTCCATAATAAACACGACGGCATACGTTCCCAAGCAGCGGTGTCTCGTCAACTCAATCTCAGTGCATTGTTGTTGGCGTATCTTAGTCTAAACAGATTTTTACTCCGCAAGCATACGTAGACCGTTGTAGCCTTTCATTAGAGTATTCCAAGGTATCGTAAATTTCAACAGGGAAGCAGCAGACAAGATAGTGTAATTGGATAAACTCAAGTCAAATGAACCATAAACTTCAATAAATATACCGACTAATAATTCTTTTTACCAAAAAGATTGTGGGGGAGATTCCCACAGTAAAAAAGGCATTTATTAAGGAGTAGGAGCATACTTACAAAACAAACTCACTTCCACCAGCAGCAGAAGAACAAAACAGCTTAAGAGCCTACTGATATGACCGAAAGGGAAAAAATTACTGAGAGCTTAGCCATGTAGAAACAGAACATTTGTTAACTTCATTAAGCCATAATAAGCCACAAGCTTTGAAGTTTTACTTCTTCTTTGAACTTCACAGTCCAAGATTGTGTGTAGCTTCATGTCCATCAAAACCTTTCTATTTCTTAGCTTCCAAATCTCCCACATGGCAATAATACAAAGCTCCAGGAAGAATGGGTGCCCAAAAGAGTGGCCATCTTGTAGTACTCGCTCTTGGAGAGGCAGCCTGAGATCCCAGTGAAATTGTGGTTGGGCCCAACAATGGTGAGCAAAAGGTCAGTGAAAGAAGAGGCGATCTGTATCTTCAACCTCCCCTGTAGAACACATGACACACAGCTTGTCTTGCAAACCCAACAGATTCCTCCTAAAGAGCATGTCTTTGGTATTGAGTCTGTCAACCAGCAGTAACCAAAAGAAAAACCTTGTTCTCATTGTGCACTTGCATTTCCACAACTTTCCAAAAATAGGGAAACCTGAATATCCACATGCCTCTGCTTGTAAAACTTTGTTACTGGGAATTTACTTGCGCCACCAGGAAGTATCCAAATATCATGCTCATCTTCATCAAATGTGCTATCAATGAGGAGATCCTGCAGTTGTTGTAGTTCATTGCGAATTTTCTCAGAGAGGGGTAGGAAGAAGATGCTGGCTAAATCATTAGCTTCCTGAATCTGCTTCACCGAGACCATGCTCTGCAGGCTAAATGATGCCAAGCTTGGGAACTTGGTGTGAAGTGGGTCTCCCATCCAGTTGTCGTGCCAAGAAAAGCACTGATGCCCCCATTGCCAACCTGACATACTGCTCCCTTTCTGTAATTCTCATTGAGGCGTAAAATATCCTTCCACCAGAAGGTACCAACCTTCCCTGCTAGCATGAGGTACCTTGTCCCAATAGTAGGTGTCCCATATTATATGGACCCATAGCGTGTCAACTCTGGAATAGAACTTGTGCAATGATAGGAGTAAACCAATAAAAGATAGGTGTATGGTGGAGAAGCAAAATAAGCTACCAAAGATAATAGGTAGAAAGGTATAGTTGCCTGTGAGGACAATGAGTGAAATGAAGTTCTCTAACTCTATTCTATTCGGCTGCAAAGACTATTCATGACTAACTAAGGGAATTCAAATAAAGAAGTCAGGGTCTTATGTCGAGCAAAATTCTAGCGCCCTCGAGGAGCTAGGGGGAAGATAGTTGGCCACCGAAAGAGAACCTAGATAATGCCTACGGGCCTCCCGAACGATGGGCTTGGGATACACAGGCACATCACACGCTGTCACCAAGTGGGGCTACCAAGCAAATCTGCATGGCGAGGATGGCACGCTATAAAGTACTCGAGCGATACTCGAGGAACAATAGATCATCCTTGATTAGAGGAGAGGATCTAACCAGAGCCTAGTGTATAGGTTGGATTATAGAACCGGCAAGAATAACAAGACTTGAATAGCAAAAAAAAAAAATCAAAGCCTAAGCCTGGCAAATGTGCAAAGAAAGGTACACCACACTCGCGAGAGATAGAACTAGAGTAAAGTATAAATATTATACTGAAGATAACAAAGGTACAAAGATACAAAGCGACTTTACCACAGACTCGAAGATATCTTCGAGAACCCCGAGGCAAAGCTCGACTCACTCTAACTCACAGGACTATCCTAACTACTAAGATAGGAATGAAGCACCCTAAGGTAGAACTTGTAGCTCGTCTCAACTTCTCCACACCTAGCCAACGGTCTCTAGGAGTCTATTTATAGTCCAAACAATTGAGGGGGGGATACTTGTAAGCAGCATAATCGAATTGGGAGGTAGGTCGGTGGCCAGGAGGCCACGTGGATGGCCGGGCAGCCATCCGATCCACCGACCATGATGCTTCTTCAGCAGAGATTGCTTCTTCACGTCGGTTGGTGGTTGAATTAGTTGGTGCACATGCAAAAACGCGTTTGAAGGATGGTCGGGCGGCCATGCACAATGGCTGGGATCCAACATCTTGCATGCCTCCTGGACGGCGGTTGACAATTATATTGGTGTGTTTCTCCATGGATCGTTGGATTTGGAGTGTGTTTCTTCCTTGGACATTTGATTCAAGTCGCTTGGATTGCTGACTTCATCAATATGGTGGCCTTCCAGTGCTTGTCGTGTTAGAAACTTAGCACACACTTGAGTGTGTACATTTTACATGTTTTCCTTGCATGCAGGATCGAAGTAGAGTCATTTGGGCTAGGTTGGATGGGCGAGCGGCCATGCACTTGGCCAGGCGGCCTAGCTTGGCACCTACTGATGGCCGAGCGGCCATGCTGATGCCCTTGGGATGGCCAGGCGGCAATGCATATGCTCGGATCGGAAGGCCATGCCTTAGTGGCCATTGTTCACCGACTGCATTTACTCACCAAATTACCTCATTTTCATGTGTAATTTGTACCTGCAACCAAATAAGTGTACAAAACTTGTGGAATTCTTTAGTAGCAAAGGTTAGTCCAATAAAGTGACATATTTTGCTTCATTTAAGGATAGTTGATGGTTGAAATCATGAAATAGCGACTGTCAACAATCATCACCCTTAGGTTTTTTTCCAAATAAGTGCATGCAGCTCTAATCCTTCCATCACAGTCGTTTTAGGGCATGCTAGGAGTTTGCTTACCCGGTAGATCCCGTACTGAAGCATTTTTTATGGCGGGCTCTACTAGTTATTATCTGCGGTTCTTAGCCTAATAGATTTTACTCCGCAAGCATACGGAGACCGCAGTAACTTTCACCTAGGAGTATCCCAAGGTATCATATTTATCCACAGGGAAGCATTGAGATAGAGATATTAACTTACCAAACATCTTGTCATTTTACTCATTCATTCTAAACGATAAAAGAAAGGATAACGACGCACTGACACAATCCACATGGATACACAACTCAACGAGGAACTAGGAGGACAATAAGATGGATCTGGTTCCTAATGAGATCTTCCTTTACTAAGCGCAAGCCAAAAGACTGATGCTAGCTCCAACTGTCACTCTACTAAGGTCATGACACGACTGGGGTTATGATTTGATCTAGACATCTTTAATGTATCGGACATCGCGACTATCTAGAACCACTGGAGAGTCCAAAGTGCTAGGGTCTCAACTAAGAAGAAGGCGTGTTCTACTAAGCCCGACTATGCATCTACATACATGTTGGAGCACAACCTGGCGCCATCCTAGACAACGGGGGTGGAATACTGAGATGCCCTAATGATGCCACCAATAGGGGCTATCTAAAGCCTGTGCGTGAAATTTGTATGGTACACATGAGGCACCGAGAGTTGCATGGGGCTAGTTGCAAACCAATGTGAACTTTCAGAGTAAACTCTAGTTGCTCACACCTCCACTTGTTGCGCAAATGAAAGCATCACAACTACTACAACTTAAATAATGGTGTGAACAAGAAACCCACAAGTAAATAGACTGGATTAACCATAACCTCATAGATCAATGCTAACTATAGTCTAATGACATCCCTACACTATGATCATTACCATAGGCAGGAATGTAAATGCTTGACAAAGTAAAGAAATATATTAAATAAACTCAAAGTCTGATAGGAAAAGAAAGATACAAGGGACTCATACCGAACTTCTGAAGATGACTTCAGAACCGGCTTAGCCCAACCCTAACTCCTACCAAAACATTGAAATAGAAGGAGTAGCGCCACCCAAAGGGGCAGCTCCCCAAGGGAGAGAGTGGTGAGAGTGTACAATGGTGCAAGTTGAGAGTGAGGGGGCTGCTCTCTATTTATAGGAGAAGCTAGGTCGGCAAAACAGTTAAGGCGGTTGGCCGGGCATCCAGGTGGCAGGCCTGGCGGCCATCCAAGAGGCCGAGTAGCCTACCCACCAAGTCCGGGCGGCCGGTCACTTGTGCCCTTTCAGCCCTTCGATGCACCAACGTTGCTTTGGATGGCTTGATCTTCCATCTCTGAGGCGGTGGCGGTTGTTTCGGTTAGAGCACATGCCGGAAGGCCTAAGTCCTTGACCGGGTGGCCTAGGACTTAGTCCCTAGTTGCCACTTGGATGTTCCTCTTTGGTTGGAGAGTGTGTCTCGTGGATCCATCCATCATGCACACCTTTGGTTCTTTGATCGACAGTAGATTTGAGTCCAAGTTGTGCTTCTTTGCATGCATGTGTGGTTAGGAAGGCTGGGTGACTGAGAGAGAGGCCGGGCGGCCAAAGTAACATGTCAAGCGGCCTGAGTACTAACCCTTCCAGCACTTAGTCATTTCGTGGTCCATATGATGGCCTTATGACCTTTATCTTCACTTGGGCTTATCCCTTAGGTGTATATGGATCCTTGGTGAGTTACTTGGTTGATTCCAATGAAGATTGAGGCATTTGGAGGGAGTGCTTGGCTGGCTGGCCTCCCCTTAGGCTGCCCGGTCACTGTACTCGTAGTCAGTGTCGTTGAAATTGCAATGGCCATAACTTTCACATCTGGACTCCAAATTGGGTGAACCAAAACTCCATTTCGATTATTTTGATGAGCTCTTTGCCATGGTTTGGTTCTTGAGGGCATTTGAGGTACTTCATAATGATGTTATTGTAATCCTATCTCAAGCACTTTTGCGCCCACTCTGTGCTTGCTCCTTATGATGTTATTTTGCATGGATTTTGTGCGTCTCCCTGTGAAACACTGAAAACTACCAAAACTCATGGAATTTGTTAGTTGAAGGTAAATAATGATCAAAGATTTATCTAGACCCCATTTATTCACTGAGGAATTGGCAAGTCGAAATCAGGAAATAATGACCGCCAACACGCCCCCAAGCTTGAACCTTTGCTCGTCCTCGAGCAAAGCTAAGACTTAGGCGTAGCGGATCAGGAGTTGCATCAATATCAATATCCTGCGAGTATTATTTGCACAACTAAACACTCTACCATTTACGATATTGAAAAAATTAGCACAAGTGTATCCCTACCTTTTTATTCATACCTGTGGGTCTTCTTGACTTCTCACCTTGTCTTTGGCGATTGAGAGATGGAATAACCTTAGTAGAATCTTACCCAGTATAATCTTTTTTTGGTTTCATACTCGGAGGTTTTGAAAATTTTGCAATTAAAGCACCAAGTTCCTTAAATGGTACTATCGAATCACTCAAGTGGTTATGAAATTCCTCACTAGGGCCTCAGAGGCCATTCTTTTTCCCTACAAACTATAGGCTTATGTGGAGCTCAAGGTGGGGATAAAAGAAGGCTTACCTGAAGTCAAAAGCTGGTCCTAGCAAAGTTAGTGATACCCCTCATTCCGATCAATATAGAATGGATGGTGTTTATGGCGGTGGAGAAGATGAACACATGTGGAACAGTATATGGAAATGGGTTCAACATACTCATCATTGTGTTTGCGGGGGGATAAGTTCTTGGCTAAGATACTCCTTATTTTGCTGGATCCCCTCTTGAAACTTTGAAACATTTGAGCACATGGAGTTACCACCTCTTTTTTCTCTTTTTCTCTTTTTTTAATATCTCTTTTTTTCTTTTTTTTCATAGCTCCATGTCTCATTTTTCAAGGGAATATGGGGATATTTGAGGAATATGTCTGGAGTATTTATTTGGAAGACCATACTTGTGGATGTGTATGTGGATGATCGATACGGTGGTTGTATGGTGGTGGAATATCTGGTGAGTGTGAATGCTCGATTTCAATGTGAATTTAAGCATAACCAGATACAGGAAGGCTAGCAAATGAAAGTGACCATGAATGGGAAATTGATTAGGATTTGAGATGTCACTACTTTATATGGACTCAAAGTTTGACGAAACTCAACACAGCAAAAGGTAGCATATGCAGAGAGTTCATCGTATAAGCATTTGGTTCTGGATAGGTATTTCAAACCACTAAGGAACTTCCTTTAGATTTGTTTTAAAAAAATAAAACTCCGAGAATTCACTGTCCTACGATCAAGACGGTGCAACTCAAACTTAGGTTATATCACATTCTCACAACAACCTAGACTTTGATTCGAAAGTATTTTCTCCCACAAAGTTGAACTTTGATGAAAAGATCGCAACTTATGCCAATAAACTCAAATTTTGTTAGAGTATAAAGTTGTATACAAAATATTTACAAAAAATTAATAGATCAATTATTTATCATTTCCTTTAAGCAGAGGGTGTAAACAACACTCTAGTATTATGGATAGGAGTTAGTTTATTTATGGTTTTAAGCAAATATTTTTAGTATTTTTTTCATACAAATTTTTATGGTATTTTTCTTTATTGGGTTTAGGAAAGGAACCAGCAGCTAGCCCATGCGTTGCCATGGGACAAAAACTATTTTTCAAATAACGTGATATATTCAGGCATCCATCTCATAGGTACGGAGAAATAAAATGTACGAGTGAAACACGTCTCACTGCAGCAATAAGCTATGACCACAATAGACAAATATCACAACATCTATTTATTAATCTAGTATAATTTCTAGCAAGAAATCTTTCTCGAGTACTCTCATTTGGGTGTTCATATAACAGCATTTTTTTAATATTAACTCATTCACTAATCTCTTGTACACAATGGTACAAATAATTCAACAAAACAAAGCCCCATGGAACTCAGGCCAGCAGCAGCTAGCACATGCACCCTACTCAATTATGAGTGACCGCTGACCGATAGCTTGGAGAATTTGATCTCACCCAGCTTTCGTTTAGTCTACTAATATACATCAAGATAATGGTAGACTCTTGTAGCAAAATGCATGCCTTCGTGCCACTGCCACCTCAATCCTTTCACGAGGATTATTCATCTTTAAGTCTCTCGGTGCTCGGAGAACGTCACTTGCTGCTGCAGAATTCCATGAGTCACGTGTATATAACATATCAGAAGAGTAATACAAATAAGTTAATAGCATGAATGTGAAGAGGTGAATTTTCACTTGGGCTGCATTGCAGTCCTCGGTCCTCAATAAGCAAACTGTAAATTGTCTGGTAATATGCAGAAAACAATGGTGATACGGAGCACAAACCTTTTTTATCTCTATTCTCTAAAGCCACTTCAAGATTGGGCATAGTTTAGCCAGAGCAACCAGCTTGTTTCCTTCCAGGTCCTGCACACTTAAGCTGCCTTTCAATATTCGTCAAAAAGATTTTGAAAACAAAAACAAAACATCTGACTTGGAGAGGTAGTGTGAAATTTTCTTAGTTTACCTTCACAGCAGTGAAAATGTGTACCGAGGAACAGAGCCGTAAACATAAACAGGGTCATAAAGAAATACAAGATCTATCCTCATAATATATACTTACAGACTGGATTTTCAAAACATTAGCCTTTGCCTCGAGATACTACCAGGAGTGTCCAAGGCTTCTTGAAGGTGCATTATAGTCCTTAAGCATCAGGTTAACAATAATGAGATCAATGTTGATATGTCAAACCTAGACAATTATGCATCACAGAATTAGCATTATGTATATTTGCTACAACACTTATTCAGACTAAACCTAAATGACTTAGACAAAAATGAACCATGGGTACCATCAGTGAAACTGGTCCAGAACAGGATAGATGTAGTTCATGAGTAGTCTAGAACGAAACAGTAGTAGCAGATTTTTATTTTCTCACCCTTGGTTTCCCATGGAAGAAAAGAGCATATGTGTACAGAGGAACAAATAGGTGTTATTTTTAAAAGTGTGATCCTCATATGCCAAGAATAGCATGCTGATCTATGTGAAATACATAGCTCACCGATGCATTGGTCAAACAGTGATTGGAGGAAGTAGCATGTAACAGCCAGCCGGTGGAGCCACTCCACTTTGACCGCTCCAGAATCATGACCTACATAACTGAACATAACAATCTGAAAAAACTGCCACCGAAGACCTTCACTCCTTCAGCATTCAGACACATTGAAACAGATGAACCAGAACAAGCATCACTTTGTGGTTAATAGATTAACAGGAAAAGAAAAGAACCATCTAGTCCATGGAAAGGGGAGGACGAAGTTGCCAGAGGGAACCTGGCCACCCTCTCTACCTTGCCGACATCACTTGGAGCTGGACCTGGACGCGCGAACTCCAACAGCAGGAGGCCGGATGGACCGGCGGCCGTCTGCTAATGATGGGAATCGGGCCTCGCGCGGGCGGCGGCGTGACAGTGGAGGTGAGGGACTGAGGGGCATCGCGTGGGGGCGAAGGTGAGGTGGCGCGGGGTGGCAGTGGCCACAGGCAAGGGCGCGCGCAGGAGGCGAGGGGGATCCGCCAGGGCTCGAGGGCGCAAGCGCGCGGGGGGGGGGGGGGGTGGGCACGGCAGTGAGCGGGGCCGGGAGTCCGCGGCGGCGGAGTGAGGGCGACACACGCGGGACAGCGGTCGCCGCACGGAGGCGAACGGCCGCCTCCGACCAGGTATGCGGATCCGCCATCGGCGGCCCCGCGTCCTCCTCCCCGCCCGTCGTCTCCGCGTCACCTGTCTCCCGCCGCCGGCCCCGCGTCCTTCTCCTCGCTGGTCGTCTCTTGGCGGCGGTGGCGTGGCCTCGTGGACGGCGTCCGGGAGAACCCAGCAGGTAGGCAGTGCGAGGTCGGGGAGGAGTTGGCGGTGTCCGCGCGGAGCGAGGGCGGTGGGGGCGAGGAGCGAAGGTGGTGGGAGCGGGAGCAGGCGGCGGGGGAGGCGATAGACGGCGGGGGACGACGGATGTGCAGTGGGAGATCTACCGGCGACAGTCGGTGGCAGGCGGGCGGCGGCGCAGTGCGACAGTTTTCGGCCGCGCGGGGAGGTCGCGGCGTGGGACGAGGAGGAAGAGGCGCGGGAGGAGGAGGAGGCGGCGGCGGGGATGCGGCGAGTGGAGGGCAGCGTGCCCGAGAGGATGAGGCGTCAGTGCGTGGGGCATCGGTGCACGGGGAGACACTGAGCGGCGAGCGGACCGCGGGGAGGCAGAATTGGGAAACACTACCAGATCGTTTGGTTGGGGGGATTTAACGTGAGGGAATGGGAGTTTATGGGACAGGGAATTATCGTAGGTCGGAGAATGGGAGTTAATGGATCGAAATTCCTACCACCGATCTCTTTACATGGGGGATCCTGGTAATTTATGGACCAGCAAAGGAGTTCGATTCGCAATGACAAAAATGCCCCTTTCTGTTGGCGCCAAAAGGCCCGCGCCAAAACTCTCTCCACGAGCGAAAAAGCTCCGCAAAAGCAGGCAAATATCTGTAATAAATCTCTCCGCATGAAGCAGTTCATCTGCGTTTGTTCTTCCTTCCCTTTTCATTCTCTGCGACAGCAAAGGCTGAACCCTTTCTTCTCCTCTCCCTTTTATGCTTTAACTCTGTGACTGCCGCATGCAGCAAAGGGTGATCTTTTGCCTTTTGCTTTTGCAGATCGTTGCTTTGTAGGTTGATTGACCGAGCGGAGATCAAAAGCTGAAGCCTACAGGTGCCTATGCATAACTTTTCTGATTTTACCATTCTCGATTGCTTGCTCCATGAGAGATGCATGTTCTGAACTTTTGGATTGTTCATTCAGTTTGTTACTGCATGCATCAAATTAAACATGTCAATTTGTTTTTTATTCCCCTTCATTGTACCAAACTAGTATTAAATCAAAGTTGTCTTGTTTTTGCTTTTTCTGATCGGGATAATCTTTTAGTATCGTCCATATGTATAAAAAAGTTGAGTTGATAACAGTGGATTGAATGATATAATATAACAGTATATGATAAGATATTTTGAAATTCTCAACTGAACATTTAGTTTTGCCACTTGTTTTTTTCATTCTAAACTCACCGATCTAGCAATTCAATCATCTTGCTTATTTTATCATTGTTCTGTTAGCTTCAGTTAGTCCGTTCTGTAAAGCAACCCCTGTCAACTTGGACTACATAATAAATGTGCTGCATATTGATGTTTCAGTTTGGAAAATACACGTAAACAGAGTGAGGATAAATTTGTAACGGTGCTGGTAATTCCCATGTCCAAGCCAATAGACCAAACGGAGGACAATGATTTCTTTTCTAGCTCACTCCCTTAAATCCCTTCAATTGCCAAACAAAGGATTGGGAGTAAAATATCAAACTCCCATCTTAACTCCCTACGCCAAATCCCACGTCCAATTCCCATGCCCCTTCCTATCACTTGCCAAACGTGCTGTACGGACTTTCAAGTGGTCATGGCAAATGAAGCAAAAGAATACGATCATGAAACGTACGACATTCAATTTGGGTACACACTTGGTGTAGTATTTTCTCGAGCTTAGATCTTGCAACTGAATGCAAATTTGAAGCTTATTCTTAGCGTATCTGCCACACGTGTCCATTGCATCTTATGGGGTGTCTGTTAAATCTTTACCCTAAGATTTTACTGTTGTATATTATTTCAGCTTGCTCTCTGGGATAACGACAATGCTACTTGACTTTCTGTTATACTTGTCTAAGTTAGGCGAATTTCTTTCTCTACACTTGTTTTGCCACCTCATCTCTTTCAATCAAATGTTAGGGGTTATCTGTCGTATCTGCGATGCTGCTACTTGGACCTTCTACATGGTGTCGGGAGTTTTTGATTTGTAGGCAACTCAGTCCTAGTATTCTACTCCCTTTAGTGTATGTCTCCTTGCAATTGATGTTAGGTTTCTCCCAACTCCAACATCATATTTGCCTTCAGCTGATGTTCTTTTCCCAAGTGGCACTTGTGTGGTCGCGATGTTTCATCCTTCTATGAAATAGAACACCGAGTTCTCTTCTTAAAAAGAGTGTCAAGAATATATTCATCTCATGGCATGTTGTGTTTCTACCTTTCTTCTATTCCATGGCCAGCGGTGACGTCTCACTTGGCCCATGTAGTAGAAGTAAGGGTTGATCTTGAATCCTGTTTAGACGTTGAGCAGACTTCCAAGTGATGACTATGGTTCACACAAACCAATTGTTTTCTTTCCCAAATAGAGTGAGTGGGGAAGAATGGAGACGGATGTAGTTGGATTTGACTCAATTGTCATTTGCATCTGCCACCAACCTCTGGTTGATGGGTGTTCTCATCCGACGGGTAGAGAAGCTTAGGCCTGGCATCTGGTTGGCTTGTTGCTCAACTGGCCAGGCAGAAAGGAATTAATGAAGGCTCTCTATTCATGTTTCTCCATACTTGGGTGATGTCTCCATATATCTCGTGTGATCCAATGCTATTGTTTGCCTCCCACATTGTAGTGAACCAATGGTCCACTAGCTGCAAACTCATAGCATAGCGTGGTATATTCAACTTCATGAAAAATACATTCGCATGACATTTGACACCTTGCTTGTCATTCTTGAGACAACCTCTCAGGATGAGAGATGTCTATCCGTTTATATCTGTGTCATGCCGCTGTCATTCGCTTCCCAAGTGATGCAGAGCATGGTCAAAGTCTGTGCAGAGATCAACCATGATAGGTTGGACATCAGGTCATTTCTCTCAAGGGGGTTTGGAGGATGAATGCATCCTATAACAGGTTAGTGGACAACATATACAATGGTCTATTTGTAAAGAGTATTAACACCGGACCCGTTGTATACAATGTGCAAAAAAAATTGGCATTTTAAGAGGTTCAGAAGCACAAAACCGTGTTGTATTGCCATGATCATTATTGTCTTAAAAAATTTACTCAAATCTAAGGTCATGACTTGTGGAAAAGAGATTATCCAAGACCTTGATTTTTGTCTCCATGGGAACTTGAGAAAATCTACCAGCAACCGATGCTATCATTAGCGATGGCAGACATTCCACAACCAAAATCTACTCATAGCTCATTGATCAACGTTGTCAAAATTGACCATAGAAGGCTCTTAACCTAAGCACCACACTTAATTTAAGAGGCCTACGACCACACATTGAATTCTAGCACAAACTATGTCTATAGCAGTAGATTAATGTTGCATGAAAAACATGTCAAGATGTATTCACATGGATAGAGAAAAGCGAAGCATGGGGTTTTAGTTTTGTTTTTTCAAATAGAAAGAAAGGGTAACAACAACAAGTTGAATAACAAATTAATATTCTAACTCACCGCTTTCCCGGCAATAGCGCTAGAAAGCTTGTTGGCGGTTCTTAGCCTAACAGATTCTGCTCCGCAAGCGTACGGAGCCTGTTGTGGCTTTTACCCGGGAGTATTCCAAGGTATCGTATATATCCACAGGGAAGCATGGAGTTAGAGCTTTTAACTTATCAAACATCTTATTATTTTACTCATTCATTATAAATGATAAAAAAAGGATAACGGCACACTGACACACTCCACATGGATACATAGCTCAACGAGGAGCTAGGAGGCTGCTGTAGCTTTCACGCGGGAGTATTCTGAGGTATCCTATTTATCTACAGGGAAGCATTGAGATAAAGATATTAACTTATCAAACATCTTGTTATTTTACTCATTCATTCTAAATGATAAAACAAAGGATTACGGTACACTGACAGACTCCACATGGATACACAGCTCAACGAGACGGATCTGGTTCCTAATGAGATCTTCCTTTACTAAGCGCAAGTCAAAAGACGATGCTAGCTCCAACTGTCACTCTATTAAGGTCATCGTTGACGGTCGTAATCTCACGATATCAACCGTCAATTATCCACCAAATGAAGCGAAACATGTGAAATATTTGGACTAACCCCTACTACTAATGAGTTCCACAAGATGTACATGAATATTTGGATGCAGGTATCAAAATGTACACAAAATGGATGAAACAAGGCCAAGAAATGAAGATGGACATAAATGGGAAAAAGCCCATGGCTGCCCAACCATGTCCCATGGTCGGCTGGCCACCTAGCATGGCCGCCCAGCCACCTGCCTAGTCGCCCGACCATGTGGCATGGTCGGCCGACCACATCTTTGAGTCGGTTTGCTCCCACTTCACTCCTGCATGCAAAGAAACACAAGGCAATGTCAATCCAACCGTTGTACCAAGCATCCAAAGAATCCAAGGGCTGAAAGACCATTAAAACATGGATTGGTGATGTCACAAGTCCGAGGGAAGTGTCATGCAGCGAATCAGGAGTAGACACCTAGCCGCCCGACCATTTCGCATGGCCGCCCGACCACTCAAGTTACTCATTTTACACGTGCATCAACCGTTTCAACCGCCAACCGACGTGGGCAAACAATCTCAGCCGAAGGATGGGTCAAGTCGGTTCATCGGATGGCCGCCCGACCACTCCTCATGGTCGGCCAGCCACCCTCCTTGGTCACCCAGCCACCGCCTCACCTCCCACACTGACCTTGCCTCCCTACAAATACCCCCCTCACATGTATAGGCTATAAATAGGCCCAAGAGCTCATTTGTAAAGTGTGGAGTTGAGTTCAAGTTCTATCTTAGAGTGCTACACTATTCCCTTAGTAGTTAGGGTAGTCTTGGGAGTTAGAGTTGAGTCGAGCTTTGCCTCGGAGTCTCCGGAGTTATCTTCGAGTTTGTGGTAAAGCTTTGTATCTTTTGGATTCAGATTATCTTCAATACAATTTTAGTTATATTTTACTCTAAGTTCTATCCCCTGCGAGTGTGGTGTACCTTTCTTTGCACACTTGCTAGGCATAGGTTGTGTTTAACTTTGTTATTCAATTCTTGTTATTCTTGCTGGTGCTAGTAACTCAACCCTAGACTTAGACGCTAGGATCTGGCTAGACCCTCTCCTTTGATCAAGGATGGTCTATTGTTGTTCAAGCTTCACTTGAACACGTTTATAGCGTGCCATCCTCTCCACGCAGCTTTGCTTGGTAGCCCCATTCGGTGACAAGCGTGTGGTGTGCCTGTGTAGTCCAAGCCCATCGTTCGAGAGGCCCGTAGGTGTTAGCTAGACTCTCCTTTGGGACCAACTATCTACCCATGGTACCCTCGAGACTCTAGAATTTCGCTCGATGCAAGACCCTGACTTGTTAATTGAGTTTCTTAGTTAGTCACGGATAAACTTTGCAGCCGATTAGAAATAGAGTTTGGTGACTTTATCTCACTCGTTGTCCCCCTAGGCAACTATACCTTTCTACGGATATCTTTGATACGCTTATCATCCCACCATACACCTATCTTTGTCACGTTTACCCCTGTTACTATTAGTTGGTATAATTTATCTAAGTTTACAATTATTTTGACTTGAGTATATTCAATTACACTCTCTTGCCTACCGCTTCCCTGTGGAAATTTATAATACTCGGAATACTCTGAGTGAAAGGCTACAGCGGTCTCCGTGCGCTTGCAGAGTAAAACCTATTAAGGCTAAGAGATGCCAACAAGCTTTTCTGGCGCCATTGCCGGGGAAGCAATAGGCAGAGAGATAATTGATATCTCATTTCGAACCCTATATACTTGATAAATCTACCACTAGTTTTTAGCGGGCTTACTTTGCTCTGTAGTTTTTGTTGTGGTTGCAATAGAGAGGTGTATAACCGGTTTTGACCTGCCGGAAAACTTATACAATAATCTAGAGTCACTGCTCAGGAGAGTCCGTCCAAAGACTATCCACGGGTAGAGACCTGTGCCAAGGGAGCTAGAACCAAGCACTTCTACCTGTACACCAGTTACCACCACCATGGCCGAGAAGACCATTCGTGAGTTCTGCATCTGCCTCGAGCAACAACATTCCTATGGGACCTGAAGTTCAAGTGGGGGAGAACTTCGAACTCAAGCCAAGGGGTGATTCACATGGTTCAAGCTATCCCATTCTACGGACTGGCTACAGAAGATGCCAACAATCACTTGCAGCAGTTTCTAGAGATCTGTAGCATGTTCAACATGAAAGGAGCATCATCCGGACACCATCAAACTTTGTCTCTTCCCTTTCTCTCTTGTTGGGAAGGCAAAACAGTGGTTCTACCTCCACCGTGCGACACTAACAACTTGGAACGCATGTTTCGATGCATTTCTTGCGAAGTATTTCCTGCTTGGGAAAACTAACAGCATTGAGGAACAAAACTATTGTGCTTCCAACAGCTCACTGATGAAACCGTGGCGGAAGCCTGGGAAAGACTCCAGGAGTACATCGCAGCCTATCCCCACCACGGCATGCAAGAGTGGCTGATTATTCAGAGCTTCTTCCATGGGCTTCACCGCTCAGCACAAGAACATCTAGATGCAGCCGCTGGAGGATCCTTCCTATCCTTGAGCATCACTGCGGCCAAAGGGCTAATTGAAAAAATGGCCATTAATCAAGGATGGAGAGAAGAGAGGTCTAGCACCCGATCCCGTGGCGTCCATCAAATCGAGAGCACTGACATGCTCACCGCTAAGATGGACCTGATGTTGAAAAAGCTAAACGATACTCCAGAAGCTGCTCCATTCCAGGCCCTTGATACCCATATGACTTCCAAAGTCTAGTGGGAACACGGGGCACTCGGGGAACAGCTGCCCCAAGACGCGACCTGAAGATGCAAACTTCATAGGGAGCAACAACTTCAACAACGGGAATCGTCCTCAGCCAGGATGGAGTACACGACCATATCTCCCTTTCTCCGGACAAGGTAACTTTTTCAGGCAATTCACAATAGTTTCCTAAAAATAACTTTGATCAGAAAGCTATGAATGATAGCATTAGTAAAAAGTTCCTATGCTAATGATAGAATGTTCGAATCTATTTCTCTCCAAATGGAAACTTTGAATAGTACTATGAAAAACCAACTTAGCTTCAATAAAATGTTGGAAACCCAAATAGCTCAATTGGCTGCTACCTTACCTAACCCAAATGCGGTTAAGCTACCTAGGCAACCTGAAGCTCCTCCCAAGGAGCACATAAATGCAGTAACCACTAGGGGTGGAACGTCCACACAAGGACCCCCGTCTCCTAGTCATGCAGGTAAAGAGCAGAAGAAGACAACCTGACTCCGAAGATAAGGTCACAGAGGAAGATACACCTGGTAAGAAGGAGAAACCAGCATCTAAGCATCTACCCCATGAGTTCTATGATACTACGGTGCTACCATTCCCTGCATGAAACAAGAAGGCTGCCGCTGACGAACAATATAGTAAGTTCGTTGAGGTCATTAAGAAGCTTTATGTCAACATACCCCTGCTAGATGCCATGCAGGTACCGACATATGCTAAGGACTTAAAGGACATCCTCAACAACAAGAAACCCATACTGTCAATGGAAATAGTGCATTTGACAGAAGAGTGTAGTGCAGCTATACTCGAGAAAAAGGGACCCTAGAAGCCCCACCATCTCATGCTCGATTGGAACCTAGGATTTTGACCAAGCATTGTGTGATCTTGGAGCCAGTGTCAGCGTGATGCCCAAGGTTATCTTCGATAAACTGAATCATGCAGCACTTGCCCCCATGGCTATGTGTCTATAGCTGGAGGATCAATTCGTTCACTACCCTGAAGGAATCGCGGAGAATGTTTTGGTGAAAATCGAGAATTTCCTCATCCCCGTGGATTTTGTGGTACTAGACATGGAAATTGACTCAAAAACACCACTCATCCTTGGGCGACCATTTTTGAGCACTGCGGGAGCAACCATTGACGTCGAGGAAGGAAAGGTCCACCTCAACATAAATGGCAAGAATGAGACATTGGCTTTCAAACCAAAAGTTGAGCATTGCAATAAGGTGCACACTTTCAAGTGCTAGGCACAAAAGAATGCAACCAAGGTCAAGACCTGAACCAAGAAGCCAAATTCGAAGGTTGACAGCCTGGTTACAATTATGCTGAACAAAATGAAAAGTGAGGCCGACATCCAACAAAAAGAGTATGAAGTTGCCATGGAAAGCAGAAAATTGAGACAGCAAGAGAAGAGACACGACAAGCCTGGTCCCGCAACAGGAGGCAAAGCTCTTGAGAAGAAGGTCGGCGCCGAGAGCCAAATGCATACGCTGAGACAACGCAAAGTTAATGTAGAACAAAGAAAGGAAGACCTTAACTTTGGTGCTTACATAACCCCGAGAGGTAAGCAATGGTTTGCCCTCGCCAATAGGTAAATTGGCATTATCATTCGACTGACATATTTATTTTCTGCCAAAATTTGAATTCACACACCGCTGCATATTTAAATTTTCTCGTCTTAATTTTTGCATTGCACCAGTTTAAATTTATCTTTGCATTTCAAAAAAAAATTGGATTGGCCGGCCGACCACCCCCATGGTCGGCCGACCAACCCTCTTTTCCCCTTCCTCTTCTTTTCTCTCTTTTCCTTTCCCCTCTTTTCTCTTTCCCATTTCTTTCTCTTTTCTTTTCTCTTTCCCTTTCCCTTTGTTTCTCCTCTCTTTCCCTTTTACCTTTCCTTTACCCTCTCCAGAAGCAAACACCAAAGGAATGGGGCAGCATCATGGCCGCCCGACCTCCCAAAGTGGCCTGCTCGACTAGCCATTATGGCCGGCCGACCATCCCTTCACCCGATCAGTGCATGCTGTACCTCCCTCTCCTTCTTTTTCCTCTCACAAAGCAAAATGGGCACTCAATAATGGCCGCCCGACCTCCACTTATGGCCGCCCAGCCCCTCCCTTTTCTCCTTTCGATGCATGCAGCTCTCACTTTTCTCACTCACTCTCTCAGTCACTCCTACGCGCGCTCTCATGGTCGCCCGGCTAGGCATCATGTCCGCCCGGCCATGGGTGTAGGCCGCCCGACCAAGGCCATGGCTGCCCGGCCACTTGAGCTAGCCGCCTGACCCCCTGCCTACTCCATTTCGCCTATGAATAGCCCCCTTGCCTTCCTTGCTCGATGCACCAAGCAGCAACGCACTGCACTCTCTCTCCCTCTCTTAAAAGCAATCACCTAGTGTGTCTACCAACCAGAGCTATGTGGGATAGCTGAATCAACCAAGGTAAACTCTAAGTACAGCACCGTCGTGCCTACTTGATGAGTTCACTACTAAACTAGTAATGAGCCAGAAAAGCAAGCAACACTATATAGCCAACACTATAAGCATACACAAGGTTCCCGTAAACAGACAAGTATAAGACTAAGTATGAAAGTAAAGTAAGAATGAAATAACAAAGGTAGAGGACAAGGAACTTTACTTAATCCTAGAATCGAATATCCTTCCTCTGAGAATACAAGTCTGGGAGAGAAGAGAAATCCCACTCCCTCACTCTTCACCTCACTACTCTCCTTGATACAAGAGGAACTGTCTCTACAAGCTAAGGGATAACTTCACTTCTCCAACACTATACACTTCACACTCTTAAGTGCTACTCTACCACTGCACCACTATCAAGCCACACTTAGAAGTGAACACCTTGGGGGCATTTATAGCTGTTCTAAGGTCGGTTGTGGTGGTTAAGTCGGTACTGGGAGGACAGGTGGCAGGCCGAGTGGCTTGGGTTCTAGGCCGGGTGGGCTGGGTCAAGACCGGACGGCCCTTAGATCCACCGACCTTAGCCATCCAATGCTCCACAGCACTTGGTTGAGGTGGTTGACGGTTATACTTGTGTGTTTTTGTCTCAACCATTGGATTCTCTTTGTGTTTCTTCCTTAGTCATTGGATCACACTCTCTTGAATTGCTGACTTAACCAATCCATGGGCTGGATCGCTGAGGTGGAGGCCTTCCAGGGTGTTTTGTGTTGATCTCTCGGATTCCAATGTGGAGTTGTGTTTGACACATCATCTCTTGCATGCAGGTCGAAGATGGTTGCATTTGGAGCCAATCACAGGCGGGGCAGTGATGAGAACATGACCAATAAGCATATGACCAAGGCTGAAGAGAAGGTGAAGTTTGAAGCCCAATCCGAGTTGAGGTCCAATTTATTCGCGAGGCCGGTTCGGACTGCAGGAGTAGGCCTCAGTAAAACGGACGTCCAGGTCACATACGGGCTCCGTTTTGGACGTTCTACATATCGTTGGAAATCTAAGGAGATAAGATTTCCAATCCTTATGGTCCCACCTTTGAATTCGATCGGAGTCGAAGGGAATCATCGAAACAAGATGACGGACAGAATCTGCTAGGGTGCTGCTAGACCGGTTTTTGGGCCCGCTGGCCTTGTACGCCCTAGGGTTGCTCGGCCACCCCATTCGGCCGCGCCCTATACCTATCTCTTGTATATATTCTATAGCCATCATTAGATTAGATGGGTTTTGCTTAAGAGTATTCTGTCGTGAACAGTTCGCCGTTCGTCTATCGGTTTGTGAAACCCCAACTTGTGCACATGATTAATCTTGATTGCGTTTATTCCTCGTTCTTACTTGTGTTCTCTCGGTTGCATTGTAGGAACGATAGCCTTCTTGGTGAGGTCGATTGTGCGCGTCACGCAGTCGATAACCATCAGAGCAGTGGTGTAGTGATTGCAAGGATTCGATCGATTGCTCGGAGCCTTCTTCACCAACGTCGAGTTCTCCACCCCAAAACCGACTTATCCATACCTTTCGGAAGATCAGAACGCCTAATTTTCTATCATTTGGTTGGTAATCAGAGCTTCAGGTTTCTCTTGAGGTATATTATCGTGTGTCCCTTAGTTTGAGTGTTTTATATTCTTAAAGTCCACAAAAAGCCATAAAAATTAGGGTTTGTAGTTCATCTTATCCTATCACCACGTTTAGCCTTTGCATAATTTGATTTTAGAGTCCGCATCTTTGAGTTTGTGTCCATGGTCATAGTCTTATTGCTGGTGTAGATCGCATTCTTAGTTTAGTTTGAGTTTTGCATCTTGTCACCGTGTCCGTTTTCATCACGTCGTTACGTCCGGTTCGGAATCCTCTTTGTACAGTTCAGTATTTGCATGATGTCTCCCTCATACGAACTCGGATATTTGTGTTCTAGTACTTTCTAGAAAGCTTGTGAAATTATCTACAACTTTGTCAATTGGTAAGTTTTCAGAAAACATCGTTATCAGGGTGTAATAACTGTTGGGAGTAAATCTGTTTGTGACCCAGAATTTTCTGAACAGTCTGTATTTCGGGGTCAATATCTTCAGTCATCCATTATCCAAAAAAGGTGTTCCATATACCTGTAGAGAAAGATAAAAAGGAGATCTACAATGTTGGTATTCAAAGTTTTTGCATTTGAGGCCATTAATATTATCTAATCGGTCCGTGAAACGTTGAGTAGTAAATCTGTGATTTTCAGATAAGAGTTTTGTATTTGCGTGGAGTTGTATCTTATCTTGCAGCACTTTTTGTGATAAAAAAACCAAAAAAAGGCAAGTGCATAAAAAAGAGCCGCAAAAAAAAAAGAAAAAAAATAATCAGAAGTGTTTGCATCCTTTGTGTCTTTTATACTTCGGTGTATCTTTTGCTTGCTTAAACTAGTTCTAGAAGCATGTTTAGGCCAGCAACTTTGACAAGTACTTTGGACATTCATTCAACTTTGCTATCTAATTTTGGATTTTGCTATTACTTGCTACATATTGTGCCTTCCCAAAGATCCACAGTATATACTCTAAAGCAACACAGGTCGGTCTTGCAATTACTCCATGCTCCTGGTGTGTTATCGACTTTGGGCCGCCATCACCTCCTCTAGATCGTCATCGTCTTCTTGCTGTGTACAGCAAGAACATTTGCAAGCGCTTGGTAAACGCTTGGAGTGTGAGAGATCCCATCTGCCCACTGTCATTAGATAGGGTTAATATTTTGTGTGTGTTTTTTTCTGCTAACAATGACAGGTTGCACCGACGCACGTGAACGTGAAGGGATCAAGAAAAGGGTTAAGAAGGCATTTGAAGAGTCAGATAACTTTGAAAACATCTCCATCAAAAAGTTCAGGTTGTCTCTTTCCAAATCTTCCTTCTAATAATGGTTTGGTTGATGATGCTTATATTGATTGGGAACTAGCTATGGATGAAATTTTTTCCGATATCGTTTGGGTGAAAGAAGAAAGGTTAAGAATGCTGCTAGTACTTTTAAAAAATGTGCTTTATGGGTGGAAAGATCTTTGTGTTAATGATAAAGATCCATAACATTGGAGAGATATGAAAAGACTTATGATGAATGAATTTGTTTCAGATTCTCATTCTATAAAGCTAATTTGTGACCTACAATTTCTAAAGCAACGTGATAAAACTAGTTGTAGAGTATTATAATGAGCTACATACTTTGTTGTTGCGTTGTGGTTTACATGAATCAGAGAAAGAAATTACAATCAGATTTTTAAAGGGACTTGACACTGACATTTATGATATTATTGCTGGTACAAAATATAAGTCTCTCTATAAATTATATACATATGCTTGTAAGATTGAGAACTAAATTAGACATAAGAAACAACAATTTATTAAGATTGAATATGATGTATACCTTGCTGAAATTAAACATCATGACACACAACCCATGTAGGTACCCTTTGTTACTGACCATACACAGAATGTTGAGAACAACGGATGAAAAAGACAATACGTTGGAGGAGAATGAGGATGATCTTGTTTCCGTTTCATACTTGTCACAGTGCCCTGATTATGTAAACAAAGGTAATGACACATGTTATATGATCTCTCAAGGTGAGCAAACTTCTGAGTTATATTTATTACATGCTAATTGTACTGCTGATTCATGTGATCAAAAAGAGTTGTGTGATTTTGCTTCTATTATTTTTATGCCATAACTTGTTGATGAGCTTGATATTGATAATTCTGAGCTAAATATTTGTGCTGAAAATAGTCCTTTTCTCTCTATTGCTAAGTGTGTATGATGAGCTGAAGTTGATATCTTCTTTAAATACTTTGGGTTATATTGAATTTGACAGTTCTATGTAGTCTGAATAATTTAGAGAAAAAACTTTCTTTTTTGCAGATTTGCCATGGTTATCTAAGAATTCTTATCATATTATTGGCAAGTATGATAGCAAAGAAGAATATGTGGTGCACCGTGTTTATATCTCATTAAATTTGAACTCTCTTCCTGTTAGTGAATGTGAACAATTTGAGGGCTGCGCTAACGCTAATCATGTCACGTCGAGTTCCCCTTGTTCTTTGTTTATTGTGTTACAACAGGGTAAATTTCAAGAAGAGTAGCAAGGTTGGATCATGTCAAACATGGCAACTACTTCCGCAAGCATCAATGACTTTGAGTCGAGGACTGACTCAAAAACAAGAAGGGGAGAATGATGAGAACATGACCAATAAGCATATGACTAAGGCCCAAGAGAAGGTGAAATTCGAAGCCAAATCCGAGTTGAGGTCAAATTTATTCGCGAGGCCGGTTCGGACTGCAGGAGTAGGCCTCAGTAAAACGGACGTCCTAGGCCACATTACGGGCTCCGTTTTGGACATTCTACATATCATTGGAAAGCTAAGGAGATAAGCTTTCGAAAGCTTGTGGTCCCACCTCTAAATTCGATTAGAGTCGACAGGAATCATCAAAACAAGATGACAGACAGAATCTGCCTAGGTGCTGCTGGACCGGTTTTTGGGCCCGCTGGCCTTGTACGCCCTAGGTTGCTCGGCAACCCCCTTGGCCGCCCCCTATACCTCTCTCTTGTATATATTCTGTAGCCATCATTAGATTAGATGGGTTTTGCTTAAGAGTATTCTGTTGTGAATAGTTCGTCGTTCGTGTATCGGTTTGTGAAACCCCAACTTGTGCACAAGATTAATCTTGATTGCGTTTATTCCTCGTTCTTGCTTGTGTTCTCTTGGTTGCATTGCAGGAATGATAGCCTTCTTGGTAAGGTCGATTGCGTGCATCACGTGGTTGATAACCATCGGAGCAGTGGTGTAGTGATTGCAAGGATTCGATCGATTGCTCGGAGCCTTCTTCACCAACGTCGAGTTCTCCACCCCTAAACCGACTTATCCATTACCTCTCGGAAGATAGGGACCCCTAATTTTCTATCAGGCGGCCTCAGAGGTCAGCCGAGCGGCCTGGTTGACTGGCTGGGCAGCTAGGTTGACTGGCCGAGGGGCCAGGGAACTTGGCCAGGTGGTCGGGTTTTGCGACCCTTTGTCCAACCTTCCATTGTCGCACCTTGTCTCACCATATTTTGCATGGATTTGCATCGTGATGCGTGTTCCTGCAAGATTTTTATACACAGCTCGTGGAACTAGTTAGAATATATGAACTTTGTATAAAAATCACCCTTGGAACATGAAATGTTGGTGGTCGAAATGGATTAGAACGACCGCCAACAATGATCTATTGTTACTTCAGGCTTTGATTGAGTACGTTTATAGCACGCCATCCTCTCCACACAGATTTGCTTGGTAGCCCCACTCGGTGACAGCCTATGGTGTGCCTGTGTAGTCCAGGCTCATTGTTCGGGAGGCCCGTAGGTGTTAGCTAGGTTCTCTTTCGGTGGCCAACTATCTACCCCCTAGCTCCTCGAGGGCGCTAGAATTTTGCTCGATGCGAGACCCTTGACTTGTTACTTGAGTTTCTTTAGTAGTCATGACATAGTTTGCAGCTGAATAGAATAGAGTTTGGGAACTTTATCTCACTCGTTGTCCTCCCAGGCAACTATACCTTTCTACGTGTATCTTGGATAGTTTATTTACTTTTCCACCATACACCTATCTTTATTTGGCTTACCCCTGTCTTGCTACTAGCTGGTTTATTTATTTAAGTTTACGAAACTTTCGATCTGAGTTTATCCAATTATACTCTCTCACCTGCCGCTTCCCTGTGTTAATTTACGATACCTTGGAATACTCCGGGTGAAAGGCTACAACGGTTTCTGTGCGCTTGCGGAGTAAAATCTGTTTAGGCTAAGAGACGCCAACAAGCTTTTCTGGCGCCATTGCCGGGGAAGCAATAGGCATAGATATAATTGATAATCTCTTTTCAAACTCCGTATACTTTATCAATTTGCTGCTAGTTTCTAGCAGGCTCACTTATCTTTGTTGTTTTTGTTATGGTTGCAATAGAGAGGTGTATGACCGGTTTCGACCTACTGGAAAATTTCCACAATAATCCAGAGTCTCTGCTCAGGAGAGTCCGCTCAATGACCATCCACGAGCAGATACCTGTACCAACAGAGCTTGAATCAACGCCATCTATGAGTACCACTCCATTCACCAACGTCATGGCTGAAAAGACCATCTATGAGTTCTCCATCCTATCCAGCAACAACGTTCCTACGGGACCCAATGTTCAGGCAAGGGAGAAACTTTGAGCTCAAACCTGGAGTGATCCACATGGTTTAAGCTATCCCATTTTGTAGGACTAGCAATGTAGGATGCCAACAATCACTTGCAGCAATTCCTGGAAATCAGTCGCACCTTCACAATGAAAGGTGCGTCTCCTGATGCCATCAAACTATGCCTCTTCTGATTTTCACTTGTCAAAAAGGCGAAGCAATGGTTCTACCTCAATCGTGCCCCACTGCTTGACAGTGGGATGCGTGTTCCAACATATTCCTCACAAAGTACTTCCCTTTAGGGAAGACCAATGCATTGAGGAACAAAATCTCGAGCTTCCAATAGCTCACAGATGAAACCGTGGTAGAGGCCTGGGAAATATTACAAGATTACATCATGACCTATCCCCACCATGGAATGGAACAATGGCTCATCATCTAGAGCTTCTTTCATGGATTAAATCGCCCTGCACAAGAGCACCTGGATGTAGTCGCTGAAGGATCCTTCTTATCCCAAAGTGTAAGAGTCGCCAAAGATCTTATTGAGAAGATAGCCACTAACTAGGGATGGAAAGAAGAGAGGTCTAGCACCCGAGCCCGTGGGGTCCATCACATCGACAACACTGACATGCTCACTGCCAAGATGGACCTGCTCCTAAAAAGGCTAGAAGACAATCATGAGCTTGCACGAGTCCAGGCCCTTGACACCCGCATGACGTGTGAAGTCTGCGGGAATACATGGCATTCGGGGAACAGCTGCCCCGAGACTCGACCAGAAGATGCCAACTTCATCGGCAATTCTAGCAACTTCAACAACGGGAATTGTCCTCAGCTAGGTTGGAATTCAAGACCATATATTCCCTTCTTTGGACAAGGTAACTCCTCAGGCAATTCATAGCAATTTAATAAGCCTAGCTCGTTTGATAAAAAAGATGTGAATGATAGCATTAGTAAGAAATTCCATGCAAATGTTAGGCTTTTTGAGTCTATTTCACTTCAAATGGAGACTCTTAACAGTGCTATAAAAAATTAACTGAGCTTCAATAAAATGTTAGAAACACAAATAGCTCAGTTAGCTGCCTCTTTGCCTAATACCAATACAGAAAAGCTTCCAGGGCAACCAGAACCTTCTTCCAAGGAGCATATCAATGCAGTCACCACTAGGGGTGGTAAGTCCACTAAGGACCCGCCACACCCTAGTGGTGCCCCATGCACTCACAATGCAGGTAAAGAAATGGAGAAGACCACCGAAACAAAGGAGAAGGAAGACGATGAGACCAGACCTGGGACAACAGAGGAAAGGGCACCACCGAAGTCTCTTCCACATGAGTTCTATGACACAACAGTGCTACCTTTTCCTTCACGCAACAAGAAGGCTGCCACTGATGAACAATACAGTAAGTTCGTTGAGGTCATTAAGAAATTACACGTCAACATTCCCCTGCTAGATGCTATGCAGGTATCGACGTATGCCAAGTATTTAAAGGATATCCTCAACAACAAGAAACCCTTGCCATCAGTGGAAATTGTGCACATGACAGAAGAGTGTAGCACAGCTATACTCAATCAATCCCCACAAAAGAAAATGGACAGTGGAAGTCCTACCATTTCATGCTCGATTGGGAACCAATTCTTCAACCAAGCCTTATGTGATCTCAGAGCCAGCGTCAACGTTATGCCCAAAGTCATCTTCGACAAACTTAATCACGTTGCACTTGCCCCCACTGCCATGTGCCTACAGCTCGCGGACCAATGAATACAACACCCTGTAGCGATTGCCAAGGATGTGTGGCAGAACCGCCTGATTTAATCTGGGCTAAGTACACCTGCCACCTCTGGCTTGCAGTGTATTTAGACCAAATCAAATCCGGTCATCCATCGAGCTACCCAAAAGGGCACTCGATGCAACCATCACCCAGGGATGCCGACATCACACACGTTAAGCCCTCGAAAGAGCCACAACAATTATAACAACACATCATTTCATACAAACATAGATTGGTTTGTTACAAAATATTTGCTCAAAATGAAGTACAATCATTCTGAAATAGAGTTCCAAAATAATCTCGCAGCGAAAACCGTAACGTAATACCGATATACTCTTGCAGCGGAAATAAAACATCGAGCCATGACATTGAGCCCACCATTGTCATTCTCGATCATGAAGTTCCTGAAATAAAAATATCAACAACGTAGGGGTGAGTACGTGAGGTACTCGTAGGACTTACCCGTGGTCGGTTTCAACCCGACACATTTGAGAGTATGCAAGGCTTTTTGTGGACTTGACTCTAACCCGCGCAAGCTTACTAAAAGTGAGTCCTTACTTTCAAGTATCATTTATTTTTAAAGTATAATCCTCATTTGATCCATTATAATTATCATTACGATCCATAAATCATATGTCTCATCCTCTCAACATATATATCATCATAAAGTAGCTTGCAGAAATATAAACATACAAGTACAAACATGTAATGTAAAAAGCATGATTAAATGAACAAGATATTAAAGTTATTACTACGTTGCCCGTGTGCGATACTGGCATTCTCACACCTGGTGAGCTTCAGCGATTCGAATCGATTTTTAATTCCCTGCGAATAACTATCATGCTAGGGGTATATGCTTACTAGCCATCGCGTTCCCACATATAGCCCCCATCTCCACTCGTCCCATCCCAAGTTCGATTCAATCCCGCCATTCCCCCGGGTTTTGCCCCCTCAGGAGCGATACCACGGCCGTACCGGGTCAGCCTTCCCTCGAGTACAAGCTCCCCCAGGCCTAACTCCCTCCAACAAGAATGGTAGGAACCTGTCTCTTTTCTTCGGAATCGCACAAGTAAGACTTTCACCGGTCCATTATCCCGGATAAGCACTCTAGCAATGTTATGCCGAATCGTAGGCGAACAGCGAATCAGCCCTTAAACGACTCGGGCGGAGTCCACCAAACCATCCACATCATTTTTCATCGTAATATACCCATATCTCCGCCCGGTCTCATCTTTTCATCACATCATATCATATTTCTCTCGTATTAAATTTTTGTAAAACATTTTGAGTCCTATCATCTCGCGAGTGAATATCTTCAGCTCGACTTCTACCGTCTAAGCATGGCTAAGCATAGACTTCGACCTATCCATTCCACCTAGGATATCAGGTATTTATGCAGGTGGGGTTTCAAACAACTCCTGAACGTAAATGCACAATCAAATAAGGGGTGGTGAGACTCCCTAGGTAGGTGTATATGCCTAAGGCGCCTACCTTTGTTGTTGATAACTTGAACAAACTAAACTAAAGTTAGTTTGCTGGGTTGTGAGGCTTTGCCCCAGGCAACCCCTTGATCACTTGGACAGCTCCTCCTTCCAAATACCACTTCAGGGGCCTCCAGGTGGTATTTGGGTCTTAGTTGGTCTTCTGAACCACCGTGGCTTGATGTAGCTCAACGCACTTGCTCCATGATCACGTATCTGCAATAAGCGCCACTATATGAATGATATGCATGATGCAATGCATGAAAATGAGGCACACAGGTGAACAATCACTTAAGAAGTATCATGGTGTACATAGAGCAAATATGCATTTATACCATCATGTAATCATATTAGCATCCCCTTTTATTTTCTCTACTTCTAAACCTAATAAAATGACTATTAATGGATCCCTCAAGTAACAGCAACCAAAATTCATGAAAGGAATTCACAAGCACACTTACACAGTAACATAGCTTCAAGAGTTTTGATGGAATTTTGCAACACATTGAATAGCATTTTTTCCATTTTATTGATTAAATCACCCTATCACTTGTCATTTTCAAAACACATAGTAAACAGCAAGAAAAACTCATGAAACATTATTTCTAGGCTAGATTGGATCAAATGAGTACAATATAATTTCTATGGATTTTTCTAGACAAGTTTTGTGTGGTATATATTTTCATACTCTAAAAATACACTAAATACACACATAGGGGTAAAACAGGAATTAAGCATTGCATGCTAGGGTTTCCAAAAATCACCATAGATCTTAATCATCATATAAAAGCTACTGTCCAAGTTTCATAATTTTTGAAGGTGTTTAACTTTAGTTTTGCTAATTATCTAAGAAATCATAACATGCAAGCAATCAGGGGCAAAACAGTCATTTCATACAGCAAGGCTTAGTCCACTGTGTGGATCTATTCATAAGCAATCCAACAAAACAAATTTCATATTTTTATGATTTTTCTACTAATCTCTGGAGCATTTTAAAGTTCATATGCTAAATCCGGAAGTTAGTCAAATTTAACCTTGTAAATGGACTACTTCGTAATTAAATCTAGCTAAAAGGGGGTAGCAGGCAATATGTACAAGGCTCAGTGCATAGTATGTGTAAATCCCACAAAGCATAGGGTTGGATCTGAAAAATGCAAAGGCTTGGGTTAGAATGTGAAACCCTGATAGATCTAGGGGGTTATGTATGAGATCCATAAGACATAATAAACAGTGAGGGAAATAGAAAAATGTGGGAGGGGTTTTCCATAAAACCACCTCATCTCCTTCCTCTCGACTCGGGCAGGGGCAGGAGGCGTGCGGTGGCCCGCGATACCGCGCGGGGCCCGGGGCGTGGGGCCATGGGGACACAGGAGGAGGGCCGCCGGAGGTGTTCCCGTTTGTGGGCCTCGAGGACCGCTGGTCCTTGGTCGTCGGAGAGCCAAACCGAGGCTGGGGCGCGGCCGTGAACTGGTGACACGGTGGCGCGTCCGGGATGGCGGCGTGGCCTCGATCCGGCGGTTCCAGTGGAGGGAGGGCCAACTTGGGGGCGCACCAGCCGCGCGAGGAGATGGCGAACCTGGCGCCGTAGGTCTAGGTGTGGGGAAGACGCTAGTGGTGGCCCTCCACGGCGAGGCGAAGCTTTGCCGCACGGCCATGGTGTGTTGGCGCACTGCATGGCGCTCGGCTGGAGCTAGAGAGAAGCAGAGGCAGGGAGATGAGTAGGGAGTGAGAGGCGCACCGGAAGCAGGGCGCGCGAGTGGGAGGTCGGGGAAGAAGGAGGCCGGCTCGGTCTCCGCTTATGGCCAACCGGCAGACAGGGCGTGGCACTGGCAGAGTGCGCCCACTGCGTGGGCCTGGCTGAGCGGGGAAGAAGGAGGGCGATGCGGCGTGGACGCGATGCAGTGAACCGAAGAGACAGACACATGGGGCCGGGGCGAGGAAATGAACACAGGCAGGCAGACCGGGTGCATGGAGCGAAAGAGCCGGTGGGGCCCGCAGTAGCTGGCGTCCAGCGGGGACCCAAGGCCCTGCCAGGTGGGACCCGTGTGTCATGGAGACAAAAGAGAAAAAGAAATTCGAAAATGGAAAAAGGGTGGTTTGACTGCTGGAACATCTATTCTAATTCCATGTTTTTGAGAAAACAAATGGCCGAATTTGGTTAAGGTGAAAATACAAGAACTGTAGTAAATTTCACACCTTACAACTTTGACAGCATCTTCTATATCAAATTTTGGTCTAAATTTGAACTGAACTTACTGATCCCGGTTTGACCAAGGTTTACTCCAACTTTGAAAATTCAAGAAGTCTATTTTGTGCTCATTTTCAGAAAAAGAGTATTATACCAATGTTGTGTAGTTTTTAATTATCTACAACTTTCATATATGATGTTTTGCATGATAGGGACTTTTGTTCCATTGAAATTTAAATTTGCCTTACCGATCAAGTTTAGGCAGATTTCTGCTTTTTCATTAATCGACTCAAAACTCCACGTAAACCTTTGTGCATGTTACCACACTCAATACCAAAGTTGATCCACATAAAATTGTCTACAAGTTTGTTATAGAGAGTTTGGTCCAAAACACATTATATTTTGAACTATAGTCACAAGTGTACTCAGGGGTTTTGCAAAACTGCAACTTCAATTTATGTATGGTCTTTCTTGTTTCAAACTTTTGAAGTATCAAACGGAGTCCAATAACTTTGATATTAGGTTCATTTGAAAGGTGATAAGTTTAATTTCATTTCCTAGTCAGGTAGATTTTGAAGTTCTATAGTGAAAACAAAAGTAATTTCAGAACGAAGTTTGGGGAAAGGCTGAAATGCAGATTTGGGAGTTTAAGTGTGGACTAAGTTTGACCTGATTTGACTTGGCCTTTTGAAGCTTCCAATTCAACATTTTTAACTTGTACCAGAAGGAAATTTGATCTATATAACAAGAACTAAAACTTTTGTATTTGATGTCTTGCACGAAAATGTATAAATGTTTAACTACTCAACCAAGCGTCGTAAGGTTTTGCATTTTCCACTAGAAAATTTTTGACTTCGTGATTTATTTGTCTAGTTATTGTTCCTTCCTAAACATGATTAAGCCCTAACTCACAATTAGCTTTTGTCTTACTGTGTGTTAAAGCTTTTGAGATGTCGGGGGCATCACAGGATGTTCCGGTGAGAATCTAGAATTTTCTCATCCCTGTGGATTTTGTGGTACTAGATATGGAGATAGACGCAAAGACACCAGCTCATTCGTGGGTGACCATTTCTGAGCACTGTGGATGCAAGCATTGATGTTGGTGCCAGAGAAGTCCATCTCATCATCAATGGAATGAGGGAGACATTCTCCTTCAAATCAAAGTTGGATCAATGCAATCAATTGAAAGTGTTCCGGTGCCAAAAATACCTACCGAAGACCCTAGTTATAGACGCCTCTAGGAAAGAGATGGACAACCTCATAGCATTCATGAAACAGAAATTAGACCATCAGGCTGCCATCCGACAAAGCGAAGAATAAGAGGGGAAAAAAAGCAAAAGCTAACAAGGCTAGTCCCAAAGCCCAAGAAATAGGAGGCAAAGGCTCTTGTAAAGAAGGTCGGCGCCCATGATCCATCGACGACAACCAACCAAGGGCGTAACAAGACTCGATAAGCCAATGAGCTATCTACGTCAGTTAATTAGAGGTGTGTCATGAGCAAGCGTACCATTAAGCCAACTACGACAACTCGAGGATGGCATGCAAAAATACCACTTATCACCCCCTACGTACGTGCATTCGACATTCCAAAAGGTGGTAGATGGTTCACCCTCACCAAGAGGTAAATTTGGCATTATCTTCCGACAGCATATCTATTTCCTGCAAAATTTAATTTGCTTACTCCATGGAATGTTTAAATTTCTACCTTGCATAAATTTTATTTTCTTGCATATAATTCTTCCTTGATTTTTTTGCATTTCAAAAAAAATTGGTGGCCGGACGACCACTTGGCTTGGCCGGCTGACCAGCCTCCTCTCCTCCTCTCTTTTTCTTTCTCTTTCTCTTTTCTTCTTTTTTCTTTCTCTTTTCCTTTCTCGCAAAGCAAAGTGCAGCAGGGGCACAATCACGGCCGGCCGACCATGCCAAAGTAGCCGCCTGGTGTGCTACACCCCTACTACATTTTCCTCACTTTCCCTTTCATCATTGCGCATGAGTACTCAATGCCTAGGCATAGTACAAGGGTCGGCCGACCGCCACTTATGACCTCCTGACCCCTCTTCTTTTTCCTTTCAGCGCATGCAGTGCTCCATCTTCCTCTCCTGCTCCCTCACTCACTCTCCCATGTGATTGAATGGTCGCCCGACAGCCACTCATGGCCAGGCCTACCATGGCAATGGTCAGCTAACCCACAATCATGGCTGCCCGACCTCCTTCTTGCTTCCTTTCGGCGCTTGCTGCTGGGTGTCCTCCTCTCATGCACCCACAATACCACACAACTAACTGTCATGGCTGCTCGGCTCCATGCCTCTGGTCGGCCGACCGAGGGGCCTGGCCGCTCGGCCACCAAGGCTGGCCTGCCCGACCTCCCTCCTCCCATCTCGCTGATAAATAGAGCTCCCTTCCTCCATTTTCAGTGCACCACCAGTAGCAAGCTAAATTCCCTTCTCCGCCTCTCTAATCTCTCTATTAGTGCTTAGTAAATCTCTGTTGCTTAGTCCAAATAATGCCCAAATAAAATTGAGTTAGCCAAGTAAAATTTCTAGCAACTCTCTCATTGCTTTGAGCAGGAACAAGCATTTTGTGGTGGCTCTGCTCCGCAAGGACATGATTTTTTCGGACGACTAACCCTGCTAATGCTAATATTATTTTGTCGCCTCTTCTTCAGGTATCAGGTGTTTGTTCCTTGTCTGCAGGATGAACTGAGTATTCAAGAAGGCAAAGAAGGCCATAAGCAAGGCGGGACAACACATCTGTTGGTCCTCATCTAAGGGATCCAATCCGCGAAGCAGGCAATAGTCAGCTTCCAAGAGGATGTCCATGAGCACGGAGGCACCTGAAGAAATCCTAACATCATCCACCAACCGACCTGTGCTGCTGCTCGACTCACACCTCACACCCCGTGACTCCAATGAAGCAGAGGCATTAAGGCTTCTCCACCAGAAACCCTATGCCTTACCCAAGTACTTCGACGAGATGTTCCTTCACCAACACAGGTATGCTGGAGGAATTCGACGAAGTGTTTCAAGCCATTGGCTGGAAAGACTTCGTGGAAATCCTAGAAGGAGGTGTAATGTTGCTCACCAAGGAATTTACGACACTGTGAGTCATCAAGGATAAGCAGGTAGGTACGACTATCTATTTCTGACTCTTTAATACCGAGCATACTATCACATTGCATCAACTCAGTGACTTCTTGGGGTTCTCTTCACACTGCTCCATAGCCGTAGACCCCGTGGGTTTTAATTCGGGAGAGTTTTGGGATGAGTTAACCATGGGTGACCCTGCAAGGAAAAAAGAGCATCACAAATATCAAACACCCTACCATGTGTTTCCTTGCTCGCTGGCTCACCTCGGTCGTTTTCCATTGGGATGACACCCGCTGCGTTACAATAGATGATGTTAAGTGTCTCTATGCCATGTGGAGGAAACAAAAGTTTGCTTTCATGCTCGACATAGTTTATGACTGGCTTAGGCTAGTTCATGATGGCAACACTATTGTGATCACGTCATTCGTGACTAGAATCGTTAGTAAGTTGGAATTTTAGTGAATGCAAGCACAGATTCCATGCCTAATGACCCATCACGCATGATCACAGAGCAACACTTCATTCAGGCAATCTTTTTAAGGAAAGAACAGTAGGGAGACTTGTCATGACTTATAGAGGTTATAAATTTGAAGTGACGCTCCCAACAGCCACAATACAAACTCTATTCCGTGAGATCACTAACCATGAAGCTAGAAACTGAGGCCACGCAGAACAGTATCTCCGGAGTCATGACTCATGGCCAACGATGACAAGCCCAAGAAAGGATCCTTAAGGCACAGGAAGAAGCACAAGCCGTAGTGGTAGGACCATCCTGGGTTAACCAAGACGCCGGAACCCTCCTGGGAACCCCAAGGAGGATCACCCGCTTGGGAACCTGCAGGCGAATCCTGGCATAGCTCATTGGAACACTGACTCCAGTGTGCCTTCAGCACACCCAGTGCCATCAGACCACTACAGCGGAGGTGAGCAACCTTATGGTCATGGTGTAGGTCTGTCTACTTCTGCCCGCTACACTGGTGAAGGGCTCGTGGGGAACCTGAACTCCCTCTTTGGGGCTTTGGACCTCTAAGAGCATTGCACCTTGAGGATGATGGATAGCCTTAACCAGATCCAGCAGCAGCAAGGAGTCAACCACAACTTGATCCTGGAAACAAGAGCGACTGTTGACCGCATACAAGAGCAAAACCTCATGTACTATAACTGGTAAGGGTTCTATCCCGACTGAGCTTCGTTGAAGCTTTGGGAGGGGGGTTAAAAACCCAACGAATGGAAGGTATGTGTGCCCCACCACCCCTTTGTGCATCCCTGTGTTTTCTCTGAAAGGTTGCCAAGTCCTGCCTGAACGACCGTTCCTATCACACCATGAGAGTAGTAATGTATCTTTAATTTTAGCATGTTTAATTTTAGTTTGTTTAGTTTGCTTAAAAAATTGAAAAAAAATAATGATGAAAAAAATGTGTGTATCATAATAAATAACTCCCATGTTTAACTTCACATGCTATCTTCATTTTGAAAATGATGAATAGTTGCTCTATCAAGTGAATGATTTAATTCTTGCATGTCAACTTATGCTTAGCTTAGTCTCATGTTGGTGAATAAAAGAAGTGAACCAAAAAGTTTTACCTTGTGGATGCCATTTGTGATAACAAGCCTAAGTTGTTAGGAGACAATGATATGACTTAAAAGTGGGATGGTTCTTTCATGTTCCTAGTAAGATGAATATCTTAGGTTCTTATTTTGATGACAAAATTAAGCTCCCCTTGGATAAAATTCCTACCAGAGCCAAAAATACTTCATATGTTCTAACCACTACAAAGAGCTACTTAGAAATGTTTTCAGCTTTGCCAAAATTTGAGTCTCATTGAGTAGAAATATCACCTTCTGTTGATAGCCAGAGTACAAAACAAATAAATGCCAGTGATCCATTCCGGACATTGCATCCACCAAAAAGTCTCCAAATACCTCTTATTTTCCCTAAGCGTCCAAATCTTAAGGAGGAAGGGTATGGAGCTAAAAAAGCTACATGCAGAAGCATGACAAAAGGAAAAGCATGCAAGTTCAAGAATGGCAAAAATAAATAAAAGCTCCATTCCCCCTCCAAATCTATAAAAGGCTACAAGGGATGAAAATTTAGAGAATGAGACACTTTTTTCCACCACTCATACTCTAGTGATCAAACAGAAGAAGTGATAGAGTACAATCTTTGGCTTAGCAAAATAAACATTCTAAGTGTGCCACATTCTCCCCCACCTAAAGCTCCACAAAGGCCTTAGTATAGGAAAATGATGGCCAAGATCATGGCCCTTGGTGAGGAAACACTTCTGAGTGATCGAGAGTACCTTGGGGAAGCTTCTTTTGTTTTGAAAATCTTGAAAACACCTGAGATGGACATCCAAAAAGAATGGGTTAGAATTATTCCTGCTATAAAGTCATTCTATCTCTCAACCACCCAAAGCAAAAAGATGCACCACAGGTATTACATATGGTGAGCTTTGATTATTTCACTACTTGGGGCAAAAGTTTGAGTGTTGAGTTGCATGCAAAAATTTTCCTTCATCATCGATATCGCAGCAACTCTTGATGCACTTTCAGTCTTAGCTTTGCTAGGAGGACGAGCAAAAGTTTAAGCTTGGGGGGTGCTGACTGGTTGTAATCCCATGATATCAACCGTCAATTTTCCACCAAATGAAGCAAAACATGTGAAATAACTAGACTAGCCCTTGCCACTAATGAGTTCCACAAGATGTACATGGATATTTGGATGCAGGTACCAAAATGTACACAAAACGGTTGCAAATATGTCAACCGAAGATGAGCATCAATGGTGAGAAAGTGGTGGCCGCCCGGCCACCTTCCCGGACTTTCAGTGTCCGCCCGACCACTATCTAGGGGCACCAGTGGTTGCCCGACCACCTGCTGGGTCGCCCGACCCAGTGACAGGGTTGCACGACCATATGACTCGGTCGCCGAACCATGTGGCCCGGTGGCCCGGCCAACCTTCGGAGTCCAATTGCCACATCATTGATCCTACACACAAAGAAACACAAGGCAATGGAAATCCAACCATACAAAAGAGCATCCAATGCATCCAAGGCTCGAAAGAGCTTCGGAACGAAGATTGGTGACATCAACAATCTGAGGGAATAGCCATGCAACCAACCAGTGAAAAACACGTGGCCACCCGACCATTTTCCTTGGCCACCCGTCCACCCTTCGAAGGTGTTTTTCACATGCGCCAACTGTTTCAACTACCAACCGACTTGGGGGGTGCAGTATCAAGTGTCGAATCACCTAGGTCGGTGAATCCTGTGGCCACCCGGCCATAGGGGATGGTCACTCGGTCACCGACCTTATCCCCTAATTGACTTAGTGTGCCTACAAATAACCCCCTCACTCTCTAGACTATAAATAGGCCCCGAGAGCTCATTTGCAAAGGTGTGGAGAAGTTGAGAGAGTTACATTCTACCTTAGAGAGTACCACTTCCACATCTTAGTAGTTAGGATAGTCCTGGGAGTTAGAGTGAGTCGAGCTTTGCCTCAGAGTTCTCGGAGATAGCTTCGAGTCTATGGTAAAATCGCCTTGTATATTTGTACTTTTACTATTTCCAGTATAATATATTCTATTTTACTTTATCTCTATCTCTTGCAAGTGTGGTGTACCTTTCTTTGCATACTTGCTTGGCTTAGTCTGTGATTACCTTAGTCATTCAAGTCCTGTTATTCTTGCCAGTGCTATAATCCAATCTATACGCCAGGCTCTGGTTAGGTCCTCTCCTCTGATCAAGGACGATCTATTGTTACTTAGGCTTCGCTCGAGTACGTTTATAGCATGCGATCCTCTCCATGCAGATTTACTTGGTAGCCCCACTCAGTGATAGCGTGTGGTGTGCCTGTGTAGTCTAGGCCCATCATTCGAGAGGCCCGTAGGCGTTAGCTAGGTTCTTGTCAGGTGGCCAACTATCTACCCCTGGCTCCTTGAGGGCCCTAGAATTTTGCTCAACACGAAACCCTGACTTGTTACTTGAGTTTCTTTAGTAGTCACAGCATAGTCTTTGCAGCCGAATAGAATAGAGTTTGGGAACTTTATATCACTCGTTGTCCTCCCTAGCAACTATACCTTTCTACATGTATCTTAGGTAGTTTATTTACTTTTCCACCATACACCTATCTTTATTTGGCTTACCCCTGTCTAGCTACTAGCTGGTTTATTTATTTAAGTTTACGAAACTTTTGATCTGAGTTTATCCAATTATACTCTCTCACCTACCACTTCCCTATGGAAATTTACGATACCTTGGAATACTCCGAGTGAAAGGCTACAACGGTCTCCGTGCGCTTGCAGAGTAAAATCTGTTTAGGCTAAGAGACGCCAACAATGCCCCCAAGCTTGAATATTTTCTCATCCTTGAGCAAAGCTAAGACTTAGACTCGGCAGATCAGGAGTTGGATCAATGTCAATGTCCTGCAAGAATTTAGTGTACAACCCAACATTCTACCTTTATGATTGAACAAACTGGTACAAGTATAACCCAACCTTTTGTCCATACATGTGGGGCCTCTGGCTTTGATTTCCTTTTCTTTGGTGGTCGAGAGATGGAACAATCTCAGCAGAGTGTCACTGAACTCTATCTCCTTTTTGGTTTGATGCTCGTAGGTTTTTGAAAATTTTGAAATCAAAACACTAAGTTCCTCAAATGGTACCCTCAAATCAGTCAAGTGGTTTTTGATTCCTCACCAGGCCACAGGCCAAACTTGGACCTTTCAAGGTAGGGATAAAGTTGACTTTCCTATGCTATGTATTGTGTCAGGTCAAAGATTGGTCGTAGCGAAGTTTGTGATACTTCTCATCCCGATCAAAGAAGAATGGGTTTGTTTTGTGGATGATATGAGCTATGAATGAAAACTCCTTAATAGATGAATCCCCTCTTGAAACTTTGAAGCATTTGAGTACATGGAGCCACCATTTTCTTTTCTCTTCCTTTTCTCAGAATTTTTCTTTTTTGTTTCTCTCTTTTTTTTATAGCTCGATGTCTCCTCTTGTAACGGAACTTTGGGGATATTTCTGGAATAGGGCTAGAGTATTTGTTTGCAAGAACATATTTGTGGATGGGTGTGCAGATGATGGATATACTTTGGTATGGTGGAGAGATATATGGTATAGGTGGATGCTTGAATCCAGTGTAGATTTAAACATAACCAGATAAAGGAAGGCTAGCAAAATGAAGGTGGATGTGAAGGATTTTCATCGGGATTTGAAGTGCCACTACTTCATAAGAACTCAAAATTTGACAAAACTCAACATAACGATAGGTAGCATATGTAAAGGTTTCATCATGTAAAGCATTTGGCTCTGGATAGGTATTTCAAACCACTGAGGAACTTTCTCATTTTAATTTTCAAAATAAAAATCCAAGAATTCACCTTACTAGGATCAAGATGGGTTAAACTCAAACTTTGATTATATCACATCTCACAACAACTTAGACTTGGTTTGAAAGCACTTGCTCCCACAAGGTTAAAGGCTAAAGGTAGGATCACGACAAATGCCAATAAGTTCAAATTTTCAGGAGAGTGTCAAGTTGTAAACAAATTACTTACAAAGAATTAATAGAACAACTATTCATCATTTCCTTTAAGCAAGGGTATAAAAAAAATTCTAGCATTATAGCTAGGAATGAGCTTATTCATGATAAAAGCAAATCTTTTTTGTTATTTTCGAATTATGCAATTTTTTATATCTTTTCTTTTATTTGGCGTAACAGGAAGGAAATATTTTGGGTGTCATGGCGAATTCCAGGATTAAGAATATGGAAGTGAAATACTGAGCATTCAGGGTACTCACCTAGTGATCTTCCCCCAAGCTTAGTTCTTGCAAGTGATTGCGAAGAAACTGAGCTTCAATATTACCTGGCATTGCCTCTCCCAAGCTTGCTTGCTCCGTGGGTGACGATGATGCTGATTGACCTCTGTTTATACTCACCTATGTTAGGCAAATTTCCTCTCTACTCTTGTTTTACCACCATTTGAGGCTTTCCGTCATATCTCCAGTGCTGCTATCCAGACCTTCTTCATAGTGGTAGGAGAAAAATCAGACTTGATAGTACTACTCTCTTTTTGGGGAATGTCTCCTTGTATTGATGTTGGGTCTCTCGCTCCAACATCATATTTGCCTTTAGCTAACATTCTTTTCCCAAGTGACACCAGGTGGTCGTGGTGCATCCTTGTCGCATGAAATGGAAGTACACCCAGGGTCTTTTTCAAACCATTCTAGCAAGGCGAAGGTCGTAGGCTACCCTCCCTCAAGTGAGCATCATAGAATTGATTTGTTGTTGACTTTATGGACTCCTCTCCTTGGGTTTGGGTGTTGAGGCTCTTGCGTGGTGATCATGAAGAGCTTTTGCTCGATGAGATGAACCTATCTTCCATTTGATAACTGGACAAGTAGCATGGTACTTCTAGAGAGGTACTTCTCCGCCTCTGCTACTGGCATATCACAGGCTGTTGAGGCTTGAGATCCTATTCGCAGGGCTTTGGTCCTTCCAAGAATGTGTACCTAAGCAGGCTTAAGTGATGACTATGCCTTTCATAGATCAGATCACTTGTCTTCATTCCCAATCAAATTGAGATGGAGACGGATGTTGTTGGGATTGACTCCACTATCATTTGTACTTGCCACCAATCTTCAGTTGATGGTTGTTCACATACAACGGGGTAGAGTAGATCATTCCTGCCCTCTGGCAAATCTTGTTGCACATCTGGCCAGATGAAAGAAAATTAAGGAATGCTCTCTTGTCGCATTCCTCCACACTTGGGGTGATATCTCTCCATATATCGCATGTTATCCAAAGCCATGTGTTGCCTTCTGTTAGGGGTGTAAATGGTACGGATACTATCTGTCCGTATTCGAGTTCCAATCTGTTTAGAAGGGTTAAAATCTGATCCATATTCGAGTTCCAATCTATTTAGAAGGGTTAAAATCCGGTCCGTATTCGAATCCAGACATTAGTATTCGATCGGTATCCGTATCCGAGTATTCAAAGTTGGATAAATATGATGTCGATAACCATTCAAGTCTTATCTGACACATTTGATCTATATCCATATCCGATCTGAATCTGAAGAAAAAATATGAAAACAAATATGGTATCAGCAATATCCGTCCGTACTTGATCCGATTACACCCCTACCTTCAATGAAGCAGTGACCAATTGTATTCTGGTTGCAACCTCATGAAATTGACATTCGCTTCCCAAGTGATTCAGAGCATAGTTGAAGTGTTGCAGCGATCAACCACTGTGGGTTGAATATCTAGGTTCTTCCTCTCAAGGGTTGGGTTAAAGGATGTGTGCCTCTTGGCATATACTGCCCCAAGCTTGACTCTTGTGGTGTGATGAAACAAACCTTCTATTATTGAGAGCACATCTTCATGTCTGTTTGACGAAGTTTTCCTTATTTCCGTTTAGACTTCTGTTTTGTTTCCAATGGAAGGCTTTGCCCAGTCATGGTGTGAAGAGACACCCAGGATGTCGAGAATGGATTTCTTCATGATAGACTTTATGTTCTTCCTTCATGATCTCTGGAAAACCTCCTTCTACCTTTCCCTACATGTTAGGATTTGACATGTGCATTGTCTACCTAACATTCTACCTTGTCTTCAGTTATTGCAAGATTTTCTGAGGTTACGTGAGGTAGCGAGATAGCTAGCTATTTGCGTAGCAGCTAGCTTAAGATAGCACTACTGGAAGATCCTAACACCTTAGAATCTTAGCATGGAAGCAGCTTGGTTTCAAGTGCTACCACTAACAGGATTTCGATTTAAAGCAACCTCTTAAAAAAGGTAATGCCTAAAATAGCTGTTAGAGAGGTTTACCCTCGTCTATGTTATTGAAGGAAGTATTGATCCTAAATCTCCATCTCAACTAAGGATGTCCATGCAAAGGGGTCCATTGGGTTTGGCCATCGCGGAGGATGTGATTCAAGAAAAATCTGCTCATCCTTCTTGTTCAATGGCTAGTCAATGGAATGTTGTAGTAGTGGACACATTTGACCCCTACTTTGTTGGCTTGGTAATTTAGGTTGTTTCTCATTGCCACAAATTGCTTGTCAAATGTCAGACAATTTTCTCCCCCAAGCTTGGATTCTACATTGAATGCTGATTCCAAACTTGCTCCCTATCATGCTCACTGCTCTTCTTCTTGGGCTTGATACTTGTCGAACATGACATGTGCCACCGGTCGTTGACTGCCCATGTGCCACACAATCATCGACTCCATGTCATTAACGTTCTCACCCTGCTTATGGACATTGATTTGTCCATGTTTGCCTTCGTGGTGCTTAAGACGGAGCTCCCCCGCAATGAGAGACGGCTATGCGTGCCGTTTTTGCGATCTACACCACAACTCTATCGGGTATGCAGATTTCCCATGGGGCAGTAGACCAAAGGCCTTCTAGCTGCAAATTCGAGCATAGGAGATAGCATAGTGTGATATGGAATTGCATGTCACCTTGGAATGATGTAGATTCTTGTGTGGTGCTGAAGATAATCGACCGCCACAACTTCATCATGCATGTTGCTATCATTTTCCTAAGAAGAGCAAAATAGATTGCAAGAGGTCTTGAGCACGAGAATGTTGAGAACAAGGTCTATCTTCTTGTGTGGGGATGAATGCCTCCTACAACAGGTTAGTGTACAACATATACAGGGGTCAAATATATAGAGAGCATTAACACCGGGCCCTTTGCACACAACATGCTAGCAGAAAGTTTCTCATTAAGTCATAGCACAAACCATGTTGCCAAACCATGACTTCCATCTGAGAGCCAATGGACTGGCTCTATTGCCTCTAGAGTGATGATTGATTATCAACAGATGTCAAGGCCTAGAAGGACTTGGGCACAAGCCCTTTGATGGACAGGAGGTAGATGGAGAAGAAAGTCCTCCGAAGGATAGGAGGTATGCTCGGTGTTGGTCAGCCTTGGGAGTTCATTACACGGAGGAGTGGCATGGCGATGGCAAGTGTAAGACCTCTGAAGGACTGTGAAGTGACACCGATGGACATGGGACGATGGGTGCCACCGTGGTGCTCCATTCTGAGTGCATGGCACAAAGACGCGCGAGGGCAATGGTAGATTCGCTCAAATCTGCCACCCTACCACCAAGTTACCAAGATTCAGCGAATGGGCTCAGTTCTTCCTGAGATAGAGTGGAGTGGGATGTTCCAAGCCTAGGAAGGAAACCCTAAAGTTTCATGATTTCTGACATCAAAACCGTGGACGTCATCTAGAATATTGTGTGCAACCGAAGAAGATCAAGACTTCATCGCGATCGTCTGTCCCCGAGAATGTTGGGTCTATTCTAGTTTAACCCCTAGGGTCATTTCTGTAATATAGGGGTCTTAGTGAAGACTAAGTCAGTTAGGCGTGGACTATAAATACCTAAGTGGCTGGTCATTTAGGTGACTCTTCCACCTCTAGAAACCCTAGGCTTAGCTTTCTAACTGGCCAAGTGCTTAGAGTGAAAACTGGTTGCTAATCTAGGATTGGAGTCCCCTAGAACTAGTACTTTGCATTAGTGGGATGATGTTTGGTGGTAGACTATGAGGAACCTTGTGTAAACTATTTTCCCATCTTAATCCAAGGAAGATTCATCCCCAATTCGAGTTCATGTATGCAGCCATCTCCTTTCCCCCATCCTAGTTTGGATTTTGGATGAAACTCAAAGGCTTTTGGTGATTTGCTTTGCCCACAAGTTAATCCTATTCTTTAGGCTCTTTTGAACTTGCTAGGACGTGGAGATTATGTCTTAGAACATCTCAATCCTGCAAGATTGCCACGAAAAAGTGTTTCTTGAGTTTTTTTCCTTTGTTGCCCAAAGATTGCCTTCTCACGACATCTAAAATTTCCGCTAATCCTGTGGTCATTTTGAGTTTATCTTTTGGGAATAGATTGGAAATAGGGTCCAGATAGCCTGATGGGGACTAGGGTTCCCGATCTTCCAAGAGGTGTGGATAAGTCAGTTTAGGGGTAGAGAACTCGACGTTGGTGAAGAAGGCTCTAAGCAATCGATCGAATCCTTGCAATCACTACACCACTGCTCCGGTGGTTATCGACCATGTGACACGCGCAATCGACCACACCAAGAAGGCTATCGTTCCAGCAATGCAACTGAGAGAACACAAGCAAGAATGAGGAATAAATGCAATCAAGATTAATCTTGTGCACAAGTTGGGGTTTCACAAATCGGTGACGGCAAAACTGTTCAATGACAGACTAATCTAAGCAAAACCCATCTAATCTAATGATGGCTACAGAATATATACAAGAGAGAGGTCTAGGGGGTGGCTAAGGGGGTGGCCAAGCAGCCTTAGGGCGTACAAGGCTAGCGGGCCCAAAAACCGGTCCAGCAGCACCCTGGCAGATTCTGTCTGTCATCTTATTTCAATGATTTCCGTCGACTCCATGCAAATTTAGAGGTGAGACTACATGGGTTGGAAATATTATCTCCTTAGCTTTCCAACGATATATACAACGTCCAAAACGGATCCCATATGTGGCCTGGGCATCCGTTTTTGTGAGGCTTGCTCTTGCAGTCCGAACCGGCTTCGCGAGTAAATTGGACCTCAACTCGGATTGGGCTTCAAACTCCATCTTTCTTAGGCATTGGGCCTATGCATCATTGACATGTTCACATCATTCTCCCCTTCTTGTTTTTGAGTCATCCTTGACTCAAAGTCATCGATGCTCGTGGAAGTAGTTGTATCAATTCCTCTTGAAATCATCCATGCATACTCCCCTTCTTGAAATGGATCATGTTCTGACAAATCAAACAAAGAAGAACAAGTGGACCTCGACATGATATGGGCAGTTTTGCAGCAGCCCTTTACTTGATTTTGATGTTCATCAATAAAATGAGAGTCAAAATTGGAACATATATAAACACGATGCACCATATATTCTCATTTACAATTATATCTTCCAATAACATTATATGTATGCTTATATAACCATGGCAAATCAACACCGAAATAAAGTTTTTTCTCTAAAAAATTTAGATTGCAAAGAACATCAAATTCAATGTAACCCAAAGTATTTAAAGAATTCAATAATTTTAGCTCATTTGACGCATTGGTAATAAGGAGAAAAGGTCTATTTTCAGCACAAGTAATTGGTTCCAAAGCATAAGTATCTTGTTGATTAGCTTGATGTGGTATAGGAACAAGCAACGCATTATGGCATATCTCTTCTTTATGATAAGAAACATCAAAACAATCATCTTGTGAGCAAGATGAATCAGAAATAGACTCCATGATGAATGCTCTATATTAGCTTGACGTGTAGCTAAACTTGGCACATTAAATATTTGCTCACCTTTAGGGATCATAGCACTCATATCACTACTATTGTTTACAGGATCGGTGCACTGTGGAACGCATAGAAAAGAAGCCAACTCATGTTTATTTTCTTTATCAATGTCACAACGCAACACAGCAAAATGCAAATCATTAGAATCTTCATTAACGGAACTATTGCCTTGATCAAAACGTTACAATTTTTTCTTCAAATCAGGCTTATAAGTAGGAGGAATAAAATTACTACGCATAGAACGTTTCAGCTTGGACCATGTAGAAGGATCTTTACCATGTTTAACTAAACTATTCCAACAAAACATTGCATAGCCAGTAAATTCACTAGTAGCATATCGAATACGCTGATTGGCAGGAATCATATGAGAATTAAATTTTTGTTCAACAGTCATCTCCCAATCTAAATAACTATCAGGATCATATGAACCATCAAAGGGAGGAATTGACACAAGCAAAATGGTTATTCTAATCACCTTTTTTAACTTTGTTGGCACGATGTGGAGGTGGTCGCTTAGCCTTTTTGCCTGATCGCAAGTCTTGAGAAGCATCCTTGGATACAGCAACTTTGTTCTCCACAGTTTCAAGCCGAGTCGCCAAATTATTTACCGAAGCACGCAGATTGTTCATGACTGGAGCAAGTTCTTTCCTGAAATCACCAATAAGCTTGTTTTGTGCGTCAATGAGTTCGCTTAGCTCGTCCTTTGAGGCATAGTAATTGAATCCTTGCGGGGAATCATCCTCTGCCATGGTTAGAGAAAACAAGACAGAAAAAATGAAACAAGATTATCCCTATCTAGTAGGTAGGTGGAATCTCTCACACTCAAAGCGTGTACCAAGCGCTTGCAAATGTTCTTACCGTACACATCAATAATACGACGGCGATCTAGAAGAGGTGACGGCGGCCAAGAGGCAATAACACACCTGGTGCGTGGGATGATTTCAAGACCGACCTATACTGCTCAAGAGTATTATGTGGATCTTTGGTAAGGCATAATATATAGCAATGAATAGCAAAATTCGAAATCAGATAGCAAAGTTGAATAAATGTCCAAAGTGCTTGTCAAAGTTGTAGGCCTAAACGTGCTCCTAGAATTAGTTTAAGCAAGTAAGAGATACACCGAAGTACAAAGGACAAAGGATGCAAACACTTTTGATTTTTTTCTTTTTTTTTTCTTTTTTTTGTGCGGCTCTTTTTTATGCACTTGCCTTTTTCTTGCTTTTTTTTATCTCAAAAGTGCTACAAAACAAGATACAGCTCCACACAAACACAAAAGTCTCATATGAAAATCACAGATTTACTACTCAAAGTTGCACAGCTGATTAGACAATCTTAATGGCCTCAAATGCAAAAACGTTGAATACCAAAGCTGTAGATCTCCTTTTTGTCTTTCTTTACAGTATATGGAACACCTTTTTTGGATAATGAATGATGACGATATAGACCCCGAAATACAGACTCCTCAGAAAATTCTGGATCACAAACAAATTTACTCCCAACAGATATTACACCCTGATAACGATGCTTTCTGGAAACTTCCCAATTTACAAAGGTGTAGATAATTTCACAAGCTTTCTAGAAATTACTAGAACACAAAAATCTGAGTTCATATGAGGGAGATATCATGCAAATACCGAACTGGACAGAGAGGATTCCGAACCGGACGTGACGACGTGATGAAAACGGACACTGTGACAAAATGCAAAACTCAAACTAAACTAAGAACACGATATACACCAGCAACAAGACTATGACCATGGACACAAACTCAAAGATGTGGACTCTAAAATCAGATTATGTAAAGGCTAAACTTAGTAATAGGACAAGATGAACTTGAAACCATAATTTTTTATGGCTTTTTGTAGACTTTAGGAATATAAAATACTCAAAATAAGGGACACATGATAATATACCTCAAAGGAAACCTGAAGCTCTGATTACCAAATGATGGATATTAGGGTTCTCGATCTTCCGAGAGGTATGGATAAGTCGGTTTAGGGGTGGAGAACTCGACGTAGGGGAAGAACGCTACGAGCAATCGATCGAATCCTTGCAATCACTACACCACTGCTCCGATGGTTATCGACCGCGTGACGCGCGCAATCGACCTCGCCAAGAAGGCTATCGTTCCTGTAATGCAAACGAGAGAACACAAGCAAGAATGAGGAATAAATGCAATCCAGATTAATCTTGTGCACAAGTTGGGGTTTCACAAACTGGTGACGGCGAAACTATTCAATGACAGACTAATCTTAGCAAAACCCATCTAATCTGATGAGGGCTATAGAATATATAGAAGGGAGAGGTCTAGGGGGAGGTCGAAACCCTAGGGCTTACAAGGCTAGCGGGCCCAAAAACCAGTCGAGCAGCACCCTGGCAGATTCTGTCTGTCATCTTATTTTGACGATTCCTATCGACTCCATATGAATTTAGAGGTGGGACCACATGGGTTGGAAATCTTATCTTCGTAGCTTTCCAACGATATGTAGAACGTCCAAAACGGAGCCCGTATGTGGCCTCGGCATCCGCTTTTGTGAGGCCTGCTCCTGCAGTCCGAACCGGCCTCACGAGTAAATTGGACCTCAACTCGGATTGTGCTTCAAACTCCATCTTCTCTTGGGCCTTGGGCCTATTCATCATTGACATGTTCACATCATAGCCTGTGCAAAATCTTGTGAAGTTTGGACAAGATTTTGACAAGTTTAGGATTTGGAAACTCATTTTCTGCGTCTGTACTGAACTATCCGAAACAACCACTGGACTATGCAGTCCTACCAGACAGTCCGGTGTTGAGTCTGTTTGGGTCTCTACCGGACAGTCTGGTAGCTGCTACCAGACTATCCGGTGTCATCGGATAGTCCGGCCCCTGGCACCGGACATTCCAGTGTGGCCAGGGCTGCTGCCCCGTTTCTGCTATTTCGTTCTTCCGTTGTGTTTTTGCATCAGATTGTTTTTCCTACTGTCTAACCATATTTTTTGCTTGCTATGTTCCAGTAAGTCGCATTTCGGTGCGGTGACTGTCGAGTGGTTAAATTGCAAGTTTTGTTGCTTGCGGTGACTTGCGATCTTTGTGGTGTTTGAGTTACTTGGTCTTTCTCGCCTGGTGCGTATCCTTTCAGTGGATGGCACTTTGCACTTGCCAGACACATTTCTGTTCAGTGAACGGTGTCTAGCATGAGTTCTTGTGAGCTTTCAGTGCACCAAGTTTGGGGGACGTGATTTTGAGTTTTTCAAGTGCTCCTATTCACCCCCCTCTAGTCACACGTCTCGGTCCTACAAGTGGTATCAGAGCCAGTTAGGTTTTTTCATACCTTTACTGGTGAGAAACCAGCAGCGACTATGACTCACTCTGGGAAGATTCTCGTTCTCGGCTTCGATGGCTACTCCTAATGGAAGGGTAGGATCAAAGCTTTCTTTATTAGCCAGAGTCAGGACATATGGGACTCTACTCAGAGTATGACTTTTAGGGTGCTCCCAGTTGCCGAGCGTACAATTCCGGTGCTCGTTGCTCAGCACGAGGCGAACGCCAAGGCAGTAAACTTCCTCTTCTTTGGTCCAATTGATTATGAGAAGGTGAGCCACCTCATGACTGCTCATGAGATTTGGTCCTTGTTGAGTGCACACCATGAGGGTACTGCTACTATCAAGGGCCGTCTCGTTGAGACTTACAAGCGCGAGTATGAGAATTTCATTCAAAAGCCTAGTGAGTCCATCGATAACTTGTTTGGTTGTTTCCAATCGATCATCAACAAATTACATGTCAACTCTAGCCCTCAAGCGACCCCATACTCAGACCACCAGTAGGCCATTAAGTTGCTATATGCGTTGGATAGGAAAATATGGGAGATCAAGGCTAACTCGATCATCGAGTCAGAGGCCTATGGCACGATCAGAGTGGAGGCTCTTTATAGCAAGCTCAAGGCTTTAGAAGTGGATTACAAGCTGAGAGAATATCTCACATGTACTGGCTCCAAGAGCCTAGCCTTGGCTACTCCCTCCAATGAGGCCGCTACTAACCCCCTCGCTTCACAACTTCTCGTTTTCTTCTCTTATGTCTGTTACAAGGGAGCATTTGGCGTCAGTTGGAGATGAAGAGCTTTGCCTAGTGTCGAGTCGCTTTCAGTGCACCTATGACAACTGGATGACCAAGAGGAGGGGCAAGAGGCCCAAATGCTTCGAGTGTGGAGAGGTCGGCCACTTCATCGCCGAGTGCCCCAACAAGAATACCGACTACTACAAGAAGGGTAAGAACCACTCCCGCGACTCCAACAAATACCACTCTGGCAAGCACGAATACGGCAAGCGTGATCATGCCAAGCATCGCTCTGGCAAGATTAAGAACTTTAGGAGGGCTTTCAAGAGCTACCAGAAGGAGAACCAGAAGTGGGACAAGGCTTTCCTCACTGAGCTTGGTGGCATTTGTAGTGGAATGTCCTCCTCCTCCTCCTTGTCCTCGTCAAGTTCAAGCGATGAGGAGATCATCACCAAGCGAGACAAGAGGAGGGATCAAGATGGTCTAGCTGGGCTTTGTTTCGTCTCCACCAAGTCCAAGTGCAAGCACAAGATAGACCAGAGATCTTTTTGCTCCATGGCGCTTGAGGATAAGGATGACAAGGGTGACAACAATGACTCCTCCGATGACGAGGTAACTCCCAAGCAAGCTTAGATTCTTGAGATGTTGGAGAAGAATAGTCATGAGTTGAAAGCCCAGGGCAAGATGTTGGAGAAGGTAGCCAAGAAGCTACAGAAGTAGAAAGCCAAGCTTGTTGATGCTTTTGCTGAGATTGAAAGGTTGAAGAGTGTGCAAGTCTAGCCTAGTGAGATTGAGTGCCCAACCTGTGAGTCATTGATGAGTGAGCTTTGTGAGTAGAAGAGTAAGTATGCTCATCAGGTTGAGGAGATAGATTGGCTAAAGGTTGAGATAGGAAAGCTCCTATCAAAACTGGATGAGCCTACCTTGAGTGAGGAGCCTGAGTGTGAGTCTTGCCCCCACCTAGTTATTGATATAGCTGAGTTGAAGGTAAAGTCTGAGGGGCAGCTCAAGGAGCTGGAGGAGCTTAGGGATAGACCCATGCTTTTGGATGCATGCACGGTCTGTCCTACTTTAAGGAGTGATCTAGAGCAGTTGAGAGCTGACCTTAAGGTGCTTTCAGCACCCCCTGACACGTGTGAGAACTGTCTCACTATGAGGCTACAGCTCGTGGAGAAGGATGCCACCATTAGGAAGCTAGAGAAGTCTGCTCCCCTGATTCCCTCTCTAGACTGTGACACTTGTGCTGCCTCGACTTTAGTACTGGAAGATCTGAGAGAGGAGAAGTTGATCCTTGAAGAGGACAACTGTAGGTTGAGAGAGGTGCATAGTTGGATGTATGCTAGAGAACCTCAGCTTAGGATGATCATAGAGGGAAACAAGCGTGGTGAAGGTGACACAAGTGACATGGGGATTGGAGAGTGCAGTACCTTAGGTGAGAAGAAGAGAGCCTTGATTAAGCTTAGGATTGCCTCTCCCCAGCCTACTGTTGGTGGGGTTTTCCACGAGCCACCTAGGGCTGCCCCAAAGAAGCAGTACTAGACACTCAAGCTTTCCCAGGCCAAGCTGGACAAGATTGTGGAAGAATTGCTTAAGCCTTCAGGCACAAAGCAAGTCCTGTAGCTTGCACCACCCAAGACCACATAGCCACCTCACTAGAAGCCCAAGACTCAGCCCCAGCCCATGCCCAAGAGACATGTCTACCACTCTGAGTTTTGCCAGCGGAATGGTCACTTGGAGGAGTTTTGCTTCAGGAGGAAGTGGGTTGAGATGCAGGACAGAGCTTGGGGGAACCAAGACAGGATCCTCCCCATCATGGTAAGATGAGAGACCACTTTGCTGGTGGTGAGAGAGGAGGCGGCTTTCAAGCTCGTGCTCCTGGTGGTGAGAGACGCTTTGCCAGCTGAGCTCCTAGTCGTTTTCTGCGTGGCTATGGACCTCGTGACTGAGGCTTTGGAGGTCGTGGTTACCTAGACTATCATGATGCTTGCTTTGACTATGCTTACACCACCTTTGAGTAGATGGTTCGGCACTAGTTCAGCAGTTTCACTAACCCCAGTGCTGGACCGTTTGCTCACTCTCGCTTTCCTTGATTTTGTAGGATTGAGACCTAGAGAACATATGGATCATGGACTTCGGCTGCACTAGGCACATGACAAGGCACCACAGATGGTTCTCCAGCCTGCACCCCATGAGCACCAAGGAGTACATCACATTCGGGGATAATGGTCAAGGTAAAGTGTTGGGTGTCGGTGGTGTTTCGCTTTCTTCCAAGTTTTCCCTAAGAGATGTTGCTATTATGAGGAGCTTGGGGTTCAATTGGTGTCTATCTCATAACTTCCCAAGAAAGGGTTCGAGGTTCGCTTTAAGGAGGGTTCTTCTTGTGTGCTTGATGGTAAGGAAAACCTTGTTTGTCAGATTTTGCCCTATGGGTAGGTCTTTAAGGTTGACCTTGCATCTGTTTCTAGTCATCCTCGGTGTTTGGTAGCTGGTCCTTCTACTAATGTTTGGAAGTGGCATAGGACGCTAGGCTATTTGAGTTTTGCTTTGCTAGTTAGGTTGAGCTCAATGGGTCTGATCCAAGGGTTGCCCAAATTGAAAGCAGAAAAGGACTTAGTGTGCCACCCTTGTCGTCAAGGCAAGATGGTTGCCGCTTCCCATGCTCCTTTTAATCAGTTTATGACCTCTTACCTGGGCGAGTTGTTGCATATGGACATGGTTGGTCCTACTCAGGTACAGTCGGTCAGTGGGAAGTGGTGCTTGTCGTAGTAGACGACTTTTCTCGCTTTTCATGGGTGTTCTTCATGGAGTTCTAAGATGAGGCTTTCGGTTTTGTTCAGTATCTGGTCATGAGGTTGAGAAATGAGAGTCATAAGGACATGAGGGCTATCTATAGCGACAATGGCAGAGAATTTTGAAACCCTCGATTCAAAACCTTCTGTCGTGACCTAGGTCTCGAACACCAATTCTCTTCTCCTTATCCCCCCATAGAATGGTGTTGTGGAATGCAAGAACTACAAACTTGTTGAGATGGCTCAAATGATGCTCGATGAGCATAGGAGTCCGCGACGCTTTTGGGCTGAGGCTATGAATATGGCCTGTTACATTGCCAACCGCATTTTCCTACGAGCGTTCTTAGGGAAGACTTCGTACGAGCTACGGTTTGGTAGGAAGCCCAATGTCAAGCACCTGCGTGTTTTGGCTGCAGATGCTTTATGCTCAAGAAATGCGGGCATTTGGACAAATTTGAATCTTGCTGCTTGGATGGTATTTTCTTTGGTTACGTGTTGGCGTTCCTTAGCCTATTAGATATAACTCCGCAAGCGCACGGAAAACACATTGTAGCCTTTCACCAAAGAGTATTCTGGCGTATCGAAATCCAGGCATCAGAGTGCTGATTACCCAGCCGAGAAAGGAGGGTACTACTGGATTCGGCTATATCGTCAGCGAGTCTATCCAAATGTCTGAGATTGGAATACTGAGAACACAAAAGCTATCACCTAGTGTGTCTACCAACTAGAGCTGCGTGGGATAGCTGACCAACCAAGGTAAACTCCAAGTATAACACCATCGTGTCTACTTGATGAGTTCACTACTAAACTGGTAATGAGCCAGAAAAGTAAGCAACACTATATAGCCAACACTATAAGCATGCACAAGGTTCCCGTAAATAGACAAACATAAAACTAAGTATGAAAGTGAAGTAAGAATGAAATAACAAAGGTAGAGGACAAGGAACTTTACTCAATCCTGGAGTCGAATATACTTCCTTTGAGAATACAAGTATGGGGGCAAGAAAAATCCCACTCCCTATGACACCCTAGTTTTAAATTTCAGCATTTTATAATAAATTCCAAGCAATTTATTTAGTTTTCTAAGGCTTATGTGTTTAGCTTGCATTTATCATGATTTATTTAATTTTGAACAAATGCATAAAAGCAAATATAAGTCCAACTTTCTTGTGCATATATGCTGGTGCATAATTTCATTGCTTGTATGATTTAAGGATTCAAATTCAAATTTATTTGAATGGTAGAACTATTGCTCTCTTATTCAAAAGAATTCACAAGAAAAAAAAGAAGAGGAGGAGCAGCCCAGGCCAACCGGCCCAGCCGGCAACCCACCTCACTTCCCGCCTGGGACAAAAGCCGGCCCAACCGCGCTCCCCTTCCCTCCCTCGCGCGCCACTGACCGGTGGGCCATGCCCCCTCTCTCACTGCCAGGCGGGTCCCGCCTGTCAGCTTCTCCCCCTTCTTCTCATCGAGAATCCAGCACGTCCGCCTCTCTCTGCTGGGCCACGTCGGGCTCGCATTTAATCCCCAAGAATCTTGCGGCCGTTCCTCCCTTCCTTCACTGCTCCATGGCGAGCTATCAAAGCCGTCGACCCTCTAACTCACCCGAGCCCTGTAAAACCATGCCCCGACCTTTGCTGTGACCTCCTTTACTACCCTGCCACTTCAATTCCAGCACCTCACACCGCCGCGTCCACAATCCGCCGCCGGAGTCCGCCCCGATGAGTGCTCCATTGTCCAAATTCGGTGCTAGTGAGTTGTATCCGATCATCTAATCCCTTCATTCACCTTCGCAGGATCCCTGCGAACGCATTCCGTGGGTTTTGGACATGGGAGCATGCCTCCAACACCTCCGTCCATGAGCCCAGCCTTCCCCATCTGCCACCGTCCATCGCGAGCTCTCCCTGCATCTTCCTTGACCCTGTCGAACCCTTGGTAAGCTTCGCCCTAGCCCTGCATCCTCCCGAGCTAGATCTAGGGCAGTGGGACCGCCTCCAAGCCTCGGCGTACTCCGTTTCGGTGAGCCACCGCCACGGGGGAGCGGACTCCACCATGGGGAATGGTCACCGCCGGCGCCCCCTGCCCCCTTGAATCTTAGCCGTCTGATCTATGATGCACGTCCACGATTAGATTGTGAGATACCCCTTCGCTAGCGAATCATAGAGCGCCACATCGCCCTACTTAATCTGACTCAGCATGGTCCCACGCATCAGGCCAACATGGCAAGCCATGTCACCGCCACATAGCGCAGACCCAGTCAACCACGGTAGTTTTGCGCTTAAGCCCCTGAGTTCTCCTTGAATCAACCCGCAGTCCACTCCTTTGGAAAAATATTTGGATTTAGGTCCTGTTTCTATCGGTTTAGCCCCTGGGCTTTCTGAATTTTGAACCCGCAGTCCAGGCCTTAGAGTTTTTGCTCTAAAACCCTCGGTGGTTAGGTTTAATTATGTTTAGGACCCCAGTTTTTCAAAGTTAGCCCCTGGTTTAGTTTATATATCACAGTTTTGTCCCTAATAACTTGTCCTTTTAACTCCAATTTGAGTGATTCTTGCGCTCACGTGATCGTAGTAGAATGTAGAATGTTTTTGGCATAGTTTTATCTTCTATTTTTATGATATGATGTACTATTGCTTATCTCTTGTTAATTGTTTGCATGCATGTGTGAATGGGAATGCTTGTATGTTGCCGTGAACGTGTTTAGACCATGAACCATTCATTGGAGACGAAGAGCAGCAGCTTGAAGGTTTTGAGCAGCAGCAAGACCAGTTTGAGAAAGGCAAGTATAACATGGACAACCTAATAACCCTTTAATCACTTCATATGCATGTGTGTAACTTGCATGCCTATAAGGATTATACATTAGCCTCTTTACTTGATGTTATACCTATGGGGATGCATGTTGGTTAAGTTTTGCTAGTTGCTGCGCTAACACATGTATCTTTTGTTAATAATTTGAATAATGGATCTATGCAATTTTAATTGTGAGCTTGACCCTTTGTGCTGAGGCTTGAGTGGTTCATGACTCCTTAATAATATGGCTTTTTAGCAACATGGTTTAGGGGGCATGAGCGATGTGTTGTTGGTTTGCGCATAGCCACTCTCCATAAGGACCGGTTCGCAAAGCGACAACTTGGGACAACAGCGCTACCATGAGGCTGGAATGGGATGGTCTTAGCTAATTAATTAGGTTGTTTTGGTTTGGGAGTAACTTACCCGCGGGGCAAGAGGGGAGGTGAGCTTCTGTGGCCCTCGCACTGCTTGGGTTGACTGTGATGCTGTTCTTCTCCCCTTGAGGCTTGCTCCACCATTGCGGAACCTGAATCCTTAGCGGTTACACCTTACCAACGCGATCTTTGTAAAAGCTTCGTAGTGTGGCTTGCTAGTGATCTGATCTAAGGCAATGTGATGAACACCTAGCGTAGCTCACGACTTGTGGATAAAGATGTGCAACCTCTCGAGAATGTAAAACTGATATATCAGCCGTGCTCACGGTTATGAGCAACCCAGATCCTTTATGCTGATTAGTTGTTTCCTGTTTTAGTTTGGGGGTTGTTTCTTGTTGTCAATAATGTTGACTAATGTTCTTATGCAATATCTTTTGGGCTAATGGTTTATCAACTCATCTTAGTAAATAGTTGTTAATAAAACTTGACCAACTAAAAGCTCATGCATAAGTGTTAGCCAACCTTAGAGCCTCATGGTTCATGTTATGCTTGTGGAGTATGGTTGTGTACTCACGCTTGTTGTTTTCTTTCTTTTGTTGGGTGGCCCAACTGCTGTTCAGTTGATGAAGGAGCAGAGGAGTTTGTTCGAGGTTATGATGAGATTCTAGGCTTGCCAGTCTTCCAGTCGACGTCCCTGTGGCAGCTCGCTTTGATATCGTTTACGCTTCCACTATGTGACTCTGTTATAAAGACGTGTGGTCTTGATGTAATAATGTAATGATACGCTATGGAACGTTCTATTTTTACCTTTATGCACATTATGTGATGTCACCCTTGTCATAATATATGTGAGACATGTTCCTGGCACATATATGTTGTTCTGGTTCCGTTGGTTGAGAACCGGGCATGACACTCCCTCACTCTTCACCTCACTACTCTCCTTGATACAAGAGGCACTCTCTCTACAAGCTAAGGGATAACTTCACTTCTCCAACACTATACACTTCACACTCTCGAGTGCTACTCTACCACTACACCACCATGCTTACAAGTGAACACTTTGGGGGTATTTATAGCTTTCCTAAGGTCAATTTTGGAGGTTAAGTCAGTGGCTAAGGGACACTTGGCAAGTCGGACGGCCTCCACATGGCCGGGCGACCTGTCTTCTAGGCTAGGCGGCCCTTGGATCTACCAACCTTATCCATCCAATGCTTTTGGTCACTTGGGTAAGGCGGCTGACAGTTAAAATGGTGTGCTTTTGCATGTATCATTTGATTTGTCTTGTGTTTCTTCCTTAGCCATTGGATCACATTCTCCTAGATTGCTGACTTAGTCAATCCGTGGGCTAGATTCCTGCATGATCTTTGTACACAACTCATGTAACTGATTAATATGTATGAATTGCATAAAAATCACCCTTAAAACATGAAATGTTGGTGGTCAAAACAGATTATAACGACCGCCAACACCTCCCCCCCACACTTAGATCTTTGCTCGTCCTCAAGCAAACGAGAGTTAAGCATGGTGTAGAGGGCATACAATAACCATAGTCTTAGCAAGCACAAAGGTTACTCCGAAGTTGGTTCATGTTACCCCAAATTTCAATGGTGGCTACATAGTTCTCTACATGATTTAATTGATATTGCTTGTGAGATTGAGAATCAAATTAAGAATGATACATGTCTCGCTGAAATTGAACATCATAACACACATATCATGGAGACTTCATTTGCTACTAACCTTGGACAGGATATTGAAATCAAGGATGGGAGAATCAATACACTAATGGAGGATGAGCATTGCACCAAGCATCTAAACAAAGGCAATGACATGGGTGCAAAGATCACACAAGGTGAGGAAATTTTTGATGCACCAAATTTGTCCACAATTCATGCTATTGTAGATCAAACTGTAGTGGAAAATTTTTCTGATGTACCTTTGTCACACAATTATTGTCTTGCTGCTCCATGTGACAATGAAAGGTTGTGTGATGATATTCCTAATCGATTGTGCTAGAAATAATATTTTTCTCCCTATTACTTGTGTGCATGATGAGCTGAAATTGTTATCTTCATTGAATACTTTGGGTTATATTGAATTTGATATTCTTTGTAATCTGAATAATTTGAATGTGAAGCTTTTTATGCTTGCTGATTTGCCATGGTTATCTAAACAGTATGTATCATGTCATTGGCAAGTATGACTGTAAAGGAAAATATATGGTTCATCGAGTTTATATCTGTTCAAATATAAAATCTCCATTTGTTGTGCAACAATTTGATGAATTTGAGGACTGTTTTAAGACTAATCCTATCACACCAAGTTTCCCTTGTTCTTTGTTAGTTTAGGCACAACATGGTAAATTTCAAGAAGGGGAGCATGGATGGATGATGTCAAGAACTCCAACAACTATTTTCGCTGAGCATCGATGACTTTGAGTCGAGGATGACTCGAAACCAAGAAGGGGAGAATGATGAGGACATGCCAAATATACATATGACCAAGGACCAAGAGAAGATTGAATTTGAAGCCCAATCCAAGTTGAGGATCCAATTTATTCCCGAGTCCAGTTCGGACTACTGGAGTAGGCCTTACGAAAACAAACGTCCAGGCCACATATGGGCTCCATTTTGGACGTTCTACATATTGACAGAAAGCAAAGGAGATAAACTTTCCAACCCAGGTGGTCCCATATCAAAATTCTGTCAGAATTGACAGGAATCGCCATTGCAAGATGACATCCAGAATCTGTCCCACACCAGTTTTTGGGCCTGAAGACCTTGTAAGTCCTAGGGTTGCTCGGCCACCCCTTTGGCCACCCCTAGCCCTCTCTCTTCTATAAACATAGCAGCCACAATTAGATTAGAGGGGTTTTGCTTAGATTAATTTGTCGTTGAACAGTTTCGCCAAGGAGAATACTCCGGTTTGTGAGACCCCAGTTCAGTGAGATAAATCCTTTCTATTCGCAATTTCAGTTGCATCTACCACTGTTCTTGCTTGTGTTCTTTGATTCATAGGCATGGATAAGCCTTTGTGGCAAGGTCAATCATGTGTGCACATTTGATAACTAGAGGAGACGTGGTGCTGCGATTGTAGGGTTCGAATCGTGTTGATTGGGAGTCAGGATCGTATGTATTGTGACTCCGCTAAATCGATAGTTATCTCCACCTGATGGAAGGTTGGGAACCCCCGTACCCATCAGTGTCTTTGGCTAACAGATTGGTTAGTGGCCTGGGCTATAAAGGAGAAATTTTTAATGAATCTCCTATAGAACCCTGCATGACCAAGGTAGCTTCGGAAGTGCCTTGATGTTTGATGGAGGTGGTAGCTGCTCAATAACTTCAATTTTTGCACGGTCTACCTCTATGCCTCTCTCTGATACTCTGTGTCCTAGCATAATCCCTTCTCTAACCATAAAGTGACATTTTTCCTAGTTTAGTACAAGGTCAACTTCTTTGCATCTCTAGGAGAACCTTTTCCAAATTCTCTACACATCCATCGAAGGACTTGTCATAGACTGAGAAGTTATCCATGAAGACTTCCATTATGTTCTCAATCAGATCAGAGAATATGGCCATCATACATCACTGGAACGATGCTGGAGCATTGTATAGTCCAAATGTCATCCACCGATAAGCAAAAGTGTCGTAGGGACAGGTAAATGTGGTCTTACTCTGGTCATCCGGGTGAATGGGGATCTGGTGATAACCAGAGTAGCATCGAGATAGCAGAAGAAGGAGTGGTTCGCTAGTCTTTTGAGCATTTCATCAATGATGGGAAGAGGAAAGTGATCTTTTCGGGTGGCGGAGTTGAGTTTTCTATAGTCGATGCACATTCGCCATCCGGTGACAGTACGTTGAGGGATTAACTCATTATTTTGGTTCTTGACTGATTGTCATTCCTCCCTTCTAGGGTACAACTTGGACTAGACTGACCCATTCACTATCTTGTATGAGGTAGATGATACCCACATGTAAGAGTTTGAGTACCTCCTTCCTAACTACCTCTCTCTTCACATTGTTGAGTCTTCATTGTCAGTTCTCTTGTAGGCCGATGGTCTGTCTCCATGGGAATGCGATGTGTGCATAGGTTTGGACTGAGTCACTTCAGATCTTGAAGTGAGTACCCAAGCACTGATCTGTACTTCTCTAAGACTGATATCAATAGCCATTTTCATCCTCGGTCAGCTTATTGCTGATCGATCACCAGTGTGTCTGGATTCCTATTGAGGAAGGAGTACTTTAGGCTAGGCGGTAGCTGTTTAAGCTCAATTTTTGGGGGTCGGGCCACAGAGTTTCACCTAGTTCTTCAAACTCGAGCGGCTCTTCTACCACACTGAAGTCGCTAGCCTCTTCCTCTAGGCTATGTTGATACCCATCACTGCTTCTAAGGGGTCAACCTCTGGCTTAGACTCTGTTATGATGTTCAATGCTCGACTCATGCCAACCTTGAGCACTTCTTTACCAAACTAAAGTTGTAGCTGCCCTGTATTGGTTGTGTGGATGATGGAAAGCAATTGGGAGCCCGATCAAAATGAGTGGCATGGGCCCCTCGGGTATGTCAAAGATGTGGAAATCTAAGAACATCCGTTTGTCCTGCAAGGTAACTGGTATGACCCAAATGACTCCATGATTTTCCAATCATTCATTCTTGTTCCACTTCAAGCGAATGTCAGATTTTGATTGTGGCTGAGTGGGGAAATAGGTGTCTACAACATATTTAGGAATGATGTTCACCCCGACTCATGGGTCATAAAGAATGTCTTGTGGGAGCATGTCGGATACATGGCCAGGAACGAGAGTTGGTTCTAGGTAGAACCTAAAGATTTTCGTGTCGAGTCATCTCTACTTCTAGCCATTCCTGATTTATCACAGCTTTAAGGCAGAGTAGGTCCTCTCTCATCTGGTGTATCTATTGAGGGAAGATATATGCTGGTTGAGAGGTCCTTTTGAAGCGTCGGTTCTCTTTAGGTAGCTGAGAGATGTTCCCAAAGCTTGTAAACAACTCGTCCTCAAATGAGAATGGAGGAACCGACGGGGAATTCGTCACAGTGGCACTAACCCTCTCAGTGTCTTGCGACGTGCTTGGTTCAGGGATGCCCTCAATTCTGAGGGTTTGATGGGATAGTGGAGCTATTGGTTGAGTGTTCTGGCCTTCTTCACAGCAGCTGGGCTCGGATGGATCTTGTGGTTGTGAGTGTGGCTTCTCGATCTTGCTGCCATCAGAGGATTTTTCGAGTATCTTGTTAAGAACTCTTCAGTCCTGCTGGGGCAATTAAGTGAGAGAACGATCCTCCCGAAGCTAAGTCCAGACATAAGCCTGGTGAAAGGCCTCAAAGAAAGTGCTGCATGAGCATGGACTCTTGTATCGCCAAGTCTGGATCAGATGCGACCAGACTAGTGACACGTGACCAGGCTGCAGCCAAGTCCTCATTGCTTCCTTGTCAAAAGTTGAGAACTGCACATCAGAGGTCAATGACTCAATGTTGTGGGAAGAAGTGTAGATAGAACTTGATTTTGAGTCCTTTCCCAAGTCCCTTCTACTACAACAATTGCTCTATTGTACCAAGATTTTGCTGCTCCCATAAGTGAAAACAGGAAAGAGCAACCATCGAAGAGTTTCTCTAGGCATGCCTGAGATTGTGATACAACTGCTCGAATGCTCAAAGGTGTGTGTAGAGACTCTCTGATTCTAATCCTACAAAGGACTGATCCTGAACCATGGCTATCAAGCCTGAGATGTAGCTGATAGCCATCGGTGACGATGGGTGTGGATGGTGGTGGAGGGTCTAGAAAATCGCCCTTTAGAGTAGAAAATTTGTAGATAGGCGTTAGATCCATTGGGTGTTATGGTGGAATGATGGTGGTGGTGGTGGTATAGTGGGAGATAGGACGGCCTTGGTTTTGTGTTAAAATAGCTACCATTCTCCAGCAATGGCGCTAGAAAAGCTTGTTGGTGTTCCTTAGCCTATTAGATATAACTCCGCAAGTGCTCGGAAAATGCATTGTAGCCTTTCACCCAAGAGTATTCTGGGGTATCGAAATCCATGAGGAATGAGGAGTATGATAACACACAACACTACTAATCAAACTAGTGAAGCAAGCAATGTAGAGGATAAAAGCTGAGAGATGCAGGTTCTCAACAGATGTTAGATCACCTTACTATACTAAACATGCAAAGTACTATACTTGTCATGTAAACATAGATACCAAAGCTGTAACACCACTGCCAGGCCCTAGAGTGCTGATTACCCAACCGAGAAAGGCAGGTACTATATGATTTGGCTATATCAGTCAGCGGTTCTATCCGAACGTTCGGGATTGGAATACTGAGAACACAAAAGCTGTCACCTAGTGTGTCTACCAACCAGAGTTGCGTGTGATAGCCGACCAACCTAGGTAAACTCTAAGTATAACACCGTCGTGTCTACTTGATGAGTTCACTACTAAACTGGTAATGAGCCAGAAGAGCAAGCAACACTATATAGCCAACACTATAAGCATAAAACTAAGCATGAAAGTGAAGTAAGAATGAAATAACAAAGGTAGAGGACAAGGAACTTTACTCAATCCTGAAGTCGAATATCATTCCTTTGAGAATACAAGTATGGGGGCAATAGAAATCCTACTCTCTCACTCTTCACCTCACTACTCTCCTTGATACAAGAGGCACTCTCTCTACAAGCTGAGGGATAACTTCACTTCTGCAACACAATACACTTCACACTCTCAAGGGCTACTCTACCACTAGACCACCATGCTTACAAGTGAACACCTTGGGGGTATTCATAGCTATCCTAAGGTCGATTTTGGGGGATAAGTCAGTGGCTGAGGGACACTTGGCAGGCCGGGCGGCCTAGCTTCTAGGCCAGGCAGCCTAGTCCTTGGCTGGGCGGCCCTTGGCTCCACCGACCTTGTCCATCCAATGCTTCTAGTGACTTGGGTAAGGTGGTTGATAGTTAAAATGGTGTGCTTTTACATGTAGTGTTGGATTTTTCTTGTGTTTCTTCCTTAGCCATTGGGTCACATTCTCCTGGATTGCTGACTTAGCCAATCTATGGGCTGGATCGGTGAGGTGGTGGCCTTCTTGGGTGTTTTGTGTTGATCTCTTGGATTCCAATGTGGAGTTGTGTTTGACACATCATCTCTTGCATGCAAGTCGAAGATGGTGGCATTTGGAGACAGTCATAGGCCGGACGGCCAATGAACTGGGCCGAGCGGTGTGGGACTTAGCCCTGGTGATCAGTCCTTAGTGCTCAGATGTGGAGGAGGTCAGGCGGCCTGGTCCTTAGGCCGCACGGCCTGGGAACTTGGCCGGGTGGATAAGGGTTTTGTCACCCTTTGTCCAACCTTCCATTGATGCACCTTGCTTCATCATATTTTGCATGTATTTGCATCGTTACCTGCATTCCTTGCATGATCTTTGTACACAACTCGTGCAACTGATTAATATGTATGAATCTTGCATAGAAATCTACCTTGAAACATGAAATGTTGGTGATCGAAATGGATTATAACGACTGCCAACAGTACGCCTCTAGCTCTAGAGCATATAGAGTGTGGATCCTTGATACCAAACAAGAGGTAGAGACCTGTGAGGTTTCCTTCAATGAATCTATGTGTTGCACAACCCTTGCATTTGAGCTTTCAGGTGATGATGAGGAAGGCGCCCCATCTTTGAAGATGAGGAAGGTGAAGTAGATGCTGGTGATGTCGGAGCCACTACACCGGCTACAGCTCCAGTCCCCTCTGCTACGAGCTCTGAAGACGAAGAAGGACCCTTGCCTATGGCTTCCTCCTCGCTCCCGCGACTACAAGCTCGAGCACAGGATGGCCCCTCTGAGGATGCAAGGGAGGTGACCTCCTGAGATTGTTCCATCTCGGTAGGTCTAGCAGGATCACCCTCCACACAGGATCATTAGTGATTTATCGCTTTCTTTGCACATGCTGTATTTGTTGCCTCTTTTGAGCCCAAGGATGTTGGACACTCTCTTTCTGATGGTAATTGGGTTAATGCCATGAATTAGGAGTTAGAAAATTTTGAGAGGAATGAGGTTTGGGTGTTAGTAGAGCCACTGCCACAATGTAATCCTATTGGTACGAAATGAATTTTCAAAAATAAGCAAGGGGATGATGGCATTGTTGTGCAGAACAAGGTTAGACTTGTGGCTCAGGGTTTTTGCCAAAAAGAGAGGATAGACTATGAGGAAACTGTTTGCTCTAGTTGCACGCCTGGAAGCTATTCATATTCTCTTAGCCTTTGCAGCTTCCATGGGCTTTTAGCTTTTTGAAATGGATGTGAAGTCTGCTTTTCTGAATGGTTTCATTCAAGAAGAAGTTTATGTAAAACAACCCCCTGGTTTTTGAAGTGCTAAACACCCTAACCATGTTTACAAACCGCAAAAAGCCTTGTATGGTTTGAAACAATCCCCTAGAGCCTAGGTATGATCGACTGAAAACCTTTTTTGCTAAACCAGGGTTTCAAAATGGGGAGTGTTGATAAGACCTTGTTTCTCCTCAAGCATGGTAGTGATATTCTTATTGTCCAGATATACGTGGATGATATCATCTTTGGTGGCTCGTCTCACTCTCTTGTTACCAAGTTTTCTGAGTAGATGTCGAAGGAGTTTGAGATGAGCATGATGGGAGAGTTGTAGTTTTTCCTTGGACTGCAAATCAAGTAAGGCCTTGAAGGAACCTTCATCCCTCGAGCCTAGTACACTGAAGGACATTCTGAAGAAGGTTGATATGGGAGACTCCAAGCCTATGTCGACTCCCTTGTCAACTCAAATGATGCTTGATGCATATGAAGAAGGGGAGTTGGTGGACAAGAGGGAGCACCGAGGGATGATCGGCTCACTTCTGTACCTGACGGCTAAGCAGGCTGGACATTCAGTTCACGGTTTGCCTTTGTGTGCGATTTTAAGCCTCACTGAGGACATCACACCATCAATCGGTGAAGCACATCTTTAGGTACCTGAAATACACTCCTGAGCTTGGTCTTTGGTTGTCTTCAGCTTCGACGCTCTCTCTTAGAGGGTTTTCGGATGCTGAATTTGTGGGTTGTCGGCTGGAGTGCAAGTCTACTTCTGGCACCTGCCAGTTCCTTGGTTCTTCTCTTGTCTCTTGGTCCTCATGCAAGCAATCTAGCATAGCCACTTCCACCACAAAAGCCAAATACGTTGTTGCTGCTAGTTGCTGCTCCCAGCTACTTTGGATGAAGGCTACCCTAAGGACTTTGGCCTAAGTTTTGGGAAGATCCCTCTCCTAGTAGGCTCCACTTCTACTATTTTTGTAGCTAAGAACCCCATCTTGCATTCCAAAACCAAAGACATAGATGTGAGGTTTCACTTCCTGAGAGATCACTATGAGAAAGGAGATATAGATTTGATGCATGTGGAAACTGAGAACCAATTGGCCGATATCTTCACCAAGCCCTTATAGCTTAGCGTGTTTGCTCGCTTACGTGGGGAGCTTGGTGTTTGTTACCCCTTCTAGTTTGGGGGTAGCTTTGCTGTAGTTTAGGTTTCCCTTGCTTTAGGGGGTCGATCTTTGGTTTTGTTTTTGGTGCTTCAATTTGCCCTTCTCTGCTTGTGTTTGGCTTTTGGGCATCTTGAGCAACTTCTTCTTTTCTTATTTCTTTTTGGTTTTACGCTTTTGTATTGTCTTTGCTCTATTTCAGGTTACAGGTTTAAGGTGTTGACAATGCACTCATCAAGGGGGAGATTGAGAGCTAATGGACCGGCTCCATTGACTCTGGAGTGATCAAGTGATTGTCAACGGAAGTCAAGACCCAGAAGGACTTTGGCACAAGCCCTCTGATGGATTGGAGGCCCTTCGATGGACTGGAGGTAGATGGAGAAGAAAGTCCTCCAAAGGACAGGAAGGCATGCTATTGGCGGCTCTTAGCCTATCGGATTTTACTCCAGCAGGCGCACGGAGACCGCTGTAGCCTTTCACCCAAGAGTACTCCAAGGTATCGTATTTATCCACAGGGAAGCATTGAGATAGAGATATCAAACTATCATTCATCCAGTTGTTACTACTCAATCACGTCAACCGATAGCTAGGAACGATTGACACCAAGCACCATGGGATACAGGCCAAGCACCGTTGGCAAGAAAGCAGGAAAAGATAGGAGGACAAGGAGGCGAGAGCTCAGATTCCTGATGAGGACTTTCTATACTATGGTGAGCCAGATAGACTAAGCTAGACCAACACGTTGCTCTGACTGAGGTAATGACTTATCTAGTTGTCTAGGATACTTACTTATCCACCAAGGCTGCTAACCACTTTCGGGCACCAGAGTGCTGATAACCCAGACGAGAAAGGCAGGTGTCGTAGGGACTCAGCTATGCGGCTACAAGCAACCCGAAATGACAGGGGGTGGACTACACAGGGTACACTCTCGCTGTCACCAAGAGGACCTACCAAAGCCAAGTGCACCTAGTCTACATGCACACTGGGCTACCCAAATCTGCGTGGCGTTGAGTACGAAACCAAGGTGACTGTAATTGTAGACACCATGTCTACGCTTGCTGGCACTACTTCTACTTGGATTCACGAATAGAAGCATACACAACCGTATAGTCAAGTGCTATAAAGAGCGTACGAGGAATCTATAAGCATGACAAACTAAATATTCATTACCTCTTAGAGCAATTCTAACTATAGTCTAAAAGTTACTGTGCTAAGGCATAATTAATACTGAAAGCAATAATGTAGCAAATGCTCACAAAACTAAAGAAAGATAAATATATTAAATAGCTCAAGTCTTACAGGAAAGTAAAGATACAAAGGAATTCATACCGAACTCCTCCAGACATCTTCGGAATGACGGAACCCTACCTCTAACTCCTACCAAAACACTACTTTCAGAGTGGAAGCACCTCCCATGGGGCGCCTCCTAGAGAGGGAGAGAGAGTTCACATGGTGAATGGTACATTTTGGAAGTGAGGGGTGCCATCTATTTATAGCTTGAGGTAAGGGGATCGTCCATGGATTCCCAAGGTGCGATTAACCCCCAAACCATTCTTGGGCTGCCCCATGGGCCTAGCTACACTAAGCATAGGGGAGAGGCCTGGTTGAGGCGCTGGTGGGTTGCTGCCATGCATTGGCCCATGGTGGGCTGCGTACGGTGGGGCGGTGCTGTAATTTTGTCTTTTGAATAACTTTTCCACCAGAACTCCAAATGAGACAAATAATATGTCCGTTGGATCGACGAGCTCTATGCAATGGTGTAGTCCTTGAGGGCATTTCAGATACTTTTCAGCAATGGAATTTGCAGTTCTTATCTGAAGCCATTTTGTGCATAAATTCTCTCTTGCTCCAAATGATGTTGTTTTGCACGGTATTTGAGCATCTCCCTGTGTTACACCGAAAACCACCAAAACTCATGGAATTCATCAGTGTTAGGTAAATAATGCACAGAACTTTATCTATACCCCATTTATTCACCGAGGAATTGACGATCGAAACCGTGAAATAACGACCGTCAACACATGCTCGGCGTCGGTCGGCCATGTGAGTTCGATACACGGAGGAGCAACACAGCGACGGCAAGTGTAAGACCTTCAAAGGACTACGAGGTGACCCTGGTGGACTAGGGGATGTCGGGTGTCACCGCTGGTGCTCCAATCTGAGTGCATGGCGTGAAGACGTGCGAGGGCGATGGCTGATTTGCTCAAATCCGCCACCCTACCACAGAGTTAGTAACACTCGGTGAATGGGCTTAGTTCTCAGCTGAGATAGAGTGGAGTCGGCTTGTTTCAGGCCCAGGAAGGAAACCCTAAAGTTTCCCGGTTTTTGACTTCAAAACCGAGGGTCGATCGGCGGATTTGAACTACTAGCCACGTGGACGTTATCCAGAAGATTGTGTGCAACTGAAGAAGATCAAGACTTCATTGCGGTCGTCCATCTCTGAGAAAGTTGGGTCTTTTCTAGTTTAGCCTATATGGGCATTTCTGTAATATAGGGGTCTTAGTGTAAACTGAGTCAGTTAGGTCTAGGCTATAAATACCTAAGTGGCTGGTCATTTAAGTGACTCTTCCACCTCTAGAAACCCTAGACTTAGCTTTCCAACCAGCCAAGTGCTTAGAATAAAAACTGGGTGCTAATCTATGATTTGGAGTCCCCTAGAGCTAGTACTTCGCATTAGTGGGAGGATGGTGGGTGATAGGCTGTGAGGAACCTTGTTTAAACTTTTTTCCCATCTTAATCCAAGGGAAATTCATCCCCAATTCGAGTTCATGTGTGCAGCCATCTCCTTCCCCCCATTCTAGTTTGGATTATGGATGAAAATAAAAGGCTTTTGGTGATTTGCTTTGCCGCGAGTTAATCTTGTTCTTTTGGCTATTTTGGACTTGCTAGGACATGGAGATTACGTTTTAGAACATCTCAATCCTGTAGGATTGCCATGAGCAAGTGTTTCTTGAGTTTTCCCCTTTGTTGCCCAAAGATTGCCTTCTCATGAGATCTGAAATTCCCGTTAATCCCGTGGTCATTTTGAGTTCATCTTTTGGGAATAGATTGGAAATAAGGTCCAGACAGCCTGTGCAAAATCTCGTGAAGTTTGGACAAGTTTAGGGTTTGAAAATTCATTTTCTACATCTGTACCAGCACTATCCGATACAGCCATTGGACTATCCGGTCCTACTGAACAGTCCGGCAGCTTGTACCGGACAGTCCGACATCGGGTCTATCCCGGATCTCTACAGGACAGTCCTGATAGCTGCTATTGGACTATTCAGTGTCACCAGACAGTCTAGCCCCTGGCACAGGACATTCTGGTATGGCCAGGGCTACTGCCCGTTTCTACTATTTCGTTCTTCTACTGTGTTTTTACATCGGATTTGCTTTTTCCACTGTCTTCGGCTGTGTTCTTCTGCTATTCCGGTATGACCATACTCTTTGCTTGTTGTGTTCTAGTAAGTCGCATTTCGATGCGGTGAGTCTCGAGTGGTGAAATTGCAAGTTTCATTGCTTGCGCTGGCTTGTGATCTTTGTGGTCGTTGAGTTATTTGCTCTTTCTCGCATGGTGCGTATTCTTTCAATGAGCAACACCTTGTGCTTGCTAGACACGTATCTGTTCAGTGGATGGTGTGTAGCGTGGGTGCTTGTGAGCTTTCAGTGCACCAAGTTTGGGGGTCTTGATTTTGAGTTTTTCAAGTTCTCCTATTCAACCCCCCTCTAGTAGCACGTCTCGGTCCTACACCATCTTTCAACTTTTTACTCAAATCCACGGTCTTGAAACAAAAACGGGTTGAATTTTTTGAAACATTACCGGGATTTTGCATCTCCATTGAACTTGAGAGATCCAACTAGGTCAATAATCGTGGCTCATGAACTACAAACAAAACATCACTACCAAAATCTACACATAGCTCAATTATTAGAAAATGACTTGCATTGTTTGGATAAAAAGAGGCTAATCCCAACCTAAGCACCATGCTTGATTTGGACATTAGTCTCTGGATCAAGCCGTTGGATTCTGATCCAAGCTATGCTTTCAAGGTAAACTTTGTAGCATGAACAAGCACTGATCAAGATTTACTCAAAGGATAGAGTAAAAGATTGAAGGATGGTTTTTTTATATATTTATATTTTTGTTTTTAAAGGAATGAAAAAGGTAACAACTAACTAGACGAAAGATAAAAGATAACAATAACTGCTTCCCGGCAACGGCACCAGAAAGCTTGTTGGCGTCTCTTAGCCTAACAAATTTCACTCTGCAAGCAGCATGAAGACTGATGTGGTTCGCGGTCCCGATCTTCACGACGTAGGATCAAGAACGAGATAACTAGCTGCAAGTAGCCGGATAACTAGTGCAACCTGGCAAATAAAACTCGAAGCCAACCACCATCTCTATACGGCAACTTGAATCGAGGATTCGCCCAACCACACTCTCAAAGAACCAACCAACACAACCTGGAATCAATGGGCCAGGAGCACCAATTGGGAGCCGATGATGCGGCCGCTTCTGTTATCCCTCAAGGAAATCACAAGAGCAAAGGGGTAGAGATCACTCTCTCTGAATTTGTTAGCACTCAGCTGAACAAAGGTTCTGGTTTTTCAATTATCAAAGGTCTACAAATGCTGAGATAACATAGATATTTATACTAGGAACAACCATCCTAGTTTAGGTGTGAAAGGACTCTTCAGTTGATGGAGTTTAGGTAGCTCAAAGGTCTCCATAAAGTGAATGTTGCTGCAGCCTCGAGCAGTCCTTTCAACTTCTGGCAGTTTGTAGTAAAATGGTCATTACTCCTAATTGAGAAGTCCAAACAATGCACGGTTTGTTACCTTGGCAAGAAGACTTAAAGAGCTTTCCATCAAGTACCCATGGGCCTCTAGAGCTTTTAGGAGTGAAGAGTTATGATGTCATCCTTGGACGCTTCAAACTGGCACTACAAACTGGCATGTGCTGATTTGTTCTTCCTCTTGAATGTATGTACTTTCGTCTTGAGCAAGGAGTGATATTCTAGTAGAATGTGTTCCTTCTTCTCCTTGAAGACCATCATATTCTTCATGTTCAAACCTAAGAATTACCAATGTACAACATTTAGGTAGTATAACATTCTCTGATATATTGTAACCAAATTCAGCTAGGAGTGAATTCACCTATTGTTGCACCTTCTTGGCACGACTACGTGTTAATGAACCTTGGATTTCATTTATTGGTGCAGCTTGATCTTTGTTCTCTCTTTGAGTTATATGAAATGGTGGATACTCAGTTGGCGTGGTCGTATCATCCTTCCCCTCTTGAAAAGGAGTCGTCCTCGACTCTATTGCTTGTTCACCCAAAAATGGTGATAAATCAAAAACATTGAATGTTGGGCTGACACCATAACCTTCTGGTAGTTCAAGCTTGTAAGCATTGTCATTAATCTTGGTCAGCACTTTGAATTGTCCGTCTCCTCGTGGCATCAACTTTGACTTGCGCTTCTCAGGAAAATGCTCTTTGCGTAGGTGCAACCAAACTAGATCACCTGGTTCAAATGCTATCTTCTTTCGATGCTTGTTTGCCATGGAAGCAAAATATTGTGACTTCTTCTCTAGCTGTTCCTTGATATTATGATGCGTGTTCTTCACATATTCAGCACGCTTAGAAGCTTCCATGTTACTTTGTTCCTGCAAGGGCAAAGGCAAAGTCAATCGGCGCGAGGGGTTTGAACCCATATACAACTTCAAATGGACAAATATTAGTGGTAGAATGTACTGCCCTGTTGTATGCAAACTCGATGTGTGGTAAGCACTCTTCCCACTCCTTCAAAATTTTCTTGATAATGGTTCGAAGCAGCATTGAAAGTGTTCTATTTACCACTTTAGTTTGTCCATCTGTCTGTGGGTGGTAGGTTGTTGAAAACAATAGCTTTGTCCCAAGTTTTGCCCATAATGACTTCCAAAAATAGCTCAAGAATTTGGAGTCACGATCTGAAACAATTGTTCTAGGCATTCCATGTAATTTCACAACATCCCTGAAAAACAAAGAGGCTACATGGGAAGCATCATCGATTTTATGACAAGGTATAAAATGTGCCATTTTAGAGAAACGATCAACCACAACAAAGATAGAATCTCTCCCCGTCTTTGTCCTAGGTAAACCCAAAACAAAATCCATGCTAATATCTTCCCAAGGAATGCTAGGAATAGGCAAAGGAGTATATAAACCATAGGGGTTCAGTTTTGACTTAGCTTTGTGGCATGTGACACATCGTTGAACAAGTCGTTCTACATCCCTTCTCATCTTTGGCCAATGAAAGTGGTCAGCCAACATCTCATTAGGTCTTTTTCCATCCAAAATGACCCATTAATCCACCTGCATGTGCTTCCTGTAACAAGAAAAGTCTAACAGAAGAGTTTGGGACACACAATTTGTTAGCTCTAAACAAAAATCCATCATGCACATGATATTTTTCCCATCCTTTTCCTGCAGAACATTTTGCATATGGTTCTGAAAATTCATGATCAGCAGAATATAATTCTTTTAAACTTTCTAATCCCACACTTTCACTTCAAGTTGATTTAACAAAATATGTTTTCGGGATAGAGCATCAGTAACAAGGTTATCCTTACCTTTCTTGTATTTTACAACATATGGAAAAGTTTCAATGAATTCAATCCATTTAGCATGGTGACGGTTCAGCTTAGCTTGGCCTTTCAAATATTTTGAAGCTTCATGATCTGAATGAATAACAAATTCTTTTGGCCATAAATAATGTTGCCAAGTCTCAAGTACTCTTACCAAAGCATACAACTCCTTGTCATACATAGAATAGTTCAGTTGTGCTCCTCCCAACTTCTCACTGAAATAAGCTACATGTTTTCCTTCTTGCATGAGCACACCTCCGATTCCAATCCCACTTGCATCACATTCAACTTCAAATGTTTTAGTAAAATCAGGTAACACAAGCAAGGGAGCTTCAGTCTAACGTTTCTTCAATTCTTGAAAAGCTTTTTCTTGTCAGTTCTCCCCATTTGAACACAACACCTTTCTTGGTTAATTCATTGAGTGGAGCAGCTATGGTACTGAAATCTTTCACAAATCGCCTGTAAAAACTAGCAAGTCCATGAAAGCTTCTCACCTGACTTACATTCTCAGGAGTTGGCCACTCCGTGATTGCTTTCACCTTTGATTCAGTCAACCTGTATTCCCTATCCTGAAACAACAAAGCCAAGAAACACAACTTGATCTGTACAAAATGTGCACTTCTCAAGGTTAGCAAATAATTTTTCCTTTCTAAGAACATCCAAAACTTGCCGGATATGGTCAATATGTTCCTCCTAATGTCTTGCTGAAAATCAGGATATCATCAAAATAAACAACAACGAATTTTCCAATGAAAGATCTCAACACATGGTTCATCAATCTCATGAATGTACTAGGTGCGTTAGTCAAACCAAATGGCATAACTAACCACTCATACAGCCCAAACTTTGTTTTAAAAGCAGTTTTCCATTCATCTCCCACATTCATTCTTATTTGATGGTAACCACTTCGTAAATCAATTTTAGAAAATATCATAGAACCACTCAATTCATCAAGTAATATCATCTAGCCTAGGAATAGGATGACGATAGCAAACTGTGATGTTGTTAACAGCTCTACAATCTACACACATTCTCCAAGATCCATCTTTCTTTGGCACCAAAATTACTGGGACAGCACAAGGACTTAAACTTTCACGCACATAACCTTTATCTAAAAGTTCTTGTACTTGCCTTTGAATTTCTTTGGTTTCTTCTGGGTTGGTCTTGTATGGAGGACAGTTAGAAAGTGCAGCTCTAGGGAATGAGATCAATCTGATGTTCAATGCCTCGCAAAGGAGGAAGTCCAGCTGGTGTTTCTTCTGGAAAAACATCAGTGTAGTCCAGCAAAACACTAGCAACACAACTAGGGATAGATGTCAAGTCATTAGCTGAAAATAATGTGTCTCTGTACACAAGTACAATGAGTACTTGATTTGGGTTATTCCTCACATTTCTCATTTTAGATTTGGTGGCTAACATGACTAAATTTTCTCCCTCTCTTTTATTATTTTTCTCTCTCACATTTGGCTTGTGGCCTCTCTCTCACCGATTTGTGGATGGCACTCAGTTTCTTTTTCTCTCTTTCCTTCTCACTTTCAACATTCACTTCAGAGCTCATTTGCAAATGCTCAGCAAGAATTTGTTGCGGTGTCATTGGTTTAAGTACCAATTCCTTTCCTTTCCACTTTATGGTGTATTGATTTGTGCGACCACAATGTAGAGATGAACGATAATATTGCCATGGTCTTCCTAATAGCAAATGACACACTGTCATGGGAGCAACATCACACCCTACAGTGTCAACATATTCACCAATCTTGAAAGGAACTTTTACTCTATGGCCAATCTTGATATCTCCTGAATCATTTAGCCATTGCACATGATATGGATGAGGATGCCGCAGCAATTTCAGCCCAAGCTTGTCAACCATTTCCTTGCTTGCAAGATTATGGCAGCTTCCACCATCTATGATTACCTTGCAAACCGTGTCTTCAACCTTGGCTCTTGTTTGGAAAAGATTATGTCACTGTCCATTCTCAGCTTCTCTCATTTGTACACTCAAAATTTGAGTAACAACAAGAGCAGCACCTCTCTCAAATTCATAGCTGGTGTGGTCTTCTTCTTCCAGAATATCCTGAAATCTGCCCTCATCAATAACATCTTGTTCTTACTCACTAGCAGATTCATACTCCCCTTGATCATTGACAATGAAAGTGCGATTATTTGGACATTCTCTTGCAACATGGCCACCCTTGATCATTGACAATGATAGTGAGATTATTTGGACATTCTCTTGCAACATGGCCATGACCTCCGCACTTGAAGCACTGAATTCCACTACTCTTGATAGTAGATCCCAGTGGAAGTAGATGCTGAATTTGCATATTTGTTCTTCTCACTTGGAGCAGCCAGCTCTTTACCACTAGGGACACTACGAGCACTTGAATATGAACCTCCACTTGAGTTGGTGATGGTGCCTCGACTAGTACTACTTCTTGACATAAATTTGCTTCCACTTGATGTACCCTTTGCACTAAAAGGTCCAGTTCTAGTGTTCTTACTGTCTTGCTATAACTGCCTTTCAGCTTTGCTTGCTTGATGCACCAACTCAATAAGATTGCGGTACGGTTGAAATTCAACAATGCGCTGAATGTTGCGGTGTAAACTGAACATGAAACGTGCAATTGATTGCTCTTCATCTTCATATACATTGGCCCTGATCATTGCCTTTTCCATCTCCTTGTAGTACTCATCTACAGAGAGATTTCCTTGCTTCAAATTCTGCAGCCTATCAAAAAGATCATGACGGTAATGCTTGGGTACAAATCTTGCTCTCATTTCTCTCTTCATTTCAGCCCATGATGTTACAGTACCTTGACCTGCTTCTTCTCTATCACTGAGCACTTGCTCCCACCAGATTAGTGTATAATCATCAAACTCAAGGGCAGCCATGGCCATCTTCTTCTCTTCAGAATAATTATGCAAGCGAAAGATTTTATCAACCTTCAACTCCCATGTGAGATATGCTTCAGGATCAGATCCACCATCAAATTTGGGACTGGTGAATTTAAGCTTGCCAAACCTCTCTTCATTGGGCTGATTACGACCACGATTACCTCAATGTCGATTGCCTTCATTTTGGGGCTGTCTGAGGACACTTCCTTCCTCCTCTTCCTCAGATTTTGCATGTTGACTTCCTCTATCTCCAAGACCTGTTCCTTTACCATGACCAACACCATGTTCATCATGCACTCGGCCACGACCAGCAGGCCTCCTAGCTTGATTAGCAGCTCGCTGTTGGCGTTGTCGCTGTTCTCTTGCAAGTCATGTAGTAGCTTCTTCATTGGTTTCATCAACCTCATCTTCATGATTACTTGCACCATCATGGGCTTGGTAAGATCTTGGGACAACCTCTCTTGCCTCTCCTCCATGCTTTGCTTCAACTCATTGAATTGTGTCATGGTAACACAATCATCAATACCCGGCGTTTGAGACATCTCCCTGAAAAGTTAGCGAGAACACAAACTGCAAGTATATGTGGAATAGGAAAAATGTGGAAGTCTCACAATCTCAGCTCTCTTACCAACCAAAACTCTTATGACTTCCTTGCAGATTACAGAAGTATAATGTGTGGTGGTAATAAGAAAGTGATGGTTAAGCGAATACACGACCGGTGTGCAGTTTACGGTGGCTTATTTGTGGAGCTTAGTAGGGGGTGATGCACAACGAACAACCTGAAATCTAGTTGTTGTAAAGTTAAGTAGCAATCCAACCTAGAGTACCACTGCCTAGTGCTGATCACAGGATATGAGTGAAGAAATTGGATAAACACTTGCACAAGGAAAATTTCAGATTCGATGTAAACAAGGATTATGCTAGGAATGAATGAGTTGTTGGAATCAACTAGCACAAATTGCACTTGACAGGGATAGCAAACTGATTGCACAACTTGAAGGGTTCACCACTTGTGCACATCAACAAATTCTTCTTTCGTGCACAACTTTTTTTTCACTCTCTTTTTTTTACCAACTTTCTTTCCACTTCTTTTTTTTATTTCACTCTTTTTTTTGCAAACTATGAACTCATATCAGATATAACACTGTGCACAACTTTGAGAGAGGATAAGAACCCAAACACAAGTAGTAGCTAGAACTTGATAGGATAAAGATTGACTCAAACGATGAAACTGGTTATGCAAGTTTTTTTTGTAGGGATTTTTCAGATATATGGAAGGACACGAAATAAAATATATGGGTAGACTAAAGGACACACAAAGGAAGATATGATCAGCAACTAAACAAAGACTCTTATGGACTTATACTTAACCAAACTCACTAGAACAACAGATTGAGGAAAAAAAAGGCTATAACAGAATTTTTTTGTGTGGCTTTTCAGTGGATAGGACGAACACAAAAATATATGTAGCTAAGGGTAAAAAATCCTACCATGGTAACGAAAGCTCTGGTACCAAATGATATGGTTCGCGGTCCTGATCTTCAAGACGTAGGATCAAGAACGAGATAACTAGCTGCAAGGAGCCGGATAACTAGTGCAACCTGGCAAATAAAACTCGAAGCCAACCACCGTCTCTACACGGCAACCTGAATCGAGGATTCGCCCAACCACAGTCTCAAAGAACCAAACAACACAACCTGCAATCAATGGGCCAGGAGCACCAATTGGGAGCCAATGATGTAACTGCTTCTGTAATCCCTCAAGGAAATCACAAGAGCAATGGGGTAGAGATCACTCTCTCTAAATTTGTTAGCACTCAGCTGAACAAAGGTTCTGGTTTTTCAATTATCAAAAGTCTACAAATGCTGAGATAACATAGATATTTATACTAAGAACAACCCTCCTAGCTTAGGTGTGAAAGGACTCTTCAATTGATGGAGTTTAGGTAGCTCAAAGGTCTCCATCAAGTGAATGCTGCAGCAGCCTCGAGCAATCCTTTCAACTTCTGGCAGTTCGTAGTAAAATGGTCATTACTCCTAATTGAGAAGTCCAAACAATGCATGGTTTTGCTTGCAAGAAGACTTAAAGAGCTTTCCATCAAGTACCTGTGGGTCTCCAGAGCTTTCAGGAGTGAAGAGTTATGATGCCATCTTTGGACGCTTCAAACTGGCACTACAAACTGGCATGTGCTGATTTGTTCTTCCTCTTGAATGTATGTACTTTCATCTTCAGCAAGGAGTGATATTCTAGTAGAATGTGTTCCTTCTTCTCCTTGAAGACCATCATATTCTTCATGTTCAAACCTAAGAATTACCAATGTACAACATTTAGGTAGTATAACATTCTCTGATATATTGTAACCAAGTTCAGCTAGGAGTGAATTCACCTGTTGTTGCACCTTCTTGGCACGACTACGTGTTAATGGACCTTGGATTTCATTTATTGGTGTAGCTTGATCTTTGTTCTCTCTTTGAGTTATATGAAATGGTGGATACTCGGTTGGGGTGGTCGTATCAAAGACCGTTGTAGCTTTCAGTCAGGAGTATTCCAAGGTATCGTATTTATCCACAGGGAAGCATCGAGAAAGATACAACTTCATCGATCACCTAGCTACTACCAACTCATTCATTCCAAAAGGTAATAATAAATGGTAAACACCAAACACCATGGGATACACACCAAACACCGTTGGCGCGAACTCATGTTTAAGCTAGGAGGACAATCAGTCGAGGGTTAAGGTTCAGTCTTCCATCTCTACTAGCATACAAGAGCTATCCGTACTAAGGTCGAAAGGATCGATACAGAGCTATGGTCTTGCATCGAGCGAAATTCTAGACTACACCGAGGTGGCATGAGGGTAGATAGTTGGCCAACCGAACAACAACTGGCTAACGCCTATGGTTTACCGAACGACGGGATCGGAATACTGAGACTCCCTAATGCTGTCACCAAGAGGGGCTACCAACCAGACCTACATTAGTAAGATGGCACGCTATACTAGTGATCAAGCATAGCTTGAGCACTAAAGCTCACCCTTATCTAGAGGGTGAGAGCTAACCAGACTCCTAGATCTAAGTCTAGGAGAGGCTTGTAGCACTGGCAAGTATAACAAGGCTCAATCAATTCTTACTTAGCACAACTCAGGCCTCGAACTTAGCATGCCCAAATGGAAAAGGTGCTAGAAAATAAATGCAGTCGCATACATACCAAACACGAGTAACTAATAGAGACAAAGATAAGTGCATAAAGTGGAAAGATAAAGTACTTGCATTTGTCATTAATCAAAAAACATTGCTTAAGATGAGAAAATAAAGTAAAGGTTCCGACTGACTCAGAGACTACAGAGCCTACTCTAACTCCAAGCAAAACAAAGAATTCTAAGAGTAGAGGCACCACCCGAGGGGCGCCTCCTAGACAGGGAGAGAGTGTTACATGATGAGGTGCAAACTGAAGTGAGGGGTGCCTCTCTATTTATAGGAGGAGGAGAGGGGCATATGCCATAGCATCCTATGCAAGATTCCTCCCCAAACCTCTCCTTGGGCGCCACGTGTACTGGAAACTGACCTCCAAAGGTCGGTGGAAGCATTCTCCATGTGATGGCATTGAAAACCAATGAAGAACCGGACCCTAGGTAGGTGAACCGATCGTTGGGCATGTGAACCGGGTGTTTTGCAATTAAACTGGGTCAAACTATCACTTGGATGCCTTCCCGATCAGTCGAACTGGTCAAAACGGGTGCGAACCGGTTGAACCAGGGCTTGAACCACGCTGAACTACGCTTCTTGCCACTCTGCACTTGCCACGTGGCTTGGACCTGGTGGCGGATTGGGCCGAACTGTGCCTAGGCCTGCTCCTTGCTTGACGCATGGCCGTTCGAAGCTCGCTGAGCGGCTCTGCGGGGACAAGCGAGGGTGCACGCGTGCCGCCCCTCCTAGCTGCCACACGGAGAATGGCGGTTGGCCGCGCCGCTGGACCTGCCTGCCCCCTTTGAGGGCACACTGGCGTGCATGCACACAATGCACCTGTTGCCGCCACCACCACCACGTCTTGCCTCCGGGTAGTTTCCTGCCTCGGCGTTGTACAGATGGGTTGCTGACGTCAGCGATGACATGAGCATCCCCTTTTGGTTTAGATCTTCAATAACTTTTCCATCTGAGCTCCAAATGAGGCAAATAATATATCCATTTTAACTGTCTTGATGAGCTCTTCGCAATGGTGCAGGTATTGAGGACATTTGAGATACTTGGCAATAATGTTATTGGTGGTTCTATCTCAAGCCCTTTTGTGCGCAAATCCTCTCTTGCTCCAGATGATATTGTTTTGCATGGAATCTGAGCATCGCTCTTTGGAACACCGAAAACCACCAAAACTCGAGGAATTTGTTAGTGCAAGGTAGATAATGCATAGAATTTGGCTTATTCCCCATTTATTCACCAAGGAATTGGTGGTCGAAATAGGTGAATAACATTCGCCAACAGGGATGAGCATTGGGGTGTTTCTATCCTTAAGGATCGAGTTGGAGTCTCATCTTGCCTAACTCATCTTGGTACAACCACTCGATGCTGTGTGGATAGCAACTAAGCCCGAGCCAGATTGGATAGTCTAGCAGTTGTTTGCGATGCTGGTGTGGCAAGAGGCTAAGGGATTTGTTTGGGGTCGTGGGAGTGTTATGGGGGACAATGGACCACTGGGTGGCATGGGTCCTCTTGAGGCACTGCTTGATGATAATAGAAAGGCAAGGGCTTAGTTTGGAATTCAGACGCTTACGACAGTAAATCATCACTGAGTCCACCTTTTGGGTCATAATACACCTCTGATCAGAGTATGAATCTATTTGAATAATCCATTGTCCATCGGTATGGACAGGTTATGGCTTGGTTTCGACAACTAGCTGTTTTATCAAAATTAGGTGTGGTTGGGATTTGTGACTTTATGATTGCTACAAGGGCGTGGCCCAGTAGTGGTGGAATTGGGCGGGCATTGGCTTGTAGTAGGATCAAGATTACCGGCTAGAGGGGGGTGAATAGACGGTATCAACTAAAATAAAAAACACTAGGCAAATTTAATTAGAACTAATCTTCTAGACTATGTTGAGCTAAGTGGGTTTGCAACATAGAGTGACAAGATACCAATTCAATCTCTAGTAACATAAGTGCTCAAATTAAAAGCATGAAAGTAAAGTGAGCAAAGAGATCACCACACAAGAGACCGAATTTTTTCCCAGTGGTATCAATGACTTGCCGGTCACCCCTAATTCATGTTGAGATGGATTCAAAGCATCCAACCACTCCTCTATCAAGACTCAGCTTGATCTTTCAGCTGGATTGGTTAATGAACCTCTTAAACCTCAATTCTACTATGAAAGTAGCCTAGAGGGGGTGAATAGACAAACCTAAAATTTCTTACACAAATAATCCAAATAAATTAGTACAACAAGTTGAACTAGTCCAATGTGGATCAACCAGCACAAGGCTAGTTCAACCGGAGTGGACAGGTTCAACCAAAGCTGAAACAAAAAACTGAATTGATCTCTCAAACCGTACAACCAAAGATGATTCTATTTGATTCCTAAGCTTCCTTGCAGCTAGAGGTTACAGATCTGAGAGGGGCTCACTACCAAACCTACACACGAAGTAGATTGGGACAAATCTTGCAACATAAGAGCATGAGCACAAAACAAACATGAACAACAAGCAAGCACAAGGGGACAAGGATTTAATCCAAGGTTTGGTCACACCTAAAGGTGCCCTACTTCCTCGTTGAGGCACCCACAAAGAGTTGGGTCTCTTTCAACCCTAATCCTCCCCTCACCAACCACAAAGGTATGATGAGGTCACTTACTATGATGCTCACACAAGCTGGGGTAATACAAACTTCCTTTGGCACCACCACACAAGAGGGGATGAAGCCCAAGGTGACTGCCTAGCCGTCTAGGAACTCGGGTTCCAAGAGTAATAAACCACCAAGGGCTGCTCAAGGTGTCACCAAGCTCAAAGCTTAAGAACGAGAAAGAAAGAGAGGATGAGGAGTGAAGAACGTGGCTCTCAAGTTCTTGCTAGATCCACTCAAAGATTTGAAGATTTGGAAGCTCAAGAGTGGAGAGGAGTGTGGGGAGAGAGTTCTTTTTCGTGCTATGTCTTAGGTTGCTTGGAGGTGGAAGAACCACAGTGAAAGGAGAAGGGAAGTGGTATATATATGGGCCCCCTCGAAATAGCTGTTGCTGTGCAGATCTGACAAGATCGGTTGAACCAGCGCTGGATCGGTTCAACCAAAAAGCCAACAAAAACCAGTTTCAGTTGGTGGGGGTCTCAGACTAGTTGAACCAAGCCATCAACTGAAAAAGCCAGCAGAAACCAATATTGGTTGAAAGAGTTGCAGGCTGGTTCAACCAAGGCATCATCCGGAATGAGAGCAGAATTTGAGTAAGATTTGAATGTGAATACGATGGATTTTTGGACACTTTGAGCTTTAGTATCACCAAGAGCATACCTATGTTGGTCCCTCTTTGTAGTACGGCATTTTCTAACTCAAGGATAAAATATGAAATGCTACACTTTGCATCTTCAAAGGGAGACTCCTTGCACCTCATAATTTGAATGGAATGGTGGCTCTCCTTTCTTTTACTTGCACATAGACTTGTCTCCATTTCTTTCTTATGCACTTATTGTATGATCTTCATTACTTGCAAAGTGCTCATACATTTTCATTAGGAGCTTTTAATTGTATTACCATATAACCACCAAAACCCTAAAAAGGTGATTGCACTTACAATCTCTCCCTTTTTGGTGATTAATGACAACCCAATTAAAAGAAATAATATAGGAGGTAAAATAAAAGCTTTTGATTGACTGTGTACATGTGACTCCCCCTAAATTTGTGTATCTTTCATTTTGAAATAATTTAGTCTCATATGCCAATATGCACAAACACAAAGAAAAGTGCAAAGCCACATATTACATATTCAATCGAGGGGTGCACAAGTGTCATAAAAATCTGTGATGCTCATGACATGATGTTCACAGAATAAATATAAAACAACAATCACCACACAAGAACAAAAAACTAGAGCCAAGCACAAACCACAAGGATTACTTAGTGATGACATACGAGTAGCATGCATCAAGTTTTCAGGTTTAGCTACTTAAGCTATTACAGACCAAGTTCCATCACAAATATTATATCCCAAGAGAGTTTAAAAGTTTTCTCTCACAGCTCACAAAGCAAAGAGGAGAGGAAACAAGCTGCTGCTGCACAGGGACCAAAAGAAAAGATTTTTGCTGCTACTGCTGCTCTTTGCTTCCTGTTGCCTACTATGCTTGCCTACTGCTGCTACTCTTGTCTCTTGAAATTTCTCCCCCTTTGGCATTAATCAACAAAAGAAGGGGGCAAGGTCCAAACTCATGGATACCACTCACGCCTAGAGGAGCTACTGCCTACTGCCCCAGAGCTTGAACCACCTCTTGGATCACCACCATGGTATATATTTGCAAAAATATCCCAGTTCAAACCAGAGGATGGTGGAGGAGGTGGAGGAGGAGGATTTGAATGTAGGGCCGAGACGTGCGACTAGAGGGGGGGTGAATAGGAGCACTTGAAATCACAAAATCACAAACCCCCAAGTGGTAACCGAAACTAAGCACCGTCCACTGAATAGATACGTGCCTAGCAGTGCAAGGGTGCCATCCACTTTGAGGATACGCACCAATGCAAGAAAGCTCAAGATCCGAACAAGAATGACAGCGGAGCAATGAATTATGCAGTAACCGCCACAAGACACTCACCGCATCGAGGTGCGTCTCACTGACTCACAGTAAGCAAAGAGAATGGTCTTAAAGGAGGAATGCAAAGATCCGGAGCACAATCACAGCAGAAAAACCAAACCGGGAAGAACACAGTAGCTCCCTGGCAGGACCGGACTGTCCGGTGCCTGACGCCGGACTGTCCGGTGGCACGGCTTGGACAGTGCCTCTCACCGGACTGTCCGGTGGGCACTGCCGGACTATCCGGTGGAACCGGACTGTCCGGTGGCCTCTGCCGGATGGTCCGGTAGGGTCGCAGAAAAGATGATTTCAATTCCTAACTTGATCAGACCTTGTCCAAACTTCACGAAATTTAGCACCGGTTATCTGGACCCTATTTCAAAGTTTTTCCCAAAAGATCAACTCAAGGTAACTGCGGAATCAGTGGGAATTTTAGATCTTGTGAAATAGCCATTCGTGGGCAAGAAACGGGAAAACACAAAAGAGGCTTGCTCGTGGCAATCCAGCAGGATTGAGATGAACTAAGTCATGATCTCCACGTCCTAGCAAGTCCAGAACATCAGCAAGGAAAGGGATTCAAGCTTGCCCAAAAAAACACCCAAAAAGCAAGGATAGAACCCAAAAACCAAAGAGAGAGGGGGAGGAGAAGAACACAAGGTTGCTGCACAAATTTGCTTCGATTAAGTGCCCAAGATGGGTCTAAAGATTCATCATACAAGTAGAAATTCGTCCCAAGCAACCACCCTCACCTTCCCTCAAGATTAGGAGGCTAAATCCTACTCTAACCTCCCTAACAATGGAGCTCAAAGCTTAAGGACAAAAATCACCAAGTGAAGACTAATCCTAGCAGCCAAGAGGTTCTCTAATGACCTGCCTTGGACCTATTTATATCCGAGTGCTATTTAGACAGTTTTGCACTTAGGTCCATACAGCTAGACAAACCCTAAGGACTCAAATGAAAGATTACAGGATATTTCGGGACGGACGACCACGATGAAGTCTTGATCTTCGTAAGTTCCACGCAATCCTCGGATGCTCTCCACGTGGCCAGTAATCCAATCCGCGATCCACCCCCGGTTTTGAAGTCAGAAACTGGGAAACTTTAGGAAGTCTCCGCCTGGGCCGGATTTGGCCCATCTTCTCTATCTTGGAGTGTCGTGGCCCAACTCACCAAGGCTTGGGTAGCTTGGGTGACGGTTTTGAGCCGAAGCCGCCAAAGCCTTCCTCGCATGCCTTCGCGCCACGCATTCGGGTTGGAGCACCACAGTGGCGCCCGGCATCCCCTGTCCATCGGGGCAGCCTCGCAGTCCTTCGGAGGACTTACTCCTGCCATCGCCGTGCCACTCCTCCGTATACCAAACTCCCATGGCTTGACAGACGCCGAGTGTGCCTCCAGTCCTTCGGAGGACTTCCCTCTACCTCCTGTCCATCGGAGGGCCTCCTGTCCATCGAGGGTCTTGTGCCCAAGTCCTTCTGGGTCTTGCTACTGTTGACAATCACTCATCACTCCAGAGGCAATGGAGCCTGTCCATTGGCTCTCAATCTCCCCCTTGATGAGTGCATTGTCAATACCTTCACCCTGTAACCTGAAATAGAACAAAGACAAAAGAAAAAACAGTAAAGCCGAAAAGAAAGAAGAAAAAGAAGAAGTTGCTCAAGATGTCCAAAGACCGAATACTTGCAGAAAAGGGCAATTTGAGAGAACAAAAACAAAGTCAAAGATCGATCCCCTAAGACAAAGGAAACCACTCAACGCAGTCGATCAAACTAAAGCATGACCCCTCAAGAAAGAGGCAAACTGGCTCAACACAGTCATGCTAGTGGACAAAACATCGGCTCCTCCAGAAAGAGGCAAAAGGCTCAACACACCGATGCAAGAGCATGCTAAAAGCTCAAACTCCCCCTCAACTAGATCTCTACAGAGTCCTCCCCCTTGGTCCAACATCTCTCCCCCTTGTTGACAATGGACACATCAAGGGTTCATAGAACTCAACTCCCCCTGTAATGGACAACTCCCCCTCAAAATATGCCATGAAATGCAGGAAGTGTACCATGAAGAGCTCAGCAGGGATGAAAAGCTAGTAAATACAAGTTCTAGCATACAGAGCAAGTGAGGGCAAGGAAGCATGCAAACAAGCTCAATTGAATCTATCTTATACAAATCAGGAGCATGTTTTACAGGGTTGTTGAAAAGAAAGCATCACCAACATGAATAGCATCTAGCAAGATAGGCATGAATAGCATGGAGCTAGCAAAACATACAAGGTGTGCTACTCTCAACCAAGGCATCTACAACTAGGCCATAAGCAGTTTAGAGACTTGCAGATTTCAGATTTAGCAATTTTGAACTTCAAGCAAATTAGATCATGTGCTAGGGGTTAGTCACTTGTCATTGCCACTTCTTACCAACCAATGCCAAGCCTAGGTTCAGAAAACCATCAGAAGCTTAAGACAAGGTTTTGGTCATACACAGCCTAGTCCAAGTTCAAGCCAAAGTGCAAAGGCAAGCTATCTCAAACTAGATTAGTGTAACAAGTGAACCCTCCTGGATCTTTTCAATTTAGCTCATAGGACACCACTTGTAAGCCACATTCATTCAGATTTTAGATTTGAACAAGGTGCCATAAATGCTTAGGCATCAGTGTAACACAGGCATACGACTAGCATATCCAAGCATGAAAAGATAGCATAGCATTCAACATTCCTACACATGCTAGGTAGCCAAGTCAAGTGGTGATCATGGTTTTTGATTTTGAAGAGACAGAAGTGACTGAGCTCACAAAAGATATTAGACAGATTCAAGGAGCTTAGCCAACCATAATCATGCAAGCAACTGTACAATCTAGCACAAGCAAGTACTAACTTGTCATACCAGAAGAGCTCTAGTGCTAGTGAAAGTGAAAATGCATATGTTACAATGCAATGCATGGTATGAGACAAAATGCAAGAGAAGCAAAGAAAGAAAAGAAAGAAAAAGCAAAGCAAAACCTAAACTATACCAAAGTTACCCCAACCTAAAAGGGGTAACAAACACCAAGCTCCCCACGCAAGTGAGCAAAAATGCTCAGGTCTAAGGGCTTGGTGAAGATATCGGCCAACTGGTTCTCAGTCTCTACATGGATCAAGTCTATATCTCCCTTCTCATAGTGATCTCTCAAGAAGTGAAACCTCACGTCTGTGTTTGGTTCTGGAGTGCAGGACGGGGTTCTTAGCTACAAAAATAGCAGAAGTAGAGTCTACTAGGAGAGGGATCTTCCTAAAACTGAGACCAAAGTCGCTCAAGGTGGACTTCATCCAAAGCAGCTGGGAGCAAAAACTAGCAGCAGCAATGTATTCAGCTTCTGTGGTGGAAGTGGCTACGCTAGATTGCTTGCGTGAGGACCAAGAGACAAGAGAAGAACCAAGAAACTGGCAGGTGCCGGAAGTAGACTTGCGCTCCAGCCGACAACCCGCAAAGTCAGCATCCGAATACCCTCTAAGAGAGAGCAACGAAGCTAAAGAGAACCAAAGTCCAAGCTCAGGAGTGTATTTCAGGTACCTGAAGATGCGCTTCACCGCTTGATAATGTGATAGCCTTGGTGAGGCCTGAAAACGCACACAGAGGCAGACCGCGAACTGAATGTCCTGGCCTGGTCGCCGTCAGGTACAGAAGTGAGCCAATCATCCCTCGGTACTCTCTTTGGTCCACCACCTCCCCTTCTTCATCAGCATCAAGAGCCGTTTGTGTTGACATGGGAGTCGCCATGGGCTTGAGATCTCCCATGTCAAACTTCCTCAGAATGTCCTTCGTGTACTTGGCTTGATGGACGAAGGTTCCTTCTGGGCCTTGCTTGATCTGAAGCCCGAGAAAGAACTGAAGCTCACCCATGAGACTCATCTCGAATTCACTGCTCATCTGTTAAGCAAACTTAGACACCAAAGCAGTGAGATGAACCACCAAAGATAATGTCATCAACATATATCTGAACTAGAAGGGTGTCACCGCCACGACTCAACAGAAACAAGGTCTTGTCTACTGAACCCATCACAAAACCAGACTTGAGTAGAAAGGCTTTCAACCTAGCATACCAAGCTCTTGGAGCTTGCTTCAGACCATATAGGGCTTTTCTCAACTTATATACCCGGTCTGGAAACTTGGCACTCTCAAAGCCAGGAGGTTGTCACACATAAACCTCCTCCTCTATGTAATCGTTTAGAAAGGCTGACTTGACATCCATCTGCTGCAATTTGAAGCCTTTAGAGGCTAGCAAAGGCAAGCAAAATCCTAATAGCCTCTAAACGAGCTACAGGAGCAAAGGTTTCCTCATAATCTATCCCCTCCTTCTGACAGAACCCCTGGGCTACCAATCTCGCTTTGTTCCTCACAACCATCCCATCCTCACCCTGTTTGTTCTTGAAAACCCACTTGGTTCCTATAGGGTGGCAGTTTAGTGGAGGTTCAACTAAATCCCAGACATGGTTTCTCTCAAAGTTCTCCAACTCCTCATGCATGGCGTTCACCCAACTAGGATCAGATAATGCATGTGACACATCCCAGGGTTCGAAAGAAGCAACAAATGCGGAGTGACAGAAAAAGGCTAGAGAGTTAACCAAAGAGCGTGTCAAACGCTGGTGTAGATCTCCAATCATCCTGTCTGGAGGGTGATCCCGCTGGACCTACCGAGATGGAACAATCTCGGAGGTCACGTCCCCTGCGTCCTCAGCGGGGCCAACCTCTACTCGAGCTTGCAGTTGGGGGAGTGAGGAGGAAGCCATAGGCAAGGGTCCTCCTTCATCTTCAGAGCTCGTAGCAGAGGGGGCAGGAGCTGCAGCCGGTGCAGTGGCTCCTGCATCACCAGCATCTACTTCACCTTCCTCATCTTCAAAGATGGGAGCGCCTTCTTCATCATCACCTGAAAGCTCAATTGCAGGGGTCGTGCAAGGCATAGATTCATCAAAGGAAACTTCACAGGTCTCAACCACTTGTCTAGTATCAAGGATCCACACTCTATATGCCATAGAGCTAGATGCGTACCCAAGAAAAATACCATCCAAGCAGCGAGATTCAAATTTGTCCAAATGCCCCCCTTTTTGAGCATAAAGCATATGCAGCCAGACGCACGCAGGTGCTTGACGCTAGGCTGCCTACCAAACCGTAGCTCGTACGAAGTCTTTCCCAAGAAAGCCCGTAGGAAAATACGGCTGGCAATGTAACAGGCCGTATTCATAGCCTCAGCCCAAAAGCGTCGCGGAGTCCTATGCTCATCAAGCATCGTCCGTGCCATCTCTACAAGTGTGCGGTTCTTTCGTTCCACAACACCGTTCTACGGTGGGGTATAAGGAGATGAGAATTGGTGATCAAGACCAAGGTCACGGCAAAAGGTTTCGAAACGAGAGTTACGAAATTCTCCACCATTGTTGCTGCGGATCGCCCTCATGGCTTTATGACTCTCATTCCTTAACCTCAAGACCAGATCCCGAACAAAACCAAAAGCTTCATCTTTGAATTCCATGAAGAACACCCACGAATAGTGAGAAAAGTCATCCACAACTACAAGCACATACCACTTCCCACTGACTGACTGTACCCGAGCAGGACCAACCTGTGTCCATATGTAGTAGCTCATCCGAGTAAGAGGTCATCACCTGATTTACAGGTGCATGAGAAGCGGCAACCATCTTGCCATGACGACAGGGGTGGCATACTAAGTCTTTTTCTGCTTTCAAATTGGGCAATCCTCGGATCAGATCCATCGAGCTCAACCTGACTAGCAGATCAAAACTCAAATGACCAAGCCTCCTATGCCATTTCCAAATATCAGCAGAAGGACTAGCAACCAAACACCGAGGAGGGCTAGAAACAGATGCAAGGTCAACCTTAAAAACCTGCCCATAGGGCAAAATCTGACAAACAAGGTTTTCCTTAGCATCAAGCACACAAGAAGAACCCTCCTTAAAACGAACCTCAAACCCTTCCTTGAGAAGTTGCGAGACAGAAACCAAATTGAACCCCAAATCCTCACCAAAGCAACTTCTCTCAGGGAAAGCTTGCCAGAAAGAGCAACAGAACCAACACCCAACACTTTACCTTGACCATTATCCCCGAATGTGATGTACTCCTTGGTGCTCACGAGGTTGAGGATGAAGAACCATCTGCGGTGCCCTATCATGTGCCTAGAGCAACCGGAGTCCATGATCCATATGTCGTCCAGGCCTCGATCCTAGCAAAATCAAGGAAAGTGAGAGTGAGCAAATGGTCCGGCACTGGGGTTAGTGTAACTGCTGAACCAGTGCCGAGCCATCTGCTCAAAAGTGGGGTAAACACAGTCAAAGTAAGCATCACGTCTACCTAGGGTATCCACGACCTCTAAAGCGTGAGCTCTCAAACCCTCTACCTCCAAAGCCTTGGTCAGAAGATCCATGGCCGCGCTGAAAATGACTAGGAGCTCGACCGGGAAAGCGCCTCTCTCCACTAGGAACATGGGCCTAAAAGCCGCCTCCTCTCTCACCAGCAAAGTGGTCTCTCATCTAACCACGACGGAGAAGATCCTGCCTACCACCCTGGTAGAACTGATCCTGGTTCCCCCAGGCTCTCTCCTGCCTCTCAACTCGCTTCCTCCTGAAGCAAAACTCCTCCAAGTGGCCATTCCGCTGGCAAAAGTCACAGTGGTAGACAGGCCTCTTGGGAATGGGTTTAGGCTGAGCCTTGGGCTTAGGTGGAGTAGCCTTGGGTGGAACAGGCTGCTGGACTCTCTCCTTGCTCACTGGAGGCTTGAGAATCTCAGTCACTACTCTGTCCAGCTTAGCCTGTGAGGGCTTGGGTGTCCAGAACTGCTTCTTTGGGGCAGCCTTAAGAGGCTCATGGTAAACCCCATCAACAGTAGGGCTAGGCTGAGGAGAGGCAGTCTTAAGCTTAATTGGGGAACTCTTCTTCTCACCCGAAGTACTGATCTCTCCTAACCCAAGTCCACTCATATCACCCTCAGTTCTCTTGGTGCTGTCCAAGATCATCCTAAGTTGGGGCTCTCTAGCATACATCCAACTGAGCACCTCTCTCAACCGGTTGTTCTCATCAACCAAAGTCTGTTTCTCCTCTCTCAGATCCTTCAGAACTAAAGTCTGGTCAGCACAAGTAGGGCAGTCTAGAGAGGGAATAGGGAAAGCAAACTTCTGTAACTTCTTAATGGTGGCATCCCTATCCACCAACATCAACCTCAGAGTGAGACAGTTCTCACAAGTGTCAGGGGATGCTAAAAGCATCTCAAGGTCAGCTCTCAACTGCACAAGCTCACTCTCCAAAGTAGGACAGACCATGCACGCACCCAAAAGCGTGGGTCTAGCCCTAAGCTCTTCCAACTCTTTGAGCTGTCCCTCACACCTCACTTTCAGCTCAGCTATGTCAACAGCTAGGTGGGGGCACATCTCACACTCAGTCACATCACTCAAAATAGGCTCATCCAGTTTAGACTGGAGCTTGCCTAACTCTACCTTCAGCCTATCCATCTCCTCTACCTGATGAGCATACTTGCTCTTCTGCTCACAGAGATCTCTCATCAAGGTCTCACAGGTAGGACACTCAGTCTCACTAGGCTGGGCTGACACACTCTTCAGCCTCTCTATCTCAGCTAAAGCATCAGCCAACTTGGCTTTCTGCTTCTGCAGCTTCTTGGCTGCCTTCTCCAACAACCTATCCTGGGCTTTCAACTCACGACTATTTGACTCCAACATCTCAAGAATTTCAGCTTGCTCAGGAGTTACCTCTTCATCGGAGGAGTCGTTGTCGTTGCCCTTGTCGTCCTTGTCCTCAAGCGCCATGGAGCAAAAGGATCTCTGGTGCATCTTGTGCTTGTGCTTGGACTTGGTGGAGACGAAGTAGAGTCCAACTGGACCGCCTTGGTCCCTCCTCTTGTCCCGCTTGGGGACGTTCTCCTCATCGCTTGAGCTCGACGAAGAAGGGGAGGAGGAAGACGATCTGCCACACAGACCACCAAGCTCGGCGAAGAAGGCCTTGTCCCGCTTCTGGTTGTCCTTCTGGTAGCTCTTGAAAGCCTTCCGAAAGTTCTTGATCTTGCCAGAGCGGTGCTTGGTGTGGTCACGCTTGCCGGAGTGGTACTTGTTGGAGTCGCGGGAGTGGTTCTTGCCCTTCTTGTAGTAGTCGTTCTGCTTGTTTGGGCATTCGGCAATGAAGTGGCCGACCTCTCCGCACTCGAAGCACTTGGGCCTCTCACCCCTCTTCTTGCTCATCCGATTGTCATAGGCGCGCTGAAAGCAGCTAGACACTAGACAAAGCTCATCATCCCCAAGTGACACCAACTGCTCCTCTGTAACAGACATAAGAGCAGAAAATGAAAAGTTGTGAAGCTGGGGGTTAGAAAGGGCCTCACTGGAGGGAGAAGCCAAGGCCAGGCTCTTGGAGCCAATACAAGCGAGAGAATCTCTCAACTTGTAATCTACCTCTGTGGCCTTGAGCTTGTTGTGAAGAGTCTCCACTCCAATTGTGTCATAGGCCTCAGACTCGATGATCGAGTTAACCTTGATCTCCCACACCATCCTGTCCAACGCATACCGCAACTTGACAGCCTACTGATGGTCGGTGTATGGGATCCTCTCAGGGCTGGAGTTAACGCGCAACTTGTTGATGATCGATTGAAAATGACCAAACAAGTCATCGATGGACTCACCAGGCTTCGGAACGAAATTTTCATACTTGCGCCTGTAAGTCTCAACAAGACGCCCCTTGATGGTAACAGTGCCCTCATGGTGTGCACTCAGCAGGGACCAGATCTGACGGGCAGTCTCAAGGTGGCTCACTTTCTCATAATCAACTGGACCAAGTCCTGAGAAGAGAAAGTTAACAGCTTTGGCGTTCGCCTCATGCTGAGCCACAATCGCTGGGGTGGTGCGCTGGGCAACTGCAAGCACCACAAAGTTCACACTCTGAGTAGCATCCCATATATCCTGGCCCTGGCTAACCAAGAAAGCTCTCATCCTACCCTTCCAGTAGGAGTACCCATTGGAACCAAGGACCGGAATCTTCCCAGAGTGAGTCATAGTCACTACTAGTTTCTCACCGGTAAAGGTATGAAGAAACCTAAACAGCTCTGATACCAATTGTAGGACCAAGACGTGCGACTAGAGGGGGGGTGAATAGGAGCACTTGAAATCACGAAATCACAAACCCCCAAGTGGTAACCGAAACTAAGCACCGTCCACTGAACAGATACGTGCCTAGCAGTGCAAGGGTGCCGTCCACTGTGAGGATACGCACCAATGCAAGAAAGCTCAAGATCCAAACAAGAATGACAGCGGAGCAACGAATTATGCAGTAACCGCCACAAGACACTCACCGCACCGAGATGCGTCTCACTGACCCACAGTAAGCAAAGAGAATGGTCTTAAAGGAGGAATGCAAAAATTCGGAGCAAAATCACAGCGGAAAAACCAAACTGGGAAGAACACAGCAGCTCCCTGGCAGGACCGGACTATCCGGTGGCCAACACCGGACTGTCCGGTGGGACCGGACTATCCGGTGCCTGAAGCCGGACTGTCCGGTGGCACGGCCTGGACAGTACCTCTCACCGGACTGTCCGGTGGGCACTACCGGACTATCCGGTGGAACCGGACTATCCGGTGGCCTCTGCTGGATGGTTCCGGTAGGGTCGCAGAAAAGATGATTTCAAATCCTAACTTGATCAGACCTTGTCCAAATTTCACGAAATTTAGCACCGGTTATTTGGACCCTATTTCAAAGTTATTCCCAACAGATCAACTCAAGGTAACTGCGGAATCAGTGGGAATTTCAGATCTTATGAAATAGCCATCCTTGGGCAAGAAAGGGGAAAACACAAAAGAGGCTTGCTCGTGGCAATCCAGCAGGATTGAGATGAACTAAGTCATGATCTCCACGTCCTAGCAAGTCCAGAACATCAGCAAGGAAAGGGATTCAAGCTTGCCCAACAAAAACACCCAAAAAGCAAGGGATTGAACCCAAAAACCAAAGAGAGAGGGGGAGGAGAAGAACACAAGGTTGCTGCACGAATTTGCTTCGATTAAGTGCCCAAGATGGGTCTATAGATGCAGCATACAAGCAGAAATTCGTCCCAAGCAACCACCCTCACCTTACCTCAAGATTAGGAGGCTAAATCCTACTCTAACCTCCCTAACAATGGAGCTCAAAGCTTAAGGACGAAAATCACCAAGTGAAGACTAATCCTAGTAGCCAAGAGGTCCTCTAAAGACCTGCCTTGGACCTTTTTATACACGAGTGCTATTTAGACAGTTTTGCACTTAGGTCCCTACAGCTAGACAAACCCTAAGGACTGAAACGAAAGATTATAGGATATTTTGGGACGGACGACCACGATGAAGTCTTGATCTTCGTAAGTTCCACACAATCCTCGGATGCTCTCCACATGGCCAGTAGTCCAATCCGCGATCCGCCCCCGGTTTTGACGTCAGAAACCTGGGAAACTTTAGGAAGTCTCCGCCTGGGCCGGATTTGGCCCATCTTCTCTATCTTGGCGAGTCGTGGCCCAACTCACCAAGGCTTGGGTAGCTTGGGTGACGGTTTTGAGCCGAAGCCGCCAAAGCCTCCCTCGCACGCCTTCGCGCCACGCAATCGGGTTGGTGCACCGCGGTGGCGCCCGGCATCCCCTATCCATCGGGGCAGCCTCGCAGTCCTTCGGAGGACTTACTCCTGCCGTCGCCGTGCCGCTCCTCCGTATACCGAACTCCCATGGCTGACAGACGCCGAGTGTGCCTCCAGTCCTTCGGAAGACTTCCCTCTACCTCCAGTCCATCGGAGGGCCTCCTGTCCATCGGAGGTCTTGTGCCCAAGTCCTTCTGGGTCTTGCTACTGTTGACAATCACTCATCACTCTAGAGGCAATGGAGCCGGTCCATTGGCTCTCATTGAAGACTCATACACAAGATAGAACTTTTCATGATAAGAACCTTGATAACCAAGTTCTTCCTCAACAATCTCAGGTTCTTCCTCTGCAGGTGGGATAGCCTTAGCTTCTTCCTCTTCCTCACTTGATTCCAACAAATCTTCACCCATCAAGTAGTAGTGAAAATCCTCAAAATTTTTAGGCACATACGGCTCTTCAACTTGACAAATAGGAGAAGGAGGAGAAACATCTTCTCCATTGATGTACCTTTTGACCTTATCTTCATAGCGATGGATGTAAAGTTTTTCTTCCGTTGTCGCTACCGTCTTATTCTTGCAAAACGTGAAAAGAGTTTGCATACTCTTTAGAATGAGGCCTTTTATGCTACTACCCTTCTTTTGTGCAAGTGAAGCAAAGGACGGGCAGCCATAGTAGCCTTGGAGGAGGAGCGATGTCTGACAGGAAGAGGGATGGGTTCACCTGAAGAAGGTGCAGGATCTTGTCCCTTGATTGCTAACTTAGTTCGACCAAGAACCGGATTATTTGGATCAATGAAAACAGGTCTGTAAGCAAGATGAGCACCATCCTTTGGTTCAAATTTGGTTTGTGTCACCATTTCTATCATTTTCATGATGAAGGAAGCATGCCCTGGGCCTTTGTTTGTGTTCCATGATGCATACATGATGTCACTCCAAATCACATTAAATTTGTTGAATCCAATGGTAACTTCTGACTACATAAACCAAAGGATCGTTTGACTTGTACCACGGACACTAGTTGGATCACCACCTTTTAGGACAAGGGTTGGACTGAAGAAGGGAGTTAATATACCTCCACATGATGTGCATATTGGTGATTGTCCAAAAGGTACTGGTATGATCAAGGTGTATTCCAGAAACTTCATTATCTGAGGGTGCTGAAAATTGTGAACCTTCTTCTTAGATGGATAAATGTCATTGTCACTGAATCCAAGAATGAGAGCAAATCTTCTATAACTGCACTTGTACCAATCAGCTCTAAACATGAAGTGCAAGTAAGGATATTCATAAGCACCATCTTCATGTTTAGGCATTTCAATCCACAAAGTGCTATAAAACTAAAATATGGTTTCAGTATTCCAGTCATATTTGAAGGTCATAATACCTTTCAACACCTTTTCTTCACACAGGTTTAGAGTACGATCCATGTGTTTGTCAGTGCATGGACCTACATCCTTCCAAATCAATGTACCTTTGTTTTAGTATAGGTTGATTCTTATGCCTCTTGATCTGATTGTAGAAAACTACATGATCAAGGATGTGAAATATGTCATCAACAAATCTTGAATCTCTATCAAGTCTTCTTCGATATTTATATCTCATTGTTGACGGTCGTTAGTTCATGATTTTGACCATCAACTATCCTTTAAATGAAGCAAAACATGTGATTTTATTAGACTAACCCTTTCCACTAATGAGTTCAATGAGTTTTGTACAAATATTTGGGTGCCAAACATGAAATATACATGAAAATTAGGTAAAATAGCAAGGAAATGGAGTCTGGCAGCCAACGGGTACATATGCATGGCCGGCCAGCCATGGCCTTGGCCACCCAGCCACCCCCAGTGCATGTGCATGGCCGCCCGGCCATCTGACCGAGCCTAAACACCTCCACTCTGACCCTGCATGCAAGAACAACATGTCAAATGTACAAAATCAAGTGTGGGTCAAGTTTCCAACGTGACAAGTACCGGAAGGCCTCCATGTCATCAATCCAAGTGACTTTCATCCAATGGCCAAGGAAGAAACACACTCCAAATCCAACAATCCCACAGAGAAACACAATGGAATAACAGTCAACCGCTTGTTGGCGTCTCTTAGCCTTTACAGGTTTTACTCCGCAAGCGCACGGAGACCGCTATAGCCTTTCACTCAGAGTATTCTGAGTATCGTAAATTTCCACAAGGAAGCGGTAGGCTCAAGAGTGTAATTGAATATACTCAAATCGAATAAACTGTAAACTTAGATAAATTATACCAACTTAGCAGTACACAGGGGTAAACGTGACACAGTCAGGTGTATTGGTGGAGAGGTAAGTTTATCAAAGCTTTCTGTAGGAAGGTATAGTTGCCTGGGAGGACAACGAGTGAGATAAAGTCACCAAACTCTAATTTAATCGGCTGCTAAGGTTATCCGTGTCTAAACAAGATATTCAAATAAACAAGTCAAGGTCTTGTGTCGAGCGAAACTCTAAAGTCTCGAGGGTACCAGGGGAAGATAGTTGGTCCTGAAGGAGAGTCTAGCTAACACCTACGGGCCTCCCGAACGACGGGCTTGGACTACACAGGCACACCACACGCTGTCACCGAGTGGGGCTACCAAGCAAAGCTGCGTGGAGAGGATGGCACACTATAAACATGTTCAAGCGGAGCTTGAACAATGATAGATCGTCCTTGGTCACAGGAGAGGATCTAGCCAGAGCCTAGTGTCTAAGTCTAGGGTTGAGTTATAGCACTGGAAAGAATAATAAGAATTGAATAACTGAATAAAACACAACCTAAGCCTGGCAAGTGTGCAAAGGAAGGTACACCACACTTGCAGGAGATAGTTAGAGTAAAATATAACTGAAATTATATTGAAGATAATCTGAATCCAAAGATACAAGGCTTTACCGCAGACTCGAAGATAACTCCGGAGAGTCCGAGGCAAAGCTCCACTCAACTCTAACTCCCAGGACTATCCTAACTACTAAGAGAATAGTGTAGCACTCTAAGATAGAACTTAAAGTCAACTCCACTCCACACTTCACGAATGAGCTCTCGGGGTCTATTTATAGCCTAGAAAGTGAGGGGGGTATTTGTAGGTGTGCTAGGTCGGCAAAGAGGGTAGGTCGGTGGCCAGACTGGCCACCCTACATGGCTGGGCGGCCACTTGATACACCATCTTTGATGATCCAACGCTTGATATTGCTCCCCTAGGTCGGTTGGCAGTTGAAACGGTTGTTGCACGTGAAAAATGCTCCGAGGGATGGCCGGGCGGCGATGGCACATGGCCGGACGGCCACGTGTCTTTCACCAATTTGCATGCATGTTGTTCCCCTCGGATCCTTGACATCACCAATCCTTGTGCTAACATGTTTTGACCCTTGGATATATTGGATGCTCTCATGTATGGTTGGATTTTCACCACTTTGTGTTTGTTTGTACGTAGGATCGATGATGTGGCAACCTGGGCAGTTAGGAGGCCAGACCACATGGTGAGGTGGCTCTGCATGGCTGAGGGGTGGCCGAGTGGCCACACCCTATGGCCGGGCGGCCATGCCATTGCACCAATGTTGCTCATCCGTGGTTTTTGCTGTATTTCCAACCATTTTGTGTGCATTTTGGTACGTGCATCCAAATATTCATGTACATCTTGTGGAACTCATTAGTAGCAAGGTTAGTCCATCATTATTCACTTGTTTTGCTTCATTTGGTGGATAGTTGACGGTTGATATCGTGAGATTACGACCGTCAACACCCCCCCCAGCTTAAACTTTTGCTCCTCCTCGAGCAAAGCTAAGACTGAAAGTGGATCAGGAGTTGCTACAATATCGAAGATGAAGGAAAATTCTTATATGCATCTCAATACTCAATACTTTTGCCCCAAGTAGTGAAATAATTAAAGTTTACCTCATGTCATACCTGTGGTGCATCTTTTTGCTTACCTTATCTTGGGCGGTTGAGAGATAGAACGACTTTCTTGCAGGAGTGACTCGAAACTTGTTCTTTTTGGATGGTTTTCTCAGGTGTTTTCAAGATTTTCAAAACAAAAGAAGCTTCCCCAAGGATACTCTCGATCGCTCAGAAGTGTTTCCTTATCAAGGGCCATGGTCTCGGCCAAAACTTTCCTACACTAAGGCCTTTGTGGAGCTTTAGGTGGGAGAGAATGTGGCACACTTAGAATGTTGATTTTGCTAAGTCAAAGATTGCACCAAAGAGTATACTTTATCATTTCTTCTATTTGAACACTGGAGTATGAGTGGTGGTACAGAGTGTCTCCTTCTCTTGATTTTCATCCTTTGTAGCCTTTTGTGGATTTGGAGGGGATATGGAGCCTTTATATATTTTTTCCATGCTTGAACTTGCATGCTTTTCATTTTGCCGTGCATTTGGACGCATTTTTCCTTTTGCCATGCTTTTGCATGCATATTTTCTGGCTCCATACCCTTTGCTCCTTGAATTTTGAAGGCTTAAGGAATTTGAGAAGTATTTGGAGACTTTTTGGTGGATGCAAAGTCCGGAATGGATCACTTGCATTTTTGTACTCCAGATATCAACAGAGGATGATATTTCTACTCGAAGAGTACTCAAAATTTGACAAAGCTCAAAATATTTCTAAGCAGCTCTATGTAGCGGGTTTGGAACATTAGAAGCATATTTGGCTCTGGTAGGAATTTTAGACCAAGGGGAGCTTTATTTTTCATTTTCAAAATAAAATCCTGAGATAGTCATCTTATTAGGAACATGAAAGAATCATCCAACATCTAAGTCTTGTCATATCTCTCAACAACTTAGGCTAGTTATCACAAATGGCATCCACAAAGTAAAACTTTGCTTCACTTCTTTTTATTCACCATCATGAGACTAAGCTAAGCATAAGTTGTCATGCAAGAATTAAACCATTCACTTGATAGAGCAACTATTCATCGTTTCCAAAATGAAACTAGCAAGTGAATTTAACAGTTAAGCATGGGAGTTATTAGGAAACAAACATTTTTTCTTTTTGAAAATGCAGAATTTTCAGGAAAATAGACTAAATGCAAAATTTAACTGAACCAAAATTAAACGTGCAGTGGAACATGGGAATTAAAATTTGGCGAGAAAATTAAATATGCCGTCGATGGGTAGTGTGCCAATTTACCTTTTGGCGAGGGGAGCCCATGTCTTGCCCTTCGAGGTTTCATAGAAACTGTAGCTGGGGGCTGCCTTCCATTGTGTTCTATTTCCTCTGCGTCGCCTTGGGTTAGTCACATTATCCTCGATGCCGACCTTTTTCTTGGGTGCTGGTTGAGTTGGCCACTTTGGCGTAGTCAATTTGCTTTCAGCACCGTATCTCTTCTCAGGAGCTTTGCCTCCTGGTGCAGTTCTGGGCCTGTTGTACCTCGTCTCTTGGCTTCTCAATCTTCTGCTTTGCACTGCCCTCTCATACTCTATTTGTTGAATCTCAGTCTCGATTTTCAATTTCTTCAGCATAAATGCCACGAGACTGTCTTCTTTTGAATTTGACTGATTGGTCTCGGTCTTGACCTTGGGTTTATCTTTCTTGGCCTGGCACTTGAAAGTTTTCACCTTGTTGCATTGTTCCACTTTTGGTTTGAAGGCAAATGTTTCCTTCTTGCCATTAATGTTCAGGTGAACCTTTCCTGCTCCGACGTCGATTGTTGCATCGGCGGTGCTCAAAAATGGTCGCCCAAGGATGTGCGGGGTTTTTGAGTCAATCTCCATATCCAGTACCACAAAGTCTACTGGTATGAGAAAATTCCGGATTCTCACCGGAACGTTCTCTGCCACTCCTTCAGGGTAACGGACGGATTGATCCGCAAGCTGTAAACACATAGCTGTGGGAGCGAGTGCGTCATGATTCAGCTTGTCAAAGACGACCTTCGGCATTACACTGACACTGGCTCCAAGGTCGCACAACGCTTGATCGAAGTGCTGGGTACCAATCGAGCATGAGATGGTAGGGCTTCCAGGGTCCTTTTTCTTGAGTATAGCTGCGCTACACTCTTCCATTAAGTGCACAATTTCCGTTGACGGTAGGGGTTTCGTGTTGTTGAGGATATCCTTTAAGTACTTGGCATATGTCGGTTCCTGCATAGCATCTAGCAGGGGTATGTTGACATATAACTTCTTAATGATCTCAATGAACTTACTGTATTGTTCGTCAGCGGCAGCCTTCTTGTTTCTTGGAGGAAATGGTAGCACCTGTTGTGTCATAGAATTCATGGGGTAGATGTTTCGATGCTGATTTGTCCTCCTTCCCAAGTGTATCTTCCTCTGCGACCTTATCTTCGGACTTAGCTGTTTCCTCTTGCTCTTTACCTACATGATAAGGGGCTGGAGGGTCCTGTGTGGACTTTCCTCCCCTAGTGGTTACTGCATTTATGTGCTCCTTGGGAGGAGCTTCAATTGCCCAGGCAGCTTACCCGTATTTGCGTTAGGTAAAGTAGCAGCCAACTGAGCTATTTGAGTTTCAAGCATTTTATTGAAGCTAAGTTGGTTTTTCATAGCACTATTCAAAGTTTCCATTTGCAGCGAAATAGATTCAAACATTCTATCATTGGCATGGAACTTTTTACTAATGCTATCATTCATAGCTTTCTGATCAAAATTATAATTACTTTTTGGAAACTGCTGTGAACTACCTGAGGAGTTACCATTTTCGGAGAAAGGGAGATGTGGTCGTGAATTCCATCCTGGCTGAGGATGATTCCCGTTGAAGCCGTTGGTACTGTTACCGATGAAGTTTGCATCTTCGGATTGCGTCTCAGGGCAGCAGTTCCCTGAGTGTCCTGTATTCCCACAGACTTCGCAAGTCATATGAGAGTCAAGGGCTTGCACCGGAGCGGCTTCAGGAGCATCGTTTAGCTTCTTCACCAGCAAGTCCATCTTCGCGGTGAGCATATCAGTGCTCTCAATCTGATGGACGCCACGGGAATGGGTACTAGACCTCTCTTCTCTCCATCGTTGATTGGTGGCCATCTTCTCAATGAGATTCTTGGCCGCCAAGATGCTCAAGGAGAGGAAGGATCCTCCAGCCTCTGCATCTAGGTGTTCTTGTGCTGAGCGGTTGAGCCCATGGTAGAAACTCTGAATGATCAGCCACTCTTGCATGCCGTGGTGGGGGCAGGCTGCAATGTACTCCTGGAGTCTTTCCCAGGCCTCCGCCATGGTTTCATCACTGAGCTGTTGAAAGCTCGATATCTTGTTCCTCAACGCGTTGGTCTTCCCTAATGGGAAATACTTTGCCAGAAATGAATCGGAACATGCGTTCCAAGTTGTGAGCGTTGCTTGGTTGAGGTAGAACCACTGTTTTGCTTTCCCAACAAGAGAGAAGGGAAACAGACGAAGCTTGATGGCATCGGGTGATGCTCCTTTCATGTTGAATGTGCTACAGATCTCTAAGAATTGATGCAGATGATTATTGGCATCTTCCGTGGCCAGTCCGCAGAAAGGGATAGCTTGAACCATATGGATCACTCCCGGCTTGAGTTCGAAGTTCTCCCGCACTTGAACTTCAGGTCCCGTAGGGATGTTGTTGCTCGAGGGGATGGAGAACTCACGGATAGTCTTTTCAGCCATAGTGGTAACTGGAGTGTTGGTTGAAATGCTTGGTTCTAGATCCCTTGGTACAGGTCTCTGCCCATGAATAGTCTTTAGACGGACTCTCCTAAGCAGTGACTCTGGTTATTGTGGTAATTTTCCGGCAGGTCGAAACCGGTCATACACCTCTCTGTTTCAACCACAACAAAACAACATAGCAAAGTGAGCCTGTTAACAACTAGCGGTAAAATTTATCAAGTATACAGGTTCGAAATGAGGTATCAATTATCTCTTGGCCAATTGCTTCCCCGGCAACGGCGCCAAAAAAGCTTGTTGCCGTCTCTTAGCCTTTATAGGTTTTACTCTGCAAGCGCACGGAGACCGCGGTAGCCTTTCACGCAGAGTATTCCGAGTATCGTAAATTTCCACATGGAAGCAGTAGGCTCAAGAGTGTAATTGAATATACTCAAATCGAATAAACTGTAAACTTCGATAAATTATACCAACTAGCAGTACACAGGGGTAAACGTGATACAGTCAGGTGTATTGGTGGAGAGGTAAGTTTATCAAAGCTTTCCGTAGGAAGGTATAGTTGCCTGGGAGGACAACGAGTGAGATAAAGTCACCAAACTCTAATCTAATCGGCTGCTAAGGTTATCCATGTCTAAACAAGATATTCAAATAAACAAGTCAGGGTCTTGCGTCGAGCGAAATTCTAGAGTCTTGAGGGTACCATGGGAAGATAGTTGGTCCCGAAGGAGAGTCTAGCTAACACCTACGGGCCTCCTGAACGACGGGCTTGGACTACACATGCACACCACACGCTGTCACCGAGTGGGGCTACCAAGCAAAGCTGCGTGGAGAGGATGGCACGCTATAAATGTGTTCAAGCGAAGCTTGAACAACGATAGATTGTGCTTGATCAGAGGAGACGATCTAGCCAGAGCCTAGCGTCTAAGTCTAGGGTTGAGTTATAGCACCGGCAAGAATAACAAGAATAGAATAACTGAATAAAACACAACCTAAGCCTGGCAAGTGTGCAAAGGAAGGTACACCACACTTGCAGGAGATAGTTAGAGTAAAATATAACTGAAATTATATTGAAGATCATCTGAATCCAAAGATACAAGGCTTTACCGCAGACTCGAAGATAACTCCGGAGACTCCGAGGCAAAGCTCGACTCAACTCTAAGTCCCAGGACTATCCTAACTACTAAGAGAATAGTGTAGCACTCTAAGATAGAACTTGAACTCAACTCCAGTCCACACTTTACAAATGAGCTCTCAGGGTCTATTTATAGCCTAGAAAGTGAGGGGGTATTTGTAAGTGTGCTAGGTCGGCAAAGGGGATAGGTCGGTGGCCGGGCGGCCAAGGTCGGTGGTCGGGCGGCCACCCTAAATGGCCGGGCGGCCACTTGATACACCGCCTTTGATAATCCAATGCTTGATATTGCTCCCCTAGGTCGGTTGGTAGTTGAAACGGTTGTTGCACATGAAAAATGCTCCGAGGGATGGCCGAGCGGCCACATGTCTTTCACCAATTTGATGCATGTTGTTCCCCTTGGATCCTTGACATCATCAATCCTTGTGCTAACATGTTTTGACCCTTGGATATATTGGATGCTCCCATGTATGGTTGGATTTTCACCACTTTGTGTTTGTTTGTACGTAGGATCGATGATGTGGCAACCTGGGCAGTTAGGAGGCCAGACCACACGGTGAGGTGGCTCTGCATGGCTGAGGGGTGGACAGGCGGCCACACCCTATGGCCGAGCGGCCACCCTACATGGCCGGGCGGCCATGCCATTGCACCAATGTTGCTCATCCTTGGTTTTTTGCTGTATTTCCAACCATTTTGTGTGCATTTTGGTACCTGCATCCAAATATTCATGTACATCTTATGGAACTCATTAGTAGCAAGGTTAGTCCATCATTATTCACTTGTTTTGCTTCATTTGGTGGCTAATTGACGATTGATATCATGAGATTACGACCGTCAACACCGCCATCTAAAGGGCATGCATGACATTGGATTGCCAAAGTCAGCAAATCCAATGGCCGCCTGGCCATAGGCATGGCCGCCCAGCCATCACTCAGACCCATTTTGCACGTGTATCAACTAATTGAACCGCCAACCGACTCAGGGAAGCAATCACAGCCGAAGATGTGCAAAGATCGGTGGATCCTATGGCCGTTGGCCGCCCGGCCACCGACTTACATGCCTCACCGACCTACACTACCTACAAGTACCCCCCCCCCTCACTGGATTGGACTATAAATAGACCCCTGGAGCTCATTTGTAAAGGTGTGGAGAGTTGAGAGAGCTACATTCTACCTTAGAGTGTTTCATTGCTTCCTTAGTAGTTTGGATAGTCCTGGGAGTTAGAGTGAGTCGAGCTTTGCCTCAGAGTTTTCGGAGATATCTTTAAGTTTGTGGTAAACTTCTTGTATCTTTGTACTTTAGTATCTCCAGTTTATATATCTACATTTGATAAATTTCTATCTCTTATGAATATGGTGTACCTTTCTTTGCATACTTGCTAGGCTTAGACTGTGGTTATTTCAGTTATTCAAGTCTTGTTATTCTTGCCAGTGCTATAATCATACCTATATGCCAGGCTATGGTTAGGTCCTCTTCTTTGATCAAGGACGACCTATTGTTACTCGAGCTTTGCTCGAGTACATTTATAGCGAGTCATCCTCACCACACAGATTTGCTTGGTAACCCCACTCGGTGACAGCATGTGGTGTGCCTGTGTAGTCAAGGCCTGTCATTCAGGAGACCCATAGGCATTAGCTAGGTTCTCTTTCGGTGGCCAACTATCTACCCCCTAGGCCCTTGAGGGTGCTAGAATTTCGCTTGATGCAAGACCCTGACTTGTTCACTTGAATTCCCTTAATTAGTCACAATATAGTCTTTGTAGCTGAATAGAATAGAGTTTGGGAACTTTATCTCACTCGTTGTCCTCCCATGCAACTATATCTTTCTACGGATATCTTGGGTAGTTTAGTTTACTTCCCACCATACACCTATCGCTTATTGGCTTACCACTGTCTAAATATTAGTTGGTACATTTATTTAAGTTTACAGTTCATTCGACGTGGGTTTATCCAATTATACTCTCTCGCCTGCCGCTTCCCTATGGAAATTTACAATACTCAGAATACTCTGGGTGGAAGGCTACAAGCGGTCTCCATGCGCTTGTGAATTAAAATCTGTTTAGGCTAAGGGACGCCACCAAGCTTTTCTAGCGCCATTGCTGGGGAAGCAATAGGCAGAGAGATAATTGCTATCTCATTTCGATCCATGTATACTTAATAAATTTACCGCTAGTTTTTAGCAGGCTCACTTTGCTATGTTGTCTTGTTGTGGTTGCAATAGAGAGGTGTATAATCAGTTTCGACATACCGGAAAATTACCAGAATAACCCAGAGTCACTGTTCAGGAGAGTCTGTCTAAAGACTGTCCAAGGACAGAGACCTGTACCAAGAGATCTTGTACGAACTTCGTCAATGAGCCATACTCCATTTATCACCGTCATGGCCTGAGAAGACCATTCGTGAGTTCTCCATCCCGTCAAGCAATAATGTTCCTACGGGACACGAAGTTCAGACAGGGGAGAACTTTGAGCTCAAACCCAGAGTCACTCACATGGTTCAAGCTATCCCATTCTGCGGACTAGCAACGGAGGATGCCAACAGTCACCTGCATCAATTCCTAGAAATCCACATCACATTTACCATGAAAGGTGCCTGCCGATGGCGTCAAACTGCGTCTCTTTCCATTTTCACTCATCAGAAAGGCGAAGCAATGGTTCTACCTCAACCGTGCCACACTCCAGACGTGGGATGCATGCTCCAATGTTTTCCTCGCCAAGTACTTCCCTCTAGGGAAGACCAATGCACTGAGGAACAAGATCTCAAGCTTTCAACAGCTCACAGATGAAATAGTGGCGGAGGCCTGGAGCGATTATAGGAATATATCGCGGCCTGCCCCACCATGGAATGGAACAATGGCTCATCATCCAGGCTTTCTTTCACAGATTAAACCGTGCTGCTCAAGAGCACCTAGATGCAGCCATGGGAGGATCCTTCTTATCCCAAAGTGTGAGAGCCGCCAAAGAACTTATTGAAAAGATAGCCACCAATCAGGGATGCAAAGAAGAGAGGTCTAGCACCCGAACCCATGGGGTCCATCACGTCGACAGCTTTGACATGCTCGCCACCAAGATGGATCTATTATTAAAGAAGCTAGGAGACAATCCAGAGACCTGCACTGGTCTAGCCTCTTGACACTCGCATGACTTGTGAAGTTTGTGGAGGTACGGGGCATTCGGGGAACAGCTGCCTCGAAACTCGACCGGAAGATGCCAACTTCATTGGGAATTCTAGTAATTTCAACAACGGGAATCGTCCTCAGCTAGGATGGAATGCATGACCATATATTCCTTTCTCCAAACAAGATAACCCCTCAGTTGATTCACAGCATGTTCAATAAGCCCACTTCTTTTGATCAAAAAGCTGTGAACGATAGCATTAGCAAGAAGTTCCATGCAAATGATAGACTTTTCGAATCTGTTTCTCTACAAATAGAAACTCTCAATAGTTCTATGAAAAACCAACTGAGCTTTAATAAAAATGTTAGAAACCCAGATAGCCCTGTTAGTCGCTTCTTTGCCTAACGCTAATGCAGGAAAGCTTCCGGGTCAATCGGAACCACCTCCTAAGGAGCATTTAGCTGCTGTCACCACTAGGGGTGGTAAGCCCACATAGGACCCGCCACATCCTAATAGTGCAGGAACAGGTAAAGAGCAGGAGAAGACCACCAGAACCGAGGAGAAGGAAGACGATGAGACCAAACCTAGAACAGAGGAAATGGCACCATTGAAATCACTTCCACATGAGTTCTACGACATAATAGTGTTGCCATTCCCTCCACGCAACAAGAAGACTACCACTGATGAAAATATAGTAAGTTTGTTGAGGTTATTAAGAAGCTATATGTCAATATCCCCCTGCTAGATGCCATGCAGGTACCGACAGTATGCAAAGTACTTAAAAGACATCCGCAACAATAAGAAACCTTTGCCATCAACGGAAGTAGTACATTTGGCGGAGGAGTGTAGCGCAGCTATACTCAACCAACCTCCTCAGAAGAAAAAGGACCCCGGAAAGTCCTACCATTCCATGCTCAATCGGGAACCAATTCTTCAATCACGCCTTATGTGACCATGGAGCCAACGTCAGCGTTATGCCTAAAGTAGTCTTTGACAAATTAAACCATGCTGCACTAGCCCCCACTGCCATGTGCCTACAGCTCGTAGACCAATCCATTCGACACCCCGCTTGGATCGCCGAGGATGTCCCGGTGAGGATCCAGAATTTTCTCGTTCCAGTGAACTTTGTCGTATTGGACATGGAAATCGACCCCAAGACATTGCTCATCCATGGGTGACCATTCTTGATCACTGCAGATGCAAGCATCAATGTTGGAGCCGGACAAGTCCACTTGACCATCAATGGTATGAGGGAGACATTCGTCTTTAAACCAAAAGTGGAGCAGTGCAACCAAGTGAAAGTATTTCGTTGCACAACTGCCAACATACGTGCCAAAGACTATCCTCAACATAGACGACCCCCAGGCAAAAATGGACAGGCTCATTGCATTCATGAAAAACAAATTAGAGGCACGAAGCTGCCATTCGACGAAGAGAAGAACAAGAGTGGAAAAAGGCGAATCTCAAAAAGGCTAACCCCAGACCCTAGGAACCAAGAGGTAAAACTCCTGTAACACCAAGAGCAAAGCTCTGGTGAACAAGCTCAGTGCCTGCAAGCCACCTACGACATCATCAAAAAGGCGCAACAACAATCAACAAGCCCATGAGCCACCTACGACATCACAAAAAGGGCATAACACAAGCAACCAAGCCACCGAGCCACCTACGACATCAAGTGAATGGCGCACAAAAGTGCTGACTGCCACCTCATGCATTCGTGCATACAAAATTCTAGAGGGTGGCAAATGGTTCACCATCGCCAAGAGGTAAAAACTTGGCATTATCATTCACGGCATATATTTTCCGCCCTAGTTAAAATCCCTCATTCCACTGCATTTTTTAATCTCCCGTTATGCATAAGTTCTATTTTCATGTATATGGCCTTAATTGCTCTTTGCATTTCAAAAAAAAAAGGGGATGATGGCTGGCCCAAGGCCGGCTGACCACCAAATGGCTGTCCGGCCCCCTCTCCCTCTCTCCTTTTTCTCCTTCTTTACTCCCCTTTCTCTTTTCCTTTCTCTTTCTCTTTTTCCTTCCCCTTCTCTGTTTTTCTTTGCCTCTCTCTTTACCTCCATCCAAAGCAAGATCAAAGGAAGAGAACTGCTAGGGCCAGCTAGCCGCTTCTTTTGGCTGCCCGGCTTTCCCCTCTGCCCACCCCTCTTTCCTTCTCGCAAAGAAAAGCAGTGAGACCCAGGCCGCCAGACCTCTGTCATGGCCTGCCCGGCCTTTCCTACCCTGCTTTAGCTAATCACCCTCCCCCTTTCCTTTTCGCAAAGCAAAGGGTACAGCGCTATGATGGTTGCCCTGACCTCCGTTCGGTGCATCATGGTCGGCCGACCTGCCCAAACAGCCGCCCGGCCCTTTTCCGCTCCTCCTTTTACTGCTTTGCACACAAGCACTCATGGCCGCCTGGACCCCCACCATGGCTGGCCGGCCAGGGCCACAGCCACCCGGCCTCCATCACTGGCCACTCAGCCTCCTGTCTCTCCCTTCTCGCCTACAAATAGCCCCCCTTGCATCCTTGCTCGATGCACCAACTAGCAACACATTGCTCTCTCTTCTCCCTCTCATAATCTCCCACTTAGTAGCTTAATTAAGCTCTTTTGCTTAGCCAAACAAATGCTCAAATAAAATTTGGTTAGCCAAATAAATTAGCTACTAGCTCCTCTCTTTGGCAAGAATGAGAACAGATTGTGGAGGTGTCACGCCTTGCAAGAACGACTAACACCTAACGCTAATTTTATGTCATTTTTCTAGTCGTGGTTGTGCCTGTTTTGCAGGATGAAGCGGGCTTTGAAGAGGGCAAGGAATGCGATTAGCAAGGCAGGCAACCATCTATAGTTCCTGACCTCCTCTGGCTCCGAAGGCCAGAACTTGCGGATGGCCTCCGGCCAAGGGTCCACCAGCAATGTACCATCAGAGGAGGCGACATCATCGACCAACTAGGCTGATATTGCTGCTTCGACTCCCACATCCAAACGCGTGATCAAAATGAGGTCAAGGCATTAAGATGTGTCCATATGAAGCCCTACAGCCGCACCAAGTGCTTCGACGAAACCCTCATGACGAGCACAGGTATGCTGGATGAATTTTATGAGGTTTTTGACGTTGTAGGGTGGAACAATTTCACTGGACATTTGCGAGGGAGGCATAGTACTCTTGACCAAGGAGTTTCTCATGACCCTCTGGGTCAAGACACTGAACACAGGCACTACTACCCACTTCAGACTCTTCAACACTAAGCACGAGCTGACACTCCATTCAGTTCAGCCATGCTCTCAGGTTCTCACCACGCTGCTCCATAGCAGCAGAACCCGCAGGTTTTAATTCCATAGAGTTATGGGGGGAACATGCTGGGGATGACGCCCAAGGGAAGAAAAGCATCACAAAAATCAAGCACCCCTTGATGCGTTGTTTTGCCCGATGGATCAACATGGTAGTCATTGCCCCGAGATGACACACATTGCATGACCATAGAGGACTTGAAAATCCTCTACGCCATGTGGCACAGATAGAAATATGCACTTGTGCATAGAATGCGTCTAGCACTGGCTCAAACTAGCTCATGACGAGAACGCCATCACTATCACGTCATTCGTGATGAGGATTGCATCTGAGCTAGGGGTTCTGGCAAATGCCCGAATAGAATTCTTACCTCAGGACATGCCGAACTTAGTCACAGAGAGCCACTTCATCCAGGCGCATTTTTTTGTGCAAGACCAGCACTAGGGAACTTAGTCATGACCTACAAGGGGTACGAGTATGAACTACCACTACCAGCGCCACAGTTCAAACTCTACTCCTTGAACACTTTATCTATGCCACTCAAGCAGCAAGGCACATCATCGCTGGGGTCATGACAAGAGCATAGAGGCGAGCAGCAGAAGAGAGAATACGTAAGGAGCAGGAAGATGCACAAGCTGCAGGGACGAGACCCACTTGGTTCAACACCACAGCAGGACCGTCCTGGCAGGCTCAGGATGAAGATCAATCATGGAAAAATCAAGACGGGTCTTGGCACAGCTCATGGGAGCACGGCTTCGGTGCTACACCTCAGCAGCCGAAGCAACCCGGTGGAGGTCCCTCTACATCTGCACGCTTCACAAACGACACGCTAAGCTCCATTTTGGGGGCCTTGACAATCCAAGACCAACGCACAACTGGGGATGGCCAACCAACTCCACCAAATCGACCAACGCACGCAGCACATTGAGCAACAGCAAGGAGATCACTACAATGTTCTCCTTGAGACAAGAGCGACGATCGACCGCTCCTTCGACAAAGCCCATCAGTTCTACCAATATCACGGATACTACCCCAACTAGCTTCATCGAAGCTTGGGGGGAAAAACCGACCGACACATGGGTATGTGCTCCCGCTCCCCTACCCTTTCTTGCGCTTCACTTCCCTATTGAGTATCACCGCTGCCATCATGCTGTATCAGATCTTGCCTAGTAGTTGTTGTTTTTTTCCTTAGTTTGAATAATTCTAAAAAAAGAAAAACTCCCATGAATAAAGTTTACATGCTAGCTTCACCATGGAAATGATGAATAGTTGCTCTATCAAGTTGATCATTTAATTCTTGCATACAACTTATGCCTAGCATAGTTCCAAGCCTGTGACTAAAAGAAGTGAATCAAAAAGTTTTACCTTGTGGATGCCATTTGTGATAACAAGCCTAAGTTGTTGGGAGACAATGATATGACTTAAAAAGTGGGATGACTCTTTCATGTTCCTAGTAAGATGAATGTCTCAGGTTGGTTTTTTTTTTAAAACAACAAAATAAAGCTCCCCTTGGTCAAATTCCCACCAGTGCCAAAATAATTCAAATGTTTAAACTAGCACAAAGAGCTGCTTAGAAATGTTTTGAGCTTTGTCAAATTTTTAGTCTCTTGAGTAGAAATATCACTTTCTGTTGATCGCTAGAATACAAAAAAAGCATCAAATGCAAGTGATCCATTCTGGACTTTGCATCCACTAAATGTCTCTGAATATTTCTTATATTCCCTTAAGCCTTCAAATCCCAAGGAGGAAGGGTATGGAGCCAAACAAAAAAAAATGCAGCACGGCAAAATGAAAAGCATGCAAATCAAGCATGGCAAAAATAAATAAGGCACCATACCCTCTCCAAATCTACAAGAGGCTACAATGGGAGAAAATCAAGAGAAGGAGACACTTTGTTCTACCACTCACACTCTAGTGATCAAATAGAATAAGTGATAGAGTATACTCTTTGGTCTAATCTTTGGCTCAGCAAAATATACATTATAAGTGTGCCACATTCTCTCCCCCACCTAAAGCTCCACAAAGGCCTTAGTGTGGGGAAGTCTTGGCCAAGCTCGTGGCCTCTGGTGAGGAAACACTTCGAAGTGATAAAGAGTATCATTGGGGAAGCTTCTTTTGTTTTGAAAATCTTACAAAGACCTAAGAAAAACATCCAAAAAGAACAAGTCAGAGTCACTCCTGCAATAAAGTCGTTCTATCTCTCAACTGCCCAAGGCAAGGTAAGTAAAAAGATGCACCACAGGTATGATGTGAGGTGAACTTCAATTATTTCACTGCTTGGGGCGAAGGCCGAGTGTTGAGTTGCATATAAGAATTTCCTTTCAACTGCGATATTGTAGCAACTCCTGATCCATGCCTTGTTTTAAGATTTGCTCAAGGACAAGCAAAATTTTAAGCTTGGGGGGTGTTGACGGTCGTTATTTCACGATTTCGACCATCAACTATCCTTTAAATGAAGCAAAACATGTGATTTTATTGGACTAACCCTTTCCACTAATGAGTTCCATGAGTTTTGTACAAATATTTGGGTGCAGGCATGATATATACATGAAAATGAGGTAAAACAGCAAGGGAATGGAGTCCAGCAGCCAACGGGTAAGTATGCATGGCCGGCCGGCCACCCCTAGTGGCTGCCCAGCCACCCCTCAGCACCACCAGCACTAGCATGGCCGCCCGGCCACCCAGCCATCCGACCGAGCCCAAACACCTCCACTCCGACCTTGCATGCAAGAACAACAAGTCAAATGTACAAAATCAACTGTGCGCCAAGTTTCCAACGTGACAAGTACCGGAAGGCCTCCATGTCATCAATCCAAGTGACTTTCATCCAATGTCCAAGGAAGAAACACAATCCAAATCCAACAATCCATAGAGAAACACATCGGAATAACTGTCAACAGCCATCCAGTGGGCATGCAAGATGTTGGATTTCCAAAGTCGGCAAATTTAATGGTCGCACATCCATAAGCATGGCCACCCGGCCATCACTTGGATCCGTTTTGCACGTGTATCAACTAATTCAATAGCCAACTGACTCGGGGAAGCAATCTCAGCCGAAGATGTGCAAAGGTCGCTGGATCCTATGTCTCCCCAGCCATAGGGGTGGCCGCCCGGCCATCCACGTTGTCACCCGGCCACTGACTTACAGCCCTCACCGACCTACACTGCCTACAAGTACCCCCCTCAGTGGTTTGGACTATAAATAGACCCCTGGAGCTAATTTGTAAAGGTGTGGAGAAGTTGAGAGAGCTACATTCTACCTTAGAGTGTTTCATTCCTTCTTTAGTAGTTAGGATAGTCCTGGTAGTTAGAGTGAGTCAAGCTTTGCCTCGGAGTTCTCGAAGATATCTTCGAGTCTGTGGTAAAGTTCTTGTATCTTTGTACTTTAGTATATCCAGTTTAATATATCTACATTTGCTAAATTTCTATCTCTTGCGAGTGTGGTGTACCTTGCTTTGCATACTTGCTAGGCTTAGACTGTGGTTATTTTGGTTATTCAAGTCTCATTATTCTTATCGGTGCTATAATCCAACCTGTACGCCAGGCTCTGATTAGGTCCTGTCCTCTGATCAAGGACAACTTATTGTTACCCGAGCTTCGCTCGAGTACGTTTATAACATGCCATCCTCTCCACACAGATTTGCTTGGTAGCCCCACTCGGTGACAGCTTGTGGTGTGCCTGTGTAGTCTAGGCCTGTCGTTCAGGAGGCCCGTAGACGTTAGCTAGGTTCTCTTTCGGTGGCCATCTATCTACCCCCTGGCTCCTCGAGGGCGCTAGAATTTCACTCGACATGAGATCCTGACTTGTTCACTTGAATTTCCTTAGTTAGTGACAATATAGTCTTTGTAGCCGAATAGAATAGAGTTTGAAAACTTTATCTCACTCGTTGTCCTCCCAGGCAACTATACCTCTACAGATATCTTGGGTACTTTCGCTTACTTCCCACCATACACCTATCCCTTATTGGCATACCCCTGTCTAAATATTAGTTGGTACATTTATTTAGGTTTACAGTTCATTCGATGTGGGTTTATCCAATTATACTCTCTCTCCTGCCGCTTCCATGTGAAAATTTATGATACTCGAAATACTTTGGGTGAAAGTTTACGGCGGTCTCCTTGCGCTTGCGGAGTGAAATCTGTTTAGGCTAAGAGACACCGACACTCATTTTTTGCAAGTAATTGCTATTCCCAATGCTATCCCTCAGAATCTCCACCTGAACATTTTTCAGCTTAGCCTTGATATAGATGAGGTTTGGAATAACTCTAGCAGAGGGGGGAGGAAGTTCAGTCACTTCATCAAGTTTGCCTTCTTCATCAACTAGGCGACGAGGAATATGACCAGCAGTCCTTCTGACATTTTTCTTGGATGGTGGAAAGGCTGCAGAGGAGGTGCCTATCTGATCACGCACTGGAGGCTTCTTGTTTGCCGACATCTTGACCCTTCTACCAGATTGAGACCTCAAAAGTAGGGGAAGCTTCAAAATTCTCATCACTTTCATTGCCATCACTGCCACTACTCTTAACAGGCTTTGCCTTTTGCGACCCATAGCTACAAGAAAGAATGAATACAGCTAAAACATTTTGGCTAAATAGAGTAAAATTGAGAGAAAGGTCTAGATATGAATGGCATTGATGAGAGGAAAATAGATAACTGGAATATGAGCACCATAGGCATGATAGGCACTATCCATAGCACAATGCTGCACAGAACAGTAGCAAAATGAAGAACATAGCCTATGGCGCCCAAGCTTGAGAGTGAATCACTAATCCATTGCACAATTCATTTTAGATTCACATTCCAGCATGCATTCCACATCTACTGACCAAAGGAATTTGAGAATGAACCACTAAGGAAAGAGATTGGGCAAGACCTAGGTTATACCTTCCTCGAAGCTTGCCCACGAAATGGAGAGGCCTATGTACGACCGAGACGTGCGACTAGAGGGGGTGAATAGGAGCACTTGAAATCTCCAAAAACACAAGCCCCTGTTGACAGCACTTAAGCATGCCAATCCTTATACTGCAAGCGCACAGTATCGCGGTAGCTTTTCCCCAGGATGAGTATCTTGGGTTTTCTCAATCCGGGAATAATTATGTTTAAGAAACTATCTATCTAATATTAACTGAAATACTAACTAATTCTAATAGATCTAAAGCAAGCTTTAAGAGATGATTAAGACTACTCTAATTATATCTTACTTAATAAACTAAATATGTTCTAAACAGGGTTTAAACTATAGCATAAAACGATAGAACCAGGCTTAGGCTAAAAACGTGGAAACGATAGGTTTAACATGGCAAAAGGATCCACAAGAGATATGAGACAAACATCCTTCATACTAAGAACAACCTTGAAACTAGATCTAATCATAAGCATAGAATAAACATGATCATGAATGTCAAGGATCTACTCGAACCTTTCCTCGGGCTCTACTGTCACTAGTAACCAGGTAATCGACGAACTAGCAAACCCTAACCATCTCTAAGCATGAGCAGATTCAATCAACTAATTAAAGTAAAAGGATCTACTAAAAGAACATGAAAACGTGTAATTTGGCCGAAAAACCATGTTGGAATTAAGCTTCGCAAAGATATGGATCATAAATCATGTATAAACAACAAGCTAAGTCTAAAAGACAACCTTTATTGATCGAATAACAAGGTTTCATCATAGTATCGAAGAAAGTACAAGGAATTACTCGAGATACATCGTAAACTTTGAAGCATAGTCGTCGGGATGAACTCGACAAAGAACATATCGAAAGGTGAACTCGAGACCTCCTCGGGAAGCGCTTGGTCGGCCGACCAGACCCCTAGGGGTCGGCCGACCGGCCGGCTTCCTGCCTCCTCTTGCTTTCTCCTTTCACCGAGATGGACTTCTCGCCGAGTTGAACACTTCTCGTCCCCGACCTCTGCCCTAGACTCTCGACTTGTAATGAATAATGCGGTGGTGCTCTCTCCTCTCCCCTTGGGAGGCTCTATATTTATACCCCGGAGGGAACCCTATACATGGAATCTAATAGGTCGGTTCTAAGAGTCCTAAAACAATTAAAACATCTATTTCCATGTATATCCATGCCTCTAGAAGAGTCCCGGTCATCCATATCCTTCCTTGCTTGGAGATGAAGTCATCGTTTTGATCCTTCCCGAAATAATCCTTCCATATTCTGCAGCCTTTGGTATTTCGACCATAACTTACTCATCTGGAGTCCAATTAATGCAAACTCGGACTCTAAATTGTAGAGCTCGAAGAGATCTACAACTTTGGTCTCCAAATTGGGCACACAATCTGCTGCTGTAATGAATTTCGAGAAGATTTCAGGATTTAGTCCTTCAAGCAATCCTTATCTTTTTAAGACTCTTCTCTTATTGGGCTTCTTCCTCAATTGGGCTTTCAATTAGTCCTTTCTTCAGAGCTTTCCCATAGCATAAATCATTTTTTCGAGAAATTCTCAAATATCCTCAATTATTCTCTATTTTTCTGCAAAAATAAATATTGCACAAAAACAAAGAGCATTCTCGAAAACGGGGTAATTTGTTAGTAAAATAAGAGTAAATGATAAGATTGACTCTCGAAAAGATATAAAATCATATGAAAATGATCCATAATTTTAGTATATAACGAGCGTCAACAATATCCCCACACTTAGATCTTGCTAGTCCTCGAGCAAAAAGATCGATAAAAGAACTTTAACTATGTTTAAGTAAATTCTAAATAGTTACCTTTCAGAGATAATCATGCCTTAGAAACCATTCAAATCATAACATGGATCTTTTCAGATTAACTTCTATGCACATAGATCCCCACAAAGAATTATTAAGATCAAATGAATCATAACAATGCCAAAGTTTCTTTTCAGAATTATCAAAGAGGGTTTTTTAAAGAAAAGATTTTTCAAAGATCAAGAAATTACTAAATCCCCAAATATTAAGCTCTCAAAAAGGCACTCTTATAAGTAGCTAATCCTATAAAATTACTCTTCTTCTCTCATTTCACAAGAGTTTAAGTGGAGCTTGGTAAAGGCTTAGTAAAGCTATTTATTCTATTGTCTAGCTAAGGTATCTCCCTAGAAATTATTCAATCAACTTTTAAACTACCTTGGTCATCGAAAAAGAAGAAAATATAAGTAAGGTTAAGTAAGGATAAGGAAAAAGAAGATATAGATAGTGGACATGTGCAACAACAAATGAAGTGGAATTATTTCCGGAAACTTGCACATGGTTTGGAAAAGTAATAGTTTTTGCTCATTATTTAACAAGATAATAAAACTTTCTTTACTCCTTCAACTTTCCTAATTCTACTATTTTTTTCTTTCTTTTCTCCCATTTCTCCTTTTCCTAATTCTACCTTTTTAATAATTGACCACATGGCCATTTTTTTTCTCCCTCTTTTCTTTTCCTGGGCGCCATCTTCCTCTCTTTCTCTCTCTTTTTTTTTAAGTCTGTATATGGCGCCACTTTCCCTTTTTACCACCTTTTTGGACAAATTGCTTTTCATGGAACATTGAGTATTTGAGCAAAAACTTTACTCTATATAGGTCAAGATAAAGTAATGAGATGAAATGGGCTAACAGGATTAAAGAAATTGCTCTATTATTGTAAGCAATTGAATATATAAAGGCTAGCAAAAAGATGAAAGTAGATGACCAAGATAATTCTAAGTGATCAAAATATCTAAAGGAATCAAACTTAACCAAACTCAAATAAGACAACTCGCTTTTTAAACTGGTTTTAATTCTAAGCTCTACTTAGGAATTTTAGCTCTCTCTTAACATAGGGATGTAATTCTTGATCAAAAAGAAAAATAAATTTTAACGAAAAGATAATACTCCTCTAATCTTTTCTTATTAAAACCTTGGCAAAGCTATAAAACATCATCCTTTAATAAAGATATGGGTTATGCAATTTTAATCAATCTAGTAATCACCATATTAATCAATTCATGAAATTCTTCAACAAGATTAATCATCAAAGCAAAAATAAAGAATAAACTTAAATAAAGTAAAGTAATTTATTCAATGACACACATTATTAATATAAAAGACTGTCTACATAGACTCTTTTTAAAGAAAACATTGACTCTTATACTGACTCTAAAAACTCTAATTTAGACTTCCTAACTAATGGGGAATCTCTAATATCCCCACACTTAAACTAAGCATACTCCTAATCACTAGAATACTAGTGAGTCTCATCCACTGATGCATCGAGAGGATCTTCACCGGGAAAGTAATGGGGCATCAGTGAATATTCTTCTGGTCCATGCCAAGTGTCATCCGGTTGATAGTTTCTTCCTTCCGTACGGCCCCAAATATCGTTAAGGATACGTCTTTGATTCCCACAGATTCTTTGGAGGTGGTTCACAAGCCGCTTAAGGTCGTTAACAAAATTGTTAACTCTATCCCTGGTATTTTCTATCTTCTCTTGAAGCCTTTCCTCTAAATCATGGATTACATCAAGGATGTCCTCACTCTTCTTCTTATTGAAATAGATAGCCTCTCTACAAGTCGGGCAGCAATCTACTCCATCCTCTGCTCCAACATGATAAGTATTGAAACTAGGAACAATAGCAATGGAGTTTACCTCCTCAGTCTCTGATTCCTGACCATGGCTATGGCTCATAGATAGATCCTCACTTGAGTGAATAGTACCTCTAGAATGGGTAGGACTTTCTCAATAGTTCAACCTAGGCATCTCTTCAATTCTTATGGATCTCCTGACCTTCATCTGCCTTGGTTTGATCGAAAGTTTGGCCATATGCTTCGAGACCTCCCGCTTTCCGACCAATCCACGTACCCTCGCCTCTTCATCTTCATCGTCGAAGACCATATGCGAAAAATTGCGGCGGAAACCCCAGCGAACAGGGCTGGTCTGCCGACTAGAACCCTCCTAGTCGGCCAACCAGGACCCCTCTTCCGGTGCCTCGGCCTCCTTCTTCACGAGTTGCATCTCCATCGCTTCAGAAAACGTCGTGGCTAGGTCTGGATGTGTTTTGAGTTTGATGTCTCAGGTCTATGGCTTACCCGTGGTTTTATACTCTGGAGTTTGACGAAATTTGGAAACTAAACAGTGATTCCGTTCCGAACTCTTCCCTAAATACACTTGGTATACTATGCGGACTCTGCTGGCAAAACCTAGAAACAAACCGCCTCGGAAACCCCCCTGGTCGGCCGACCAAAACCCATGGGCTCGGCCGACCTGGGCCTTTTCTGACTCGAAAAGCCTCCAAGTTTTGTCGGTAACCTTATTTCCTAATTAAAAATAAATCTAGATCTAAATTTTTATAAAAACTGAAATTAAACGTAACTATATACATACAAAGGTAGGAAAATTTATGGAAAACTAGGGATTAACGCCATGGTAATGCATCCTAACCTCCTTGAATTCATATGTGTCAATATAATTGACTTCAAGTTTATCTCCTTCAAGGAACACCTTTAGCCTTTGACCATTTACCATAAACTTGTTTCCCTCTAAATCCATAATAGTAACTGCTCCGGCAGGCGACACATCATGAACAATATAAGGTCCATCCCATTTGCTTTGTAACTTTCCTTTTCCAAATAATTTAAACCTTGAATTAAAAAGCAGAACCTTGTCACCTTGCTTAAAATCTTTCTTCATGATTCTTTTATCAAACCATCTTTTAACCATTTCTTTATAAATAGTTGCATTATGATAAGCCTGCAATCTTGCCTCATCCAGGGTACTTAGCTGAATCCTTCTTTTGACTAGAGCAGCATCTAAATCTAAATTTAGCTCCTTAATTGCACAATAAGCTTTATGCACCATTTCAACTGGCAAATGACAAGTCTTTCCATAAACTAATTGATAAGGTGTCATCCCTATAGGGGCTTTAAACGCAGTCCTATATGCCCAAAGAGCATCGCTAAGCTTATTTGACCAATTCTTACCTCCTTTAATTACTGTTTTTTTAAGAATTTATTTTAATTGTTTATTTGATGTTTCGGCTTGGCCATTCGTTTGTGGGTGATAGGCTGTGGAGACCCTATGCTCAATTCCCATTTTTTCTAGGTCATTAGTAAACTCTTTACCAATAAAATGCGATCCTCCATCAGAAATTATGACTCTAGGGATTCCATATCTTGGAAAGATATTATTTTTAATCATTTCTATGGACTCCTGTGTAGTCGCTTTTTTACATGGTAAAGCTTCTACCCATTTTAAGACATAATCCACAGTCACCAAAATGTACTCATAACCATGTGAATTTTCAAATGGACCCATAAAATCCATTCCCCAAACATCAAATAAATCAATTTTCAAATTATAAGTAAGAGGCATTGAATTTCTAGATGTGACATTTCCAGTCCTCTGACACTCTGGACAAGAGGCAACAAACTTCCTTGCATCTTCATGTATTCCTAGCCAATAAAACCCACTCCCCCATATCTTAGCTTGAGTTTTGAAATGTCCATGATGTCCTCCATATTCTGTAGCGTGGCATTTTCTAAGAATTTCTTCTCTTTCCTCTGCAAGGACGCATCTCCTAAGGACTCCATCAGATCCAAACCTATATAGGTAAGGGGCATTCCAATAAAACTTTTTAGCTTCAGCTAGGACTTTTCTTTTGGAATTATAGTTAAGATGAGTAAGTGGCTCCTTTTTAATGGCTCTTATAACGTCTATCATCCATGAATCTTTATCTAAGACTGCATAAAGGGTGTCGTCTCTTAACGCATCTTCTATTGGCGGGCCGCCCTTGTCATGGTTCATCCTAGATAAATGATCTGCCACTACATTCTCCACTCCCTTCTTGTCTCTAATTTCTACATCAAATTCTTGTAACATAAGAATCCATCTAATTAAACGAGGTTTAGCATCTTTTTTAGTGAGAAGGTATTTGATAGCAGCGTGGTCAGTGTAGACTATGACCTTTGAATTAACTATGTAAGATCTAAATTTCTCAAAGGCAAAAATTACTGCTAACAATTCCTTTTCTGTAGTAGCGTAATTCACTTGAGCTTCATTAAGAGTTTTGCTGGCATAATAAATGGCATGTACTTTTCCGTCCTTTCTTTGCCCCAACACAGCTCCTACTGCATAGTCACTTGCATCACACATGATTTCAAAAGGTAGATTCCAGTCTGGTGGTTGAATGATAGGTGCACTAATAAGTAATTCCTTAATTTTTCTGAAAGCAACCTCACATTCCTCAGTGAAATCAAAAGGAATATCATTTTGAAGCAAGTAAGAGAGTGGTTTAGCTATTTTAGAAAAATCTTTTATGAATCTCCTATAAAATCCAGCATGACCGAGAAAGCTTCTTAAAGATTTAATATCAGTAGGTGGTGGTAATTTCTCTACTATTTCTATTTTGGCTTTATCTACTTCAATTCCTTTCTCAGAAATGATATGTCCCAACACAAGCCCTCTTCTAACCATGAAATGACACTTTTCCCAGTTTAGCACCAAGTCGACCTCTTCACACCTCTTTAACACCTTCTCTAAATTCCTTAGGCAATGGTCAAAACTCATGCCATGAACTGAGAAATCGTCCATAAAAACTTCCATGAGATCTTCAATGAAATCAGAGAATATAGCCATCATACACCTTTGGAAAGAAGCAGGTGCATTACAAAGACCAAAAGGCATTCTCCTATAGGCAAAAGTTCCGTATGGACAAGTGAAGGTAGTCTTGTGTTGATCGTCTGGATGAATAGGGATTTGAAAGAAACTAGAAAATCCGTCTAAATAACAAAAATGGGTATTTTTAGCAAGTCTCTCTAACATCTCATCTATAAAAGGTAAAGGGAAGTGATCTTTTTTAGTGGCTTTATTTAATTTCCGGTAATCAATGCACATTCTCCAACAAGTCACTGTTCTTTGTGGGATTAATTCATTTTTATCATTTTTAACTACGGTTAATCCTCCTTTCTTTGGTACACAATGAACGGGGCTTACCCACTCGCTAGTTGGTACTGGGTAAATGATTCCGGCGTTTAAGAGTTTGATGACTTCCATTTTAACTACAGATCTCATTTCATGACTCAACCTCCTTTGATTATCAACCACTGGCTTGTGGTCTTCCTCCATAGGAATGCGGTGAGTACAAAATGCTGGGCTGATTCCTTTTAGATCTGCTAATGAATACCCAATTGCCTTCTTATGTTTCCTCAAGGCTTCCAACAGCCTCTCTACTTCTTCTGGACTTAGCTCATCACTAATGACGACTGGGTAGGTTTTATCCTCTCCTAAAAACTCGTATCTAAGTCCATTAGGTAAAGGTTTTAACTCCACATCTGGCGCCTCTTTTTGATTAAGGTCACCTAGTGGTTCTACTAGAAAGTCTTGGGTTTCCTCTATGTTTTGTTCTAGTTGATTAGTAGCTTCAGTTGTTTCTTCAAAGAAGAATCCTTCGTCTTCTCCCTCTAAAACTAGATTTAAAGGCTCTCTAAAAGCATTAATGTAGTTGATACTCTATATCTCCTCTATATCGGGAGTGAGATTAATAGGCACTTTAGATGCCGGTAAGAAATCAACGTCATATTTTAATCCATTTATATTAATCATGACTTTTCCTTTTTCATTATTAACTACGGCATTAACTAATTTAAGAAAAGGTCTACCAAAAATTAATTTAATATTATCATCATAAACATTAATGACATAAAAATCAGTTGGTATCACTTTTCCAGCAAAGTTAACTTCAACATCTTTTATTAAGCCTACAGGTGTAATTACTTCATTACTAGCAAGTTTAATTCTAAGATTAGTGGAAATTAAACAGGGTTTATCATATAATCTAGAATAAACTTCAAAGCTCATTGCACTTACTTGGCCTTCCATGGCGCAGCAAATGTTGTTGAAGACTTCGTTGTTGATGGAGCAAGAAATTCCAGTTAAAGATTCGTTGGCTGGTAGCTGAATGACAACTTCTTCAGTGAGTGATGACTCTGGCTTGATCCCTATTACTTGCTTCACTTCGGAGACAAAGTCACTATCCAGCTCTTCTTCTTGGAATAATTTCTGTAGCATCTCCCTTGTATCTTGACCATCGTCATTTTTCCTTAGTGGAACTTTTGGTGAGAACAGCTCTTCTTCTTCCACTAAGTCTTCTGCCGGGAGTGGTCCTGCACACTTGAGTGTATCTCCAAATTCCACTGGCATCCAGCTCACCTTCTCGAACTCCGTCAAAGACTTTGCACTTGCAAGACTTCTGTAGTCACTCTTGGTCTCCTCTTGAGGTGCAAAAGTTCCAAAATCCTCCTCATCAGAGGCATAGGATACTGTAGTCTTTTTGGCAGGTGGTTGGTCTTTAAAAACAGCAGGTGTAGACGCCATATGGTCTCTTGGCTCTTTCACTCCGTTGTCCTTTCTATCCCTGTTGTATTTGCATGCCATGCAGATGTCTGATAAAATCTTGCTAGCTTCACTCAATGTCTTGCTCAACAATGATCCTCCAGCGGTAATGTTCACCTTCTCGAAGGGTTCTGACATCAGACCATAGTAGAAAGTGTGAATGTGTACGTCTAGCGTTATCCCAAGTAATGGTCCTTGTGTAAGCATGTCATCGAGTCTCTCCCAGGCTTCGTCGATGTCTTCATTCCATCTTTGCTCGAAGTGGAAAATCTGCTTCCTCAGCTTGTATACCTTCAGTGGCGAGAAGAATCTTGCGATAAATTTCTGCTCAAGAATTTCCCAATCTCCTTTGGCTTCAATCGAGGCAGCTTGATACCACTTGTTGGCTTCGTCCACAAGAGTAAATGGAAAGAGATTCCACTTAACCCACTCCACTGGGACTCCTTGATAGAAAGTGTGGCACACTCATTTGAGCTTCTCCAGGTGCTTGTACGGATTCTCGTCATCTTCTCCACTGAATGGATCTGCGGCAGCAATCCGGATGATTCCTGGCTTTAGCTCGTATGATCCTGACTCAGGCTTCTTGTTGGATTCTTGAAACTTGAGGTCTACGACTTTTGGAGTCAAGCGTTCTCCGAGTGTCAAGAGCTCCCATTCTCCAGACATTAGAGTCATAACTGAAACTAATTTCAAAAACAAAAATACAAAACAAAAAATCTATGACAGCAAAGTTGCTGGATTAGTAAAAACTAATAAACTTAAAATCAAGAACGAATTAAGCTAAGCAATTAAAAACTGAGATTAACCTAAACTGAATTTAAAATAAAGATTAAAACACTAAAGAAATTATAAGCAACCTAGTAAAACGAGATTTAACACACAATTAACAAATAAACTAACTATCAAAACTAGTAGTAACAAAGTTAATAAAAGATTTATAATAACTTAAACGATAATTATTGTTTCCCCGGCAACGGCGCCAGAAAAGCTTGTTGACAGCACTTAAGCATGCCAATCCTTATACTACAAGCGCACAGTATCACGGTAGCTTTTCCCCAGGATGAGTATCTTGGGTTTTGTCAATCCGAAAATAATTATGTTTAAGAAACTATCTATCTAATATTAACTGAATTACTAACTAATTCTAATAGATCTAAAGCAAGCTTTAAGAGATGATTAAGACTACTCTAATTATATCTTACTTAATAAACTAAATATGTTCTAAACAGGGTTTAAACTATAGCATAAAACGATAGAACCAGGCTTAGGCTAAAAACGTGGAAACGATAGGTTTAACATGGCAAAAGGATCCACAAGAGATATGAGACAAACATCCTTCATACTAAGAACAACCTTGAAACTAGATCTAATCATAAGCATAGAATAAACATGATCATGAATGTCAAGGATCTACTCGAACCTTTCCTCGGGCTCTACTGTCACTAGTAACCAGGTAATCGACGAACTAGCAAACCCTAACCATCTCTAAGCATGAGCAGATTCAATCAACTAATTAAAGTAAAAGGATCTACTAAAAGAACATGAAAACGTGTAATTTGGCCGAAAAACCATGTTGGAATTAAGCTTCGCAAAGATATGGATCATAAATCATGTATAAACAACAAGCTAAGCCTAAAAGACAACCTTTATTGATCGAATAACAAGGTTTCATCATAGTATCGAATAAAGTACAAGGAATTACTCGAGATACATCGTAAACTTTGAAGCATAGTCGTCGGGATGAACTCGACGAAGAACATATCGAAAGGTGAACTCGAGACCTCCTCGGGAAGCGCTTGGTCGGCCGACCAGACCCCTAGGGGTCGGCCGACCGGCTGGCTTCCTGCCTCCTCTTGCTTCCTCCTTTCGCTGAGATGGACTTCTCGCCGAGTTGAACGCTTCTCGCCCCAGACCTCTGCCCTAGACTCTCGACTTGTAATGAATAATGCGGTGGTGCTCTCTCCTCTCCCCTTGGGAGGCTCTATATTTATACCCCAGAGGGAACCCTATACATGGAATCTAATAGGTCGGTTCTAAGAGTCCTAAAACAATTAAAACATCTATTTCCATTTATATCCTTGCCTCTAGAAGAGTCCCGGTCGTCCATATCCTTCCTTGCTTGGAGATGAAGTCATCGTTTTGATCCTTCCCGAAATAATCCTTCCATATTCTGCAGCCTTTGGTATTTCGACCATAACTTACTCATCTGGAGTCCAATTAATGCAAACTCGGACTCTAAATTGTAGAGCTCGAAGAGATCTACAACTTTGTTATTCAAATTTTCTCCATTTGAAGTTTTTAAGGTCTCCAAATTGGGCTCACAATCTGCTGCTGTAATGAATTTCGAGAAGATTTCAGGATTTAGTCCTTCAAGCAGTCCTTATCTTTTTAACACTCTTTTCTTGTTGGGCTTCTTCCTCAATTGGGCTTTTAATTAGTCCTTTCTTCAGAGCTTCCCCATAACATAAATCCTTTCTTCGAGAAATTCTCAAATATCCTCAATTATTCCCTATTTTCCTGAAAAAATAAATATTGCACAAAAACAAAGAGCATTCTCGAAAACGTGGTTATTTGTTTGTAAAATAAGAGTAAATGATAAGATTGACTCTCGAAAAGATATAAAATCATATGAAAATGATCCATAATTTTAGTATATAACGAGCGTCAACACCCCCAAGAAAGTGCTATGCAAAGCTCAAGAGAAACCGAACTAGGCACCGTCCACTAAATAGATACGTGCCTAGCAGCGCAAGGGTGACGTCCACTGAAAGGATACGCACCACTGCAGGAAAACTCAAAATCCAACTAAGAATGGCACCGAGGCAACAAAACATTGCAAAACCCTCCACACGACACTCACCGCACTAAGGTGCGTCTCACTAACTCCCAGCAAGCAAAGAGAATGGTCTTACAGTGGGGAATGCAAAAATCCAGAGCAAAAACATAGCGGAAAAACCAAACTAGGAAGAACACAGCAGCACCCTGGCAGGACTGGACTGTTCGGTGGCCAACACTGGACTATCCGGTGGGACCGGACTATCTGGTGCCTGCTGCCGGACTGTCCGGTGGAACGGCCCGGACAGCGCTCATGCCGGACTATCCGGTGGGCGCTGCCGGACTATCCAGCGGAACCGGACTGTCCGGTGGCCTCTGCCGAATTGTCCGGTAGAGTCGCAGACAGGGGGTTTTCCAACCCAAACCAGACCAAAACTTGTCCAATCTTCACGAAACTTTGCACAGGCTATCTGGACGCTATTCCAAAGCTTTTCCCAAAAGATCAACACAAAGTGACCACAGAATCAGCGGGAATTTCAGATCTCGTGAAATGGCAATCTTTTGGCAAGAAAGGGGCAAACACAAAGGAGGCTTACTCGTGGCAATCCTGCAGGATTGAGATGAACTAAGTCATGATCTCCACATCCTGGCAAGTCCAAAACCTCAGCAAAGAAAGGGATTCAAGCTTGGCCAACACAAACAACCAAAAAGCCAAGGATTGAACCCAAAAACCAAAGAGAGAGGGGGAGGAGAAGAACACAAGGTTGCTGCACGAATTTGCTTCGATTAAGTGACCAAGATAGGTCTAAAGATTCAGCATACAAGCAGAAATTCGTCCCAAGCAACCACCCTCACCTTCCCCCAAGATTTGGAGGCTAAATCCTACTCTAACTTCCCTAACAATGGAGCTCAAGGCTTGAGAACGAAAATCACAAAGCAAAGACTAATCCTAGCAGCCAAGAGAATTTCTAATGACCTGCCTTGGACCTATTTATACCCGAGTGCGGTTTAGACAGTTTTTCACTTAGGTCCCTACAACTAGACAAACCCGAAGGACTCAAACGAAAGAGTACAGGATATTTCGAGACGTACGACCACGATGAAGTCTTGATCTTCGTAAGTTCCACGCAATCCTCAGATGTTCTCCACGTGGCCAGTAGTCCAATCCGCGATCCGCCCCTAGTTTTGAAGTCAGAAACCGGGAAACTTTAGGAAGTCTCCGCCTGGGCCGGATTTGGCCCATCTTCTCTATCTTGGCAAGTCGTGGCCCAACCCACCAAGGCTTGGGTAGCTTGGGTGGCGGTTTTGAGCCGAAGCCGCCAAAGCCTCCCTCGCACGCCTTCGCGCCACGCATTCGGGTTGGAGCACCGCCGTAGCGCCCGGCATCCCCTGTCCATCGGGGCCGCCTCGCAGTCCTTCGGAGGACTTACTCCTACCGTCGCTGTGCCGCTCCTCCGTGTACCGAACTCCCATGGCCGACAGACGCCGAGCATGCCTCTAGTCCTTCAGAGGACTTTCCTCTACCTCCAGTCTATCGGAGGGCCTCATGTCCATCGGAGGTCTTGTGCCCAAGTCCTTCTGGGTCTTGCTACTGTTGACAATCACTCATCACTCCAATGGCAATGGAGCCGGTCCATTGGCTCTCAATCTCCCCCTTGATGAGTGCATTGTCAACACCTTCAACATGTAACCTGAAATAGAACAAAGACAAAAAGAAAAGCGTAAAACCGAAAAGAAAGAAGAAAAGAAGAACTTGCTCAAGATGCCCAAAAGCCAAACATAAGCAGAAAAGGGCAGATTGAGACAACAAAAAGATCGACCCCCTAAGACAAAGGAAACCGCTCAACGCAGTCGATCAAACTAAAGCATGACTCCTCAAGAAAGAGGCAAACTGGCTCAACACAGTCATGCTAAGGCAAAGCATCGGCTCCTCCAGAAGGAGGCAAAAAGCTCAATGCACCGATGCAAGAGCATGCTAAAAGCTCAAACTCCCCCTCAACTAGATCTCTACCGAGTTCTCCCCTTTGGTCCATCTCTCCCCTCAAGAGTCAACATCTATTCTCTCCCCCTTGTTGACAATGGACACATCAAGGGTTCATAGAACTCAACTCCCCCTGAAATGGACAACTCCCCCTCAAAATATGCTATGAAATGCAGGAAGTGTACCATGAAGAGCTCAGTAGGGATGAAAAGCTAGTAAATACAAGTTCTAGCATACAGAGCAAGTGAGGGCAAGGAAGCATGCAAACAAGCTCAATTGAATCTATCTTATACAGATCAGGAGCACGTTTTTCAGGGTTGTTGAAAAGAAAGCATCACCAACATGAATAGCATCTAACAAGATAGGCATGAACAGCAAGATACTAGCAAGACATACAAGGTGTGCTCCTCTCAACCAAAGCATATACAACAGGCCATATGCAATTTAGAGACTTGCAGATTTCAGATTTAGCAATTTTTAACTTCAAGCAAATCAGATCATGTGCCAAGGGTTATTCACTTGTCTTTGCCACTTCTTACCAACCAATGCCAAGCCTAGGTTCAGAAAACCATCAGAAGCTTAAGACAAGGTTTTGGTCATACACAGCCTAGTCCATGTTCATGCCAAAGTGCAAAGGCAAGCTATCTCAAACTAGATCAGTGTGACAAGTGAACCCAGCTGGATCTTTTCAATTTAGCTCATATGACACCACTTTGTAAACAAAATTAATTCAGATTTCAGATTTGGACAAGGTGTCATAAATGCTTAGGCATCAACTTAACAAAGGCATCCAACTAGCACATCCAAGCATGAAAAGATAGCATAGCATTCAACATTCCTACACATGCTAGGTAGCCAAGTCAAGTGGTGATCATGGTTTTTTATTTTCAAGAAACAAGAGTGACTTAGCTCACAAATGATATTAGACAGATTCAAGGAGCTTAGCCAACCATGATCATGCAAGCAACTGTACAATCTGGCACAAGCAAGTAATAACTCGTCATACCAGAAGAGCTCTAGTGCTAGTGTAAGTGAAAATGCATATGTTACAATGCAATGCATGGTATGATACAAAATGCAAGAAAAACAAGGAAAAGCAAAGAAAAGGCAAATCAAAACCCTAAACTACAACAAATTAACCCCAACCTAAAAGGGGTAACAAACACCAAGCTCCCCACGCAAGCGAGCAAACACGCTAAGATCTAAGGGCTTGGTGAATATATCGGCCAACTGGTTCTTATTCTCCACATGGATCAAGTCTATATCTCCCTTCTCATAGTGATCTCTCAAGAAGTGAAACCTCACGTCTATGTGTTTGGTTCTAGAGTGCAAGACAGGGTTCTTAGCTACAGAAATAGCAAAAGTAGAGTCTATTAGGAGAGGGATCTTCCTAAAACTGAGACCAAAGTAGCTTCTGTGGTAGAAGTGTGGCGGAACCGCCGATTTAATCTGGGCTAAGCACACCTGCCACCTCTGGCTTGCAGTGCGATTAGACCGAACTAAACCCGGTCGTCCGTCGAGAGTCATTCGACTCCCGATATTACCTTTTCCCAGAGGAACCGACATCATACACATCTGACCCACGATGGAGCCACAACAGGTACATCATCACAGGCAGTTGAATAGTATAAAATTAGACTTAGTTACAAACCGGTTTTTACATAAAATACAAGTCCAACATAATGTTATAAGGTAGCAAGTTTGAAAGTTTCTCGCAGCGGAAATATAAGTTTAGAGGTCACCATGATATCACCAAAAGACTTGCATTAGAGGTAACAACATCGAGCCCACCGATGTTGCCCTCGTGCCACTCACGTCACCTCATCCTAAATGAGGGCATGCTCCGCCTCCAACACAAGTGCAGACCATGAATTCCATACCTGCGCTCAAAAAGTGGGGGCAAACCCTGAGTACTAATTACTCAGTAGGTCTTAATGGATTTGGCTTACGGCTGACGTGAAGCGGCTTACTAGCAAGTGGATCCTTAGCCTTTAATTTTAAACAGTAACATGTGTAACATAAATAGCAAGTTTTCATCATTTGTATAACCTTCAACACATCTGTAACTTGTAGTAAGGTAAACAGTTCAATTCAATCATGTGGTGTTCCAAAAACCATGAGTATTAAACGCCTAGAGTTTAAGTAGTTACTACGATGCCCGACAGTGATATTGGCATTCCCACACCTGGTAGGCATCAGCGATTCGAATCGATTTTTAATTCCCGGGAATAACTATCATGCCAGGGGTATATGCTTACTAGCCATCGCGTTCCCACATATAGCCCCCATCTCCACCTGTCTTGTCCCAAGATTCAAAGCGCCCCCACCTAACCCCCGGGTTGTGCCCCCTCAGGAGCGATACCACAGTTCTCTGGGTCAGCCCTCCCTCGAGTACAAGCGCCCCCGGGCCCATCGGCCTCCAGCAAGTGGATGGGCGGAGCCTTGAAAACTTCGGACAAACCCAGGTAAGACTTCACCGGTCCCATTTCCCGGTTAAGCACTCTAGCAATGTTATGCCGATCAGCAGACGAACAGCGGACGGGCCTTAAATGACTCGGGCGGAGTCCAAAGTGTAACCTTATGAAAAGCATATACTGAAATAAATCTCCGCCCGGTCTCCATTTACTTCATGAGCAACAACAATAAGTGATATAACTGTAAGCTTTTGTGATTTTGAAAACACCTACGTGACGAGTCCACACACTCGTGTCTACTCGTACCTAGCAATTTCTAGGCATACTCGTCCTACGAACTCTATGTATAGGTGCTAGGGCCAGGGCGGCCAGGGAGTCTAATGCAATTGGTTCCAAGCAACTCCTAATGCATATGCGTAATCATAAGTATAATTTGTTTGCTGGGTTGAGTATGGTCCTGCCTACCTTCCTCGTTAGGGTCAGTAGCTGCCTCCTGAGCGGAGTCGGGCCCTTGCTGTTGGTCCTCTGGCTCTTGGTGCAGCTCCTCTTCGGGCTCCTCCGCGACGGGTTGGTTCAGCGGTGGTTCTTCGTTCGCGGAATCTATATGCATGACAGGGTGCAACTGGAGCATGTATTAGTGCAATGCCTGCTTCAGGATGCGAGTGCAATGCAAGGAATCAGGGTTTATGGAATAACATTATGTATTTTCGTGATGAACTTGTTTAGCTTTAAGAAATCGTACAAGCCATCACCTATGATAACTTAGCTTGTCACATATAACAATGTGGGGGCGTGACGGGGTAGCATCGATCCACATGAAACGGCTGAAGCTACTTGAACCCTACTTAATCCTAGCTAGCTTAGTGTTACTATCCTGCATTTCTAAACTGTAGTGAAAACCTACATTTTTTATTTATAAATTTAAACCTGCATGAACTTATCAATTTCAAAACACTAATTATTCTTGACATGCATAGAATCCCATTTCAACAATGAGCTCTTTATACTACAGGGAGCACAAATAAAATATGTAAAACTATTTAGAGCCTAATTTCTATATAAATATCATTTCCTCATTTATTTCCATGCTAAAATCACATGTAGGGGCAAAATGGTAATTACAGTGCACATTTGAGCTACCAAAAATCATAGTGAGCCTACATATCCTAACAACACTACTGTTCAAATTTGGAAATTTTTGGAGATCATTTAGTCCTTATTTCTTATTTATTAGGGTTTTTCATGTTTGCATAAAATCAGGGGCAATTTGGTACTTTCCTACTCAACCATCATATTCACTAGACAGATCTATTCAAAAGGATTTCAATGCCACTGATTTGGTATTTTTCTGATTTTTATTGAATTTTCTAGGATTTTTCAAAGGTTTCTGCCGAAATAATTAATTTAAAAGGAAAATCATTAGATCCAGGGGCTAGATTGTGATTATTTCGGAACCCCAGTGGCTAGTACGCAAGACTTGCAAGACTCGGCGTACAGCGCGGTGGACTGATTCGCAAATATGGGAAAAAGCAAGGGCCGGATCTAAAATTTGCCCGGCCCCCTTCTTCTTCCTCTCGACGGCCGCGGCCGCGCGGGAGGACGCGCGCGCGCCGACGAGCCGGAGCTCGCCGCGGCCGCGACACGGGTTGGGGAGGGTGTTCCCCGTGCAGGGCTTCTACCTCGAGGTGGCGGTGATGGCGGAGACGGCGTGGACTAGGCGGGCGGCGGAGATGAACCGAGGGTGAACCGGCGCGGCGCGACGTCGAGGCGAGGTCGGATCTCGGCGTCCGGGCGGGGAATGGCGACGGGGACTCGAGCGCGAGGTGCGCGGGAGCGAGGCGAAGGTCGCAGTGAAGGTGGGGAGGCTCGGGGAGCGGCAGAGGTAGGGGCGCGAGCTCGAGCTCGGAGCTCGCCGTCAATGGCGGCGTGAACTGGCGCGGGCGGGGAGAAGCAGAGAGGGCCGAGCGGAGGGAATCCAGGGGCGGGCACGCGAATGGGGGTCGGGGAAAGAGGCCGGGGCCTCGCCCTCGCCTTGGAGGCGCGCCTTGCGCGCTGTCCGCGCGCGGCAGCGGTGCGTGGCCGCGGCGGCCGGGGAGGCCGGCGCGTGGCCACGGCGCTCAGCGGCCAGCGCCGCGTGGGCGCGCCCGGGCGGGGAGGGAAGAGAGAGGCGCGCGGTTGAGCTGGGTCCATGGACCGGTGAGGCTGACAGGTGGGGCCAAGGACGGGGATGAAGAACAAGGTGCATGGACCGGGTGCATGGAGCGAGGGAGCCGGTGGGGCCCACCGCGGCGGGTGTCGGGCAGAAACCCGCAGCTCTGACAAGTGGGACCCAGCTGTCATAGGCTCGTGAGGAAAAGAAAAACCCGAAAAATGAAAAAAAAGATTTGACCACTGACCAGGTTTCTGATTTTCGCAAATTTGACCAATTTACGAGCCGAATTTGAAAAGGACCCAATTTAATGAAATGTTGTACCCTTTGAGATCTACAACTTTGTCAAAAGCACCATGTTCAAATTCTGGCTCTAAATTTGATTTAAATTTGAATTTAACTATCAGCCCTCAGTTTGGACTGAGAACTGTTTTCCTTAGATAATTCAAATGCCCTATTTCTAGCCATTTTCTCCCAAAAGTCTTTTTTACAAAGTTGTTCAAGATTTCATGGCCTAAAACTTTCCCAATTGGACCTTTGCATGAAAAGGAATCTAGGATATAGAAAAATGAAGAATTCTAAATAAGCCAGATTTGGAGTGTGTTTGTTGGGTAACACCAAAAGTCCCTTTACACTAAGTTAAGCCCATTTTCCATCCAAGCTCTAATTGACAAAGTTGTTTACCACCTTAAGACCTACAAGTTTGGTATAAAAAGTTTCACCTAAATCTCCATAGGATTTAAGTTATGCTCACATTTATAGCGTCATTTTTGCAAAACTGAGTGCATCACTTAGCTATTTTCACCATGTTTGTTCATATAACTCAAATGCACATTAGCATGAGATGAGATGATGCTTATGAGAAGTAATTAAACAAATTATGCACATGATAACGCTCGGGAGATGCCTAGGGCATCACAACCCACCCCCCTTAAAGAAATCTCGTCCCGAGATTTTTGATGTGACGTGGGTAGTTAAGTTGGTTGTAGTTAGTGTTGTGTGCATGTATTGAGTTTAGACCCTGAAGCTAAGCTGTTGTAACATACCGAGTTGAGGTGGACGGTAGAAAACCAGGATACTTAGTGTGTAGGTATTCTTCTTGCTCCCAAGTGGCTTCTTCTTCGGAGTGATTACTCCATTGAACTTTGTAAAAGTTGATTGTTTTTCGACGGGTGGATCTTTGCTTTTGATCGAGGATTTTTATGGGATGTTCTTCGTATGTGAGATCTGGTTCAATCTGAATTTGAGAGGTATCTACCACTTTCTCCGGCACTCTTAAGCACTTCTTTAGTTGTGAGACGTGAAACACATCGTGAACCGCAGCCAGATGTGGTGGTAGTTCTAACCGGTAAGCGACGGCTCCGCATTTCTCAATGATTTTGAATGGACCGACGTACTTGGTGCTAACTTCCCTTTCATTCCAAACCGTTGTACCCCTTTCATCGGAGATACTTTCAGATACACATGATCCCCTTCATCAAAGACTAGTGGCCTCCTCCTTCTATCCGAGTAGCTTTTCTGCCTGGACTGTGCTCTTTTGAGATGGTGGTGTATGAGTTTTACTTGTTCTTCGGCTTCTACCACTAAATCAGGGCCAAAGATAACACGCTCTCCTGGTTCGGACCAGTTTAGTGGTGTTCTGCATCTCCTACCATAAAGAGCCTCGAAAGGAGCCATTTCTAAGCTCTTTTGGTAGCTGTTGTTATAAGCGAACTCCGCCAGGGGGAGACATTCATCCCACTTGGAGGAATAGGTCAGTGCACAAGCTCTTAACATATCTTCTAGGATTTGATTTACTCTTTCTACTTGACCACTGGTTTGAGGGTGATATGCTGAACTTCGAATCACCGTGGTTCCGAGAGCAGATTGCAAATGCTCCCAAAAGCGGGACACAAATAGCGAGCCTCGATCGGAAGTGATGGTCTTGGGCACCCCATGTAGGGAAATAACTCGTGCAATATATAGCTCTGCATAGGTAGCGGCAGTATAATGAGTCTTGACGGGTAAGAAGTGTGCCGACTTGGTGAGCCGATCGACAATCACCCATATAGAGTCATATCCCTTTTGGGTACGCGGCAAACCCGGCAACCTGCAGAGTCAGTGAGAGAGCAACGAAACTAAAGAGAACCAAAGACCAAGCTCAGGAGTGTATTTCAGGTACCTGAAGATGCGCTTCACCGCTTGACGGTGTGATGTCCTTGGTAAGGCCTGAAATAGCGCACAGAGGCAGACCGCGAACTGAATGTCCGGCCTGGTCGCCGTCAGGTACAGAAGTGAGCCGATCATCCCTCGGTACTCTCTTTGATCCACCACTTCCCCTTCTTCATCAGCATCAAGTGCCGTCTGTGTTGACATGGGAGTGGCCAAGGGCCTGAGATCTCCCTTGTCAAACTTTCTCAGAATGTCCTTTGTGTACTTGGCTTGATGGACGAAAGTTCCTTCTAGGCCTTGCTTGATCTAAAGCCCGAGGAAGAACTGAAGCTCACCCATGAGACTCATCTCGAACTCACTGCTCATCTGTTCAGCAAACTTAGACACCAAAGCATGAGATGAACCACCAAAGATAATGTCATCAACATATATCTGAACTAGAAGGGTATCACCGCCACGACTCAACAGAAACAAGGTCTACTGAACCCATCACAAACCCAGACTTGAGCAGAAAAGCTTTTAACCAAGCATACCAAGCTCTTGGAGCTTGCTTCAGACCATAACGGGCTTTTCTCGACTTATACACCCGGTCTGGAAACTTGGCACTCTCAAAGCCAGGATGTTGTCTCACATATACCTCCTTCTCTATGTAACCGTTTAGGAAGGCTGACTTGACATCCATCTGCTGCAATTTGAAGCCTTTAGAGGTAGCAAAGGCAAGCAGAATTCTAATGGCTTCTAAACGAGCTACAGGGGCAAAGGTCTCCTCATAATCTATCCCCTCCTTCTGACAGAAACCCTGGGCAACCAATCTCGCTTTGTTCCTCACGACCATCCCATCATCACCCTGTTTGTTCTTGAAGACCCACTTGGTTCCTATAGGGTGGCAATTTGGTGGAGGTTCAACTAAATCCCAGACATGGTTTCTCTCAAAGTTCTCCAACTCCTCATGCATGGCATTCACCCAACTAGGATCAGATAATGCATGTGCCACATCCCGAGGTTCGAAAGAAGCAACAAATGCGGAGTGGCAGAAAAAGGCTAGAGAGTTAACTGAAGAGTGAGTGACACGCTGGTGTAGATCTCCAATCATCCTATCTGGAGGGTGATCCCACTGGACCTACCGAGATGGAACAATCTTGGAGGTCACCTCCCCTGTGTCATCAGCGGGGCCAGCCTCTGCTCGAGCTTGCAGTCGGAGGAGCAAGGAGGAAGCTGTAGGCAAGGGTCCTCCTTCATCTTCAGAGCTCGTAGCAGAGGGGGTAGGAGCTACAGCCGGTGCAGTGGCTCCTGCATCACCAGCATCTACTTCGCCTTCCTCATCTTCAAAGATGAGAGCACCTTCTTCATCATCACCTGAGAGCTCAAATGCAGGGGTTGTGCAAGGCATAGATTCATCAAAGGAAACTTCATAGGACTCAACCACTTGTTTGGTATTAAGGATCCACACTCTATATGCCCTAGAGCTAGAGGCGTACCTAAGGAAAATACCATCCAAGCAGCGAGATTCAAATTTGTCCAAATGCCCCCCCCTTTTTGAGCACAAAGCATCTGCCGCCAAATGCACGCAGGTGCTTGACGCTAGGCTGCCTACCAAACCGTAGCTCGTACGTAGTCTTCAATAAGAAAGCTCGTAGAAAGATGCGGTTGGCAATGTAACAGGTTGTATTCATAGCCTCAGCCCAAAAGCGTCGCAGAGCCCTATGCTCATCAAGCATCATCCGCGCCATCTCAACAAGTGTGCGGTTCTTTCATTCCACAACACCGTTCTGAGGTGGGGTATAAGGAGACGAGAATTGGTGATCAAGACCTAGGTCATGACAAAAGGTTTCAAAACGAGAGTTACGAAATTCTCCGCCATTGTCACTGCGGATAACCCTCAGGGCCTTATGACTCTCATTCCTTAACCTTAAGACCAGATCCCAAACAAAACCAAAAGCCTCATCTTTGAACTCCATGAAGAACACCCACGAAAAGCGAAAAAAGTTGTCCACAACTACAAGCACATACCACTTCCCACTGACCGACTATACCCGAGCAGGACCAACCGTGTCCATATGTAGCAGCTCACCCGAGTAAGAGGTCACCACCTGATTGACAGGTGCATGAGAAGCGGCAACCATCTTGCCATGACGACAGGGGTGGCACACTAAGTCCTTTTCTGCTTTCAAATTGGGCAATCCTCGGATCAGACCCATTGAGCTCAACCTGGGTAGCAGATCAAAACTCAAATGGCCAAGCCTCCTATGCCACTTCCAAATATCAGCAGAAGGACTAGCAATCAAACACCGAGGAGGGCCAAAAACATGTGCAAGGTCAACCTTAAAAACCTGCCCATAGGGCAAAATCTGACAAACAAGGTTTTCCTTAGCATCAAGTACACAAGAAGAACCCTCCTTAAAACGAACCTCAAACCCTTCCTTGAGAAGTTGTGAGACAAAAACCAAATTGAACCCCAAATTCCTCACAAAAGCAACTTCTCTCAGGGAAAGCTTGCCAGAAAGAGCAACAGAACCAACACCCAACACTTTACCACGACCATTATACCCGAATGTGATGTACTCCTTGGTGCTCACAGGGTTGAGGCTGGAGAACCATCTGCGGTGCCCTGTTATGTGCCTAGAGCAGCCGGACTCCATGATCCATATGTCCTCCAGGCCTCGATCCTACAAAATCAAGGAAAGCGGGAGTGAGCAAATGGTTTGGCACTGGGGTTAGTGAAACTGCTGAACTAGTGCCAAGCCATCTGCTCAAAAGTAGGGTAAGCACAGTCAAAGCAAGCATCACGTCTATCCGAGTACCCACGACCTCCAAAGCGTGAGCTCTCAAACCCTCTACCTCCAAAGCCTCGGTCACGAGGTCCATAGCCGCGCTGAAAACGACTAGGAGCTCGACCGGCAAAACGTCTCTCACCACCAGGAACACGGGCCTGAAAGCCACCTCCTCTCTCACCACGAACAAAGCGGTCTCTCATCTCACCGCGGTGCGAAGGATCCTGCCTACCACCCTAGTAGAACTTATCCTGGTTCCCTCAGGCTCTCTCCTGCCTCTGAACTCGCTTCCTCCTGAAGCAAAACTCCTCCAAGTGGCCATTCCGCTGACAAAAGTCACAGTGGTAGACAGGCCTCTTGGGAGTGGGGTTAGGCTGGGCCTTGGGCTTAGGTGGAGTAGCCTTGGGTGGAACAGGCTACTGGACTCTCTCCTTGCTCACTGGAGGCTTGAGAATCTCAGTCACTACTCTGTCCAGCTTAGCCTGTGAGGGCTTGGGTGTCCAGAACTGCTTCTTTGGGGCAGCCTTGGGAGGCTCATGGTAAACCCCATCAACAGTAGGGTAAGGCTGAGGAGAAGCAGTCTTAAGCTTAATTGGGGAACTCTTCTTTGCTCCTGAAGAACTGCACTCTCCTAACCCAAGTACACTCATATCACCCTCAGCTCTCTTGGTGCTTTCTAAAATCTTCCTTAGTTGGGGCTCTCTAGCAGACATCCAACTGAGCACCTCTATCAAGCGGTTGTTCTCATCAACCAAAGTCTGTTTCTCCTCTCTCAGATCCTCCAGAACTAAAGTCTGGGCAGCACAAGTGGGGCAGTCTAGAGACGGAATAGAGGGAGCAGACTTCTCTAACTTCTTAATGGTGGCATCCCTATCCACCAACATCAACCTCAAAGTGAGACAGTTCTCACAAGTGTCAGGGGGTGCTGAAAGCACCTCAAAGTTAGCTCTCTACCGCTCAAGCTCACTCTCCAAGGTAGGACAGACCATGCACGCACCCAAAAGCGTGGGTCTAGCCCTAAGCTCCTCCAACTCCTTGAGTTGTCCCTCACATCTCACTTTTAGCTCAGCTATGTCAACAGCTAGGTGAGGACACATCTCACACATAGGTTCATCACTCAAAATAAGCTCATCCAGTTTAGACTGGAGCTTGCCTAACTCTACCTTCACCCTATCCATCTCCTCTACCTGATGAGTGTACTTGCACTTTTGCTCACATAGATCTCTCATCAAAGTTGTGGGGGATAGATATCCCCTGGCTCCCCATGGTGTGGATCCAGGACATGGGCCAACAGTGGGTCTGAGTCGGATAAGCGGCTGGTTTCATGGGCCGGACGCTTAACTCAGGCCCAAAAACGATAGTGATGGGTTGATGTTCAAGGCAGCAACGACGTGATCCAGAGAATAAACAGGGAAGCTTGGATTGGATTCAGGTTCTGAGATTTCAGGAGATTGACGAAGATACGATGGAAACTTAGATTCTGTTTGATTTTATGTAATCTGAACTAATTAGGAGATATAGAAGGAACTCGACTTGTAACCCAAGACTCCGTCGGCTTATATAAGGTGGATGAGGGAACCCTACAAAAAGTTAGTGACTCCCATCGCAATCGACCCCGAACCCTCATTGTAACCACGAGAACTCACAGCAATACAACCAACCACAAACAGGACGTAGGGTTTTACGCTCCTCGTGGCCCGAACCTGTATAAACCTCTGTGTCTTCATCACTTTTTCAGCGAACCATCGAGTTATGTCGATCCCGCCGAGCCACAAAAGCTCCACGTGACCCGTCCCGTGGTGCACTGCCGATACTAAACCCCGATAGTTGGCGTGCCAGGTAGGGGTTCAGCGGCATCGGCATCGAGTTAGCTCCATGGCCAACCTCATCGACAACATCAGCAAGTTCACTCCAGGTGAGATGATCTGTTTTGGATCCATCTCATTCATCGCCGATCAATCCGGCGATCTGCACCGCCTCATCGGTGCCACGGGGGAGGCGCGTGGCTGCAAAGCACCGTCGCCGACTCCGAAGCTCCCTTCGACTTCACCGCCATCTGGGCCCACTCAGCGCGTGGCCAGCCAGCAACCAGCCATCTCCGGTGCTGAGCCAGCTCGTCCTCGAGCGTCGACACACCAGACCACCAAGGCCACTCAGCCTCGGTTTGTCCCACCCCAGCGTATGGCGCTGGGTCATACCCTGATCCAATCTGGGTCGGGACCTCGGTGGGAGGTCGAGGTGACAGTCGGGCGTAGATCTGCTCCCACCCCTCCACAGCAATCGGCGGCTCCGTCCTTGCCGACTCGACGCACAGCGCTCTCCACTTCCCCAACTTAGGTCTAGACTCAGATCAGTCGGGAGAAGAAATCACGGCAACCGATGACTCGCAGCACGTCCTCGACTTCTACACTAGCAACCCCACCTCGCCGGAAGACCCCGACCTTGCCCCCGACTGATGGCCGCAGCAGCAAAGCCACAAATCGCGTGCAAAATTGGGCGCCCACCAAGCTGTCCCGCGGCCCCTGCAACCCCGCGGTGGCTCATCAGTCGACCTCGTTGCATCTACGGTTCATTCCTCATGCCACGGTTCTCCTCAAACATGATGAGGATGCGCGATGGGAGACCGCAAGCCCTCACCGTCAACCGAAGCCTCAGCCACCTCGACTCAAGGAGGGGGGCGGCGAGAAGACGACAAGACCTCCCTCAAGTCCTACATCCACACCGCCCGTGGACGACGACATCTATCACGCGGTCGAGGAATCGGTGATCTGATTCCATTTGGGCCTCGTCATCAACTCTGCCCCGAGCGACAGAACCGCCACGTGGCACAGCGCGCGCACGGTGGCAAAGTCGGAGATATCGCTTCCATAGCAGTCGACTCGGCCACCTCTTCCCCGAGAGGGCGGCGAACCTGCCTGCATTAAGATGGTCTGCAACCTGGAGTCTCCCTCCAAGCCCAGAAGTGAGCAACCCCAGATAACTACGGCATCAGGATCCACGCCTCCCGACTCTGAGCTTCACTCGGAGGGGTCGTTAACACTCCTCGACGATCAGGCTAGCTCGGAGGTGCCGACCCACTTCTCTGAAGTACTCGTTATCGGCATGCAGGTGGAGGACGACCCTGTCTCAGGTGACAAGCATTCAGTCAACCTAGAAACGCCGTCACCATAACGTGGGAAATCAAGACCCGACCCTGCCCGTCTCACAGGATGAGGCGACCGATCCAGACGAGACGCCGGAGCAAGCTGAATTCCGTCGGCAACGAAACAGTCGGCGGCGCAACCGTCGGCACGTGCAGGATCAACAGTACCAGCGGGATCAGGGGGGCAGTGCACGACGCGGAGAACCATGTTCAACCCCGACCACCTCTACCGGCAGGGCACAACCTGCTGCCTGACTTCGCCGTGGCCATGGGCACCTCGAGTCAAGCGGGGGGAGTCCTGGCACGGCTAGCAGACACACTCCCTTAGACTCCCGAGGGGGAAGCATATCGGCGGATCTTCGCCCAGGCAGCTCACCACCTCCTTCCAGCAGTTCCTCCAGCGGCCCCCGACGCCCGTCAAGCCATCAACGAAAGGCGCGACGCGCGCAACAACATTGGAAGATCACGCGAGGAACGGCACACAGAGGAGCTCCGATGTCGTAACAACTATGACCGTGACTTCAGGGTGCCACATCAAGAAGACCAGGGTAGAGCTAACTCGGCCGGGGCAACTGTCAATAGCCCGATGGCATAGCGTTTGGTCTGAGACCAGTTAGGGAGGAATCGCCCTCGGTCCCCTCAACGCCGCGACCCAGCAGCTCAAGACAGAGGTCGGTACGAACCAGCCCATCGTTGCATGGTCGGAATCTCGGCTTTCACCACTCGGCTCCGCGGAGTAGCGTGGCTACAAAACTTCAGGGTATCCAACGTCGACAAGTACAAGGCAAAGCTCAACCCCACTTGTTGGCTGGTTGTGTACTCGACAGCAGCTAGCGCGGCCGGCACGAGTGAAGACGTGATGACGGCCTACGTCCCGATCATCCTGGGACAGGATGCGCTACAGTGGTTACGACACCTCAGGCATGACTGCATCGACAACTAGGACGACTTCTGTCGGTGCTTCGTTGCCAATTTCCAGTCACTGTCAGACAAGCTGGCACAGCCTTGGGACCTCAAGTCTATCAAGCGCAAGGATGGTGAAGTTCTTCGATCGTACCTCAAGCAGTTTCAGTAGATGCGAAATAGAATTCCCAACATCGCTGATGCGGCAGTAATCAACGACTTCTTCTGAGGCTCCAGGGATGAGGCTTTTTTGAAAGCCCTCCTGCAAAAGTCCTCGGTCACGTCTGAGCAGCTCTTCCATGACGCCGACCGATACATCACTGTGGATGAGCGAGCTCGGGATTTGGTCGATGCACAACGAGAAGAATGTGGGAAGTGTGAAGAGTCCTCGCGGCAAGATCGCCGTTGGGAGAAGAGACCACGGGAGGAAGTCCAGACTGTGGGGCCATCGCCCACCCGGCCGCGCGTTCCGCCACGACAATGGGGCAGAGGTCACTTGACCAGCTCCTCGACACACCGTGTCTCTACCACAAGGAGATGCATCACACCCTGCGTGACTGCAGGGAATTCAAGGCTTCGATCGCTAATGGTAGGCCTTTCGTGGCTCTGCCTCCTCCACCACCACTCCCGCGTGATCAGGGGCCCTCGCCTCAGCAAAATAGGGGCAGCAGTGCCGGCTTCCCCAACATCAACCAGCACGTCAACATCATCTTCAGGGGGCATGGCTCCCTGGAGAGCAAGCGGCAGCAAAAGCTCGACAACCGCCAAGTCTTGGCGGCCACCAAGGAACCTCCAGAGGCATACAGCTGGTCAGACCTGACGATATCGTTTAGTCGGGCTGACCAGTGGCTCAAGTACAATCACCTGGGCAAATACCCCCTGGTGGTTAGCTCGGTGGTCCACGAGAGCCGACTCATGAGGACCCTGATCGACGGCGGCAACAGCATCGACGTCATGTTCCCCAAGGCCTTGCTGTCTCTCGGGCTCTCCATCGAAGATCTGGAGGAGTTAGATAGTCCCTTCTTTAGGATCATGCCTGGTGAGGGGGAGTACCCACTGGGGCACATCAGTCTATCCGTCACTTTCGGAACGGAGGAAAACTTCCGCACCGAGACCCTGCACTTCGAGGTGGCTACCTTCGACTCCGCCTACAACGCCATCATTGGGCGGCCCGGGTTAGCTAAATTCATGGCTGTCCCCCACTACTCGTACCTGGTACTGAAGATGCCGGCCCCACGTGGAGTTCTCTCCATGTGGGCGGACTTCAAGGCCTCCACTCTCTGCGCACGAGAGGCCTTCCAGATGGCCTACGCCACGACCACTGCGGTGGCTCAGTGCTGACTCATCGACAATGCGAACAAGCTCACGAAGGAAAACCAGGCGATCCCGACTCATGAGCAGATAACCACCACGGCAATCCAAGCGACCGTGGCGACCAAGGAAGTGAGCCTCGACCTCCCCGATGCCTTGAAGATGGTGACCATCAGCGCGATCCTACCTCCCAAATAGGAAAGCGCGCTCGTCTGGTTCTTGAGAGACAACTGGGACATGTTCGCCTAGAAGCCTGTTGATATGCCCGGAGTCCTAAGAGAATTGGCCGAGCACAGACTCAAAGTGTTCCCCAACGCCAAGAGGGAGGTGATTTGTGCGGAGTTAACCCGGCTCCAAGCTGCCGGATTTATTAGAGAAGTCATGCATCCTTGAGAGCCAATGGACCGGCTCCATTGCCTCTGGAGTGATGAATGATTGTCAACAGTAGCAAGACCTAGAAGGACTTGGGCACAAGACCTCCGATGGATAGGAGGCCCTCCAATGGACTGGAGGTAGAGGGAAGTCGTCCGAAGGACTGGAGGCATGCTCAGCGTCTGTCGGCCACGGGAGCTTGGTACATGGAGGAGCGGCACGGCGACGGCAGGAGTAAGTCCTCTGAAGGACTGCGAGGCTGCCCTGATGGACAGGGGATGCCGGGCGCCACCACGGTGCTCCAACCCGAATGCGTGGCGTGAAGCCGTGCGAGGGAGGCTTTGGCGCCTTCGGCTCAAAACCGCCACCCAAGCTACCCAAGCCTTGGTGAGTTGGGCCACGACTCGCCAAGATAGAGAAGACGGGCCAAATCCGGCCCAGGCGGAGACTTCCTAAAGTTTCCCGGTTTCTGACTTCAAAACTGGGGGCGGATCGCAGATTGGACTACTAGCCACGTGGAGAAGATCCGAGGAATGCATGGAACTTACGAAGATCAAGACTTCATCGTGGTCGTCCATCCCGAAATATCCTGTAATCTTTTGTTTGAGTCCTTAGGGTTTGTCTAGTCGTAGGGACCTAAGTGCAAAACTGTCTAAATAGCACTCGGGTATAAATAGGTCCAAGGCAGGTCATTAGAAGGCCTCTTGGCTGCTAGGATTAGTCTTCACTTGGTGATTTTCGTCCTTAAAGCTTTGAGCTCTATTGTTAGGGAGGTTAGAGTAGGATTTAGCCTCCTAATCTTGAGGGAAGGTGAGGGTGGTTGCTTGGGATGAATATCTGCTTGTATGCTGAATCTTTAGACCCTTCTTGGGCACTTAATCGAAGCAAATTCGTGCAGCAACCTTGTGTTCTTCTCCTCCCCCTCTCTCTTTGGTTTTTGGGTTCAATCCTTAGCTTTTGGGTGTTTTTGTTGGCCAAGCTTGAATCCCTTTCCTTGCTGATGTTCTGGACTTGCTAGGACATGGAGATCATGACTTAGTTCATCTCAATCCTGCTGGATTGCCACGAGAAAGCCTCTTTTGTGTTTTCCCCTTTCTTGCCCAAAGATTGCCATTTCACTAGATCTGAAATTCCCACTGATTCCGTGGTCACTTTGTGTTGATCTTTTGGGAAAAGCTTTGGCATAGGGTCCAAATAGCCTGTGCAAAATTTCGTGAAGATTGGACAAGATTTGGTCTAGTTTGGGTTGGAAAACCCCCTGTCTGCGACTCTACCGGACAGTCCGGCAGAGGCCACCGGACAATCCGGTTGCGCCCACCAGACAGTCCGGTGTGAGGCTTTGCACGGGCCGTGCCACCGGATAGTGCGGTCGCACCGGACAGTCCGGTCGCACCGGACAGTCCGGTCGCACCGGACAGTCCGGTCGCACCGGACAGTCCGGTCGCACCGGACAGTACCGGACAGTCCGGTGTTGGCCACCGGACAGTCCGGTCCTGCCAAGAAGCTACAGTGTTTTTCCCATTTTGGTTTTTCTGCTGTGTTTTTGCTTTGGATTTTTGTATTGCCCCTTTGAGACTATTTTGTTTGCTTGCTGTGAGTCAGTGAGACGCACCTCGGTGCGGTGAGTGTCTTGTGGCGGTTGTTGCAAAATTCGTTGCCCCGTTGTCATTCTTAGTCGGATCTTGAGTTTTCTTGCATTGGTGCGTATCCTCACAGTGGACAGCACCCTTGCACTGCTAGGCACGTATCTGTTCAGTGGACGATGCCTAGTTTCAGTTTCTATTGAGCTTTGCAGAGCATCCACTTGGGGGTTGTGTTTTTAAGTTTTCAGGTGCTCCTATTCACCCCCCCCCTCTAGTCGCACATCTCGGTCATACAATTGGTATCTGAGCCGGTTAGGTTTCTTCATACCTTTACCGGTGAGAAACCAGTAGCGACAATGACTCACTCCGGGAAGATTCCGGTCCTTGGTTCCGATGGCTACTCCTACTGGAAGGGTAGGATGAGCGCTTTCTTACTTAGCCTACCCTTTACAGCAAGCTCATCCTACCCTTTACAGCAAGCTCATCCTACCCTTTACAGCAAGCTCAAGGCCACAGAGGTGGATTACAAGTTGAGAGATTCTCTCACTTGTACTGGCTCCAAGAGCCTGGCCTTGGCCTCTCCCTCCAGTGAGGCCGTTCCTAACCCCCAGCTTCACAACGTTTTGTTTTCTACTCTTATGTCTGTTACAGAGGAGCAGTTGGAATCACTTGGGGATGATGAGCTTTGCCTGGTGTCTAGCCGCTTTCAGCGCGCTTATGACAACTGGATGAGCAAGAAGAGGGGTGAGAGGCCCAAGTGCTTTGAGTGCGGAGAGGTCGGCCACTTCATCGCTGAATGCCCGAACAAGCAGAACGACTACTACAAGAAGGGCAAGAGCCACTCCCGCGACTCCAACAAGTACCACTCCAGCAAGCACGACTACAGCAAGCGTGACCACACCAAGCACCGCTCTGGCAAGATCAAGAACTTCCGGAAGGCTTTCAAGAGCTACTAGAAGGACAATTGAAAGCGTGACAAGGCCTTCTTTGCCGAGCTTGGTGGTCTGTGCGGCGGATCGTCTTCCTCCTCCTCATCTTCGTCAAGCTCAAGCGATGAGGAGATCGTCACCAAGCGGGACAAGAGGAGGGACCAAGGCGGTCCAGCTGGACTCTGCTTCGTCTCCACCAACTCCAAGCGCAGGCACAAGATGCACCGGAGATCCTTTTGCTCCATGGCGCTTGAGGACAAGGACGACAAGGGCAACGACAATGACTCCTCCGATGAAGAGGTAACTCCTGAGCAAGCTGAAATTCTTGAGATGTTGGAGGCAAATAGTCGTGAGTTGAAAGCCTAGGATAGGTTGTTGGAGAAGGCAGCTAAGAAGCTACAGAAGAGTATGCCAGCCCAGCCTAGTGAGCTTGAGTGCCCTACTTGTGAGACTTTGATGAGAGATCTCTGTGAGCAGAAGAGCAAGTATGCTCATTAGGTAGAGGAGATGGATAGGCTGAAGGTAGAGTTAGGCAAGCTCCAGTCTAAACTGGATGAGCCTATTTTGAGTGATGTGCCTGAGTGTGAGATGTGCCCCCACCTAGTTGCTGACATAGCTGAGCGGAAAGTGAGTTGTGAGGGACAGCTCAAGGAGTTGGAGGAGCTTAGGGCTAGACCCATGCTTTTGGGTGCGTGCATGGTTTGTCCTACCTTGGAGAGTGAGATTGTGCAGTTGAGAGCTGACCTTGAGGTGCTTTCAGCACCGCCTGACACTTGTGAGAACTATCTCACTCTGAGGTTGATGTTGGTGGATAGGGATGCCACCATTAAGAAGTTAGAGAAGTCTGCTTCCCCTATTCCCTCTCTAGACTGCCCCACTTGTGCTGCCCAGACTTTAGTTCTGGAGGATCTGAGAGAGGAGAAACATACTTTGGTTGATGAGAACAACCGGTTGAGCGAGGTGATCAGTTGGATGTATGCTAGAGAGCCCCAACTTAGGATGATCTTGGAGAGCACCAAGAGAGCTGAGGGTGACATGAGTGGACTTGGGTTAGGAGAGTGCAGTACTTCGGGTGAGAAGAAGAGTTCTCCAATTAAGCTTAAGACTGCCTCCCCTCAGCCTAGCCGTACTGTTGATGGGGTTTACCACGAGCCTCCCAAGGCTGCCCCAAAGAAGCAGTTCTGGATGCTCAAGCCCTCACAGGCTAAGCTGGACAGAGTAGTGACTGAGATTCTCAAGCCTCCAGTGAGCAAGGAGATTGTCCAGCAGCCTGTTCCACTCAAGGCTACTCCACCTAAGCCCAAGGCTCAGCCTAACCCCACTCCCAAGAGGCTTGTCTACCACTGTGACTTTTGCCAGCGGAATGGCCACTTGGAGGAGTTTTGCTTCAGGAGGAAGCGAGTTGAGAGGCAGGAGAGAGCCTCGGGGAACCAGGATCAGTTCTATCAGGGTGGTACGTAGGATCCTCCCCGTCATGGTGATATGAGAGACCGCTTTGCTGGTGAGAGAGGAGGCGGCTTTCAGGCCCATGCTCCTGGTGGAGAGAGACGCTTTCCCGATCGAGCTCCTAGTCATTTTCAGCGCTGCTATGGATCTTCTGACCGAGGCTTTGGAGGTAGAGGGTTTGAGAGCTCATGATTTAGAGGTCGTGGGTACCCAGGTCGACGTGATGCTTACTTTGACTGTGCTTACCCCACTTTTAAGCAGATGGCTCAGCACTGGTTCAGCAGTTACACTAACCCCAGTGCCGGACCATTTGCTCACTCTCGCTTTCCTTGATTTTGCAGGATTGAGACCTGGAGGACATATGGATCATGGACTCCGGCTGCTCTAGGCACATGACAGGGCACCGCAGATGGTTCTCCAGCCCCAACCCCATAAGCACCAAGGAGTACATCACATTCGAGGATAATGGTCAAGGTAAAGTGGTGGGTGTTGGTTCAGTTGCTCTTTCTGGCAAGCTTTCCCTGAGAGAAGTTGCTTTGGTGAGGAATTTGGGGTTCAATTTGGATTCTATTTCACAACTTCTCAAGGAAGGGTTTGAGGTTCATTTTAAGGAGGGTTCTTCTTGTGTGCTTGATGCTAAGGAAAACCTTGTTTGTCGGATTTTGCCCTATGGGCAGGTTTTTAAGGTTGACCTTGCATCTATTTTTGGCCCTCCTCGGTGTTTGGTTGCTAGTCCTTCTGCTGATATTTGGAAGTGGCATAGGAGGCTTGGCCATTTGAGTTTTGATCTGCTAGCCAGGTTGAGCTCGATGGATCTGATCCGAGGATTGCCCAATTTGAAAGCAGAAAAGGACTTAGTATGCCAACCCTGTCGTCATGGCAAGATGGCAGCCACTTCTCATGCACCTGTCAATCAGGTGATGACCTCTTACCCGGGTGAGCTGCTACATATGGACACGGTTGGTACTGCTCGGGTACAGTCGGTCAATCGGAAGTGGTATGTGCTTGTAATTGTGGATGACTTTTCTCGCTATTCGTGGGTGTTCTTCTTGGAATTCAAAGATGAAGCATTTGGTTTTGTTCGGGATCTGGTCTTGAGGTTAAGGAATGAGAGTTATAAAGCCATGAGGGCTATCCGCAGCGACAATGGCTATCCTTGACACTAGACAAGTGGTTGAGACCTATGAAGTTTCGTTTGATGAATCTATGCCTTGCACTACCCCTGCATTTGAGCTTTCAGGTGATGATGATGAAGGCGCTCCCATCTTTGAAGATGAGGAAGGCGAAGTAGATACTGGTGATGCAGGAGCCACTGCACCGGCTGCAGCTCATGTCCCCTCTGCTACGAGCTCTGAAGATGAAGGAGGACCCTTGCCTACGGCTTCCTCCTCACTCCCCCGACCGCAAGCTCGAGCAGAGGTTGGCCCTGCTGAGGACGCAGGGGAGGTGACCTCTGAGATTGTTCCATCTCGGCAAGTCCAGCGGGATCACCCTCCAGACAGGATGATTGGAGATCTACACCAGCGTGTCACACGCTCTTTGGTTAACTCTCTAGCCTTTTTCTGCAACTCCGCATTTGTTGCTTTTTTCGAACCTCAGGATGTGTCACATGCATTATCTGATCCTAGTTGGGTGAACGCCTTGCATGAGGAGTTGGAGAACTTTGAGAGAAACCAAGTCTGGGATTTAGTTGAACTCCCCCAAACTGCCACCCTATAGGAACCAAGTGGGTTTTCAAGAACAAACAGGGTGAGGATGGGATGGTTGTGAGGAACAAAGCGAGATTGGTAGCCCAGGGTTTCTGTCAGGAGGGGATAGATTATGAGGAAACCTTTGCTCCTGTAGCTCGTTTAGAGGCTATTAAGATTCTGCTTGCCTTTGCTGCCTCTAAAGGCTTCAAATTGCAGCAGATAGATGTCAAGTCAGCCTTTTTAAATGGTTACATAGAGGAGGAGGTATATGTGAGACAACCTCCTGGCTTTGAGAGTGCCAAGTTTCCAGACCTGGTGTATAAGTTGAGAAAAGCCCTGTATGGTCTGAAGCAAGCTCCAAGAGCTTGGTATGCTTGGTTGAAAGCCTTTCTGCTCAAGTCTGGTTTTGTGATGGGTTCCGTAAACAAGACCTTGTTTCTGTTGAGTCGTGGCGGTGACACCCTTCTAGTTCAGATATATGTTGATGACATTATCTTTGGTGGTTCATCTCATGCTTTGGTGTCTAAGTTTGCTGAACAGATGAGCAGTGAATTCGAGATGAGTCTCATGGGTGAGCTTCAGTTCTTTCTCGGGCTTCAGATCAAGCAAGGCCCAGAAGGAACCTTCGTCCATCAAGCCAAGTACACGAAGGACATTCTGAGGAAGTTTGACAAGGGAGATCTCAAGCCCATGGCGACTCCCATGTCAACACAGACGGCTCTAGATGATGATGAAGAAGGGGAGGTGCTGGACCAAAGAGAGTACCGAGGGATGATCGGCTCACTTCTGTACCTGACAGGGACCAAGCCAGACATTCAGTTCGCAATCTGCCTCTATGCGCATTTTCAGGCCTCACCAAGGCTATCACATCATCAAGCGGTGAAGCGCACCTTCAGGTACCTGAAATACACTCCTGAGCTTGGTCTTTGGTTCTCTTCAGCTTCGTTGCTCTCTCTTAGATGGTATTCGGATGCTGACTTTGTGGGTTGTCGGCTGGAGCGCAAGTCTACTTCCGGCACCTGCTAGTTTCTCGGTTCTTTTTTTGTCTCTTGGTCCTCACGCAAGCAATCTAGCGTAGCCACTACCACCACAGAAGCTGAATACATTGCTGCTGCTAGTTGCTGCTCCCAGCTGCTTTGGATGAAGTCCACCTTGAGCGACTTTGGTCTCAGTTTTAGGAAGATCCCTCTCCTAGTAGACTCTACTTCTGCTATTTCTGTAGCTAAGAACCCCGTCCTGCACTCTAGAACCAAACAAATAGACGTGAGGTTTCACTTCTTGAGAGATCACTATGAGAAGGGAGATATAGACTTGATCCATGTAGAGACTGAGAACCAGTTGGCCGATATCTTCACCAAGCCCTTAGACCTTAGCGTATTTGCTCGCTTGCGTGGGGAGCTTGGTGTTTGTTACCCGTTTTAGGTTGGGGTAACTTTGGTGTAGTTTAGGTTTTTGTTTTGCTTTTTCTTTGCTTTTCTTGCATTTTGTATCATACCATGCATTGCAATGTAACATATGCATTTTCACTTACACTAGCACTAGAGCTCTTCTGGTATGACGAGTTAGTACTTGCTTGTGCTAGATTGTACAGTTGCTTGCATGATCACGGTTGGGTAAGCTCTTTGAATCTGTCTAATGTCATTTGTGAGCTAAGTCATTTTTGTTTCATGAAAATCAAAAACCATGATCACCACTTGACTTGGCTACCTAGCATGTGTAGGAATGTTGAATACTATGCTATCTTTTCATGCTTGGATATGCTAGTCGTATGCCTTTGTTACACTGATGCCTAAGCATTTATGGCACCTTGCCCAAATCTGAAATCTGAATGAATGTTGTTTACAAAATGGTGTCCTATGAGCTAAATTGAAAAGACCCAGGTGGGTTCACTTGTCACACTGATCTAGTTTGAGATAGCTTGCATTTGCACCTTGCCATGAACTTGGACTAGGCTGTGTATGACCAAAACCTTGTCTTAAGCTTCTGATGGTTTTCTGTACCTAGGCTTGGCATTAATTGGTGAGAAGTGGCAAAAACAAGTGAATAACCCCTGGCATATGATCTGATTTGCTAAAAGTTAAAAATTGCTAAATATGAAATCTGCAAGTCTCTAAATTGCTTATGGCCTATTGCACACCTTGTATGTTTTGATTGCATCTTGCTATTCATGCCTATCTTGCTAGATGCTTTTCATGTTGGTGATGCTTTCTTTTCAACAACTCTGAAAAACATGCTCTTAATCTGTATAAGATAGATTCAATTGAGCTTGTTTGCATGCTTCCTTGCCCTCACTTGCTCTGTATGCAAGAACTCGTATTTACTAGCTTTTCATCCCTACTGAGCTCTTCATGGTACACTTCCTGCATTTCATGGCATATTTTGAGGGGAAGTTGTCCATTTCAGGGGGAGTTGAGTTCTATGAACCCTTGATGTGTCCATTGTCAACAAGGGGGGAGATGTTGACCCTTGAGGAGAGAGAGATGTTAGACCAAGGGGGAGAACTCTGTAGAGATCTAGTTGAGGGACAGTTTGAGCTTTTCGCATGCTCTTGCATCGGTGCGTTGAGCCTTTTTCCTCTTTCTGGAGGAGCCGATGTTTTGCCTTAGCATGACTGTCTTGAGCCAGTTTGCCTCTTTCTTGAGGGGTCATGCTTTAGTTTGATCGACTGCGTTGAGCGGTTTCCCTTGTCTTAGGGGGGTCGATCTCTGGCTTTGTTTTTGTTGTCTCAATTTGCCTTTTCTGCTTGTCTTTGGCTTTTGCGCATCTTGAGCAACTTCTTCTTTTTCTTCTTTCTTTTCGGTTTTACGCTTTTCTTTTTGTCTTTGTTCTATTTCAGGTTACATGTTGAAGGTGTTGACAATGCACTCATCAAGGGGGAGATTGAGAGCCAATGGATCGGCTCCATTGCCTCTGGAGTGATGAATGATTGTCAACACTAGCAAGACCTAGAAGGACTTGGGCACAAGACCTCCGATGGACAGGAGGCCCTCCGATGGACTGGAGGTAGAGGGAAGTCCTCCGAAGGACTGGAGGCATGCTCAGCGTCTATCGGCCATGGGAGTTCGGTACATGGAGGAGCGGCACGGCGACTGGCAGGAGTAAGTCCTCCGAAGGACTGCGAGGCTGCCCCGACTGGACAGGGGATGCCGGGCGCCACCATGGTGCTCCAACCCGAATGCGTGGCAGCGAAGCCATGCGAGGGAGGCTTTGGTGGCTTCGGCTCAAAACCGCCACCCAAGCTACCCAAGCCTTGGTGAGTTGGGCCACAACTCACCAAGATAGAGAAGATGGGCCAAATCCGGCCCAGGCGGAAGACTTCCGAAAGTTTCCCGGTTTCTGACTTCAAAACTAGGGGCGGATCGCGGATTGGACTACTAGCCACGTGGAGGAACATCCGAGGATTGTGTGGAACTTATGAAGATCAAGACTTCATCGTGGTCGTCCGTCCCGAAATATCCTTGTAATCTTTCGTTTGAGTCCTTAGGGTTTGTCTAGTCATAGGGACCTAAGTGCAAAACTGTCTAAATAGCACTCGGGTATAAATAGGTCCAAGGCAAGTCATTAGAATGGCCTCTTGGCTGCAAGGATTAGTCTTCACTTGGTGATTTTCGTCCTTAAAGCATTGAGCTCTATTGTTAGGGAGGTTAGAGTAGGATTTAGCCTCCTTATCTTGAGGGAAGGTGAGGGTGGTTGCTTGGGACGAATTTCTACTTGTATGCTGAATCTTTACACCCTTCTTGGGCACTTAATCGAAGGAAATTCATGCAGCAACCTTGTGTTCTTCTCCGTCCCCATCTCTCTTTGGTTTTTGGGTTCAATCCTTAGCTTTTGGGTGTTTTTGTTGGCCAAGCTTGAATCCCTTTCCTTGCTGATGTTTTGGACTTGCTAGGACGTGGAGATCATGACTTAGTTCATCTCAATCCTGCTGGATTGCCATGAGCAAACCTCTTTTGTGTTTTCCCCTATCTTGCCCAAAGATTGCCATTTCACGAGATCTGAAATTCCCGCTGATTCCGTGGTCACTTTGTGTTGATCTTTGGGGAAAAGCTTTGGAATAGGGTCGAGATAGCCTGTGCAAAAGTTTCAGTGAAGATTAGACAAGATTTGGTCTGGTTTGGGTTGGAAAACCCCCTGTCTATGACTCTACCGGACAGTTTGGCAGCGGCCACCGCACAATCGGTTCCACCGGATAGTCCGGCAGCGCCCACCGGACAGTCTGGTGTGAGGCTCTGCCCGGGCCGTGCCACTGGACAATCCGGCAGCAAGCACCGGACAGTCCGGTGTTGGCCACCGGACAATCCGGTCCTTCCAGGAAGCTGCAGTGTTTTTCCCATTTTAGTTTTTCCACTGTGTTTTTGCTTCGGATTTTTGTATTCCTCCTTTAAGACTATTTTCTTTGCTTGCTGTGAGTCTGTGAGACGTACCTCAGTTCGGTGAGTGTCTTGTGGCGGTTGTTGCAAAATTCGTTGCCCCGTTGTCATTCTTTGTCGGATCTTGAGTTTTCTTGCATTGGTGCAGTATCCTCACAGTGGATGGCACCCTTGCGCTGCTAGGCACATATCTGTTCAGTGGACGGTGCCTAGTTTCGGTTTCTATTGAGCTTTGCAGAGCATCCACTTGGGGGTTGTGCTTTTAAGTTTTCAAGTGCTCGTATTCACCCCCCCTCTAGTCGCACGTCTCGGTCCTACAATCCTGAATGGCTTGCAAACCCTGTACTCGTTTTGAAAAAGAATAAAGTAGACTGGCGGATGTGTGTTGATTATATCGATCTCAACAAACATTGCCCGAAAGATCCTTTCGGGCTAACTAGAATAGATCAAGTAGTCGACTCGATGGCTGGATGCTCTCTCTTATGCTTCCTCGACTGCTACTCGGGCTATCATCAGATCAGCCTGGCTTTGGAGGATCAAGAGAAAACAGCCTTCATCGCACCATTCGGGGCATTCTGCTACACTTCCATACCTTTCGGGTTGAAGAACGTCGGGGCCACGTATTAGCGCGCGATCTAGACATGCTTGGCCGAGCATTGGGCAAGCACGTTGAAGCCTACATTGTAACGTAGTGATCAAGACGAAGAGCGCAGAAGACTTCATCGTCGACATCCAGCAGGTCTTCAACAGTCTAAGAAGGTTCCGCTGGAAGCTCAACCCGACCAAATGCGTGTTCAGGGTTCCAGCCGAACAGTTACTCGGGTTCATCATCAGCAAGCGGGGGATCGTAGCCTAATCCCGAGAAGATTGACGTGATTCTGAGGATGCAGCCTCCCAAGTCAGCAGAAAAAGGTGCAGAAGCTCACCGGGTCCATGGCCACGCTAAGCCGATTCATCTCACAACTGAGCGAGCGCGGCATGCCCTTCTACAAGCCTCCTGAAGAAGGTGGATAGGTTTCAGTGGACACCAGAAGCTCAAGAAGCGCTTGAGGCCCTCAAGCGGTTCTTGACGAATCCTCCAGTGTTAAAGTCACCAAACCGAACCACAGCGGATTCCCCAACCGAGGATCTGCTGTTGTATCTCTCTTGTATGACTCATGTGGTCAGCTCAGCATTGGTGATCGAGAGGGTGGAAGAAGGGCATATTCAGCCGACTCAACACCCGGTCTACTTCATCAGTGAGGTGCTTAGCCCATCCAAGATCAGGTATCCTCAGGTTCAAAAATTACTGTATGCGGTCCTCGTCACAGCTCGGAAGCTCCATCATTACTTCGAGGAACACAAGGTGGTGGTGGTAACTTCATTCCCCATCGGTGAGATCCTGTAGAACAGAGAAGCTACGGGGAGAATCGCTAAGTGGGCGTGTGAGCTGGGAGCACATGACATCGAATTCCGCCCATGCACCGCTATCAAGACCCAAGCTCTGACTGATTTCATCGCCGAGTGGACTAGAGAATCAGGTACCTGACAACCCAGAGCCTCTGGAATTCTGGAAGATGTATTTTGATGGGTCACTGAAGATAGATGGCGCCGGAGCAGGCATTGTCTTGACCTCCCCGAGAGGCGAGAAGCTTAAGTATGTACTTCAGATTCTCTTCTCAGATTCTCTGCGCATCACGATTTCACTCGGCATCAGGCGTCTCATAGTCTACGGGGACTCCCTAGTGGTGATCAGTCAAGTCAACAAGGACTGGGATTGCACCACGGAAATCATGGACAAATACTGCGCTGAAGTTTGGAAACTGGAAGACAAATTTGATGGCCTTGAATTTCATCATGTGGAGCGCAATGGCAATACCGACGCGGACTTACTGTCCAAGCTCGAGTCGTCCCAGGCTAAAATTCCCCCAGGAGTATTCGTCCAGGAGTTGTCTCATCCATCCATCGATCGCGACCTAGAACCCCCAGAGCAGCACGTTCTGAGCTTAAAGGATGCTCCGGCTGACTGGTGGGTCCCAATCATCAGGTCCATCAGAGATGGGGCCAAGCCCGACAACAAAACAGAAGCCAAGCGACTCGTTCGGCGTGCGACCAGCTACACATTGATCGGCAACGACTTGTTTAAGCGCGACGCAGCCGGAGTTCTGTTAAAGTGCATCGACGAGTCTCAGGGTCGAAGTCTACTGATGGAGATCCATGCTGGGCAGTGCAGTAATCACGCCGCATCCAGGACATTGGTCAGGAAGGCATCCAGGGCCGGGTTTTACTGGCCGACAGCTAAGCAAGACGCTGCAGAGATCATCAAGCGGTGCGAGGCATGTCAATTCTTCGCAAATCAACATCACCTGCCGGCTCAACAACTGCAGAATATTCCTGTCTCATGGCCCTTTGCATGCTGGGGGCTCGACATGATCGGCCCACTCAAGAAGGCTCAAGGTGGTTACACTCATGTCTTGGTAGCTATCGACAAGTTCACCAAGTGGATCGAGGTCAAGCCTATCGCATCTTTAACTTCAGCAAAAGCAGTGGACTTCATCCAAGAGATCATATTCCGCTTCAGAATTCCGAACAGCATCATTATAGATCTGGGTTCCAATTTCACAAGCTCGGAATTCTTCGATTTCTGCAGTGAGAAGTCTATACTCATCAAGTACGTCTCGGTGTTGTACCCTCGTGCTAATGGCCAGGTTGAGCGAGCTAACAGGATGATTTTGGACGCTTTGAAGAAGAGAGTCTTCGACAAGGATGAGAAATTAGCAGGCAAGTGGATCAGAGAACTCCCATACATTGTCTGGAGCCTCAGAACGCAGCCAAGTAAAGCCCTCAATGGGAACACTCCCATTTTCATGGTATATGGGTCGAAGGCAGTGTTACCTGCTGACCTGGCACACGAGGCACCGCGGTTGGCATTCAAGGATATCGCAGAAGCAAAAACCACGCGGCTTGAGGAGATCGATCTACTGGAAGAAGAGCAAATTAACTCAGTGATTCAATCGGCACGATACCAGCAGACTCTACGCCGTTATCATGAGTGTAATATGCATCCTCGTGCTTTTCTCATGGGAGATCTAGTCCTCTAGAGGGTCCTCAAGGGGGTTGGGCGCCACAAGCTGTCCCCCCTAGGAGGGGCCTTACATCATTACAGAAGTCACTCGGCCAGGATCCTATCGCCTATCAAAGATGGATGGCACTCCGGTCGGGAATTCGTGGAACATCGAGCATCTATGCAAGTTCTACTCTTAGGCACCATGCGACCTCGGAAGTTATGTACTTTAGTCTGTACTCATGCTTAGTCCTGATTTCAAGCGGGCTCGTCCTCTGTCATGTTCGGTCGGATGTACTCAGATAATAAATGAATGCATGATCTCTGTGCACTATTTCTTTTTCTCATAACATGAACTCATATGGCCTTTGGTGAATCGTGTCTTTATACTCCGATGATCAGGCAATCGGTCATGAGTCTTGACCCGACTCATGGTCGGTGTTACATGCCTACTCCTACTCAAGCTAGGGTGCAGTCCGACCATAATCACGGGGCAATCAGCCTAGGTCATATGACCCACAGCTGGTGTTACATGCCTACGCTTACTCAGAATAGGGTGCAATCTGACCCTCCTTATGGGGCAATCAGCCTAGGTCATACGACCGACAGCTGGTGTTACATGCCTTTGCGTTTTCACAAAAAGGGTGCATCTGACCCTCCTTATGAGGCAATCAGCCTAGGTCGTACGACCGACAGCTGGTGTTACATGCCTTCGTGTTTTCACAAAAAGGGTGCAATCCGACCCTCCTTACGGGGCAATCAGCCTAGGTCGTACGACCGACACCTGGTGTTACATGCCTTCGCGTTTTCACAAAAAGGGTGCAATCTAACCCTCCTTACGGGGCAATCAGCCTAGGTCATACGACCGACAGCTGGTGTTACATGCCTTCGCGTTTCCACAAAAAAGGTGCAATCCGACCCTCCTTACGGGCCAATCAGCTTAGGTCGATGACCAACAGCTGGTGTTACATGCCTTCGCATTTTCATAAATAGGGTGCAATCCGACCCTAGCCATTGAGCAATTGGCTTAGGTCATGGATCTACAGTCAGTGTTACAAGCCCTCAAGTACTCGTAACAGATAGCCACAATCTAGCCTTACGTTTTGCGTTCTTTGATAAGTTCTCGGTTCAATTGACTAAATTCTGTACTCGTTTGCGTGTTTTTCGATTTCGAGCAAGTACGCATGCTAAGGACTAATCCAAGGGCGTGGTTTTTCCTTTCACAGAATCGTATATAAGGACGAGTAGTCATTAATGATTTCTTGTCATCTAAGAATTCTGACATTGTTGTCCTACAGACTAACATCCATGACAGGTATAATTAAATTCTAACAAGGAAGAGTTCAAATTTACAGTTCGAATTCCAAGATTAGTTTGTCTGCTATGGATTGAATCTCTGAGACATATTGATCAATGGTGGCATTGCTTGGATTAGCTCCAACTTTCGCTATCAGCTCGGCTAAGTCTAGCTCTGGCCGAGTTATCTTCAGCATCAACAGCACGTGTTGGAGGATTGATTTCAGTCGCCCTCGAAGATGTCTCTTGGTATCATCAGCTAGGGTTGCCACCTGATCTGATAGCGGTCTTGATGAGCCAACCTCTGGGGCGCATATGTTCAGCATGGTGGTTAGCAGCAGTTGTCCCAGATTTCAGCAGTTCCTTGTTCTTTTCGTAGACCTGCCTTCAGTTTGTCGCAGTTCTTCTTGATGACTTCATAGTTTTGTACGGAAAGCTCCAAGTCATGTTATTGTCTCTCCGACAAAAGCTGGGATTCCTTGAGAGCTTGCCTCGTTGATTTCAGCACCTTGTCCAGATCTCTGTTTTTGCATTGGATTTCGACCCGGATTTTGTCAATTTCCATTAGCTCGGCTGTCTTCTGTTCAAGCTCTGTCTGAGTCAACTAGTGGCTCATCTGAAGTACCGTTAAAGCACTGGACGTATTCTGGAATGACCTTTCAAATCCATCTCATGACTCTCGAAGCTCCTGAATTTCTCTTTTCAGCCGCAGTGCCTCATCCTGTGGACCGATTCAACTTATAGGCCTCTGTAAGTAAAGAATATGCTAACTGGGTCTCCTGACGTGTTACCTCATGCTGCTTTTGCTCCGGTTCAAGTTTGCGCTACAGATTCCTAGCGTTGTCTCGAGCTTCGTCGCGCTCAAGCACAGCGTTACGGCATGAAGCATCGCGCTGAGCTAAGGCATTCTCCAGATCAGCAATCCTCTTAGCCGCAGCTGCACGTCAGGGTAGGAGTCCGTCAGGATATGTTGGATGCTAGGTTACATGGGCGAACAAAACAGCAGGCACTTACCAGCGCTCTCAGCAGCACGGTTGGCTTCTGACTCGACCAGTTGTCGACGTAGCATGTTCACATCACCCCTAATCACTAGAGCGAGCCGTTCACGCCATCGTGCAGCTTGGTCAAGCCAGTCCTGCAATAACAGATTCAGCACATTAGTGACATTAATACTGACTTCAAAAATCAATTGCAATCAGAATAGCAAGTTTCCTCAAAAGCTGCGAATGGTCTGGTTTCAGATGGGCCTTCAACAAGTTGTAGATTTGGGGTCACCAGGTTGAGTGAAGGGGCTTCCTCAATCATGACAGTGTCATCCGCCGACTTAGGAGCTTCATCCTAAGGGCTTGGCGCTAGCAGAGTGATTTCTGGAATATCTCTGGTGTTGGTTGTCTCGTCACCAGCAATTGCATCGTTCTCATGCTGAGAGCATTGTTCACCCATGGCAGGCTCTTGGCTCCTTGAAGTGCTTTTTCCTTCAGGATTACTGAGCGCGTCGTGCCAGTTGAACAGGAGTTCCATGCCAGTGTCATCTTGGTGATCTTCCACACTCTTCAGCTGTCCTTCAATCGGATGCTCTAGGGCTTCACGCTCCGGCACTTCAGTCGTATGTTCTGCACCCTTAGGCTCAGGGTCTTCAGTTGCACTAGACCCAATCTTGGGAGCTTTCGTTGCTTCAGTCTTGAGCTCGGGGGCTCTGGCTTCGTTCGTCCCAAGCGCGGGGGCTTTCTTTGGGTCAGCATCGGACACAAGAAGTAATGCACTTTGTTCCACCGAAGGTCTACACAACAGTTTCGATGCAATCAGCATGTTGCAAACTAGATATGAAGAGAATGTTCAGTCATACCGTGATGGCGTGGAGACACTGTCACTTGGGAGACGGAAGGACTTCATGAATTGCGCCAATTCTGGGTCAATATCTGATAATTCCAGTTCTTCTTCTACTGGCATATCTGGATGAGTCGGAGGGGAGATTGTGACCTCAGTTTCTTGCGCTCGTTTGGATCTCCTTTCACGGCGATGCAGTGGGACCTCTTCTTCCTCCTCCTCCTCGTCAATTAAAGAACTCCAATCAATACCGCTGAGGGATGAACCCGTACTATGGTCAGCCGCCTCCTGCGCTCTGAATTTTTTATTTGGTCTCTTGGACGGGGACATTGGATCAGGTCTGGTAGGAGAAGTCTTCTAGGTTGTTGATTTGTTCCCTGATGGTTCTCTTTCTCTGGGGAACATCAGATTGTTCTGTTGATGTCCTGGCTCAGGATACTCCTTGACATCCTAGGAGGCCACATCACCTTCCTTTGTGCCTGTTGCATGCTCGGGGGCTTTTTCTTCTAGGGCTGCATTTTCTTCTTCAGTGTCTGCATTACCATTAGGACGTGGAATGATGATGAATGTCGCAGCTTCATTATTATCTCTTCCTTGCATCACTGCCACGGCCTCCATCTCTTCAGCAGTTAGCTGGAATTGCCGCTTCAACATCTTGTCTGCATTATGTTGAGGAGGGTCGGACAGAAACTTCATAATATTACTCTGCAAAGATAAAGTCAGAAATCTATTCAGTATTGAATACATTATCAAGAACACACCAGTGAATTGGTCAGGCGAACTACCATACTTACAGTGGGCGTTGGATGCCATACAGAATAAGTCTGTGGGGACCCTTCGTTGTACACATCACCTCTTAGCATCAGGCTAACTCGGGCCTTGATTTCTTCTGCAGATATGGGTCGGCTGATCTCTCGAGTGGGATCAGCTGGCCCCAATATACAGGTAGGCTGGATACACGCGATCCTTCATCAGTTGAATGCTTCGGAAGATGAAATCTATAACTATGGCATGAGCAGTCAAACCGCTATCTTTCAAACTTGAGATGTCGTTAAGCAGAATTTCTACCTCTGCCATTTCTTTTGTGGTTGGTGCCTCTTCCTAACTGTTAAGCTTGGAGTTTCAGCTGCATGTCCTGATTGGGCTGGCAAGGGATTTGGCATGGTTGGTCATGCTAGAACCACTCGGAGTGCCATCCTCTGTTGCTGTCCTTGAGAGGAGATATCTATGTATACTAATTTGCGTCCTCTACGCAGTTCTAGGCTAGCTCCTCCAACTACCTACAGCACTTTGTCTCGGGTGCCGAGCTTGCAGCGGTACAGATACTTCCAAAGACCAAAATAGGGAGCAATCCCAAGAAAAGCTTCGCACAAGTGAATAAAGATTGAAATTTGGAGAATTGAATTGGGATTCAAGTAGGGCAGATCGATGCAATAGAAGTTCAGTAAACCACGGGCAAAAGAACAGAGGGGCAATCCTAAGCCGCGGACAAAGAAAGGGGCAAAAACTAAGGACTCGTGGGTATCTTCTGTGGGGACTTTTTCACCTTCGCAATCTCTCCACCCACCCAACTCCTTGGGCGAAAGAACTCCCATCCTTAGAAGGTGATTTAGATGAGATTCAGAAATGGACGACATACTGGAATGCCAGAAACGGTGATGGGATTGGTCGGTTTTTGTCGTGAGGAAGTCCTTCGCTGGTGTTTCCATGTTCAGCTGATCGTCTTCTTCTTCGGAGCCACAGGCGCGAAGGATTCTGGCGATTGGTTGTATGTTTTGGGACAAGGATTTCGAATCTGGTGACGATGGCGGCGGAGTAAATGCAGTTGTTGAGAATACGGATTCGAGTGGGAGGAACCGTTAGGGTATTGGTCTTCTTTAATACTCGACGGTGTTAAATTGAGGGGTTCTGTTTTCTCTAAGGAAGTTCATGCTGTCAACATCATATCAGTCGGCGCGAAGTCTATCGGACGTGGATTTTCTATGGACCACATGGAATTTAGTCAAACGTCATTTAGTCAGGATAAATTGACTCGGTTATTAGTGACTTGTCGATACTTAGTGGCAGTTATATTCCAGATGCGTCGTTTGGCTCGAGGACTTGCAGTTTTCGTTTGATGGCACGGATTTCAATGCGTAGACAGTTTCTAAGCAGTATGGAAGGGATTGTTCATAGAAAGAGTAGATTTCACTTTGCAAGGACAAATTCATGAGCAAGCTGGAACTTAAAAGCATTCATTAAGAAAGGCAAGATTCATTACAAAGATGGAAATACAGATGCATGAGATTCTTCTACGGTACTACATTGATAATTAAACTAAAGTCCTAGTCTAACAGCCGACACGGCGGCGCTTCTTGGGGGGCAGAGCAGCGTCCTCATCGCTGCTACTGCAATCGTCGTCGTCATCGTCATCGTCGTCATCATCGTCATCATCGTCGTCATCATCCTCCTCCTCCTCGTTACTGTCCTCATCACCAGGGCTACCGAGACCGGGGTGGTTCAGGCCCCGGAGCATTGCCTTCTCCTTCTAGTTGTACTGGTCGGAGTCGGTGTCAGAGTCTTCGCTCATTTCTTCCGATGGCGCCTTCCCTTTGACATCGCTGGGAGGGTCTTCTTCGCTGAGACCGCCAGTAAAGATCTCGTCCTCCGAGTTAGAGAACTCAGGGCGGTTCTTGCGAGGGCCGGCCATGGGGTTCGTTTGAAAAAGAGGTTTGGAGCAGTGGAATCTTATGCGTGTGTAAGGCAATGGAAGTATGATTGATGGATGGGTTCTAGCCTCAGTTTTATAGCAGGAGAGGTGCCGCTTCGGTTTCTGCAAGTCCGCGTATAATGATGGCATTTGGTATTCGGATGCACACGTGTCGGTGATCCATAGACGAGACGAATCAAGAGGGTTGGATCCATGAACGGTTGGGTTTTCAAGGGAAAAGCGTATGCGGTAAAGAAAGGAATGGCTCTTCGTTTTACTGGCAGTTTCCCGATATACACCCAATGGGTGGGGAATTTTTTCTGTAAATTCTTTCTCATTAAGACAAAAGCCTGAAGACTTCAGTCGAGCGGTGTTGAGTCGGGAGAACTCTTTGGACCTTCAATATGATTGTTACTCAAGTCAACTTGAAGCTCGGGGGCTACACCCAATGGGTGCACCTAGTCGGTGCAACCATTGAAACAACGCAGTGATTGATTCGGGAAGAAATGTGTACTTTCAAAATTTTAGAATGTTGGGACCTTCAAGTTGATTGTTACTCAAGTCAAATTAAAGCTCGGGGGCTATACCCATTGGGTGCACCTAGTCGGTGCAACCAATGATTTGAGAAGACAGATGATCTGGAGATGGAATTGTCAAGGGCAGTTGGGTTTTTTTGGATCTTTAATCTGATTAATGCTCAAGTCAGCTTAAAGCTCGGGGGCTACACCCAATGAGTGCACCTAGTTGGTGCAACCATTGGAGAGATATGAAAATTGACTTGGCGAGGCGCTTCACTCGGAGCTCTAGTTGGTTGTGGGAGTCTCGAGTCAATTGACTTCTGAATTGACTCGAGCCTCGGGGGCTTGTGGTGGATAGATATCCCCTGGCTCCGCATGGCGTGGACCTAGGACATGGGCCAACAGTGGGCCAGAGTCGGGTAAGCAGCTAGTTTCATGGGCCGGACGCTTAACTCAGGCCCAAAAACGATCGTGATGGCTTGAGGTTCAAGGCAGCAACGACGTGATCCAAAGAATAAACAGGGAAGCTTGGATTGGATTCAGGTTCCGAGATTTCAGGAGATTGACGAAGATACGATGGAAACTTAGATTCTGTTTGATTTTATGTAATCTGAACCAATTAGGAGATATAGAAGGAACTCGACTTGTAACCCAAGACTCCGTCGGCTTATATATGGCGGATGAGGGAACCCTACAAAAACTTAGTGACTCCCATCGCAATCAACCCTGAACCCTCATTGTAACCTCAAGAACTCGTAGCAATACAACCAACCACAAATAGGACGTAGGGTTTTATGCTCCTCGCGGCCCGAACCTATATAAACCTCTGTGTCTTCATCACTTTTCCGGCAAACTATCGAGTTACGTCGATGCCGCCGAGCCACAAAAGCTCCACGTGACCCGTCCCGTGGTGCACTGCCGATACTAAACCCCGACAAAAGTCTCACACGTAGGGCACTCAAGCTCACTAGGCTGGGCTGGCACACTCTTCAGCCTCTCTATCTCAGTTAAAGCATCAGCTAACTTGGCCTTCTGCTTCTGCAGCTTCTTGGCTACCTTCTCCAACAACCTATCCTGGGCTTTCAACTCATGACTATTTGCCTCCAACATATCAAGAATTTCAGCTTGCTCAGGAGTTACCTCTTCATCGGAGGAGTCGTTGCCGTTGCCCTTGTCGTCCTTGTCCTCAAGCGCCATGGAGCAAAAGGATCTCTGGTGCATCTTGTGCTTGCGCTTGGACTTGGTGGAGATGAAGCAGAGTCCAGCTGGACCGCCTTGGTCCCTCCTCTTGTTCCGCTTGGTGATGATCTCCTCATCGCTTCAGCTTGACGAAGACAAGGAGGAGGAGGATGATCCGCTGCATAGACCACCAAGCTCGGCGAAGAAATCCTTGTCCTGCTTCCGGTTGTCCTTCTGGTAGCTCTTGAAAGCCTTCCTGAAGTTCCTGATCTTGTCGGAGCGGTGCTAGGTGTGGTCGCGCTTGCCGCAGTCGTGCTTGCTGGAGTGGTACTTGTTGGAGTCACGGGAGTGGCTCTTGCCCTTCTTGTAGTAGTCGTTCTGCTTGTTTGGGCATTCGGCGATGAAGTGGCCGACCTCTCCGCACTCGAAGCACTTGGGCCTCTCGCCCCTCTTCTTGCTCATTCGGTTGTCATAGGGGCGCTAAAAGCGGCTAGACACCAGGTAAAGCTCATCATCCCCAAGTGACACCAACTGCTCCTCTGTAACAGACATAAGAGCAGAAAATGAAAAGTTGTGAAGCTGGGGTTAGTAGCAGCCTCACTGGAGGAAGAAGCCAAGGCCAGGCTCTTGGAGCCAATACAAGCGAGAGAATCTCTCAACTTGTAATCCACCTCTGTGGCCTTGAGCTTGCTGTAAAGAGTATCCACTCCAATTGTGTCATAGGCCTCAGACTCGATGATCGAGTTAACCTTGATCTCCCATACCTTCCTGTCCAATGCATACAGCAACTTGACAGCCTACTGATGGTCGGTGTATGGGATCCTCTCAGGGCTGGAGTTGATGCGCAACTTGTTGATGATCGATTGAAAACGACCAAACAAGTCATCGATGGACTCACCAGGATTCTAAACGAAATTCTCATATTCGCGCCTGTAAGTCTCAATGAGACGCCCCTTGATAGTAGCAGTGCCCTCATGGTGTGCACTCAGCAAGGACCAGATCTGATGGGCAGTTTCGAGGTGGCTCACTCTCTCATAATCAACCGGACCAAGTCCTGAGAAGAGAAAGTTAACAGCTTTGGCATTCGCCTCATGTTGAGCCACAATCACTGGGGTAGTACGCTGGGCAACTGGAAGCACCACAAAGTTCACACTCTGAGTAGCATCCCATATGCCCCGGCCCTGGCTAAGCAAGAATGCTCTCATCCTACCCTTCCAATAGGAGTAGCCATCGGAACCAAGGACCGGAATCTTCCCGGAGTGAGTCATAGTCGCTACTGGTTTCTCACCGGTAAAGGTATGAAGAAACCTAACCGGCTCTGATACCAATTGTAGGACCGAGACGTGCGACTAGAGGGGGGTGAATAGGAGCACTTGAAATCTCCAAAAACACAACCCCCAAGAAAGTGCTCTGCAAAGCTCAAGAGAAACTGAACTAGGCACCGTCCACTGAACAGATACGTGCCTACCAGCGCAAGGGTGCCATCCACTGAAAGTATACGCACCAATGCAGGAAAACTCAAAATCCAACTAAGAATGGCACCGAGGCAACATAACTTTGCAAAACCCTCCACACGACACTCACCACACCAAGGTGCGTCTCACTGACTCCCAGCAAGCAAAGAGAATGGTCTTACAATGGAGAATGCAAAAATCCGGAGCAAAAACACAGTGGAAAAACCAAATTGGGAAGAACACAGGAGCCCGCTGGCAGGCCCGGACTGTCCGGTGGCCAACACCGGACTGTCCGGTAGGACCGGACTATCCGGTGCCTGCTGCCGGACTGTCCGGTGGAACGGCCCCCGGACAGCGCTCACGCCGGACTATCCGGTGGGCACTGCCGGACTATCCGGTGGAACCGGACTATCCAGTGGCCTCTGCCGGATTGTCCGGTAGAGTCCCAGACAGAGGGTTTTCCAACCCAAACCAGACCAAAACTTCTCCAATCTTCAAGAAATTTTGCACAGGCGATCTGGGCCCTATTCCAAAGCTTTTCCCAAAAGATCAACACAAAGTGACCACGAAATCAGCGGGAATTTCAGATCTCGTGAAATGGCAATCTTTGGGCAAGAAAGGGGAAAACACAAAGGAGGCTTCCTCGTGGCAATCCTGCAGGATTGAGATGAACTAAGTCATGATCTCTACATCCTGGCAAGTCCAAAACCTTAGCAAAGAAAGGGATTCAAGCTTGGCTAACACAAACACCCAAAAAGCCAAGGATTGAACCCAAAAACCAAAGAGAGAGAGGGAGGAGAAGAACACAAGGTTGCTGCACGAATTTGCTTCGATTAAGTGCCCAAGATAGGTCTAAAGATTCAGCATACAAGCAGAAATTTGTCCCAAGCAACCACCCTCACCTTCCCCCAAGATTAGGAGGCTAAATCCTACTCTAACCTCCCTAACATTGGAGCTCAAGGCTTGAGGACGAAAATCACAAAGCAAAGACTAATCCTAGCAGCCAAGAGAATTTCTAATGACCTGCCTTGGACCTATTTATACCCGAGTGCTGTTTAGACAGTTTTTCACTTAGGTCCCTACAACTAGACAAACCCTAAGGACTCAAACGAAAGATTACAGGATATTTCGGGACGTACGACCATGATGAAGTCTTGATCTTCGTAAGTTCTACGCAATCCTCGGATGTTCTCCACGTGGCCAGTAGTCCAATCCGCGATCCGCCCCCGGTTTTGAAGTCAGAAACTGGGAAACTTTAGGAAGTCTCCGCCTGGGCCGGATTTGGCCCATCTTCTCTATCTTGGTGAGTTGTGGCCCAACTCACCAAGGCTTGGGTAGCTTGGGTGGCGGTTTTGAGCGGAAGTCGCCAAAGCCTCCCTCGCATGCCTTCGTGCCATGCATTCGGGTTGAAGCACCGCGGTAGCGCCCGGCATCCCCTGTCCATCGGGGCCGCCTCGCTGTCCTTCGGAGGACTTACTCCTACCGTCGCCATGCCGCTCCTCCGTGTACCGAACTCCCATGGCCGACAGACGCCGAGCATGCCTCTAGTCCATCGGAGGACTTTCCTCTACCTCCAGTCCCTCGGAGGGCCTCCTGTCCATTGGAGGTCTTGTGCCCAAGTCCTTCTGGGTCTTGCTACAGTTGACAATCACTCATCACACCAGAGGCAATGGAGCCAATCCATTGCCTCTCAGCCTGGAGGATAGAGGAAGTCACAGGAGAGGCAGGAGAGAAGCCATGGGCACCTTGAGTCTAGGGTAAAAATCCACCTCCCCTTCTCACCCCTATGCGCAGGCCGACCCAAGCAAGAAGCCCCAAGGCCTGTTGAACCACCCAGTGCCCAGTTGAACCAAAAACCCATCAGAGGTTGAGATTAGTTGATGCTGGCCCATGGCTGGTTGAGCTGACGTGGAGGGGCCATCAACCAAAAACCAAGGAGTACCTGATTTCAGTTGAAGGGCTTCATATTTGGTTCAACCGCACCATCAACCAACATACTGAACAACAAGATTTTCTCAGGCAATTTTGGGGAGGGTTTTAAAAAACTTTTTAGAAAAATTCAAAGGAGGATGGATCTAAGTGGCCTGCCACAAACAACATTACATAACAATGGCCACAAAACTTAGAGGATCCAATGATCCCAAAAACCAACAATTTATTATCTTCTATTAAGCATTGGTTAACTAGAATTTTACAAATGAAAAACAATTATGTGCAAGGTTTCAAACCACGTTACGGGAATCCAAGATGTTTAATTCACTCCTTAAAGCACAAAACCTTTCTTTGTCAAGGGGTTAGGTGAACATATCAGCTAGTTGATAATCTGTACTCACATGACGAATGGCGATATCTCCTTTTGCTTCTTGGTCTCTTAAGAAATGATGGTGGATGTCTATGTGTTTGGTGCGTGCGTGTTGCACCGGATTGTTAGTAAGCTTAATCGCACTCTCATTGTCACACAAGAGAGGGATCTTGCTATACTCACAACCAAAGTCTCTCAAGGTTTGCCTCATCCATAGTAGTTGAGCACAACAAGCGCCGGCTGCAACATACTTGGCTTTGGCAGTGGATAGTGCAACACTATTTTGTTTCTTAGAGATCCAAGACACCAAAGGCCGACCAAGAAATTGGCAAGTCTCGGTGGTACTCTTTCGATCAACTTTGCAACCGGCATAATCTGAATCGAAATAGCCAAGGATATGGAAAGTGGAGCCCTTGGGATATCATAAGCCAAGGTTTCGTGTATGAACTAAATATCTCAAGATTCTCTTAACAGCCACCAAGTTGCACTCTTTCAGGTTAGCTTGAAATCTTGCACACATGCAAACACTAAGCATAATATCGGGCCTAAATGCACAAAGATATAGCAAGGAACCTATCATTGACCTATAGACTTTTGGTCAACACTTTTACCTTCACCATAGAGGTCGAGATGGCTGTTGGATGCCATGGGAGTCTAGATGGGCTTTGCCTTCTCCATGTCAAACTTCTTGAGTATGTCTTGTGTGTACTTGGTTTGACATAGGAATGTTCCTTCCTTGAGATGCTTGATTTAAAATCCTAGGAAGAACTTTAGCTCACCCATCATGGACATCTCAAACATTTTGGTCATAATCCTACGAAACTCATCACAAAAGGCTTTGTTAGTATTGTTGACGGTCCTAATCTCATGATATCAGCCGTCAATTATCCACCAAATGAAGCGAAACATGTGAAATATTTGGACTAACCCTTACTACTAATGAGTTCCACAAGATGTACATGAAGATTTGGATGCAGGTATCAAAATGTACACAAAATGGATGAAACAAGGCCAAGAAGTGAAGATGGGCTGAAATGGGGAAAAGCCCATGGCCGCCCTCCCATGTCCCATGGTCGGCCGGCCAAGTGGCATGGCTGCCCGACCACCTGCCAGGTCGCCCGACCATGTGGCATGGTCGGCCAACCACCCCTTCGAGTCGGTTTGCCCCCACTACACTCCTACATGCAAAGAAACACAAGGCAATGTCAATCCAACTATTATATCAAGTATCCAAAGAATCCAAGGGCCGAAAGACCATTAAAACATGGATTGGTGATGTCACAAGTCCAAGGGAAGTGTCATGCAGCGAATCAGGAGTAGACACCTGACCACCCGACCATTTCGCATGGCCATCTGACCACTCAAGTTACTAATTTTACACGTGCATCAACCGCCAACCGACGTGGGGAAACAATTTCAGCTGAAGGATGGGCCAAGTCGGTTCATCGGATGGTCGCCCGACCACCCCTCATGGTTAGTCAGCCATCTCTCTTGGTCGCCCGGCCACCGCCTCACCTTCCACACCGACCTTTGCCCCCTACAAATACCCCCTTCACATGTATAGGCTATAAATAGGCCCCGAGACCTCATTTGCAAAGTGTGGAGTTGAGTTCAAGTTCTATCTTAGAGTGCTACACTATTCCCTTAGTAGTTAAGATAGTCCTGGGAGTTAGAGTTGAGTCGAGCTTTGCCTCGGAGTCTCTGAAGTTATCTTCGAGTCTGTGGTAACGCTCTGTATCTTTTGGATTCAGATTATCTTCAATATAATTTCAGTTATATTTTACTCAAAGTTCTATCTCCTGCGAGTGTGGTGTACCTTTCTTTGCATACTTGCTAGGCACAGGTTGTGTTTAACTTTGTTATTCAATTCTTGTTATTCTTGCTGGTGCTATAACTCAACCCTAGACTTAGACGCTAGGCTCTGGCTAGACCCTCTCCTCTGATCAAGGATGGTCTATCGTTGTTCAAGACATAGCGTGCCATTCTCTCCATGCAGCTTTGCTTGGTAGCCCCACTTGGTGATAGCATGTGGTGTGCCTGTGTAGTCGAAGCCCATCGTTCGGGAGGCCCGTAGGTGTTAGCTAGACTCTCCTTCGGGACCAACTATCTACCCTTGGTACCCTCGACACTATAGAATTTCGCTTGACGCAAAACCCTGACATGTTAATTGAGTTTCTTAATTAGGCACGGATAACCTTTGCAGCCGATTAGAAATAGAGTTTGGTGACTTTATCTCACTCGTTGTCCTCCCAGGCAACTATACCTTTCTATGGATATCTTTGATAGGCTTATCATCCCACCATACACCTATCTTTGTCATGTTTACCCCTGTTACTACCAGTTGGTATAATTTATCTAAGTTTACAGTTATTTTGACTTGATTATATTCAATTACACTCTCTCGCCTGCCGCTTCCCTGTGAAAATTTACGATACTCAGAATACTCTGAGTGAAAGGCTACAGCGGTCTCCGTGCGCTTGCAGAGTAAAACCTATTAAGGCTAAGAGACACCAACAAGTACTACTAAATATAATGTCATTGGCATATATTTGGCACACAAACATATCATTATCGAATTTACGAGTGAAGAGTGTACAATCGACTTTCCCAATTTCAAAGCCATTTTTCAAGAGAAATTCCTTAAGGCATTTATACCATGCTCTAGGAGCTTGCTTAAGCCCATAGAGTGCCTTTTGGAGCTTGTAGACGTGGTTCGGCTTCTTTGGATCTTCAAAGCCCGGTGGTTGCTCCACATACAAAAACTCTTGGATTGACCCATTGAGGAAGGCACTCTTGACATCCATTTGGTAAAGTCTGAAGTTATGGTGGGTGGCAAAAGCTATAAGGATCCAAATTGACTCAAACCTTGCCACTAGTGCTCCAAAGTTCAACCCTTCCACTCGGGTGAATCCTCGAGCAACCAACCGTGCCTTGTTTCTTGTCACCACGCCGCTCTCATCTTGTTTGTTGTGAAAGACCCATTTGGTTCCAATCACATTTTGATTGGGTCTTTCTACCAAGGACCATACTTCATTCTGAGTGAAGTTGTTTACCTCTTCTTACATGGCCATGACCCAATCCAGGCCCTCCAAAGCTTGCTCCACCCTAAGAGGCTTCAAAGAGGAAACAAACGAGTAATATTCACAAAAACTTGCTAAACGTGAACGAGTAGTTACCCCTCTCCGGATGCTTCCTAGGATGTTGTCCACGGGATGATCTCTTTGCACCATTTGGTGTATATGAGGATGAGGTACAAGCTATTGACATTTTATTTGCCCATCATCTTTATGCACTTGATCTTCATTTTCTTGCTCTTCGCGACCATGTTCTTCTAGTTGAGCAATTGAAAAGTGATCATTTTAATCTTGATCTTGCTCTTGTGGTGCATCTCTTGGAGGTGCGAAATATCCAATTATGGATGTTTGATCTTCCACTTGTGGAACCTCTCTACTTGGTCCTGCTGCTTCCCCTTGCTCAAAGCATGGGAGAACATTTGGCATCACCACTCGAGCTTGATCAACTTGTTCATCTTCCTTCTCTTGAGGCTTTACTTCTCCAATTGCCAACTTCTTTGTTGCTGCACATGGGAACATTTTCATCCAAATTCCCTTGTGAGCCATTAGTTTCATCAAATGTCACATCTACCGCAATCTCAACTAAACCGGAGTTTCTGTTGAAGATGCGGTATCCATGAGCATTTGAGGCATAACCAAGTAGAAAACCTTCATCTACCTTAGGTGCAAACTTTGAGCTTTTGGTTTTCTTGTTAAGTATGAAACACTTACAACCAAAGAACCAAAAGTAGTGCACCTTAGGTTTGTTACCGGTTAATAGCTCATATGATGTCTTCTTGTAGATCTTATGAAGGTAGAGACAGTTGATTGCATGGAACACGGTGTTGACGGCTTCAGCCCAAAAATTGTCGGGTGTCATGTACACATCAAGCAGGTCCATGCAGCTTCAATGAGTATTCGGTTTTTCCATTCCACCACGCCATTTTTGCTGCGGTGTGTGTTGACACTCGTTATATACTAAAATTATGGATCATTTTCATATGATTTTATATCTTTTTCAGAGTCAATCTTATCATTTACTCTTATTTTACTAACAAATAACCCCGTTATCGAGAATGCTCTTTGTTTTTGTGCATTATTTATTTTTGCAGGAAAATAGGGAATAATTGAGGATATTTGAGAATTTCTCAAAGAAAGGATTTATGCTATGGGGAAGCTCTAGAGAAAGGACTAATTGAAAGCCCAATTGAGGAAGAAGCCCAACAAGATAAGGATTGCTCGAAGGACTAAATCCAGAAATCTTCTCGAAATTCATTACAGCAGCAGCTTGTGGGCCCAATTTGGAGACCTTAATGACTTCAAATGGAGAAAGTTTGAATACCAAAATTGTAGATCTCTTCGAGCTCTACAATTTAGAGTCCGAGTTTCCATTAATTGGACTCCAGATGAGTAAGTTATGGTCAAAATACCAAAGGCTACAGAATATGGAAGGATTATTTCGGGAAGGATCAAAATGATGACTTCATCTCCAAGCAAGGAAGGATATGGACGACCGGGACTCTTCTAGAGGCATGGATATACATGGAAATAGATCTTTTAATTGTTTTAGGACTCTTAGAACCGACCTATTAGATTCCATGTATAGGGTTCCCTCCGAGGTATAAATATAGAGCCTCCCAAGGGGAGAGGGGAGAGCACCACTGCATTATTCATTACAAGTCGAGAGTCTAGGGCAGAGGTCGGGGGCGAGAAGTGTTCAACTCGGCGAGAAGTACATCTCGGCGAAAGGAGGAAGCAAGAGGAGGCAGGAAGCCGGCCTGGTCGGCCGACCCCTAGGGGTCTGGTCGGCCGACCAGGCGCTTCTCGAGGAGGCCTCGAGTTCATCTTTCGACATGTTCTTCGTCGAGTTCATCCCGACGACTATGCTTCAAAGTTTACGATGTATCTCGAGTAATTCCTTGTACTTTCTTCGACGCTATGATGAAACCTTGTTATTCGATCAATAAAGGTTGTCTTTTAGACTTAGCTTGTTGTTTATACATGACTTATGATCCATATCTTTGCAATGCTTAATTCCAACATGGTTTTTCGGCTGAATTAAATGTTTTCATGTTCTTTTAGTAGATCCTTTTACTTTAATTAGTTGATTGAATCTGCTCATGCTTAGAGATGGTTAGGGTTTGCTAGTTCGTCGATTACCTGGTTACTAGTGACAGTAGAGCCCGGGGAAAGGTTCGAGTAGATCCTTGACATTCATGATCATGTTTATTCTATGCTTATGATTAGATCTAGTTTCAAGGTTGTTCTTAGTATGAAGGATGTTTGTCTCATATCTCTTGTGGATCCTTTTGCCATGTTAAACCTATCGTTTCCACATTTTTAGCATAAGCCTGGTTCTATCGTTTTATGCTATAGTTTAAACCCTGTTTAGAACATATTTAGTTTATAAGGTAAGATATAATTAGAGTAGTCTTAATCATCTCTTAAAGCTTGCTTTAGATCTATTAGAATTAGTTAGTAATTCAGTTAATATTAGATAGATAGTTTCTTAAACATAATTATTCCCGGATTGACAAAACCCAAGATACTCATCCTAGGAAAAAGCTACCGCGATACTGTGCGCTTGCAGTATAAGGATTGGCATGCTTAAGTGCTGTCAACAAGCTTTTCTGGTGCCGTTGCCGGGGAACAATAGTTATCGTTTAAGTTATTATAAATCTTTTATTAACTTTGTTACTACTAGTTTTGATAATTAGTTTATTTGTTAATTGTGTGTTAAATCTCGTTTTACTAGGTTGCTTATAATTTCTTTAGTGTTTTAATCTTTATTTTAAATTCAGTTTAGATTAATCTCAGTTTTTAATTGCTTAGCTTAATTCAGTCTTGATTTTAAGTTTATTAGTTTTTACTAATCCAACAATTTTGCTGTCATAGATTTTTCGTTTTGTATTTTTGTTTTTGAAATTAGTTTAAGTTATGACTCCAATGTCTGGAGAATGGGAGCTCTTGACACTTGGAGAACGCTTAACTCCAAAAGCCGTAGACCTCAAGTTTCAAGAATCCTACAAAAAGCCGGAATCAGGATCATACGAGCTAAAGCCAGGAATCATCCGGATTGCTGCTGCAGATGCATTCAGTGGAGAAGATGACGAATAATCCGTACAAGCACCTGGAGAAGCTCAAACGAGTGTGCCACACTTTCTATCAAGAAGGAGTCCCAGTGGAGTGGGTTAAGTGGAATCTCTTTCCATTTACTCTTGTGGACAAAGCCAACAAGTGGTATCAAGCTTGCCTCGATTGAAGCTAAAGGAGATTGGGAAATTCTTGAGCAGAAATTTCTCGCAAGATTCTTCTCGCCACTGAAGGTGTACCAGCTGAGGAAGCAGATTTTCCACTTCGAGCAAAGATGGAATGAAGACATCGACGAAGCCTGGGAGAGACTCGATGACATGCTTACACAAGGACCACTACTTGGGATAACGCCAGATGTACACATTCACACTTTCTACTATGGTCTGACGTCACAAGCCTTCGAAAAGGTGAACATTACCGTTGGAGGATCATTGTTGAGCAAGACATTGAGTGAAGCTAGCAAGATTCTATCGGACATCTGCATGGCATGCAAATACAACAGGGATAGAAAGGACAACGGAGTGAAAGAGCCAAGAGACCATATGGCCTCTACACCTGCTGTTTTTAAAGACCAACCACCTGCCAAAAAGACTACAGCATCATATGCCTCTGATGAGGAGGATTTTGGAACTTTTGCACCTCAAGAGGAGACCAAGAGTGACTACAGAAGTCTTGCAAGTGCAAAGTCTTTGACGGAGTTCGAGAAGGTGAGCTGGATGCCAATGGAATTTGGAGATACACTCAAGTGTGCAGGACCACTCCCAGCAGAAGACTTAGTGGAAGAAGAAGAGCTGTTGCCACCAGAAGTTCCACTAAGGAAAAGTGACGACGGTCAAGATACAGGGGAGAATGATGCAGAAATTATTCCAAGAAGAAGAGCTGGATGGTGACTTTGTCTCTGAAGTGAAGCAAGTAATAGGGATCAAGCCAGAGTCATCACTCACTGAAGAAGTTGTCATTCAGCTACCAGCCGATGAATCTTTAACTAGAATTTCTTGCTCCATCAACAACAAAGTCTTCAACAACATTTGCTGCGCCATGGAAGCCCAGGTAAGTGCAATGAGCTATGAAGTTTATTCTAAATTATGTGATAAACCATGTTTAATTTCCACTAATCTTAGAATTAAACTTGCTAGTAATGAAGTAATTACACCTGTAGGCTTAATAAAAGATGTTGAAGTTAACGTTGCTGGAAAAGTGATACCAACTGATTTTCATGTCATTAATGTTTATGATGATAATATTAAATTAAGTTTTGGTAGACCTTTTCTTAAATTAGTTAATGACGTAGTTAATAATGAAAAAGGAAAAGTCATGATTAAAATAAATGGATTAAAATATGACTTTGATTTCTTACTGGCATCTAAAGTGCCTATTAATCTCACTCTCGATATAGAGGAGATAGAGAGTATCAACTACATTAATGCTTTTAGAGAACCTTTAAATCTAGTTTTAGAGGGAGAAGATGAGGGATTCTTCTCTGAAGAAGCAACTGAAGCTACTAATCAACTAGAACAAAACATAGAGGAAGCCACTAAAAAAGATCACTTCCCTTTACCTTTTATAGATGAGATGTTAGAGAGACTTGCTAAAAAAACCCATTTTTGTTATTTAGACGGATTTTCTGGTTTCTTTCAAATCCCTATTCATCCAGACGATCAACACAAGACTACCTTCACTTGTCCATATGAAACTTTTGCCTATAGGAGAATGCCTTTTGGTCTTTGTAATGCACCTGCTTCATTTCCAAAGGTGTATGATGGCTATATTCTCTGATTTCATTGAAGATATCGTGGAAGTTTTTATGGACGAATTTCTCAGTTCATGGCACGAGTTTTGACCATTGCCTAAGGAATTTAGAGAAGGTGTTAAAGAGGTGTGAAGAGGTCAACTTGGTGCTAAACTGGGAAAAGTGTCATTTCATGGTTAGAAGAGGGCTTGTGTTGGGACATATCATTTCTGAGAAAGGAATTGAAGTAGATAAAGCCAAAATAGAAACAGTAGAGAAATTACCACCACCTACTGATATTAAATCTTTAAGAAGCTTTCTCGGTCATGCTGGATTTTATAGGAAATTCATAAAAGATTTTTCTAAAATAGCTAAACCACTCACTTACTTGCTTCAAAAGGATATTCCTTTTGATTTCACTGAGGAATGTAAGGTTGCTTTCAGAAAAATTAAGGAATTACTTATTAGTGCACCTATCATTCAACCACCAGACTGGAATCTACCTTTTGAAATCATGTATGATGCAAGTGACTATGCAGTAGGAGCTATGCTGGGGCAAAGAAAGGACGGAAAAGTACATGCCATTTAGTATGCCAGCAAAACTCTTAATGAAGCTCAAGTGAATTATGCTACTACAGAAAAGGAATTGTTAGCAGTAATTTTTGCCTTTGAGAAATTTAGATCTTATATAGTTAATTCAAAGGTCATAGTATACACTGACCATGCTGCTATCAAATACCTTCTCACTAAAAAAGATGCTAAACCTCGTTTAATTAGATGGATTCTTATGTTACAAGAATTTGATGTAGAAATTAGAGACAAGAAGGGAGTGGAGAATGTAGTGGCAGATCATTTATCTAGGATGAACCATGACAAGGGCGGTCCACCAATAGAAGATGCGTTAAGAGACGATACCCTTTATGCAGTCTTAGATAAAGATTCATGGATCATAGATGTTATAAGAGCCATTAAAAAGGAGCCACTTACTCATCTTAACTATAATTCCAAAAGAAAAGTCCTAGCCGAAGCTAAAAAGTTTTATTGGAATGCCCCTTACCCATATAGGTTTCGATCTGATGGAGTCCTTAGGAGATGCCTCCCTGTAGAGGAAAGAGAAGAGATTCGTAGAAAATGCCACACTGCAGAATATGGAGGACATCATGGACATTTCAGAACTCAAGCTAAGATATGGGGGAGTGGGTTTTATTGGCTAGGAATGCATGAAGATGCAAGGAAGTTTGTTGCTTCTTGTCTAGAGTGTCAAAGGAACCGGAAATGTCACGTCTAGAAATTCAATGCCTCTCACTTATAATTTGCAAATTGATTTATTTGATGTTTAGGGAATGGATTTTATGGGTCCATTTGAAAATTCACATGGTTATGAGTACATTTTGGGGACTAGTGGATTATGTCTCAAAATGGGTAGAAGCTTTACCATGTAAAAAAGCGACTACACAGGAGTCCATAGAAATGATTAAAAATAATATCTTTCCAAGATATGGAGTCCCTAGAGTCATCATTTCTGATGGAGGATCGCATTTTATTGGTAAAGAGTTTACTAATTACCTAGATAAAATGGGAATTGAGCATAGGGTCTCCACAGCCTATCACCCACAAATAAATGGCCAAGCCGAAACATCAAATAAACAATTAAAAGAAATTCTTAAAAAAACAGTAATTAAAGGAGGTAAGAATTGGTCAAATGAGCTTAGCGATGCTCTTTGGGAATATAGGACTGCGTTTAAAGCTCCTATAGGGATGACACCTTATCAATTAGTTTATGGAAAGACTTGTCATTTGCCAGTTGAGATTGAGCATAAAGCTTATTGGCCAATTAAGGAGCTAAATTTAGATTTAGATGCCTGCTCTAGTCAAAAGAAGGATTCGGCTAAGTACCCTGGATGAGGCAAGATTGCAGGCTTATCATAATGCAACTATTTATAAAGAAAGGGTTAAAAGATGGTTTGATAAAAGAATCCTGAAGAAATATTTTAAGCAAGGTGACAAGGTTCTGCTTTTTAATTCAAGGTTTAAATTATTTGGAAAAGGAAAGTTACAAAGCAAATGGGATGGACCTTATATTGTTCATGATGTGTCGCCTGCCGGAGCAGTTACTATTATGGATTTAGAGGGAAACAAGTTTATGGTAAATGGTCAAAGGCTAAAGGTGTTCCATGAAGGAGATAAATTTGAAGTCAATTATATTGACACATATGAATTCAAGGAGGTTAGGATGCATTACCATGGCGTTAGTCCCTAGTTTTCCATAAATTTTCCTACCTTTGTATGTATATAGTTACGTTTAATTTCAGTTTTTATAAAAATTGAGATCTAGATTTATTTTTAATTAGGAAATAAGGTTGCCGACAAAACTTGGAGGCTTTTCGAGTCAGAAAAGGCCCTAGGTCGGCCGAGCCCATGGGCATTAGTCGGCCGACCAGGGGGGTTTCCGAGGCGGTTTGCTTCTAGGTTTTGCCAGCAGAGTCCGCATAGTATACCAAGTGTATTTAGGGAAGAGTTCGGAACGGAATCGGTGTTTAGTTTCCAAATTTCGTCAAACTCCAGAGTATAAAACCACGGGTAAGCCATAGACCTGAGACATCAAACTCAAAACACATCCAGACCTAGCCACGACGTTTTCTGAAGCGATGGAGATGCAACTCGTGAAGAAGGAGGCCGAGGCACCAGAAGAGGGGTCCTGGTCGGCCGACCAGGAGGGTTCTAGTCCGGCCGACCAGCCCTGTTCGCTGGGCTTTCCGCCACAATTTTTCGCATATGGTCTTCGACGATGAAGATGAAGAGGCGAGGGTACGTGGATTGGCCGGAAAGCGGGAGGTCTCGAAGCATATGGCCAACCTTTCGATCAAACCAAGGCAGATGAAGGTCAGGAGATCCAGAAGAATTGAAGAGATGCATAGGTTGAACTATCGAGAAAGTCCTACCCGTTCCGAAGGTACTATTTACTCAAGTGAGGATCGGTCTATGAGCCATAGCCATGGTCAGGAATCAGAGACTGAGGAGGTAAACTCCATTGCTATTGTTCCTAGTTTCAATACTTATCATGTTGGAGTAGAGGATGGAGTAGATTGTTGCCCGACTTGTAGAGAGGCTATCTATTTCAACAACAAGAAGACTGAGGACATCCTTGATGTAATCGATGATTTAGAGGAAAGGCTTCAAAAGAAGATAGAAAATACCAGGGATAGAGTTAACGATTTTGTTAACAACCTTAAGCGGCAAGTGAACCACCTCCAAAGAATCTGTGGGAATCAAAGACGTATCCTTAACGATATTTGGGGCCGTATGGAAGGAAGAAACTATCAACCAGATGACACTTGGGATGGACCAGAAGAATATTCACCGACGCCCAATTACTTTCCCGGTGAAGATCCCCTCGATGCATCAGTGGATGAGACTCACTGGTATTCTAGTGATTAGGAGTATGCTTAGTTTAAGTGTGGGGATATTAGAGATTCCCCATTAGTTAGGAAGTCTAAATTAGAGTTTTTAGAGTCAGTATAAGAGTCAGTGTTTTCTTTAAAAAGAGTCTATGTAGACAGTCTTTTATATTAATAAAGTGTGTGATTGAATAAATTACTTTACTTTATTTAAGTTTATTCTTTATTTTTGCTTTGATGATTAATCTTGTTTAAGAATTTTATGATTTGATTAATATGGTGATTACTAGATTGATTAAAATTGCATAACCCATATCTTTATTAAAGGATGATGTTTTATAGCTTTGCCAAGGTTTTAATAAGAAAATATCAGAGGAGTATTATCTTTTCGTTAAAATTTATTTTTCTTTTTGATCAAGAATTACATCCCTATGTTAAGAGAGAGCTAAAATTCCTAAGTAGAGCTTAGAATTAAAACCAGTTTAAAAAGCGAGTTGTCTTATTTGAGTTTGGTTAAGTTTGATTCCTTTAGATATTTTGATCACTTAGAATTGTCTTGGTCATCTACTTTCATCTTTTTGCTAGCCTTTATATATTCAATTGCTTACAATAATAGAGCAATTTCTTTAATCCTGTTAGCCCATTTTATCTCATTACTCTATCTTGACTTATATAGAGTAAAGTTTTTGCTCAAATACTCAATGTTCCATGAAAAGCAATTTGTCCAAAAAGGTGGTAAAAAGGGGAAGTGGCGCCATATACAGGTTAAAAAAGAGAGAGAGGAGAGAGAGAAAGAGAGGAAGATGGCACCCAGAAAAAGAAAAGAGGGAGAAAAAAATGGCCATGTGGTCGACTATTAAAAAGGTAGAATTAGGAAAAGGAGAAAGGGGAGAAAAGAAAGAAAGAAAAAAAATAGTAGAATTAGGAAAGTTGAAGGAGTAAAGAAAGTTTTATTATCTTATTAAATAATGAGCAAAAACTATTACTTTTCCAAACCATGTGCAAATTTCCGGAAATAATTCCACTCCAATTGTTGTTGCACATGTCCACTATCTATATCTGCTTTTTCCTTGTCCTTACTTATCCTTACTTATATTTTCTTACTTTTTCGATGACCAAGGTAGTTTAAAAGTTGATTGAATAATTTCTAGGGAGATACCTTAGCTAGACAATAGAATAAACAGCTTTGCTAAGCCTTTACCAAGCTCCACTTAAACTCTTGTGAGATGAGAGAAGAAGAGTAATTTTATAGTATTAGCCACTTATAAGAGTGCCTTTTTCAGAGCTTAATATTTAGGGATATAGTAATTTCTTGATCTTTGAAAAATATTTTTCTTTAAAAAAACCCTCTTTGATAATTCCAAAAAGAAACTTTGGCATTGTTATGATTCATTTGATCTTAATAATTCTTTGAGGGGATCTATGTGCATAGAAGCTAATCTGAAAAGATCCATGTTATGATTTGAATGATTTCTAAGGCATGATTATCTCTGAAAGGTAACTATTTAGAATTTACTTAAACATAGTTAAAGTTCTTTTATCGATCTTTTTGCTCGAGGATTAGCAAGATGTAAGTGTGGGGATATTGTTGACACTCGTTATATACTAAAATTATGGATCATTTTCATATGATTTTATATCTTTTCGAGAGTCAATCTTATCATTTACTCTTATTTTACTAACAAATAATCCCGTTTTCGAGAATGCTCTTTGTTTTTGTGCAATATTTATTTTTGCTGGAAAATAGAGAATAATTGAGGATATTTGAGAATTTCTCGAAGAAATGATTTATGCTATGGGAAAGCTCAGGAGAAAGGACTAATTGAAAGCCCAATTGAGGAAGAAGCCCAACAAGAAAAGAGTCTTAAAAAGATAAGGATTGTTTGAAGGACTAAATCCTGAAATCTTCTCGAAATTCATTATAGCAGCAGCTTGTGGGCCCAATTTGGAGACCTTAACGACTTCAAATGGAGAAAGTTTGAATACCAAAATTGTAGATCTCTTCGAGCTCTACAATTTAGAGTCCGAGTTTCCATTAATTGGACTCCAGATGAGTAAGTTATGGTCGAAATACCAAAGGCTACAGAATATGAAAGGATTATTTCGGGAAGGATCAAAACGATGACTTCATCTCCAAGCAAGGAAGGATATGGACGACCGGGACTCTTCTAGGGGTTCTGGTCGGCCGACCAAGGCGCTTCCCGAGGAGGCCTCGAGTTCATCTTTCGACATGTTCTTCGTCGAGTTCATCCCGACGACTATGCTTCAAAGTTTACGATGTATCTCGAGTAATTCCTTGTACTTTCTTCGACACTATGATGAAACCTTGTTATTCGATCAATAAATAAAGGTTGTCTTTTAGACTTAGCTTGTTGTTTATACATGACTTATGATCCATATCTTTGCAATGCTTAATTCCAACATGGCTTTTCGGCCGAATTAAACGTTTTCATGTTCTTTTTGTAGATCCTTTTACTTTAATTAGTTGATTGAATCTACTCATGCTTAGAGATGGTTAGGGTTTGCTAGTTCGTCGATTACCTGGTTACTAGTGACAGTAGAGCCCGGGGAAAGGTTCGAGTAGATCCTTGACATTCATGATCATGTTTATTCTATGCTTATGATTAGATCTAGTTTCAAGGTTGTTCTTAGTATGAAGGATGTTTGTCTCATATCTCTTGTGGATCCTTTTGCCTTGTTAAACCAATCGTTTCTACGTTTTTAGCATAAGCCTAGTTCTATCATTTTATGCTATAGTTTAAACCCTGTTTAGAACATATTTAGTTTATTAAGTAAGATATAATTAGAGTAGTCTTAATCATCTCTTAAAGCTTGCTTTAGATCTATTAGAATTAGTTAGTAATTCAGTTAATATTAGATAGATAGTTTCTTAAACATAATTATTCCCGGATTGACAAAAACCAAGATACTCATCCTGGGGAAAAGCTACCGCGATACTATTCGCTTGCAGTATAAGGATTGGCATGCTTAAGTCCTGTCAAGAATGTGTAAGGAACCAAAAACTCATGCTTGATGCCTTCCTCATCTAGATACTCTTCAACATAGGTGTTCTTGAATTCTTTGTCGTTGTCGCTTCTTACTTTCTTAATCTTCACTTCATACTCATTTTGTGCTCTTCTTATGAACTTCTTGAGCACATCTTGAGTTTCACCTTTATCACTCAAAAAGAATACCTGAGTGAAACGGGAATAATCATCAACAATTACCAAACCATATTTGTTACCGTCAATGCTTATGTAGGACACCGGACCAAACAAGTCCATGTGTAGCAACTCCAATGGCCTCGATGTTGTGATGTTATTCTTGGCGGGATGAGGCGCACCAACTTATTTTCCAGCTTGACATGCACTATAAACTTTATCTTTCTCAAAAGAAACATTGGTCAGTCCAAGAATATACTCATCCTTTTGAAGTTTGGCCAAGTACCTCAAGCCAACATGGGATAACCGGTGATGCCAAAGCCACCCCTTATCAGATTTTGCCACTAAACAAGTCTCGGGCGTTACTCTAGTTGTTGTGAAATCAACAAGATAGAGCTTGCCCTTCAAACGACCCGTAGAAGCAATAGAGGAATCCTCTCTTCTAAGGATTTGCACACCCTCATCCATAAAGAGACAATTGAAACCTTTCTCACATAATTGTGATATGGACAACAAATTGTAACTCAACGAATCAACAAGCAATACATTAGAAATTAGAAATTGATTGATCATGGGAAATAGGAATGTTACCAACACCAATTACTTCCCCCTTGCCACTATAACCAAACATGATCTCTTGTGACTCATTGGTGACTTGCAAGGAGGTGAACATGTCTCTCTCTCCGATCATATGATTTGTGCATCCACTATCAAGCACCCAACTTGACCCACCTGGAGAAGTAGGCCTACAAAACAAATTAAGCTTTGTATTTAGGTACCCAAAAATATTTGGGTCCTTGAGGGTTAGTGATAAGAGCCTTGGGTACCCATACACTCCTTCTCATGAGTTGCTTCTTATTGTAGGCACCCACATACTTCACAACCATCTTACCATTTTCCCAAACCACCATGTAATCACACAAGTAAGACCTAGAGATAGGAGTTTCGGTCTTTGTTTTACTTGTGGACTTCTCTTGCTTCTTGGTCTCCCTTGGTTGAGTTGGTGATGTATGTATCACTTCCAACATATCAAACAAGGTTATGGACTTCAAGAACTTAGGTGCATCTCCCTTCCAACCCATGTTGTGATTCACAACTTGAGGGTTGACCTTGTGATAGTTGAATCCAATTCCTTTTTCTTCGTGGGCTCAATCTTAGGTTCTTTCTTTCTTTACCCATCATTGTTGGATTTCTTACCCTCTTTCTTTCCCAACTCAATATGTTTTACCTTTTCTTCCAAGATTCCTACCTTCTCAAGGTTAGTAGCACAAGCATTCATATAATGATTATAACATTTTGTACAGCCATTGCTTGTGGACGCACTAGAATCAAGGGGAACCGAAGAGGATGTGGAAGTGGTGTTCCAAAGTGTGTCAAATTGTACTTCAAGTTCTTTGTATTGAACTTCCAAACTTGAAATGTTTTGTTGAAGTACATCTTTGGCACCTTTTAGCTCATCCATGGAAGATTTAGCTTTCACAAGCTCAACATCTTTTTCTTCCATGGCGGCTTTGGATAGGGAGAGTTCCTGAGTCAATGTCTCGACTTTCTCATTCTCTTTGGTCAATGTTCCTCGTAGCTCAAGGTTTCTCTCCTTTTTAAGGATGAGCAAGTCCTCTTGATTTAAAATAGTCATTTTTATCTTTTCTAGTTTTTCCGTAAGCTTGGTTATTATGTTATATGCTTTTTCTCCAAATTCTTTTATCAATTTATCCTTAACACTAAGTTCATTATGCTCAAATGACAAAGTAGTTTTAGAATTCACCTTAGCTCCCTTTGCCATGAGAGAAGTAGGAGTGTTATCATATTCATCATTGGAGAGGTTGGTGAAGAGGCGTAGTGAGGATGATGGATTTTGTATTGCGATGCTAGACACCTTCTCATCCTTGGAGCCCAAACTCTCTTCTTTGGAGTTCCATGGCTCTCCTACGTGAGCTTCACCTCTTTTGGACTTCTTGTGATAGCTCTTGCTCTTCTCACCTCTCTGTACTTATCTCTCTTGTGCTCCTTCTTGAACTCATTTCCTTCTTGGCCCTTGCTTTGACACTCCGCAATGAAATGGCCCGACTTGCCACACTTATAGCATGGCCTCCTCTTGCCCTTACAGTGGTATTTGTCACCACCTCTCACCATCTTCCTAAAACTCTTAATGAACATAGCAATATTTTCTTCATCATCTTCACTTGTGCTTTCTTCATCACTTCATGATTCTTCAACAGTCTTCTTATGTTTGCATAATGATGAGTACTCACACTCATCATCCTTTTGATACTTAGTGTTGTTGTTTTTCCTTGTGGCAAGAGCATTGACTTCTCTAATTTGTTTGTCGTCTGCTTCATCTTCGGTTTTATGTTGTTGGAGCTTGGCATAGAGATGGTGTGGCTTCATGTGCTCATAGTCATCTCTATCTTTTATTATCTTTGCAAGGTTCTTGTCTTTTACTTGATACTGCTCTCATGAGCAACCTTGTGAATTTGTTGTCATCTTTCCACACCTTGCTTCCTAGAGCTCTTATTTTGTTGACCAAGGTCATGTGTCTATCAAATAAGGACTTGAGGCACTCATCTCTTTTCATGGAAAAGTGTGATAATTGTTCCTCTAACACTTCTATTCTTTGCCTTCATGACTTGCTATCACCTTCATGTGACATCTTGATAGTGTCCCAAATCAGCTTGGCATCATTAAGTCCTTCTACCCTCCGATACTCTTCTCCTTCCAGTCCTAGGAGAATGCTTACGGCTTGAGCATTGTGATGCATGTCTTGCACCATCTCGGGAGTCATCTCTTTATCTTCCTTGGGCTTGTAAATACCTACATTCACAACTTCCCAAAGACTCGGATTGACTACAAACACGTAAAATTGCATCTTGTTGGACCACTCAACATAGTTCAACTCACTTAGAGTAGGAACTTTTCCGAGTGGAGTTGAAGAGAAAGTAGGTGCAGTTAAGCGAGAATAATCAAATGAAACATGATGATACTCTTTTTCTTTGTCCTTTTTGGACTCGGCTTTGGAGTCGGATGAAGATGCTTGATTGACTTGTAGCTTCTTCATCATTTCATTAACCATGCTCTCCAAGGTACTCTCATTGATGTTGTACACATTCTTCTTCTTTCTTTCTTCTTCTTCTTCTTCCAAGGCTTTCTTCCTTGTTGCCTCTTCATCGGCCTTCTTCTTCTCTTCTTTTTCTTTCTTGGCCGCATCCTCTAACTCTTTCATCTTTTTGAATAGCTTGGCCAACTCCATAGCGGTTTCCTTGGTCGCAGGATCGAGATTTTCGTCATCGGCGTTGTCGAGCAGCTCTTGAGATAGGTGCTCGCTACCTTCACCACCGGTTGTAGTTCCCTTATCTTCCACGATCTTTTCCTCACGCGGTTAAGCACTAATCACGAGGATTAGGATCTAATACCAGTTGAAAGTAGCCTAGAGGGGGGTGAATAGGCTAACATGAAGTTTCTTACACAAATGATCCAAATAAATTAGTACAACAAGTTGAACTAGTCCAATGTTGGTCAACTAGCACAAGGCTGGTTCAACTGCAGTGGACTGGTTCAACCAAAGCTGAAACAAAGAACTGAATTGATCTCTCAAACTGTGCAAGCAAAGATGATTTCATTTGATTCCTAAGCTTCCTTACAGCTAGAGCTTACAAATCTGAGAGGGGCTCACCACCAAACCTGCACACGAAGTAGATCAGGACAAATCTTGCAACACAAGAGTATGAGCACAAAGAACGAACAAGAACAACAAGCAAGCACAAAGGGACAAGGATTTAATCTGAGGTTCGGTCACACCCAAAGGTGCCCTACTTCCCCGTTGAGGCACCCACAAAAAGTCGGGTCTCTTTCAACCATAATCCTCCCCTCACCAACCATAAACGTACGATGAGGTCACTTACTATGATGCTCACACAAGCTGGGGTAATACAAACTTCGTTTGGCACCACTACACAAGAGGGGATGAAGCCCAAGGCGACTGCCTAGCCGTCTAGGAACTCAGGTTCCAAGAGTAACAAATCACCAAGTGCTGCTCAAGGTGTCACCAAGCTCAAAGTCTAAGAACGAGAGAGAAAGAGAGGATGAGGAGTGAAGAACGTTGCTCTCAAGTTCTTGCTAGATCCACTCAAAGATTTGAGGATTTAGAAGCTCAAGAGTGGAGAGGAGTGTGGGGAGAGAGTTCTTTTTCATGCTATGTCTCAGGTTGCTTGGAGGTGGAAGAAGCACAGTGAAAGAAGAAGGGAAGGGGTATATATATGGGCCTCCTCGAAATAGCCATTGCCTGTACAGATCTGACAAGATCGGTCAAACCTAGTGTTGGATTAGTTCAACTGAAAAGCCATCAGAAACCAGTTTCGGTTGGTGGGGATCTCAGGCTGGTTGAACGAGGCCATCAACTTAAAAAGCTAGTAGAAACCAATTTGGTTGAAAGAGTTGCAGGCTGGTCAACCAAGGCATCAACCGGAATGAGAGTAGAATTTGAGTAAGATTTGAAGGTGAATATTTGATGGATTTTTGGACACTTTGAGCTTTAGTATCACCAAGAGCATACCTATGTTGGTCCCTCTTTGTAGTACGGCATTTCCTAACTCAAGGATAAAATATGAAATGCTACGTTTTGCATCTTCAAAAGGAGACTCCTTGCACCTCAAAATTTGAATGAAATGGTGGCTCTCCTTTCTTTTACTTGCACATAGACTTGTCTCCATTTCTTTCTTATGCACTTATTGCATGATCTTCATTACTTGCAAAGTGCTCATACATTTTCATTAGAGCTTTTAATTGTACTATCATATAACCACCAAAACCCTCAAAAGGTGATTGCACTTACACTACTAGAGTTGCTTTTCACCACTCCGGTGAGGCAAGCACAATGTCTCTCACAAATCACCACTGCGGCTCCTTCACAATCTTCTTTGAAGAGCTCAATGGGGAACCTCCAACAAGCCATCTAGGAGGTGGCAACCTCAAAGAGTAACAAGCCAATGATGCTTGCTTGATGGACTCCTAGTGCCTCAAAGCTCACAATCGATGCAAAGCACTAGGATGCTCTCAATCTCACTAGAATGCAATCCCAAGCAATATGAGTGAGAGAGAGGAGAAGAAAATCTCAAGAATGCTCAACAAGTGCTCCAAATGGCCAAGAGAGGTGACCAGCCTCAGGCACACGATATTTATACACTCCCTCTCGTCTACTAGCCGTTATGAGAGAAACTCGCGAAAATAGGGAGTTCACAGATAGTCCGCAGTACAAAGCTCGGACAGTCCACACTTCAAAACCAACGGTTAGTTTTGCATTAAATGCTAGTCAGAGTCACTCAAAAATGAACTGTGGACAGTCCGCCTCACAGGACCTAGACAGTCTATCGTTCACACAATTTGAAACTCAGAGACTCTGCGGCTCTGGAAGCACCAAGGCAAATAACCAGCGGACACTACACAAAAGGGGCATGGACAGTCCACTGTTCACGTGAAAACACCTGTTAGAAAACTCTAGTTCCTTGCCCAAACTCTAGTTAGTACTGCAGATAGTCTGCCCTCCAGGGCCAGACAGTTGATGAGGGACATCACATAGATGGTTCAAGAACATTCAAGTATCAAAACTCAAACTCAATTTTGATATAGTGTTGGAAGACAAATATGATTTTACCACTAAGACTAAGAAACCAAGTTGGGTTTTAACTCTAATACATACTTCATGAAGGATCACTTATTCTAGAAGATTGTGATGTCATCACATATGTCATTTTAGTACTAGAATAAACTTAGATGTCCTAGAAAGTTGTATCCTAGGTGCCTTTGAGTTATGTATGACTTGTTGCCTAGTTGTCACTATAGCTTGTCATCCAGTTAGCTATTTGTTGTTCTATTAGTTGTATATGAGTTCTACGGCTTTGGAGCCTATAAATAGAGGCAATAACTTGATTTGTATCCATCACCATATGAATAGAACATGATGTTTTTCTTTAGATCTTGGACTAGATCTCTACTTTGAGCTTTGGATTAAGCTCTTGTTATTTGTGGATTCAGACTAGCCTTTAGGGCTTTACCTACTAACACATTGAAGTTGTTCCTTTAACAATTTGTGCTCTCTACCTATTAACACCTTGGAGAGGTTCCTCCAATACAGTGTGCTGCATCAGATTGGTATCAGGGCCTCGTTGAACTTCTCAAAACTTTTATTTTCTTTGCAAGAAATCTGCAGTAGGAGATGAAGGAATTGGGCAAGAGGATGAATGCTGTGGAGAAACAAATTCATGATTTGCATGAAACACTCAATAGGAGGTTTGAGCAGCTAGCAAAAATGATTAGAAATCATATCCTAAAGCCATCAAAAGAGTGGGATGATCAAGAGCGGCATAGAAAATCTATTCTTGAAGCTAAGCTGCAACAAAAAGATGTTGATGGACATAGAAAGCAGCATGGTGATAATCTAGGGGATGGAGATATGAGTGAATTACATGAAGAGGATGATCTGTACGAATGATCAAGGAGAAATATTGGTCATGCTGAAGATATATACAAGGTGAAAGCTGAAACCCCTACTTTTAATGGAAGTGTTCGATATAGAAGATTTTATTGATTGGTTATATGAAGTTGAGATTTTCTTTGAGATCAAGAATATTAGCCAAGATCGCAAAGTTCCTCTAGTTGTATATAAGTTGAAAGGAGGATGCTGTAGCATGGTGGCACCGTCATCAAGAAGAACGCAGGTTGAGGGATGAACCTCGTATAAGATATTGGCATCAAATGAAGGCACTCTCGAAGGCTAGACTCTTGCCTGCTGATTATGAGCAGATCCTTTTCACAAAATTTAAAACTGTGTTCAAAGAAATTGGTCTGTTTCAGACTACATAGAAGAGTTTGTGAGGCTACAAGTGAGGTGCAGCCTCGCTAAAACTGAAGATCTAGCAAGTTGCAAGGTACATCAATGGTCTCAACGAGGTTATTAGTGATAAGCTAGTCATGCAACAAATTTGGTCAATAGACCAAGAACAAGCTCTAAAATTGAAGGCTAAAAAACATGTGAAGACAAGAAAGATAAGCAAACCTCCTTCACACTATCACATGGAGACCACTTCAAAGGGCTATCCTAGCAAAATGGATAATAAAAGTACTTAATCAAAAGAAAATCAACCTGAACACAAGCAAGCTTCAAAGAAGGGAAGGGCAAAGAGAAACCAAATTGTTGTCAAATGCTACAAGTGTGGTGAAGAAGGGCATATATCCAGCAATTGTCCTAGGAGGAAAGTTGTCAACACTACACGCCATGAAAGTGATGATGATGAATATGAAGATAATAATGATGGTGATTCTTAACATGAAGTTGAGGAAGAACAAGACCTATGTGAAGAATAAGGAGAAGAAGTTGTATGTGTAATACAACGTCTCTTGTGTTCCACACCACAACCTGACAACACACAACGAAAAAAAATATTTGAGAGCAAATGTACAGTGAATGTTAAGGTGTGCAAATTGGTGATTGATATATAACTGCATGTTGTGAGAATCTGATATCTCAAAACCTAGTCAACCATTTGAAGCTTGACACCCATGATCATCCAAATCCCTACACCATTGGGTGGATTAAGAAGGGAGTGAATATGAGGATTACTAAACAATGTAATTTGCCTCTTTCACTAGGTAAATACTATTGCTCAAATGTGCTATGTGATGTAGTTGACATGGATGCCTAGCCATATTCTTCTTGGAAGGCCTTGGCAATTTGATGTGGATGCTACACACAAAGGAAGGGATAATATTTATTCTTTCATATGGAATAAGCGGAAAATCATCATTCTACCAAATCAACTTGATGGCTCTACTTATAAGGTGGAAGAGAAAAATATGTTATCTATTTCTCATGCTCCAAGTGACTTTGCAAGTGACTTGAAGGAAGCAGATGTATGTGCTACACTTATTGTCAAGGGTGAAGACCAACCTATTGCAGAGATTCCAGTAGAGGTTCATGGTCTATTATCTGAATTTCAGAGTATAATTAGGGAGCCACAACACTTGCCACCAATGAGGGTTATTCAACATCGAATTGATTTTATTCCTAGTGCAAGTCTTCCTAATCGACCACACTATCGAATGAGTCCAAAAGAGCATGCAATTTTGAAGGAGAAGATACAAGAGTTGATGCAGAAAGGACATATCCATGAAAGCATTAGCCCATGTGTTGGACCAGCTTTGCTCATACCAAAGAAGGATGGTTCTTGGCAGTATGTGTCTGGATAGTAGACCAATCAACAAGATTACTGCAAGGTACAGATTTTCTATTCCCCGTCTAGATGTTTTGTTGGATCAATTAAGTGGGGCAAAGGTCTTTACTAAACTTGATTTAAGAAGTGGATATCATCAAATTCGGATCTGGCCTGGTGATGAATGGAAAACGGCATTCGAAACCAAGGAGGGGTTGTATGAGTGGCTTGTTATGCCATTTAGACTTTCAAATGCACCAAGTACTTTTATGCATTTAATGAACCAAGTCCTTTGCCCTTTCTTATCTCAATTTGTGGTGGTTTATTTTGATGACATCTTAATTTATAGCAAAAGTGAAGATGAGCACTTTAATCATGTCCGAAAGGTATTAAAAGTGCTAAAGCAAAATGAGCTCTATGTCAATTTGAAGAAGTGTGTTTTCCTACAGAAGCAACTTCTTTTCTTGGGCTTTATCATAACAAGTGAAGGAATTCATGTTGATAATTCTAAAGTTGCTGCAAGTAAGAGATTGGCCAACTCCAAATGATTACTGAAGTTAGAAGTTTTCGTGGTCTTGCTAATTTCTATAGAAGATTTGCGAAGAACTTCATCACAATTATGGCACCAATTACTGAATGTTTGAAGAAAGGGAAATTCCAATGGAATGTAACTGTAGAAACAAGTTTCAAGGAGATAAAGGAGAAGCTATCACAAGCTCCATTATTGATTCTTCCTGATTTCAACAAGACTTTTGAACTAGAATGTGATGCAAGTGGAGTGGGAATGGGAGCTATTCTATCTCAAGAGAGAAAGACTATTGCTTCTTTATTGAAAAATTAAGTGATGCAAGGCAAAAATGGAGTACCTACAAGCAGGAACTATATGCAGTTTTCAGAGCTTTAAAGACTTGAGAAGTCTTATTGCCTAAAGGGTTTATTGTCTACATTGATCACCAATCCTTGAAGCATTTTAGAAATCAAAAGCATGTGGATCGCATCTTAGCAAAATGGGCAGCATATCTGGAAAGATTTAATTATCTCATTGTTCACAAGTCTGGACAACAAATAGAGCGGCTGATGCTTTGAGTCGGCGTGCTTGTCTCCTAACTTCATTTGAAGCTGAAATTCTAGGTATGGAGAAAATAAAGGACATGTATAAGAAAGATGATGATTTTAGCCTAGTTTAGTTTAAGCATCTACAAGGTCAACCACTAGGTGAAGAATATGTGGTACAAGATGGATATCTCTTCAAGAATGATAGATTGTGTATCCCAAGAAGTTCTCTACGTGACAAGCTAATTAGAGAACTACATTCAAGTGATCTTAGTGGCCATGTTGGGCATGATAAGACTATAGCCAACCTGCAAGCAAGTTATTATTGGCCACAACTCAAAAGAGATGCTGGAAAGTTTGTTCAAATGTGTCTTGTATGTCAAACCTACAAAGGCCAAGTTCAAAATACTGAATTATATATGCCACTAGCAATTCCATGCGCACCATGGGAGGAATTTATCAATGGACTTTGTACTTGGCTTACCAAGAACAAGGCGTGGGAATTATGCAGTATATGTAGTAGTAGACCGGTTTTCTAAGATGGCTCATTTTATTCCTTGTTAGAAGACAACAGATGCTCATCATGCAGCTAACCTTTTCTTTAGGGAAACAGTTAGATTGCATGGTGTTCCAAGATCAATGGTTTCAGACCGTGACAATAACTTTCTAGCTGCATTTTGGCTCACATTATGGAAGCAATTCAACACTGAATTGAAAATTTCAAGTACAGCACATCCACAAACAGATGGCTAAACAGAAGTGGTGAACAAGTTCTTAGGTAACTTAATTCGTTGCATATGTGGTAACAAAAAGGGGCACTGGAATTTTGCCTGATCTCTCACTGAATTTGCTTACAATAATTCTGAGCATAGATCTATAGGCAAGAGTCCATTCTCCAATGTTTACACAAAAGTTCCAAGGCATGTGGTTGATTTATTAAAGCTACCCTCAAGGGAGAATACAAGGTCAGCAGCAAGCTTTGCTAACAACTATTCTGATTTGTTTAAAGAAGTTCATGTTGTCCTAAAAGCCTCAAATCAAAAATACAAACAGCTAGCTGACAAGAGAAGGAGACCAATGTCATTTGAAGTTGGTGATAGGGCAATGGTGTATCTTAGAAAGGAGAGATTGCCAGCAGGAGTTCATGGAAAACTAAGGCAAAGAAAATATGGACCATTTTCTATTTTGAAGAAGATAAATGATAATGCTTATGTAGTTGATCTGCCAAGGCAAATGAATATTTCAAATACTTTCAATGTGGCTGATATATCATTTTATCATCTAGAACAAGCACTTTATGAAGAAAACTCGAGGCCGAGTTTCAATCAAGTAGGGGAAAATGATGAGGGACATCACATAGATGGTTCATCAACATTCAAGTATCAAAACTCAAACTTAATTTTGATATCAAGTGTTGGAAGACCAATCTGATTTTGCCACTAAGACTGAAGAAACCAAGTTGGGTTTTAACTCTAATACATACTTCGTGAAGGATCACTTATTCTAGAAGATTGTGATGTCATCACATATGTCATTATAGTCCTAGAATCAACTTAGCAGTCCTAGAAAGTTGTATCCTAGGTGCCTTTGAGTTGTGTATGAGTTGTTACCTAGTTGCCATTATAGTTGTCATCTAGTTGGCTATTAGTTGTTCTCTCAGTTGTATATGAGTTGTAAGTCTTTGGAGCCTATAAATAGAGGCAATGCCCTCTAGTTTTATAACTTGACTTGTATGCACCACTATATGAATGGAACATGACGTTCTTGTTTAGATCTTGGACTAGATCTCTACTTTGAGCTTTGGATTAAGCTCTTATTGTTTGTGGATTCAGACCAGCCTTTAGGGCTTTACCTACTACTACGTTGAAGTTGTTCCTTTAACAATTTGTGCTATCTATCTATCAACACCTTGAAGAGGTTCCTCCAATATAGTGTGCTGCATCAACAGTCCGCCATTGAAGCCCAAAAACTCGACAGGGAGCAGAACCACTCTAATGGGGATTTTAACACACAGTTGCGAACGGTCCACCTCACAAGGCCGGATAGTCCACCACTTTGAAAATTAGTCCATTCAAAAACAGCTTTTGAATCGAATTTTTCTTTTGCAAATCAAAGTGCAGTTAGCCCTCATGCAAATGCATCCTACTATATGAGCAATGGGGCACTATAAGACCGTCAAGTAAAAGACATTGACCCCTTTTGATAGTACGACTATCTAGCCTATTAATCAGGTCAATTTCCTTCTCTAAACACCTCTTGATTGGTAAAAACAAAAATCTATGATATACCTTTGCCTTGAGCTATCCATCACCAAGAATCAACTCTAGCTTCCAAAGCTCTTGATATAGCTCTCCTTAGTATGGACCAACCTACATTCTCAATCATCTCAAACAAGTTGTTAGTTCACACATGTTATCACCAAATAGGGGTGTAGATGCTTAAGCTTGCCTGCCTTGAGCCAAGTAGGATCTGCGAGTCTAGTGGTAACCCCCTATTTGGAAAGAGTGTTTTCTAATTTAAAACTATGAACTACTGGACCATGCATATGAAAACATTCCGTGGCAAATTATCCTGAGCTCGAGATATATCTTGCATCTAACAGTAGGTTTAACCCCACATTCCTCGTGGAGGAAGGTGGGCTTGCGGAGTATATTCCGTACTTACCCTTGCTTTGTCGTTGATTTTCAAAGAAGAAGAAGTCATCGTGATCCTTAACATGTAAGGATTACAGACTTATCTCCAACTGTGTGGTGGGGAAGCTTGGGTCTATGTTTTATTTTCCGCTGATGTGTTTCCGGGCTGCGCCCCGTTTGGTCTGTCCCGTTAGACTGGATCTGTACTACTCTGATGTAGAATATGGCTATCACACCCTTAGAAATAATAATAAAATACATTTTAGTTCCATTAAAGAGGTGGGGTGCTTCACTCTGCCGAGGCTTCGCTTTGATATGCAGGGTGAACCACTCGGCCCTCACGTTAGGGTGCCAATGATTTGAGTCTTTGAGGTACCCGTAGATATATGATATCCACAAGGTACCTATCCACTGTGGCCTCTCATCCTGGGGTTTGTTCCATATGTCACCAGGCAGAGGAGACCATTCAACACATTTTGGTTGGTTGCGTTTTCTCTCGGCAAATCTGGGTCACAATCTTTCAATCCAAAAAATTAGCTTTCATTGCACATACAACTGTAGATTCTTACTTTTTTTCATTGGTGGTCATGCTCTATCAGGCAGGTGCTTAATGAGGTATGGAAGGGTCTTAGCACCCTCTTTATGCTGGTGGCTTGGAAGATTTGGAAGTTCCGAAATTCATGTGTGTTCGAAGGTTCTCAGACACGTATCCAATGGAGGAGTCTTGTGGTGCATGGTTGAAGCTACTAATCTCCAAGAATTATTTATCCTTTTGTTGGTGCATCAACTAGACCGAGTCATGTTTTTATCCTTTTGTTTTGAGAGTTTCCAAAATTGGTGTGTCGGGTATGTTCAATTTTCAAATTATGTATCTTATTAAATGAAAGGACACACAACTCTACTGCGTTGTTCGAGGAATAAAACTTACATTATAAAAATTGAATGTCCCACATAGGGCCGACCGCCTACACGCGCCATGAGGTGAAACCCATCATGTGGGTTTCGCTCTATGTTAGAAAAAAATCGGCTAACAACCCATTTAAAATCTTAATTAATGGGGGACATACTAAAAAAAAAGATGTTAGGGGAGGAAATCAGTTTAGTTTGAAAATTGACGTGGGTGTGATTGGAGTATTCAAATTCAGGGAAGAAGTTCATATCCCACGACAAGTTTAGTATAAAACATTTTTTGAAAACAATTTTTTCCTTCAAATTGAAAGTCCATTGGGTACATATAGAATCATCTAATTTCTTGGAGGTCCACAGTGTGACAAGGTTGAAAAGAACGAGCGGAATTGTTTTTATGAAATCCTATATTTTCTTTTGAATTAATCTATTTTTAAAAATTCCTGCACAATATTGGGAATTGCATAGAAATTAGAAAAATATAAGACTTGAAAAATGCATGTGTGTTGCAACGGCTATAATTTTCAATGTGTTGTTTTAATGTGGATTTGATTTTAGTTGGAATAGAAAAATTATTTTTTTAGCTTTCTATCGATATACAAAATGTCTAAAACAGAGTCTATACATGACCTGAACGTTCATTTTTATGTGACGTGATGTTGCCGTTTGAACTAGACTTGATAATAAATTTAAATTCTATTTGTATTCGAGTTAAAATTGTTTCATCAATTTAAAAGCCTTTTTTACTATTAGATATATATTGTCAAGTAAAAGAAAGAGTGACACTGTAGATGCAAACTGTATAGAGTTCCAGTCAAACAAACCCCTTTCTTAGGCTGACTGCAATGGTTCCCTGTAAAAGCTCCTGTCTGCATATCAAAGGAAGATTTGACCAAAAACATGCTGCATTGGTGGTCTGAAAAAGCCACCGTAAAATCCCGGATGCCCTTGACGTCCCCCAAATCTCCCGGATGGAGCTTGAGCTGCATTTTCTCTCTCCTCATCAGCCCACAAATTGTTCTCGCATGCCATGGAGCCAAGGCACGAGTGCTCCCACGCACCGGCGGACGAGAGAGTAGCACTGCGGCCGATCGAGCATGGAGAAGGAAGAGGATGTACGACGAAGGGGAGATGGGATCATAGGAGCGGCGACGAAAGGCCATAGTGGCATCTCAGCGCAGGCGAACAGCGGTGATGGCAACGGCCTTCACGATTGGCAGGTGGTGGGGACAGTGACGGCCCTCGCCGCGGGCGAGTGAGCTGTGCCTCACCGCAGGCGAGCAACGGCACCCCCACGTCGCGGGCGGTGGCCCCTGCGCAGACAATCGCGACATACCTACGGGAGCGAGGGGTGGCGACAGAGACAGCCCTCACGGCGGGCAGCATACAGGCGGGGGCAAACTTGCGGTACCGGTGGTGGCGAGCCGGCGGAGTCTCGCGGCGCCGGTAGAGGGGCCGAGCCACGGGATGGGGGGAGGTGGGCACGACAGCGGTGGAGCGGCGGCGTGAAACAGCGGCAGGGCGAGGAGGCGGGCGCAGCCGGTGCAGTGCAAGCGGACGCGCGTGGGAGCGGAGATGGGTGCAGCCGCTTGCAGGCATTGGCGGCAGGGGCGGACGTGGTGGCGGCGTGGCGCAGGCGTCCGCGGGCACACCTTTGCGCCGGGGACGACGGGGTAGTGCCCGGTGTGGCCTCACGCCGGTGGTGACAGGCCGGCGGCCGGCCAGAAGGCGGAGGTTTCGAAGGAGAAGCAAGGAGGAGCGAGCGAAAAAAATAAAGAAAATTAAATTGAGAAATAAGATAGAGGATACGATTTGGAGGACACTGTATGCGAGAGAATGATCCAAGGGATGTAATTGTTTGAAGAGATCTCTTAATATACTCGTAGAGAAAGCAATTTGAAGGATACCTTGTGGATAGTCCTTAGACCAGTAGTCTATGGAAGTGAAAATAAGTGTGAAAAAAAATCAATAATTACGCATTCTATATAGTGTGCACAGCACACTGGTGACAGTACCTTAATGCCGAAGGAAGAAAAGAAAGCAATGTGTACAAAACGGTATCGCCTTCCTTCCCGTACCCATATATCTGTCCGCGCGCGCTCTCTTTCTAAAGTCTAAAGAGGACAACAAGCACCACAAAACCCTCCCTCTTCGTCACAAGGGCGATCGATCCGACGACCTCGCTAGTTGGCTGTGGCCGATCGGAGATCCCTCGCCATGGCGGCGGCGGAGATCCCGGCGATGCTCGCCCTCCTCGGCGCCTCCGGGGTGCGGGACCCGCCGGTGCACCGCCTCCGCTCGCCCGCCGCGCGCCAGGGGCTCGAGGCCCTAGCGGGGGCCCTCGCCGTCGGTCCGCCGGCCGATCCAGACGCCGCCCGCACCGTACTCTCTGCCGCCCGGGTCGTCGTGTCCGCCGTCCTCACTGCCTCAGGTGAGCTCCCCGATCCCGCCAGCTAATCCCTCCCCTCCACCGCCATCTTGGATGGCTTCATGGGCCCTCTGTCTTTCTTGCTTTTTTTCTATCGCTGGTTTCGATTTACTTAACGGGTGTGATCTTGTATTTCTAAGCTTGGTGCTCCATGGGCCTTCTGCCTTGCTTTTACTATCACTGGTTTTCCATTTACTTAATGGGTGCGATATTGTATTTCTAAGCTTGGGGGCTAGATGTGGTGCTGCCGCTACTCGCTTGTTTTGTGTGAATATGTGATCCTAATATGCTCATGCTACCCTGTGTTTGTTTGGTAGATGACAACTTCCATGTTAAAAGCCTATGGACTTATTTTGGTACATTAGCTTGTTTGATCTGTGGTGGTTTTTGTGTACTTAATAGTTGTTGTGATCAGCCATTCTGATTTCTGAGTGTCGTTTCATATTTTGGTGCGTGCTCCACTTATGTATTATACTTCAGTCTTATGTTTGTGCGGTGTTTTCAAATCGCAGGCTAGGATCCTAGTCGCCTCGGCACCGACTATGTGATTAATCGTGGCTGGGCATCGACTAGTCGCGATTAGTTTAGGGCTAGTTGAACAAGTCAATAAATCGACCTAGGCAATATATTACAGTACTAAGCCTTATCAACTGGCTATTCTAATAATGTTTAGGACACAAAAATAGAGTAGAATTAGAACAAATTAGCACGAAGTTCTAGAGTGGGTCACTTGGTTTGGAGACTGAATGTAATATTGTTTTGTGTCTCTGTTTGGTTGAAATTGGCAAGGGGAAAAATAACCAAGAGCCTGCAACATGTCAAATGAACAAATCAGCCAAAAATTAAATGGATGACAAGTGATAGCAGCTAGCAGGTCAACATGACATAGCATTTCAGGCAACCATAACTCATAACAGGAAGCAAGTCATGGTTGCAAGCACTAAACAAGAGCGCTGCCTAGTGCCCATTAAAATGCATAATAGTTCATAACTTAATAGGTACTTAAAGAACAAAATAAACGTCTAGGACAATATGACACATTAGAAGACAGCTTGATGGCTTGTCATAATCAAAAGGCTAGGACACACTAAATCATCTCATCAACATTCAGCATTTCAGCCATCCAAAGCAGCATCCAATTGAAAAGTCTCTCCATTGTTAATCCTTTCTCCAGATTCATCCTCCTCCATTTGTTTATCTTCATCGTCCTCATTGCGTGGAGGTAGAAAAGTGGGATCATGTCCACCATCCATAAGTGCATCCTCATCACTGCTTTTATTGTCTCCATGGACATCTTCACTCACACCAGACGTTGATCTTGGACGCTTCCTTGGTGCATAGGTCAATTGTACACTTTTAGGCCAGTTGGAATCATCACCACTAGCTGCTGCTGTTGTCCTACTAGAGCTATCACCTCAGGCATCCCTAGGAAAATTATGACCTCTGAGACTTTGAGATGCACCTAAAGTGTCATCAACTTGACTCCAAGTTAAATTGTCAGCAGCATCAATGCCTTGATGAACTGGTCTGAATTGACATCAACCCATTCATTCTCCCACTGAAATTCATCAAGAACCAGCGGCTTATATGCCTTTCCTTTAGCACTTAGCTCACGGATCTTTTCGAACCTGTTTACCATCTTATGATTGCAGCTATGAGCACTAGTTCAATCTCTTGTGTTCAAACCCATTCCTCCTTTTGGTATGGATTTGTAATGAGAACAAGGGTTTAATTGACAACTTGCAGCTGCAATGAGAACAAGGGTTTAGTTGACAACTTACAGCAACTTCCATGAGAAAAATGTACTCCAATTGTGCTCACATCCGAAATTCCGGATGCTGAACAGCAAAGACAATGTTTTGCTAAAGCTTGGAGCTCAAATGCAAGGCCACCATATGCGCCCCACCAAAGAACAACAATTACAAACAAAAATTGTTGAGCATAAGTGCATAAATTACAAAAGAATTGCTGAATGTAAAATGCTCAATTAATCATCATTACGAGGACTCTTTTTCTCTTGTTTTCTTATTACAATTGGCTTTGAGAAGAGGCCTTCAGACCTCTCATAGTCATTAGCTTGCTGGCTTATCTTGCGTTGTTGATCATCATCAATCTCCACCTTCCATAGCACAACATTGAATATTGCCCTCAGCCTTGCAGCTTCTCTTGTGTTTTTATCTCTAATGGCAAAAAAACTTGTTTGCGTTAAAGAATAGTGCTGCCCCATATAGCTGCTGATCCATTTGATTTTCCCACCTCTTGTCAATGATGGATTAATCAGGCTGCTCTTATGCTGGTTCTAGTCAAGGAGCTCAGCTCCATTCCACACTTGGGCCATGCACAACATGTCACTTCTGATCGCAGCTGGCTATATCAGTAATTACAATAGTTTTTTTTTGAAAGAATACAGTAGGGGAAACCCCTACTGTGGATATATATATATATATATATATATATATATATATTAATATAGATAAAGATAAAAGGAAAAAACAAGGGAGTAGCAGAGTAGGAAGACTACTCAGCTACAAAGAAGAAGGAAGCTCTAGGACAAGCCTAGGAGGAAAAGCACTGTACAGATTAGACAAAAGAGTTAAGCCATGTTAAGATTGGGGTTCTAAAAGCTTCTTGCACCCTGTGCAAATGCAGGGTTTCTTCATGTAATAGGCCTTGCTTCCATCCTTGGAGAGTCGGTGTGATCTGTTGGAAAATGAAACCATTCCTTTGCTTCCAGATGTGCCATGCAGCTATAATGAAGATTTCCATGAAGAAGTGGAGGTTGGAGTCGGTCTTGGCCTTTATCATCATGTCAAAGAAGGGTAGCGTGAAGTCCCAATGAATCCCAATGTGATGCCAACACATGGTGCTGAAGGCACAGTGAAAAAAGAGATGAAATGCAGTTTCCTCTTCGTTAGCATTGCAGAGCACACAGCTGTAGATGTTTCCTTCAAGTTTGTAATTTTTCCTTTTTAGTAGGTTTCTCGTGTTGAGTCTGCCCATGAGGAGCAGCCAAGCAAACACTTTTAACTTCTTACAGCACTTGGATTTCCAGATCCAGTGAAAAGTATCTGGAGGTGTAATTGACTTGAAAGGGAGAGCATAGAACTTTCTTGATGAATAAATCTGAGATCCCCAACAATATTGCCACACATCATCTTGACTGTCTTGGCTCCGTACATGTAGGATTTTGGCTTGAAGTTCTTGCAGCTCCTGGTAGGCTTGTTCTGTTAGAGGAATGTGAAAGTGATTTTGTATCTCTTCATCCGCCATAAATTCTGCTAGGGAGACATTCTCATTTTTCGTGAAGGAGAATAGTCTTGGTAACTCTTCTCTCAAATAGCAGCCATTCCATACGTCATTCCATAATAATACAGTCGTACCATTGCTTGCTTTGCAATTGGCAATACCTCTATAGTGATCGCAATATTTCATTATATCACGCCACCAGAAAGAGCCTTTGTCAACTGATATGTGTGGAACTTGACCATTGGGGTAATGAGTGTTCCAGATTAAAGTTACCCTTGGCAAGTTCATTTTATTGTAGAACTTGTGTAGATGTTTCATCAGGAGAGCTTCATTTTGAATTCTAAGATTTATCACTCCCAGTCCACCATTCTTCTTTGGCCTACAAACCTTTTTAAATGCCACCAAGGATTTACCTTTAGCATTCATGTCTGAGCCTCTCCATAGGCAATGCTTTCTAGCTCTGTCTATGTATTCAATCACAGCCACAGGAAGTTTGAGAGTGCACATTGTGTATGTTGGTAGGGAGGAGAGAACAGAGTTAACCAAGGTAAGTCTTCCAGCATAAGATAAAATGGAGCTGACTGCTGTAAGTCTTCTTTCAACTCTATTCATGAGAGGTGCATAATCATCAATTCTTGGTTTTGTTGTTCCAAGTGGCAGACCAAGGTAGGTGAATGGAAGAGATCCAATTTTGCAACCAAAAACTCCTGCTAAATGTTGCATCTTATCATTTGGAACGTTAATGGGTACCAGACAAGATTTGGAGTAGTTTACTTTCAAACCAGTTGATTGTGCAAAGCTTTCCAACAGACCTTTCAGGAAAAAGAGCTCTCTTTGTGATGCTTTTAACACTAAAATTGTGTCATCTGCGTATTGAACAATAGGAAAGTCATTCCCATGTGTTAATTGCAAAGGAAGACTGAGAAGGCCTTGTGAATGTGCTTTGTTTATTATACAGTGGAGCAAGTCGGCTGCAAGTACAAAGAGGAGTGGAGAGAGTGGGTCTCCTTGCCGAACACCTCTTTTGCAATGAAATGACTTGCCAGGGACCCCATTAAGGAGGACTGAGGACGAGCCCGAAGATAAAATCTGGTCCATCCACATGATCCATTTATCACTGAAACCTAGGCCCTTTAGCATAGTCAAGATGGTGCTGTGTTCAACTGTGTCAAAAGCCTTCTCAAAATCCAACTTGAGAATTACAATTTCTTCTTTTGAATGGTGACATTGGTGTAGGTATTCATATGCCCATGCTAGACAATCTTGTATAGTTCTAGATTTTATGAAGCCATATTGATTTGTGTGTATGAGACTGAGAATTACTGTTTGCAGCCTGTTAGCAAGAAGTTTTGTGATCAACTTGAGCATTGAGTTCAGCAATGAAATCGGCCTGTAGTCATTGACCCCTGTAGGGTTATTGCACTTTGGTATTAGGGTGATGAAGGAACTATTGATGCCTTGAAGATCGATTGTACCATTGTAAAAATCATTGCATAGACCATAGATGTCATCTTTGATTATGCGCCAGCATTTTTTCATGAACATACCATTGAAACCACCTGGTCCTAGGGATCTGTCCGTGGGCATATTCTTGACAATGGTATCAATCTCTTCCTTAGTGAAAGGCTCAGAGAGCATGTCTAGGTTTCCACAGGGTTGAACTAGATCTGTGATGTTAAAAAGCATTTGAGGATTGGTGGAATAGCCCATTCTGCCTTTCTAAGACTCCCATAAGATGGTCTCCTTTGCTGTGTGATCAGATATAATTCTTCTGTCAGGAGCTTCCAGGTGAGTGATTGTATTTTGTCGATATCTTTCAGTTGCTACTGCATGAAAAAATTTGGTGTCTTCATCCCCAAACTTGACCCATCTGATGGTATTTCGTTGCTTCCAGTACTCATTCTTGTATCTCAAAAGTTGTAAGATGTGGTTCTTTAAAATTGTTCTAAAGTTCTTCTCTTGAACATATAAGCTCCTCTGCTCCTCCAACTTGTCCAAGACTGCCAGTACCTCGTTACATTCCTTTAAGAGATTGTTCAAACGTGATATGGATTTGCTCCATTTCTTCAACACTCTTCTCAAGAGCTTGAATTTTGCCATTATTTTAGATGCACTGTTATTGGCTCTAACTACTGTGTTCCAAGTGCTTTCTACAATCTCAAGAAAATCTGGATGTTCAGTCCAATAATTTTCAAATCTGAAAATTTGGGATTTTGGAATCTTAGTCCCAATCTGTACTGTGAGAGGGATGTGATCAGAGATTGGTTTTGCTAGAGGGAGCATGAGAGTAGTTGGGGTAATCTTCAGTCCAATTCCGTAAAAGTGAAGCACCAGTCAAGTTGTTCAAGTAACGGATCATCTTGCATGTTGCTCCATGTAAATCTTCTACCTTTTAGTGGGATTTCTAGCAGGCCCAAGTTGCTTATGATCTGATTAAAAATGGAGATGTCATTCATATTACATCCTGGTCTGTTTCTATCTTCCACAGATCTATAGAAATTGAAATCTCCAATAAGCATCCAATTTTCCTCTTCTTCAATATGTAAAGCATTTAACCAGTTGACAAACTCATCTCTCTGTGGTCCCTGACATGGACCATAAACTGCTGTTAGAGACCAACATTCTGCATTATGAGTGGAGGAGAATTTGATTGTGACTGCAAGGCTAGTATTGTGAATTATCTGGCCATGCAGAAGTGACCCATTCCAGCCTACTAAAATACCACCAGAAGCACCCACCGAAGGGGCATAAGCAAACTTATTGAAACGTTTGGGAGCAAGTTTCTTCATAACGGAATTGTCAAAAAATTCCCTTTTTGTTTCTTGGATGCAAAATGCAACACATGAGCTCTCCTCTATCTTTCCTTCTACAGCGCTGCATTGATCGTCAGAGTTTAGCCCACGAATATTCCAGTTAAGAACGTTCCAATTCCTGCTTCTTGTGCTATTCATTATGGAACAAGAGTTTGTCGTTGGGAGCTGCTAGCCTCAGGCACTACAGGGCATTGTTCCCTAGTTGCCAATAGCAGGTCCAAGGCTACCTCCGAAGGATTAAGCCTACATCTTTCCACTGCCACCACCTGGATAATGGAAGTAGGAATTTCTGGAAACGGTTCCATTGCATCATTGAGGTCAGATAAACTTGGAAATTGAGTCAAACCAGGAAAATCATGTAACCGAGGCGAAACATGACCTACTACATGAGCTAGGTCCTCAATCCTGCGCTTGACTTTTCCGCTCTTCTTTCTTCCTTTGAAGCAGGAAGTTGCTCTAGTTTGCTTCTTGAATCCTCTGTTGATATTGCTAAGTCTGGAGCTTCTTCTCAGGTTGCCATCTACAATGGGAGTAGGTAGTTTTTCTTTGGCAATAGCCTTTTCTGCAGAGGCAATTCTCTTCTTTCTCCTAGAGTATGTTTTCTTGATGACCCTGTTAGCACACACAGCTAAGTATTTGCTGGTGATTCGCTGGCTAGTGGAAGTCTTGATTCTTCTCGAGAATGTAACCCTGAAGTCTCTGCTGCTGCTGAAATCAGCATCAGAACTCATCCCATTGCCCTCTTCCCGGAGTTCGATACTTTGTGGGCTAACTGAAAGTGTATGGTGCATGCTTTCCCAAAGCAAAGGCGATAGGACAGGCTGCTGTTGCAATGGAGAAAAAGACACACTCAAACTGTTGAAGATGAACCTTAGTGGGAGAGAGAACAAGGTGTTCCGTATTAAGGACAGAACAGCTGGTGGAGCATGAGGATCACATATCATTGTCTTGATAGTTTTTATAAATGCAGGAGAAATGGATAACTGCACTATATCTTGGTTCTGGGTAGCTTCAGCAAGCGCCGACGACAAGTTTTGAAGGTGTTCTGTGGGTTGCGTCTGATTTAGAAGCATTTCTCTTTCTTGTCCCTTGTTCTGTTTGAGGCATATATTTTCAGGGGCTTCAAAAGATCTTATGGCTGTAGGGCTTGAGTTATCTGAGTGCTGGCCTTGAGCTCGATCTATATGTTGATCAGGCTGCCTCATGTTGCTACAAGCCTTTGGAACCCATCTCTGCCTTGGGATGTGCTTTTGGTTAAAGCACCTCTTTGCTAGATGGTTGTATCCAAAGCAAATCCTGCATCTAAAGGGGCCTGTACAATCTCTGGTAACATGTCCCCAGTCTAGGCACTTGAAGCATTGCTTAGAAGCTTGTGTGCAAATACCAAGATCACGCTTGAGGCCACTAAAAACTGTATTTGATTTAATCAAGACAGCAGGGGCAGAGGGACTTCCCCCAAATCTAGATTTGCCCATACTAACATCCAGCGGGCAGATAATATCACCAATTTTGATGGAAGGAGGAGGGAAGGCAGGAGTTGATTTCCTTGTTGGGGAATCTTGTACCAGTTTATGGGCAAAAGTAACTTTCTTGGAGTTACCCTTGGTAGGCTTCTTCTTTCTAGAGACTTTGGTCCATTGTTTTTCTTCTTCCTCAATCCACAACTTCTTTTCTAACTGCCAGTGAGCACCTCCACCTCTCCAGAGGTGAAAGTATACATCAAAGTGTTTGGCAATAATTCTTTTGAGGGAGCAGATATGAAAACCCACTGCCTTGGATGCCACAGAGAAACGGAAGTGTCGATCTGATTCAAAGTGAACATGAAATCCAGCCGCAGCACCACCAAGAACAGACTGCAGAGCTAAGCTCACTGATTCTTCAGTCAACCGAAAGGTGAACCGCCGAAAAACCACAAGCAGGAAGAAGGAGGATGGATGATGCACTGAGGAGTTGAACATTTTGAGCACCTTAGCTTGGAACTGCTTCCCTGGAGAAGGGTCCCATCCAACTGGAAAGCTTGGAGTGCGCTCCATTTGCTAGGGGTGAGCTTGTAGAGGCTGAAGCAGCTGAGAGTCGTTGTTGCAGAAGGAGAGTGCTCAATGCCCTGAGTGAAGAATCCCGGAGGCCTACATACCAGCGGCAGCACGTCGACGACCGGTGGAGAGGAGTGCATGGCGCTGAAGAAGAGGCGACGGATCTGTGCTTCACGAGAATGGCGGCATCGCAGTCGGCTCGCCGGCCGGAGCAGCAGACGACACCTAGACCTTGGCCTGCCTAGGAGCGCGGGCGGAGGGAGGCGCGGCACCGGCGAAGGTGCAGCGCGGCAGGGCAGCCGGTGGCGGCGCGGTATGGATCCGCGCTTCACGAGACCTTGGCATCCCAGGCGGCCGGCGCGACCTTAGATTCCTAGTTGTCACAGTCAGTTTATATGTTGCCCGTAATTACAATAGTTACAGTAAGAGCACATGTAACTTGCTCCTCCCCCACTGAACTCTATAAATAAGAGTAAGAACTATGGCTGCAGCAGTTCGGCACTTGGAGGACTAGGAAAAAAGTAGACCTGAACTTAAGTACCAGATCTAGTGAGAGTAATGAAGTAGAGCCCCTTAGCTCCTGCCAAACACCAAAGCTGGGATTCCTCACCAGTAAGCGCTAGTTTGGCAACCTCATTTCCCATGGGGATTGGAGGGTAACAGAGGTGATTGAGAAAAAAATAGTTCATCCCCCCCCCCAATTCCCTTCAATCTCCTCTAATCCCCATGGGAAATGAGGTTGCCAAACTAGTTTCAAGGGTTAAGACTCTGGAAAGATTAAACCTCCTGGATGACACTTAAAGCACTGAAGGTTCAGCTCCTTTCTGATGCTTGTGTTGAATAAATAAAATGCTAGAATTTTGCGTACCATTGATGTAAAAATTTGGTCTTAGAAACCCTTATCTTTTTCTTGCCTATGATGATTGGTGTACACTTGTTTGCACTTATCATATAATAATTAATATTTTTTCTCCAATATTATGACCCCTTTCTTCTGTTTCCTGTCCTTAGAAGGTCTAGTGTACCTCAAAAATTAAAGGGATATATCTAGTTAAGAAGTTAGGATCTGATCTGATTCTCACTTCTGTTTCCTCACCTTTTGTTGTCAGTGGAGCAAGTGGAGCCAACAGTTGTGGAGATTTTGGAGAGATCTTTGGAATTCTGTCTCTTGCTTCTAGAAAATTCATCATATGCGTGTGATGACTTTGACTTACTGGTAAGTTTGGTTGTCTTGGTTGAGGCAACATTCTGCAAAGATTCTTGGAATCTCGTAGTGTTGTTTTTTTTTGTTAATTATGTTTGCATATTTGCAGAATGAAGTTGCCTGTTTTGTGGAATTTGTGCTGCTTAGAGGTACCCACAATAAGGCATCCTCATTGGAACCTGGCATTATAAATGACACCATTGAACAGTGGACATCTGTCCAAGTTGATGCTGAGCGCGTGAGCCCTCAAGAGAAATATTTCTGCTATCTAAAAGGTAATCTAATGAAGCCTTTGCCACGTGAAGGGAATCAGTGTCTTATGTGCTGTTACTTATTTGATGACTCCTTACTTGTCTTCATTACCAGGCTTCAACTGCTCGAGTAGTGGAGATGATATTAAACGGTTTTGTTTGGCCTTATTACCAGAATATTTGCAGCGAAATTATGTAATTTTAGAGAATACCCAATCATGCAGTGCAGTATCTCCAAATGGCATGGTGCCATTAGTGCAGCATTTTGTAGTTGTCCACTTATGTTATATACCACGCCTTCTTACACTTGTGCAGAAGCTTTGCCAGTCTCTTGCTTTGGAAATGGTTGAAGATGTAAACATTGACCTGAGGTTGTCTTTCACCCAAAGAATTTTGAAATTAGTCTGTGGTCTCACTATGGCGTTTCCTTCTGATGCTTCTGATGCCATGACACTGTCTTCAGTAGCAAGATGTGCCGATAGTCTTCCAGCCTTGTTCAGATTGAAGTTCAAGTTCTCTAATCATGACAGAGTCTTTTCTGTAGATGGTGTTGGCACTATCTTACTGCAGATACTTGAAGAATTTCTACAGCTAATGCCAAATATTGTTTGCAACACTTATATCTGTTGTACAGTTCAAGTATGTATACTTTCATCCATGTTGGAAATCTACAGTCCTAATATATGGAGAAATGAAAAATATAGTACTTGCTTGGCACCTCCTTTAGCTTACTCTCCTCGCACTGTTCAATTTGTGCTGAAGCTTCTTAAAGACACCAAACAATGGACAGTCCGTGTTGACAGGGACAAACCTGACAAAGATGTCTTGGATTATCCGTGCTGTAATGAGATAAATGATCTTTCTTGTCATGTCCGTTCAGAGAAGGTATTGTTGACAAAAAAATATACATGCGAGGAGTATCTACGATTTATCTTCCCGTCAGGAGAACAATGGTTGAATGGTTTAGTACATCTCACATTCTTCCTCCATCAAGAAGGAGTGAAATCATTGACATGTGAGAGGCCACAGATGAGTTGCACAAAACAAACCGTTGTATCAGAAATGGAGTCTGTGGCAAGTCATGAGGAAGAAGCACTTTTTGGGAATCTTTTTGCTGAAGTGCGTCCTGCAGGTGCAACTGAAAGTGTTGAACAGTCAACGCCTCTAGGGAGTGGTCCATCAAACAGCCAGCAGGGGCCTATTCAGTTAGCTGCTGATCTGATACGTTTTATGAAAACATCCATCTTCTCTCCTGAATGGTCTGTTGCTATATATTTGGATGCTTGCAAAAAATTCAATACCTATCATTTGGATCAATTTCTTTCAATACTTAATTGCCAAGCTTGTTTCACTGATGAAAGCAGCACTGGACATACGGCATCTCCTGAAAATAAACTACTGCACATCAATGCCGCTTGTTTTGAACTTCTACAAATGCTCCTTGTTTGTGATAAATGTCCTGCTTCTTTAAGGGAAGAGCTTGTGGAGAAATTGTTTAATGTTGGCAATGGGAGGTACACCTATAACCACTATGCACTTGCTCTAGTTGCGCATGTGATGACTTACGCAGCAAACTCAGGATTTAGTCTGGGAAGGAAGATTTTTGTTCAGTATGTTACTCATCTTTTGGAGAAGTCAAATGATGTAGCATCCAGCTCATTAAATGTTAGTGATTTCTGCTCAAGCCTCCCTTGTGCTTTTCATCTTGAAATTCTTTTGGCAGCATTCCATTTAGCCAGAGAGTCAGAAAAGAGTGATTTAGTCAAAATTGCACTCTCTTCCCTAGAGAGAATGAAACAGCCTCCTCCTGGAGTAACTGTGGCTGGACTAACACGATGGGCATTGCTCCTATCAAGACTTCTTCTTGTCCTGCGACATATTTTGCTGTACCCTTTAACACATCCATCATGGTTGTTTATGAAGTTAAGGTCCAGATTGAGGGATATTCACTTGAATGAAGGCCAGCCACGTTCTGTGAATGATTGCTTGCCATCCCTTGCCACTGTTATTGTGGAGGAAATGCTTGATGATTCTGTCAAAAAGAGTGCTGTAACTAGTAACTTGCTCCCCCAGTTAATTGATGCCACTCCAGCTCATGCCGAATTCTGTTTTGATAAGGCTGCTGTTGAAACTCTAGGGTTGAACTTGGCTTACTTGGTTCGAACCATGTCACAAGTCCTTACCTCTTGGAGTAGTAGGAACGCTGAAGTTGCTGATGATCTCATTGTGGAAAGATATATATTTTTGATTTGCTGGAGTACTCTCTCTGGTATTGGTTGTTATGGCAATAATTCTTTTCTGAATGATGATTACTTGAAGGCTGACCTTGCTGATGTCAATGTGTTCCTAAAATTTGCTCTCAGTATCAGGAAAGGTGTTCCACCTCATATGGGTGTTGATCTGCCTGCATTAATATTTGGACTCCTAAAGAAGTTGTGTGCTGATATTCTTGGTTCAACTAAACTGCAGAGTTGGGATTTTACCAGGAAAGGAGCATACCTTTCTTTTATTCTCTCTATCATCAATGGTGATCTTTGGAGACAGCAGGCAGATGGAGAAATTGAGGTGGGTTCACACATAAAACAGGAGTTTCATGATGAGGAGCTAGTTACTCGTGGGAAGAGTTTGTCTATATACATAATTGAGAACAGTGGGCACTGTTTGGATATTTTCTCCTCTCTTTTGGAGACCTACCTTCGTACATTTAAGAAAGCTTATCTGTCATTTATTGACAATGGAAGGCCTTCCTTGGATAATAGTTATCCTTCCCTGCTGCTCAAGCATTCTGTCTTTGACAAATCCAAGCACCATCTACTTTTTGAGAAATCTGGTTCATATTTGGAAATGCTGGAACCCATATGTGAGGTTTCATCAAGGATAGATGCAGTCAACACAAAGCTAGGTGAAGGGCAGAAAAAATGTTATTTCCTGAAGTGTTTGTTACATGGATTTCCATCAGGTTGTACTTCTAGTGACAGTGCTCTCCTTTCTTGCATTTTGGTGATAAATGAGATCATGCAAACCTTTAATGGATATATAAAGGTTGCACAACCAGGAATCAGGGACCAAGTTGATGAGGATGTTATTTCCAAACTGCTTGATATGGTGATGGCTGTTAGATCAGATCGAATATTCAAGCCCGTTCATGGAGAGTGTGATAATATATTTATGAGTCTAATTGACAACAGGAATGATCTTGCTAGGTACAGTGAATTGTTTGTTCTGAAGCAGCTAGAAGGACTCCTGGCTGACATCAACTCATATGGAAGCATGGACAGTGGGGTGAAAGAGATTTTAGTTTCTACAGTTCTTGATCTAGTGGAAGACCTTCGATCTAAAGCAGAGGTGTTTAAATTCTTCCTTGGTGATGCTGAGGGAGCTCCTGAAGGAGCAAGCCGTATTTTTGGACCTGAGCGTGCTGATATATCAGTCTTTATTGATGTTTTGGATTGCAAATCTGAGCAGGTTATTTTGAAGATTCTCCACTTGTTGACTGATATATTGGGCAATGGGTTTTGTCCTGGTCTTAAGGAGAAGTTGCAGAAGAAATTTATTGGAATGGATATACCCTGCTTTTCGTCGTGGTTAGAATTTATATTATTGGGGCCTTTTGTAGAAGTTGAAATGCACAAATGCTACAGTTGGTCCTGCAACCCGAGATCTAGCAGTGGATTTTCTTACACATCTCATATGTCCTTCTGAGAACTTGAGCAGTGAACTTCAACATCATCTTTTCAACTCTATGCTACTGTTACTTGATGGAGCATTTTTGTCACATGACCTCCAGATTGCTAAAGCATATTTCCATTTTCTTGTTCAACTACCACGTGAAGAATCACAGTTCAAGCACTTGTTTGAAAAGACCCTGATCCTGATGGAGACAATGGTTGAGGATGATCGAAAGCTGCACTGTTTGAAGTTTCTGTTTTCATTTGTCGAGGCAGTGTTCGGTGATACTGGATTAAATAGAAGTGCCCTTAAGGGGCTTTCATCAAAAACTTCTGGCAGCAGTTTTAGCTCAGGATCTGTCATCCTGAAGCAGTTGAAAAATTCAGAAAACCTTGTCATTCGCACAAATCAAGTAAGTAATCCTTCTGTTAATTGTGATGCTAGCTCTGGTGAAGAAGATGAAGATGATGGTACATCTGATGGGGAATTAGGGAGCATTGATAGAGATGAGGAAGAAGATGGAAACAGTGATAAAGCTCTATCGTCGAAGGTGTGCACATTTACATCCAGTGGCAGTAATTTCATGGAACAGCATTGGTACTTTTGCTATACGTGTGACTTGACAGTTTCCAAAGGCTGCTGTTCTGTCTGTGCCAAGGTGTGTCATCGAGGGCATCGTGTTGTTTACTCCAGATCAAGCCGTTTCTTCTGTGACTGTGGCGCTGGAGGTGTGAGAGGAAGCAGTTGTCAGTGTTTAAAACCCCGGAAATTTACTGGCATGTCTACAGTACCACCTGCTGCTTCTAGCAGCTTCCACCCTATATTGCCGTACCATGAGGATGTGGAGCAGCTTGGGGATAGTGGCTCTGATTTTGAAGATGAAATCTCTACTGATGCTGATAACTCCATGAAGCTATCTATGCCAAACGAATTCAGCAATGGGCTTCCTTTACTTCTTAAAAATCTGCATATTGAGGTTAAGGTGCTTGAAGTCTGCAAAAAGTTGCTGCCTTCTATACTCAGCCAAAGAGAGTCAAATCTTTTGAAAGACAGAAAGGTTTTGTTAGGAGGTGATGTGCTAGTGTCACATTCCTCTGACATCTTCCAGTTAAAGAAAGCTTTTAAAAGTGGATCACTGGACCTGAAGATAAAAGCTGATTATCCAAATTCTAGGGAGCTTAAATCGCATCTTGCTAATGGTTCTCTAGCTAAATTATTGCTCAGTATCAGCACTCGAGGTAAGCTTGCTGTTGGAGAAGGTGATAAAGTTGCTATATTTGATGTGGGACAAATTATTGGACAGCCTACTGCAATACCTATTACAGTAGACAAAACCAATGCGAAGCCCCTCTCTAGGAACATTGTTCGCTTTGAAATTGTCCATTTAATTTTCAATCCGTTGGTGGACCATTTCCTTGCTGTTGCTGGATATGAGGATTGCCAAGTGCTAACATTGAATAATCGTGGTGAAGTAACTGATCGCCTTGCTGTAGAACTGGCTCTGCAAGGAGCTTATATTCGTCGTGTGGAATGGGTTCCAGGTTCTCAGGTACAACTCATGGTAGTAACAGACCTGTTTGTGAAGATATATGATCTTTCACAGGACAACATTAGCCCCATGCATTATTTTACTGTAGCTGATGGTATAATAGTTGATGCGACTCTTGTCCCCTCCTCAATAGGGAAATTGGTACTGCTTGTTCTTTCCGAACGGAGCCTTTTGTATAGGCTGAATGTTACATTAGAGGGTGACGTTGGTGCCAAAATATTGACTGAAACAGTCTTGGTCGAAGATTCTGTATCCATACATAAAGGTTTGTCATTGTACTTCTCATCAACCTACAGGCTTCTATTTGTATCTCATCAAGATGGTACTACCTTCATGGGGCGCTTGAATGCTGATTCTTCATCAATAACGGAATTGTCATATATATGTGAGGAAGATCATGATGGTAAATCCAAGCCAGCTGGGCTCTACCGTTGGAGAGAGCTAGTAACTGGGGGTGGTATCCTTACCTGCCTATCGAAACCTAGATCAAATGCTCCTTTTGTGGTGTCATTGGGTCCTCATGAATTGGTTGCACAAAACATGAGGCATAGTACTGCTGTGAATTCCTCAGTGGTTGGTGTTGCTGCCTATAAACCTTTATCCAAAGATAAAGCACATTGTCTTCTTTTGTATGATGATGGCAGCCTTCATATTTACTCTCATACACCTAGTGTAGGTGAAAGTTCGAATAGGCTTACCACAGAGCAAACAAAGAAGTTGGGCAGCAGCATCCTCAGCAGTAGAGCTTACACTGGCACAAAACCAGAATTTTCACTCGATTTCTTTGAGAAGACAACTTGCATTACATGTGATGTTAGATTTAGTAGCGAAACAACCAAGAGTGGTGATTCTGAAAGTATCAAGCAAAGATTGACGTTGGATGATGGGTATTTGGAGAGTATGACATCTGCTGGCTTCAAGGTAGGATGTTCAGGTTTGTTTGTGCTCTGATTTTTTTTTTCATCCATGCAGTGGCCCTAGATCGATTGATATTGAATGACTTAAAACACACTCCATTTTTTGGTTGTAGGTGACTATTTCAAATCCTAACCCTGATATAGTCATGGTTGGTTGCCGGATCCATGTGGGCAACACATCTGCGAGCAACATTCCTTCTGAGATCACAATTTTCCATAGAGTCATTAAGCTTGAAGAAGGCATGAGATCATGGTACGATATTCCATTTACAACTGCTGAGTCACTTTTGGCGGATGAAGAATTCACAATTACTGTTGGTCGAACGTTTGATGGTTCATCTATACCTAGGATAGATTCTATTGAAGTTTATGGTCGAGCTAAAGATGAATTTGGATGGAAAGAGAAAATGGATGCTGCGCTTGATATGGAAGTGCTGGGTGGTAACTCTCCTAGTGGAAAATCAGGAAAGAGATCCCAAATCATGCAGGCTGCTCCTATCCAGGAGCAAGTTTTGGCAGATGCCCTTAGGATTCTCTCACGCATATACCTGCTCTGCCGACCGAGTTGCTTTACTTACATGGTTGATTCAGGCATGGAACTTGATAATCTAAAATGCCGAGCTTTATTGGAAACCATCTTTCAAAGTGACAGGGAACCTCTGCTGCATTCTTCTGCATGCCGTGTCCTTCAGGCCATGTTCCCAAAGAAGGACGTGTACTATCATGTAAATACCAATTTCATTGTCTGCTGATATTAATACCTAATATTGGTTTATGATTTCCCTCTGCCTGACTTTTTTTGTAACCTATTGTACAGGTTAAGGACACCATATGCCTTCTAGGGGTAATAAAGTCACTCCCAGCAATAACTTCACGAATTGGAGTTGGAGGTGCTGCATCTAGCTGGGTGATAAAAGAATTTATTGCCCAGATCCGTACAGTTTCTAAAGTTGCATTGCACAGGAAATTGAACCTGGCTTCTTTTCTTGAAACGCATGGTATTGATTATACTACTCGTTTAAGTTTAACCAAATGTATTGCTCGACTCCGTACAATTTCGAAAGTTGCATTGCACAGTTGCTAATTTATAGTATTTCTTAAGCTACAGAAACTTATTATAGTAACTGAATATTTTGCAGGTACAGAACTAGTTGATGGTCTGATGCAAGTTTTCTGGGGTATATTAGACTTAGACAGGCCAGACACGCAGACGATAAATTGTCTTGTTGTACCCTGTGTGGAATTTATTTATAGCTATGCTGAATGCCTTGCTCTGCATTCCAATGAAAATTCTGGAGTTTCAGTGGGACCTGCAGTTGCTTTACTGAAGAAGCTACTCTTTGCACCATATGAAGCGGTACAGACTTCTAGCAGGTGATCATATCTTCTATCATTTATCAACCAATTGGACTACCACTACTAACATCTTCTAGCTTTCCTTTTGTATTCTTATCTTTTCTCTCAGTTGTTTCTTGTTACTGGTTTTCAGTTTGGCTATTTCATCCCGTTTTCTCCAAGTCCCTTTCCCAAAGCAGACAATGATAGCTAATGATGATGCTCCTGAAAACCAAGTGAAAACAACTTCTTCTGCTATGAGTTCCACCAGTGGGAATGCTCAGCTTATGATTGAAGAAGATCCTGCAACATCATCAGTGCAATACTGTTGCGATGGTTGTTCTACTGTTCCAATACTTCGGCAAAGGTGGCACTGTAACATATGTCCAGATTTTGACCTATGTGAGACTTGCTATGAGATACTTGATGCAGATCACCTACCATCACCGCATTCAAAAGATCATCCAATGTCAGCAGTAGCAATTGAACTTGATACATTTGGAGGCGAAGGCAATGAAGTCCATTTCTCTGTTGATGAGCTAACGGATTCAGGTGTTCTTCATGCTCCTGCTGATAGAGGTGTTCAGACCTCCCCATTATCAATTCATGTATTCGATGCAGAGTCTGCAGACTTCCCTGAGATGATTACAGACCAAACAACTGTTTCGATTTCTGCATCAAAACGTGCCATTAACTCAGTGCTACTTTGCCATCTAATAGAAGAACTTAGAGGTTGGATGGGGACCACGGCTGGTACTCGAGCCATACCTTTAATGCAGTTGTTCTACAGGCTTGCTTCTGCAGTTGGTGGTCCTTTCATGGATAGTTCAAAGCCAGAAAATTTGGATTTGGAGAAGTTTGTAAAGTGGCTCATGGATGAAATCAACATAAATAAACCATTCCCTGCCAAAACACGATGCACTTTTGGAGAAGTATCGATCCTTGTTTTCATGTTCTTCACACTTATGTTCCGTAACTGGCATCAGCCTGGGAGTGATAATTCCCATTCAAAGTCAAGTGGGGGCTCCGATTTGACAGAGAAAGATCCTGTTCAGGTTCTGGCGTCAACCACAATAACTTCATCATCTAGTGTTGACCAGGATAAAAATGAGTTTGCTTCTCAGTTAGTTCGTGCCTGTTCTGCCCTCAGGCAGCAGCCATTTTTGAATTATCTTATGGATATTCTGCAGCAACTTGTTCATATTTTTGAGTCATCATTCATAAATGGAGAAGGTGGTTCTTCTGGCTCTGGCTGTGGATCCCTATTGACAATAAGGAGAGAGCTACCAGCTGGAAACTTCTCCCCCTTCTTTTCAGATTCGTATGCAAAATCTCATCCAACTGATCTGTTCATGGATTACCACAAATTGTTGTTGGAGAATACTTTCCGGCTTGTATATAGCATAGGTTCGCCCAGAAAAAGAGAAGTCCACTGAGAAGGATAGAAGCTACAAGGTTCCCAATGCAAAGGATCTAAAGTTGGATGGATATCAAGATGTGCTTTGCAATTATATTAGCAATCCTCATACTACATTTGTTCGGAGGTATGCGAGGAGGCTCTTCCTTCATTTATGTGGCAGTAAGACACACTATTATAGTGTGAGGGATTTGTGGCAATATTCACATGAAGTCAAGAAACTTCGTAAAATCATAAACAAGTCTGGAGGTTTCCGAAATCCCGTGCCTTACTGAGAGAAGTGTTAAGCTCATAAAATGTATGTCTACTGTCTGTGATGTGGCTGCAGCAAGGCCAAAAAATTGGCAAAAGTTCTGCTTGAAGCACAGGGATCTTCTTCCATTTCTCATGGACAGTTTTTATCATTTCAGTGAAGAGTGTATTATTCAGACTCTCAAGCTTCTAAATTTGGCTTTCTATTCAGGAAAAGATGCCAATCATAATGCACAAAAACCAGAGAGTGCCGATCTCGGATGTTCAACAAGAACTAGCTCACAGTCTTCAGATTCGAAAAAGAAGCGGAAGAGTGATGATGGTTCTGAAGGTTCCTCAGAAAAATCGTGCATGGACATGGAACAGATTGTAGAAATATTCAGTGATAAGGAATGTGACATGCTGAAGCGCTTTGTGGACATATTCTTGCTAGAATGGAACTCAGCAGGTGTCCGCCATGAGGCTAAATGTGTTCTATTTGGAGTGTGGTATCATGCAAAAAATCCGTTTAGGGAGACTATGGTAACAATTCTACTGCATAAGGTGATACATCTTCCCATGTATGGGCAAAACATTGTCGAGTACACTGACCTTATGACCTGTTTACTCGGGAAAGTGAATGACTCGAGTGCAAATCAGAATGACTCTGAACTTGTGAATAAATGTTTAACACCAGAGGTAATAAATTGCATTTTTGATACGCTCCATTCTCAGAATGAGCTATTGGCAAATCATCCAAATTCCCGTATATACAATATGCTGAGTTGCTTGGTGGAGTTTGATGGCTATTACTTGGAGAGTGAGCCTTGTGTTACGTGCAGCTGCCCAGATGTTCCATATTCAAGAATGAAGCTTGAAGCCCTAAAGTCTGAGACCAAATTTACTGATAACAGAATAATAATAAAATGCACTGGAAGCTTCACTATACAGTCAGTTACAATGAATGTTTATGATGCTCGTAAGTCTAAGTCGGTGAAAGTACTCAACTTGTATTACAACAACAGGACTGTGACTGACTTGTCAGAATTGAAGAATAATTGGACTCTTTGGAAGCGTGCTAAGAGCTGCCATCTTACATTTAATCAGACCGAATTGAAGGTTGAATTCCCCATCCCAATTACAGCATGCAATTTTATGGTTGAGCTTGATTCATTTTATGAAAATCTTCAAGCTTCTTCCCTTGAGTCATTGCAATGCCCACGTTGTAGCAGGTCTGTCACTGATAAGCATGGTATATGTAGTAACTGCCATGAAAATGCATATCAGTGCCGGCAGTGTAGAAATATTAACTATGAAAATCTTGACTCCTTCCTCTGCAATGAGTGTGGATACAGCAAATATGGTCGCTTCGAATTCCACTTCATGGCAAAACCAAGTTTTTCATTTGACAACATGGAAAATGATGATGACATGAGAAAAGGCTTGGGAGCAATTGAGTCAGAGTCAGAAAATGCTCATAGGCGGTACCAACAACTGATGGGGTTTAAAAAGCCTCTCATTAAACTTGTGTCGAGCATAGGTGAACGGGAGATAGACTCACAGCAGAAGGATGCTGTCCAGCAGATGATGGTATCCTTGCCTGGGCCCACATGCAAGGTAAATCGCAAAATTGCACTTCTTGGTGTTCTATATGGTGAAAAATGCAAATCAGCTTTTGATTCTGTGAGCAAAAGCGTTCAGACATTACAAGGGCTGCGTCGTGTTTTAATGACGTACCTGCACCAGAAAAATTCTAGTGATACTGATACCAATGCATTGCCAGCTTTTCAAATACCTAGGTCTCCAAGTAGTTGCTATGGGTGTAGTACCATGTTTGTGACACAATGCATGGAGTTATTACAAGTGCTGTCCAAACATGCAAACTGCAGAAAGCAACTTGTTAGTGCTGGAATTTTATTAGAGTTATTTGAAAACAACATTCATCAGGGCCCTAGGACAGCACGCACTCTTGCTAGGGCTGTGCTATCTTCTTTTTCTGAAAGTGATGCGGATGCAGTTAAGGAATTGAACAACTTGATTCAGAAGAAGGTGATATACTGTCTTGAGCACCATCGTTCCATGGACATTGCACAATCAACACGAGAAGAGTTACTGCTGCTATCAGAGACGTGTGCTCTTGTGGATGAGTTTTGGGAGGCAAGACTACGTGTTGCCTTTCAACTGCTGTTCTCTTCCATTAAGGTTGGAGCAAAGCATCCTGCAATTTCGGAACATATCATTCTTCCTTGTTTGAGGATAATTTCTCAGGCTTGCACGCCACCAAAATCTGATGGAGGGGACAAAGAGTCAGGCTTGGGAGCATCTAGCTTGACATTGCAATCCAAAGACATTGATACAAGTGGTATCACTACTGCTAACAACCCCAGTGCTAAGATTCAATCAGATATATCTGGAGGAGTTCATGATGGAGGTGGAAGAGGCCAGGATATTCCACTCCTGAGCTATTCTGAATGGGAGAGTGGTGCATCATATTTAGATTTTGTCCGGAGGCAGTACAAAGTATCCCAGGCAGTGAAGGGATCTGTTCAGAAGACACGTCATGATTCACATAAGTCTGAGTATCTGGTTCTCAAATATGGACTTAGATGGAAGCATCGTGCTTGTCGGGAATCAAGTAAGAGTGACTTCTCAAAATTTGCCTTGGGCTCCTGGGTATCGGACTTGATCTTAAGTTCCTGTTCCCAGTCAATAAGATCTGAGATTTGCACTCTCATAAGCTTGCTATGCCCATCTAACTCTCCTAGACAGTTTCAGTTATTGAACTTGCTCATGTCCTTACTTCCTCGAACACTCTCAGCTGGTGAAAGTGCAGCAGAGTACTTTGACTTACTTGGGACCATGATTGATTCAGAGGCTTCACGTCTTTTCCTAACTGTTCGTGGTTGTTTGACAACATTATGCTCTTTGATAACAAAAGAAGTGTCCAATGTTGAATCACAGGAGAGAAGCCTAAGCATTGATATCTCACAAGGATTCATTCTTCATAAGCTTGTTGAGCTCCTGAACAAGTTTCTTGAAATTCCCAATATCAGAGAAAGGTAAAACTCTAGTTTGTGCTCCTGAAAAAATTATATTTTATGCACATAAGCTACCTGTATAAACCTGGTTGCTTGTTGATGTCCTTAATTTTTTTTCCTCAAATACTACAGGTTCATGAGCGATAGGTTACTTTCTGAGGTACTGGAAGCTTTTCTGGTGATCCGTGGGCTTGTTGTGCAGAAGACAAAGTTAATTAATGACTGTAATTGTCTTCTGAAAGACCTTCTTGATAGCTTGCTTGTTGAGAGTACTGAAAACAAACGTCAATTTGTTCGTGCTTGCATCTCTGGATTGCAGAAGCATGTGAAGGAAAAAAAGAGACGGACATCTTTGGTACAAGCACATAGTTTTTTATTTTGTTGATGTTGTGCTTATAGTTTGGTACAGCTCTGAATATAAAATGTAACTTATTTATTATCTTGCCTTATTCTCTTATATGGGACATCCTTTTGCAGTTTATTTTGGAGCAACTCTGCAATCTGATTTGCCCAGTTAAGCCAGAGCCTGTTTATCTTCTGATACTAAACAAAGCACATACTCAAGAAGAGTTCATTAGGGGTTCTATGACAAAGAATCCATACTCCAGTGTGGATGTTGGCCCTCTAATGAGGGATGTGAAAAATAAAATATGTAACCAGCTTGATTTGATTGGACTTTTGGAGGATGATTATGGTATGGAGTTATTGGTTGGTGGAAATATAATCTCACTTGATCTCAGCATTTCCCAAGTCTATGAACAAGTGTGGAGGAAGCACCAATGTCAAACTCAACATTCTTTGTCGAATGTCAGCACACTAACTGCTGCTTCATCTGTCAGAGATTGCCTGCCAATGACAGTGACCTACAGACTGCAGGTTAGCTATGGGGGGTCAGGGTCAAGGTTTATTTTCTTTTTTAATTAGCACCTATTTAGTCCTAAGGATTCTTGATATTTGTTTATAATAATAACTGCTAATTGGCCACAAACAAGGTGATTTTACCTGGTATATTTGACCACTAATAGTTGGAATTGCTTTGTCTTGTTTATTTCGTAATATATCTATATGGTTCTATGATATGGCTCCTTACAATATCATAAGACCTTAATTTCTTGTGTGTGCTGCATACATGCACCCAAAATTCTGATACACGTTTTATTGTTAAAGCACAATTGTTGTGTAAGGATGAATTAATCTGGAGGGTGTTCTTGTTTCTGTTACTTAATATATTAATTGTGCTTGATGTGATTCCTTGCTTATTTGGGGTGGGACTTTTTGGCATTTCTCGATGGACTCATAGACTGATGTAATCTGGCTAGCTCTTGCTCTTTTTCTTTGCTAGGAGCACTGCTCCATTATCTTCTGGCCATGCTTTGCATCCCATACATAACAGCAGATGACTGTAGTAGTTGTAATAGCTATTGGTAGAAGCATGGCAACAGTGACAAGCAATTCAGCAGCACCTAAGTTCTGAGTGCCCTGTCCTCTCAAGTCTCGTCTCCTTCCCATGGAAAGATCTGAACTTTGGTAGTTGGTCAATCACAATGTCAGTCTCCTCATCCTCTAGAGACATACGTTCTCTATTCGTTGGTGCTGTGGACACGGGGTGTCCCAATCACTAGAGCGACAGAATGTCGTGGTGAAGAAGACGGTGCAGGAGATAGAAGGAGCTCAATACCCAGTCCTGACCCACACGAACCACGACAATTGAGCGGTGGTGATGAAGGGTTGTGCTCAAGTCCATGGGCATTTGGAACGTCATCGGCCATGGAGGCCCTTATCAAAGTAGTCCCACTGGAGTTTATCTCCATGCTGGGAAACAAGGATAGTCCCACTGGAATTCGATCTCCACAATGGGGAACAAGGACTTCGCCTAGGAGGCCTAGAAGAAGTTCAATGCACGACAGCTTTGGTGGGAGTAATAGACCATTGCGTTCTGCGATGGTGAGGTGTTGGCAGTGATTGATTTAAGATGGCCAACGTGTAACAGATTTGCTGGGAGTACGAGGCCATTCGTTCTACGATTGTGAGGTAGTTGAGCACTAAGCTTGACATCGATGTTGAGCCAGCTAGAGGTCCGCAGCTAAACCATCAGTGATGGGGAAGCAGTTGCTAAGTATTTGCGTGCCGTTCCCCCAGTGTTCGTAGAGATAGCTCTCTTCATCGAGACTCCGCTCGAGCTCGCCATGTATCTATCACTCGCTCAAGTCACCCACTAGCCACTCGACACACCGAAATGTGCCTCACAAATGATCAGCAAGTAAGAGTATGGGCATGCAGTGGGAAACACCAAAACGAGGTTGAAGAAAAGCACCTGAGAGCAAAAACACCCAAAAGAAGTAATCAGGGCTGCTTGTTAGCACTACCGGCACCTCCTCCCTCAACTCAGCCACACCACACACACTATCTTTGGACTGAAGTATTGAGCTGATATGAAGTAGAAGTCTTATTCACAAGCTCTAGCTACATATGTTGGTGTACATGTCCTTATAGGACTTTTAGGTCGGTGCTACAGTAGGTCCTACAGTACCGGACATGCTACAGTACCTGCTACCTGTCTACAGCTGTTACAGCTCATGTGAAAGTCAAATTGACTACTGCTACTGCTGTTAGACAGCTGCAACCTGATCTCTACACTATTCTAGTATCACCTACACTATTCTAGTAGATTAAGCACAAGAGCACACATAGTAGCTTCAACAATTCTTCCCCTTAATGTGGGTGCTCTTGTTTGAACTCTATGCTCACCTGGGACTTGAACTTCTTGATGTTGTTCTTCCCCAGTGGCTTGGTGAGCACATCCGCGAGCTGTTGCTCGGTCCCAATCTGCTCGAGGATGACCTGCCCCATTTCCACGCAGTCTCTGATGAAGTGAAACTTGATCTGCGGCTGTGAAGGACAAGATTTTTGGCCAATTCAATGGCCGACTTGTTGTCGATCCCGAGGACCGGTGGCTGCACTGACTATCCAGTGATCTCACCCAGCAACCGTCCCAGCCAGACTCCTTGACAGACTGCAGCTGCTCCAGCAATGTACTCGGCCTCACAAGTGGAGAGAGCTACAATCCGTTGCTTCTGCGACTGCCAAGAGATGGGGCAAGAACCCAGCAAGAACACCATGCTAGAGGTGCTGTTCCTGCCATTGACATCGGCCCCCATGCACTGTCACTGAATCCAATCAGCTTCAACTCCCCTGTCATCTTTCTCCGAGGATATGAGAGCCCAAGGTCACTATTGCCTGCAATGTACCTGAGCAAATGCTTCACTGCTGCTTCATGGTCTTTGCGAGGATCCTCCATGAACCTACTCACATATCCCACAGCAAACGTGACGTCTGGCCTATGTGAGTCAAGTACCTGAGGCCTCCAACTAGGCTTTGATATCGTGTTGCATTCACCTTCTCAGCACTGCTGGCCTTGCTTAACTTGATTTTCTCTTGCATTGGCACCTGGGTAGGATTGCAATTCCCATCCCAGCCCTCTCTAGCAACTTGCGCGTGTATGCGCCTTGGCTGAGTTCAATGGCATGTTTGCCTTGCCTCACCTCTATCCCAAGATAGTACGTGAGAAGGCCCAGATCGCTCATCTTGAACTTTGCTGCCATCTCGCTCTTGGATGTGTTGATCTGCTGCTGCTCGGAACCAGTGATGATCAGGTCATCGATGTACACTCCGACAACGAGCACTCCATCCTTCGTTCGTCGAGTGTACAGAGCATGCTCAGATGGGCACTTCTTGAAGCCGAGTGTGGTGAGCGTGGCGTCTAGTTTTATATTCCACGCCCGCGGTGCCTGGCGCAGCCCGTACAACGCCTTGCGAAGACGTAGCACCTTGTGCTCTTCTTCGGCGACGATGAACCCGGGCGGACTGCCGCACGTGCACCACCTCGGCGAGCTCCCCTGTTGAGGAAGGCGGACTTCACGTCCAAGTGATGGAAACTCCAGTCCTTCGTGGCCGCCAGGGCGAGCAATAGACGCACCGAGTCCATCCGCGCTACCGGTGCGAACACTTCCTCGAAGTCGATCCCCTCGCACTGCACGAACCTTGTGCTTCACCACCTCACATTGTGCTTCACCACCTCACAGTGCTCGTTCTTCTTCACCTTGTAGACCCACTTGAGTCCGATTTGGTTTGCACCAGATCGGTGGGTCGACAAGCTCCCATGTCTTGTTCTCCTCGATCGACGCCATCTCCTCCATGGCGCGCCGCCATCGCACGTTCGCCTCTGCTAGCCTCCAGTGTAGGTGGCTCCTCGGCGCTCGCCAAGAAGAGCTACTCGTCGTGCTCTCGTACTGCTTGTCCCGGCAAGGACGCGTCACCTAGGATGTTGTCGACGGTGCGGAAGCGGAAGCGGTTCATCATCGTATTCCTACGTCGAGGTGCTCCTCAGCTCCAGGAGGTGGCGTGACGAAGCGCACTGAGCCGCCCACCTCCGCGGACGTGGGTGTGCCCTGCTCCGCAGGCAGCGGTGACGGCGGCGACAGCGGCTCCGTTGCAGCTGCCTACTCCGGCTGTCCGCCACCGCTCTCCTCTGCTTCCCCTGCATCCGCAGCTTCGTCACCCGTGGCTTCCCCTGCACCTCGATACACAGTGTAGTCGATGGTGAAGGAGCTCCAGCCGCACCCATCTTCCTCAGCCTCCGGCGCCTCCCAGCTCCAGGCTCGCGCCTTTGTCAAACACGACATCCTGCGAGATGTGCACACGCTCCGCCCGCTGGTCGTACATCCTGTACGCCCTGGTTGCCGCGCCCGCAGATGACCACCTTTGATCCATCCCCGAACTTCACCGTGCCGATGATGGCAGTGTCCAGCTCAGTGAACTCCTCTCGCCACCCCGTCAGGTGGTTGCTGGCCCCAAAGTTGAGGTACCACCTCCTCTGTTCCGCCTTAGTGACCTTTGTTCCGCCTCTCCTAGGGGCACCTGAGCGTGTGGCTCATGGAGGTCGAGGTGCTCCACCCACGCCTCTTTCTTCGCCTCCTGGAGAGCGCACACCTGCACCATAAGGAGCATTGGATCGTCGTCGTCCTTTTCCACTAGATGCGCCTACTCCTGGCGCCTCGGGGCTTTGCAGTCCCGTGCCCAATGGCCCTTCATGCCACACTGGCAGGCATCGGTCGCGGTAGGAGATGCGCATCGTCTTCGGCCTGCTTTCATGCGCCTGCTCCTTGCCGTTGCGTGCCTCCGCCTTGCTGTCACGCGCGTCGCCTATCCCCCTTCCTCCACGCCTTTCCGTGGCTGCAGCCTTGGCTGCCACCACGACGCGGAGAAAAGGAGCCTCTGCGCTCGTCCTCCGCTAGGTAGAGCCGTTTGCCCCTCTCCCGTGCAGCTGCTTGCCAGTCCTCCTGGACCTTGAATCGGCCTACGACATCCTCAATCGTGAGGGTGTCCAGGTCGACCAACGTCTCGATCGACTGCGCCAGTTGAGAGAACTGTGCGGGACGACGCGCAGGAACCTAGGCAACGACAGTCCACAGTCCTCTATCGTCTGACCGAGTTCCTTCAGCCGCGTCACCAAGGTTGTGAGACGGAGCGAGAAGTCCTCAACTCCTTCCCCTTCCTTGAACTCCAGGAGCTCAAATTCCCGCCGCAATTGCTGGATCCTTGCCCGGTTCACCAGCCCAGAGCTGGTGCGCATCGTCTTCAGGCCGTCCCAGGCCTCCTTAGCCGTCGCCTTCGCTCCCAAGGACCGGTGCATCTCCAGAGTTACCACTCGGAGAATCGCCTCCATTGCCCACCGATCGTCGTGGCGCTCGGAGTTGCCGGTGTCGACCGCCTCCCACAGCCCTCGCGCCTCCAACATGACCTTCATCATCACCACCTAGTTGTCGTAGTTGGTGCGGGTGAGCATCGGGTAAGGTGCACTACCTCCGATGTCCCGCACCGTCTTCTGGATCACCAGAGTTCCGCCTCCGCCACCGCGGCTGCGCCCCTAGCGAGTTGGAACCTTGCCGCTCCCGGTGTCCAGGGGATTGGGACCTCATCACACGCGACATCTCCTCAAGAACCGAAGCTCCAACCAGGCTCTGGTGCCACTAGTTAGCACTACCATCACCTCCTCCCTCAACTCAGCCACACCACACACACTGCCTTTGGATAAGTATGGAGCTGATATGAAGTATAAGTCTTATTTCACAAGCTCTAGGTACATATGTTGGTGTACATGTCCTTATATAGGACTTTTAGGTCGGTGCTACAGTGGGTGCTACAGTAACGGACATATTACAATACCTGCTAACCTGTCTACAGCTGTTACAGCTCATGTGAAAGTCAAATTGACTACTGCTACTGCTAGTTAGACAGCTGCAACCTGATCTCTACACTATTCTAGTATCATCTATACTATTCTAGTAGATTAAGCACAAGAGCACACATATTAGCTTAAACACTGACCGGCTTATCAGGTGGGGTACCTCGGCGTGTCCGGTGCGAGCCGACTTGTCCGGTGGTGCTCCTCGGCTTGCTCGGTGAGTGGGCTGTCTGAGCCGAGCCAACGCCAAGCCTGTCGGCTTGTCCGGTCGGTTGAACCTGGATTGTCCGGTACAGCCAGAAAACAGCCTCGATTCTTGAGCTCCCAACCCCTACATTTGTCCAAACCTTCACCTATCTTCATGAAAATCTGCACAAGCCATCACAACATCATTCTAAATCTATTCCCAAAAGATCCATCGAAAAGGATCCTAGGATAAGCGGGAATTGCAGATCTTGTGAAAAGGGGAGTTTTTGGGCAAGAAGGGACTATTCCCAAAAAATCCGTCGAAAAGGATCATGTGGGTGCTCGTGGGATTCCAAAGGAATAGAGATGATCTAGGTCATAATCTCCACATCATGGCAAGTCAAAATAACCAAAAGAATTGGACTAACTCGTTGACCCTCCGGCTAGGCTTGTGACGGAGGGGTTCGTGTAGCGTGAAGGAATCAACTTTGAGGAAGTCTCGCACCAGTGGCGAGCATGCAGTTAGTGTGGCTACCGCATGGCTACTGCTAGCGATGGTGGTTCCAGGGGATTGTAGCATCCACCACATGGACATGAAGTCTGTGTTCTTGAGTGGCCAGCAGTGACGTTCTTTTTCCAACAGCGCCTTGGAGTCATCATCGTTGTACAAGGCCCTCTATGCACTCCTGCGTTGCAGAGTAGTTTAGCGACGCAACCACTGTAGAGAGCACTGCCTGACTTTTCTACATCATTCCAATGTTATGTTAATATAAAAAAGGGTGTACATAGTGTTGAAAGCTTTGGCACACTGTGAAGGGGAATTCTAGATAGACTTACTCTTGCATAATTCTGCAAAGATGCTGGTTGGAGCCAAGGACCTCTAGGCCACAGTGTTTCATTTGGAGTTTATTTTCTGACCAGGGTTTAGATGGTGAAGCTACCGAGCCTATGATTAAAGAATTGGAAGAGGAAAGGGAGGAATCACAAGATCCTGAAATTGAGTTTGCTATAACAGGTGCTGTTAGGGAATGTGGAGGCCTTGAGATTATTTTGAGCATGATTCAGGTATGCACTTTTAAGCCCACATTGAGTTGGTCACCTTCATCCATCGCTCTCCTTGAGACGTAGATTAATTGATTGATCAGTTATCAACATGAACTTTGTTAACGGGGCTTGAGATTGACCTCTTTTGTATTAATGTTCTTATGTTTTTGTGCAGGCCCTGCGTGATGACGAGTTCAGATCTAATCAAGAAGAGTTGGCTTCTGTTCTTAACCTTCTAAAGTATTGTTGCAAAATCCGTGAAAATAGATGTGCCTTATTACGTTTGGGCGCTTTGGGTTTGCTACTTGAGACAGCTAGACGTGCATTTTCTGCAGATGCAATGGAACCAGCTGAAGGTATTCTACTAATTGTAGAAAGTCTTACTATGGAAGCTAATGAGAGTGACATAAGCATTGCCCAAAGTGTTTTTACAACTAGTATTGAGGAGACTGGTGCTGGTGAGGAGGCCAGGAAAATTGTTCTCATGTTTTTGGAGAGGCTATGTAATCCTACAGGTGCCAAAAAATCCAACAAGCAACAAAGGAATGAGGAGATGGTGGCAAGGATCCTGCCATACTTGACTTATGGGGAGCCAGCAGCTATGGAAGCTCTCATTCAACATTTTGAGCCTTACCTCAGATACTGGACTGAATTTGATCAGTTGCAGAAGCAACATGAAGAAAATCCAAAAGATGATGGTATAAGCCAAAAGGCTTCAGTACAGCGATCTGCTGTTGATAACTTTGTCCGTGTCTCAGAATCGCTCAAGACTAGTTCATGTGGTGAGAGGCTAAAAGAGATTATTCTGGAGAGGGGCATTACGAAAGCTGCCGTTGAGCATGTGAAGGAGAGCTTTGCTTCTGCAGGAGATACTGGCTTTAGGACAAGTGCAGAATGGACAGCTGGTTTAAAGCTACCATCTATTCCACCCATTCTTTCAATGTTGAAGGGCCTGGCGAAGGGTCATCTGCCTACACAGAAATGCATTGATGAAGAAGGCATATTACCACTGCTTCATGCTTTGGAAGGGGTGTCTGGTGAAAATGAAATTGGTGCAAGAGCCGAAAATCTTTTGGATACGCTGGCTAACAAAGAAAATAATGGTGATGGCTTTCTAGGAGACAAGATTCAAGAGCTGCGACATGCTACAAGGGATGAGATGCGTCGCCGTGCTCTTAAGAAAAGAGAGATGCTACTTGAGGTAACTCTTGTTTCATCAGCTGCTATGTTTTATGGTATCTGAACTGTTTCTCAAGTTCTGTTCTGCAAATATTTCTAACGGTTGTTGGGTCTTGGATTCCCTTTTTCTATTCCAGGGAATGGGAATGCGACAAGAATTTGCTTCTGATGGAGGTAAACGTATTGTTGTATCTCAACCTACTATTGAAGGTTTGGATGATGTGGAGGAAGAGGAGGATGGTTTAGCATGTATGGTTTGTAGAGAAGGGTATACCTTAAGGCCAACAGACATGCTAGGAGTCTATGCATTCAGTAAACGAGTGAACTTAGGTGCAACAAGTTCTGGCAGTGGCCGTGGGGACTGTGTTTACACCACTGTTAGCCACTTCAATATCATACACTACCAGTGCCATCAGGAAGCTAAACGAGCTGATGCTGCATTGAAGAATCCCAAAAAGGAATGGGATGGTGCAACCCTGCGAAACAATGAGACATTGTGTAACTGTATCTTCCCAATTAGGGGGCCATCTGTTCCTCTTGGGCAGTACACTAGGTGTGTTGATCAGTACTGGGACCAATTGAATTCCCTTGGACGAGCAGATGGGAGCCGTCTCCGGTTGTTGACATATGACATTGTGCTGGTATGTGATGCTGGTTTCAGTTACATATTCTTGTGCTAAAATAATGCAAAAATTTTCATTCATACATTTCATTATAATTATTTTGGACGAGCATTTCATCTTAATTCAATGGGCATGAACTGCATTATCTAATATTGCCTAGATTTGGCTTTATTTTACTTCATGCCCATGTTTAAGCCCTCTTGCTGAGTACAGTATTCCTTTTTTTTTTAAAAAAAAAAATGGCCCTTAGGAATCCTTGATTGCATTGCCATGTAATGTTAGAAAATTGTTTCTGAAGATCACTTCCAAGTTAAATAGCATATTATGATTCTTTTTCTTTTTATATTCCATGCTAAAAGTATTTTCTTGGACATCAGTGTGTTTTCATCCATTTTATGCTACTCCTATATTCCATCAGTTCCGAAAATCGTTGACCACTCATACTGGAATATTCAAATTTCACATATAAATGGTGTCAGTGATTTGTCATCACTCATATATATAAGTGCCTCTATGTCATTAAATTTCATTAACTACTCTGTTCCAGAATATAGTACAACGTGTGTTTTGTTTTCTTAGGGCAAAGCCTTTGAGCAGTGATTTGTCATCACTCATCATACATAAGTGCCTCTATATCATTAAATTTCATTACTACTACTCCGTTCCAGAATATAGTACAAGGTGTGTTTTTTTTTGTTTTGTTAGGGCAAAGCCTTTAACCAATAATTACTCTCTTAGTTTTTGTGACACTACTTACTGCTGCAGGCCCCGCCCCTTAGTCGTGGTCGTGTCTTGTTTGGGTTTCTAGTTTCTGTATTTTTTTAGAGGGTTCCACCCTTTCTTGTACTCTCTACTCTCTTTCTTTCTTAATGAAATGGCACGGAGCTCTCCTGCGTTGTTCGAGAAAAAAAAACAGTTATTAGATTCATCATATTCAAAAGTATGCAATTATGATCATATATGTCGTATTTATTGAGTAATTGTTGCTCAAAGTCTAGTCCTACTAAAATGGAACATGCTTACATTCTGGGACAAATGGAGTAATATACAGGACATGCAAATAGTGGTCAAGGTGTATTGGAAGCCATGCTGATATCTGAAATAGAACGGCAAGTACAAGTTAAGTTGTGCTCACCAGGGAGCCCAAATGGGGGCGCAAAACACTGTGTGTGCACTGTAGATAGGGAGAAGTTTGAAATGTAAGCAACGGGATGGGCTGTCTTTTGAGGATAGCCTTACTGTTACTTTTGTTGACAGATAGCTTTTCGTAAATTTATAAAATAAAATTCAAATTATCATCAGCTAATTATTTGAAGGTAATTTTTGCAATTATTTATTCATATATACACATGAATGATCTCATAGAATGATGCTTTTGTTAACTCCAGATGCTGGCGAGGTTTGCGACGGGTGCTTCTTTCAGCACAGACTGCAAAGGTGGGGGAAGAGAAAGCAACTCACGGTTTCTTCCATTCATGGTCCAGATGGCTTCTCATCTTGCAGATGGAAGTGCCAACCAGCAGCGTCATGCGATGGCCAAGGCTGTCACCACTTACTTGTCCAGCTCTCCATCGACACAGGAATCACCTGTCCGGTTTCCGGCATCTGTCTCTGGATCCCGTGGTAGCTCAGGTTGCTCTGAGGAAACTGTACAGTTCATGATGGTTTATTCCCTCATGTCGGAATCATATGAGAGCTGGCTCCAGCACCGCCCTGCGTTCCTGCAGAGGGGCATCTATCATGCCTACATGCAACATAAGCACGGGCGATCAACACTCAAGCTGTCCCCAGATTCCTCGTCCTTGGCAGTTCGGTCAGACGAAGGTTCATCCTCTGATACTGGTGACAAGCTCTTCACCATTGCCCAGCCAATGCTGGTGTACACTGGCTTGATTGAGCAGCTACAGCAATTCTTCAAGAAGGGCAAATCATCCGGCATGAGAAAGTTAGATGAGAGAGATGATTCCAGTGGCAGCATCGAGAAATGGGAGGTCCAGATGAAAGAGAAGCTGGGCAACATGAAAGAGATGGTGGGGCTATCCAACCACCTACTCTCCTGGTTGGAAGAGATGAACTCGTCTGATGATCTGCAGGAGGCCTTCGACGTCATGGGGGTGTTGACGGATGTATTCTCGAATGGTCACACGACATGCGAAGATTTTGTCCAGGCGGCCATACATGCTGGCAGGAGCTGAGCCTGAGAAAAGAACGGTGGTTCGGTCTCTTTTGTATGAGTAGACAACTGTAAAAATTGTAAACCCTTGTTAGATCATCAAGCTCAAACTAGTATACCCTAGTTCTTGTTGGTGTTTGCCTCCATTCCTGGCCTCCATTCCTGTCATGCTAGCACCGTTGCTGAATTTGCCATCCTTTGTTTCGACTTGAATCACCCTCACATGCTGCAGTAGAACAGTGGTGTGCAGAATATTCTCGCCAATCTGCTAGTGATTTTCATTAGAAAGAATAGTTCTGAGGTGTTTCATCTTTCATGGTAGAAGCATTCAACGTAGCAACCGATAAATCTCTACTACTATCGAGGCTCTGCCAGAATATGTTTTATATTTTGCGAGCCTTGACACAATATGATTATATGAATATAAACATTGTTTCTTCTCACCTGCCTTGATAGAATTGCTATTTCAGTAGCAACGCATGCCCCTTTGCCAATCTGAATTGTAACTAATGTTTCTTTGATATAGAAACAAACAGTGAAAACTTGTGCTTCAATTTACAGTTCTTTTTGTAGCAATAATTAAATGTTATATGGATATCATTTGTTCATATTTGAGTCCAGATAGGGTTGAGTCCGATCCAAGTCTGAATATTACGATCTGTACATCTGAATCTGAGTACAGTTGGAAATATACGATGATGTCGATAATCATTCAAATGTTATCCAACACATCTTACAATATCTATATTTGATCCGCATCTAAAGAAGAATATAAAAACCAATATGGAATCAGCAGTAGTCCATATTTGATCCTATTACACTTTACGACAATATGTTCAGAAATAATTATTTCATATTTTTTCACTATTTTTTCACTATGTACTTTCGAGATATCTGATTGTCGAACAATGTGTACTTTATATAATTTCTTAGGCCTAAGAAATCTACTGTCCTAGAACAAATAATTTTATAGATACTTTTAAGACACATCAATGATCAAAGACGAGTGGATCTTTGTAGAACGGCTCGGTAATGCACACTATACGGTCTGGTTAGAAAAAAATGCCACCAACTGAAGACTAAGTCCCGGTGCCAAATACACTCATGGACGGTCCAGTGGACACCATCAGGACGGAAGCAGCACGGAGGAGCGGTCGCGTGCAAGTTTGCACCGGATGATATAGGCCAAGACACGCAACAAATTCAGACCCCCTACGATTACACGCATCGGACGATTCGATGATCAACAACGGTTAGATAAAGATCCAACGGTTGACTCCGACGGCTAGTTTGGGTGTATGTATTGGACGGTTCGGTATGTGCTCAATTTATGTCCATTTTATTATCGTTAGAGCTCACAACTCATATTTGAACTTTTGACTTCACTGTCGGTTGCCCTATTAGAGTGTTACAATAGCTAGTTATCTAGATGTCTTAGGGTTAGTTGTTTGTAGAGTGACGAGTGAAGGAATGAAACCCCTCTCTCGGCCGGCGAACCCCACTAAAGGTGATGAGAAATAAATGCAACTCAATGCTATTGCTCACAACGCTTTATTCGAGTCTTTTGAGTATCAATGCTTTCAATAGAGTATATAGCCTCTCGAATGCTCATAATATATGGCAAACGCTTAAACATATCTGTGACGGCACTACTGAGGTCAAGGAGCAAATTATTGGTCTATCTAAAGCTTAAGGTAAACTCTAGATTTAGGGGTTATCTAATCTACCTCTTATCTACATCTAATCTACCTCTAATCTAGTCAGAGTTAGATGATAAGCAATCAAAACACAACTAGAACTATTGATCAAAATGGTATTAACCAGTCTAACCTAGCTCTAATTGTATCCAAAACAAGCATGATAAGAACATTTATTAGATTAGAGCAATGAGAAATCTGGTAGCTCAAGGCAGATATAAGCATAATCAAACCTGCTCTTCATAGCATGATTAATCCAAGATCATTAACCAAACCCCTCAATCGAGCTTAAACTTTCCCTCCAATCACTTTGTCACATAAGTCACAGTATGAGAAGCTCTCATAAGGCATACATGATTAGTTCTCAACTCTAATCATTAACATAGTCTAATAACATGATCAACGTAGCAAGGACTTCTAATCACCAAGATCACAAGAACAAGCTACACAACCATATCGATAAGATCGCTAGAAGAACATAACCTTTAAGAGCAAGATCAAGAACACATGCATCTAGATAAATAACTAGACCATCAATGTAGCAAGGACTTCTAATCACCAAGATCACAAGAACAAGCTACACAACCATATCGATAAGATCGCTAGAAGAACATAACCTTTAAGAGAACACATGCATCTAGATAAATAACTAGACCAAGAATAAGATGAACTAGATCAAGAACATGATAATTAGAGTAAGATCATTACTTCATAGATAATCATATCAAAGTTACAACCATGACCATACCTCCCACAATGATATAGTGAAGCCTCAAGAACTAGGTAATTAGAGAGCCATGTAAGGACCCTAATTACCTCCAAGAACTAGAATAACTCTAATCCCTATACTAGAACTCGACCCTCACCTCTCCTCTCGTAGATGTGCCTCGCCTCTTCTTCTTCTCGCCTTAATAAGGAAACAGCTTGAATTGGATGGCCATCGGGGGTCTCACGGGGTCCTATTTATACCCTAGAGGCACCTTGGGGTGTCCTCAACCTTTCTTTTATAGAATTCTTGCTTTGAGATGATGTAGGACTCTTGTTTGCCTTGAAATCAGACTTTCCTCTTCCTGCACCTTTTGTATTTCAACCATATCGCCATCATCCAAACTAAGCCAAGATTGGATTCTAAATTGTGTATCTCGAAGAGATATACAACTTTGCTATTCAAATGTTCTTCATTTGACGTTGTTTATGTCTTTGAATTCGACCCACAAGGTGCTGCTGTCCTAGAATCTAAGAATATCTTGAGATCTGGTTGAAACTTGACTTGATCCTTTTATAAGCCTTCCATATCTTCAATTTCTTCATATTTAAGTAATCCTTGGATTCCGAAACCTCTTCTCTACTAGTGGGCTTGGTCCTTTTGGGCTTCTCTCTCAAGGTGGATCTTTTGTAGAGTCTCAAATTGGGTCTTGAAATCTTCAATTTTCGAGTATAACACAAAATGAATAATCCACATGTATCGGAAGTATTGGTTAGTGAACAACGACATTGATGCTCATATTCATGGAAAACATGTAAAATGATGCATTTATTTCATCAATATAGAGGGCCAACAATATCCCCACTCTTAGACCTTGCTTGTCCTCGAGTAGGTAAAGAATCAACATTGCTTTTCATTAACTTTCTCATACCTTAATCTCAACCAATCAAACTAACAAGCTCTCTCCTTATTCAGCTAAGGTATTCAGCTAAGCTCATCCCACAATAAAAAGGTTTAACAAGAGTTGAAATCCATCAATGACACATCTCGTTATTTTGGTAGTTTGTTTTTGAAAGATAATCGAAGTTTGAGAGATAGAGTCTTGCAAAGCCAAAGGAACACACTCAACTCTCCAGTCTCAATATCAAATTGGTCTTCAATAAATATATGAAAAAGGTGGAAGCTTATTTGGATTTTGGGATGAATCCTAATCAAAGATCATTCTCAAAATATTGTCAAACCAAAGAAGAAATCTACTTGGTTTCCTAAACTGTTCGTGGTTATTTGACAACATTATGTTCTTTGATAACAAAAGTCCAATGTTGAATCACAGGAGAGAAGCCTAAGCATTGATATCTCACAAGGATTCATTCTTCATAAGCTTGTTGAGCTCCTGAACAAGTTTCTTGAAATTCCCAATATCAGAGAAAGGTAAAACTCTAGTTTGTGCTCCTGAAAAAATTATATTTTATGCACATAAGCTACCTGTATAAACCTGGTTGCTTTTTGGTGTCCTTCATTTTTTTTCCTCAAATACTACAGGTTCATGAGCGATAGGTTACTTTCTGAGGTACTGGAAGCTTTTCTGGTGATCCGTGGGCTTGTTGTGCAGAAGACAAAGTTAATTAGTGACTGTAATTGTCTTCTGAAAGACCTTCTTGATAGCTTGCTTGTTGAGAGTACTGAAAACAAATGTCAATTTGTTCGTGCTTGCATCTCTGGATTGCAGAAGCATGTGAAGGAAAAAAAAAGAGACGGACATCTTTGGTACAAGCACATAGTTTTTTATTTTGTTGATGTTGTGCTTATAGTTTGGTACAGCTCTGAATATAAAATGTAACTTATTTATTATCTTGCCTTATTCTCTTATATGGGACATCCTTTTGCAGTTTATTTTGGAGCAACTCTGTAATACGATTCGCTCAATTATTTTTTTGAGCTTAATGGTAGGAGCTCTGACTTTCAACTAAGAAGAAGAGAATTGACCCAGTTTTTAAGGAAAATCGGGCCCGAAACCTTCACAAACATGTGGTCAGATAACCGGCGTCACACTCGCGGCCAACAAAACAATAAACCCAAACTACAGGCAGCCCCCTCCCATGCCCCCGTGTGTCATCAGTTGCCGAGCTCATCGTAAGAGACAAGTAGCTCCGACTTCCCATAGAGAGCAACAGGCATGGGCAAAGCCTCCTAACGCCACCTGCACATGAGCACCGGCACCTATGGGAGAAGATCATGGTATGCCATTGTTGCTAAGCTTTGAAGCACTCGAAGCGAAGTAGCTCCGACTCTTCACCACCGAGCTTAGCCCAAGAGCGCCGATCGCCAGGAGCAAGTTGACACAAGAAGGTGAGGCAACATGAAACCACCAAGCCAAGGGAAGTGACGAAGCGCCCCCACGTTGGCCGGTGACCACGCAAGCAGGAACTGGAGGTCTCCTGGATGGCGCCTTGAAGAATGACCACGATGCTGAAAACGCCGCCGCAGCTCGCCTAGCAAATCTAGGCAGAGTCTCCTCTGAAGACTCCAGCTGCCAGAGTGAGAGGTGCCTTGACGACGCTTCCAAGGGATGGCACCTGAAGGCGTTGCTATCGTTTGCACCGGTGAGACCGAGCAAGGCTTTCGCCTAGCACCTCTCAACCAATGCCGTGGTGACCGCCGGCACCATGGATGAGGCCTGCCGAAGCATCCATCGTAGCCGCCTCCAAGGCCCAAACGCCGTAGTCTGTTGCCTTTCACCACCCACCGCCCCGCCATCCCTTCAGGACATGGCGATGACACAACAGCGGCGCGCCTGCGCGTCCGACAGCCTACCGCTGAAGCCATAAAGCGCCGCGCCGCGATGGCCGCCACCCACCAGATCCACCCGAGAGGGAGGCAGATCCGGCCATGGGAGAGCCAGGATGAGACGGAGAAGCTGAATCGAGGAGACTGAGCCACGGGCCCTGCCGCCGCCGAAATCCCAGAGCAACGCGCCTCCGGAGCCCCCGTCCAGTACAGAGACAAGCCGCTATAGTATCAAACCAGCACTGCCCCACCACCGCACGAGCCTCGCATGGCCCCTCCAGCGGTGGAACCGGAGGCCCAGAGCGCCATCGTCCCGCAGCATCGCCGCGAACGGCCCCGGCAGCCAAGAGCCTCTCTTCGCCAAATCAGGCCAGGAGGAGGACAAGAGGCCCCGTAGTCGCCATCATAGGGGCTCGCGCAGCCTTCGGCAGTCCCCCCCGGTGACAGCAAGGGAAGGGTCGGAGGAGATCGGCGTGGCGGTGGCTAGGGCACGGACACCACCTGTGGCGGAACCGCCGATTTAATCCGGGCTAAACACACCTGCCACCTCTGGCTTGCAGTGCGATTAGACCGAACTAAACCCGGTCGTCCGTCGAGAGTCATTCGACTCCCGATATTACCTTTTCCCAGAGGAACCGACATCATACACATCTGACTCACGATGGAGCCACAACAGAAACATCATCACAGGCAGTTGAATAGCACAAAGTTAGACTTAGTTACAAACCAGTTTTTACATAAAATACAAGTCCAACATAAAGTTATAAGGTAGTAAGTTTGAATGTTTCTCGCAGCGGAAATATAAGTTTATAGGTCACCATGATACCACCAAAAGATTTGCACTAGAGGTAACAACATCGAGCCCACCGATGTTGCCCTCGTGCCACTTAGGTCATCTCATCCTAAATGAGGGCATGCCCCGCCTCCAACACAGGTGCACACCATGAACTCCATACCTGCACTCAAAATATGGGGGCAAACCCTGAGTACTAATTACTCAGTAGGTCTTAATGGATTTGGCTTACGGCTGACGCGAAGCAGCTTACTAGCAAGTGGATCCTTAGCTTTTAGTTTTTAACAGCAACTTATTTAACATAAACAGCAAGTTTTCATTGTCTGTATAATTGCCAACATAATAGTAAATTTCAGTAAGGTAACAACTCAGTTCAAACATGTAGTATTCCAAAAACCATGAGTATTAAAATACCGAGAGTTTAAGTAATTACTACGTTGCCCGACAGTGATATTGGCATTCCCACACCTGGTGGGCATCAGCGATTCGAATCGATTTTTAATTCCCGGGAATAACTATCATGCCAGGGGTATATGCTTACTAGCCATCGCGTTCCCACATATAGCCCCCATCTCCACCTGTCTTGTCCCAAGATTCAAAGCGCCCCCACCTAACCCCCGGGTTGTGCCCCCTCAGGAGCGATACCACAGTTCTCTGGGTCAGCCCTCCCTCGAGTACAAGCGCCCCCGGGCCCATCGGCCTCCAGCAAGTGGATGGGCGGAGCCTCGAAAACTCCGGACAAGTCCAGGTAAGACTTCACCGGTCCCATTTCCCGGTTAAGCACTCTAGCAATGTTATGCCGATCAGCAGACGAACAGCGGACGGGCCTTAAACGACTCGGGCGGAGTCCGGGTGCGACATCATGAATAGTAAATACTGAAATAAAATCTCCGCCCGGTCTCCATTTACTTCATGAGCAACAATTACAAGTGATATAACTGTAAGCTTTTGTGATTTTGAAAACACCTACGTGACGAGTCCACACACTCGTGTCTACTCGTACCTAGCAATTTCTAGGCATACTCGTCCTACGAACTCTATGTATAGGTGCTAGGGCCAGGGCGGCCAGGAAGTCTAATGCAATTGGTTCCAAGTAACTCCTAATGCATATGCGTAATCATCAATTATAAATTGTTTGCTGGGGTTGAGTATGGTCCTGCCTACCTTCTTCACTAGGGTCAGTAGCTTCTTCCGGAGCGTAGTTGGGTTCCTGCTGCTGGCCTTCTGGTTCCTGGTGCAACTCCTCTTCTGGTTCCTCTGTGATGGGCTGGTTCGGCGGTGGTTCTTCGTTCGCGGACTCTATATGCATGACATGATGCAATTGGAGCATGTATTAGTGCAATGCAAGAAAGCAAGGGTTATGGAATAGTATTATGTAATTTCGTGATAAAGCTCGTTTAACTTTAAGAAATCGTACAAGTCATCACCTAAGATAGCTTATCTTGTCACATAAAACAACGTGGGGGTGTGACTGAATCGCATCAATTTATGCGGAAAGACCAGTGTCTACTATCATCTAGAACTCTTTTTCATGATTCACTATATGCTTAACTACTAGGTAAGGATAATATAGCAAGCATTCAAGCTACCAACTCTTATACTAAGCCTAGGTCATACTAGCAAGGTTGCTGCCCTAAATTCAGAAGTTTTGACCTTCATTTAATCTATATTTTCTATTTATAAATTTTAAACATGCATGAACTTATCAATTTCAAAACACTAACTAATTTCAATAGTGAGCTCTTTATGCTATAAGGAGCACAAATAAAATACATACAACTATTTAGAGCCTAATTTCTATACAAACAACATTTCCTCATTTATTTCTATGCTAAAATCACATGTAGGGGCAAAATGGTAATTAACAGTGAACATTTGAGCTACCAAAATTTATACAGAGCCTACACAGAATACTAAGGCCCCTGCCCAAAATTCACAATTTTTGGAGTTCATTTTACCCATATTTCCTATTTATCAAGGTTTTTCATGCTTGCACAAAAACATGGGCAAAACTGTCTTTTCCTACTCAACCACCATATTCCCTAGACAGATCTATTCAAAAGGATTTCAATGCAACTGATTTGGTATTTTTCTGATTTTTATTGAATTTTCTAGGATTTTTCAAAGATTTCTGTCGAAATAATCAATTTAAAATGAAAAACAAGAGAACCAGGGGCTAGATTGTGATTATTTCAGAACCCCAGGGGCTTGTACGTAAGATTTACAAGACTCAGCGTACAGCGCTCTGTATAGAAACATAAAACTGTTAAACTAGGAGGGCGATAGCGCAAAAAGTTCATCTCCCTCCTCCCGTCGTCTTCCTCCTCGCGACATGAGGAGGAGCTCCGGTGGCGCGCGGCTAATCCGGCCCTACGGGGCACGGGAGCTCGCCGCGAGGTGTCAGGGAGAGAGAGAGGAGGACGGGAAACCTTATCCGCTACCTCAGACGGCGGGGGAGACCGCGGGGAGGGACGGCGACGAGCGCTCCTGGCCGGCGAGGTCCGGCGGTGCAATACGCCGGAGTGGAAGGGTCTCGGGCGACGCGGTCTAGGCGGGAAGGTGGAGTCAAGGGCGGCGAAGCTCGGCGCGGTGATGGTTGAGCTCGGGAGAGGGCAGGAGTGGCCGGGGGCGAGCTCGCGCGAGCTCCGTCAATGGCGGACGGCGCGAGGTCGAATGGGAAAAGAGTCGGAGAGGCCGAGCGCGTGAAGGAGGGTTCGGGAAAAAGGGGTCGGCCTCGCCCTCGCCCTGGTGGCGCGCCGTGCGCGCTGTCCGCGCGCGGCAGCGGCGCGTGGCCGCGGCGGCCGGGAAGGCCGGTGCGGGGTCACGGCTGCTCAGCGGCCGGCGCCGCGTGGGCGCGCCCGGGCGGGGAGAGAAGAGGGAGGTGCGTAGGTGAACTGGGTCTATGGACCGGTACGGCTGACAGGTGGGGTCAATCCCGGGAATAGAGTGTACGGTGTATGGACTCGGTGCACTGCGCGAAGGAGCGGTGGAATCCACCCCGTGCGCTGGCGCGGGCGGCCTGACGGATGGGTCCCACCTGGCATAGAGACGGAAAAAGAAAAGAATTTCCGAAAAAGGAAAAATTCCTTTTACCAGCTAATCAGGTTTCTGATTTTCGCAAATTTGACAAATTTACGCGCCGAATTTGAAAAGGGCCCAATGGAATGAAATGTTGTACCTTTTGAGATCTACAACTTTGTCAAAAGCACCAATTTCAAATTCTGGCTCTAAGTTTGATTTAAATTCGAGTTTAACTGTCAGCCCTCAGTTTGGACTGAGAACTATTTTCCTTAGATAATTCAAAAGTCCTATTTCTAACCATTTTCTCCCAAAAGTCTTTTTGACAAAGTTGTTCAACATTTCATAACCTAAAACTTTCCCAATTGGACCTTTGCATGAAAAGGACTCTAGGTTATAGAAAAATGAAGAATTCTAAATAAGCCAGATTTGGAGTATGTTTGTTGGGTAACACCAAAAGTCCCTTTGCACTTAGTTAAGCCCATTTTCCATCCAAGCTCTAATTGACAAAGTTGTTTACCACCTTAAGACCTACAAGTTTGGTATAAGAAGTTCTACCTAAATTTTCCTAGGATTTAAGTTATGCTCACATTATAGCATCATTTTCGCGAAACTGACTGCATTACTCAGTTATTTTCTCCATGTTTACTCAAATGCACATTAGTATGATATGAAATGATGCTTATGAGAAATAATAAAACAAAGTATGCACTTGATAATGCTCGGGAGATGCCTAGGGCATCACACCACCCGTGTCACCCGCGAGGTGCAACTGATTTGCCCAGTTAAGCCAAAGCCTGTTTATCTTCTGATACTAAACAAAGCACATACTCAAGAAGAGTTCATTAAGGGGTTCTATGACAAAGAATCCATACTCCAGTGTGGATGTTGGCTCTCTAATGAGGGATGTGAAAAATAAAATATGTAACCAGCTTGATTTGATTGGACTTTTGGAGGATGGTTATGGTATGGAGTTATTGGTTGGTGGAAATATAATCTCACTTGATCTCAGCATTTCCCAAGTCTATGAACAAGTGTGGAGGAAGCACCGTTGTCAAACTCAACATTCCTTGTCGAATGTCAGCACACTAATTGCTGCTTCATCTGTCACAGATTGCCTGCCAATGACAGTGACCTATAGACTGCAGGTTAGGTGTGGGGGGTCAGGGTCAAGGTTTATTTTCTTTTTTAATTAGCACCTATTTAGTCCTATGGATTCTTGATATTTGTTTATAATAATAACTGCTAATTGGCCACAAACAATGTGATTTTACCTGGTATATTTGACCACTAATAGTTGGAATTGCTTTGTCTTGTTTATTTCGTAATATATCTATATGGTTCTATGATATGGCTCCTTAGAATATCATAAGACCTTAATTTCTTGTGTGTGGTGGATACATGTACCAAATTCTTATACACATTTTATTGTTAAAGCACAATTGTTGTGTAAGGATGAACTAATCTGGAGGGTGTTCTTGTTTCTGTTACTTAATATATTAATTTTGCTTGATGTGATTCCTTGCTTATTTGGGTTGGGATGTTTTGGCATTTCTTGATGGACTCATAGACTGATGTAATCTGGCCAGCTCTTGCTCTTTTTCTTCACTATGAGCACTGCTCCATTAATTTCTAGCCATGCTTTGCATCCCATACATAACAGCAGATGACTATAGTAGTTGTAATAGCTATTGGTAGAAGCATGGCAACAATGACAAGCAATTCAGCAGCACCTAAGTTCTGAGTGCCTTGTCCTCTCAAGTCTCGTCTCCTTTCATGGAAAGATCTGAACTTTGGCAGTTTGTCCATCACAATGTCAGTCTCCTCATCCTCTAGAGACATACGTTCTCTATTCATTGGTGTTGTGGACACGGGGTGTCCCAATCACTAGCGGGACAGAATGTCATGGTGAAGAAGACGGTGCAGGAGATAGAAGGAGCTCAATACCCAGTCCTGAGCCACACAAACCATGATAATTGAGCGGTGATGATAAAGGGTTGTGCCCAAGTCCATGGGCCTTTGGAAGGTCATCGGCTATGGAGGCCCTTATCAAGGAGTCCCACTGGAGTTTATCTCCATGATAGGAAACAAGGATAGTCCCACTAGAATTCCATCTCCACAATGGGGAACAAGGACTTTGCCTAGGAGGCCTAGAAGAAGTTCAATGCACGACAGCTTTGGTGGGAGTAATAGACCATTGCGTTGGTGCTTTTGTTTGAATTCTATGCCCACCTGGGACATGAACTTCTTGAAGTTGTTCTTCCCCAGTGGCTTGGTGAGCACATCCGTGAGCTGTTGCTCGATCCCAACCTGCTCAAGGATGACCTGCCCCATTTCCATGCAGTCCTTGATGAAGTGAAACTTGATATCTATGTGCTTGCTGAGGTTGTAAAGGACTAGATTTTTGGCCAATTCAACGGCCGACTTGTTGTCGATCCCGAGGACCGGTGGCTGCACTGGGTATCTAGTGATCTCGCCCAGCAACTGTCCTAGCTAGACTCCTTGACAGACTGCAGCTGCTCCAGCAATGTAATCGGCCTCACAAGTGGAGAGAGCTACAATCCGTTGCTTCTGCGACTGCCAAGAGATGGGGCAAAACCAAGCAAGAACACCATGCCAGAGGTGCTCTTCCTGCCGACGAGATCATCTCTCTTGTCACTATCACTAAATCCGATCAGCTTCAACTCCCCTATCATCTTTCTCTGAGGATATGCTTCACTGCTACTTCATGGTTTTTGCGTGGATCCTCCATGAGCAAATGCTTCACTGCTGCTTCATGGTTTTTGCGAGGATCCTCCATGAACCTACTCACATATGCCACAGCAAACGTGATGTCTGGACATATGTGAGTCAAGTACCAAAGGCCTCAAACTTGGCTTCGATATCGTGTTGCATTCACCTTCTCAGCACTATTGGCCTTGCTTAACTTGATTTTCTCTTGCATTGGCACCTAGGTAGGATTACAATTCCCCATCCCAGCCCTCTCCAGCAACTTGCGCGCGTATGCGCCTTGGTTGAGTTCAATGGCATTTTGCCTTGCCTCACCTCTATCCCAAGGTAGTACATGAGAAGGCCCAGATCGCTCATCTTGAACTTTGCTGCCATCTCGCTCTTGGATTTGTTGATCTGCTGCTACTCGAAACCAGTGATGATCAGGTCATCGACGTATAATCCGACAATGAGCACTCCATCCTTTGTTCATTGAGTGTACAGAGCATGCTTAGATGGGCACTTCTTGAAGCCGAGCAGTAGTGAGCGTGGCGTCTAGTTTAATATTCCACGCTCGCGGTGCCGGGCGCAGCCCATACAACGACTTCCGAAGACGTAGCACGTTGTGCCCTTCTTCGGTGATGATGAAACCGGGATACTGCCGCATGTGCACCACCTTGGTGAGCTCCCCAATGAGGAAGGCAGACTTCACATCCAAGTGATGGACACTCCAGTCCTTCGTGGCCGCCAGGGCGAGCAATAGACACACCAAGTCCATCCGCGCTACCGGCGCGAACACTTCCTCGAAGTTGATCCCCTCATGCTGCACAAACCCCTTTGCCACCAGCCTCACCTTGTGCTTCACCACCTCACGGTGCTCGTTCTTCTTCACCTTGTAGACCCACTTGAGTCCGATTTGGTTTGCACCCTATCGGGAGGTCGACAGGCTCCCATGTCTTGTTCTCCTCGATCGACGCCATCTCCTCCATGGCGCACCACCATCGCACGTCCGCCTCTGCTACCTCCAGCGTAGGTGGCTCCTCGGCACTTACCTAGAAGAGCTACTCGTCGAGCTCGTACTGCTTGTCCCGGCAAGGACGCGTCACCTAGGATGTTGTCGACGGTGCGGAAGTGGAGTGGTTCATCATCGTATTCCGCGTCGAGGTGCTCCTCAGCTCCAGGAGGTGGCGTGACGAAGCGCACCGAGCTACCCGCCTCCGTGGACATGGGTGTGCCCTGCTCCGTGGACGGCGGCGACGGCAGCTCCGTTGTAGCTCCCTACTCGAGCTGTCCGCCACCGCTCTCCTCCGCTTCTCTTGCATCGGCAGCTTCATCACCCGTGGCTTCCCCTACACCTTGATACATAATGTAGTCGATGGTGAAGGAGCTCCAGCTGCGCTCATCTTCCTCAGCCACCGGTGCCTCCCAACTCTAGCTCGCGCCTTCATCAAACACGACATCCCGCGAGATGTGCACATGCTCCTCCCGCAGGTCGTACATCCTGTATGCCTTGGTTTCATGTTCGTAACCCAAGAACACCATGGGTGTGCTCCTATCCTCTAGCTTGCTCAGATATGGCTTGACATTCTTTATGTGGCCGATGTGTTGAGCACAAATTGGGTAGGCCTGCCACTGGCCGCTCATCAGACAGTCCGGTGGGCATGGCCGGATAGTCCGGTAGTGGGTACCGGACAGTCTGGTATCGTCGAGTCCGAGGGAACTCGGTTTGTGTGTGATTCCGGTTGGATCTCGACTTGTACAAGGGTCCAGACCTCCCTCCCTATAAATATAAAGGGATACGGCCGATTGAGGACGTCAACACAACCCAATCGAATCTATTATTTACTTTATTTTTCATGTTGTCTCTTCCCAAACCCTAATTCTCGTTCTCCCTCATGCTGTTCGTCCTCTGATCTCCATGACCAGGGACAGGTGCCCTAGCGACCTAGGGCACGCTACCAGCATTCGCACCCTGACGGGGTCCCTGCCCGGGTGAGGTCATTGACGGTTCCTTTGCTAGTTTGTTCGTAAACTAGTCATTCGTTGTCACGTAAGTACAATAATTATCCTTTTCTGGTTTGCTCGTAAACCTTGTCGTGCATCACCACGTAAGTGTGATAGTTATCTCTCGGTCGCCGCTAGGGTATCTCGAGCCACCTGCCCATGCCGAACAGTCTTGCGCTAGCCACCGGACAATGTGGCGCACCGAAGAGTCCGGCGCATGCAGGCTGACCCTGAGCCGAGGCTCCAGAGTTCGTTTAGTGTTTGGCACGAAAACGTGTCAACACACTTTTTGGCGACTCCGCTGAGGACGATTGTTTCGGCTATGAATTACAGTTGAATATTATTACCCTAGCATTTATCTAATTGATTTACTAATTATTTTTGGGTCCCCTATATCAGATCAGGCCCCAAGGCCGATCGTGCTTGTTAATTGTCGCTGCCGTTGGGTGGAGTCTCAGATTGATTGCATCTATTATTTATCTATCGGCAACTGAGTTTAATATATACTCCTATTATTTTATTCGTGCCATCACCGATCGGGCTAAAGCCGATCGTACTGCATCGGGCCTCTTGGCCGATTTTCTGTTGATTCGTGGAATTCGTGTTCTCCTAGTCCGATCATCTAACTAGTGTTGGCATCGATCAAGTCTAAGCTTCGATTTACCCTGTATGGGTGCCCCTGTATGTGTCTTGATACAAATTGAGTTCACTTAGTCTTTCAAACGAGTTATGAGAGCCGCAGCCAGCCGTGAGGCCGACGTTTGTATCGAGGGGCACCATATTACAATTATTTATTTGGTACAGATTATTTCGGCGAAATTCACAGCCGAATATCTTTGCCCTAATTTGTTACTTCGCCGCTACAATTGCATCGGGCTACCTAGGCCGATCGCTTTCGTTTTGTTGCTGCTGTCTGGCCAAGCACATGCCATCTATTATCACATCAGGTTCACCACTAAGGTGTAATTACATTTACTCATGGGGAGCTAACATCAAGATGTTGCACCACAGTACTACTACGGCAAATCTGAAGTACAATTTGCAAATGAATTAAATAATTCCAATATTTATTTTGCAAATATCATGAATTCTCATGTTGATATTACAGTCATAATAGTAAGCATATTATTGCATTGACTTGTCATTATTCAGATAATGCTCCTCATTATGTACACTATAATTCTGAAAATTATATGCAAAAGACTATGTCACATGATATGTCTGTTTTAAGATTTAATCATACTAGTAACGTGCAATACGTAAATCCTTACACATCGGTGCAACAAGATCAAATACCGATGTATAATTATCAAGACCAAACTGACTTGGTAAGTTCGGTCGTTCGATGTGAAGCATCACATGCTACTAATTCTTATAACATGCATTGTAATGTTTTACCTGTTTATCCATCGGCAACACATACACAATATGTGAACCCCTCGGGGGTACGCCGGTGCATGAGAGAATTGGCTATGATAATACCAGCATTCCAGCCAATTATTCTCAAATGTCATATGCGGCACAATATGGTTCTAATATTCATAATTCGGTTTTTTATGCTACTACTGGTCCCAGCCGAATCAATGAAATTTCAGCACCATATGCAACTTCTAGTTCTCATGATTCGGTTTCCTATAATCTTCATAATACCAACTGAGTTTATAAAATTTCAGCACCACAAATGGATCCTAATAGTCATGGTTCGGCTTCATATGCTTTCCATAATACTAGTTGAACTAATGAAGATTCAATGTCTTATGCCAATTCGAATGATCACAATTCGGCTTCCTATGTCACTTCTGACTCTAGCCGAACTAATGAAAATTTAGCAAGCGCATGTTTACCGTCCCTTGACTTGCCCCCTCCATTTAAAATTGACAGGGATGCAATGTTGGCTGAATTTTGCAAGAATTTAGATTTCATTCATGATCCTCGATTTGTTAAGTTTAGTGGGATAATGCTGCAAGTACATGGGAGCATGTTGACCAATACGAAGCGAGGTTGAGAGGAGCTACATTTATTATAGATATTTTGAGACATACCTTGTTTGGTTATTCATTGATTGGAGCTGCTTCTCAATGGTATAAGTCGCTTTCTCGTGATGAAACCCGTACATGGTCTCAATTAAAACAAATGTTTCATGCTCGGTTCTCTAATGATGTGAGAGATGATTCGGATGTGAATAGTAGTTCAGCAAGTCCTGAACAAAAGAATTCTTATTCTGAATCTGTCTTACCAAAAGAAACAAGTCTAGCTGTAGAAAAGCCTATCAAACATAAAAGGATAGCTCTGCTTGATTTCTCTAAAGCTAAAGGACCCGTTACTTTGTCTAGTTTGGTCCGTGTTGGAGATGACGGTGATCATCATGGAGAATGTGCTATAACCAAACTAAAGTTCGGTTGATGGGGCAAATGATCCTAAAGATAAGGAGGAGGCTATGGAGCATCACCTTCATCATCAAGAAGAACATGACATAATTTGGGTGAAGCTTCCACATCGCTCCAACATATTTAACAAGGTAAAATTTACAAGTGCATTGCCAAATTCTCAATCTAGTAATATGCTTTCTATTGATAAATCTATTAGTTGAGAGCTAATGGACTGGCTCCATTTCCTCTGGAGTGATGAGTAATTGTCAATGGAAGCCAAGACGCAGAAGGACTTAGGCACAAGACCTCAGATGGACAGGAGGCTCTCCGATGGACGGGAGGTAGATGGAAGTCCTCCGAAGGACAGGAGGCATGCTTGGCGTCGGTCGGCCATGGGAGTTCGCTACACGGAGGAGTAGCACAGCGACGGCAAGTGTAAGACCTCCGAAGGACTGCGAGGCGACCCCGATGGATAGGGGATGCCGGCTACCACCGTGGTGCTCCAACCTGAGTACATAGCGCGAAGACGTGCGAGGGTGTTGGTGGATTCACTCAAATCCACCACCATACCACCAAGTTACCAAGACTCGGCGAATGGGCTCAATTCTCACTGAGATAGAGTGGAGTGGGCCGTTCTAGGCCCACGAAGGAAACCCTAAAGTTTCCGGCTTTCTGACTTCAAAATCGGGGTCGATCGACGGATTTGGACTATTGTCCTCGTGGATGTCATCCAAGAGTTAGCGTGCAACCGAAGAAGATCAATACTCCATCGCAGTCGTCCGTCCCCGAGAAAGTTGAGTCTTTTCTAGTTTGGCCACTACAGGCATTTCTGTAATATAGGGGTCTTAGTGTAAACTGAGTCAGTTAGGCCTAGGCTATATATACCTAAGTGGCTAGTCATTTAGGTGACTCTTCCACCTCTAGAAACCCTAGGCTTAGCTTTCCAACCAGCCAAGTGCTTAGAGAGCAAATCCGGTGCTAATCTAGGATTTAGAGTCCCCTAGAGCTATTACTTTGCATTAGTGGGAGGATGAAGGGTGGTAGGCTGTGTGGAACCTTGTAAGAACTGATTTCCACTTCTAATACAAGGAATATTCATCCCCAATTCATGCTCATGTGTGCAGCCATCTCCTTCCCCCTCCTCTAGTTTGGTTTTTGGATGAAACTCAAAGGCTTTTGGTGATTTGCTTTGCCCATGAGTTAATCCTATTCTTTCGGCTCTTTTGGACTTGCTAGGACATGGAGATTATGATTTAGTTCTTTTCAATCCAGTAGGATTGCCACGAGCAAGTTGTTCTTGAGTTTCCCCCTTTCTTGCCCAAAGATTCCCATCTCACGAGATCTGAAATTCCCGCTTATCCCTTGGTCATTTTCAATTGATCTTTTGGGAAAAGCTTTGGAATAGGGTCCAGATAGCCTCTGCAAAATCTCGTGATGATTGGACAAGATTTGGTCAGTTTTGGGGTGTGAAAACTTATTTTCTGCGACTCCACCGGACTATCCGATAGGCCACTGGACAGTCCAGCAGGGCCTATCGGACAATCCGGTGTAGGGTCTGCTCAGGGGCTTCCCATCGGACTATTCGGTGCCACCAGCCAGTCTGGCCCCTGGCACCGTACAGTCCGGTGAAGCTAGGGAAGCTGCCTTGTTGTGTGTTTGTTTGGTTCTTCTACCGCGTTTTTGCATCGAACGTGCTTTTCCCACTATCTGACCATTCTGTTTACTTGCTGTATATCAGTAAGTCGCATTTAGGTGCGGTGAGTGTCGAGTGGCGAACTTGTAGGTTTTCGGTGCTTGGGGTGACTTGCGATCTTTGTGATTGTTGAGTTGCTTGCTCTTTTCACGCCTGGTGTGTCTCTATTTAGTGGACAACACCTGGCTTTTACTAAACACGTATCTATTCAGTGGACAGTGTCTAATGTCAATTCTCATAGCACCAGTTTTGGGCTCATCATTTTGAGTTTTCAAGTGCTCTTATTCCCCCTTTCTAGTCTCACGTTCACTGTGGGAAGGTTCTAGTTCTCGACTCGGATGACTATCACTACTGGAAGGGTAGGATGAGATGTTTCTTGCTTAGCTAGAGCGAGGACATATGGAATGCTACTCAAAGTATGACTTTTGTGGTGCTCACCGTTGTCGAGCGTACCACACCTGCTCTCGTTGCTTAGCATGAGGTGAACTACAAGGCGGTGAACTTTCTCTTCTCTAGACTTTGTTCAGGTGGACTATGAGAGGGTGAGCCACGTTGATACCACCCGTGAGATCTAGTCCCTGCTCATGCACACCATGAGGGGACGATGACAGTTAAGGGTCGGCTTGTGGAGACTTACCGGCACAAATATGAGAATTTCACCCAGAAGCCGGGAGAGTCTGTGGATGCCTTGTTTGGTCATTTTTCAGTCAATCATCAACAAGCTCGATGTCAACTCTACCCCCGCTATTCTCCTAGACACTTGACCATCAGCAGGCTGTCAAGCTGCTGTATTCCTTGGACAAGAAAGTGTAGGAGATCAAGAAGAAGTCCATTCTTGAGTCGGCAGGGTTTGACACCTTGGGTGTGGAGGAGCTTTATAGCAAGCTCAAGGCCACAGAGGTTGATTACCAGATGATAGATATTCTCGATGGTACTGGCTCCAAGAGCTAGGCCTTGGCTTCCAGCTCCAAGGAAGTTGATACTAAGCCCCCACTTCACGGTTTTTCAGTTCTCTGCTTTGATGTCTGTGACAGAGGAGCAGTTGGCAGTCACTTGGGGATGATGAGCTTTGTCTGGTGTCTAGTCGCTTTCAGTGTGCCTATGACAACCAGATGAGTAAGAAGAGGTGCAAGAGGCCCAAATGCTTCGAGTGTAGGAGAGGTCAGCCACTTCATCGCCGAGTGCCCGAACAAGCAGAATGACTAACTACAAGAAGGGCAAGAGCCACTAACCGCAACTCCAACAAGTACTGCTCCAGCAAGCATGACTTCAGCAAGTGCGACCATGCCAAGCACTACTCTGGCAAGATCAAGAACTTTAGGAAGGCTTTCAAGAGCTACCAAAAGGACAAACCAAAGCGGGACAAGGCCCTCTTCAATGAGCTTGGTGGTCTTTGCAATGGAACGTCCTCTTCCTCCTCGTCTTCGTCAAGCTCAAGCGATGAGGAGATCATCACCAAGTGAGACAAGAGAAGATATCAATGTGATCCAGCTGGCCTCTGCTTCAGTCTCCACCAAGTCCTAGTGCAAGGACAAGATGAACCGGAGATCCTTCTGCTCCATGGCACTTGAGGACAAGGATGATAAGGGTAACGACAACTGATTCCTCTGATGAAGAGGTGACTCCTGAGCAAGCTGAGATTCTTGAGATGCTAGAGAAGAATAGTCATGAGTGGAAAGCCCAAGATAAGATGTTGGAGAAGGTAGCCAAGAAGCAGCAGAAGTAGAAAGCCAAGCTTACTAATCCTTTGGCTGAGATTGAGAGGCCTGAAGAGTGTGCAAGCCTAGCCTAGTGAGTTTGAGTACCCTACCTATGAGTCCCTGATGAGTGACCTTTGTGAGCAGAAGAGCAAGTATGCTCATCAAGTAAAGGAGATGGATATGCTAAAGTTTGAGTTACGAAAGCTCTAGTCTAAACTGGATGAGCCTACTTTGAGTGAGGTGCCTGATTGTGAGTCTTGCCCCCACCTAGCTGTTGACATAGCTGAGCTGAAGGTGAAGTGCGAGGGGTAGCTCAAGGAGTTGGAGGAGCTTAGGGCTAGAGCCCACGCTTTTGGGTGCGTGGATGGTCTATCCTACCTTGAGGAGTGAGCTTGAGCAGGTGAGAGCTGACCTTGAGGTGCTTTCAGCACCTCCTGACACATGTGAGAACTGTCTCACTTTGATGTTGCTGTTGGTGGAGAAGCATGCCACCATTAAGAAGTTAAAGAAGTCTCCTCCCTCCATTCCCTCTCTAGACTATGACATCTGTCCTGCCCAGACTTTAGTTCTAGAAGAACTGAGAGAGAAGTTAATCCTTGAAGAGGACAACTGTAGGTTGAGAGAGGTGCTGAGCTGGATGTATGCTAGGGAACCTCAGCTTCGGATGATCATAGAGGCAAGCAAGCATGGTGAGGGTGACACTAGTGGACTTGGGTTGGGAGAGTGTAGTTCGGGTGAGAAGAAGAATGCCCTAATCAAGCTTAACACTGCCTCTCCCCAGCCTGGTCCTACTACTGATAGGGTTTACCATGAGCCTCCCAAGGCTGCCTTAAGGAAATCATACTGGACACCCAAGCCACCACAAGCCAAGCTGGACAAGATTATAGAAGAAGTGCTTACGCCTTCTGGCAAGAAGCAAGTCCTGCAGCCAGCACCACCTAAGGCCTCACCACCACACCAGAAGTCCAAGACACAGCCCCAGCCTATGCCCAAGAGACCTGTCTACCACTATGAGTTTTGCCAATGGAATGGTCACTTGGAGGAGTTTTGCTTCAGGAGGAAGCAGGTTGAGAGGCAGGAGAGAGCCTTGGGTAACCAGGATCAGTTCTACCAGGAGTGGTAGGCACGATCCTCCCTGTCACGATGAGTTGAGAGACCGCTTTGCTCAAGGTGAGAGACGAGGCGGCTTTCAAGCCCGTGCACCTAGTGGTGAGAGACGCTTTGCCGATCGAGCTCCTAGTCGTTTTCAGTGTGGCTATGGACCTCATGACTGAGGCTTTGGTAGAGGGCTTTGGTGGAGGTCATGGGTACCCAGATCGTTGTGATGCTTACTTTGACTGTGTTTATCCCACCTTTGAGCAGATGGCTCAGCACTGGTTCAAGCAGTTTTACTAACCCCTAGTGTCAGACCATTTGCTCACTCTCGCTTTCCTTGATTTTGCAGGATCGAGGCCTGGACGACATATGGATCATGGACTCCAGCTGCTCTAGGCACATGACAAGGCACCGCACATGGTTCTCCAGCCTAAACCCCGTGAGCACTAAGGAGTACATCACAGTTCGGGGATAATGGTCAAGGTTAATTGTTGGGTGTTGGTGGTGCTTGGCTTTCTGCCAAGCTTTCCCTAAGAGAAGTTACTTTAGTCAAGAGTTTGGGGTTCAATTTGGTTTCTGTCTCATAACTTCTCAAGGAAGGGTTTGAGGTTCGCTTTAAGGAGGGTTCTTCTTGTGTGCTTGATGCTAAGGAAAACCTTGTTTGTCGGATTTTGCCCTATGGGCAGGTTTTAAAGGTTGACCTTACAATTGTTTCTAGCCCTCCTCGGTGTTTGGTAGCTGGTCCTTCTGCTGATATCTCGAAGCGGCATAGGAAGGCTAGGCCATTTGAGTTTTGATCTGCTAGCCTGGTTAAGCTCCATGGGTCTAATCCGAGGATTGCCCAATTTGAAAGCAGAAAAGGACTTAGTGTGCCACCCTTGTCGTCATGGCAAGGTGGTTGCTGCTTCTCATGCTCCTATTAATCAGGTTATGACCTCTTATCCGGGTGAGTTATTACATATAGACACTGTTGATCCTGCTCGGGTACAGTCGGTTAGTGGGAAGTGGTATGTGCTTGTCGTTGTAGACGACTTTTCTCGCTTTTCGTGGGTGTTCTTCTTGGAATTCAAAGATGAGACTTTCGGCTTTGTTTGGGATATGGTCCTGAGGTCAAGAAATGAGAGTTATAAGGCCATGAGGGGTATCTGATGAGGACATCGTTCCTTCAGTTATGATGCAAGGTCCTCTCACAAGAGCACGAGCACGACAAATAAATCAACAGGTGAGCTCAGTTCCTAAGTTCTAGTTTATATACTTGTGAGAATAGTATGCTACCTAATGTTTCTATTGATTATGTTGTACTTAGAAACTTTGGAGAGGATCATGAAGGCCTTGGGAACCAGCAAGGGCGAGGAGGAAGGCAAGGGGGGCGTCAAGTCAAGTGGGAGGCCCAATTCATCTCGGAGTAGGCCTCCTCGGCCTCCAGGAAACAGTCTGCACCGAAAATCATCGCCCAGGCCACAATTGGGCTCCGTTTTCGGTGATCCATATATGCTTGGAAAGATAAAAACATAAGATTTCCTAATGCCACCAAGTTCAGGCCTATTGGAGTTCGGAGTCAACAGGAAATCACGTTGGAAGTTGACAGACAGAATCTGTCCAGGGTGTGTCGCCCCTATTTTGGGCCATTGGGCCATGTATCGTGTGAGTGTCTATTGAGTTCCATGTCTAGGAGTCCTTGGTTGACCCTAAGGTCTATAAAACCTTAGCCGCCACCCAAGTTAGGGTTTTGGGTTTTGCTTAGTTGTTTCTGTCATCGAACAGTGTCGCCGTTTGGAGAATACTCCGGCTTTTTGTGAGGCCCCACTTGTGAACTTAATCATTCATCCGCAATTTTCGTTGCATCTTTCTCGTTCTTGCTTGTGTTCTCGATTCACTGGCAGGGATTAGCCTTCGTGGCGAGGTCAACCGGGCAGCACACGGTTGATAACCAGAGGGCGCGTGGTGCTGCGATTGCAGGGGCTTGATCGTGCCGATCGGGAGCCGGATCGTGAGTGTCTCGTGCCGCCAAATCGACTTATCCTCCGCCTGACGGAAGATCAGGGAACCCCCTGGTCCCCATCAAGTGGTATTCAGAGCAAGGTTTACCGTCAGGTTTGCTTGCCGTTATCCTTAGTAGATTAGTTTTGTTTCATCCCATAGTCCACAAAAAGCCACATAAAAAGTTAGGGTTTGTAGTTCATCTTGTCCCATAGCCAAGTTTAGCCTTTGCGCTTTTTGATTTTGGAGTCCGCATCATTGAGTTTGGTCTTGTTGCTGGTTTAGATTAAATTCTTAGATTGGTTTGAGTTTTGCATCTGGTCACCGTGTCCTTTTCCATCACGCCATCGCGTCCAATTCGGATTAGTTTCTGTCCTAGTTCAGTATTTCGATCATAACTCCTTCATATGAACTCTGATTTTAGTGTTCTTATACTTTCTGGAAAGCTTATGAAATTATATACAACTTTGTCAATTGTAAGTTTTCCAGAAAATGCCTTTATCAGTGCCTAATTCTAGTTGGAAGCAAATCTGTTTGTCACCCAGAATTTTCTGAATAGTCTTTATTTCGTGGTCAATATCTTTAGCTTCCCTTATCCAAAAGAGGCATTCCATATATTGATAGGAAAGACAAAAAGTAGAGCTACAACTTTGTTATCGTAAGTTTTCGCATTTGAGGTCATTAAGAGTGCGAAATCCTCTGTACAAGTTCGGGTAGAAAATCTGTGATTTACAGATGGGAGTTTTGTGACAGTGTGGAGTTGTATCTCGCTTTTGCAGCACTTTTGTGAAAAAAAAAAATCAAAAGGCAAGTTCATAAAAAGAGCCGCACAAAAAAAGGAAAAAAAATCAGAAGTGTTTGCATCCTTTGTGTCCCTTGTACTTCGGTGTGATTTGTTTGCTTGAGCTAGTTCTAGGAACAAGTTTAGGCTAGCAACTATTGACAAGTAGTTTGGACACTTATTCAATTTTGCTATCTGATTTCGATTTGTGCTAATCCTTTCTACCATATAAAGCCTCCCAAAGCTCCACATATACACTTCTGCTCAGTACAGGTTCGACCTTTGCAATCGCATCGCTCACGCCCTCACGGTATCACGAACCAACCTACCGGTTGCACCGTCCCTCGCTGTGTTGGTAAGAATCGGGTAAGAACTTGATAAGATTGCTTGAGAGCAGTGAGATCCCACCCACCCAGTTGCTTTTAGGGATTGTCATACTTGTCCTTTTGTTTGTCTTTTTGTTTTTCTGTGCTAATTATGGTAGGTGGCAAGAAAGACAATAAGGATGACAAGGATGATGAGGAAATTTGCTTCCAAGATTGTGTTCTTCATACTGAATTGGCAGAGATGCTAGCCAAGATCACAACAACGATCACCGACGGCAATAAGGCGACCAACAAGTCCCTCAACACCCTGGCTCGAAGCGTATCATCACTCACGAAAAGGGTGGAAGCCATCAAAAAGCGCCCTCCTCCTGCAGCTAGTACCAAGAGCGTTGTTCATGATAACGACAATGACAAGGAAGACGACGCCCATGACGGAGATGATGAAGACGAGGAGTTTGAGGAAGAAGAGGAGAACGAGGATGGCGAAACTTCAATGCAACATCGACTACAGCAACCGCCTTCGTCGCAACAAGAAAGGTATGGGGGGTAAGAAGGGAGGTAACCATAGCAACAATGATGATCCCTTCGCCAAGGTAAAATTCACAATCCCTCCTTTTTCTGGAGTTTATGATGCCGAGGCTTATTTAGATTGGGAGATGACCGTTGAGCAAAAATTTAATTCCCATCTAGTTCCTGAACAACATCGGGTTAGGCAAGCCACTAGTGAATTTAAAGATTTTGCTATTATTTGGTGGACTGAATTAGGCACCCTTTGTTTACAGCCCAATACATGGGATAAGTTAAAAGAGGCTATGCGTGAACGGTTTGTTCCTTCCTCATATAAACGTGACTTGCGTAAGAAACTACAACGCTTAGAACTGGGAGACATGACCGTTCAAGAATATTATGCTGAATTGCAAAAGGGTATGATTCGCTGTGGGGTTAAAGAGGAAACTGAGGATAAAATTTGTTGTTTTTATGGTGGGTTACGGCGAGAAATTTAGGATATTGTTGACTATAAAGATTTTTCTACTGTCAATGGTTTGTTTCATCTTGCCATGTTAGCAGAAAAGGAGTTGCAGGGACGCCAATCCAGGAGCAGGGGCAACGCCGGCACCACCTTCACGCCCCGGACGTCGGTGGGGCAAGCAAGGACAGCACCCCCTTCCACCTTTCATTCGGCTGCACCGCCTCCTTCGACGGCCTCACGACCAGCGACAACCACACCTTCCGCACATGCTCCGGGCAGCAGCAAAGTGCTGCCGTCTGCGCCTGCCAAGAGCTCCTCCTCCGTCGCTTCCACAGGCCGAACATTGACAGAGATTCGCTGCCATAAGTGCCAAGGGATTGGCCATGTCCAGAGGGAATGCCCTAGCAAACGGGCATACATTGCTACTGATGACAGAGGCTACATCAGCGCCTCTGAAGTTAAGGATGAAGACGCCACCATAGATGACGACGATGTTGAAGATGAAGGCACCTATGGTGCTGAGGATTCTGCTGCTGCCCATGCCATCATTGTGCAGCGTGTTCTCAGTGCACAGATGGAGCAAGCCGAGCAGCAGCGGCGGCACAACTTGTTCCAATTTTTTTTCATCATCAACAACCGGCGAGCACACGTCATCATCGATTCCGGTAGCTGCAATAACTTGGTGAGTACAGATTTGGTCAAGAAGCTTGGCTTGACCACCCGCCCGCACCCACATCCATACCATATTCAGTGGCTAAATGATTCCGGCAAAGCTAAGGTAACACAAACATGTCGAGTTCATTTTTTCATTGGTTCATATGCTGATTTTGCTGATTGTGATGTGGTACCGATGCAAGCTTGCTCTCTTTTATTGGGTCGCCCTTGGGAATATGACACCGATGCACTTCACCACGGTAGAAGTAATAAATATACTTTCATGCATAAGGGAAAGAAAATTACACTTCTACCTTTGACCCCTGCTGAAATTATTAAGTTTGATAAAGAAAAGCTTGCTAGTGATAAGAAAACCAATGATGATAAATCTGAAATTCAGCATGTAGCAAATCAAATCAGATTGAAGAACCTTGTCTTACTTGCTACAAAAAATGATCTTGCTGAAATTAATGCTGCTGCTATGTGCTATGCTTTCATATGCAAAGATGCCTTGTTTTCTTTGGAAGATATGCACCATACTTTGCCTCCTGCGGTCACTAACCTTTTGCAGGAGTATGCGGATGTTTTTCCCGCTAAGATACCTCCAGGGCTTCCACCTATTCGAGGGATTGAGCACCAAATTGCTTTGATACCTGGAGCGAGTTTGCCAAATCGAGCTGCTTATAGGACCAACCCTGAGGAGACTAAGGAAATTCAGCGACAAGTCCAAGATCTTTTGGACCGTGGGTACGTACTGTGAAAGCCTTAGTCCATGTGCCGTTCCTGTTATTTTGGTTCCTAAGAAAGATGGTAGTTGGCGCATGTGCGTAGATTGTAGAGCCATTAACAACATTACCATAAGGTACCGCCATCCTATTCCTAGGTTGGACGACATGCTTGATGAGTTAAGTGGTTCTATAATTTTTGCTAAGGTTGACTTGCGTAGTGGATACCATCAAATAAGAATAAAACTAGGAGATGAATGGAAAGCAGCTTTTAAAACCAAGTTCGGGTTATATGAGTGGTTAGTCATGCCTTTTGGGTTAACTAATGCACCTAGCACCTTCATGCGTTTAATGAATGAGGTTTTACGAGCTTTCATTGGGAAATTTGTGGTGGTATACTTTGATGATATATTGATTTACAGCAAGTCTTTGCATGAACATATGGATCATCTACGTGCTGTTTTTGATGCCTTGCGGGCTGCGCGCTTATTTGGTAAAATCGAGAATGCACCTTTTGTACCGATCGAGTTTCTTTTCTTGGCTATGTTGTGACACCGCAGGGAATTGAGGTAGATGAAGCCAAGGTGCAAGCTATTAGAAGTTGGCCAACGCCCACGACGGTCTTACAAGTTCGAAGCTTCCACGGACTTGCTAGGATTTTACCGTCGCTTTGTGCCACATTTCAGCACCATCGCTGCCCCATTAAATGAGTTGACAAAGAAGGGAGTAGCGTTCCATTGGGGTAAGCCACAGGAGGATGCTTTTAATCTTTTGAAGGAAAAACTTACTCATGCTCCATTGCTGCAACTTCCTGATTTTGGTAAGACTTTTGAACTCGAGTGTGATGCTAGTGGTGTAGGCATTGGTGGTGTTTTGATGCAAGAAAATAAACCCGTTGCTTACTTTAGCGAAAAATTGAGCGGTCCTATTCTGAATTATTCCACGTATGATAAAGAATTGTATGCTCTTGTTCGATCTTTAGAAATGTGGCAACACTATCTATGGCCCAAAGAGTTTGTTATTCATTCCGACCATGAATCACTAAAACATATTAGAAGCCAAGTGAAACTGAACCGTAGACATGCTAAGTGGGTTGAATTCATTGAATCTTTTCCTTATGTTATCAAACACAAGAAAGGGAAGGATAATGTGATTGCTGATGCTTTGTCTACGAGATATGCCATGTTGTCCCAACTTGATCATCGTATATTTGGGTTAGAATCAATTAAAGAACAATATGCTTATGATGAAGATTTTAAAGATGTCATGTTGCATTGTAAAGAGGGAAAAACATGGGACAAATATGTGATAAATGATGGGTTTGTGTTTAGAGCTAACCGCCTATGCATTCCAGTTGGATCCGTTCGTCTCCTTTTGTTGCAGGAGGCTCATGGAGGCGGCTTGATGGGTCATTTTGGAGACAAGAAAACGGAAGCTATGTTGTCCACACATTTCTTTTGGCCAAAGATGAGGCGAGACGTTGAGAGGTTTGTATCCCGCTGCACTACATGTCAAAGGGCTAAGTCAAGATTGAATCCACATGGTTTATATATGCCTCTTCCTGTTCCTAGTACTCCATGGGAGGATATATCTATGGACTTTGTTTTAGGGCTGCCTAGGACAAAGAGGGGGAGGGATAGTATTTTTGTGGTGGTTGATAGATTTTCTAAGATGGCTCACTTTATTCCTTGTCATAAAAGCGACGATGCCATTAATATTGCTAACCTATTCTTTCAAGAAATCGTTTGCTTGCATGGTATGCCTTCTACTATTGTTTCAGATCGTGATGCTAAATTTTTGAGCCACTTTTGGAGAACGCTGTGGAATAAATTGGGGACGAAGTTGCTGTTTTCTACAACGTGTCATCCCCAAACCGATGGTCAAACCGAGGTAATAAATCGAACTTTATCTACCATGTTAAGGGCTGTTTTGAAGAAAAATTTGAAGATGTGGGAAGAGTGTTTGCCGCATGTTGAGTTTGCATATAATAGGGCAGTGCACTCCACCACCAAGGTAAGTCCCTTCCAGGTAGTGTATGGTTTCAACCCCCGTGCTCCTATTGATTTTTTTCCTTTACCTACTAGTGAGAGAGTTCATCCTAATGCTAAGGAACGTGCTGATTTTATACTAAAACTGCATGAAACCACTAAAGAAAATATTGAAAAGATGAATGAAAGGTATAGGGAAGCGGGTAATAAAGGTAGAAAGAAAGTTAAACTTGAACTAGGGTGATTTAGTGTGGTTACACTTACGGAAGGATCGTTTTCCAGATTTGAGGAAGTCTAAATTGATGCCTAGAGCTGATGGTCCTTTCAAGATAATAGAGAAAATAAATGACAATGCATATAAACTTGAGTTGTCCTCCCGAGTTTGGGGTTAGTCCCACATTTAACATTGCAGATTTGAAGCCGTACTTGGGAGAAGAAGATGAGCTTGAGTCGAGGACGACTCCACTTCAAGAGGGGGAGGATGATGGGGACATCATTCCTTCAGTTATGATGCAAGGTCCTCTCACAAGAGCACGAGCACGACAAATAAATCAACAGGTGAGCTCGTTCCTAAGTTCTAGTTTATATACTTGTGAGAATAGTATGCTACCTAATGTTTCTATTGATTATGTTGTACTTAGAAACTTTGGAGAGGATCATGAAGGCCTTGGGAACCAGCAAGGGCGAGGAGGAAGGCAAGGGGGGCGTCCAAGTCAAGTTGGAGGCCCAATTCATCTCGGAGTAGGCCTCCTCGTCCTCCAGGAACAGTCTGCACCAAAATCATCGCCTAGGCCACAATCAGGCTCCGTTTTCGGTGATCCATATATGCCTGGAAAGATAAAAACATAAGCTTTCCAATGCCACCAGTTTCAGGCCTATTGGAGTTCGGAGTCGATAGGAAATCACATTGGAAGTTGACTAGACGGAATCTGTCCAGGGTGTGTCGCCCCTATTTTGGGCCATTGGGCCATCTATCGTGTGAGAGTCTATCGAGTCCACAGTCTAGGAGTCCTTGGTTGACCCTAAGGTCTATAAAACCTTAGCCGCCACCCAAGTCAGGGTTTTGGGTTTTGCTTAGTTGTTTTTGTCATCGAACAGTGTCGCCGTTTGGAGAACAGAGTTGACTCCGGCTCTTTGTGAGGCCCCACTTGTGAACTTAATCATTCATCCGCAATTTTCGTTGCATCTTTCTCGTTCTTGCTTGTGTTCTCGATTCACTGGCAGGGATTAGCCTTTGTGGCGAGGTCAACCAGGCAGCACACAGGTTGATAACCAGAGGACGCGTGGTGCTGCGATTGCAGGGGCTTGATCGTGCCGATCGGGAGCCGGATGTGAGTGTATCGTGCCGCCAAATTCGACTTATCCTCCTGCCTGACGGAAGATCGGGAAGCCCCCTGGTCCCCATCACTATCCAAAGTGACAATGGCAGAGAATTTCAGTAACTCTTGTTTCGAAACCTTATGTCGTGACCTAGGTCTTGAACACCGATTCTCATCTCCTTATACCCCACCTCAGAATGGTATCGTGGAACGAAAGAACCGCACACTTGTTGAGATGGCACGGACGATGCTTGATGAGCATAGGACTCTGCGACGCTTATGGGCTAAGGCTATCAATACGGCCTGTTACATTGTCAACCACATCTTCCTATGAGCTTTCTTAGGGAAAACTTCATACATGCTACTGTTTGGTAGGCAGCCCAGTGTCAAGCACCTACGTGCATTTGGCTGTAGACGCTTTATGCTCAAAGGGGGGGGGGCATTTGGACAAATTTGAATCTCGCTGCTTGGATGGTATTTTCCTTGGATATGCCTCTAGCTCTCGGGCGTATAGAGTGTGGATCCTTGATAACAAACAAGTGGTAGAGACCTGTGAGGTTACCTTCGTTGAATCAATGCCTTGCACAACCCCTGCATTTGAGCTTTCAAGTGATGATGAAGAAGGAACTCCCATCTTTGAAGATGAGGAAGTTCAGGTAGATGCTGGTGATGCACGGAGCCACTGCACCAGCTGTAGCTCCTGCCCCCTCTGCTATGAGCTCTGATGATGAAGGAGGACCCTTGCCAATGGCTTCCTCCTCGCTCCCCCGACTGCAAGCTCGAGGAGAGGCTGGTCCCGCTGAGGACGCAGGGGAGGTGACCTCCGAGATTGTCCCATCTCGACAGGTCCAGCGGGATCACCCTCCACATGTGATCAATGGTGATTTGCCTGTGAGAACCTTGAGGTCCCAGACAGGTTCTATCACTTTCTTTGCTCATACTGCATTTGTTGCCTTCTTTGAGCCCAAGGATGTTGGACACGCTCTTTCCGACGGTAATTGGGTTAATGCCATGCATGAGGAGTTAGAAAACTTAGAGAGGAATGAGGTTTGGGTTTTGGTAGAGCCACCGCCACAATGCAATCCTATTGGTACAAAATGGGTTTTCAAAAATAAGCAAGGGAAGGATGTCATTGTTGTGCAGGAACAAGGCTAGACTTGTGGCAAGGGATTTTTGCCAAAAAGAGGGGATACACTATGAGGAAACAGTTTGCTCCAATTGCATGCCTGGAAGCTATATGTATTCTCGTATCCTTTGCAGCTTCCATGGGTTTTAAGCTTTTTCAAATGGATGTGAAGTCTGCTTTTCTAAATGGTTTCATTCAAGAAGAAGTTTATGTCAAGCAACCCCCTGGATTTGAAAATGCTAAACACTCTAACCATGTATACAAATTACAAAAAGCCTTATATGGTTTGAAACAAGCCCCTAAAGCCTGGTATGATAGATTTAAAACCTTTTTGCTAAATCAGGGTTTCAAAATGGGGAGTGTTGATAAGACCTTATTTCTCCTCAAGCATGGTAGTGATCTTCTTATTGTCCAGATATACGTGGATGATATCATCATTGGTGGTTCATCTCACTCTCTTGTTACCAAGTTTTCTGAGAAGATGTCAAAGGAGTTTGAGATGAGCATGATGGGAGAGTTGTAGTTTTTCCTTGGACTGCAAATCAAGCAAGGCCGTGAAGGAACCTTCATCCATCAAGCCAAGTACACGAAGGACATTCTGAAGAAGTTTGATATGGGAAACTCCAAGCCTATGTCAACTCCCATGTCAACACAAATGGCGCTTGATGCAGATGAAGATGGGGAGGTGGTGGACCAAACATAGTACAGAGGGATGATTGGCTCACTTCTATACCTGACGGTGACCAGGCTGAACATTGAGTTCGCGGTTTGCCTTTGTGCGCGATTTCAGGCCTCACTGAGGACATCACACCGTTAAGCGGTGAAGCGCATCTTCAGGTACCTGAAATACACTCCTGAGATTGGTCTTTGGTTCTCTTCAGCCACGTCACTCTCTCTTAGAGGGTTTTCGGATGCTGACTTTGCGGGTTGTCGGCTGGTGCACAAGTCTACTTCTAGCACCTACCAGTTTCTTGGTTCCTCTCGTGTCTCTTGGTCCTCACGCAAGCAATCTAGCATAGCCACTTCCACCACAGAAGCCGAATATGTTGCTGCTGCTAGTTGCTGCTCCCAGCTACTTTGGATGAAAGCTACACTGAGTGACTTTGGCCTGAGTTTTAGGAAGATCACTCTCTTAGTAGACTCTACTTTGGCTATTTTTGTAGCCAAGAACCTTGTCTTGCACTCCAGAACCTAGCACATAGACGTGAGGTTTCACTTCCTGAGAGATCACTATGAGAAGGGAGATATAGACTTGATCCATGTGGAAACCGAGGATACTTCCAGAGTAAAATCTGTTACGCTAAGAGACGTCAACAAGCTTTTTCTGGCGCCATTGCCGGGGAAGCAATTGCCAATAGAAGTTTGATTTGTTTGAACCTAGGTACTTATAACTTGATAACATACCGCTATCTATTAGTGGGCTCATTTGCCTCTATCTACTTTATTGTTGGGTGATAGAGAGGTGTATGACCAGTTTTGACCTATCGGTAAATTTCCACAACAATCCAGAGTCACTCTCAGAAGAAGAGTCCAGTCAAAAGACAATCCACAAGCAGAGGCCTATGCCATTCGCATTGGAGTTTGGATCCATGAGTACAACTCCACCGACACCGACTATGGCCGAAAAGACCATTCATGAGTTCTCCATCCCATCCAGCAACAACATCCCCACTAGGCCTGAAGTGTAGGTTGGAGAAGGTTTTGAGCTCAAGCCAGGTGTCATCCATATGGTCCAGCTAGTCCATTTTGTGGGTTGGCAGTCGGAGGATGCTAATAGTAATCTCCAGCAATTCCTGGAGATATGCAGCACTTTCACAATCAAGGGTGCAACCCCTGATGCTAGTTCAACTCTGCCTCTTCCCATTTTTACTAGTGGGAAAGGCGAAACAATGGTTTTACCTGAACTGCGCAAACTTGGCAACCTGAGAGGCATGCTCTAATGCCTTCCTTGCAAAGTACTTCCCTCTAGGGAAGACGAGCTCACTGAGAAACCGAATCTCGAGCTTCCAATAGCTTACAGGATGAGACGGTGGTGGAGGCATGGGAGAGACTCCAAGAGTACAATGCCGCCTGCCCCCACCATGGTATGGAATAGTGGCTAATCATCTAGAATTTTTTCCATGGGCTACACCGGTCCGCGCAAGAACACCTCGATGCAGCCGCTCAAGGATCCTTCCTTTCCTTGAGTGTCACTGCTGCCTGCACTCTCATCGAGAAGATGGCAAGCAATCAAGGATGGAAATCGGAGAGGGCAAACAATAAGCCCCACGGAGTCCACCATATTGACGGCACCGACATGCTAGCCGCCAAGATGGACCTCCTACTAAAGAAGCTGGAGGATGCTCCTGAAGCTGTGCCGGTCCAAGCACTGGATTGTAGCATCACTTGTGAGCACTATGGGAATACCGGCCATACGTGGAATAGCTGCCCCGGAAATAGATTGGAGGACATCAACTTCATCAACAACAATAGCTTCAACAATGGGCCACATCTTCAACTAGGTTGGAATTCATGCCCACATCTACCTTTCTCCGGGCAAAGTATGTCTTCTGGCAGTTCTCAGCAGTTTAATAAAAATTCTTTTGATCAAAAGGCTGTGAACGATAGTATAAGCAAGAAATTCCATGCCAATGATAGAGTCATTGAATCTTTGTTCTTGCAAATGGAAACACTTAACAGTGCCATGGAGAATCAGCTGAGCTTTAATAAAATGCTAGAAACACAAATAGCTCAACTTGCTGCCACTCTGCCTAGTCCTACTTTGGGTAAGCTTCCAGGACAGCCCAAGCCACCCCCGAAGGAACATATCAATGCTGTAACCACTAGGGGTGGAAGGTCTACACAAGACCACCCACATCCTAGAAATTCAGGGAAGGAGTCGGTAAAACCCACCGAACCCGAGGAAGAAGAAGTGGAGCCACAACCGGTGAAGGAAGCACCCAAGTTAGCTCCACACAAGTTCTATGACACCACCGTGCTCCCTTTTCCTCAAAGGCAGAAAAAGACCTCCATCGATGACCAGTTCGGCAAGTTTGTTGAGGTAATCGAGAAATTGTATGTCAACATCCCACTTCTTGATGCGATGCAGGTGCCTATGTATGCTAAGTACTTGAAGGGCATCCTCAACAATAAGAAGATGCTACCATCCACCGAAGTTGTGCACCTCACGGAAGAGTGTAGCGCTGCTATACATAACTAGCCACTACAAAATAAAAAGGATCCAGGGAACCCAACCATCTCGTGCTCAATTGGGACCCAACACTTCGATCAAGCTCTCTGTGACCTAGGAGCAAGTGAGAGCGGCATGCCAAAGGTAGTCTTTGATAAACTAACACATGTCACACTTGCCCCTACTGCCATGTGCCTGCAACTGGCGGATCAGTCGATTCGCTACCCCGTCGGGATTGCCGAGGATATTTCGGTCAAAATCTGGAACTTCCCCATCCCGATGGATTTTTTGGTGCTAGATATGGAGATAGACAGTAAAATGCCACTCATCCTCGAGTGACCGTTTTTAAGCACCGATGAGGCTAACATTGATGTCAGAGCTAGAGAAGTTCACCTCAATATCAATGGCAGAAGGGAAATGTTCACCTTCAAGCCGAAGGTCAAACAATGCCGACAAATGAGGAACAATCAAATGTCAGGCACCCAGGGAGACACTAAGACCCAAGATCGAGCTCTCACCAAGTCAGTCAAAAGTGGATCCTCTCATCCTAGCAATGGAGAAAATCCTGCTAGATGGAGAAGCCCGCAAGCTCAAAGCTGATCATAAAGCCGAGTCACTAAGATGTGCCTCGATGGCCAAGCCACCAACAAAGGAGCTAAAACTCAAAAACAGAAGACTGTGGAAACCAAGAAAATTTGGCGAGCAAAAGTTACAGCCCAGACTGGCTGCAAAGTTTCTGTCAAGCGCTGACTCTGAATAGAAGATATGACTTGCCCTCGTTAGGAGGTAAACTGGCGTTATCCTCCACCGCATGTTTTATTTTTCGCACGCACTCAATTCTTTTAAACTTTGGATTTTCGTTTGAATCCATGGCATGTTTAATTTCAAGTTTGCATTAGTTTAAATTCTGCATGAGCTATTTATTTTCACCTCTTATTTTAAAAAAAATAAAATTTTGGGAGGCCGGCCGGCCCCACCAGGGCCGGCCGGCCCCCCTACTCCCTCTGTGCGTGGGCATCAGGCCACCCGGCCCCTGCATCAGGCCGCTCGGCTCCCACCAGGATTGCATCCAACTTGGGTGTCCTAGAAAATGCCCAGGTTGCTTAAATCCCTGTGGGGGATGAATATCCCCTAGCTCCTCATGGCATGGATCCAAGACATGGGCCAACTAGTGGGCCTGAGTCGGGCGTGCGGCTGGTTTCATGGGCCGGACACCTAACTCAGGCCCAAATACGGTCATGATGGTTTGGAAGTCAAGGCAGTGGCATCGTAATCCTAGGGAGCAAAGAAGGAAGCTTAGCTTGGATCCAGGGTCCGAGATTCATGGAGATCGGAGAAGATACGATGGAAACTAAGATTCTATTTGTTCTCATGTAATCTAAACTGACTAGGTAGATATAGATGGAACTTAACTTGTAACCCAAGACTTCATCAGATTATATAAGGCGGATGAGGGACCCCTACGTAGAACATCCTAACCCATCGCAACGTACCAAACACGCTCTCGAGCAAAGCCCTAGCCCTCATTGTAACCTTAAGAACTCAACGCAATACATCTCGCCACAAACAGGACGTAGGGTGTTACGCATCTCGCGGCCCGAACCTGTATAAACCTTCGTGTCTTTGTCACTTTTTCGGTGAACCATCGAGCTACGTCGATCTCACAGACCCACAAAAGCACCTCGTGACCTATCCCGTGGTGCACTGCCAGTACTAAACCCCGGCAGTCGGCGCGCTAGGTTGGGGCTCAGCGACATTGATTTCAAGTTAGCTCCATGGCTAAACCTCTCCAACGACGTCATCAAGTTCGCTCCCTGGTGAGATGATCTGCTTTGGATCTATCTCATTCATCGCTGACAAATCTAGCGATCTGCACCCTCTCATCGGTGCTACAGAGGAGGCGCTGTAGCTTCAAGGCTCAGTCACCAACTCTGAAGCATTCCATGACTCCACCAGCTCCTGGATCTGGCCAGCGGGCGGCTAGCCAGCAGTCGACCGTCACGATGACAAGCATCGAGCCAGCTCATCCTCGAGCATCGACGCGCCAGTCTGTCAGGACCACTCCACCTCAATCTGTCCCACCTCGGGGCAGGTCTATCAAAGCTTTCTGTAGGAAGGTATAGTTGCCTGGGAGGACAACGAGTGAGATAAAGTCACCAAACTCTAATCTAATCGGCTGCTAATGTTATCCGTGTCTAAACAAGATATTCAAATAAACAAGTCAGGGTCTTGCATCGAGCGAAATTCTAGAGTCTCGAGGGTACCAGGGGAAGATAGTTGGTCCCGAAGGAGAGTCTAGCTAACACCTACGGGCCTCCCAAACGACGGGCCTGGACTACACAGGCACACTACACGCTGTCACCGAGTGGGGCTACCAGACAAAGCTGCGTGGAGAGGATGGCATGCTATAAACGTGTTCAAGCTCGCTTGAACAACGATAGATCATCCTTGATCAGAGGAGAGGATCTAGCCAGAGCCTAGCATCTAAGTCTAGGGTTGAGTTATAGCACCGACAAGAATAACAAAAATTGAATAACTGAATAAAACACAACCTAAGCCTAGCAAGTGTGCAAACAAAGGTACACCACACTTGCAGGAGATAGAACTTAGAGTAAAATATAACTGAAATTATATTGAAGATAATCTGAATCCAAAGATACAAGGCTTTACCGTAGACTCGAAGATAACTCCGGAGACTCCGAGGCAAAGCTCGACTCAACTTTAACTCCCAGGACTATCCTAACTACTAAGGACAGAATGTGGCACTCTTAGATAGAACTCTCTACTCAACTCCACACCTCTACAAATGAGCTCTCGGGGTCCTATTTATAGCCTAGAAAGTGAGGGGGTATTTGTAGGTGTGTTAGGTCGGTTAAGGAGGTAGGTCGGTGGCCGGGAGGCCAAAGTCGGTGGCCGGGCGGCCACTTGATGCACCGACTTCAAACGCTTGATATTGCTCCCCTAGGTCAGGTTGGCAGTTGAGGAGGTTAGTTGCACTGTGAAAAATGCGCCGAGGAGTGGTCGGGCGGCCCCCCGATTTGTTGCATGTTACTTCCCTCGGATCCTTGACATCACCAATCCTCACCCCAACGGCTTGTGACCCTTGGATACATTGGATGCTCTCATGTTTGGTTGGATCTTCACCACTTTGTGTTTGTTTGTACGTAGGATCGATGATGTGGCAACCTAGGCAGCTGGGAGACCATGTCACACAGGTGACGTGGCTCTGCATGGCCTGAGGGGTGGCCGGGCGGCCACACCCTATGGCCGGGCGGCCATGGCTCATGGCTGGGCGGCCATGCCATTGCACCAATGTTGCTCATCCTTGGTTTTTACTGTATTTCCAACCATTTTGTGTGCGTTTCGGTACCTGCATTCAAATATTCATGTACATCTTGTGGAACTCATTAGTAGCAAGGTTAGTCCATTATTATTCACCTGTTTTGCCTCAATTGGTGGATAATTGACGGTTGATATCATGAGATTACGACCGTCAACACCCCCCAAGCTTAAACTTTTGCTCGTCCTCAAGCAAAGCTAAGACTGAAAGTGGATCAGGAGTTGCTACTATATCGAAGATGAAGGATAATTCTTATATGCAACTCAACACTCAAACTTTTGCCCCAAGTGGTAAAATAATCAAAGTTTACCTCTTGTCATACCTGTGGTGCATCTCTTTGCTTACCTTGCCTTGGGTGGTTGAGAGATAGAACAACTTTATTGCAGGAGTAACTCTGACTTGTTCTTTTTGGATGTCCTTCTCAGATGTTTTCAAGATTTTCAAAACAAAAGAAGCTTCCCCAAGGATACTCTCGATCGCTCAAAATTGTTTCCTTACCAATGGCCATGATTTTGGCCGACATTTTTCCTACACTAAAGCCTTTGTGGATCTTTAGGTGGGGAAGAAATGTGGCACACTCAGAATGTTTATTTTGCTAAGCCAAAGATTGGACCAAAGAGTATACTTTATCAATTATTCTGTTTGATCACTGGAGTATGAGTGGTGGCATACATTGTCTCCTTCTCTAGATTTTCATCCCTATAGCCCTATATGGAATTGGAGGGGATATGGAGCCTTTATTTATTTTTTTGCCATTCTTGAACTTGCATGCTTTTCATTTTGCCGTGCTTTTGCACGCATTTTTTTCTTTTGACATGCTTTTGCATGCTTTTTATTTTTGGCTCCATACCCTTACTCCTTGAAATTTGAAGGCTATGGGATTATGAGAAGTAATTGGAGACTTTTGGTGGATGCAAAGTTCGGAATGGATCACTTGCACTTGATTTTTGTACTCCAGCTATCAACAGAAGATGATATTTCTACTCAAAGAGACTCAAAATTTGACAAAGCTCAAAACGTATCTAAGTAGCTCTTTGTAGCTGGTTTTGAACAGTGTCATATTTGGCTCTGGTAGGAATTTTAAACCATGGGGAGCTTATTTTGTCATTTTCAAAATAAAAACCTGAGAAATTCATCTTACTAGGAACTTGAAAGAATTATCCCACGCTAAGTTATATCATTATCTCACAACAACTTAGGCTTGTTGTCACAAATGGCATCCACAAAGTAAAGCTCAGGCTTGCTTTTCTTTATTCACCAACATAGGATTGAGCTAAGCATAAGTTGTCATGCAAGAATTAAACCATTCACTTGATAGAGCAACTATTCATCATTTCCAAAATGAAGCTAGCAAGTGAATTTAACAATTAAGCATGGGAGTTATTAAGGTACAAACATTTTTTTAGAAAACTAGGACTAAAAGATACATAGGCACTACTCTCATAAGTGGGCAGAGATGACGTTTGGTGTGGCACAGCTTATAGATGAGCACAGAGACGAACAAGAGGAGAGATGGAATACATACCTTATGCTTATGCGGTTCTTCACCCCCAAGCTTCAATGAAGCTTAGTTGGGATAGAACCCTGTCCAGTTGTAGTAGCTCAGGTTCTGCTCTTGCATGCGTTCCACAGTTGCTCTTGTTTCCAAGAGCATGTTGTGGTCGACCTCTTGTGTCTCCTGGATTTGGCTGATGCTGTCCATCATCCCCAAGGTGCGGTGCTCTTGGAGGTCCATTGCCCCCAAAGAGGGCATTGATGTTCCTTATGTACCCATCACCAGTGTAACGGGCAGAGTGGGATGGACCTACACTTTGTTCATAAGATGGCTCACCTCCACCGTGGTAGGATGGCGTCGGGTTCACGGAAGGTACAATGGAGTTCCATGAACTGTGCCATGATTCTGCCTGGCTTCCCCAAGCGGGTGTGCCTCCTGGGTTAACCTAGGAGGGTCCAGCGCCTAGATGAACCCAAGCAGGCTCGGCACCTGGCTCATGTGCTTCCTCGTAGGCCTTGCGGAGTCTTTCTTCGGCTTGACGTCGTTGGGCGCGAGTCATAACTCCGGCGACACTGTTTCTTGCTGGTTCAGGTTTCGGTGCAGGTGTGGGTTCTAGCTGCACGGTTAGTGTCCTCACAGAGTACAATTTGAACTGCGGTGCTGGGAGCGGTAGCTCAACATCGCTCCTCTATATGTCATGTGAAGTGTGAATCTTTAACCACACGTGAAGGATCATTAGGCATGAAAGTAACAGTTGCATTTGTTAGCACTCCTAGCCCATTGGCAATCCTAGTCACAAATGAAGTGATAGGAATTGTAGAAACATTGGAGGCTAGGCCTTGCCAATGGCGGATCATGCTAACAACAGGTGCAAACTTTTTCTTCTTCCACATGGCATAAAGACACCTAATATCCTCTACTGTAACATAGCGGGTATCCTCCCACAGGAAAACGACCATGGTAAGCCAGTGGGCAAGAAGCCGCATGGTAGGGTGTGTGATGCAAGTGATGCTCTTTTTCCTAGGAGGATTAGGACCAGCTAGCTCTTTCCAAAACTCTTGTGAATTAAAGCCAGTAGGATCCACAGCCACAGAGCACTGTGGTGAGAAGTCTAGCAAGTTGCTAAACTGGTGCAGTGTAAGCTCATAATCAGTATTGAAAAGGCGGAACCAAACAAATGTACCTTCCCTTCGAGTGTCGGTGCGGAGCGTCATGAGAAATTCCTTGGTGAGAAGGATGATTCCTCCTTCTGGGACTTCTGCAAAGTCAGTCCATCCCATGGCCTGGAACACCTCGTTGAACTCCTCCCGCATGCCAGTGTCAACGAGGAGGTCCTCGTCGAAATATTTGGTCAAGTCATAATTCTTTTAGTTCAAAAGCCTTAAAGCCTTGGCCTCTTCTTGACCACGCGGCACGAGTTGCAACTCGAGGATGAGTACGGGCCAGTGGATGGATGACGTCTAGGATTTCTTCAGGTTCCTCTGTGCTGATGGACATCCTCTCAGAAGCAGCATGCCGGCTAGCGGGGCCAGAGCCTGTCGGAAGAAGACCAGTGAATGTGCTGTCCTGCCTTGCTAACGGCCTTCTTTGCCTTCTTGAGCACGCCCTTCATCCTAGCAAGACAGCAAAAACAACACACGATACCCGAAGGACAGACGACAATAAAGATTAGCGTTAGCGGGTTAGTTGTCTAAAAAAAAAATCAGCGTCCTTGTGGGGCAGAGCCTCCACAAAACCTTCTCATTTTTGCACAACTGAGAGAGAGTGTTGCCAGAAGTTTTATTTGGTTAACCAAATTTTTATTCGGCCATTATTTCAACTAAGCAAGGGAGCTTAACTAAGCACTAACTAGAGAGATTGAGAGGGGGAAGTGAGCTGCTGCATGGTGCATCGAATTGGGAAGTGAGTGCACGTATTTATAGGCGAGTGGAAATAGCAGGGGGAAGAGCAAGGTGGACAGGGCGGCTGCCCATGGCCGGCCGGCCATGGCAGGGTGCCGGGCGGCCACCATTGCTCGTGAGAAGGGACTGAGTGAGTACTACGCGCCGAAAACAAGCGACATAGGAGGGCCGGGCTGCCACTAGGGCAGTTGGCCGGCCACTTGATTGTGCCGATCGGCTGGCCAGGGTTTCTACTGCGCAAGAGTGAGCACTTGAGAGCAAGCAGAGACCAAAAGAGAAAGCGAAAACGAGAGTAAAGAGGAGGAGTGGGAAGTGAGTGGGGAGAAGAGGAGAGAGAGGAGAGGGAGAAGGAAAGGGGAGGTGCAGCAGCTGCCCTGCGCAAAGAGAAAGGGGGAGAGAGGCATGAGGGGTGGTCGGCCGGCCACATGATGTGGGCGACTAGCCACTCAATTTTTTTTTCAGAAATGCAGAATTTTCAAGAAAATAGTCTAAATGCAAAATTTAAATGAGCAAAAATGTCACTAGTAACCAGGTAATCGACTGAAAAGCTTTCAACAGGCACATAATTAGAGATGCATCGCCAATTACTTTATATGGTCTAATAACATAATTAGCACAACTAGAACCTCTAATCACCATGATCAAAAGAACTAGATATACAACTATATCATTAGTAAGCTAGATCAACGATCAAGAATGCTAGAAGAATATAACCTTTAAAGACATGATCTAATCAACAAGCATCTAGATCTAAAGCTAATTAGAGCTAGAACAATCATAATTAGAACAAGAACATGATAATTAGACAAGAACAATGCTTCATTAATAAATTGTATCATACTTACAACCATGGCCATAGCTCTTGATGATACAATTAGACCTCTGGAGCTAGATAATTAGAGCACCCTACAAGGCCTCTAATCACCTCTATGAACTAGAAGAACTCTAATCCTAGCCTAGAATCTCGACCCTCAGCTCTCCTCTAGTTGTTGTCCCTCTTCTCTACATCTTGTCGCTTTGATAATGAATTGAATGCCTGACCTCGGGGCCTATGCTAACTATTTATACCCTGGAGAAGACGTGGGAGAAAAGGAATCGGAAACCGACCTACAGTTGGGTGGGGTCGGCCAACCAGAAGGCCTAAGGTCGGCCGACCTCAGCCCTTCCTTCGTCCGTTTCCTTCCATCTTTCGCGGGGACGTTGCTTGCCGCCTAAGAAATATTTGTGCGGGGTCTTTCAGACTCTTGAGCTTCTGGAATCTTCGTAATGGGCCGAGCTTTGACGGTTTCTTCTAACCTTTGACATATTTGACATCTTTAATGAATAAATATCTTCATTTTCTTGTAGCTCTTGACACTTTATTGAATCTTCTGATTAGGAAGCCTTGATCCACACAGAGGGGCTATGAGTACACCAAGTCTTCCTTGTTCTTCATCTTCAATCCATGTCATTTAGCGGTCTTTTCTTACTCGAAGTGGATCATGGTGAATTTCGCGAAAAATTGGTCTAAAACCTGTAAAAATCACATGTAGCATATTTCCAAGACAATATTGCAAAATCCACAATTATCGGTGATAAATGTAAGAGAAAGATATAGTTGACGCATAAAAACAGTGAAAAACCATATAAAATGATGCATAATTTTTGTACATAAGCCGCGACAACAACCAGGTAGTTTACCCGCATTTGGGTTAGGTAGAGAAGCAGCCAACTGAGCTATTTGAGTTTCCAGCATTTTATTGAAGCTAAGTTGGTTTTTCATAGCACTATTCAAAGTTTCCATTTGAACAGATATGGACTCAAACAACCTATCATTAGCATGGAACTTTTTACTAATGCTATCATTCATAGCTTTTTGATCAAAATTATAATTATTTCTAGAAAATTGCTGTGAATTTGAAGAGTTACCTTGTCCAGAGAAAGGGACATTTGGTCATGAATTCCACCCTGGCTGAGGACGATTCCCGTTGAAGCCGTTGGTACTGTTACTGATGAAGTTCGCATCTTCGGGTTGCGTCTCAGGGTAGCTGTTCCCTGAGTGTCCTGTATTCCCACAGACTTCGCAAGTCATATGAGAGTCGAGGGCTTGCACTGGAGGGGCTTCTGGAGCGTCGTTTAGCTTCTTCAGCAGCAAGTCCATCTTCGTGGCGAGCATATCAGTGCTCTCGATCTGATGGACGCCATGGAATGGGTACTAGACCTCTCTTCTCTCCATCCTTGATTGGTGGCCATCTTCTCAATGAGATTCTTGGCCGCCTGAGATGCTCAAGGAGAGGAAGGATCCTCCAGCGGCTGCATCCAGGTGTTCTTGTGCTGAGCGATTGAGCCCATGGAAGAAACTCTGAAATGATCAACCACTCTTGCATCCCTTGGTGGGGGCAGGCTGCAATGTACTCTTGCCACACGTTCCCATGCTTCAGCCACGGTTTCATCTGCGAAGCTGTTGGAAGCTCAAGATCTTATTCCTCAGCGCGTTGGTCTTCCCCAATGGGAAATACTTCGCCAGAAATGCATCAGGAACATGAGTTCCAAGTTGTGAGTGTTGCTTGGTTGAGGTAGAACCACTACAAGAGAGAAGGGAAAGAGACAAAGTTTGACTGGCGTCCGGTGATGCTCCTTTCATATTGAACGTGCTGCAGATCTCTAGAAACTGCTGCAAGTGGTTGTTGGCATCTTCTGTGGCCAGTCTGCAGAAAGGGATAGCTTGAACCATATGGATCACTCCCGGCTTGAGTTTGAAGTTCTCCCCCACTTGAACTTCAGGTCCTGTAGGGATGTTGTTGCTCGAGGGGATGGAGAACTCACGAATGGTCTTCTCAGCCATGGTGGTGTTAACTGGAGTACTAGTAGACGTGCTTGGTTCTAGATCCCTTGGTACAGGTCGCTGGCCGTGGATAGTCTTTGCACGGACTCTCCTGAGAAGTGACTCTGGGTCATTGTGGTAGTTTTTCGATAGGTCAAAACTGGTCATACACCTCTCTGTTGCAACCACAACAAAAACAACAGAGCAAAGTGAGCCTAGCTAACAACCAGCGGTAAACTTATCAAGTATACAAGGTTCGAAATGAGATATCAATTATCTCTCTGCCAATTGCTTCCCTGGCACTTGGCGCCAGAAAAGCTTGTTGGCGTCTCTTAGCCTTAATAGGTTTTACTCCGCAAGCTGCACGGAGACCGCTGTAGCCTTTTCACTCAGAGTATTCCGAGTATCGTAAATTTCCACAGGGAAGCGGCAGGCGAGAGAGTGTAATTAAATATACTCAAATCGAATAAAATGTAATACTTGGATAAGTTATACCAACTAGTAGTCAAACAGGGGTAAACGCGACAAAGTTAGGTGTATTGGTGGAGAGGTAGGTCTATCAAAGCTTTCTGTAGGAAGGTATAGTTGCCTGGGAGGACAACGAGTGAGATAAAGTCACCAAACTCTAATCTAATCGGCTGCTAAGGTTATCCGTGTCTAAACAAGATATTCAAATAAACAAGTCAGGGTCTTGCGTCGAGCGAAATTCTAGAATCTTGAGGGTACTAGGGGATGATAGTTGGTCCCGAAGGAGAGTCTAGCTAACACCTACGGGCCTCCCGAACGACAGGGCCTGGACTACACAGGCACACCACACGCTGTCACCGAGTGGGGCTACCAGACAAAGCTGCAGTGGAGAGGATGGTACGCTATAAACGTGTTCAAGCGAAGCTTGAACAACGATAGATCGTCCTTGATCAGAGGAGAGGATCTAGCCAGAGCCTAGCATCTAAGTCTAGGGTTGAGTTATACCACCGGCAAGAATAACAAGAATTGAATAACTGAATAAAACACAACCTAAGCCTAGCAAGTGTGCAAACAAAGGTACACCACACTTGCAGGAGATAGAACTTAGAGTAAAATATAACTGAAACTATCTTGAAGATAATCTGAATCCAAAGATACAAGGCTTTACCGCAGACTCGAAGATAACTCTGGAGACTTCGAGGCAAAGCTCGACTCAACTCTAACTCCCAGGACTATCCTAACTACTAAGGACAGAATGTGGCACTCTAAGATAGAACTCTCTACTCAACTCCACACCTATACAAATGAGCTCTAGGGGTCTATTTATAGCCTAGAAAGTGAGGGGGGTATTTGTAGGTGTGCAAGGTCGGTTAAGGAGGTAGGTCGGCTGGTCGGGCGCCCACTTGATGCATCGACTTCAAAGATCCAATGCTTGATATTGCTCCCCTAGGTCGGTTGACAGTTGAGGCGGTTAGTTGCACGTGAAAAATGCACCGAGGAGTGGTCGGGCGGCCCCCCGATTTGTTGCATGTTACTTCCCTTGGATCCTTGACATCACCAATCCTCACCCCAACGGCTTGTGACCCTTGGATACATTGGATGCTCTCATGTATGGTTGGATCTTCACCACTTTGTGTTTGTTTGTACGTAGGATCGATGATGTGGCAACCTAGGTAGTTTGGAGACCATGTCACATGGTGACGTGGCTCTGCATGGCCTGAGGGGTGGCCGGGCGGCCACACCCTATGGTCGGGCAGCCATGGCTCATGGCTGGGCGGCCATGCCATTGCACCAATGTTGCTCATCGTTGGTTTTTGCTGTATTTCCAACCATTTTGTGTGCGTTTCGGTACCTGCATCCAAATATTCATGTACATCTTGTGAAACTCATTAGTAGCAAGGTTAGTCCATTATTATTCACTTGTTTTGCCTCATTTGGTGGATAATTGACAGGTTGATATCATGAGATTACGACCGTCGACACCCGGTTCTCCTAAAAAACGATGAGGATGCACGATGGGAGACCTCTAGTCCTCATTACCAATAGCAACCTCAGCCACCTTGATCCAAAGAGGGGGAGGGGAAGCGCTCGCAGTGACCTTCCTCAGGGTCAGCGCCCATGTCACTCGTGGTCGACAACGTCTACTACGCGATTGAGGGAGCCAGTGACTGGCCTTTGCCTAGGCCTCGTCGTCAACTCTTCTCCAAGCAGGCAGAACCGCCATGTGGCGCAGCTCACACTGTGGTGGCTGAGTCGGAGATCGCGCTTCCGAAGTCTCAGTAGTGGTTGACTCGACCACCTCTTCCTCAAGAGGGCGGCGAGCCTTCCTGCCCGCAGATGATCTGCAACCTAGAATCTCCCATCGCGCTTGGGGACGCACCAGCCACTGACTACGGTGACAGGGTCCACGCCTTCTGACCCTGGCCTTCACTCGAAGGGATCGTGATGCTCCTCGACGATCGAGCGAGCTCGGGGTTAGCCCTGCACACTTCTCTGAGATACTCGTCATCGAGGGACAGCTGGAGGACGAGCCTATCTCCGACGATGAGCCCTCCATGAATGATGAAACCCCACAGTAATGCGACAGAAGGCGGCATCGCAACTAGCGCCACAATATGCGTCGTGACCATCGTGCAGGAAAATCTAGACCCGACCCTTCCCATCTCACAAGATGAGGCATCCGAGGCAGGGGAGGCGCCTGAAGAAGCTGAGTCTCATCATCAAAGGAACAATCGACGGTGAGATTGCCAACACATGCAGGCTCAGCAGTATGAGCGAGACCACAAGGGGAAGGGGGCGTGACGGAGAAGAACATGCTCAGCCCCAACTACCTCCACCACCAGGGCGCAACCTACCTGTCCGACTTCGCTACGGCGATGGGCACTCTGAGTCAAGCGGGGGGAGTTCTTGCGAGACTGGCTGACACTCTCCCTCGCACTCCAGAGGGGGAAGCTTACCGTTGGATCTTTGCTCAAGCAGCTCATCATCTCCTTCCTGTCAATCCTGCAGTAGCCCCTGATGCCCGTCATGTCCTCAACTGCAGGTCGCGAACGTGCGCAACAACATTGAGAGATCGCACGCGGAGTGGCATGTAGAAGAGATCCGGCGTCGCAATGACTACGATCGTGACTACGGGGCACCTCACCAAGATGACAGGGGCAGGGCTAACTCGGTTGGAGCATCTATCAATAGTCCGATGGCCCGATGATCAGTTCACGACTGACTGGGGGGAGATCTCCCTCGGTCTCCTGCTGATGCCGCGACTAGGGTAGCTCAAGACGGAGGTAAGAACGAACCAGCCCATCAGTGGTGTGGTCGATATCCCAGCTTTCACCACTTGTCTTCAGTGCAGTAGCGTGGCCTCAGAACTTCAAAGTCTCCAACGTCGACAAGTACGAGGCGAAGCTCAAACCCAGCGGCTGGTTGGCTGTATACTCGACTACATCTAGCGCAGCCGGGGTAAGCGAAGATGTGATGACAGCTTATGTCCCGATCGTCCTGGGACAAGATGCGCTACAATGGCTGCGTCACCTCAGGCGCAACTGCATCGACAACTGGGATGACTTCTGTCAGCAGCTTCATCGCCAACTTCCAGTCACTGTCGGATAAGCCGACATAGCCCTGGGACCTCAAGTCCATCAAGGGCAAGGACGGTGAGGGTCTCCGCTCATACCTCAAGCATTTTCAGTCAATGTGGAATCAAGTTCGCAACATCGCTGATGCGGCGGTGATCGATGGTTTCTTCTGCGGCTCCAATGACGAGGCTTTCAGTGAAGGCCCTCTTGCAGAAGTCTCCAGTCACATCCGAGCAGCTCTTCCGCGATGCTGATCGCTACATCACCGCAGACGAGCGGGCTCAAGACCTAGGTCGATGTGCGTCGAGAAGATCGGGGAAAGCGCGAAGAGCCCCCACGACAAGATTGCTGCTGGGACAAGAGACCACGGGAGGAAGTCCAGACTGTGGGACCATTGCCCATGCGCCCACGAGTCCCTCCACGGCAAGTGGGTGAGCGGTCACTCGACCAACTCCTCGACGCGACGTGTCCCTACCACAAGGAGATGCACCATACCCTGTACGACTGCAGGGATTTCAAAGCTTCGATTGCTCATGGCAGGACCGTTCATACCTCTGCCTCCGCCACCACCTCTACCGCGTGATCAGGGACCTCCACCTCAGCAGAACAGAGCCAACGGTGCTAGCTTCCCCAATGTCAACCGGCATGTCAATGTCATCATCGGAGGGCATCGCTCCCTAGAAAGCAAGAGGCAGTAGAAAGCTGGACGACTGCTGAGTCATGGCGGCCACTAAGGAACCTCCAAGTACCATACAACTGGTCGGACATGCCGATCTCGTTCAGTCGGGTGGTCCATTGGCTCAAATACTGATCACTCGGGCAAGTATCCCCTGTTGGTGTGCCTAGTAGTCCATGAGAGCCCACTCATGAGGACACTGATCGATGGTGGAAGCAGCCTCAACGTCATGTTCTCCAAGACCCTGCTATCTCTTGGGCTCTCCATCAGTGATCTGGAAGAGTCGGACAGTCCGTTCTTTGGGACAATGCCTGGTGAGGGAGAAAATCCTCTGGGGCACATGAGCTTGCCCTCACCTTCAGAATAGAGGAGAACTTTCGCACAGAAACTCTCCACTTCGAGGTGGCCACTTTTGACTCCACCAATAATGCCATCATTGGGCAGCCCGGCTTAGCCAAGTTCATGGCTGTCCCCTACTACTCATACCCTAGTCCTAAAGATGTCGGCCCCATGTGGAGTTCTCTCCGTGCGGGCGGACTTCAAGGGACTCTGCTCTCTGCGCTCGGGAGGCTTTTCAGACGGCCTTCGCTACAACAACCACAGCAGCTCAGCGCCGACTCATCGATGATGTGGCTCAGCTCTCGAAGGACGATCTGCCGATCCCAACTCATGAGTCGGTTCCCACCACAGCTATCCAGGTGACCGTGGTGACCAAAGAAATGAGCCTCGACCTTCCCCGATGCCTGGAAGACGGTGACCATTAGCGCAGTCCTCCCTCCCAAATAGGAAGGCGCGCTCAGTCCGGTTCTTGAGGGACAACTGGGACAAGGTTTACATGGAAGCTTGCAGATATGCCAGGAAGTCCCGAGAGAACTGGCCAAGCACAAACTCAAGGTGTTTCTTAACGTGAATTCAATCAAGCAGAGGCTGCGTCGGTTCACTCCGGACAAGAGGGAGGTATTCTGAGCGGAGTTAACCTAGCTCCAAGCTATCAGGGTTTATTAGAGAAGTCATGCATCCCGAGTGGCTTGCAAACCCTGTACTCGTTCTTAAAAAGAATAAAGTAGACTAGCAGATGTGTGTTGATTATACCGATCTCAGCAAGCATTGCCCGAAGGATCCCTTTGGGCTGCCTAGGATAGATCAAGTAGTCGACTCTATGGCCAGATGCTCCCTCCTTTGCTTCCTAGACTGTTACTCGGGCTACTATCAGATTAGCCTGGCATGGAAGATGCAGGAGAAGACCATATTCATCACGCCCTTTGGGCCGTTCTGCTACACCTCTATGACCTTTGGGCTGTAAAATGCTAGAGCTACATACCAGCGTGTGATTCAGACATGTCTGGCTGAGCACTGGGGTAAGCGTGTCGAAGCTTACATCGATGGTGTGGTAATCTGGATGAAGGATCCGGAAGACTTCATCAATGATATTCAGCAGGTCTTCAACAGTCTGAGGAGGTTCCGCTGGAAGCTTAACCCTGCCAAGTGTGTGTTCGGGGTCCCAGCTGGGCAGTTACTTGGGTTCATCAGTCAGCAAAAGGGGAATCGAGGCTAATCCAGAGAAGATCGATACAACTCTTCGGATGCAGCCCCCTAAGTCGCAGAAGAAGGTCCAGAAGCTCACAGGGTGCATGGCCGCGTTAAGTCGATTTATCTCACGGCTGGGCGAGCATGGTATGCCGTTCTTCAAACTCCTAAAGAAGGTGCACATGTTCCAGTGGACATCGGAAGCTCAGGAAGCACTCGAGGCCCTCAAGAAATTCCTGACGACTCCCCTAGTGCTGAAATCACCAAACCGAGCCATAGCAGACCACACAGTCGAAGATTTGTTTTTGTACCTCTCTTGTACGACTCATGTAGTCAGTACAGCTCTGGTGGTCGAAAGGGTGGAGGAAGGACATATTCAACTGACTCAACACCCAGTCTATTTCATCAGCGAAGTACTCAGCCCGTCCAAGATAAGGTACCCTCAGGTCCAGAAATTACTGTATGCGGTCCTTATCACAGCTCGCAAGCTTCATCATTACTTCAAAGATCACAAGATTGTGGTGGTCACCCCATTCCCCATCGGTGAGATTCTGCGAAACAAAGAGGCTATAGGAAGAACTGCCAAGTGGGCATTGTGAGTTGGGAGCACATGCACCGCTATCAAGACCCAAGCTTTGGTTGACTTCATCTCCGAGTGGACAGAGAATCAGGTACCAGATAACCCGAAGCCTCTGGAATTCTGGAAGATGTATTTCGATGGGTCACTGAAGATAGAAGGAGCCAGGGCAGGTGTCGTCTTAACCTCCCTAAAAGGTGAGAAACTGAAGTACGTGTTGCAGATCCTCTTCACAGTTTCCAACAATGCAGCAGAGTATGAAGCTATGCTGCATGGTTTGCGCATCGCGATTTCACTCGGCATTAGGCACCTCATGGTCTATGGGGATTCTCTAGTGGCGATTAGTCAAGTCAACAAGGATTGGGACTGTACCACGGAAGTGATGGACAAATACTATGCCGAAGTTCACAAGCTGGAGGACAAGTTTGATTGACTGGAGTTTCATCATGTGGACTGCAACAACAATGCAGACGCCGACTTACTGTCTAACTTTGGCTCTTCCCGAGCCAAAATTCCCCCAAGTGTGTTCGTCCAGGAATTGTCTCGTCCATCCATTGACTGCGACTTAGAACCCCCAGAGTAGAACGTTCTGAGCTTAGAGGAGGCTTCGGCTGACTGGCGGGTCTCGATCATCAAGTACATCCAGGATGGTGACAAGCCTGATGACAAAGTAGAAGCCGAGCGATTCATCCGGCGTGTGGCCAGCTACACATTTATCGGTGATGATCTGTTCAAGCACGGCGCAGCTGGAGTTCTCTTGAAATGCATTGACATGTCTCGGGGCAGGAGTCTGCTGATGGAAATCTATGCTGGGCAATGCAATAATCACGCTGCCTCCAGGATGTTGGTTGGGAAAGCATTCAGGGCCGGATTCTATTGGCCTACAGCCAAGCAAGATGCTGCAGAGTTGGTCAAGCGGTGTGAGGCATGTCAGGTCATCGCAAATCAACATTACTTGCCAGCTCAACAGTTGTAAAACATTCCTGTCTCATGGCCCTTCGCATGATGGGGGCTTGACATGATTGGTCCGCTCAAAAGGGTTCAGGGTGGCTACACTCATGTCTTGGTGGTCCGTTGACAAATTCACTAAATGGATCAAGGTCAAACCAATCGCATCTCTGACTTCAGCAAAAGCGGTGGATTTCATCCGAGAGATTATATTCCGCTTTGGGATTCTGAATAGTATCATTACAGATCTGGGTTCCAACTTCACAGGCTCAGAATTCTTTGACTTTTGCAATGAGAAGTCTATACTTATCCAGTATGTCACGGTAGCACATCCTCGTGCTAATGGCCAAGTCGAGCGTGCCAATGGGATGATTCTAGATGCCCTGAAGAAAAAAGACTTCGACAACGGATGAGAGGTTGGTGGGCAAATGGATCAGGGAACTCCTGTACATAGTCTGGAGTCTTAGAATGTAGCCAAGTAAAGCTCTCAATGGGAACACACCTTTCTTCATGGTGTATGGCTCGGAGGCGGTGTTGCCTACTGACTTAGCACATGGGGCACCGTGGCTAGCATTCAAGGATATTGCAGAGGCAGAGAGCACACGGCTTGAAGAAGTCGACATGCTAGAGGAAGAGCGACTCAACTCGGTGATTCAATCAGCGCGCTATATGCAAACTTTGCGGCGTTATCATGAGCGTAATATGCAGTCCTCGTGCCTTTTCAGTTGGGGAACTGGTCCTCCGCAGGGTTCTCAAGGGGGCTGGGCGTCGAAAGCTATCTCCTCCTTGGGAGGGGCCTTACATCATCACAGAAGTCACTCGGTTAGGGTCCTATCGCTTGTCTAAGATGGACGGTACTCCAATTGGGAACACCTGGAACATCGAGCATCTACGCAAGTTTTATTCTTAGGCCACTTGCAACCTGGGAAGTCATGTACTCTAGTCTGTACTCTTGATTAGTCATGATTTCAAATTGATTCTTCCTCACTCATGTTCGGTCGAATGTACTCGGATAATGAATAAATGCATGATTTCTATGCATACTTCTTCTCTCTGTGGCGTGAGTGCGTGGGATCTCTAGTGGTAATGTCCTCGTCCACAAATAATCAGGCAATCAGTCATGGGTCCTGACCCGACTCATGGCTGGTGTTACATGCCTATTCCTACTCAAGATAGGGTGTAGTCCGACCATAATTACGGGGCAATCAGCCTAGGTCGTATGACCGACAGCTGGTGTTACATGCCTACGCTCACTCAGAATAGGGTGCAATCTGACCCTCCTTATGGGGCAATCAGCCTAGGTCGTATGACCGACAGCTGGTGTTACATGCCTTCATGTCCTCAGTACAAGGGTGCAATCTGGCCCTCCTTACGGGGCAATCAGCCTAGGTTGTAGACCGACAGCTAGTGTTACATGCCTTTGTTGACGGTCGTTATCTCACGATATCAACCGTCAATTATCCACCAAATGAAGCAAAACAAGTGAATAATAATGGACTAACCTTGCTACTAATGAGTTCCATAAGATGTACATGAATATTTGGATGCAGGTACCAAAATGCACACAAAATATTTGAAAATACAGCAAGGATCAAAGATGAGCAATAATGGTGCAAGGGCATGGCCGCCCGGCCATAGGGTGTGGCCGTCCGGCCACCCCTCAGGCCATGCAAGGCCACCTCAGTATGTGCCACGTCCCTAAGAGTGCCCAAGTTGCCACATCATCGATCCTACGTACAAACAAACACAAAGTGGTGAAGATCCAACCTATACATGAGAGCATCCAATATATCCAAGGGTCAAAATGTGTTAGCACAAGGATTGATGATGTCGAGGATCCGAGGGGAACAACATGCATCCAATCGGAGGAAAACACGTGGCTGCCCGGCCACATTCCTTGAACGCCCGGCCACCCCTCAGCGCATTTTCCACGTGCAACAACTGTTTCAACCGCCAACCGACCTAGGGGAGCAATATTAGGCATTGGATCGTCAAAGTCAGTGTATCAAGTGGCCGCCCAGCCATGTAGGGTGGCCGCCCAGCCACCGACTTTGGCCGCCCAACCACCGACCTACCCTCTTTACCGATCTAGTGCACCTACAAATACCCCCCTCACTTTCTAGGCTATAAATAGACCCCGAGAGCTCATCTGTAAGGTCTGGAGAAAGTGAGAGAGATACATTCTACCTTAGAGAGTCCCATTTCCACATCTTAGTAGTTAGGATAGTCCCTGGGAGTTAGAGTGAGTCAAGCTTTGCCTCATTGTTCTCGGAGATCCCTTTGAGTTTGTGGTAAAGTTCTTGTATCTTTGTACTCTTTTTATCTCCAGTATAATTTATTAACTTTACTTTATTTCTATCTCCTGCAAGTGTGGTGTACCTTTCTTTGCATACTTGCTAGGCTTAGACTATGGTTACCTTAGTTATTCAAGTCTTGTTATTCTTGCTGGTGCTATAATCCAACCTGTACGCCAGGCTCTGGTTAGCTCTCACCCTCTAATTAAGGGCGAGCTTTAGTGCTCAATCACTTTCGTGGTGAAAGCATTTGAGCACTAGTATAGCGTGCCATCCTACCCACGCAGATTTGCTTGGTAGCCCCACTCAGGTGACAGTGCGTGGTGTGCCTGTGTAGTCCAGGCCTGTTAATTCGGTAGGCCTGTAGGTGAGAGGCGGGTTCTCTTTCGATGGTCTACTATCTACCCCCTGACCCCTCGAGGGCGCCGTGAATTTTCGCTCGACGCGAGACCCTGAACTTGTTTACTTGAGTTTCTTTAGTTAACCACGACATAGTCTTTGCAGCCGAATAGAATAGAGTTTGGGAACTTTATCTCACTCGTTGTCCTCCCAGGCGACTATACCTTTCTACGTGTATCTTAGGTAGTTTATTTTACTTTTCCACCATACACCTATCTTTATTTGATTTACCCATATCTAGTTACTAGTCGGTACTTTTATTTAAGTTTACGGATCTTTCAGTTTGAGTTTATCCAATTATACTCTCTTGCCTGCCGCTTCCCTGTGGACAAATACGATACTCGGAATACTTTGGGCTGAAAGGCTACAGCGGTCTCCGTGCGCTTGCAGAATAAAACCTGTTAAGGCTAAGAGACGCCAACAGCCTTCGCGTTCTCATGAAAAGGGAGCAATCCGAGCCTTACTACCGGGCAATTGGCTTGGGTTGTGGAGCTACAGCCAAGTGCTACATGCCCGTGTGTACTTGTAACAAAAGGGTGCGATCCGACCCTGTGCATCGCGTATTTGATGAGTTTTCAATGCAAAAGTTTAAGTCAGACACTCGTTTGCGTGTTTTGATCTCGAGATAATGTGCGTCTAGACTCTGTGTTTCATTGAGAGGCCGACTCAAGGGCCTGTTTTTCTCATAACATCATACACATGAATGTTAAGGCTAAGAGACTGCCAACAAGCTTTTCTAGCGCCGTTGACGGGGAAGCAATAGGCAGAGATATAATTGATAATCTCATTTCGAACCCCGTACACTTTATAAATTTACCACTAGTTTTTAGCAGGCTTACTTTGCTCTAGTTGTTTTTGTTGTGGATGCAACAGAGAGGTGTATGACCAGTTTCGACCTACCGGTAAACTTCCACAATAATCCAAAGTCTCTGCTTTAGAGAGTCCGTTCAAAGACTGTTCACGGGCAGATACCTGTACCGACGGAACTTGAATTCAACTGCATCAACAAGTTGCACTCCGTTTATCAACATCATGGCTGAAAAGTCCATCCGTGAGTTCTCCGTCCCATCTAGCAACAATGTCCCAACAGGACCAGGAAGTGCAAGTAGGAGAGAACTTTGAGCTCAAACCCAGAGTCATCCATATGGTTCAAGCTATCCCTTTTTGCGGGCTAGCAAAGGAGGATGCCAACAGTCACCTGCAGCAATTCCTAGAAATCTGCAGCACATTCACAATAAAAGGCACGTCCGCTGATGCCGTCAAACTACACCTCTTTCCATTTACACTTGTCGAAAAGGCGAAGAAGTGGTTCTACCTCAATCGGTGCAACATTCAATACATGGGATGCATGCTCCAACGCATTCCTTGCCAAGTACTTCCCTCTGGGAAAGACCAATGCACTGAGGAACAAGATCTCGAGCTTCTAACAGCTCACAGATGAAACTGGTGGCAGAGGCTTGGGAAAGACTACAAGAGTATATCGCAGCCTGTCCCCACCATGGAATGGAACAATGGCTCATCATCCAGAATTTCTTTCATGGCTTAAATCATGCTGCACAAGAGCACCTAGATGCAGCCGCAGGAGGATCCTTCTTATCCTTGAGTGTGAGAGCTGCCAAGGAACTCATTGACAAGATGACCACTAATCAAGGATGGAAAGAAGAGAGGTCTAGCACCTGATCTCAGTGGTGTCCATCACATCGATAGCACCGACATGCTTGCCGCCAAGATGGACCTTATATTGAAAAAGTTAGGAGATACTCTAGAGACCGCATCGGTTCAGGCTCTCGACTCTCGCGTAGTTTGCCGAGAGCATGGGGCATTCAGGGAACGGCCGCTCTGAAACTCAACCGGAGGACGCAAACTTCATCGGCAATAATCCTAACTTCAACAACGGGAATCGTCCTCAACCAGGCTGGAATTCAAGGCCACACATCCCTTTCTCCGGATAAGGTAACCCTTCCAGTAGTTCACAGCAGTTTGATAAATTTAATCAGTTTGACCAAAGAGCTGTGAACGATAGCATTAACAAAAAGCTCCATGCGAATGATAAGCTTTTTGAAACAATTTCTATTCAAATGGAAACTTTTAATAGTGCTATGAAAAACCAACTGAGTTTTAACAAAATGCTTGAGACTCAAATAGCTCAGTTAACTGCCTCTTTACCTAATGTTAATGTGGGTAAACTGCTAGGACAGCCTGAACCTCCTCCTAAGGAGCACATAAACGCAGTCACCACTAGGGGTGGGAAATCCACACAGGACCCCCCACATCCTCGTAGTACCCCAAACAATGCAGGAAAATAGCAGAAGAAGAAGACTACCGGAACCCGAAGAGAAGGATGACACTGAGAGTAGACCTAGAACAGTGGAGAAAATAGCACCGGAGACACTTCCACATGAGTTCTATGACACTACGGTGCTGCCTTTTCCTCCTCGCAACAAGAAGGCTATTGCCGATGAACAATACCGTAAGTTTGTTGAGGTTATAAAGAAATTATATGTCAACATACCTCTGCTAGATGCTATGCAGGTATCGACATATGTGAAATACTTGAAAGATATCCTCAACAACAAGAAGCCCTTATCATCAACGGAAATTGTGCACATGATGCAAGAGTGCAGCGCAGCTATACTCAACCAGCCCCCACAAAAGAAAAAGGACCCTGGAAGTCCTACCATTCCATGTTCAATTGGGAACCAAGTCTTCAGTCAAGCCTTATGTGATCTCGGAGCAAGCGTCAGTGTTATGCCCAAAGTGGTCTTTGACAAACTCAATCACGCTGCACTCGCTCCCACTACCATGTGCCTGCAGCTCGCGGAATCAATCCATACGACACCCCGCAGGGATCGCTGAGGAAGTCTTGGTGAAAATCTGGAATTTCCTCATACCGGCGGACTTCGTGGTGTTGGATATGGACATAGATGCAAAGACACCAGCTCAATCATGGGCAAGCCATTCCTAAGTACTGCAGACGCAAGTATTGATGTAGGGGCTAGAGAAGTCCACCTACAACATCAACGGCATGAAGGAGACATTCACCTTCAAGCCGAAAGTGGAGAAGTGCAACCAAGTGAAGACATTCCGATGTCAACCACAGAGATATATGCCAAAGACCTATACCCATGAAGACGTTTCTGAGCAAAAGATGGACAGTCTCATCACACATTTGAAATAAGACCAGGAGGCGGCCATCCAGCAAAAAGAAGAATCTGAACGGAGAGAGGCGAAATTCAAAAAGGCTAGTTCCAAGCCCTAGGAAACAGGAGGCAAAGCTCCTGGAAAGATGGTCGACGCCGGTATACAAGTCCTGACAATAGAAGAACGGCGTGCAAAATACTACAAAAGAAATCCCACCTACCTGCATCCTCTTGATATCCCGAAAGGTAGAGTGTGGAAGACCCTTGCCAACAGGTAAATTGGCATTATCTTTCGACGGCATATTTATTTTCCACCATAGCTTTAACTACCCCCATTGCATATCTAAGGTTTTGCGCAAATTTTAATTTTTGCAAACAGTTTACTTCCTTACTTCAATAAAAAAAAAGAAAAAAAACTCTGCAAGGTCGGCTGACCACCACACCTGGCCGGCCGACGAACCCCTTTTCTTTTTCCATCTCTCATTTTCAGCAGAACCGTCAGCTCTTCAACTACCAAAGGTTTTATTCTGACTGAGCTTCATTGAAGCTTGGGGGGAGAAACCCCGCTAATGAACAGGTATGTGCGATGAGAAGTTTGGAAAGCTGTATTTTTTTTGAAGTTTAGTTTAAGTTAGTTACCAATAAAAAAAAGTGTGTATCCTAATAAATAACTCCCAATGCTTAATTGTTAAATTCACTTGTTAGCTTCATTTTGGAAAAGATGAATAGTTGCTCTATCAAGTGAATGGATTCATTCTTGCATGACAACTTATGCTTAGCTTAGTCCTATGTTGGTGAATAAAGAAGTGAACCAAAAGTTTTACCTTGTGGATGCCATTTGCGATAACAAGCCTAAGTTGTTGGAAGATGATGATATGACTTAAGTGGGATGATTCTTTCATGTTCCTAGTAAGATGAATATCTCAGGGTCTTTATCTTTGAAAATAACAAAATAAAGCTCCCCTTGGTTGAAAATTCCTACCTAGAGCCAAAAATGCTTCAAATATTTGAAACCGTTAGAAAGAGCTGCTTAGAGATGTTTTGAGCTTTGTCAAATTTTGAGTCTCTTGGAGTAGAAATATCATCTTCTACTGATAGCTGGAGTACAATAATGCAAGTGTTCCATCCCAGACCTTGCATCCACCAAAAAGTCTCCAAATACTTTTCATATTCCTTAGGCCTTCAAAATTCGAGGAGTAAGGGTATGGAGCAAAAAAATTCATGCAAAAGCATGGCAAAAAGAAAGAAAAAAAATGCGTGCAAATGCACTGGCAAAATGAAAAGCATGCAAGTTCAAGCGTGGCAAAAACAAATAAAGGCTCCATAACCCCCCCAATCCACAAAAGGCTACAAAGGATGAAAATCAAGAGAAGGAGACATTCTATGCCACCACTCACACTCCAGTGTTCAATTAGAAGAAATGATAGAGTATACTCTTTGGTCCAATCTTTTGCTTAGCAAAATAAACATTCTAAGTGTGCCACATTCTCCCTCACCTAAAGCTCGACAAAGGCCTTAGTGTAGGAATATGTTGGCGAACTCATGGCCCTTGGTGAGGAAACACTTCTGAGCGATTAAGAGTATCCTTGGGAAAGCTTCTTTTGTTTTCGGAAATCTTGAAAACACATGAGAAGGACATCCAAACAGAACGAGTTAGAATTACTCCTGCAATAAAGTTGTTCTATCTCTCAACCGCCCAAGGCAAGGTAAGCAAAAAGATGCACCATAGGTATTTCATATGGTGAGCTTCGATTATTTCACTACTTTGGGCAAGAGTTTGAGTATTGAGTTGCATATAAGGCTTTTCCTTCATCTTCGATATTGCAGCAACTCCTGATCTGCTTTCAGTCTTAGCTTTGCTCGAGGACGAGCAAAATTTTAAGCTTGGGGGGCTGTTGACGGTCGTTATCTCACGATATCAACCGTCAATTATCCACCAAATGAAGCAAAACAAGTGAATAATAATGGACTAACCTTGCTACTAATGAATTCCACAAGATGTACATGAATATTTGGATGCACGTACCAAAATGCACACAAAATAGTTGAAAATACAGCAAGGATTAAAGATGAGCAATAATGGTGCAAGGGCATGGCCGCCCGGCCATGTGCCATGGCTGCCCGGCCATAGGGTGTGGCCGCTCGGCCACCCCTCAGGCCATGCAAGGCCACCTCAACATGTGCCACATCCCTAAGAGTGCCCAAGTTGCCACATCATCGATCCTACGTATAAACAAACACAAAGTGGTGAAGATCCAACCATACATGAGAGCATCCAATATATCTAAGGGTCAAAATGTGTTAGCACAAGGATTGATGACGTCAAGGATCCGAGGGGAACAACATGCATCCAATCGGAGGAAAACACGTGGCCGCCCGACCACCCCTCGGCGCATTTTCCACGTGCAACAACTGTTTCAACCGCCAACCGACCTAGGGGAGCAATATCAAGCGTTGGATCGTCGAAGTCGGTGTATCAAATGGCCGCACGGCCATGTAGGGTGGCCGTCCGGGCCACCGACTTTGGCCGCCCGACCACCTGACCTACCCCCTTTACCGACCTAGTGCACCTACAAATACCCCCCTCACTTTCTAGGCTATAAATAGACCCCGAGAGCTCATCTGTAAGGTGTGGAGAAAGTGAGAGAGCTACATTCTACCTTAGAGAGTCCTATTTCCACATCTTAGTAGTTAGGATAGTCCTAAGAGTTAGAGTGAGTCGAGCTTTGCCTCAGAGTTCTTAGAGATCCCTCTGAGTTTGTGGTAAAGTTGTTGTATCTTTGTACTCTTTTTATCTCCAGTATAATTTATTTACTTTACTTTATTTCTATCTCCTGCAAGTGTGGTGTACCTTTCTTTGCATACTTGCTAGGCTTAGACTGTGGTTACCTTAGTTATTCAAGTCTTGTTATTCTTGCCGGTGCTATAATCCAACCTGTACGCCAGGCTTTGGTTAGCTCTCACCCTCTAATTAAGGGCGAGCTTTAGTGCTCAATCACTTTCGTGGTGAAAGCGTTTGAGCACTAGTATAGCGTGCCATCCTACCCACGCAGATTTGCTAGGTAGCCCCACTCGGTGACAGCGTGTGGTGTGCCTGTGTAGTCCAGGCCCATTCATTCGATAGGCCCGTAGGTGATAGCCGGGTTCTCTTTCGGTGGTCTACTATCTACACCCTAACCCCTCGAGGGCGCTGGAATTTCACTCGACGCGAGACCCTGACTTGTTTACTTGAGTTTCTTTAGTTAACCACGACATAGTCTTTGCAGCCGAATAGAATAGAGTTTGGGAACTTTATCTCACTCGTTGTCCTCCCAGGCGACTATACCTTTCTACGTGTATCTTAGGTAGTTTATTTTACTTTTCCACCATACACCTATCTTTATTTCATTTACCCCTATCTAGTTACTAGTCGGTACTTTTATTTAAGTTTACAGATCTTTCAATTTGAGTTTATCCAATTATACTCTCTTGCCTACCGCTTCCCTGTGGACAAATACGATACTCAGAATACTCTAGGTGATAGGCTACAGCGGTCTCCGTGCGCTTGCGGAGTAAAACCTGTTAAGGCTAAGAGACGCCAACAGCCTTCGCGTTCTCATGAAAAGGGTGCAATCCGAGCCTTACTACCGGGCAATTGGCTTGGGTCGTGGACCTATAGCCAGTGCTACATTCCCGTGTGTACTTGTAACAAAAGGGTGCGATCCGACCCTGTGCATTGCGTATTCGATGAGTTTTCAATGCGAAAGTTTAAGTCAGACACTCGTTTGCGTGTTTTGATCTCGAGATAATGCGCGTCTAGATTCTGTGTTTCATTGAGAGGCCAACTCAAGGGCCTGTTTTTCTCATAACATCATACACATGAATAAACAATCAATCAGATTTCATATCATCTAAGAGTTCTTATCTTGTTTTCTTATAGATTAACATTCATAGCAGGTATCACTCAGTTACAAAGTTACGGCAAGCATGGACTTCAGTTTATAGCTCAAATTCGGTGATAAGTTTTTCTGCTATAGACTAAATCTCAGAGGCATAATTGTCAATTGTTGTATCACTCGGGTTAGCTGCAACCTTAGCTGTCAGCTCAGCCAAGTCCAGCTCTGGCCGGGTTATTTTCATCATCAATAGCACGTGTTGTAGAACTGACTTCAACCGTCCGTGGAGATAATTCTTCGGTGTCTTCTACCAATGTTGCCACCCTGGTCCGATACCGGCCTTGAAGCTCCAACTTCTGGGGTGCATATATTCAGCATGGTGTTCATCGTAGCTGGTGCAGACTTCATTAGTTCTTTGCTCTTTTCATGAGCTGCCTTCAGTTTCTCGCATTCTTTTTAGCAACTTCATAATTCCACACTGCAAGTTCCAAGTCTTGGCGATGTTTTTCTGACAGCAGCTGGGATTCTTTAAGAGCCTTGCCTTCTGGACTTCAACACCTTGTCCAAATCTCGGTTTTTGCTATGGATCTCAACTCGGATTTTGTCGACTTCAATCAGCTCGGATGTCTTCTGTTCAAGTTCTGCCCGAGTTAACTTGTGGCTTGTTTGAAGCACTGTCAAGGCGCTGGATGTATTGGACACATCAAGGGTTCATCGAAGTCAACTCCCCCTGAACTAGACAAATCCCCCTCAAAATATGCCATGAAATGTAGGAAGTGTACCCGGAATAGCTCAGCAGGGATGAAAAGCTAGTAAATACAAGTTGTAGCATACAGAGCAAGTGAGGGCAAGGAAGCATGCAACAAGCTTAATTGAATCTATCGTATACAGATCAAGAGCATGTTTTTCAGGGTTGTTGAAAAGAAAGCATCACCAACATGAGTAGCATCTAGCAAGATAGGCATGAACAGCAAAATGCTAGCAAAACATACAAGGTGTGCTACTCTCAACCAAAGCATATACAATAGGCCATAAGCAATTTAGAGACTTGTAGATTTCAGATTTAGCAATTTGTAACTTCATGCAAATTAAATCAGGTGCCAGGGGTTATACACTTGTCTTTGCCAGTTCTTACCAACCAATGCCAAGCCTAGGTTTAGAAAACCATCAGAAGCTTAAGACAAGGTTTTGGTCATACATAGCCTAGTCCAAGTTCATGCCAATGTGGAAAGGCAAGCTATCTCAAACTAGAACAGTATGACAAGTGAACCCACCTGAATCTTTTCATTTCAGCTCATAAGACACACGAAGTGCACAGATTTAATTCAGATTTTAGGTTTAGGCAAGGTGCCATAAATGCTTAGGCATAAACTCAACCAAGGCATACGACTAGCATATCCAAGCATTAGAAGATAGCATAGCATTCTACATTCCTACACATGCTAGGTAGCCAAGTCAAGTGGTGATATTGGTTTGTGATTTTCAAGAAACAAAAGGGACTTAGCTCACAAATGATATTAGACAGACTCAAGGAGCTTAGCCAACCATGATCAAGCAAGCAACTGTACAATCTAGTACAAGCAAGTACTAACTAGTTATTCCAGAAGAGCTCTAGTGCTAGTGATAGTGAAAATGCATATGATACAATGCAATGCATGATATGATACAAAATGCAAAGAAAACAAAGAAAACAAAAGAAAGGAAAAAACAAAACCTAAGCTATAGCAAAGTTACCCCAACCTAAAAGGGGTAACAAACACCAAGCTCCTCACGCAAGCGAGCAAACGCGCTTTGCTCTAAGGGCTTGGTGATGATATCTACCAACTGGTTCTCGGTCTCCACATTGATCAAGTCTATTTCTCCCTTCTCATAGTGATCTCTCAGAAAGTGAAACCTCACATCTATGTGTTTGGTTCTAGAGTGCAAGATGGCGTTCTTAGCTACAGAAATAGTAGAAGTAGAGTCTACTAGGTGAGGGATCTTCCTAAAACTAAGACCAAAGTCACTCAAGGTAGACTTCATCCAAAGCAGCTAGGAGCAGCAACTAGCAGCAGCTATGTATTCGTCTTCTGCGTGAGGACCAAGAGAAAAGAGAAGAACTGAGAAACTGATAGGTGTCGGAAGTAGACTTGCGCTCCAGCCGGCAACCCGCAAAATCAGCATCAGAATACCCTCTGAGAGAGAGCATAGAAGCTGAAGAGAACCAAAGACCAAGCACAGGAGTGTATTTCAAGTACCTGAAGATGCGCTTCACCGCTTGACGGTGTGATGTCCTTGGTGTGGCCTGAAAACACGCACAAAGGCAAACCGTGAAATGGATGCTCGGCCTAGTCACCGTCAGGTACAGGTCCACAACCTCCCCTTCTTCACTTGCATCAAGTGCCGTTTGTGTTGACATGGGAGTGGCCATAGGCTTGAGGCCTCCCTAATCAAACTTCTTCAGAATGTCCTTCGTGTACTTGGCTTGATGGATGAAGGTTCCTTCACACCCTTGCTTGATTTGCAGTCCAAGGAAAAACTACAACTCTCCCATCATGCTCATCTCAAACTCCTTCGACATCTGCTCAGAAAACTTGGTAACAAGAGAGTGAGACGAGCCACCAAAGATGAGATCATCCACATATATTTGGACAATAAGAAGATCACTACCGTGCTTGAGGAGAAACAAGCTCTTATCAACACTCACCATTTTGAAACCTTGGTTTAGCAAAAAGGTTTTCAATCTCTTATACCAGGCTCTAGGGGCATGTTTCAAACCATACAAGGCTTTTTGCAATTTGTAAACATGGTTAGGGTATTTAGGATTTTCAAATCTAGGGGGTTGTTTGACATAAACTTCTTCTTGAATGAAACCATTTAGAAAAGTAGAATTCACATCCATTTGAAAAAGCTTGAAATGGAAGCTGCAAAGGCTAAGATAATACGAATAGCTTCCCGGTGTGCAACTGGAGCAAATGTTTCCTCATAGTCTATCCACTCTTTTTGACAAAAACCCTTAGCCACAAGTCTAGTCTTGTTTCGCACAACAATGCCATCCTCCCCTTGCTCATTTTTGAAAACCTATTTTGTACCAATAGGATTGCATTGTGGCGGTGGCTCTACCCAAACCCAAACTTCATTCCTCTCAAAGTTTTCTAACTCCTCATGCATGGCATTAACCCAATTACCATCAGATAGTGTGTGTCCAACATCCTTGGGCTCAAAGGAGGCAACAAATGCAGCATGAGCAAAGAAGGTGATAGAACATGTCTGGGACCTCAAAGTCCTTGCATGCAAATCACCAATGATCCCTTGTGGAGGGTGATCCCACTGGACCTGCCGAGATGGAACAATCTCGGAGGTCACCTCCCCAACGTCCTCAGTGGGGCTAGCCTCTACTCGCGCTTGCGGTCGGCGGAGTGAGAAGGAAGCCATTGGCGAAGGTCCTCCGTCTTCAGAGCTCGTAGCAGAGGGGGCAGGAGCTGCAGCAAATGTAGTGGCTCCTGCATCACCAGCATCTACCTAACCTTCCTCATCTTCAAAGATGGGAGCTCCTTCTTCATCATCACCTAAAAGCTCAAATGCAGGGGTTGTGCAAGGCTTAGATTCATCAAAGGAAACTTCACAGGTCTCAACCACTTTTTTGGTATCGAGTATCCACACTCTATATGCCCTAGAGCTAGAGGCGTACCCAACGAAAATACCATCCCAGAAGTGAGATTCAAATTTGTCTAAATGTCCCTCCTTTTTTAGCACAAAGCATCTGCAGCCAAATGCACGCAGGTGCTTGACGCTGGGCTGCCTACCAAACCGTAGCTCGTACGAAGTCTTCTCTAAGAAAGCTCATAGGAAGATGCAGTTGGCAATGTAACAGGCAGTATTCATAGCCTCAGCCCAAAAGCGTCGCGAAGTCCTATGCTCATCAAGCATTGTCCATGCCATCTCCACAAGTGTGCGGTTCTTTCATTCCACAACACCGTTCTGAGGTGGGGTATAAGGAGACGAGAATTGGTGATCAAGATCTAGATCACAACAGATGGTTTCAAAATGAGAGTTACAAAATTCTCCGCTATTGTCGCTGCGGATAGCCCTCATGGCCTTATGACTCTCATTTCTTAACCTCAAGACTAGATCCCAAACAAAATCGAAATCCTCATCTTTGAATTCCATGAAGAACACCCACGAAAAGCGAGAAAAGTCATCTACAATGACCAGCACATACCACTTCCCACTGACTTACTATCCCCAAGCAGGACCAACGGTGTCCATATGCAGCAGCTCACCTGGGTAAGAGGTCATCACCTGATTAACATGTGCATGAGAAGCAGCAACCATCTTGCCATGACAGTAGGGGCGGCATACTAAGTCCTTTTCTGCTTTCAAATTGGGCAATGCTTCGATTAGACCCATCGAGCTCAATCTGACAAGCAGATCAAAACTCAAATGGCCTAGCCTCCTATGCCACTTCAGGCCTCGATCCTGCAAAATCAAGTAATGTGAGAATGAGGAAATGGTTTGGCACTGGGGTTAGTGAAACTGCTGAACCAGTGCCGAGCCATCTGCCAAAGGTAGGAAAAGCACAGTCAAAGTGAGCATCACGACGACTTGGGTACCCATGACCTCCAAAGTGTGAGCTCTCAAATCCTCTACCAAAGCCTCGGTCACGAGGTCCATAGCCGCGCTGAAAAATGACTAGGAGCTCGCCTGGGAAAGTGTCTCTCACCACCTGGAGCACGGGCCTGAAAGCCGTCTCCTCTCTCACCACCAGCAAAGCGGTCTGTCATCTTACCGCGGTGGGGAGGATCCTGCCTACAACCTTGGTAGAACTAATCCTGGTTTCCCCAGGCTCTCTCCTGCCTCTCAGCTCGCTTCCTCCTAAAGCAAAACTCCTCCAAGTGGCCATTCCACTAGCAAAAGTCACAGTGATAGACATGCCTCTTGGGAGTGAGGTTAGGTTGGGCCTTAGGCTTAGGTGGAGTAGCCTTGGGTGGAGCAGGCTGTTAGACTCTCTCCTTGCTCACTAGACGCTTAAGGATCTCAGTCACTACTCTGTTCAACTTAGCCTGTGAGGGCTTGGGTGTCCAGAACTGCTTCTTTTGGGTAGCCTTTGGAGGCTCATGGTATACCCCTTCAAAAGTAGGGCTAGGCTGAGGAGAGGCAGTCTTAAGCTTAATTGGGGCACTCTTCTTCTTATCCTGAGTTACAGCACTCTGCTAACCCAAGTCCCCTGGTATCACCCTCAGCTCTCTTGGTGCTCTCTAAAATCATCCTTAGTTGGGGCTCCTCTCTAGCATAAATCTAACTGAGCACCTCTCTCAAACGGTTGTTCTTATCAACCAAGGTCAGTCTCTCCTCTCTTAGATCCTCCAGAAGTAAGGTCTGGGCAGCACTAGTAGGACAGTCTAGAGAGGGAATCACAGGAGCAGACTTCTCAAGCTTCCTAATGGTGGCATCCTTCTCCACCAATTGCAACCTCAAAGTGAGACAACTCTCACATGTATCATGAGGTGCTGAAAGCACCTCAAAGTCAGCTCTCACCTGGTCAAGCTTACTCCTCACGGTAGGACAGACCGTGCACGCACCTAAAAGCGTGGCTCTAGCCCTAAGCTCCTCCAACTCCTTGAGCTACCTCTCACACTTCACCTTCAGCTCAGCTATGTCTACAGCTAGGTGGAGGCAAGACTCACACTCAGCCACCTCACGCAAGGAAGGCTCATCCAGTTTAGACTGGAGCTTGCCAAACTCAAACTTCAGCCTATCCATCTCCTCTACCTGATGAGCATACTTGCTCTTCTGCTCACAAAGCTCACTCATGAGGGACTCACAGGTAGGGCACTCAAAGTCACTAGGCTGGGTCTACACACTCTTCAGCTTCTCAATTTTAGCCAAAGCATTAGCAAGTTTGGCTTTTTGCTTCTATAGCTTATTGGCTGCCTTCTCCAACAACTTATCCTGTGCTTTCAACTCACGACTATTCCTCTCCAGCATATCAAGGATCTCAGCTTGCTTAGGAGTTACCTCTTCATCGGAGGAGTCATTTTCGTTGCCCTTGTTGTCCTTGTCCTCAAGCGCCATGGAGCAAAATGATCTCTGGTTCACCTTCTGCTTGCGCTTGGACTTGGTGGAGATGAAGCAGAGGCTAGCTGGACTGCCTTGGTCCCTCCTCTTGTCCCGCTTGGTGACGATCTACTCATCACTTGAGATTGACGAAGATGAGAAGGAGGAGGAGGACGATCCACTGCAAAGACCACCAAGCTCGGCGAAGAAGGCCTTGTCCCGCTTTCGGTTGTCCTTCTGGTAGCTCTTGAAAGCCTTCCTAAAGTTCTTGATCTTGCTGGAGTAGTGCTTGGAGTGATCGCGCTTGCCATAGTCGTTCTTGCTACAGTGGTGCTTGCCGAAGTCACGGGAGTGGTTGTTGCCCATCTTGTAGTAGTCGTTCTGCTTGTTCGGGCACTCGGCGATGAAGTGGCTAACCTCTCCGCACTCAAAACACTTGGGCTTCTCGCCCTCTTCTTATTCATCCGGTTGTCATAGGCGCGCTGGAAAGTGACTAGACACCAGGCAAAGCTCATCATCCCCAAGTGACGTCAACTGTTCCTCTGTCACAGACATCAAAGCAGAGACCGAAAAATCATGAAGTGGGGGGTTAGTAGCAACTTCCTTGGAGTTGGAAGCTAAGGCCAGACTCTTGGAGCCAATACCAGTGAGCATATCCGTCATCTGGTAATCAACCTCTGTGGCCTTGAGCTTGCTGTAAAGCTCCTCAACTCCCAAGGTGTCATACCATGCCTACTCAAGAATGGAGTTCTTCTTGATCTCCCACACATTCCTATCCAAGGAATACAGCAGCTTGATAGCCTGCTGATGGTCAAAGTATGGGAGAGGATCGGGAGCTGAGTTGACACAAAGCATATTGACGATCGACTGAAAATGACCAAACAAAGCATCGATAGACTCTCCTAGCTTCTGAACAAAGTTCTCATACTCACGCCGGTAAGTCTCAACAAGCCGACCCTTAACTATCACCATCCCCTCATGGTGTGCACTGAGTAGGGACCAGATCTCACAGGCAGTACTAAGGTGGCTCACCCTCTCATAGTCTGCCAGACCAAGTCCAGAGAAGAGAAAGTTCACCGCCTTGTAGTTCGCCTCGTGCTGAGCAATGAGCGCCGGTGTGGTACGCTCGGCAACCTGGAGCACCGTGAAAGTCGTACTCTGTGTAGCATTCCATATGTCCTCGCTCTGGCTTAGCAAGAAAAATTTCATCCTACCCTTCCAGTAGGGATAGCCATCTGAGCCAAGAACCGGAACATTCCTAGAGTGCACCATAGTTGCTACTGGTTTCTCACCGGTAAAGGTATGAAGAAACCTAACCGGCTCTGATACCAATTGTATGACCGAGACGTGCGACTAGAGGGGGGGTGAATAGGAGCACTTTAAAACTCAAATTCACAACTCCCTGAAACTGGTGCTAAAGAGAAGAACTAGACACCGTCCACTGAACAGATATGTGTGTGGCAGCGCAAGAGTGCCATCCACTAAAAGGATATGCACCAAGCGAGAAAAACCGCAAGCCAACACAACATGATCACCAGGGCAATGAACCGTGCAAAATCCGCCACACGACACTCACCGCACCAAAGTGTGTCTCACTGACTCACAGGAAGCAAAGAGAATAGTGGGGAATGCAAAAATCCGAAGCAAAAACATAGCGGAAGAAGCAAATCAGCGAAAACACCAAGGCACCCCTGCCTAGGCCGGACTGTCCGGTAGTAGGGGCCGGATTGTCCGGTGGCACAGGATAGTCCAGTATCCTCTGTCGGACTGTCCGGTGGAAGGTCTCGGAGAGACCCCTGCACCAGACTGTCTAGTGGGCGCTGTCGAACTGTCCAGTGGAACCGAAGTGTCCGGCGGCCTCTGCTGGACTGTCCAGTAGAGTCGCAGACAGGGGGTTTTCAAACCCAAACCTGACCAAATCTTGTCCAATCTTCACGAGATTTTGTACAGGCTATCTAGAACCTATTCCAAAGCTTTTCCCAAAAGATCAATGCAAAAAGACCTAGGGATCAGCGGGAATTTCAGATCTCATGAGATGGCAACTTTTGGGCAAGGAAGGGGAAAACTCAAAAGAAGCTTCCTCGTGGCAATCCAGCAGGATTGAGATGAACTAAGTCATAATCTCCACGTCCTAGCAAGTCCAAAAGAGCCAATAAAACTGGATTAACTCGTGGGCAACACAAATCACCATAAGCCCTTGAGTTCCATCCAAAAACCAACTAGAACGGGGGGAGAAAGATGGCTGCACACATGAGCACGAATTTGGGATGAATCTTGCCTTGATTAGATGAGGAAATTAGTTCTTACAAGGCTCAACTCAGCCAACCACCCTTCATCCTCCCACTAATGCAAAGTATTAGCCTAGGGGACTCTCAAATCCTAAGCTAAGCACCCGATTTGCTCCCTAAGCACTTGGCTGGTTGGAGACTAAGTCTAGGGTTTCTAGAGATGGAAGAGTCCCTAAATGACCAGCCACTTAGGTATTTATATCCCAGGCCTAAACGACACATTTTACACTAAGACCCCTATATTACAGAAACGCCCGTAGGGGCCAAAACTGAAAAGACTCTACTTTCTTAGGGATGGACGACCGCGATGGAGTCTTGATCTTCTTCGCCTGCAAACTAACTCCCAGATGACGGCCACGTGGCCAGTAGTCTAAATCCACCGATTGACCCTCGATTTTGAAGTCAGAAACTGGGAAACTTTAGGGTTTCCTTCCTGGGCCTGGAACAGCCCACTCCACTCTATCTCGACGAGAATGGGCCCATTTGCCGAGTCTGGTAACTTGGTGGTAGGGTGGCGGATTTGAGCGAATCCGCCAATGCCCTCGCTTGTCTTCGCGCCATGTACTCAAGCTGGAGCACCACGGTGGCACCCAGCATCCTAGTCCATCGGGGTTGCCTCGTAGTCCTTCGGAGGTCTTACTCATGCCGTTTCCATGCCGCTCCTCCGTGTACCAAACTCCCATGGCCGACTGACGTTGAGCATGCCTCCAGTCCTTCGGAGGGCTTCCATCTATGTCCAGTCCATCGGAGGGCTTCCTGTCCATCAGAGGTCTTGTTCCCAAGTCCTTCTGGGTCTTTGGCTTCTGTTGACAATTAATCATCACTCCAGAGGCAATGGAGCCGGTCCATTGTCTCTTACTGGCCTGGTAACTGCCTCCCTAACCGCCTCACCGACCCTACAAGTACCCCCCATGCACTTGGCAGCTATAAATAGGTCCCTAGGCCTCACTTGTGAAGTATGGAAGTTCAGAAAGCAAACCATTGTCTTAGTCTTCTAGAAATAGGTTAGTCCTAGGAGTTAGGGTTGAGTCTGATTCTTTGCCTAAGAGATTCCGGAGTTAGCTTCGAGTCTTGATAAAGCTCTTGTATCTTTCTATCTTTTGTACTCTTGCTACTTCAGTATAATATACTATATTCATCTATCTTCAGTTATACTTTACTTTATTTCTTACACTTGCCGAGTGTGGTGTACCTTCTTGCACACTAGACCAAGGCTTAGGTTTGTGATCTAAGTTTAAGTTAGCTCTCACCCTTTGATCAAGGACGAGCTTTAGTGATCAAGTTAGTTTAGTGTGCCATCTTACCCACGCAGATCTGGTTGGTAGCCCCTATTGGTAACAGCATTAGGGAGGCTCTGTAATCCGAACCCATCGTTTGGTAAGCCCATAGGCATTAGCCACTTGCCGTTCGGTTGGCCAAATATCTACCCTCGTGCCTCCTCGGTGTAGTCTGGAATTTTGCTTGACGCAAGACCCTAGTTCGTGTTCAATTAACTTAGTTCAACCGTGAATACTCCTATGCAGTAGTTAAGAAATAGAGTTTGGATATCTTAATCTCACTCATTGTCCTCCCAGATTGCTATACCTAGTTGCTGACCCCTTTGGTCCTTGTTTACTCTTCCCACCATACACTATCTTGTTTATCTTACCCCCGGTGTAAGAATAGCCGGTATTTATCTAAGTTATACATTACCGTTGAAAGTTCAACATTTCATTCCACCTATTCGCCCTTGCTTTGCTGTGCATTTTTACGATACTTGGAATTCTCTGAGTGAAAAATCTACAGTGAATCTCCGTGTGCTTGCGGAGTAAAATCTGTTACACTAAGAGACGTCAACAGTCAAGACATTCAAACCAGGAGATAAGGTATTACTCTTTAATTCCCGCATTCATTTATTTGGCCATGGGAAGCTTTGGAGTAAGTCGGAAGGACCCTTTACGGTCCTTGAAGACACCGATCATGGCGCCATCACCCTCTAGGATGATGATGGAAATTTTTTCAAGGCGAATAGGCAACGCCTTGAAATCTTTCTTAAGCCCAAAGTGCCTCCGCTCGAAGAAATGGATGTCTTCGAGCTGCACGAGGTAGTTTGATCACACATCCTTGGTCGAGCTCAGACTTTGAAAGAATCTATGTACACTATTCCTTTTCTCCCTTAAAATTCCATCTAATCTTACCTTTTGCTAAAAATCTCAACAAGACCAACATTCCACCTACGAATTGGGCCTTAAACACACCAAAAAGGGGCAACCCCAACTTTTGGCATGCCCAGCCAAGTTGGCACAGTCGGCTGGCCATTAGGAATGGTCACCCGACCCCCTGGTGTGGTCACCCAGCACAGGGTCTGGCCACCCGATCCTTGGGTCAGGTCACCCGACCTAGGCTGTGGTCGCCTGACCACATCCCATGGCCGCCCGGCAACCCAACTTTCAATTTTTGAGTTTTGGAGCGCTTTTCCCTTCTTTCATGGTTCTGTTGAGTGGATGAAATAGAGAGTTTTAAGGAGTGGGGTCTTCTTCTTCCTTTCCCATCTACACTCCTCTCATTCCCACATCAACCATGGCACCCCCTTCTCCTGCTAGCAAGGGCAAAGCCACCATATCCATCACCTCGGGCAAAACTGCAACCTACTCACCAACCTCCGAGGGATCACCATGATCCCTACAGTCTCTGAGCCCTGAGAAGATCGTTGCCAACACACCTTGGCTGACAAAGGCTCGGTCCCCAGGGTTGCCTGGGCACACCACATGGCCGCCCAGCCTCTCCTCAGCATTCCTTCAGTGTGGATAGGCCTGCTCATGGTATGTCCCCCACAAGGGCAATCGCCAAGAAGGTGGCATGTCCATCCCCGCGTCCCACCTTGGGAGTGATCGCGCCCGTAAAGTGTGTGAAGAGCCTCTTCCAGGAGGATGCTGCTGGCTCATCCAAGGATCCAGTGATCCCTAGTGCATCTACCCACACCATTTGTGGGCTTAAAACCCTCACTGGTTATGGTAAGGTGTTTGTGCCTAGGATCCCTAAGCCGGATGCCTCTACAGATGAGTCTATTGACTCGACTCCGCCATGAAGGACGGTGAAGAGGGTGGCCATCCGTCCTCCAATTAGGGGACCACAGGGACGTTTTGAAGACTCATCCAGTGAAGAAGAAGACACAATGGCCTCCCTTAGGGAGGAGAACGCAGTGCTCAAGGCAAAGCTCCAGAATATAGAAGAGCACTATGCTGAAGGCGAGCTTTGGCGGATGGAAATAGATGACAAAGTTGATGTACTTAGGAAAGGGCTGTCCGCCAAAGTCCGCTGCTTTGCTGAGGCAATCGGGCATCCTGATCTTTATGATCCTCCTCCACCATAGACGTCCGGTGCTTCAAGTTATCTTAGGCGCTTTAGTTTTAATTTTTTTTCTCTAGGGCTAAATTTGTTTTGTTTAACTTCCCTTTGTAATAAGCGCCTTCAATTTTAATTCATTCTATAATGGTAGGGTAGTTTCTCTTTCAAATAAAGTTTTGGGTGGAATGGCCAAGGCCATTCGACCTCCTATTGCTAATCCTGCAGAAACCACACGAGAAAACACTACTAGAAGAATTCAGAAGGAACGGGTGAGACAGCATGGCCGCCCGGCCACATACCATGGCCGCTCGGCCATGTGACTTTTGCTAAATGATGTTACACCATGTTGTCATGTCTCCCTAAGGCTCATACTACAGAAACGAAACAACGAGTAGGTCAAATAACAAAATGGAGTGGCCGCCCGACCATACCATGGCTGCCCGGCTTGGTGACAGGGTCGCCCGGCCTTGGTCATTGGCTGGCTAGCCCACTCCCATCTCAAACCCACATTTTGGAGGTTAGGTTTACACATTTCATTCCATACACCCCTCAAATTCTGAGCTTTACACATGAAGTTTTGCTAAATCATGCTCTACATGATCATAATGTCACATTTAACTTGTGCTCGCTCCATTTTATTCCTCATGCTAGATTAATCTTGCCTATGGATACTATCATGAATAGGGAACCACTTGGGTTTAGTTTGTTGATTCATGCAAGATGAGATAATTGGAGAAAACTAAAGGAACCTCACACTCGAGTTATGAGTTTTATTTAAAAAAATAAAAAAAAGAGGGCCCCATCTTGGATGATCTCATGTGCCTATCCTTTGTCCCACCAGTGCCACAAATGTAAAGAAACCTTATACATTTGTGCTTCCTTGATTGTTTTGAGTCTTATCAAGTCTCGTGTCATTAAGACAAATCAGTTGAAAATTTTGGCCTTCACATGCACGTTCCATGAAATAAAGTCTCTCAAAAAGGTGTGCAATGGAATGCCAATGATCCCATTCAAGTTTCGTTTATAAAAAAAGAGAGACATGAAGAAGAACTCCATGCCCTCTACTCAAACATGGGATTCGAACAAAGCACCTACAAGAGACAAATACCCATGTCACACTTGCACTCAACCAAATCTCACTTGATTATGAATTCTTTCTTGACACTTTGTTTGATTCGACGATATAACATGATGGGAGAGCATCCTTCTCCTAGATACCTTAGCTCCACAAAAACACTTGGTAGCATAGGATGTGAGGAATACAGGATTCTGGCAAGGACACTTCGTCCTTTGAAGTGACCGAGAGTTGGTCTTGATATCAAAAGAGTTAGTATGCCCTGCCTTTGAAAATCCTGAAATCCTGAGTTAACTCTAATATATTCTTGTTCCATGTTTTAACATTCCAAAACTGAGTGTAGACACCATTGAAATCCTAGGCAGGATGAAATAGTCGGGAATAACCTTGTGCTTGCTATGGTGAATGTTGATGTTATGCCCAATCCACTTATGCTTAACTCTACTCTTTGTTCGAGAACGAGCAAAGGTTTAAGTGTGGGGGGTGTTGGCGGTCGATAAAACCCATTTCGAACACCAACATTTCATGTTTGAGAGTGTAATTTATCAGATTTTCATGTATCACTAACTAGTTCCACGAGTTGTGAATGAAAGTTGTGTGCAGGAGCTCGTCACCTTCAAAACAATGAAGGAAACAATGGAAAATAAGTAATTGGACACAAAGGGAGTCAGCCATGTAATTGGGCATGGTCTGATGGGGATGGGGATTCTTGATCTTCCATCAGGTGGAGATAACTATCGATTTGGCGGAGGCACGACACACACGATCCGGCTTCCAATCAACACGGTTCGAATCTTGCAATCGCAGCACCACGTCTCCTCTAGTTATCAACCATGCACACACGGTTGACCTCGCCATGAAGGTTTATCCCTGCCTGTGAATCGAAGAACACAAGTAAGAACACGGTAGATGCAAATTGAAATTGCGAATAGAAAGGATTAATCACACGAATTGGGGTCTCACAAACCGGAGTATTCTCAAACAGCGAAATTATTCAACGACAAAATGATCTAAGCAAAACTCAAACCCTAATCTAATGATGGCTATCGAATATATACATCAAAGAGGGCTGGGGGCAGCCAAGGGAGTGGCCGACCAACCCTAGGGCGTACAAGGCCTTCGAGCCCAAAAACCGGCACCGCAGCACCCTGGTAGATTCTGGTCGTCACGTTGTTTTGATGATTCCTGTTGACTCTGAGCGAATTTTGACATGAGACCATTTGGGTTGGAAAGCTTATCTCCTTAGCTTTCCGTCGATACATAGAATGCCCCAAACGGAGCCCCGTATGTGGCCTAGGTGTCCGTTATTGTGAAGCCTGCTCCTGTAGTCCGAACTGGCCTCGTGAATGAATTGGACTTTAACATGGATTGGGTTTTGATCTCCATCTTCGCGTGGGCCTTGATCGTATGCATATTGATCATGTCCTCACCATTCTCCTCTTCTTAGTTTTGAGTCGTCCCTGACTCAAAGTCGATGCTTCAAAAAGTAGTCGTTGGAGTTCTTGACATCAACCATCCATGCTCTCCTTCTTGAAATTGACTCTGTTGTGGCACAAACAAAGAAAATATAGAGGAACTTGGTGTGCTAGGGTTAGTCTTAAAACAGTCCTCTAACTCATTATATCGTGGTACAACAAAAAGAGATTTTATATTTCAACAAATATACATATGGTAAACCATATACTCTCCTTTCCTGTCATATTTGCCAACAAAGTGATATGTATATCGAGCAATCCATGGCAAATTGGCATCAATAAAAAGTTTTTCCTTTAAATTATTTAGATTACAAATAATATCAAATTCAATATAACCCAAAGTATTCAATGAAGATAACAATTTCAGCTCATCATGCACACTAGCAATTGGGAGAAAAGATTTATTTTCAGCACAAATAATTGGTCCATGAGTAACAAAATCATGCTTATTCTCAGGTTGTGACATGAAAATAGCAGAAGCATCATCACACAGCTCTTTTTTATCATAAAGTACAGCAAAACTATCATTTTTTTACAAAGGCAAATCAGAAAGAGTTGCAACTATCGAATGGTCCACAATAACATGAGTTGCGAACGAATGTTGCACATCAAAATTTTCTCACCGTGAGGGATAATAACACCCATATCATTACCTTGGCTTACATGTTCAGTACGAGGAGGCAAGTTTGGAATACAAATCAACTCATGTTCTTTCTTCTTTGGTATATGGTCTTTCTCATCCTTGATCTCAACATCCTGGGTAAGGTTAGTACTAGACGAAGCCTCCACAATATGTGTGTCATGATGTTCAATTTCAGCAACACATATATCATTCTTAATTTGATTCTCAATCACACAAGCAAGATGAATTAAATCAAGGAGAGAATTATGTTACATATCAATGAGAATGTCCTGAATTTTCTTATTAAGACCATTTAAGAAATGTATTTCAGTGGCTTCGTTAGATTCATCTAAATCACAAGACAATAATATAGTTTTGAATTTCTTATAATATGACATGACAGTTCTATCTCATTGTTTTAAGCGTTTCAATCTACTAAGGGACATTTCACAATATAAATGATCAAACTTTGTTTCCTAATTAATACCTAAATTGTTTGATATGGATGTTTAGAATATGGTTTAACTTTCACATGTCTTCATATTTCCCTTCCGAGTAGTGCTATACCCTGTCATTGTTAGCAGAAAACAAGAAAACAAAAAAAAATATTTTCCTATCAGCTACTATGTATAGATAGTGGAATCACACTCTCAAACGTTTTACCAAGCTCTTACGAGTGTTCTTATCGATTCAAAATAGTGGACGGTACAACCAGTGGCTGGTTCATGATATCGTGAGGGCGTGAGTGATGCGATTGCAAAGTTTGAACCTGTGCTGACCAAAAGTATATATATGGAGCTTTGGGAGGCTTTATATGGTAGCAAGGATTAGCACAAATCAAAATCAAATAGCAAAATTGAATAAGTATCCAAAGTACTCATCAATATTGCTGGCCTAAACTTGTGCTTAGACTATCTCAAGTAAGCAAGTGACACATACAAACTACAAAGGACACAGAGGATGCAAGCACTTTTGATTTTTTTTCTTTTTACTTTCTTTCTTTTTTTTTGTGTGGCTCTTTCTTTTTTGCACCAGCCTTTTTCTTTTTTTTTATCAAAAGTGCCCCAAGATCGAGATACAACTTCACACTATCACAAAACTTTCATACGTAAATCACAGATTTTCTATCCAAACTTGCACAGACGATTTCGCACTTTTATTGACCTCAAAAGCGAAAACTTATAATACCAAAGTTGTAGCTCTGCTTTTTCTCTTTCTATTCAATATATGGAACGCCTCTTTTGGATGAAGAAAGCAGGAGATATTGATCCCGAAATACAGGCTTGTTAGAAATTTTTGGATCACAAATAGATTTTTTTCCAATGCAAATAACACCACAAAGACTGCGTTTTATGGAAACTTTACAATTGACAAAGTTGTGTATAATTTAACAAGCTTTCCATAAAGTACTAGAATACTAAAATCCGAGTTCATATGAGGGAGTTATGATAAAAATACCAAACTATAAAGAAACTAATCTGAGGATGATTGGATGGAAAAGGACACGGTGACACGATGCAAAACTCAAACCAATCTAAGAAATGATCTAAACCAGCAATAAGACCATGAAAATGGATACAAACTCAATGATGTGGAATCCAAAAATAAATTATGCAAAGGCTAAACTTGTCTTTGGGACAAGATGAACTACAAAACCTAACTTGTATATGGCTTTTGTGGACTACGGGATGAAGATGAAATCAATCTAAATAGGGTAAAGGGGTAAACCTGATGGTAAACCTTGCTCTGAATACCACTTGATGGGGATGGGGATTCCTGATCTTCCGTCAGGTGGAGATAACTATTGATTTTGCGGAGGCACGACACACACGATCTGGCTTCCAATCAACACGATTCGAATCCTGCAATCGCAGCACCACGTCTCCTCTAGTTATCCACCGTGCACACACGGTTGACCTCGCCACGATGGCTTTGAACTCTATCTTTTCTTAGGCCTTGGTCGTATGTGTATTGGTAATGTCCTCATCATGGTCGGCCGGCCATTGCCATGGTCGCCTGACCATCAACCATGGCCCAGACGACGACTGCCATGGTCGCCTGACCATCAACCATGGTCGGCCGGCCTACCCATGTGGTTGCCTGACCACCCTTTGTCGTGGGCTGCCCTCCAAAGGTCCAAAGTCACAGCTTGGCCAAAGAAACATGGTCGCCCAACCATAACACATGGCCGCCCGGCCATGTCACTTTTGCCAAATGAAGTGTCCTTCAACCTGCATGCAAAGAAACACAAAATAAGCCATCGTACACCCAATGCATCCAAGCGTTGGAAGACCACCACACAATGGATTGATGATGTTAGCAGTCCGAGAGGAACAATGTGCAGCCAAGCAGAGGAAAATACATGGCCGCCCGACCATGTACCGACCTCATTTTGCACATGTTTCTACTACCGCATTTGCCAACTGATGCGAGGAATGCATCTCAACTGAAGGATCAAGCAAGTCGGTTCATCGGATGGCCGCCCGACCACAGCCTATGGTTGGCCGGCCACTGCCTTGGCCGCCCAGCCAACGACCTACACCCACAACCGACCTAGTGCACCTACGAATACCCGCCTCGGCATCCAAGCTATATATACCCCCGGGAGATCACTTGCATGGGGTGGAAGATTAGAATAGAAGTGTGGTTGTGTATTTAGGTGTAGAGTATTGTAGTAGGGCCACCGTTGGCATTGTGGAGAGAGCCACATACATCCCAAGAAAGAGTAGTGAGTGAAGAGTGAAGGAGCTAGAGTTGCCTTTGGTATTCTATTTCCGGAATTCTTTATTCCAAAGGAAGGGTATTCTTTTTCAGGATTGAGTAAAGTTCCTTGTTCTCTTCTTTATATATTTAGGTGCCAAGTGTGCCCTATTTAGTTTAGCTATATAGTTGCGCTTTCTCTCTGGCTTTGAACCAGTGCAGTAGTGAACTCGTTCGTGTAGACGTGGTGTCTAGACAGCTTGCTCTCTAGCTCTGAACCAGTGCAGTAGTGAACTCGTTTGTGTAGATATGGTGTCTAGACAAGAGTTTGCCTTGGAGGGTGTATTATCCCACACAGTTCTGGTTGGTAGTCCCACCTAGTGACAGCGGGTGTGTGTTCTGTGTAGTCCAACCCCGTCGTTCGGATAAGTAGTCATCGACGCATAGCTGAGCCCTTCAGCACCCGCCTTTCTCGTGTGGGTTATCGGCACTATATATATATCCTGGAATACTCTTGGGTGAAAAGCTACAATGTGTTTCCGTACGCTTGCGGATTTATTTCAGTAGGCTAAGAAATGCCAACAGTGGGCTTGTTCTTTGTGGCAGTGACCTCTGTTACTCGGACTAGTACGCGTATGATCACTCGTACTGAGCGACCCATGCTCACGCTCCCATTGTTCGTGGTGCTTAAGTTCTTCCTCTAGAGCTTGCTACTTTTGTTGATTGATGTGGTGATGGAGGTCTTTGCTTTGATCAACCTGATGAAGTAGGTTGGTCGCCATGCTTGACTCGGGCGTGGATGAAGCCGTGAATTTGTTTGGATCTACGCCAGCTCCAATGGCGATGGTCTAGAATGTGAGTTGTCGAAGTTTCTCTTTCTCGACCGACTAGGGGAGCATGGCGATTACTCGTCCCATCTTTGCGATGCTACGATTTTGATAGGGCAAGATGGAGACGCTGTTAGTGTGGCAAAACCACCGATTTAATCTGAGCTAAGCACACCTGACACTACATGGCCCACAATGCACTTAGACCGAATCAAACCCAATCATCCATCGAGCTACCCCAGAGGGCACTCGATGTAACCATCGCCCAAGGATACCTACATCACACACATCTGGCCCTCAATGGAGTGACAACAATTACATCATCACAGGCAGTAGATAGTAAAAATAGGATAAAGTTATTACAAACCAAGTTGAATTCAAAACACATGTTCAAATAAAATAACGCAAGCATTGTTCAAAAGAGGCCTCGCAGCAGAAAACATATTATTATACAAGTGCAATACAATAGAAGTAACACTACAGGAATTAGGACAACTTTCGCTGAAAATAAGCTTATTTTCTATGGCAAACCACCAAAAATTAGCTTATTATCGGCGCTTTTTGGTCGCCCCCAAAAATTTTCAATGGACGACTTAACTTTCGGCGGCCTAGTCTGACCGCCGAAAAAAAGCCCTTATTTAAGCGGCCTGGCCGCCTACCCGCCGAAAATAAGCAATTTTAGCAGAAAAAATCACTCTTGCTCATATCAGAATCAAGACGGATAGGCGCAACAAATAATACATCTACACATAAGTAGTAAGATCTATCGGGGTTTAGTACCGGCAGTGCACCACGGGACGGGCCATGTGGAGCATTTGTGGTTCGGCGGGATCGACGTAGCTCGATGGTTCACTGGAAAAGCGATAGAGACACGGAGATTTATATAGGTTCGGGCCGCAAGATGCGTAAAGCCCTACGTCCTATTTGTGGCTAATTGTATTGCTGCGAGTTCTCGAGGTAACAATGAGGGTTAGGGCTGCATTGCGATGGGAGTGGATTATCTGCGTAGGGGTCCCTCATATGCCTTATATAAGCTGACGGGATCGTGGGTTACAAGTCGATTTCCTTCTATATCTCCTAGGCGGTTTATATTACATGAGATCAAACAGAATCTAAGTTTCCATCGTATCTTCGTCAATCTCCTCAAATCTCAGAACCAGAGTCTGAGCCAAACTTCCCTATTTGTTCTCCAGCTTGCGCCATCGTTGCCTTGAACTCCAAGCCATCGCGACCATGATCGGGCCTGAGTTAGGCGTTTGGCCCACGGAAACAGCCGCTCGCCCAACTCAGGCCCACTGCTGGCCCATGTCCTGGATCCACGCCATGAGGAGCCAGGGGATATTTATCCCCCACAAGCCCCCGAGGCTCGAGTCAATTTAGAAGTCAATTGACTCGAGGCTCACACAACCACCTAGAGCTCCGAGTGAAGCGCCTTGCAGAGTCAAATTTCATATCTCTCCAATGGTTGCACCAATTAGGTGCACCCATTGGGTGTAGCCCCCAAGCTTTAAGCTGACTTGAGCATCAATCAGCTTAAAGATCCAAAAAGAAACAATTAGGTTTGACGGCTCCATCCCTAGATCATTCGCCTTCTCAAATCATTAGTTGCACCAACTAGGTGCACCCAATGGGTATAGCTCTCGAGCTTCAAGTTGACTTGAATAACAATCAGCTTGAAGGTCCAAATAATCAGAAATTTTGAAAGTACACATTTCTGCCTAAATCAATCTCTGCGTTGTTTCAATGGTTGCACCGACTAGGTGCACCCATTGGGTGTAGCCCCTAAGCTCCAAGTTGATTTGAGTAACAATCAACTTGAAGGTCCAAAGAGCTCTCCTGACTCATCACCACCCGACTGAAGTATTTAGGCTGTGTCTCAATCAGAAAAAAAGCTTACAGAAAAAATTCCCCACCCATTGGGTGTAAACCGGGAAACTGTCAATAATATGAATAACCATTCCTTTCTTTGTCGCATACGCTTTCCCTCAAAAACCCAACCGCTCATGGATCCATCTCTCTTGATTCATCTCGTATATGGATCACCGACGCGTGCCCATCCGAATACCAAATGCCATCATTCTACGCGGACTTACAGAAACTGAAGCGGCACCTCGCCTACTATATAACTGAAGCCAGAGCCCATCCATCAATCACACTTCCATTGCCTTACACACGCATAAGATTCCACTGCTCCAAAACCTTTTTTCTCACGAACACCATGGCCGGCCCTCGCAAGAACCACCCTGAGTTCTCCGACTCGGAGGACGAGATCTTCACCGGCGGTCTCGGCGAAGAGGACCCTCCCAGCGACGCCGAGCCCTTCAGCGATAGCGACAACAGCGGCGACGTCAAAGGGAAGGTGCCGCCGGAGGAAGCAAGTGAAGACTCCGACGCCAACTCTAACCAGTACAACTGGAAGGAGAAGGCAATGCTCTGGGGCCTGAACCACCCCAGTCTCAGTGGCCCTGGCAATGAGGGCAGCGATGAGGAGGAGGAGGATGATGACGATGACGACGACGGCGACGGCGATGACGGCGACGATGACGGCGACGAGGACGATGGCAGCAGCAGCGACGAGGATGCTGCTCTGTCCCCCAAGAAGCGCCGCCGTGTTGGCTATTAAGATAGAATTTAGTCTAATTAGCAATGTAGCACCATAGGAGAATCTCATGTATCTGTAGGTCCGTCTTTGTAATGTGTCTTGCCCCTTTTAATGAATGTTTTAAGTTTCAGTTTACTCATGAATTCAACCTTGCATAATGAAATCCATCCCTTCTATAAACAATCTCTGTCATACTGCTTAGAAATAGTTTACTTAGTGAAATCCATACCACCGAATGAAAACTGTGAGCCCCCGAGCCAAACGAATCATTTGGAATATAACTGCCACTAAGTGTCGATAAATCGATAATAATCGAGTCAACTTATCCGACTGAATGACGTCCGACTGAATTCCATGTGATCCAAAAAACATCCACTCTGACTGAATTCGCGCCTACTGAATTACTTAAGAATTCTAGTATCCCGTTAGAGTCACGAAGAGATGTTGACGCCGTGAACTTCCTTAAAGAAAACAGAACTCGCCAATTTAACACCGTCGAGTATTAAAGAAGACCAATGCCCTAATGGTTCTTTCCACTCGAATCCACATTCTCAACAACTGCATTTACTCTACCGCCAGTGCCACCAGATTCGAAATCCTTGTCCCAAAACTTCCAACTAAGCGTCAGAATCCTTCGCACCCATGGCTCCGAAGAAGAAGACGATCAGCGAACATGGAAACACAAGCGAAAGGCTTCCACACAACGAAAACCGGCCGATCCCGTCACCATTTCCGGCATTCCGTATGTCATCCATTTCTGAATCTCATCTGAATCACCTTGTAAGAATGGGAGTTCTTCCTCCCAAGGAGTTGAGTGGATGGAGAGACTGCGAGGGTGAGAAAGTCCCCACAGAAGATACCCATGAGTCCTTAGTTTTTGCCCCTTTCTTTGTCCACGGCTTAGGATTGCCCCTCTGTTCTTTTGCCCACGGTTTACTGAACTTCTATTGCATTGATCTATCTCACTTGTATCCCAATTCAATTCTCCAAATTTCAATCTTTATTCACTTGTGTGAAGCTTTCCTCGGGATTGCTCCCCATTTTGGTTTTTGGAAGTATCTGTACCAGTGCAAACCCGGCACCCGAGACAAAGTTCTGCAAGTAGTTGGAGGAGCTAGCCTAGAACTGCGTAGAGGACACAAATCAGTGTACATAGATATCCCTCTTAAGGACAGCAATAGAGGATGGCACTCTGAGTGGTTCTATATGACCAACCACACCAACTCTCTGCCAGCCTAATCAGGACGTCAGCCGAACACCAAGCTCAATAGTTGGGAAGAGGCACCAACCACAGAGGAAATAGCGGAGGTAGAAATTTTGCTTAATGACATCTCAGATTTGAAGGACAACAGTTTGACTGCTCATGCCATAGTTATAGACTTTATCTTCTGAAGCATTCAACCGATGAAGGATTGAGTGTATCCAGCCTATCTGTATGTTGAGGCCAGCGATCCCACTCGAGAGATCAGCCGACCCATATCTGCAGAAGAAATCAAGGCCCAAGTTGGCCTGACTCTAAGGGGTGATGTGTACAATGAAGGATCACCACAGCCTTACTCTGCATGGCATCCGACGCCAACTGTAAGTATGGTAGCTCGCCGACCAATTTACTGGTGTGTTCTGATAATGTATTCAATACTGAATAGATTCCTGACTTTATCTTTGCACAGCAATATTGTTAAGTTTCTGTCCAACCCTCCTCAACATAATGTAGACAAGATGTTGAAGCGGCAGTCCCAGTTAACTGCTGAAGAGATGGAGGCCGTGATTCTGACACAAGGGATTGGTAATAATGAAGCTGCGATATTTATCATCATCCCACGTCCTATTGACAATGCAGATACCGAAGAAGAAGCTGGAGCCCAAGAAGAAAAAGCCTCCAAGCATGCAATAGGCTCAAAGAAAGGTGATGTCGCCTCCAGGGTGTCAAGGCGTACCCGAGCCAAGACGTCAACAGAACAGACCGATGTTCCCCGGAGAAAGAGAACCTTCAGGGAACAAATCAACAGCCAGAAGACTTCTCCTGCCAGGCCTGATCCAATGTCCCCATCCAAGAGACTGAGCAAGAAATTCAGAGTGCAGGAGACGACTGACCACAATACGGGTTCATCCCTCAGCGGTATTGACTAGAGTTCTTTAATCGACGAGGAGGAGGAGGAAGAAATCCCATTGCAATGTTGTGAAAGGAGGTCCAAATGAGCACAAGAACCTGAGGTCACAACCTTCCCTCGGACTCACCTAGATATGTCAGTAGAAGAGGAATTGGAATTATCTGACATTGACCCAGAATTAGCACAATTCGTGAAGTCCTTCCCTCTCCCAAGTGACAGCACCTTCACGCCACCACGGTACGACTGAATATTTTAACCATCGGTTCTTCATATCTGTTTTGCAACATACTGATTGCATCAAACTGCTACGCAGACCTTCAGGGGAACACAGTACGTTGCTTGTTGGGTCCGATGCTGACCCATAGAAAGCCCCCGAGCTTGAGACGGATGAAGCCAGAGCCCCCGAGCTCGGGACTGAAGCGACTAAAGCTCCCAAGATAGGTTCTGGTACAGCTGAAGCCCCCGAGCTTGAGGTTTCAGAGTGTACGACTGAAGTGCCTGAGCGTGAGGCCCCGCAGCATCCGACTGAAGGACAGCTGAAGAGTACAGAAGATCACCAAGATGATACCAGCGCAGGGCCCCTGTTCAGCTAGCACGACGCGCTTAGCAATCCTGAAGGAAGAAGCACTTCAAATAGCCAAGAGCCTGCCGTGGGTGAACATGGCCCGCATCATGAGAATGAAGCAATTACTGGTGACGAGATAACCAACGCCAGATATATTCTAGAAATCACTCTACCAGTGCCAAGCCCCCGAGATGAAGGTCCTAAGTCAGCGGATGACACTGTCATGAGTGAGGAAGCCCCTTCACTTGACCTAGTGACCCCAAATCTGCAACTTGCCGAAGGCCCATCTGAAACAAGACTGTTCGCAGCTTTTGAGGTAACTCGCTATTCTGATTGCAGTGATTTTTGAGGTCAATATCAATATCACTAATGTGCTGAATCTGTTATTGCAGGATTGACTTGACCAGGCTACGCGGTGGCGTGAATGGCTTGCTCCAGTGATTAGGGGCGATGTGATCATGCTACGCCAACAACTGGCCGAGTCAGAAGCCAACCGTGCTGCTGAAAGCGCTGGTAAGTGCCTACTATCTTGTTTGCCTACGTAAACCAGCATCCGACATATCCTGACATACTCATACTCTGACATGCAGCTATGGCTAAGAAGATTGCTGATCTAGAAAATGCCTTAGGCCAGCGCAATGCTTCATGCCGTAACATTATCCTCGAGCATGACGAAGCTCGAGACAACGCTCAGAATCTGCAGCGCAAACTTGAACTGGAGTGAAAACAACATGAGGTAACTCATCAGGAAACCCAGTTAGCATATTCTTTACTTACAGAGACCTATAAGTTGAATTGGTCCATAGGATGAGGCACTGCGGCTAAAAAGAGAGATCCAGGAGCTTCGAGAATCACGAGATGGATTTGAAATGTCATTCTAGAACACGTCCAGTGCTTTGATGGTACTTCAAACAAGCCACCAGTTGACTCGGACAGAGCTTGAACAGAAGATAGCCGAGCTAATGGAAGCTGACAAGATTCGAGTCGAAATCCAAAGCAAAAACAGAGATCTGGACAAGGTGCTGAAATCGACGAAGCAAGCTCTCAAGGAATCCCGGCAGCTGTCAGAGAGACAACAGCATGACTTGGAGCTTTCCGTGCAAAACTATGAAATTGCCAAGAAGAACTGCGACAAATTGAAGGCGGCCTACGAAAAGAACAGGGAGTTGCTGAAATCTGTAACAACTGCACTAAACACAATGTTGAACATATGCGCCCTAGAAATTGGCCCGTCAAGATCAATATCAGATCGGGTAGCAACTCTGGAAGAAGACACCAAGAGACATCTTCGAGAGTGACTGAAATCAATCCTCCAACATGTGCTATTGATGCTGAAGATAACTCGGCCAGAGCTAAACTTGGCCAAGCTGGTAGCGAAAGTTGGCACTGATCCGAGTGATGCCACCATTGACCAATACGCCTCGGAGATTCAATCCATAGCGGAGAAACTGATCTCAGAATTTGAACTGTAAATTTGAATTCTTTCTTGCTAGGACTTAATTGTACCTGCCATGAATGTTAGTCTGTAGGACAACAGTATCAGAATTCTGAGATGACATGAAATCTTTAATGACTACTCGCCCTTATACACGATTCTGTGAAAAGAAAAAAGGGACCTTGAGTTGGCCTTGGCATGCGGACTTGCTTGAAATCAAAAACGCGCAAATGAGTACTAAACTTAATCATTCGAACTAAAAACTTATCGAATACGCAAAACGCAAGGCCAGACCGTGCCTATCTATCATGAGGACTTGAGGGCATTTAGCACTGACTGTAGGTCCATGACCAAAGCCAATTGCCCAGTAGCAAGGGTCGGATTGCACCCTTTTTATGAAAACGCGAAGGCATGTAACACCAGCTGTCGGTCGACAACCTTGGTTGGTTGCCCCGTAAGGAGGGTCGGATTGCACCCTTTTTGTGAAAACGGGAAGGCATGTGACACCAGCTGTCGGTCAATGACCTAGGCTGATTGCCCCATAAGGAGGGTCAGATTGCACCCTATTCTGAGTAAGCATAGGCATGTGACACCACCGATTGCCTGATTATTTGAATATGAAGACACGATTCACCAGAAGTCATGCGCATTCATGTTATGAGAGGAATAAATATGCACAGAGATCATGCATTCATTTATTATCTGAGTACATCTGACTGAACATGACTAAGGACAAGTCCACTTGAAATCAAGACTAAGCACGAGTATAGACTAAAGTACATGATCTCTGAGGTCGCATGATGCCTAAGAGTAGAACTTGCGCAGATGCTCGATTTTCCACGAGTTCCCGACCGGGGTGCCATCCATCTCAGATAAGCGATAGGATCCTGGCCGAGTGACTTCTGTAATGATGTAAGGCCCCTCCCAAGGGAGGGATAGCTTGTGGTGCCGGACCCCCTTGAGGACCCTCTGGAGGACCAGATCTCCCACGAGAAAAGCGCGAGGATGCATGTTACGCTCATGATAGCGGCATAGAGTCTGCTGATAGCGTGCCGACTGAATTACTGAGTTAAGCCGTTCTTCTTCCAGTAGATCAACCTCCTCAAGCCACGTGCTTTCTACCTCTGCGATATCTTTGAATGCCAACCGCGGTGCCCCATGTGCCAAGTTAGCAGGTAACACTGCCTCTGAGCCATACACCATGAAGAAGGGTGTGTTCCCGTTGAGGACTTTACATGGCTGCGCCCTGAGGCTCCAGACAATGTATGGGAGTTCTCTGATCCACTTGCCTGCCAGTCTCTCATCCTTATCGAAGACTCTCTTCTTCAAAGTGTCCAGAATCATCCCATTAGCTCGCTCAACATGGCCATTAGCACGAGAGTGCGACACCGAGACGTATTTGATGAGTATAGACTTCTCGCTACAAAAGTCGAAGAATTCCGAGCCTGTGAAGTTGGAGCCCTGATCTATAATAATGCTATTCAGAATTCCAAAGCGGAATATAATCTCTTGAATGAAATCCACTGCTTTTGCTGAAGTCAGAGACGCGATAGGCTTGACCTCGATCCACTTGGTGAACTTGTCGATAGCTACCAAGACATGAGTGTAACCGCCTTGAGCCTTCTTGAGTAGGCCGATCATGTCGAGCCCCCAGCATGCAAAAGGCCATGAGACAGGGATGTTCTGCAGTTGTTGAGCCAGCAGGTGATGTTGATTCATGAAGAACTGACATGCCTCGCACCGCTTGACAAATCTGCAGCGTCTTGCTTAGATGTCGGCTAGTAAAACCTGGCACTGAATGCCTTCCCGACCAATGTCCTGGACGCAGCATGATTACAGCACTATCCAACATGGATCTCCATCAGTAGACTTCTGCCCTGAGACTCGTCGATGCACATTAACAGAACTCCGGTTGCGCTGCGCTTAAACAAGTCATTGCCGATCAATGTATAGCTGGCCGCACGCCGGACGAGTCACTCGGCTTTTGCTTCATTGTTAGGCTCGCCACCATCTCTGATGTACCTGATGATTGGGACCCGCCAATCAGCCAGAGCGTCCTATAGGCTCAAAACGTGCTGCTCTAGGGGTTCTAGGTCACGATCAATGGACGGACGAGACAATTCCTGGATGAATACTCCTGGGGGAATTTTAGCCCGGGACGATCCAAGCTTGGACAGTAAGTCAGCGTCGGTGTTACCGTTGCGCTCCACATGGTGAAATTCTAGCCCATCGAACTTGTCTTCCAGCTTTTGAACTTCAGCACAATATTTGTCCATGGCTTTCGTGGTGCAATCCCAATCCTTGTTGACTTGACCAATCACCACCAGAGAATCCCCGTAGACCATGAGGCGCCTGATGCTGAGTGAAATCGCGATGCGCAGGCCGTGTCGCATAGCTTCGTATTCTGCCGCATTGTTGGAAACTGAAAAGAGAATCTGAAGCACATACTTAAGCTTCTCACCCTTCGGGGAGGTCAAGACAATGCCTGCCCTGGCGCCATCTATCTTCAGTGACCCGTCGAAATACATTTTCCAGAATTCCAGAGTCTCTGGGTTATCAGGTACCTGATTCTGTGTCCACTCAGTGATCAAATCAGCTAGTTCTTGGGTCTTGATAGCGGTGCGTGGGCGGAATGCGATGTCATGTGCTCCCAGCTCACACGCCGACTTAGCGATTCTCCCTGTAGCTTCTCTGTTCCACATGATCTCGCTGATGGGGAACGAAGTGACCACCACCACCTTGTGCTCTTCGAAATAATGACGGAGCTTTCGAGCTGTGATGAGGACCGGATATAGTAACTTCTGAACTTGAGGACACCTGATCTTGGATGGGCTGAGCACCTCACTGATGAAGTAGACTGGATGTTGAGTCAGCTGAATATGCCCTTCTTCCACCCTCTCAACCACCAAGGCTGAGCTGACCACATGAGTCATACAAGAGAGATACAATAGCAGATTCTCGACAGGGGAGTCCACCCTGGCTCAGTTTGGTGACTTCAATACTGGAGGATTTGTCAAGAACTGCTTGAGGGCCTCAAGGGCTTCCTGGGCTTCTGGTGTCCACCGAATCCAGTCCACCTTCTTCAAGAGCTTGTAGAATGGCATGCCACGCTCACCCAGCCGTAAGATGAATCGACTCAGTGCGGCCATGCACCCAGTGAGCTTCTGGACCTTCTTCTGTGACTTGGGAGGCTGCATCCTGAGAATCGCGTCGATCTTCTCGGGATTAGCCTCGATCCCCCGCTTGCTGACGATGAACCCGAGTAACTGTTCGGCTGGAACCCCAAACACGCATTTAGTCAGGTTAAGCTTCCAGCGGAACCTTCTCAGGCTATTGAAGACCTGCTAGATGTTGTCGATGAAGTCTTCCGCGTTCTTTGTCTTGATCACCATGTCGTCGATGTAGGCTTCAACGCGCTTGCCCCAATGTTCGGCCAAGCATGTCTGGATCATGCACTGGTAAGTGGCCCCGGCGTTCTTCAACTCGAAAGGCATAGATGTGTAGCAGAATGCCCGAACGGTGAGATGAAGGCTGTCTTCTCTTGATCCTCCAAAGCCAGGCTTATCTGATGGTAGCCCGAGTAGCAGTCGAGGAAGCATAGGAGAGAGCATCCGGCCATAGAGTCGACTACTTGATCTATCCTAGGTAGCCCAAAAGGATCCTTCAGGCAATATTTGTTGAGATCAGTATAATCAACACACATCCGCCAGTCTACTTTTTCAAAACGAGTACAGGGTTTGCAAGCCACTCGGGATGCATGACTTCTCTAATAAACCCGGCAGCTTGGAGCCAGGTTAACTCCGTGCGGATCGCCTCCCTCTTGTTCGGAGTAAAGCGACGCAGCCTCTGGTTGATCGGCTTGGCATTGGGGAACACTTTGAGTCTATGCTCGGCCAATTCTCTCGGCACCCCGGGCATATCAGTAGGCTTCCAGGCGAACATGTCCCAGTTGTCCCTCAAGAACCGGACGAGCGCGCTTTCCTATTTGGGAGGTAGGATTGCGCTGATGGTCACCGTCTTTGAGGCGTCGGGGAGGTCGAGGCTGACTTCCTTGGTCGCCATGGTCGCTTGGATCGCCGTGGTGGGGATCGGCTCATGAGTCGGGATTGCCTGGTTTGCCTTCGGGAGCTTGTTCGCGTCATCTACGAGTCAGCACTGAGCCGCCACAGTGGTCGTGGCATAGGCTGTCTGGAAAGCCTCCCATGCGCAGAGAGCAGAGGCCTTGAAGTCCAATCGCACGGAGAGAACTCCACGTGGGGCCGACATCTTTAGGACCAGGTACGAGTAGTGGGGGGCAGCCATGAACTTGGCTAACCTAGGCCGCCCGATGATGGCGTTGTAGGCGGAGTCGAAGGTAGCCACCTCGAAGCGCAGGGTCTCAGTGTGGAAGTTTTCCTCTGTTCCGAAGGTGACGGGCAGACTGATGTACCCCAGCGGGTACTCCCCCTCGCCAGGCATGATTCTGAAGAACGGACTATCCGACTCCTCTAGATCGTCGATGGAGAGGCCGAGAGACAGCAAGGTCTTGGGGAACATGATGTTGATGCTGCTTCCGCCGTCGATTAGGGTCCTCATGAGTCGGCTCCTGTGGACCACTGGGCTTACCAGCAAAGGGTATTTGCTCGGGTGATCGTCCTTGAGCCACTGGTCCGCCCGACTGAAGGAGATAGTCAGGTCCGACCAGCTGTATGGCTCCGAAGGTTCCTTGGTGGCCGCTAAGACTTGGCGGTCGTCAAGCTTCTGCTGCCGCTTGCTCTCTAGGGAGCCATGCCCCCCGAAGATGACATTGATGTGCGGGTTGATGTTGGGGAAGCTGGCACCGCTGCCCCTGTTCTGCTGAGGTGGAGGGCCTTGATCACGCGGGAGTGGAGATGGAGTAGGCAGAGCCATGAAAGGCCTACCATGAGCGATCGAAGCCTTGAAGTCCCTGCAGTCATGCAGGGTGTGATGCATCTGCTTGTGGTAGGGACACGGTGTGTCGAGGAGCTGGTCGAGTGACCTCTGGCCCCCTTGCCGCGGCGAGGCAGGCGGCCGCATGGGCAATGGCCCTATAGTCTAGACTTCCTCCCGTGGTCTCTTCTCCCAATGGTGATCTGGCCACGAGGACTCTTCACGCTTCCTCCTTTCTTCTCGTTGTGCATCGACCAAGTCCCGAGCTCACTGGTCCCCGGTGATGTATTGGTCGGCGTCGCGGAAGAGTTGCTCGGACGTGACCGGTGACTTTTGTAGGAGGGCCTTCACGAAAGCCTCGTCCTTGGAGCCTCAGAAGAAGTCATCGATTACTGCCGCATCAGCGATGTTAGGAATTCTATTCCGCATCGACTCAAACCGCTTCAGGTACGATCAAAGATCCTCGCCATCCCTACACTTCATAGACTCAAGGTCCCAAGGCTGTGCTAGCTTGTTTGACAGTGACTGGAAGTTGGCGATGAAGCGCCGACAGAAGTCATCCCAGTTATCAATGCAGTCATGCCTGAGGTGTAGCAACCACTGTAGCGCATCCTGTCCTAGCACGATCGCGATGTAGGCCATCATCACGTCTTCGCTTGCGCCGGCCACGCTAGCCGCTGTCAAGTACACAGCCAGCCAACCAGTGGGGTCGAGCTTTGCCTCGTACTTTTCGACGTTGGAGACCTTGAAGTTCTGTGGCCACGCTACTCCACGCAGCCGAGTGGTGAAAGCCGGGATTCTGACCATGCCACGATGGGCTGGTTTTGTACCGACTGTGATGCCCTGGGCATCTCCAGTGCATATTATGTGCATCATTTGCTTAATCACATCTCGCATGTACATTTTCATCATGCTTATGCTTGCATTTGAAATACATGATCAAACTAGAGTGCAATGCATAGTGTTGAACCCTATTTTCCGCGAGTGTGACACTGTTAATTTGATTGTAACTCTAGTTATGTTGAGAACTAGGTGGAGCTTTCTATACCAAACCTGTAGGCAATGATATGGTGAACAACTTTGATAATTGGAGCTTGGATGGAAAAAATTGACTTAGCATAGTGTAAAGGGTCCTTTACTGTCACCCAACAAACACAATACAAACCTAAAATGTTTAGAAATCTTCATTTTTCAATAACCTACAATCATTTTCATGCAAATGTCCAATTTAGAAAGTTGTAGGCCTTGAAATTCTAAACAACATTTTCAAGAAGCATCTTGGGTGAAAATGGCTAGAAATAGGACTTTTGAATTTTCTAAGAAAAATAGTTTTCTGTCCAAACTTAGGGCTGCTAGGTAAATTCGAATTTAAATCATATGTACACTCGGATTTTTGTAATGGACTTTTTAACAAAGTTGTAGAGCTCCAAGAGTACGACATTTCATTCAATTGGAACTTTTCCAAATTTGGTTTCGAAATAGGTCAAAAACGTGAATTACAGTGAGGGAGAAAACACAAATTCCCTGATTTTTTCCTCTGAGTCACTGACGGGTGGGACCCACCCGTCAGAGTCACCCGCCTTCCTCAGACCGTGGCCGCTGGTGTACGGTCGGACAGCCTCGCCCATAGATCGGCGACCCCAACCCGGTCATCTTGAAGCGGACAGTGCCCTCTCTCATTTCCCCTTCTCCACTTCCGCTCCCGAGCTCTCTCCCTTGCTCCCTCATCCTCGCCGTCCGCCAACACCATTGGCAACCGAGCACGGAGCTCGAGCTCCGCCGCCTCCTCAAGCCACTCCTCGTGCCTGAAACCACCACTGCTACACTCACCACTCCACCGTGCACCCACCACCATAGACCTCGTCGCCTCTCCGAGCCCTGACGCCAAGACCCACCTCGACCCCGACGCCGGTTCACGCCGAGACAACGCGAGTTCACCGCCGACGTTCTGCTCCTCCACACCGCCTACGCCAACAAGACCTAGCCGAGGTAGTGTGCCGGGCTGCGGAACACGTTCTACGCCCAGCGTCTTGGCCGCAGCGAGCCCCAGCTCACCGGCGTGCGCGCGTGACGCCGCGCGCCGTGGCCGGCGCTAGGTTGAAGAAGAGGGACCGGGAATCTTTAGATCCGGCCCCTGAGTTTTTCGATTTTGCATTTAAGTCCCAAGCGCTGTTCACTAAGTCAGGCAAAACTTCCAATCTAGCCCCCAGAGTCTATGCATAATCTTGAATAAGACCTAGATCTATAGGATTTTCGCTTTATTTGTATTATTTCAGCTGATAACTTTGAAAAATCATAATAAATCAGATATAAATCCCAAAAATATAAAACCAGTTGCATTGTACTCCTTTTGAGTAGATCTACCTGATGAGTATGATGGTTGAGTTGGAAAAGACAGTTTTGCCCCTGATATTATGCATGCATGATAAATCAATATAAATGTGAAAAGTGGACTAAATGGTCTCCAAAAATTGTGGAACTTGGACAGCAGTGTTCTTATGGTATGTAAGCTCACTGTGATTTTTGGTTGCTCAAGTATGCATGGTTTATTTACTGTTTTGCCCCTGCATGTGATCTTTAGCATAAAAGTAAATGTGGAAATGGTAACAATATAAAAATTATGCTCTAGATGGTTTTACACATTTTAATTGTGCTCTCTGTGGTGTAAATAGCTCACTGTTAAAATAGGGTACTGTGCATGTCAAGTATAGTTGGTGTTTTGAAAATAATAAATCCATGCATGTTTAACTTAATAAATAGGAAATGTGGGATAAATGAGCTTCAAAAATTTTGAAATTTGGGTAGAGGTAGCATCTGTAGGCTCTGTATAAATTTTGGTAGCCCAAATGCTTGCTGTTGAATTACTGTTTTACCCTTGCCTAGTGTTTAAGCACATAATTAGCAAAAGAAATGGTTTCTATATGAAAATAAGCTATAGATGGCTTTGTGGTATTTATATGGATTCTAGCTGATGTAAATGGCTCACTGCTGAAACTTGAGGCTGTGCATGTAAGGTTTTGACCCTGATTTGAAAATGGTAGAAATAATGCATATTTAAGTAAATAATAGATAATGTGAGACTAGTACATTTAATAAATGCCACAATAGGTCATATTTGAAACATAGGACTATGTAAGTCTTAGCCACTGATTTGGAATGCAAAATAGGTCTTCACTTCTGTTTTAGAAATGCATGCTAGGAATGCTAAGTTACCTATGTGGAAAATAGATGTTTAAGTAAACTTCGGTCGCTTCACATGAATCGATGCTACCTCGCCACACACCCCCACGTTGTTATATGAGATAAGCTAAGTTACCGTAGGTGATGGCTTGTACGATTTCTTAGTGCTAAACAAGTTTCATCACGAAAATGCATAACTTTATTCCATAAATCATGATTCCTTGCATCGCACTCGCATCATGAAGCAAGCATTGCACTAATACATGCTCCAATTGCACTATGTCATGCATATAGATCCCGCGAGCAAAGGACACCCACCGGACCAACCGATCGTAGAGGAGCCCGAGAAGGAGCTGCACCAAGAGCCGGAAGACCAGCAGCAGGGGCCCGACTTCCCTCAGGAGGCAGCTACTGACACTAGTGAGGAATGTAGGCAGGACCATACTTAACCCAGCAAACAAATTATACTTGATGATTACGCATATGCATTAGGAGTTGCTTGAAACCAGTTGCATTAGACTCCCTGGCCGCCCTGGCCCTAGCACCTATACATAGAGTTCATAGGATGGGTATGCTTAGAAATTGCTAGGTACGAGTAGACACGAATGTGTGGACTCATCGTGTAGGTGTTTTCAAAGTTACAATAGATTACTATTAAGTCAATTATTATCATTGCTCATAATGTAACTAGAGACCCGGCGGAGATTTTATTTCAGTATTTACTTTTCATGATGTCGCACCTTGGACTCTGCTTGAGTCGTATAAGGCCCGTCCGCTGTTCGTCTGCTGATCGGCATAACATTGCTAGAGTGCTTAACCGGGACGTGGGACCGGTGAAGTCTTACCTGGGTTTGTCAGGAGTTTTTGAGGCTCCGCCCATCCACTTGCTAGAGGCCGATGGGCCCGGGGGCACTTGTACTCGAAGGAGGGCTGACCCAGGGCACTGTGGTATCGCTCTTGAGGGGGCACAACCCGGGGGTTAGGTGGGGGCGCCTTGAATCTTGGGTCAAGATAGGTGGAGATCGGGACTATATGTGGGAACGCGATGGCTAGTAAGCATATACCCCTAGCATGATAGTTATTCTCGGGAATTAAAAATTGATTCGAATCGCTGATGCCTACCAGGTGTGGGAATGCCAATATCACTGTCGGGCAACGTAGTAACTACTTAAACACTCTGTATTTAATACTCATGATTTTGAATATCACATGTTTGAATTGAACTGTTTACCTTACTGCAATTTACTATTATGTTGGTGGTTATACAAATGATGAAAACTTGTTTACTTATGTTATACACGACACTGTTTAAAATCAATGGCTAAGGATCCACTTGCTAGTAAGCAGCTTCATGTCAGCCGTAAGCCAAGTCCATTAAGACCTACTGAGTAATTAGTACTCAGGGTTTGCCCCCACATTTTGAGCGCAGGTATGGAGTTCATGGTTTGCACATATGTCAGAGGTGGTGCATGCCCTCACTTAGGATGAATCGGCATGAGTGGCACAATGGCAACATCGGTGGGCTCGATGTTGTTACTTCTAATGCAAATCTTTTGTGATGTCATGGTGACCTCTGAACTTTATCATTCCGCTGCGAGAAACTTTTGAACTTGCTGTTTTATAACTTTATGTTGGACTTGTACTCTATTTGAAACTGGTTTGTAACTAAGTCTATTATTATGCTATTCAACTGCCTGTGATGATGTATCTGATGTGGCTCCATCGTGGGTCAGATGTGTATGTTGTCGGTTCCTCTGGGTAATGGTATTATCGGGCATCAAATGACTCTCGATGGACGACCGGGTTTAGTTTGGCCTAAGTGCACTGCGAGCCAGAGGTGGCAGGTGTGCTTAGCCCAGATTAAATCGGCGGTTCCGCCACAGCTGGTATCAGAGCCAATCATACACAGACAACAGACATATCATCCAGTTTTGATTTACAAACCTATTTTCGAAAACCCCTTTCCAAGTATTTGAAAAATGAGAGTATACGATATGCCCATATTAAGGATGTTAGTGTAATACCAGGTGACATCGCTAACATTCTGACCTAGATAGAACTCATATGCATATTCGGTGCTTTGGGAAGCAACATTTCGGCCATAGCCATCCCCAGTACTGGTGGAACGCTATCGGGATTTGCGGTCTGTTGCGAACCCTGCATTCATGCTGATAGGGCAGAATTCTTTAAGGGGGGTGGTCACGCCATTGGAGTGTTTCGTGACCACTTTTCCTTCGACCAAAATTATAGCTAGATCTTGTTGGCCACCGTTTCTCTCCCCAGCAATTCCCCAGTACTGGAGGAACATTGGGTGCGTTGGGAGAAATGGCGCCACTACGTCGTCCACCAGACATTGCTTAAAGAAATTCGTGGATGCCACTTTTAGGATTAGAGTGGTAATGTATGATGATGGTGGTGATGTGGTATGAGCATGCATTTTTCTGCAGGTACACTAACTACGCGCGAAACTAAGATCGAGTAGAGATGACTAGTTGCATTAGAGAGTGTCGTGCATATGTGTCACCGGAATATCGCTAGCTATGTATGTGTGTAATATATATCTAGTGTGTGATGTGTGGCCGAATAGGACGAGCCATGCATCATGTTTACTATCATTGTTCATTTTTGGGGTCATTGCTAAAAGTCGAATAAAGTAAATCGGAAGCTCAAAGATATCTTCTGCACACATAACCCCTTAATCGTTGAATTATATGCAACTAATGCCTATCACTGATTAAAAGTCTCTTATTTAAAACAGATGGCCAGGACCAAGCAAACCGCCCACAAGGCCACCGGTGCGAGGGGACTTCGCTTGCAGGAGGGAAGGGCTGTTCCCCTCCTGCTAGTGACCCACACGCCTCCCCAGCTTGAGAACGGGATGGTCCACACCCGTTGCCGCGAGGAGAACGGCCTCACGCAGATCCTCTGTCGGGCTCTGTGTGAGATGAGGCGCAGACCGTGCCCCTTCTTCTCCATGCAGACAGTGCTCGCAGAGGGACACTGCATGGCCAGTGTTGTCCTTTGCTCGAGCCACACCGTGGCCCGGCAGACGATCACCGTCTACGGGGCCAATGAGAAGGACGCTTACGACAAGGCCACCTTGGCAGCCATTACCTTACTCAGCTCCTCGGGTGCAGCAGGGATGTCCGTGCTGCGCTACCTCCCCACCGACGGCTCCGACGACGAGTGGCTCCATCGTCACAACATGCTGGAGGATTGGATTGACACCAGGCCGTATGCTGCGACTATGCAGTTTGCTCACAGCGTGCACGGGATGTACATCCGTGCCGAGGACCGTAGCTCCTTCTACCGTGACCAGTACCTGTACGCGCAGGACCGTATCGAGGAGTTGGAGGTAAAGTTGGCTGAGGCATAGCAGCGCCTTGCACAGTACGAGCGGGACCCTTCAGTTGCCCGTGGTAGAGGATGAGGACAGCATGGTGTCTGACGCGCGCAACGCGCGTTAGAGAGGTTGATGTAGTAATGCATGATGAAGTCTTTTGTAAATGGTGCACATTATGAGCGATGTTTTGTATTATGCCGCTCCGTGCTTTTGTCATGGCTGTACTAAACATTGGTGAGGTCGAGAGAACTCATTTATGTACGTCATGTAACCCGATGCTAGAACTTTAGGTTGGTGTTTCATTGTGATGGGTGTGATGACCCCACGTATGTACTAAGTGGACCTTTAGCTTGCTAAGACCTCCTAAATATGTTTGTAGTAGCTGCTGGATTCTTATGGACAATGTGGAATGATGCAATTCCCATGAGCTTGAAAAATGGCACCCGAATCTTGATTTTGGTTGCAATCTGAAATTCTGAAGTGCAGCAGCTTATATTGAGCATGGCATGAAATCTGGTGGGTTTTGGGAAAACTTTTGAATACCAAAGTTGTTGGGAACTTCTGGTTGCACAACTTTGTCCATTGGACCTTATTTTGAATGTGCCTTGTTTATGTGTTATGATCGGGTTTCTTTGAATCTTTGATATGTACTGAAACAGCACCGGGAGAAAAAATTTCACGTTGCACACACGTAGAGAAGGTTTTGATCTGAGAGTTGTATAGTGAACTTGAAGAGGACATTATGGGTAACAACTTCGCTATACAAAGTTTCCACTATAGATGCTTTGTTAGAGAGTTTTACCCAAAAGCATTCAGGTTCAGAAATCTGGACAGATTTGACACCCTGTAGTAAATTGTACATTTCGACCATTTGTGAATGGAATTAGCTAAGACCTTATATAACAAAGTTGCAGAGCATAAGATTTGGGACAAACTCTCTAATGGTGTCATGGCCAAGAAATGCACGGTTTCTATACAATTGGTATTACCAAACAGCGAATGTCTTGGGTTAGTCTGAAAACCTGTGTACAGTTAGAAAATCAGCAATTGCACCACCATCCAAAACGATTGGCAGGAATGTATTATGAGGAAGTTGTAGGAGACTAAGTTTTCAACAACTGTGGTATCCTGGGTTACGCCTAGATCGGTCATTTTGGTAACCAAAACGTCGAAATTTAGAGCTGCTGTTTACTCGCCAAACTGCACGATTGTTTTCCGGTGGCAATGTGCTGTTGCCTGGCCTTGCGAGATGGAAGCTAACTGTTTTGTTACATGTTTTCATGTATTCATAACATGTCTATGGTGCTATGATCTTTTTATCACCGCATCTTGTGCACAAGGGTTATTGGACTGAACCTATATGGCTCCATTTTTGCAGATGGTGAACACTCGCAATGGCCAGTCGTCGGGGCAGTCAGCGCAAGGCGCTCCACCCTCGCCGGAGTTGGCCACTTTGGTGGTCCAGCAGGCTGAGCTGATTCGTATACTGGCAAAAGATCGCCGGGCCCATGGGCAATAGCAGCCGCGGGAGTACCGGCCACGTGGCATCACCTACCAGGACTTCGAGGGGCTGCGACCCCCAGTTTTCACCAACTGTCCTGAGCCACTGGCGGCAGACGATTGGCTTCGCACCATCTGGTCCAAGTTCACCCTTCTGCCAGGGATCACTAAGCAAGAGAAGGCTCGATTTGCTACTCAGCTTCTTCAGGGTCCTGCGGGGGCATAGTACGCCACGTTCCTCGCCATGCAGGAGGAGGGCCACGAGCCCACATGGGAGGAGTTCCGTCAGGCTTTTTGGGCCCACTACATCCCAGCGAGTTTGATGGAACAAAAGCGTCGTGAGTTCCGAGACCTCAAGCAGGGCAATAGGACCATCATGCAGTATGTGCAGACCTTCATCCACCTCTCTCAGTACGCTCTGAGGGATGTTGCTACTGAGCCAGAGCGGGCCGAGAGACTTCTAGAGGGCCTTGACCCTACTCTTCGGACTCACCTGGCACGGTGCTACCAGAGCTTCACTAAGCTGGTAGACACTGCTCTCGACATGGAGAATCATCTCCGTGCCGCCAACGAGGACTAGAAGTGCAAGAGGCTAGCCAATACATCAGCGTCTGGTTCTTCGCAGAAGCAAAAGACCACCTACAAGCCCCAACAGCAGTACTACCAGCAGCCTCGCTATGTGGTCCGCCCCAACTAGCCTGGGTGGATTCACAGGGCGACACCGCAGCAATACCCTACCTACCAAGTGCCTGCACAGCTCCCGGCACCCCGTGCTCCCATTGTCCCGGGGCCAGGTGCTCCCTGCTACAACTGCGGCAAGATCGGCCACTTCAGCAAGGACTGCAGGGCGCCTCACAGAATCCAAGGTCTCATTCCAATGGGTGGCAACCAGCAGGGCAAGCCGAAGGGGTCTGTACCCAAGACAGGTCGTGTGCACTACGTGCACATAGAGCAGATCCCTGCAGGAGAGCCTGTTCTCGCAGGTACGTTCATGGTCAATGGTCAGCCGACCGTCGTGTTATTCGATTCAGGGGCTACTCATACTTTCATTAGTCAGTCATATACATCTAAGCACGGGATAAAGACTTCACGCATAAAAGAGAAATATCAAATCACCGCGCCTGGAAACCCGATTAATACAAATCTGATAGTGAAAAGGCTAAGGCTGAGTATAGGAGAGGAAGATTTCACAATCAACCCTGTGGTGCTGCCACACCAGGGGATTGATATCATCTTAGGGATGAATTGGATGACAGAAAACAATGCGATCCTGGATATTGGCAGCAGGACAGTGCCGTTAAGGTCTAGTGTCAATGGCAAGATTATGCAGATACACATTCCAAATCAAAAACACATGTCACCCACAGTAAATGCAACTGAACTGCAAGAGATCAAGAAGATACTCGTGGTATGTCAATTCCCAGATGTGTTTTCGGAAGAGCTTCCTGGTCTCCCACCAGATCGGGATGTGGAGTTTGCCATTGAACTAGTTCTAGGCACGGCACCTGTGTCAAAAAGGCCATACAGAATGCCGCCTGATGATCTGAAGGAATTAAAAACACAACTACAAGAATAGTTAGACAGAGGGTTCATTCGGCCTAGTTCGTCATCGTGGGGTTGTCCAGCTCTCTTTGTCGAGAAGAAGGATCACGGTGGAAAAGGTTGCGTGTTGACTATCGGCCACTAAATGCAGTGACCATCAAAAACAAATACCTGTTGCCACACATCGACATCTTATTTGATCAGTTAGCTGGAGCTAAGGTCTTCTCTAAGATCGACCTAAGGTCTGGCTACTATCAGATAAAGATTAGAGAAGAAGATATCCCAAAGACCGCATTCTCTACCAGATATGGCTTGTATGAGTATTTGGTCATGTCTTTTGGGCTAACCAGTGCACTGGCTTTCTTCATGTATATGATGAACTCGGTGTTCATGAAGGAACTCGATAAGTTTGTGGTGGTATTCATCGATGATATACTAATCTACTCCAAAGACGAGAAAGAACACAAAGACCACTTAAGAATCGTACTCACCCGGCTTAGAGAACACAAGCTCTATGCCAAGTTTAGCAAGTGTGCATTCTGGTTGAAAGAAGTGGGTTTCTTGGGTCACATACTATCTGAGAAAGGAGTTGCAGTTGACCCTAGTAAGGTAAAAGATGTACTAAACTGGAAGCAACCTGAGACTGTGACTGAAATCCGGAGTTTTCTTGGTTTAGCGGGCTACTACCGCCGCTTTATCAAGGATTTCTCCAAGATTGCAAAACCGATGACCTCATTGACCAAGAAAAATGCAAAGTTCATTTGGAATCCAAAATGTGAAGAAGCTTTCCAAACATTGAAGAAATTGCTAACCTTAGCGCCAGTGTTAGCTCAACTGGACATCACTAAGCCTTTTGATGTGTATTGTGATGCCTCCGGCAATGGGCTCGGCTGTGTCCTAATGCAAGAAGGGAGAGTAATTGCTTATGCCTCCCATCAATTGAGAAAACATGAAGCAAATTATCCGACACATGACCTTGAACTGGCAGCAGTTGTTCATGCACTAAAGATATGGAGACACTATCTGCTAGGAAACACATGTCACATCTACACTAATCATAAGAGTCTCAAATACATCTTCACTCAACCTGAAATCAATATGAGGCAGAGGCGATGGTTAGAGTTGATAAAAGACTATGATCTGGAGATACACTACCACCCAGGCAAGGCCAATGTGGTGGCCGATGCCTTAAGCGGCAAAGCTCATTGCAATGTAGTAGAAGCCCGTCCGACAGCAAGAGTGATCTGCTGTGAGATCAATGACATTGAAACACCTCCTGAACAGCATGTAGAACTTTATAATATCATTATTGAGCCCTCAATCAAAGCACAAATCATAGAAGCACAAAAGCAAGACAAGGGTATGGCATATATTCGTGAGGGTATTAGTGAAGAGAAAAAGGCATGTTTCACACTTGATGACCAAGGCATCCTGTGGTTCAAGAATCGTCTAGTAGTGCCTAAGGACATGGAGTTGAGGAAGAAAAAACTTGATGAAGCACACACTTCAATGTTCACAATACTCCCAAGCAGCAATAAGATGTATCAAGACTTAAAACAAAAGTTTTGGTGGACCCGCATGAAATGGGAGGTCGCCAAGTACGCATCTGAGTGCGACGTGTGTAAGAAAGTAAAAGCTGATCACCTAAAGCCCGCTGGAATGCTTCAGCCGCTTGATGTTCCAGCGTGGAAATGGGAGGATATACACATGGATTTTGTTGTGGGTTTGCCTCATACCCAAAAGGGATATGATTCTATATGGGTGATTGTCGATCGGTTCACCAAATCAGCACACTTCTTACCTGTCAAGACCCATTACACTGCAGCCACCTATGCGGAGCTATATATTGCACGAGTTATCTCCCAACATGGGGTGCCAAAGACCATCACTTCCGATCGAGGCTCGCTATTTGTGTCCCGCTTTTGGGAACATTTGCAATCTGCTCTCGGAACCACCTTGATTCGAAGTTCTGCATATCATCCCCAAACAAGTGGTCAGGTAGAAAGAGTAAATTAGATATTAGAAGACATGCTGAGGGCTTGTGTGTTAACTTACTCTTCCAAGTGGGATGAGTGTCTTCCCTTGGCAGAGTTTGCTTATAACAATAGCTACCAGAAGAGCTTGGAAATGGCTCCTTTCGAAGCTCTTTATGGTAGGAGGTGCAGAACGCCCCTGAACTGTTCCAAACCAGGAGAGTGGGTTACTTTTGGCCCTGATTTAGTGACAAAAGCTGAAGAACAAGTGAAGCTCATACACCACCATCTCAGGAGAGCACAGTCCCGACAGAAAAGCTACTCGGATAGGAGAAGGAGACCACTAGTCTTTGATGAGGGGGATCATGTGTATCTTAAGGTATCTCCAATGAAGGGGGTACAATGGTTTGGAGTAAAAGGGAAGTTAGCACCAAGGTACGTCGGCCCGATCAAAATCATTGAAAGATGTGGAGGCGTCGCTTACCGATTAGAGTTACCACCACATCTTGCTGCCATCCACGACGTGTTTCACATCTCACAACTAAAGAAATGCTTAAGAGTGCCAGAGAAAGTGGTAGACACCTCTCAAATTCGGATTGAACTAGATCTTACTTACGAAGAACATCCCGTAAAAGTCCTCGACCAAAAGCAGAGATCAACCCGCCGAAAAACAATTAACTTTTACAAAGTTCAATGGAGTAATCACTCCGAAGAAGAGGCAACTTGGGAATAGGAGGAGTATCTACGCACTAGGTATCCTGGTTTTCTACCATCCACTTCAACCCGGTATGTTACAACAGTTTAATTTCAGGATCTAAACTCAATACATGCACACGGCACTATCTACAATCAACTTAACCACCCACATCACATCAAAAATCTCAGGACGAGATTTCTTTAAGGGGGGGTGGGTTGTGATGCCCTAGGCATCTCCAGTGCATATTATGTGCATCATTTGCTTAATCACATCTCGCATGTATCATTTTCATCATGCTTATGCTTGAATTTGAAATACATGATCAAACTAGAGCGCAATGCATAGTGTTGATCCCTATTTTCTCCATGTGTGACACTGTTAATTTCATTGTAACTCTAGTATTGTTGAGAACTAAGTGGAGCTTTCTATATCAATCCTGTAGGCAATGATGTGGTGAACAACTTTGATAATTGGAGCTTGGATGGAAAATGGACTTAGCATAGTGTAAAGGGTCCTTTACTGTCACCCAACAAACACAATACAAACCTGAAATGTTTAGAAATCTTCATTTTTCAATAACCTACAATAATTTTCATGCAAATGTCCAATTTAGAAAGTTGTAGGCCTTGAAATTCTAAACAACATAGTCATGAAGCATCTTGGGTGAAAATGGATAGAAATAGGACTTTTGAATTTTCTAAGAAAAATAGTTCTCTGTCCAAACTTACGGCTGCTAGGTAAATTCGAATTTAAATCATATGTACACTCAGATTTTGGTAATCGACTTTTTAACAAAGTTGTAGAGCTCGAAGAGTAGGACATTTCATTCAATTGGAAATTTTCCAAATTTGATTTCCAAATGGGTCAAAAACGTGAATTACAGTGAGGGAGAAAACACAAATTCCCTGATTTCTTCCTCTGAGTCACTGACGGGTGGGACCCACCCGTCAGAGTCACCCGCTTTCCTCAAACCGTGGCCGCCGCGTGGCCACCGGCGTACGGTCGGACGGCCACGCCCACAGATCGGCGACCCCAACCCGGCCATCTTGAAGCGGACAGCGCCCTCTCTCATTTCCCCTTCTCCACTTCCGCTCCCGAGCTCTCTCCCTTGCTCCCTCATCCTCGCCGTCCGCCAACGCCATTGGCGACCGAGCACGGAGCTCGAGCTCCGGCGCCTCCTCAAGCCACTCCTCGTGCCTGAAACCGCCACCGCTACACTTTCCACTCCACCGCTGTGATGCCCTAGGCATCTCAAGTGCATTACACTAAAATCATTAGCGTAATGACATCTTTTCAAAGGCATTTTATCTTGAGAGCATGCATAAATTAGGTCAATTGAGCAACTAAACTTAGTTTTCTGAAAAGATGTGTTTGTTTTGCGGATATAACTTAAATACAATTGTGATTTTTATAAAACCTTACATACCAAACTTGTAGACAATTCCATAAGGAATGACTTTGGTATTTTGTGTTTTGGCATGCATGAATGTTGAAATCTAGTTTTGGATCATTTTATGTGAAAATGTGATTTCTGCCAAATTCAGCCCTGTTTGGTAAATTCAAAATTTTGTGAAACAAAATTCAAAATCTTGCCATGTCATGAATACCAAAGTTGTAGTTCATGAGATTCTATGCAACTTTGGTATATTTCACCTTTCATGAAAATGTACCTAAAATGGACTTTTATAATTTCCAAGTTGGGGGTTTCAAATGGTCAAACAGGAGTCAGCAAGTTAATTTCAAATTTAAATCATTTTATATTTGGAATCTGGTATAGGTCCTTTTGACAAAGTTGTATATTTCAAAAGTTACAACATTTCATTCAATTGGGTCTTTTTCAAATTCGGCTCCTAAATTGGTCAAATTTGCGAAATTCAGAAACCTGATCAGCTGGTCAAAGGGGGTTTATCTTTTTCGTTTTTCTTTTATTTTTTCTCGTCTCTATGACACGCGGGACCCACCTGTCAGGCCGCCCGCGCCAGCACACGGATGGGCTTTCCCCGCTCCCTCACCCGATGCACCGAGTCCATACACCGTACTCTCTAATCCTGGGATTGGCCCCACCTGTCAGCCACAGTGGTCCATAGACCCGGTTCACCCGCGCACCTCCCTCTTCTCTCCCCGCCGCGCGCGCCCACGCGGCGCTGCGCGCCGAGCGGCCGTGGCCACGCGCCGGCCTTCCCGGCCGCCGCGGCCACGCGCCCCTGCCGCGCGCGGACAGCGCGCACGGCGCGCCACCGGGGCGAGGGCGAGGCCGACCCTATTTCTCGAGCTCTCCTCCACGCGCTCGAGCTCTCTGTTCTTTTCCCCTTTCGACCTCGCGCGACCGCCATTGCCGGAGCTCGCGCGAGCTCGCCCCCGGCCACTCCTGCCCTCTCCCGAGCTCAACTGTCACCGCGCCGAGCTTCGCCGCCCTCGACTCTACCTTCCCACCCAGACCGCGTCGCCCGAGACCCTCCCACTCCGGCGTATTGCACCGCCGGACCTCGCCGGCCAGAGGCGCTCGTCGCCGTCCCTCTCCGCGATCTCCCCCGCCGTCTGAGGTAGTGGATAAGGTTTCCCGATTCCCTCTCTCTCTCCCCGACACCTCGCGGCGAGCTCCCGAGCCCCGCAGGGCCGGGATTGGCCGCGCGCCACCGGAGCTTCCCTCCCGTCGCGAGGAGGAAGACGACGGGAGGAGGGAGATGGAGTTTTTGCGCTATCGCCCTCCTAGTTTAACGGTTTTATGTTTCTGTACAGAGCGCTGTACGCTGAGTCTTGTAAATCTTGCGTACAAGCCCCTGGGGTTTCGAAATAATCACAATCTAGCCCCTGGTTCTGTTAATTTTCATTTTAAATTGATTATTTCGACAGAAACCTTTGAAAAATCCTAGAAAATTCAATAAAAATCAGAAAAATATCAAATCAGTTGCATTGGAATCCTTTTGAATAGATCTGTCTAGGAAATATGATGGTTGAATAGGAAAAGACAGTTTTGCCCCTGTTTTTGTGCAAGCATGAAAAACCTTGATAAATAGAAAATATGGGTAAAATGAACTCCAAAAATTGTGAAATTTGGGCAGAGGCCTTATTATTCTGTGTAGGCTCTGTATAAATTTTGGTAGCTCAAATGTTCACTGCTAATTACCATTTTGCCCCTACATATGATTTTAGCATAGAAATAAATGAGGAAATGTTGTTTATATAGAAATTAGGCTCTAAATAGTTGTACGTAGTTTATTTGTGCTCCTTATAGCATAAAGAGTTCACTACTGATATGGAATGCCATGCATGTCAAAATTAGTTAGTGTTTTGATATTGATAAGTTCATGCATGTTTAAAATTAATAAATAGAAAATATAGTTTAAATAAAGGTCAAAATTTCTGAATTTAGGGCAGTAACCTTGCTAATATGGCTTCGGCTTAGTATAAGAGTTGGTAGCTTGAATACTTACTATATTATCCTTACCTAGTAGTTAAGCATATAGTGAACCATGAAAAAGAGTTCTAGATGATAGTAGACACCGATCTTTCCGCATAAATCGATGCGATTCAGTCACACCCCCATGTTGTTTTATGTGACGAGATAAGCTATCTTAGGTGATGGCTTGTACGATTTCTTAGAAGTTAAACAAGCTTTATCACGAAAGTGCATAATATCATTCCATAACCCTTGCTTTCTTGCATTGCACTAATACATGCTCCAATTACATCATGTCATGCATATAGAGTCCGCGAACGAAGAACCACCGCCGAATCAGCCCGACACAGAGGAACCAGAAGAGGAGTTGCACCAGGAACCAGAGGGCCAGCAGCAGGAACCCGACTACGCTCCGGAAGAAGCTACTGACCCTAGTGAAGAAGGTAGGCAGGACCATACTCAACCCAGCAAATAATTTATACTTGATGATTACGCATATGCATTAGGAGTTACTTGGAACCAATTGCATTAGACTTCCTGGCCACCCTGGCCCTAGCACCTATACATAGAGTTCGTAGGACGAGTATGCCTAGATATTGCTAGGTACGAGTAGACACGAGTGTGTGTACTCGTCACGTAGGAGTTTTCAAAATCACAAAAGCTTACAGTTATATCACTTATATTTGTTGCTCATGAAGTAAATGGAGACCGGGCGGAGATTTTACTTCAGTATTCACTATTCATGATGTCGCACCCGGACTCCGCCCGAGTCATATAAGGCCCGTTCGCTGTTCGCCTATTGGTCGGCATAACATTGCTAAAGTGCTTATCCGGGGAATGGGACCGGAAAAGTCTTTCCTGGGCTCGTCCGAAGCACAGAGACACGTTCCTACCCGCTGGTTGAGAGGAAGGTGGCCCGGGGGAGCTTGGTACTCATGACGGGGAGACCGAGATGTCGGCAGGCTCATCATGGGGGCACAACCCGTGGGCTAGGCGGGAGTGAATCGAACTTGGGACGAGGCAGGTTAAGATTAGGGCTATATGTGGGAACGCGATGGCTAGTAAGCATATACCCTTGGCATGATAGTTATTCCCGGGAATTAAAATCGATTCGAATCGCTGATGCCCACCAGGTGTGGGAATGCCAATGCCTTTGACGTTCAACGTAGTAATTACTTAAACTCTCGGTATTTTAATACTCATGGTTTTTGGAATACTACATGGTTGAGCTGAGTTGTTACTTTACGGAAATTTACTATTATGTTGGCAATTATACAGACAATGAAACTTGTTGTTTATGTTAATTAAGTTGCTGTTAAAAACTAAAAGCTAAGGATCCACTTGCTAGTAAGCTGCGTCGCGTCAGCCGTAAGCCAAATCCATTAAGACCTACTGAGTAATTAGTACTCAGGGTTTGCCCCCACATTTTGAGCGCAGGTATGGAATTCATGGTGTGCACCTGTGTTGGAGGCGGGGCATGCGCTCATTTAGGATGAGGTGACTGAGTGGCACGAGGGCAACATCGGTGGGCTCGATGTTGTACCTCCAATGCAAAACTTTTGGTGGTAACATGGTGATCTAAACCTATATTTTCCGCTGCGAGAAACTTTCAAACTTGCTACCTTATGACATTATGTTGAACTAGTATTTTATGTAAAAGCTGGTTTGTAATAAAGTTTAATTTCCCGCTATTCAACTGCCTGTGATGATGTATCTGTTGTGGCTCCATCGTGAGTCAGATGTGTATGATGTCGGTTCCTCTGGGAAAAGGTAATATCGGGAGTCGAACGACTCTCGACGGACGACCGGGTTTAGTTCGGTCTAATCGCACTGCAAGCCAGAGGTGGCAGGTGTGCTTAGCCCGGATTAAATCGGCGGTTCCGCTACAACCGCGCACCCACCACCATAGACCTCATCACCTCTCCGAGCCCCGACGCCGAGACCCACCTCGACCCCGAAGCCGGTTCACGTCGAGACAACGTGAGTTCACCGCCGCCGTTCTGCTGCTCCACGCCACCTACGCCAACGAGACCTAGCCGAGGTAGTGCGCTAGTGTGCGGAACACGTTCTACGCCCCGCGTCTCGGCCGCGGCGAGCCCCAGCTCACCGGCGTGCGCACGCGACGCCGCGCGCCGTGGCTGGCGCGTGGTTGAAGAAGAGGGGCCGGGAATCTTTAGATCCGGCCCCTGAGTTTTACGATTTTGCTTTTAAGTCCCAAGCTAGCCCCCAGAGTCAGGCAAAACTTCGGATCTAGCCCCCAGAGTCTATGCATAATCTTGAATAAGTCCTAGATCTATAGGATTTTCGCTCTATTTGTATTATTTCAGCTGATAACTTTGAAAAATCATAATAAATCAAATATAAATCCCAAAAATATAAAACCAGTTGCATTGTACTCCTTTTGAATAGATTTGTACTCCTTTTGAATAGATCTACCTGATGAGTATGATGGTTGAGTAGGAAAAGACAGTTTTGCCCCTGATATTATGCATGCATGATAAATCAATATAAATGTGAAAAGTGGACTAAATGGTCTCCAAAAATTGTGGAACTTGGACAGTAGTGTTCTTATGGTATGTAAGCTCACTGTGATTTTTTGTTGCTCAAGCATGCACGGTTTATTTACTGTTTTGCCCCTGCATGTGATCTTTAGCATAAAAGTAAATGTGGAAATGGTAACAATATAAAAATTATGCTCTAGATGGTTTTACACATTTTAATTGTGCTCTCTATGGTGTAAATAGCTCACTGTTAAAATAGGGTACTGTGCGTGTTAAGTATAGTTGGTGTTTTGAAAATAATAAATCCATGCATGTTTAACTTAATAAATAGGAAATGTGGGATAAATGAGCTTCAATAATTTTGAAATTTGGGCAGATGTAGCATCTGTAGGCTTTGTATAAATTTTGGTAGCCCAAATGCTTGCTGTTGAATTACTGTTTTACCCTTGCCTAGTGTTTAAGCACATAATTAGCAAAAGAAATGGTTTCTATATGAAAATAAGCTATAGATGGCTTTGTGGTATTTATATGGATTCTAGCTGATGTAAATGGCTCACTGCTGAAACTTGAGGCTGTGCATGTAAGGTTTTGACCCTAATTTGAAAATGGTAGAAATAATGCATATTTAAGTAAATAATAGATAATGTGCGACTAGTACATTTAATAAATGCCACAATAGGTCATATTTGAAACATAGGACTATGTAAGTCTTAGCCACTGATTTGAAACTCATTTCGAAGTATTTGAAAAATGAGAGTATTGATATGCCCATATTAAGGATGTTAGTGAAATACCAGGTGACATCGGTAACATTCTGACCTAGATAGAACTCATATGCATATTCGGCGCTTTGGGAAGCAACATTTCGGCCATAGCCATCCCCAGTACTGGCGGAGCGCTATTGGGATTTGCGGACTGTTGCGAACCTTGCATTCATGCTGATAGGGCAGAACTCTTTAAGGGGGGTGGTCACGCCATTGGAGTGTTTCGTGACCACTTTTCCTTCAACCAAAATTATAACTAGATCTTGTTGGCCACCGTTTCTCTCCCCAGCAATTCCCCAGTACTGGAGGAACACTTGGTGTGTTGGGAGAAATGGCGCCACTACGTCGTCCACCAGACGTAGCTTAAAGAAATTCGTGGATACCACTTCTAGGGTTAGAGTGGTAATGATTGGTCATGGTAATGATGAGGGTATGAGCACGCATTTTTCTGCAGGTACACTAACTACGTGCGAAATTAAGAACGAGTAGAGAACGACTAGTTGCATTAGAGAGTGCCGTGCATATGTGTCACCGGATACTCGCTAGATATATAAATTATACGTAAGGTGTGTGATGGGAGAACGAATAGGACGAGTCATGCATCATGTTTACTTTTACTTGTTCATACTTGGGGGATTATTGATAAAAGTCAAATAAGTAAAATGAAAGATTCAAAGATGTTTTCTGCACTCATCACCCACTTAACCGTTGAAATTATATGCAACCTATTCCTATCACTGATTAAAATCTCTTATTTAAAAACAGATGGCCAGGACCAAGCAAACCGCTCGTAAGGCCACCAGTGCGAAGGGACATCGCGTACAGGAGGGAAGGGCTGCTCCCCTTCCACCAGTGACCCACACCCCTCCTCAGCTTGGGAATGGGATGGTCCACACCCGTTGCCGTGAGGAGAACGGCCTTGCGCAGATCCTTTGTCGGGCTCTGCGTGAGATGAGGCGCAGACCGTGCCCCTTCTTCTCCGTGCAGACAGTGCACGCGGAGGGACACTGCATGGCCACTGTTGTCCTTCCTTCGAGCCACACCGCGGTCCGGCAGACGATCACCGTCTATGGGGCCAATGAGGAGGACGCTTACGACAAGGTCACCTTAGCAACCATCACCTCACTCAGCTCCTCGGGTGCAGCAGGGATGTCAGTGCTGCGCTACCTCCCCACCGACGGCTACGACGACGAGTGGCTCTGTCGTCACAACATGCTGGAGGAGCGGATTGACACCAGACCCTATGCTGCGACCATGCAGTTTGCTCACAGCGTACACGGGATGTACCTCCGTGCCGAGGACCGTGTCTCCCACTACCGCGACCAGCACATGTATGCACAGGACCGTATTGAGGAGCTGGAGGCAGAGTTGGCCGAGGCACAGCAGCGCCTGGCACAGTACGAGCAGGACCCTTCAGTTGCCCCTGTGGTGGAGGATGAGGACAGCATGGTGACTGACGCGCGTAAGGGGCGTTAGAGAGTTTGATGATAGCACTGTGCGGTGAAGCTTTTTGTAAATGGTGCACGTTATGAGCGATGTTTTGTATTATACCGCTCCGTACATTTTGCCATGACTGTACTAAACAATGGTGAAGTCGAGAGAACTCACTTATGTACGTCATGTAACCCGATGTAGAACCTTAAGCTAGTGTCCGATGTGACGAGATGGACCACATATGTACTAAGTAAACCTTTAGTTTATTAAGACACTATAAGTATGGTTGTAGTAACTGCTAAATGCGCATGAACAATGTGAAATGATGTGATGCCTTTAAGCTTGGCCTTGCAAGATAGGGTCTAACTGTTTTATTATAAATTTACCTGTAAACACAAATTGTTTATAGCCCTATGATCTTTCTATCACCATGTCTTTGCGCAAGGGCTATTGGACTGAACCCGTATGACTCCATTTTGCAGATGGTGAACACTCGTACTGGTCAGTCATCGGGGCAGTCAGCGCAAGGCGCTCCACCCCCGCCGGAGTTGGCCACTTTGGTGGTTCAACAAGCTGAGTTGATCCGTTTACTAGCAGAAGACCGCCAGGCCCGTGGGCAACAACAGCCGCGGGAGTATCGGCCACGTGGCATTACCTACCAGGATTTCGAGGGGCTGCGACCCCCGGTTTTTACCAATTGCCCCGAGCCACTGGCGGCAGATGACTGGCTTCGTACCGTCCAGTCCAAGTTCACCCTTCTGCCAGGGATCAATGAGCAAGAGAAGGCTCGATTTGCTGCTCAGCTTCTTCATGGGCCTGCGGGAGCGTGGTACGCCACTTTCCTCGCCATGCAGGAGGAGGGCCGTGAGCCCACATGGGAGGAGTTCCGTCAGGCTTTCCGGGCCCACTACATCCTGGCAAGTTTGATGGAACAAAAGCGTCGCGAGTTCCGAGACCTCAGGCAGGGTAGCAGGACCGTCATGCAGTATGTGCAGATCTTTATCCACCTCTCTCAGTATGCTCCGAGAGATGTTGCTACTGAGCCGGAGCGGGCCGAGAGACTCCTAGAGGGCCTTGACCCTACCCTCTGGACTCACCTGGCACGGCGCTACCAGAGCTTCACTGAGCTGGTAGACACTGCTCTCGAAATGGAGAATCGTCTCCGTGCTGCTAACGAGGATCAGAAGCGCAAAAGACTAGTCAACACATCAGCGACGGGCCCTTCACAGAAGCAGAAGACCGCATACAAACCTCAACAGCAAAATTTTCAGCAGTCTCGCTATGTGGTCCGGCCCAACCAACCAAGGTGGATTCATTGGGCAGCACCGCAGCAACAGTACCCCATCTATCGAGCACCCGCGCAGTTGCCAGCTCCCCGTGCTCCCATCGTTCCGGGCCCGGGTGCTCCGTGCTTCAACTGTGGCAAGATAGGTCACTTCAGTCGTGACTGTAGGGCACCCCGCAAGATACAGGGTCCTACCCCAGCTGGTGGAAGTCAACAGAGCAAGCCGAAGGGACCCATGCCCAAGATGGGTCGTGTGCACTATGTGCACATGGATCAGATTTCCGCCGGAGAACCGGTGCTTGCTGGTACGTTCATGATCAACGGTCAACCGACCGTCGTGTTATTTGATTCTGGGGCTACACATACTTTTATCAGTAAAACATATGCATTGAGGCATGGGATAAAAATGTACAAGTTGAAAGAAAACTATCAAATTACAGCACCGGGATCACCTATCGAAACCAGTTTGGGGGTTAGACAACTTAAGCTGAGCATTGGCACAGAAAATTTTATCATCAACCCCGTGGTACTACCACACCAGGGGATTGATATTATTTTAGGTATGAATTGGATGAAAGAACACGATGCAGTCCTGGACGTTGGCAGCAGGACAATACAATTAAAGTCAGGCATTAACGGCAAGGCTATGCTGATACACATGCCAAATCAAAAACACATGACCCCCACGGTTAATGCGACTGAACTACAAGAGGTTAAAAAGATACCAGTAGTGTGTGAATTCCCGGACGTGTTTCCAAAAGAACTTCCTGGATTACCACCAAAACGAGATGTAGAGTTTACCATTGAACTCGTTCCAGGCACGGCACCTGTATCAAAAAGACCATACAGGATGCCACCTGATGATTTGAAGGAATTGAAAACACAACTACAAGAACAATTAGACAAAGGGTTCATTAGGCCTAGTTCATCACCATGGGGTTGTCCAGCTCTTTTTGTTGAGAAAAAGGATCATGGTGGGAAAAGATTGTGTGTTGATTATCGGCCACTGAATGCAGTGACCGTCAAAAACAAATACCCACTGCCACACATCGACATTCTATTTGATCCGTTAGCTGGGGCTAAGGTCTTTTCTAAAATTGACCTAAGGTCTGGCTACTATCAGATGAAGATTAGAGAAGAGGATATACCTAAGACAGCATTCTCTACCAGATACGGCTTGTATGAGTACTTGGTCATGTCATTTGGACTAACCAACGCACCGGCTTTCTTCATGTATATGATGAACTCGGTGTTTATGAATGAACTCGATAAATTCGTGGTGGTATTCATAGATGACATACTAATCTACTCCAAAAATGAAAAAGAACATGAAGAACATTTGAGGGTCGTGCTCACTCGGCTCAGAGAGCATAAGCTTTATGCCAAGTTTAGCAAGTGTGCATTCTGGCTAAAACAAGTGAGTTTCTTGGGTCACGTACTATCTGAAAAGGGAGTCGCAGTTGATCCTAACAAAGTAGAAGATGTGCTAAATTGGAAGCAACCAGAGACCGTGACTGAAATCCGGAGTTTTCTTGGTTTAGCGGGCTACTACCGCCGCTTTATCAAAGATTTCTCCAAAATTGCAAAACCCATGACCTCATTGACCAAGAAAAATGCCAAGTTCATTTGGAATCCGAATTGTGAAGAAGCTTTCCAAACCTTGAAGAAATTGTTAACCTCAGCACCAGTGCTAGCTCAACCGGACATTACCAAGCCTTTTGAGGTGTACTGTGATGCCTCCGGTAATGGGCTTGGTTGTGTCTTGATGCAAGAAGGAAGAGTAATTGCTTATGCCTCCCGTCAATTGAGGAAACATGAAGCCAACTATCCAACACTTGACCTTGAGTTAGCCGCAGTCGTTCATGCACTAAAAATTTGGAGACACTATCTGTTAGGCAACACGTGTCACATCTACACTGATCACAAGAGTCTCAAATATATTTTCACTCAACCTGAAATCAATATGAGGCAGCGACGATGGTTGGAATTGATAAAAGACTATGATCTGGAGATACACTACCATCCGGGCAAGGCCAATGTAGTGGCCGACGCCTTAAGCCGCAAAGCCCATTGCAATGTGATAGAAATCCGACCTACAGCAAGAGTAATCTGCTGTGAGATGAGTGACATTGAAACACCTCCAGGACAGCATGCAGAACTCTATAATATCATTATTGAGCCCACAATCAAGGCACAAATCATAGAAGCTCAGAAGCAAGATAAGGGTATGGCATATATCCGTGAAGGTATTAGTGAAGAGAAGAAGGCGTGCTTCACACTTGATGACCAAGGCGTCCTGTGGTTCAAGAATCGTCTAGTGGTACCCAAGGACATGGAGTTGAGGAAGAGAATACTGGACGAAGCGCACACTTCAATACTCACGATACATCCGGGCAGAAATAAGATGTACCAAGACTTGAAGCAAAAGTTTTGGTGGACCCGCATGAAGCGGGAGATCGCCAGGTATGTATCTGAGTGCGACGTGTGTAAGAAAGTAAAAGCTGATCACTTAAAGGCCGCTGGAATGCTTCAACCACTGGATGTTCCAGCGTGGAAATGGGAGGATATACACATGGATTTCATTGTGGGGTTGCCTCGAGCTCAAAAGGGGTATGATTCGGTATGGGTAATAATAGACAGATTTACTAAGGCAGCCCACTTCCTTCCGGTGAAAACGATATACCATGCCAAGACCTATGCTGAGATTTATTTAGCTCGTATCCTTCCTTTGCATGGAGTCCCAAAGACCATCACTTCGGATCGAGGGTCACAGTTTGTCTCCCGTTTCTGGGAGCAATTGCATACCGCTTTAGGGACCACTTTGATTCACAGTTCGGCATACCACCCTCAAACCAGTGGTCAAGTAGAAAGAATAAATCAGATCTTAGAAGATATGTTAAGGGCCTGTGCACTAACTTACTCCACCAAGTGGGATGAGTGTCTACCTTTGGCAGAGTTTGCTTATAACAATAGCTATCAAAAGAGCTTAGAAATGGCACCGTTCGAAGCTCTCTATGGTAGGAGGTGCAGAACACCACTAAACTGGTCCGAACCAGGAGAGCGTGTTACCTTTGGCCCTGATTTAGTGACCAAAGCTGAAGAACAAGTAAAACTCATACACCAGCATCTCGAAGGAGCACAATCCAGACAAAAAAGTTACTCGGATAAAAGGAGAAGGCCACTAGTCTTTGGTGAGGGAGATCATGTGTATCTCAAAGTATCACCGATGAAAGGGGTACAACGGTTTGGGGTAAAAGGGAAGTTAGCACCAAGGTACGTCGGTCCATTCAAAATCATTGGGAAATGCGGACCCGTCGCCTACCGGTTAGAACTACCACCACATCTAGCTGCGGTTCACGATGTGTTTCATATCTCACAACTAAAGAAGTGCTTGAGAGTACCGGAGAAAGTGGTAGATACCTCTCAAGTACAGATTGAACCAGATCTCACATACGAAGAACATCCTATAAAAATCCTCGATCAAAAACGAAGATCAACCCGTCGGAAAACAATCAACTTTTACAAAGTTCAATGGAGTAATCACTCCGAAGAAGAAGCCACTTGGGAGCAAGAAGAATACCTGCACACTAAGTATCCTGGGTTTCTACCGTCCACTTCCAATCGGTATGTTACAACAGCTTAACTTTAAGATCTAAACTCACTACATACACACAACATTGACTACAACCAACTGCACCACCCACGTCACATCAAAAATCTCGGGACGAGATTTCTTTAAGGGGGGTGGGTTGTGATGCCCTAGGCATCTCAAGTGCATTACACTAAAATCATTAGCGTAATGACATCTTTTCAAAGGCATTTTATCTTGAGAGCATGCATAAATTAGGTCAATTGAGCAACTAAACTTAGTTTTCTGAAAAGCTGTGTTTGTTTTGCGGATATAACTTAAATACAATTGTGATTTTTATAAAACCTTACATACCAAACTTGTAGACAATTCCATAAGGAATGACTTTGGTATTTTGTGTTTTGGCATGCATGAATGTTGAAATCTAGTTTTGGGTCATTTTATGTGAAAATGTGATTTCTGCCAAATTCAGCCCTGTTTGGTAAATTCAAAATTTTGTGAAACAAAATTCAAAATCTTGCCATGTCATGAATACCAAAGTTGTAGTTCATGAGATTCTATGCAACTTTGGTATATTTCACCTTTAATGAAAATGTACCTAAAATGGACTTTTATAATTTCCAAGTTGGGGGTTTCAAATGGTCAAACAGGAGTCAGCAAGTTAATTTCAAATTTAAATCATTTTACATTTGGAATCTGGTATATGTCCTTTTGACAAAGTTGTATATTTCAAAAGGTACAACATTTCATTCAATTGGGTCTTTTTCAAATTCGGCTCCTAAATTGGTCAAATTTGCGAAATTCAGAAACCTGATCAGCTGGTCAAAGGGGGTTTATCTTTTTCGTTTTTCTTTTATTTTTTCTCGTCTCTATGACACGCGGGACCCACCTGTCAGGCCGCCCGCGCCAGCACACGGATGGGCTTTCCCCGCTCCCTCGCCCGATGCACCGAGTCCATACACCGTACTCTCTAATCTTGGGATTGGCCCCACCTGTAAGCCACAGTGGTCCATAGACCCGGTTCACCCGCGCACCTCCCTCTTCTCTCCCCGCCGCGCGCGCCCACGCGGCGCTGCGCGCCGAGCGGCCGTGGCCACGCGCCGGCCTTCCCGGCCGCCGCGGCCACGCGCCCCTGCCGCGCGCGGACAGCGCGCACGGCGCGCCACCGGGGCGAGGGCGAGGCCGACCCTATTTCTCGAGCTCTCCTCCACGCGCTCGAGCTCTCTGTTCTTTTCCCCTTTCGACCTCGCGCGACCGCCATTGCCGGAGCTCGCGCGAGCTCGCCCCCGGCCACTCCTGCCCTCTCCCGAGCTCAACTGTCACCGCGCCGAGCTTCGCCGCCCTCGACTCTACCTTCCCACCCAGACCGCGTCGCCCGAGACCCTCCCACTCCGGCGTATTGCACCGCCGGACCTCGCCGGCCAGAGGCGCTCGTCGCCGTCCCTCTCCGCGATCTCCCCCGCCGTCTGAGGTAGTGGATAAGGTTTCCCGATTCCCTCTCTCTCTCCCCGACACCTCGCGGCGAGCTCCCGAGCCCCGCAGGGCTGGGATTGGCCGCGCGCCACCGGAGCTTCCCTCCCGTCGCGAGGAGGAAGACGACGGGAGGAGGGAGATGGAGTTTTTGCGCTATCGCCCTCCTAGTTTAACGGTTTTATGTTTCTGTACAGAGCGCTGTACGCTGAGTCTTGTAAATCTTGCGTACAAGCCCCTGGGGTTTCGAAATAATCACAATCTAGCCCCTGGTTCTGTTAATTTTCATTTTAAATTGATTATTTCGACAGAAACCTTTGAAAAATCCTAGAAAATTCAATAAAAATCAGAAAAATATCAAATCAGTTGCATTGGAATCCTTTTGAATAGATCTGTCTAGGAAATATGATGGTTGAATAGGAAAAGACAGTTTTGCCCCTGTTTTTGTGCCAGCATGAAAAACCTTGATAAATAGAAAATATGGGTAAAATGAACTCCAAAAATTGTGAAATTTGGGCAGAGGCCTTATTATTCTGTGTAGGCTCTGTATAAATTTTGGTAGCTCAAATGTTCACTGCTAATTACCATTTTGCCCCTACATATGATTTTAGCATAGAAATAAATGAGGAAATGTTGTTTATATAGAAATTAGGCTCTAAATAGTTGTACGTAGTTTATTTGTGCTCCTTATAGCATAAAGAGTTCACTACTGATATGGAATGCCATGCATGTCAAAATTAGTTAGTGTTTTGATATTGATAAGTTCATGCATGTTTAAAATTAATAAATAGAAAATATAGTTTAAATAAAGGTCAAAATTTCTGAATTTAGGGCAGTAACCTTGCTAATATGGCTTCGGCTTAGTATAAGAGTTGGTAGCTTGAATACTTACTATATTATCCTTACCTAGTAGTTAAGCATATAGTGAACCATGAAAAAGAGTTCTAGATGATAGTAGACACCGATCTTTCCGCATAAATCGATGCGATTCAGTCACACCCCCACGTTGTTTTATGTGACGAGATAAGCTATCTTAGGTGATGGCTTGTACGATTTCTTAGAAGTTAAACAAGCTTTATCACGAAAGTGCATAATATCATTCCATAACCCTTGCTTTCTTGCATTGCACTAATACATGCTCCAATTACATCATGTCATGCATATAGAGTCCGCGAACGAAGAACCACCGCCGAATCAGCCCGACACAGAGGAACCAGAAGAGGAGTTGCACCAGGAACCAGAGGGCCAGCAGCAGGAACCCGACTACGCTCCGGAAGAAGCTACTGACCCTAGTGAAGAAGGTAGGCAGGACCATACTCAACCCAGCAAATAATTTATACTTGATGATTACGCATATGCATTAGGAGTTACTTGGAACCAATTGCATTAGACTTCCTGGCCACCCTGGCCCTAGCACCTATACATAGAGTTCGTAGGACGAGTATGCCTAGATATTGCTAGGTACGAGTAGACACGAGTGTGTGTACTCGTCACGTAGGAGTTTTCAAAATCACAAAAGCTTACAGTTATATCACTTATATTTGTTGCTCATGAAGTAAATGGAGACCGGGCGGAGATTTTACTTCAGTATTCACTATTCATGATGTCGCACCCGGACTCTGCCCGAGTCATATAAGGCCCGTTCGCTGTTCGCCTATTGGTCGGCATAACATTGCTAAAGTGCTTATCCGGGGAATGGGACCGGAAAAGTCTTTCCTGGGCTCGTCCGAAGCACAGAGACACGTTCCTACCCGCTGGTTGAGAGGAAGGTGGCCCGGGGGAGCTTGGTACTCATGACGGGGAGACCGAGATGTCGGCAGGCTCGTCATGGGGGCACAACCCGGGGGCTAGGCGGGAGTGAATCGAACTTGGGACGAGGCAGGTTAAGATTGGGGCTATATGTGGGAACGCGATGGCTAGTAAGCATATACCCTTGGCATGATAGTTATTCCCGGGAATTAAAATCGATTCGAATCGCTGATGCCCACCAGGTGTGGGAATGCCAATGCCTTTGACGTTCAACGTAGTAATTACTTAAACTCTCGGTATTTTAATACTCATGGTTTTTGGAATACTACATGGTTGAGCTGAGTTGTTACTTTACGGAAATTTACTATTATGTTGGCAATTATACAGACAATGAAACTTGTTGTTTATGTTAATTAAGTTGCTGTTAAAAACTAAAAGCTAAGGATCCACTTGCTAGTAAGCTGCGTCGCGTCAGCCGTAAGCCAAATCCATTAAGACCTACTGAGTAATTAGTACTCAGGGTTTGCCCCCACATTTTGAGCGCAGGTATGGAATTCATGGTGTGCACCTGTGTTGGAGGCGGGGCATGCGCTCATTTAGGATGAGGTGACTGAGTGGCACGAGGGCAACATCGGTGGGCTCGATGTTGTACCTCCAATGCAAAACTTTTGGTGGTAACATGGTGATCTAAACCTATATTTTCCGCTGCGAGAAACTTTCAAACTTGCTACCTTATGACATTATGTTGAACTAGTATTTTATGTAAAAGCTGGTTTGTAATAAAGTTTAATTTCCCGCTATTCAACTGCCTGTGATGATGTATCTGTTGTGGCTCCATCGTGAGTCAGATGTGTATGATGTCGGTTCCTCTGGGAAAAGGTAATATCGGGAGTCGAACGACTCTCGACGGACGACCGGGTTTAGTTCGGTCTAATCGCACTGCAAGCCAGAGGTGGCAGGTGTGCTTAGCCCAGATTAAATCGGCGGTTCCGCCACAACCGCGCACCCACCACCATAGACCTCATCACCTCTCCGAGCCCCGACGCCGAGACCCACCTCGACCCCGAAGCCGGTTCACGTCGAGACAACGTGAGTTCACCGCCGCCGTTCTGCTGCTCCACGCCACCTACGCCAACGAGACCTAGCCGAGGTAGTGCGCTAGTGTGCGGAACACGTTCTACGCCCCGCGTCTCGGCCGCGGCGAGCCCCAGCTCACCGGCGTGCGCACGCGACGCCGCGCGCCGTGGCTGGCGCGTGGTTGAAGAAGAGGGGCCGGGAATCTTTAGATCCGGCCCCTGAGTTTTACGATTTTGCTTTTAAGTCCCAAGCTAGCCCCCAGAGTCAGGCAAAACTTCGGATCTAGCCCCCAGAGTCTATGCATAATCTTGAATAAGTCCTAGATCTATAGGATTTTCGCTCTATTTGTATTATTTCAGCTGATAACTTTGAAAAATCATAATAAATCAAATATAAATCCCAAAAATATAAAACCAGTTGCATTGTACTCCTTTTGAATAGATTTGTACTCCTTTTGAATAGATCTACCTGATGAGTATGATGGTTGAGTAGGAAAAGACAGTTTTGCCCCTGATATTATGCATGCATGATAAATCAATATAAATGTGAAAAGTGGACTAAATGGTCTCCAAAAATTGTGGAACTTGGACAGTAGTGTTCTTATGGTATGTAAGCTCACTGTGATTTTTTGTTGCTCAAGCATGCACGGTTTATTTACTGTTTTGCCCCTGCATGTGATCTTTAGCATAAAAGTAAATGTGGAAATGGTAACAATATAAAAATTATGCTCTAGATGGTTTTACACATTTTAATTGTGCTCTCTATGGTGTAAATAGCTCACTGTTAAAATAGGGTACTGTGCGTGTTAAGTATAGTTGGTGTTTTGAAAATAATAAATCCATGCATGTTTAACTTAATAAATAGGAAATGTGGGATAAATGAGCTTCAATAATTTTGAAATTTGGGCAGATGTAGCATCTGTAGGCTTTGTATAAATTTTGGTAGCCCAAATGCTTGCTGTTGAATTACTGTTTTACCCTTGCCTAGTGTTTAAGCACATAATTAGCAAAAGAAATGGTTTCTATATGAAAATAAGCTATAGATGGCTTTGTGGTATTTATATGGATTCTAGCTGATGTAAATGGCTCACTGCTGAAACTTGAGGCTGTGCATGTAAGGTTTTGACCCTAATTTGAAAATGGTAGAAATAATGCATATTTAAGTAAATAATAGATAATGTGCGACTAGTACATTTAATAAATGCCACAATAGGTCATATTTGAAACATAGGACTATGTAAGTCTTAGCCACTGATTTGGAATGCAAAATAGGTCTTCACTTCTGTGTTGGAAATGCATGCTAGGAATGCTAAGTTACCTATGTGGAAAATAGATGTTTAAGTAAACTTCGGTCGCTTCACATGAATCGATGCTACCTCGCCCCACACCCCCACGTTGTTATATGCAATAAGCTAAGTTACCGTAGGTGATGGCTTGTACGATTTCTTAGTGCTAAACAAGTTTCATCACGAAAATGCATAACTCTATTCCATAAATCATGATTCCTTGCATCGCACTCGCATCATGAAGCGAGCATTGCACTAATACATGCTCCAATTGCACTATGTCATGCATATAGATCCCGCGAGCGAAGGACACCCGCCGGACCAACCGATCATAGAGGAGCCTGAGGAGGAGCTGCACCAAGAGCCGAAAGACCAGCAGCAGGGGCCTGACTTTGCTAAGGAGGCAGCTACTGACTCTAGTGAGGATGGTTGGCAGGACCATACTTAACCCAGGAAACAAATTATACTTGATGATTACGCATATGCATTAGGAGTTGCTTGAAACCAATTGCATTAGACTCTGTGGCCGCCCTGGCCCTAGCACATATACATAGAGTTCGTAGGACGAGTATGCATAGAAATTGCTAGGTACGAGTAGACACGAGTGTGTGGACTCGTCGCGTAGGTGTTTTCAAAGTTACAATAGATTACTATTAAGTCAATTATTACTATTGCTCATAATGTAACTGGAGACCGGGCGGAGATTTTATTTCAGTATTTACTTTTCATGATGTCGCACCTTGGACTCCGCCCGAGTGGCACAAGGGCAACATCGGCATGTGTGACTCCAGACTCCTCACTTAGGATGAATCAGCATGAGTGGCACAAGGGCAACATCGGTGGGCTCGATGTTGTTACTTCTAATGCAAATCTTTTGTGATGTCATGGTGGCCTCTGAACTTTATCATTCCGCTACGAGAAACTTTTGAACTTGCTATTTTATAACTCTATGTTGGACTTATACTCTATTTGAAACCGGTTTGTAACTAAGTCTATTATTATGCTATTCAACTGCTTGTGATGATGTATCTGATGTGGCTCCATCGTGGGTCAGATGTGTATGATGTCAGTTCCTCTGGGTAATGGTATTATTGGGGGTCAAATGACTCTCGACGGACGACCGGGTTTAGTTTGGCCTATGTGCACTACGAGCCAGAGGTGGCAGGTGTGCTTTTCCCAGATTAAATCGGTGGTTCCGCCACACCGACCTCCGTCTTGAGCTGCTGGATCACGGCATTGAGGGGACCGAGGGTGATTCCCCCCTAACCGGTCGCGGACTGACCATCATGCCGTTGGACTATTGATGGATGCCTCGGCCGAGTTAGCTCTGCCTCGGTCTTCATGGTGTGGTGCCCTGAAGTCACGGTCGTAGTTGTTACGACGCCGGAGCTCCTCTGCGTGTTGTTCTACGTGCGATATCTCGATGTTGTTGCGCGCATCACGCCTCTCATTGATGGCTTGATGGGCGTCGGGGGCCGCTAGAGGGTTGGCCGGAAGGAGGTCATGATCCGCTTGTGTGAAGATCCGTCGGTACGCTTCCCCTTCCGGAGTCTGAGGGAGTGTGTCCACCAGCCGTGCCAGGACTCCCCCCGCTTGACTCGGGGTGCCCATGGCCACAGCGAAGTCGGGCAGTAGGTTACGCCAAGCCAGTAGAGGCAGTGGGGGTTGATCATGGTTCTCTGCGTCATGCGCCGCTCCCCCGTGATCCCGCTGGTACTGCTGGGCCTCCATGTGCCGGCGGTCGCGCCGCCGACTGTTTCCTTGACGACGGAACTCAGCTTGCTCCGGCGTCTCGTCTAGATCTGTCACCTCATCCTGTGAGACGGGTAGGGTCGAGTCTTGATTTCTCGCATTGTGGTGGCGGCGGATGTTGCGCTACCAGTTGCGACGCCACCGCCGCTCACGCTGATGAGGTGTTTCTCCATGGACGGAAGGCTCATCACCGGAGACAGGGTCATCCTCCACTTGCATGCCGATGATGAGTACCTCGGAGAAGTGCGTCAGCACCCCCGAGCTTGCCTGATCGTCGAGGAGCGTTAGTGACCCCTCCGAGTGAAGCTCAGAGTCGGGAAGCGTGGATCCTGATGCCCTAGTCATCCGAGGTTGCCTGCTTCTGGTCTTGGAGGGAGATTCCAGGTTGTAGACCATCTCAATGCAGACAAGCTCGCCGCCCTCTCGAGGGAGAGGTGGCCGAGTCAACTGCTGTGGAGCGCGATCTCCGACTTCGCCAATGTGCGCGCGCTGCGCCACATGGCGGTTCTGCTACTTGGGGTAGAGTTGATGATGAGGCCCAAACGAAATCCAGTCACCGGTTCCTCGACCGTGTGATAGATGTCGTCATGCATGAGTGGTGTGGATGTTGACCCTGAGGGAGGTCTTGTCGTCTTCTTGCCACCCCCTCCTTGAGCTGAGGTGGCTGAGGCCGTGGTTGACGACGAGGGCTTGCGATCTCCCATAGCACATCCTCATCGTGTTTGAGGAGAACGGTGGCACGAGGAACGAAATGTAGATGCGACGAAGTCGACTGATGAGCTGCCGCGGCGTTGTAGGGGCCATGGGGGAACTTGGCGGGAGCCCGATCTTGCGTGCGATCTGTGGCTTTGCTGCTTTGGCCATCAGTCGGGAGCTAGATCGAGGTCTTTCAGCGTGGTGGGGTTGCTGGCGTGGAAGTCGAGGTTGTGCGGTGAGCCTCTGGTTGCCGCGATTTCTTCTCCCAGCGGATCTGAGTCCAGACCAAATTGGGGAAGTGCAGAGCGCGGTGCGTCGGGTCGGCGAAGATGGAGTCGCTGATTGAGGTGGAGGAGTGGGAACAGATCTGTGCCCGACTGTCACCTCGACCGCTTGTCGAGGTCCCGACCTAGATTGGATCGGGGTGTGGCTTGGCGTCCCGCACCGAGGCAGGACAAACTGAGACCGAGTGACCCTAGTGGGCTGGTGTGTCGACGTTCAAGGACGAGCTGGCTCAGCACCAGTGGTGTCTGGTCATTGGCCTGCCGCCTGCTGAACAGGTCCCGGTGCTGGGGAAGTAGGAGGGAGCTTTGCAGTCGGCGACGGTGCTTTACAGCCATGCGCCTCCTCCGTGGCACCGATGAGGCGGTGCAGATCGCCGGATCGATCGGTGATGAACGAAATGGATTCGAAGCAGATCATCTCACCCGGAGCGAACTTGCTGACGTTGTCGATGAGGTTGGCCATGGAGCTATCTCGATGCCGATGCAGCCGAACCCCTACCTAGCGCGCCAACTGTCGGGGTTTAGTACCGGCAGTGCACCACGGGACGGGCCACGTGGAGCTTTTGTGGCTCGGCGGGATTGACGTAGCTCGATGGTTCACCGAAAAACCGATAGAGACACGGAGATTTATACAGGTTCGGACCGCAAGATGCGTAAAGCCCTACGTCCTGTTTGTGGCTGATTGTATTGCTGTGAGTTCTCGAGGTTAAAATGAGGGTTTGGGCTGGATTACGATGGGAGTGGAGTATCTACGTAGGGGTCCCTCATCCGCCTTATATAAGCTGACGGGATCTTGGGTTACAAGTCGATTTCCTTCTGTATCTCCTAGTCGGTTTAGATTACATGAGATCAAATAGAATATAAGTTTCTATCATATCTTTGTCAATCTCCTCAAATCTCGGAACCAGAGTCCGAGCCCAACTTCCCTGTTTGTTCTCCAGCTTGCACCATCGTTGCCTTGAACTCCAAGCCATCGCGACCATGATCGGGCCTAAGTTAGGCGTTTGGCCCATGAAAACAGTGGCTCGCCCAACTCAGGCGCACTGCTGGCCCATGTCCTGGATCCACGCCATGAGGAGCCAGGGGATATGTATCCCCCACAAGATCAACAAGTAGTATACTCAAAACTTGGATGAGTAGGTTTACATGGATGTAGTGTGCTAGGTAGATGATTGGGCTCAGGCCTCTAATTTACCACTTCCTACACCACCAAAACCCACACTCAACAACAGAACAGGCATAATACCATGCCAAAAGATAGTCACTGCCACTATAAGTTTTTCAACATCACTATGGAGGAATATTAATTCGGTAATTCTGCTAATTAAGCCCTACCAATAGTATCTTTCTTTTACAACTGCACTTTTGCTTTAGTGTTTAGATCAGAAAGGCTACAATAACCATTAGCATGTCTCCCTATAGCCTGTCGGATATATCCAACTAATTAGTAAATCGAGGTCTACAATTTATTTCAAGCAGGACAGAGAAATAGAATGATACTTAATATCCACAAGAACATGAAAAAGCTATTGGCGATAAATTGATCCCATAATTGGCCTCTGAACCAACAGATTTGATAAGGCAAGATCCAAAATTCCCTTTTACTCACCAGCGACATTTATGAACTAGCAAAGCAAATTAAATAATACCCTAGTTCCAAACTAGTATCACTGGCAATCGATAACCTTCCCTCTTACATGTGTTCCATGTTCCTTGATGCCTACAACCTGCACATAAACAGCAAGCCATTGCTGGGATTTGCCACCGAATCACAACTGGGAGCGGAAGCTGCTCGCAACCAGAGCAAGAGGCAAGCATGAGCAACACTAGTAGAGGTGGTGAGATAAACCTAGATGCACAAGTAGAGGTGGAGTCAAACCTAAGAAGATGCCAGAGTGCAAGACAGAGTGGATCCACTGGAGGAAGGGAGCCGAGGCACTGGGCAAGATAAAGTGGATCCGCTGGAGGTGGAGCCAGCCGAGCACCACCTAGGCGCCGGGAGGGGTGGCCGCCGAGGCACTAGGCAGGGGGCCGCCATAGCGCCGTGCGGAAGGCGAAGGGGGCGTAGGGCGGGGTGGCCGCTGGAGTGTGAGGCGGGGGTCAAAATAGATGCAGTGCGGCAGGCGGGCTAGGGTGCTAGCGAGGTGTAGGGAAGAGGGAGCGTGTGTGAGGGGGATGGGAGGTGTTCGGACGCCGGTTGGTGGCTGGTGGGAGACAGGTTTACGCTGATTGGCGGCTAGACTATCCTAGCCACCGAAAGTAAGTGACTTATTCTCAGCGGATATTGGTAGCTGCCAGAAATAAGGAGTTTATTTTCAGTGGCCTAGTCACCCGTCGAAAATAAAACACTCATTTTCGGCGGCTACTTTTAACCACCGAAAATTTGGATCTTATTTTCGGCGATTACCCTTAGCCGCCGAAAATTATATGCACCACCGAAAGTGTTCGTGATTCTTGTAGCGTAAGATATCGAGACATGACTTCGAGTGCACTGTTGTCATTCTCAAGCACACAATACCTGAAAGAAAAATATCAAAAAAAGACAAGTACGTAGGGTACTCGTAGGACTTACCAATGGGTGGTATAAATCTGACACATTTGAGATTATGCAAGGCTTTTTGTGGACTAACTTCGAACCTGCTTGAGCTTACTAAGAGTGAGTTCTTATTTTCAAATTTCATTTCCAAATGCGTAATCTACATTAATTCAACATAATTAATATTATAACTTTAATTTGCAAGTATCATCAAGCAAATATGATAAAAATCAGCATAAAGTAACTTGCAGCAAAGTAAACATACAAGTACAAGTATGTAATATTGAAAACACGATTAAATAAGTAGCATATTTAAATTGTCACTATGTTTGAATGTCAGTGGTATTAGCATTCTCGCACCTGGTGAGCATCAGCGATTCGATCGATTTTAGTTCCCAGGAATATCCAAACATGCAAAGGGTATATGCTTACTAGTGATCGCATACCCACATATCCCACATCTCCACTTGTTCCATACCAAGTTCGATTCTAGCTCGCCATGTCCCAGGTTGTGCCCCCTCAGGAGCGATACCTTGGCGTACCGGGTCAGCACCCCTAGAGTAGAAGCTTCCCCAGGCCTAACTTCCTCCAATAACATGGTAGGAACAAGTCTCTGTTCTGCGGATGGTTCAATTAAGACTTCCATGTCTCGGATAAGCACTCTAGTCATGTCATGCAGACCAATAGGCGAACAAAGACCGTGCCTTAACCGACTTGGGCGGAGTCCGTAGCAACATAGGAAAAGTAAATGCTAAATAAAATCTCCGCCAGGTCTCCATTTAAATCACAATCACATAGCCATATAACTTTCAAATTTGGAACTTTTGTAAAACATTTGGGGTAGAGCCCTATCATCTCGTGAGTGAATGTCTTCACTCGACTTCTACTGTCTAAGCATGGTTAAGCACAGACTTTGATTATTTATTCTACTTAGGATATCAGATATTTAAGCCTGTGGGGTTTCATACAACATCAGAACGCAAATTCACATACAAATGAAGGGTGATGAGACTCTCTAAATAGGTGTAGATGCTTAAGGGGACTACCTTTGCTTATTTTTATGAAAACCGACAAACTAAACAATGTTAGTTTGCCAGGTTGTGGGGTTTTGCCGTAGGCAACCCCTTGATTACTTGGACTGCTCCTCCTTTAAAGCACGACTGATGGAATCCTTGCGGCAAGTCCTTGATCACGTTTCTACAATAAGCATCACTATATGAATGATCAAGTGTGAAAATGAGTGCAAAGAATTCACATCATACTTGTGCCAAATGACAATGTCATGTTTATGACAAATGAAAATGTCATGCTCATGCCGAAGGATGTGTTGACACATTTTCTTGCCAGACACTCAAAGCGCCCTAGGATTTGCTCACTGCTTGTTGGTGCAAGATAACGACGTTGTTTATGTTCTATTTTGATATGATTTCATGAGTTTTCAGACATAAATCATACGATGAAGTCATATTTACTAACAATTAACCCCATATTCGAGTATGCTCTTTGTTTTTGCAAAATATTGCAAGAAAATGAGGAATAATTGCAATAAATGAGAAAGCTACTCATTGATGGATCAATGCTACAAGTCTAGGGAGATGGTATGATTAACAAAAGAAGAACAATTGAAACCCAAAAGAAAGCCCAAGTCCATTAACTGAGAGGGTTCCGAAAGCTAAGGATTACTTGAGTATGAAGGAATTGAAAATAAGGAAGTTTTATCATGAGATCCATCCAAGTTCCAATTAAATCTCGAAATACTCTTGGATTTCAGGATAGCTGCACTTTGTGGTCCAAATTCGGGGACGTTAACGACATCAAATGAAGAAAGTTTGAATACCAAAGTTGTAGATCTCTTCGAGCTCTACAATTTAGACTTTGAGTTTGCATTATTTGGACTTTAGTTGAGCAAATTACAATCTAGATACTAAAGGCTATAGAATAAGGAAATTTGGATTTCGGGAAGGACAAAGGCAACTGCTTCATCTCCAACCATGGTGCTTCATGGATGACCAAGAACCTTCAATACACATGTATATATATGGAAATAGGTCATAGAACCCAACAAAACTGAACTTAGACTTTTCATGTACAGGGTACCCTCTAGAGTATAAATATGTGGCCTCCCTAGGGGGAGAAGGCATCCAATCCATTATAAATAGAGCTCAAACTCATGGGTTGTAAGTTTCGTCGAGAAGGAGTTCTCAGCGAAAGGGTGAAGTGAGAGGAGGCAGGAATAGTGAGAGCCAATGGACCAGCTCCACTGCCTCTGGAGTGATGAGTGATTGTCAACGGAAGCCAAGACCCAGAAGTACTTGGGCACAAGACCTCCGATCGACAAGAGGCCCTCCGATGGACAGGAGGTAGATGAAAGTCCTCTGAAGGACAGAAGGTATGCTCGGTGTCGGTCAGCCATGGGAGATCGGTATACAGAGGAGCGGCACAGCGACGGCAAGTGTAAAACCTCCGAAGGACTACGAGGCAACCCCGATGGACAGGGGACGCTAGGTGCCTCCATAGTGCTCCAACCTGAGTACATGGCACAAAGACATGCGAGGGTATTGGTGGATTCGGTCAAATCCACCACCCAACCACCAAGTTACCAAGACTCAGCGAATGGGCTCAATTCTCACTGAGATAGAGTAGAGTGGGCCGTTCCAGGCCCACGAAGGAAACCTTAAAGTTTCTTGGTTTCTGACTTCAAAACCGGGGTCGATCGGCGGATTTGGACTACTGTCTAGGTGGATGTCATCCGGGAGTTAGCGTGCAACCAAAGAAGATCAATACTCAATCGCAGTCATCCATCCCCGAGAAAGTTGAGTCTTTTCCAGTTTGGTCCCTACTGACGTTTCTATAATATAGGGGTCTTAGTGTAAACTGAGTCAGTTAGGCCTGGCTATATATACCTAAGTGGTTGGTCATTTAGGGGACTCTACTGTTGGCGTTTCTTAGCCTTCAAATACAATTCTGCAAGCGCACAGTAAACGCGTTGTAGCCTTTTCACCCAAGAGTATTCCAGGGTATCGAATCCACAAGGAATGAGGAGTATAATAACACGTAACACAACCAACCGAACTAGTGAAGCTAGCAATGTAGAGGATAAAAGATAGGAAAGCAGGTTCTCGACAGATGTTAGATCACCTTACTATACTAAGCATGCAAAGAGATATACTTGTCATGTAAACACAGACACCAAAGCTGTAGCACCACTGCCAGTCACCAGAGTGCTGATTACCCAGCTGAGAAAGGCGGGTACTATAGGATTCGGCTATATCGTCAGCGAGTCTATCCGAACGTACGGGGTTGGAATACCGAGAACACAAATGTTGTCACCTAATGTGTCTACCAACCAGAGCTGTGTGGGATAGCCGACCAACCAAGGTAAAATCTAAGTATGAACACCGTCGTGCCACTCAGAGAGTCTACTACTAACTGGTAATGAGGCGGAAAAGCAAGCAACACTATATAGCCAACACTATAAGCATGCACAAGGTTCCCGTAAACAGACAAGCATAAAACTAAGTATGAAAGTAAAGCAAGAATGAAATAACAAAGGTAGAGGACAAGGAGCTTTACTCAATCCTGGAATTGAATATCCTTCCGCTGAGAACAGAAGTCTGGGAGAGAAGAGAATTCCCACTCCCTCACTCTTTGCCTCACTACTCTCCTTGATACAAGAGGCACTCTCTCTACAAGCTAAGGGAAAGCTTCACTTCTCCAACACTATACACTTCACTCTAAGTGCTACTATACCACTACTCAACACACACACAGACACACACCTCACAAGTGAGCTACCACGGGGTATTTATAGTACCCAAGTGAGTGAGGGGTACTTGTAGGGTCAGTATGGTGGTTAGAATGGGGAGCCTAGGCCAGGCGACCTGGGGGAGGCCGTGCGGCCCCACCCCTAGGCCGGGCGGCCTGGGGTATCCTTGGATTCACCGCCTTACTTCATCCAAGGGTTGATATTAACTCTCCAAGGCAGTTATAGGTCGGTTGGCTGTTATCTTGTGTGCTTTTGCCTCAACCATTGGATTCTCTTTGTCTTTCTTCCTTAGCCATTGGATGAGACTCTCTTGGATCGCTGACTTAACCAATTCATGGGTTGGATTGGTGAGGTGGAGGCCTTCTGTGGTCTCTGTGTTTCTTTCCTTGGTTTCCGCGGTGCATTTGTGTTTGACACATTGTTTCGTGCATGCAAGTGGAAAATGGTGGCATTCGGAGCCAGAGGCAGGCCGGGCGGCCTAGATCCTTAGCCCATGTCCATCCTTTCTTTCTTGGTTCACCATGTTCTACTATATTTTGTACATTTTGCACCATGACATGTGTTCCTGCAATACTTCTGTACACAACTCGTGGAACCGGTTAATATGTATGAACTTTGAATAAAAATCACCCTTGGAACATGAAATGTTGGTGGTTGAAATGGGTTATAACGACCGCCAACACCCCCCCACACTTAGATCTTTGCTCGTCCTTGAGCAAAGGAGAGTTAAGCATGGTGTAGGGAGCATAAGGCAACCATAGTCTTAGCAAGCACAAAAGTTACTCCCAAGTTTGTTCATCATACCTAGGATTTCAATGGTGTCTACACTTTGATTTTGGGACATTGAGACCAAGAACAAGCCACAAGTGACACAATAGTTTCCTCCCAACTATGAGTAAAAGAGGTTTTTTTTTTGAAGTATAGTGCTGATTCCTTTGTTCTAAAGATCACCTCCCAATCGCTCAAAGGATGGGAATCCTTGTGTTGCCTCTCCTCCTAATCTAAGTTTGAGTGGAGTTGAGAAGTAACTTGACTACCTCATCATGTTTGTATCAACTAGTCAAATCAAGTGTCAAGCAAAGAGTATGAATCAACTCAGAGATTTTGGCTATGTGCAAGTGTGGCAGAAAGTTGTCGGTAAGTGTGCTTTTGTATTCCCCTTTTTGATGCGAGATAGGGCATGGCATTTTGCTTTCTTTTTCTTTCCTTTTTCATTTCTTTTCTCCCCTCTCTCTCTCTCTCTCTTTTAATTTCATGCCTCTTTTCATCTCTTTTTGCATGATTGACGAGGGGTAATTGGAATGCTTGCATAGCACATCTTTCTAGAACTTTGTGGAATGACCGTGCATGTGATAGCCAAGAATCTCGAATGATTCCAACTCATTTGATGGCACAAAATTTGACAAGGTTCAAAACATTTAGAGAAGCCTTTTTGATTCATAAGAATTTTCATTTGTGGCACTAGTAGGACATGTGTCTTGAGAACATTGGAGGAGAGCACTTTTTTTAATATTTTAGCAAAACAAAAACTCTTTGCTCAAGCGGGAGATCACTAGGGTGTGTTCATGTTACTCATATCTCATGAATCAACATCTTAAATCAAAGTGGGTCCCTAAATAAGAGTATCCATGGCCAATTTTACTTTAACATAGGGAGTAAAGTTTGTACTAGCATGGACACAAGTTGTCAACATGATCATGTAGAGTAAATTTTATCCAAGTTTCCTGTATAGAATGGAATATAAGGACCATATGTGAAAAATGTACAATAATACCTGGTCCATGTGCAAGGTCGAGGTGAAGATGGGCTAATTCAACCCAGGACCAGGCTGGGAGGCCAGGTCAGGAGCAGGGTGGCCTGACAATGGGGCCTTTGGACCCTTGCACCGATCGTGTTACGTAGAAAAGCGCTTTGGGACGTCCTTTTCTGCGTGTGTTATGTTTTTCATCAATGTGGGAGGCCGGGCAACCTGGGTTGGAGCCGGGCGGCTTGGGTTAGGGTCGGGTGGCCTGGGTTGGAGGTCGAGCGTCCTGGGTTTGGCTTGATTCATCCCAAATTTTTGTGTGCAGCGAGGTGCAACCCTGTACATCGCATTTCTCATTCGTTTCTGCAGGGTTAGTGATGAGAGTATGGGGAAAGTGGAGTGCTTCCCCCTCGCACTTGAACTCAAAGTAGGGTATACAATATATTTAATGAATTGAGCACTAATCATTGGAATTAAAGGAAACAATGAGCATAGGCGCTGTTCATACAAAGAAAGAAATAAAACAAAACCTAAGCACTAAGAAAACAAAAGGGCGCCTATACTAAAATTTATTGTGAAACCATGGGCATCTATGGTTTTGGATCATAGATATCGGGATGCCCTATGGCTTCTGCGAGGCGGGGAACTTGGAAGAGAAGCCCTTCCTAAGGGTTTCTAACTTGTCATAGATCTCCCACTTCCAAAGCTCGCCTTCCACACAGCGCTATGCAAGTCTTTGCAATGCGTGCTTGAGCGCTTTGATCTCCAATTTGAGATACTCGATGGTCTAATTTTCCTCCTCCTCTGAATCTTCAAATTAGCCCGGTGGAGTCCGAATTGGAGGAGGTTTAGAGATCCTATTGATGGTCCTTCTAGGGGAGTTGAATCAATGGACTCATCAATAGATGTGTCCCCTTGATGTTTTGCTACCTTGCCCTTTGGGACAAGCACCTTCCCACATCCGCTGGTGGGAGTGAGTCCACCTCGGATGGTGTAGGCCGGCGATGCCGGGCTCTTGGGCACTCCATTGCCCGTGTCCTTCAAGGAGTCATCCGAGAAGGGCTTCCGCACCGATAACTTAGGACCAATCGTCCTGACAGGCTCGAGGCGAATCTACCCTATATTCCTTCTTTGTAATGGTGCACGCAGGAGATAGGCCACGTGTAGCCCTCCCTGCACTGCGAGAGCATAGGGGGGAGGCCGGGCGGCCCTGCTCTAGGCTGAGTGGCCTGGACCTGCCTCACCGACTCTAGTTTGGCAGACCAGGGATCGGTTTTGCCCTTCTAGGTGCACTGAAACCCTTCTTCATCGTGTTGTGGCGTCACTTGTTGAGATTTTGGTGCAGTGGAAGCAAAAGGTGAGATAAGACAGAAAACTGAGGAGCATGGTAGTGTGCATGGCTCATTTAAGGTCGTTGCTAGACCGTGGCCATGTGATCATGCCACTTCTTCCAGCTCGTAGACGTCCACTTCTTCGAGTTGTGGCAATTCGGGCTCTTGGAAGACTTTTAGGCGTTGCCCGTTTGCCTTAAAGACTTTCCCGTCATCGTCCTGGAGGGTGATGCCACCGTGATCGGTGGCATCAAGGACCAAAAAGGGTCCTTCCCACTTACTTCTAAGCTTACCTTGACCAAACAAAGGAACGCGTGAATTAAAGAGTAGTACCTTATCGCCTGGTTTGAAAGTCTTGATCTTGATACGCTTATCGTGCCATCTTTTAGTTCGTTCCTTGTACAGCTTGGCACTGTGGTAGGCCTTCTCCCTCCATTCATCCAATTTGGCCAGCTGAATCTGACATCGAATTCCTGCTGATTCGAGATCCATGTTCCATTTCCTTATCGCCCAGTGAGACTTGAACTCAAGTTCTACTGGCAGGTGAGAAGTCTTGCTGTACACCATTTGGTATGGTGTCATGCCAATGGGAGTTTTGTATGTTGTACAGTACGCCCATAGAGCGTGGGGTAGCTTGGATACCTAATCTTTTCCCATAGCTTTGACAGTTTTCTACAGGATGTTCTTGATTTGCTTGGTTTATGTCTCAGCTTGGCCACTTGTCTGCGGATGATAAGGAGTGGCGACATGCTGATCCACACCGAGTTTTACAAGGCACCTCTTGAATCTTTTATCTATGAAGTGAGGTCCTCCATCACTGATCAAGATGCTTGGTGTACCAAATCGAGGAAAGATGGTGTCATAGAACATTCTGATCGAATGCCTCGAATCTGCCACAGAGCACGGCAGTGCCTCTACCCATTTGTTACATAGTCCCTGCGATCAGGATATATTCTTTGTCTCCACACTTGCAAAAAGGCCCCATGAAGTCTATGCCCTACACATCTAATACATCGAGTTGAAGGTTGCTTGTGAGTGGCATAGCATCCCTTGGGTTAATGTTTCCTTGGCGTTGGCACCATGAACACCTTCACACGAACTCTTTGGCATCATCGTACATATTTGGCTAGTAGAAAACACTTTGACAAATCATTGCATGAGTCCGATAGGCTGCATAGTGACCTCCATAGAAAGATGAGTGACATCTATCAAGGATCTAAGGTACTTCGTAATAGGGAATGTAGTGACGTAAGATTCCATCTACGCAGAGTTTGTATAGGTAGGGGTCATCCCAGAGATAGAACCAGCTGTCGTGGATCAATTTCCTCTTGTCAACTCCTTCAGGTACATATCCAGTAACCAGGTAATTGACTAGATCTGCGTACCATGGTTGGGATGTGGTGACCTTTAGGAGGGTGTCATCTCTCGTGTAATCATCAATTAGCAAGGATGATGTTTCTTCAAATTGCATTTGTGAGAGATGGTCTGCAACTAAATTTTCTACTCCCTTTTTATCTCTAATTTCTATGTCAAATTCATGGAGTAGTAGGACCCACCATATCAGTCGTGGCTTGGTGAGGAGGTATTTGAGAGCTACATGATCTGTATATATGATAACTTTAGCTCCCACCAAATATGATCTGAATTTGTCAATGTCGAAGACAACTACTAGTAACTCTTTTTTGATGGTGGAGTAGTTCAGCTGTGGGCCAGTAAGCGTCTTTCTCGCATAGGATATGGCATGGTGTTTCCTATCCTTGCTCTGGCCTAGGACTGCTCCTACATCATAGTCGCTGGCATCGCACATGATTTCAAATGGAGCATTCTAGTCTGGTGGTTGGATGATGTGTGCTGTGACTAGAGCCTTCTTGAGTGTATGGAATGCTTCGAGGTAGGCATCATCAAACACAAAGGGTGTGTCCTTTGCTAGAAGACTAGTCAGTGGCCGGGCAATAAAGGAGAAGTTTTTGATGAATCTCCTGTAGAACCTAGCGTGACCAAGAAAGCTTCAGATTGCCTTAATGTTTTCTGGAGGTGGAAGCTGCTCAATGACTTCAATTTTTGCATGGTCCACCTCTATGCCTCTCTCTGAAACTCTATGTCCTAGCACAATCCCTTCTCTGACCATAAAGTGGCATTTCTCCCAGTTCAGGACAAGTTCGACTTCTTTGCACCTCTAGAGAACCTTTTCAAGGTTTTCTAGACATCCATCAAAGGTCTTGCCATCGATTGAGAAATCATCCATGAAGACTTCCATTATGTTTTCTATCAGGTTAGAGAATATGGCCATCATGCATCGCTGGAACGATGCTGGTTCATTACACAGTCCGAACGACATCCGTCAACATGCACACATGCCATAAGGACATGTGAAGGTGGTCTTACTTGTGATGCCCTAGGCATCTCAAATGCGTTACACTAAAAACATTAGTATAATGACATCTTTTCAAAGGCATTTTATCTTGAGAAGCATGCATAAACTAGGTCAATTGAGCAACTAAACTTAGTTTTCAGAAAAACTGTGTTTGTATTGCGGATATAACTTTAAGACAATTGTGTTTTTCATAAAACCTTACATACCAAACTTGTAGGCAATTCCATAAGGAATGACTTTGGTATTTTGTGTTTTGGCATGCATGAATGTTGAAATCTAGTTTTGGGTCATTTTATGTGAAAATGTGACTTCTGCCAAATTCAGCCCAGTTTGGTAAATTCAAAATTTTGTGAAACAAAATTCAAAATATTGCCATGTCATGAATACCAAAGTTGTAGATCATGAGATTCTATGCAACATTGGTATATTTCACCTTTCATGAAAATGTACCTAGAATGGACTTTTATAATTTCCAAGTTGGGGGTTTTAAATGGTCAAACAGGAGTCAGCAAGTTAATTTCAAATTTAAATCATTTTATATTTGGAATCTGGTATAGGTCCTTTTGACAAAGTTGTAGATTTCAAAATGTACAACATTTCATTCAATTGGGTCTTTTTCAAATTCGGCTCCTAAATTGGTCAAATTTGCGAAATTCATAAACCAGGTCAGCTGGTCAAAGGGGGTTTTATCTTTTTCAATTTTCTTTTATTTTCTCGTCTCTATGACCAGCGGGACCCACCTGTCAGCCCCGCCCGCGCCAGCGCACGGATGAATTTTCCGCTCCCTCGCTCGATGCACCGAGTCTATACGCCGTACTCCCTGTTCCTGGGATTGGCCCCACCTGTCAGCCACAGTGGTCCATAGACCGGGTTCACCCACGCGCCTCCCTCTTCTCTCCCCGCCGCGCGCGCCCACGCGGCGCTGCGCGCCGAGCGGCCGTGGCCACGCGCCGGCCTTCCCGGCCGCCGCGGCCACGCGCCCCTGCCGCGCGCGGACAGCGCGCACGGCGCGCCACCGGGGCGAGGGCGAGGCCGAGCCTATTTCTCGAGCTCTCCTCCACGCGCTCGCGCTCTCTGGCTTTTTCCCCTTTCCGTCCCGCGCGTCCGCCATTGCCGAAGCACCGCGAGCTCGCCCCCAGCCACTTCCGTCCACTCCCGAGCTCAACCATCACCGCGCCGAGCTTCGCCGCCCTCGACTCTACCTTCCCGCCTAGACCGCGTCGCCCGAAGCCCTTCCACCCCGGCGTATTGCACCGCCGGACCTCGCCGGCTAGGGGCACTCGTCGCCGACCCTCCCCGCGATCTCCCCCGCCGTCTGAGGTAGTGGGTAAAGTTCCCCGTCCTCTCCTCTCTCTCCCCGACACTCCGCGGCGAGCTCCCGAGCCCCGCAGGGCCGGGATTGACCGCGCACCGCCGGAGTTTCCCCTCCCGTCGCGAGGAGGAAGACGACGGGAGGAGGAAGACGGGCATTTTGCGCTATCGCCCTCCGAGTTTAACAGTTTTATGTTTCCATACCGAGCACTGTGTTCTGAGTCTTGTAAATCTTGCACGGGAACCCTCAGAAACTATGGATAATTACAGATAGGTCCTGGATCTGTTTAATTTCGGTTAAAATGCTTTTAAAAAAGGCTGAAACTTTGAAAAATCATAATAAAGTGTATAAAAATCCAAAAATAGCAAACTTTGTTGCATTGTGTTCCTAATAAATAGATCTACAGGGTGGGTATGATGGTTGAGTAGGAAAGGACAGTTTTGCCCCTGTTTTTACTCAAACATGTAAAACCCTAATAATTAGGAAATAAGGACTAAATGATCTCCAAAAATAGCCAAATTTGAGCAGGACCTTTGTGATCATGTATAGGTTCTGTATAAAAATTGTTGGCCCTAGCACTTGCTGTTGAATTACTATTTTGCCCTTGTCTTGCACTAAGTACATATTAAACTTAAGAAAAAGAGTAATATGGTGAATAATGTTTCAAAATGACTTTAAGTTTGATATAAGCTATGGTTATGAAGTAACTTGCTAGAATTGGAGATGATGCATGTAAGGTTTTGGCTCTAGGTGAAAGCTGGTAGAAATAATGCGCTTTTATGAAAGCTTCGGTCGCTTCACTTGAAGCGATACTACCTCACTACGCACACCCCACGTTATTTTATGTGACAAGCTAAGCTGTCGTAGATGATGGCTTGTACGATTTCTTAGTACAAAACAACTTTCGCCCCAATATGCATAACTCTATACCATGAATCATAAGTTCACTGATTTACTGCATTACGCTTACATCATAAAGCGAGCATTGCACTAATACATGCTCCAATTGCATCATGTCATACATATAGATTCCACGAACGAAGAACTACTGCCGAATCAACCCGTCGCGGAAGAACCAGAAGAGGAGTTGCACCAGGAACCAGAGGGCCAGCAGCAGGAACCAGACTACGCTCCGGAGGAAGCTACTGACCCTAGTGAAGAAGGTAGGCAGGACCATACTCTACCCAGCAAATAAATTATACTTGATGATTACGCATATGCATTAGGAGTTGCTTGGAACCGATTGCATTAGATTTCCTGGCCGCCCTGGCCCTAGCTCCTATACATAGAGTTCGTAGGACGAGTATGCCTAGAAATTACTAGGTGCGAGTAGACACGAGTGTGTGTACTCGTCAAGTAAGTGTTTTCAAAATCACAAAAGCTTACAGTTATATCACTTATATTTGTTGCTCATGAAGTAAATGAAGACCGGGCGGAGATTTTATTTCGGTATTTACTTTTCATGACGTCGCACCCGGACTCCGCCCGAGTCGTTTAAGGCCCGTCCGCAGTTCGTCTGCTGATCGGCATAACATTGCTAGAGTGCTTAACCGGGAAATGGGACCGGTGAAGTCTTACCTGGGTTTGTCCAAAGTTTTCGAGGCTCCGCTCATCCACTTGCTGGAGGCCGATGGGCCCGGGGGCGCTTGTACTTGAAGGAGGGCTGACCCGGTACGGCCGTGGTATCGCTCCTGAGGGGGCACAACCCGGGGGTTAGGTGAGGGCGCTTTGAATCTTGGGACAAGACAGGTGGAGATGGGGGCTATATGTGGGAACGCGATGGCTAGTAAGCATATACCCCTAGCATGATAGTTATTCCTGGGAATTAAAAATCGATTCGAATCGCTGATGCCCACCAGGTGTGGGAATGCCAATATCACTGTCGGGCAACGTAGTAACTACTTAAACTCTCGGTATGTTAATACTCATGGTTTTTGGAATACTACATGTTTGATCTGAGATGTTACATTACGGAAATTTACTGTTATGTTGACAATCGTACAGACAATGAAACTTGATGTTATGTTAATAAAGATGCTGTAAAAACTAAAAGCTAAGGATCCACTTGCTAGTAAGCTGCTTCGCGTCAGCCGTAAGCCAAATCCATTAAGACCTACTGAGTAATTAGTACTCAGGGTTTGCCCCCACATTTTGAGCGCAGGTATGGAATTCATGGTGTGCACCTGTGTCGGAGGCGGGGCATGCCCTCATTTAGGATGAGGTGATTGAGTGGTACGAGGACAACATCGGTGGGCTCGATGTTGTACCTCCAATGCAAAACTTTTGGTGATAACATGGTGATCTAAACTTATACTTTCCGCTGCGAGAGACTTTCAAACTTGCTACCTTATAACTTTATGTTGGACTTGTATTTTATGTAAAAACTGGTTTGTAACTAAGTTTAACTTTCTACTATTCAACTGCCTGCGATGAGGTATCTGTTGTGGCTCCATCGTGAGTCAGATGTGTATGATGTCGGTTCCTCTGGGAAAAGGTAATATCGGGAGTTGAATGACTCTCGACGGACGACCGGGTTTAGTTCGGTCTAATCGCACTGCAAGCCAGAGGTGGCAGGTGTGCTTAGCCCGGATTAAATCGGCGGTTCCGCCACAGCTGGTATCAGAGCCGATCATACACAGACAACAGACATATCATCCAGTTTTGATTTGCAAACCTATTTTCGAAAACCCTTTATGAAGTATTTGAGAAATGAGAGTATCGATATGCCCATATTAAGGATGTTAGTGAAATACCAGGTGACATCACTAACATTCTGACCTAGATAGAACTCATATGCATGTCCGGCGCTTTGGGAAGCAACATTTCGGCCATAGCTATCCCCTGTACTGGCGGAACGCTATTGGGATTTGCGGACTGTTGCGAACCCTGCATTCATGCTGATAGGGCAGAACTCTTTAAGGGGGGTGGTCACGCCATTGGAGTGTTTCGTGACCACTTTTCCTTCAACCAAAATTATAGTTAGATCTTGTTGGCCACCGTTTCTCTCCCCAGCAATTCCCCAGTACTGGAGGAAGACTGGGTGTGTTGGGAGAAATGGCGCCACTACGTCGTCCACCAGACGTAGCTTAAAGAAATTCGTGGATACCATTTTTAGAATTGGAATGGTAATGTATGATGATGGTAATGATGTTGGTATGAGCATGCATTTTTCTGCAGGTACACTAACTACGTGCGAAATTAAGAACGAGTAGAGAACGACTAGTTGCATTAGAGAGTGCCGTGCATACATGTCACCGGATACTCGCTAGTTATATAAATTATACATAAGGTGGGTGATGTGAGAACGAATAGGACGAGTCATGCATCATGTTTACTTTTACTTGTTCATACTTGGGGGATTATTGTTAAAAGTCAAATAAGTGAAAAGAAAGATTCAAAGATGTTTTCTGCACCCATCACCCACTTAACCGTTGAAGTTATATGCAACCTATGCCTATCACTGATTAAAATCTCTTTTAAAAACAGATGGCCAGGACCAAGCAAACCGCTCGTAAGGCCACCAGTGCGAGGGGACTCCACGTACAGGAGGGAAGGGCTGCTCCCCTCCCACCAGTGACTCACACCCCTCCTCAGCTTGAGAATGGGATGGTCCACACCCGTTGCCGTGAGGAGAACGGCCTTGCGCAGATCCTTTGTCGGGCTCTGCGTGAGATGAGGCGCAGACCGTGCCCCTTCTTCTCCGTGCAGATAGTGCACGCGGAGGGACACTGCATGGCCAGTGTTGTCCTTCCTTCGAGCCACACCGCGGTCCGGCAGACGATCACCGTCTACGGGGCCAATGAGGAGGACGCTTACGACAAGGTCACCCTAGCAGCCATCACCTCACTCAGCTCTCGGGTGCAGCAGGGATGTCAGTGCTGCGCTACCTCCCCACCGACGGCTACGACGACGAGTGGCTCCGTCGTCACAACATGCTGGAGGAGCGGATTGACACCAGGCCCTATGCTGCGACCATGCAGTTTGCTCACAGCGTACACGGGATGTACCTCCGTGCCGAGGACCGTGTCGCCCACTACCGTGACCAGCACATGTATGCCCAGGACCGTATTGAGGAGCTGGAGGCAGAGTTGGCTGAGGCACAGCAGCGCTTGGCACAGTACGAGCAGGACCCTTCAGTTGCCCCCGTGGTGGAGGATGAGGGCAGTATGGTGTCTGACGCGCGTAACGGGCGTTAGAGACTTTGACAATAGCACTGTGTGGTGAAGCTTTTTGTAAATGGTGCACGTTGTGAGCGATGTTTTGTACTATATCGCTCCGTGTAGTTTGTCATGACTGTACTAAACAGTGGTGAGGTCGAGAGAACTCGCTTATGTACGTCATGTAACCTAATGTAGGACCTTAAGCTAGTGTTCCGAGGTGATGGATGGGATGGCCCATGTGTGTACTAAGTAAACCTTTAGTTTTTAAGACTCTATAAGTATGGTTGTAGTAACTGCTGAATGCGCATGGACAATGTGAATGGTGCGATGTCGTTAAGCTTGGCCTTGAGAGATAGAGTCTAACTGTTTTATTACAAGTTTACCTGTACTCACAAATTGCCTATAGTCCTATGATCTTGCTGTCACCGTATTTCTGCACAAGGGCTATTGGGCTGAACCCATATGATTCCATTTTGCAGATGGTGAACACTCGCACTGGTCAGTCATCGGGGCAGTCAGCGCAAGGCGCTCCACCCCCGCCAGAGCTGGCCACCTTGGTGGTCCAACAAGCTGAGTTGATCCGTTTATTAGCAGAAGACCGTCAGGCCCGTGGGCAACAACAGCCGCGAGAATACCGGCCACGTGGCATTACCTACCAGGACTTCGAGGGGCTGCGACCCCCGGTTTTCACCAATTGCCCCGAGCCACTGGCGGCAGATGACTGGCTTCGTACTGTCCAGTCCAAGTTCACCCTTCTGCCAGGGATCAATGAGCAAGAGAAGGCTCGATTTGCTGCTCAGCTTCTTCATGGGCCTGCGGGAGCGTGGTATGCCACTTTCCTCGCCATGCAGGAGGAGGGCCATGAGCCTACATGGGAAGAGTTCCGTCAGGCTTTCCGGGCCCACTATATCCCGCAAAGTTTGATGGAACAAAAGCGACGTGAGTTCCGAGACCTCAAGCAGGGTAGCAGGACCGTCATGCAATATGTGCAGATCTTTATCCACCTCTCACAGTATGCTCCGAGAGATGTTGCTACTGAGCCGGAGCGGGCCGAGAGACTCCTAGGGGGCCTTGACCCTACCCTCCGGACTCACCTGGCTCGGCGTTACCAGAGCTTCACTGAGCTGGTAGACACTGCTCTCGAAATGGAGAATCGTCTCCGTGCTGCTAACGAGGATCAGAAGCGCAAAAGACTAGTCAACACATCAGCGACGGGCCCTTCACAGAAGCAGAAGACCGCATACAAACCTCAACAGCAAAATTTTCGGCAGTCTCGCTATGTGGTCCGGCCCAACCAACCAAGGTGGATTCATCGGACAGCACCGCAGCAACAGTACCCCATTTATCGAGCACCCGCACAGTTGCCAGCTCCCCGTGCTCCCATTGTTCCGGGACCGGGCGCTCCTTGTTACAACTGCGGCAAGATCGGCCATTTCAGTAAGGACTGCAGAGCGCCTCGCAGGATTCAAGGTCCTATTCCTGCGGGTGGAAACCAGCAGATCAAGCCGAAGGGATTCGTACCCAAGACAGGTCGAGTGCACTATGTGCACATGGAGCAGATCCCTGCAGGAGAGCCTGTTCTCGCCGGTACGTTCATGGTCAACGGTCAGCCGACCGTCGTGTTATTTGATTCAGGAGCTACTCATACTTTCATTAGTCAGTCATATACATCTAAGCGTGGGGTAAAGACTTCACGTATAAAAGAGAAATATCAAATTACAGCGCCAGGGAACCCGATAAATACAAATCTGATAGTGAAAGGGTTAAGGCTGAGTATAGGAGAGGAAGATTTCACAATCAACCCTGTGGTGCTGCCACACCGGGGGATTGATATCATCTTAGGGATGAATTGGATGACAGAAAACAATGCGGTCCTGGATATTGGCAGCAGGACAATACAGTTAAGGTCTAGTGTCAGCGGCAAGGTTCTACGAATACACATGCCAAACCAAAAACACATGACCCCCACGGTTAATGCGACTGAACTACAAGAGGTTAAGAAGATACCGGTAGTGTGTGAATTTCCGGATGTGTTTCCGGAAGAACTTCCTGGATTACCACCAAAACGAGATGTAGAGTTTACCATTGAACTCGTTCCAGGCACAGCACCTGTGTCAAAAAGACCATACAGGATGCCACCTGATGATTTGAAGGAATTGAAAATACAGCTACAAGAACAATTAGACAAAGGGTTCATTAGGCCTAGTTCATCACCGTGGGGTTGTCCAGCTCTCTTTGTTGAGAAAAAGGACCATGGTGGGAAAAGATTGTGTGTTGACTATCGGCCACTGAATGCAGTGACCGTCAAAAACAAATACCCACTGCCACACATCGACATTCTATTTGATCAGTTAGCTGGAGCTAAGGTCTTTTCTAAAATTGACCTAAGGTCTGGCTACTATCAGATGAAAATTAGAGAGGAGGATATACCCAAGACAGCATTCTCTACCAGATACGGCTTGTATGAGTACTTGGTCATGTCATTTGGACTAACCAACGCACCGGCTTTCTTCATGTATATGATGAACTCGGTGTTTATGAATGAACTCGATAAGTTCGTGGTGGTATTCATAGATGACATACTAATCTACTCCAAAAATGAGAAAGAACATGAAGAACATTTAAGAATCGTGCTCACTCGGCTCAGGGAGCATAAGCTTTATGCCAAGTTTAGCAAGTGTGCTTTCTGGCTAAAAGAAGTAAGTTTCTTGGGTCACGTACTATCTGAAAAGGGAGTCGCAGTTGATCCTAACAAAGTAGAAGATGTGCTAAATTGGAAGCAACCAGAGACCGTGACTGAAATCCGGAGTTTTCTTGGTTTAGCGGGCTACTACCGCCGCTTTATCAAAGATTTCTCCAAAATTGCAAAACCCATGACCTCATTGACCAAGAAAAATGCAAAGTTTATTTGGAATCCGAGTTGTGAAGAAGCTTTCCAAACCTTGAAGAAATTGTTAACCTCAGCACCAGTGCTAGCTCAACCAGATATTACCAAGCCTTTTGAGGTGTACTGTGATGCCTCCGGTAATGGACTTGGTTGTGTCTTGATGCAAGAAGGAAGAGTAATTGCTTATGCCTCCCGTCAATTGAGGAAACATGAAGCCAACTATCCAACACATGACCTTGAGTTAGCTGCAGTCGTTCATGCACTAAAAATTTGGAGACACTATCTGTTAGGCAACACATGTCACATCTACACTGACCATAAGAGTCTCAAATATATTTTCACTCAACCTGAAATCAATATGAGGCAGAGACGATGGTTAGAGTTGATAAAAGATTATGATCTGGAGATACACTACCACCCAGGCAAGGCCAATGTGGTAGCAGATGCATTAAGCCGAAAAGCTCATTGCAATGTGATAGAAGTCCGACCTACAGCAAGAGTAATCTGCTGTGAAATGAGTGACATTGAAACACCTCCAGGACAGCCTGCAGAACTCTATAGTATCATTATTGAGCCCACAATCAAGGCACAAGTCATAGAAGCTCAGAAGCAAGATAAGGGTATGGCACATATCCGTGAAGGTATTAGTGAAGAGAAGAAAGCGTGTTTCACACTTGACGACCAAGGCGTCCTGTGGTTCAAGAATCGTCTAGTGGTACCCAAGGACATGGAGTTGAGAAAGAGAATATTGGATGAAGCGCACACTTCAATACTCACGATACATCCTGGCAGCAATAAGATGTATCAAGACTTAAAACAGAAATTTTGGTGGACCCGCATGAAGCGAGAGATCGCCAGATACGTATCAGAGTGCGACGTGTGTAAGAAAGTAAAAGCTGATCACTTAAAGTCCGCTGGAATGCTTCAGCCGCTGGATGTTCCAGCATGGAAATGGGAGGATATACACATGGATTTTGTTGTGGGTTTGCCTCGTACCCAAAAAGGATATGATTCTATATGGGTGATTGTCGATCGGCTCACCAAGTCGGCACACTTCTTACCCGTCAAGACTCATTATACTGCCGCTACCTATGCAGAGCTATATATTGCACGGGTTATTTCCCTACATGGGGTACCCAAGACCATCACTTCCGATCGAGGTTCGATATTTGTGTCCCGCTTTTGGGAACATTTGCAATCCGCTCCCGGAACCACTGTGATTCGAAGTTCAGCATATCACCCTCAAACCAGTGGTCAAGTAGAAAGAGTAAATCAAATCCTAGAGGATATGTTGAGGGCCTGTGCACTAACTTACTCCACCAAGTGGGATGAGTGTCTACCCTGGGCAGAGTTTGCTTATAATAATAGCTACCAAAAGAGCTTAGAAATGGCTCCTTTCGAGGCTCTTTATGGTAGGAGATGTAGAACACCGCTAAACTGGTCCGAACCAGGAGAGCGTGTTACCTTTGGCCCTGATTTAGTGGTAGAAGCCGAAGAACAAGTGAAACTCATACACCACCATCTCAAAAGAGCACAGTCCAGACAGAAAAGTTACTCGGATAAAAGGAGGAGGCCACTAGTCTTTGATGAGGGAGATCATGTGTATCTCAAAGTATCTCCGATGAAAGGGATACAACGGTTTGGGGTGAAAGGGAAGTTAGCACCAAGGTACGTCGGTCCATTCAAGATCATTGAAAAGTGCGGAGCCGTCGCTTACCGGTTAGAACTACCACCACATCTGGCTGCGGTTCACGATGTGTTTCATGTCTCACAACTAAAGAAGTGCTTAAGGGTACCAGAGAAAGTGGTAGATACCTCTCAAGTTCAGATTGAACCAGATCTCACATACGAAGTACATCCCATAAAAATTCTTGATCAAAAGCAAAGATCAACTCGTCAGAAAACAATCAACTTTTACAAAGTTCAATGGAGTAATCACTCCGAAGAAGAAGCCACTTGGGAGCAAGAAGAATTCCTACACACTAAGTATCCTGGTTTTCTACCATCCACCTCAACCCGGTACGTTACAACAGCTTAACTTCTGGGTCTAAACTCAATACATACACCCAACACTAACTACAACCAATTTAACCACCCACGACACTTCAAGAATCTCGGGACGAGATTTCTTTAAGGGGGGTGGGTTGTGATGCCCTAGGCATCTCAAATGCGTTACACTAAAAACATTAGTATAATGACATCTTTTCAAAGGCATTTTATCTTGAGAAGCATGCATAAACTAGGTCAATTGAGCAACTAAACTTAGTTTTCAGAAAAACTGTGTTTGTATTGCGGATATAACTTTAAGACAATTGTGTTTTTCATAAAACCTTACATACCAAACTTGTAGGCAATTCCATAAGGAATGACTTTGGTATTTTGTGTTTTGGCATGCATGAATGTTGAAATCTAGTTTTGGGTCATTTTATGTGAAAATGTGACTTCTGCCAAATTCAGCCCAGTTTGGTAAATTCAAAATTTTGTGAAACAAAATTCAAAATCTTGCCATGTCATGAATACCAAAGTTGTAGATCATGAGATTCTATGCGACATTGGTATATTTCACCTTTCATGAAAATGTACCTAAAATGGACTTTTATAATTTCCAAGTTGGGGGTTTTAAATGGTCAAACAGGAGTCAGCAAGTTAATTTCAAATTTAAATCATTTTATATTTGGAATCTGGTATAGGTCCTTTTGACAAAGTTGTAGATTTCAAAATGTACAACATTTCATTCAATTGGGTCTTTTTCAAATTCGGCTCCTAAATTGGTCAAATTTGCGAAATTCAGAAACCAGGTCAGCTGGTCAAAGGGGGTTTTATCTTTTTCGATTTTCTTTTATTTTCTTGTCTCTATGACCAGCGGGACCCACCTGTCAGCCCCGCCCGCGCCAGCGCACGGATGAATTTTCCGCTCCCTCGCTCGATGCACCGAGTCTATACGCCGTACTCCCTGTTCCTGGGATTGGCCCCACCTGTCAGCCACAGTGGTCCATAGACCAGGTTCACCCACGCGCCTCCCTCTTCTCTCCCCGCCGCGCGCGCCCACGCGGCGCTGCGCGCCGAGCGGCCGTGGCCACGCGCCGGCCTTCCCGGCCGCCGCGGCCACGCGCCCCTGCCGCGCGCGGACAGCGCGCACGGCGCGCCACCGGGGCGAGGGCGAGGCCGAGCCTATTTCTCGAGCTCTCCTCCACGCGCTCGCGCTCTCTGGCTTTTTCCCCTTTCCGTCCCGCGCGTCCGCCATTGCCGAAGCACCGCGAGCTCGCCCCCAGCCACTTCCGTCCACTCCCGAGCTCAACCGTCACCGCGCCGAGCTTCGCCGCCCTCGACTCTACCTTCCCGCCTAGACCGCGTCGCCCGAAGCCCTTCCACCCCGGCGTATTGCACCGCCGGACCTCGCCGGCCAGGGGCACTCGTCGCCGACCCTCCCCGCGATCTCCCCCGCCGTCTGAGGTAGTGGGTAAAGTTCCCCGTCCTCTCCTCTCTCTCCCCGACACTCCGCGGCGAGCTCCCGAGCCCCGCAGGGCCGGGATTGACCGCGCACCGCCGGAGTTTCCCCTCCCGTCGCGAGGAGGAAGACGACGGGAGGAGGAAGACGGGCATTTTGCGCTATCGCCCTCCGAGTTTAACAGTTTTATGTTTCCATACCGAGCACTGTGTTCTGAGTCTTGTAAATCTTGCACGGGAACCCTCAGAAACTATGGATAATTACAGATAGGTCCTGGATCTGTTTAATTTCGGTTAAAATGCTTTTAAAAAAGGCTGAAACTTTGAAAAATCATAATAAAGTGTATAAAAATCCAAAAATAGCAAACTTTGTTGCATTGTGTTCCTAATAAATAGATCTACAGGGTGGGTATGATGGTTGAGTAGGAAAGGACAGTTTTGCCCCTGTTTTTACTCAAACATGTAAAACCCTAATAATTAGGAAATAAGGACTAAATGATCTCCAAAAATAGCCAAATTTGAGCAGGACCTTTGTGATCATGTATAGGTTCTGTATAAAAATTGTTGGCCCTAGCACTTGCTGTTGAATTACTATTTTGCCCTTGTCTTGCACTAAGTACATATTAAACTTAAGAAAAAGAGTAATATGGTGAATAATGTTTCAAAATGACTTTAAGTTTGATATAAGCTATGGTTATGAAGTAACTTGCTAGAATTGGAGATGATGCATGTAAGGTTTTGGCTCTAGGTGAAAGCTGGTAGAAATAATGCGCTTTTATGAAAGCTTCGGTCGCTTCACTTGAAGCGATACTACCTCACTACGCACACCCCACGTTATTTTATGTGACAAGCTAAGCTGTCGTAGATGATGGCTTGTACGATTTCTTAGTACAAAACAACTTTCGCCCCAATATGCATAACTCTATACCATGAATCATAAGTTCACTGATTTACTGCATTACGCTTACATCATAAAGCGAGCATTGCACTAATACATGCTCCAATTGCATCATGTCATACATATAGATTCCACGAACGAAGAACTACTGCCGAATCAACCCGTCGCGGAAGAACCAGAAGAGGAGTTGCACCAGGAACCAGAGGGCCAGCAGCAGGAACCAGACTACGCTCCGGAGGAAGCTACTGACCCTAGTGAAGAAGGTAGGCAGGACCATACTCTACCCAGCAAATAAATTATACTTGATGATTACGCATATGCATTAGGAGTTGCTTGGAACCGATTGCATTAGATTTCCTGGCCGCCCTGGCCCTAGCTCCTATACATAGAGTTCGTAGGACGAGTATGCCTAGAAATTGCTAGGTGCGAGTAGACACGAGTGTGTGTACTCGTCAAGTAAGTGTTTTCAAAATCACAAAAGCTTACAGTTATATCACTTATATTTGTTGCTCATGAAGTAAATGAAGACCGGGCGGAGATTTTATTTCGGTATTTACTTTTCATGACGTCGCACCCGGACTCCGCCCGAGTCGTTTAAGGCCCGTCCGCAGTTCGTCTGCTGATCGGCATAACATTGCTAGAGTGCTTAACCGGGAAATGGGACCGGTGAAGTCTTACCTGGGTTTGTCCAAAGTTTTCGAGGCTCCGCTCATCCACTTGCTGGAGGCCGATGGGCCCGGGGGCGCTTGTACTTGAAGGAGGGCTGACCCGGTACGGCCGTGGTATCGCTCCTGAGGGGGCACAACCCGGGGGTTAGGTGAGGGCGCTTTGAATCTTGGGACAAGACAGGTGGAGATGGGGGCTATATGTGGGAACGCGATGGCTAGTAAGCATATACCCCTAGCATGATAGTTATTCCTGGGAATTAAAAATCGATTCGAATCGCTGATGCCCACCAGGTGTGGGAATGCCAATATCACTGTCGGGCAACGTAGTAACTACTTAAACTCTCGGTATGTTAATACTCATGGTTTTTGGAATACTACATGTTTGATCTGAGATGTTACATTACGGAAATTTACTGTTATGTTGACAATCGTACAGACAATGAAACTTGATGTTATGTTAATAAAGATGCTGTAAAAACTAAAAGCTAAGGATCCACTTGCTAGTAAGCTGCTTCGCGTCAGCCGTAAGCCAAATCCATTAAGACCTACTGAGTAATTAGTACTCAGGGTTTGCCCCCACATTTTGAGCGCAGGTATGGAATTCATGGTGTGCACCTGTGTCGGAGGCGGGGCATGCCCTCATTTAGGATGAGGTGATTGAGTGGTACGAGGACAACATCGGTGGGCTCGATGTTGTACCTCCAATGCAAAACTTTTGGTGATAACATGGTGATCTAAACTTATACTTTCCGCTGCGAGAGACTTTCAAACTTGCTACCTTATAACTTTATGTTGGACTTGTATTTTATGTAAAAACTGGTTTGTAACTAAGTTTAACTTTCTACTATTCAACTGCCTGCGATGAGGTATCTGTTGTGGCTCCATCGTGAGTCAGATGTGTATGATGTCGGTTCCTCTGGGAAAAGGTAATATCGGGAGTTGAATGACTCTCGACGGACGACCGGGTTTAGTTCGGTCTAATCGCACTGCAAGCCAGAGGTGGCAGGTGTGCTTAGCCCGGATTAAATCTGCGGTTCCGCCACATTACTCTAGTCATCCGGGTGAATTGGGATCCGGTGATAACCAGAGAAGCCATCGAGATAGCAGAAGAAGGAGTGATTGGCCAGTCTTTTGAGCATTCCATCAATGAAAGGAAGGGGGAAGTGATCTTTTTGGGTGGTTGAGTTGAGTTTTCTGTAGTCGATGCACATTAGCCATCCCGTGACAGTACGCTGAGGGATTAACTCATTGTTTTGATTCTTCACAACTGTCATTCCTCCCTTCTTGGGTACGACTTGGACTGGACTGACCCATTCACTATCTTGTATGGGGTAAATGATACCCACGTGTAGGAGTTTAGGTACCTCCTTCTTGACTACCTCTCTAATTGCATTATTGAGTCTGCGTTGTCGTTCCCTTGTAGGCCGATGTTCGATCTCCATGGGGATGCGATGTGTGCACAGGTTAGGACTGATTCCCTTCAGATCTTGCAGTGAGTACCCAAGCACTGATCTATACTTTTCCAAGACTGAGAGTAATCGCCGGCTTTCATTCTCAGTAAGCTTGTCGCTGAAGATCACCGGTTAGAACTGATTCCCTTCAGATCTTGCAGTGAGTACCCAAGCACTGATGTGTACTTTTCCAAGACTGAGAGTAATCGCCAACTTTCATTCTCGGTAAGCTTGTCGCTAATGATCACCGGTGTGTTTAGATTCCTGTTGAGGAAGGCGTACTTCAAGCCAGGCAGTAGCTGTTTAAGCTCTATTTTCAGGGGGTTGGGCCACAGAGATTCACCCAGTTCTTCGAACTCAAGCGGCTCTTCTACTGCACAGAAGTCGCTAGCCTCTTCCTCTAGGCTATATCGATCCTCCTCTTCCTCAAGTGAAATACCCATCACTTCTTCTAAGGGGTCAACCTTTGGCTTAGATTCTGTTTTAGTATTCAGTGCTCGACTCATGCCAATTTTGAGCACCTCTTGACCAAACTGAAGCTGTAACTGTCCTGGACCTCTAGTCGAGTTGATCAAGGAAGCAATGGGGAGCCCAATCAATATGAAAGGCATAGGCCCCTCGGGTATGTCGAAGATGTGGAAGTCTAAGAATATCCGCATGTCCCACAAGGTAATTGGTATGACCTGAATGACTCCATGATTTTCCAACGATTCATTCTTGTTCCACTTCAAGCGAATGTCGGATTTTGATCGTGGTTGAGTGGGGAAGTAGGTGTCGACAACATGTTTAGGAATGATGTTCACCCTAACTCGAGGGTCATAGAGAATATCTTGTGGAAGCATGTCGGATACATGGCCAGGGATGAGAGTTGGTTCTGGGTAGAACCTAACGATTTTCATGTGAAGCCTTCTCTCTTCTAGCCATTCCCGATTTATCACAGCTGTAAGCTAGAGTAGGCCCTCTCTCATTTGATGTATTTGTTGTGGGAAGAGATATGCTGGTTGAGAGGTCCTTTCGAAGCGTCGGCTCACATTGGGAAACTGAGATATATTGCCAAAGCTTGCGAATAAGTCATCTTCAAACAAGAATGGCAGAACTGACGAAGGATTTGTCACAGGGGTACTGACCCTTTCAGTATCCTGTGATGTACTTGGTTCAGGAACATCCTCTATCATGAGGGCTTGATGGGATAGTGGAGTTGGTGGATGGGTGTTCTGAATTTCTTCGTGGCAGCTGGGCTTACATGGATTTTGTGGATATGAGCGTGGTTTCTCGATCTTACAGCCATCAGAGGATTTTTCGAGGATTTTATCTAGGACTTTTCGTCCTTCTAGGGTGGTTAAATGAGAAAATGATCCTCCTGACACTAAATCCAAACATAGTCCTACGCCTCGTGATAGGCCTCAGATCCTGACACTAAATCCAAACATAGTCCTACGCCTCGTGATAGGCCTCAAACAAAGTGCTACATGAGCATGGATTCTTGTATCGCCAAGTCCGTGCGGCCAGGCTTGTGAAACGCGACCAGACTTGTGAAACGCGACCAGGCTGTGGCCAAGTCCTCATTACTTCCTTGTTTGAAATTGAGAACTTCACATCGGAGGTCAACGACTCGATGTTGTGGGAAGAAGTGTAGACAGAACTTGACTTTAAGTCTCTCCTAACTGCCCTCCACTGTACTGACTGCTCTGCTATACCAAGATTTTGCTGCTCCCATAAGTTAAAACAGAAAGAGCAGCCATCGAAGAGTTTCTCCGGGCATTCCTGAGATTGCGATGCAGCTGCATAGCTGCTCGAATTCATAGAGGTGTGTGTAGGGACTCTCTGCCTCTAATCCCATGAAACATTGATCCTGAACCAAGGCTATCAAGCCGGGACTTAGCTGATAGCCATCTATGATAATGGGAGCGGATGATGGTGGAGGCTCCCGAAAATCGCCCTTCGGAGCAGATAATTCGCAGATAGGCATGTGATCCATTGGGTGGAATGGTGATATGATGGTGCTGTGGTGGTGATAGTGGTGGTATAGTGGGAGATAGGATGGCCTTGTTTCTATGTTAGAATAGCAACCGTTCCTCGGCCTTCAGATATAATTCCGCAAGCGCACGGTAAACGCGTTGTAGCCTTTTCACCCAAGAGTATTCCAGGGTATCAAATCCACAAGGAATGATGAGTATAATAACATGTAGCACAACCAACTGAACTAGTGAAGCTAGCAATGTAGAGGATAAAAGATAGGAAACGAGGTTCTCGATAGATGTTAGATCACCTTACTATACTAAGCATGCAAAGAGATATACTTGTCATGTAAACACAGACACCAAAGCTGTAGCACCACTGCCAGGCACCAAAGTGCTGATTACCCAGGTGAGAAAGGCGGGTACTATAGGATTCGGCTATATCGTCAGCGAGTCTATCCGAACGTACGGGGTTGGAATACCGAGAACACAAATGCTGTCACCTAATGTGTCTACCAACCAGAGCTGTGTGGGATAGCCGACCAAACAAGTTAAAATCTAAGTATGAACACCGTCGTGCCACTCAGAGAGTCTACTACTAACTGGTAATGAGGCGGAAAAGCAAGCAACACTATATAGCCAACACTATAAGCATGCACAAGGTTCCCGTAAACAGACAAGCATAAAACTAAGTATGAAAGTAAAGCAAGAATGAAATAACAAAGGTAGAGGACAAGGAGATTTACTCAATCCTGGAATTGAATATCCTTCCGCTGAGAACAGAAGTCTGGGAGAGAAGAGAATTCCCACTCCCTCACTCTTTGCCTCACTACTCTCCTTGATACAAGAGGCACTCTCTCTACAAGCTAAGGGAAAGCTTCACTTCTCCAACACTATACACTTCACTCTAAGTGCTACTATACCACTACTCAACACACACACACACACACACACACACACACACACACACACCTTACAACTGAGCTACCACCGGGTATTTATAGTACCCAAGTGAGTGAGGGGTACTTGTAGGGTCAGTATGGCGGTTAGAAGGGGGAGGCCTAGGCTGGGCAAACTAGGGGAGGCCGAGTGGCCCCACCCCTAGGCCGGTCAGCCTAGGGTGCCCTTGGATTCACCGCCTTACTTCATCCCACGGTTGATATTGACTCTCCAAGGCAGTTATATGTCGGTTGGCGGTTATCTTGTGTGCTTTTGCCTCAACCATTGGATTCTCTTTGTCTTTCTTCCTTAGCCATTGGATGAGACTCTCTTGGATCGCTGACTTAACCAATCCGTTGGTTGGATTGGTGAGGTGGAGGCCTTCCGAGGTCTTTGTGTATCTTTCCTTGGTTTCCGTAGTGCATTTGTATTTGACACATTGTTTCATGCATGCAAGTGGAAGATTGTGGCATTCGGAGCCAGAGGCAGGCCGAGTGGCCTGGGACAGGCCGGGTAGCTTGGATCATAGGCTAGGCGGCCTGGATCCTTAGCCCATGTCCATCCTTTCTTTCTTGGTTCACCATGTTCTACCATATTTTGTACATTTTGCACCATGACATGTGTTCCTACAATACTTTTGTACACAACTCGTGGAACCGGTTAATATGTATGAACTTTGCATAAAAATCACCCTTGGAACCTGAAATGTTGGTGGTCGAAATGGGTTATAACGACCGCCAACATCTTCTAGGTCTGGAAACCCTAGGCTTAGCTTCCAACCAGCCAAGTGCTTAGAAAGCAAATTGGGTGCTAATCTAGGTTTTAGAGTCCCCTAGAGCTAGTACTTTGCATTAGTGGGAGGATGAATGGTGGCGGGCTATAAGGAACCTTGTAAGAACTCATTTCCACTTCTAATACAAGGTTGATTCGTCCCAAACTCATGCTCATGTGTGCAGCCATCTCCTTTCCCTCCTCTAGTTTGGCTCAAGGGCTTTTGGTGATTTGCTTTGCCCATGAATTAATGTTGTTCTTTTGGCTCTTTTGGACTTGCTATGATGTGGAGATTTTGATTTTGTTCATCTCAATCCCGCAGGATTGCCACGAGCAATGTGTTCTTGAGTTTCCCCCATTCTTGCCCAAAGATTGCCTTCTTACGAGATCTAAAATTCTCGCTATTGCCTTAGTCATTTTGAATTGATCTCTTGGGAAAAGCTTTGGAATAGGGTCCAGATAGCCTGTGCAAAATCTCGTGACGATTGGACAAGATTTGTTCAGTTTTGGGGTGTGAAAACTCTTTTCCTGCGACTCCACCGGACTATCCCAACGGCACCGGACAGTCCGGTCACATCAGACAGTTCGGCGTAGTCTACCACACAATGCAGTGCTAGGACTTCTTGGGGGCTTCCCACCAGACTATCCGGCAACCCCACCAGACTATCCGGTGCTCTCGGACAGTCTGGCCCCTAGCGCCGGACAGTCCGGTGAACCCATGAGAGCTACCCTGTTCTGTGTTTGTTTGTTTCTTCCGCCGCGTTTTTGCATCGAATGTGCTTTTCCCACTATCTAACCATTCTCTTTGCTTGCTGTATATTAGTAAATCGCATTTCGGTGCGGTGAATGTCAAGTGGCGAACTTGTGAGTTTTCAGTGCTTGGCTTGACTTGCGATCTTTGTGATCGTTGAGTTGCTAGCTCTTTTCTTGCGTGGTGCGTATCTGTTCAGTGGATGACACCTTGCTTTTGCTAAACTCATATCTGTTCAGTGGATGGAGTCTAGCATCGGTTCTCATAGCACCAGTTGTGGGGGTTGTAATTTTGAGTTTTTAAGTGCTCCTATTCACCCCCCTCTAGTCGCATATCTCGGTCCTACAAGTGGTATCAAAGCCGGTTAGGTATTTTCATACCTTTACCGGTGAGAAACCAGTAGCGACTATGGCATACTCAAGGAAGGTTCCGGTTCTCAGCTCGGATGGCTATCCCTACTGGAAGGGTAGGATGAGAGCTTTTTTGCTTAGCCAGAGTGAGGACATATGGAATGCTACTCAGAGTACGACTATTACGGTACTCCCCGTTGCCAAGCGTACCACACTAGCACTCATTGCTCAGCACGAGGCGCACTACAAGGCGGTGAACTTTCTCTTCTTTGGATTTGTCCGGCGGAATATGAGAGGGTGAGCCACCTTGATACCACCCGTGAGATCTAGTCCTTGCTTGGTGGACACCATGAGGGAACGGTGACAGTTAAGGGTTGGCTTGTGGAGACTTACTGGTGCAAATATGAGAATTTTGCTCAGAAGCCGAGAGAGTCTGTGGATGCCTTGTTTGGTTGTTTTCAGCTGATCATCAACAAGCTTTGTGTCAACTTTGCCCCCGCTACTCTCCCATACACTGACCATCAGCAGGCTGTCAAGGTGCTGTATTACTTGGACAAGAAAGTGTGGGGGATCAAGAAGAACACAATTCTTGAGACGGCAGGGTATGACACCTTGGGAGTAGAGGAGCTTTATTGCAAGCTCAAGGCAACAGAGGTTGATTACCAGATGATAGATATTCTCGATGGTACTGGCTCTAAGTGCCTAGCCTTTGCTTCCAGCTCCAAGGAAGTTGCTACTAACCCCCCACTTCACGGTTTTCCGTTCTCTGCTTTGATGTCTGTGACAGAGGAGTAGTTGGCGTCACTTGGGGATGATGAGCTTTGTCTGGTGTCTAGTCGCTTTCAGCGTGCCTATGACAACTGGATGAGCAAGAAGAGGGGTGAGAGGCCCAAATGCTTCGAGTGCCGAGAGGTCGGCCACCTCATCGCCGAGTGCCCGAATAAGATGAACGACTACTACAAGAAGGGCTAGAGCCACTCCTGCAACTCCAACAAGTATCGCTCCGACAAGCATGACTTCGGCAAGCGCGACCACGCCAAGCACCTCTTTAGCAAGATCAAGAACTTTAGGAAGGCTATCAAGAGCTACCAGAAGGACAACTGAAAGCGGGACAAGGCCTTCTTCCACATCATCTTTGTCCTTGTCTTCGTCAAGCTCAAGCAATGAGGAGATCGTCACCAAGCGGGACAAGAGCAGAGATCAAGGCAGTCTAGCTGGCCTTTGCTTCATCTTCACCAAGTCTAGGTGGAAGCACAAGATGAACCAGAGATCGTTCTGCTCCATGGCACTTGAGGACAAGGAAGACAAGGGCAATGACAACGACTCCTCTGATGAAGAGGTAACTCCTAAGCAAGCTGAGATTCTTGAGATGTTAGAGAAGAATAGTCATGAGTTGAAAGCCCAGGATGAGATGTTGGAGAAGGCAGCCAAGAAGCTACAGAAGCAGAAAGCGAAACTTGCTGATGCTTTGGCTGAGATTGAGAGGCTGAAGAGTGTGCAAGCCTAGCCTAGTGAGTTTGAGTGCCCTACCTGTGAGTCCCTCATGAGTGACCTTTGTGAGCAGAAGAGCAAGTATGCTCATCAGGTAGAGGAGATGGATAGGCTGAAGGTTGAGTTAGGCAAGCTCCAGTCTAAACTGGATTAGCCTACTTTGAGTAAGGTGCCTGAGTGTGAGTCTTGACATTGCTGAGCTAAAGGTGAAGTGCTAGGGGCAGCTCAAGGAATTGGACGAGCTTAAGGCTAGACCTACGCTTTTGGGTGCGTGCATGGTCTGTCCTACCTTGAGGAGTGAGCTTGAGCAGGTGAGAGCTGACCTTGAGGTGCTTTCAGCACCTCCTGACATGTGTGAGAACTGCCTCACTTTGAGATTGCTGTTGGTGGAGAAAGATGCAACAATTATATAGGTAGAAAAGTCTGCTCCCTCTATTCCCTCTCTAGACTGTGACACTTGTGCTACTCGGACCTTGGTTCTGGAGGATCTGAGAGAGGAGAAGTTGATCCTTGAAGAGGACAACTATAGGTTGTGAGAGGTGCTGAGCTAGATGTATGCCAGAGAACCTCAGCTTAGGATGATCAAAGAGACAAGCAAGCGTGGTGAGGGTGACACTAGTGGACTTGGGTTGGGAGCGTGTAGTACATCTAGTGAGAAGAAGAGTGCCCCAATCAAGCCTAACACTGCCTCTCCCTAGCCTGGTTCTACTATTGATGGGGTTTACCATAAGCCTCCAAAGGCTGCCCCAAGGAAGTCATATTGGACACCCAAGCCACCACAAGCCAAGCTAGACAAGTTTGTAGAAGTAGTGCTTAAGCCTTCAAGCAAGAAGCAAGTCTAGTAGCCAGCACCACCTAAGGCTTCACTGCCACACTAGAAGCCCAAGACACAGCCCCAGCCTTTGCCCAACAGACCTGTCTACCACTATGAGTTTTGCCAGCAGAATGGTCACATGGAGGAGTTTTGCTCTAGGAGGAAACAAGCTGAGAGGTAGGAGAGAGCCTAGGGGAACCAGGATCAGTTCTACAAGGGTGGTAGGTAGGATCCTCCCTATCGCAGTGAGTCGAGAGACCGCTTTGCTCAAGGTGAGAGAGGAGGCGGCATTCAAGCCCTTGCTCCTGGTGGTGAGAGATGCTTTGCCAGCTGAGGTCCTAGTCGTTTTCAGCACAGCTATGGACCTCATGACCAAGGCTTTGTTAGAGGGCTTGTGAGCTCATGCTTTGGAGGTCGTGGGTACCCAGATCATCGTGATGCTTACTTTGACTGTCATTACCCCACCTTTGAGCAGATGGCTCGGCATAGGTTCAGCAGTTTTACTAACCCTAGTGCCGGATCATTTGCTCACTATCGCTTTCCTTGATTTTGTAGGATTAAGGACTAGAGGACATATGGATCATGGACTCTGGCTGCTCTAGGCACAAGATAGGGCACCGCTGATGGTTCTCCAGCCTCAACCCCTTGAGCACCGAGGAGTACATCACATTTGGGTGTAGTGGTCAAGGTAAAGTGTTGGGTGTTGGTGGTGTTTCGCTTTCTGCCAAGCTTTCCCTGAGAGAAGTTTCTTTGGTGAGGAGTTTGAGGCTCAACTTGGTTTCTGTCTTCTTATTTCTCAAGGAAGGGTTGGAGGTTCGCTTTAACGAGGGTTCTTCTTGTGTGCTTGATGCTGAGGAAAACCTTATTTGTCGGATTTTGCCCTATGGGCAGGCTTTTAATGTTGACCTTGCATCAGTTTCTGGCCCTCCTCGGTATTTGGTAGCTGGTCCTTCTCCTGATATCTAGAAGTGGCATAGGAGGCTAGTCCATTTGAGTCTTGATTTTCTAGCCAGGTTGAGCTCGATGGGTCTGATCCGAGGATTGCCCAATTTGAAAGTAGAAAAGGACTTAGTGTGCCACCCTTGTTATCATGGCAAGATGGTTGCTGCTTCTCATGGTTCCTGTTAATCAGGTTATGACCTTTTACCGGGCGAGTTGTTGCATATGGACATGGTTGGTCTAGCTGGGGTACAGTCGGTCAGTGGGAAGTGGTTTGTGCTTGTCGTTGTAGATGACTTTTCTCGCTTTTCATGGGTGTTCTTCATGGAGTTCAAAGATGAGGCTTTCGGTTTTTTTCAGGATCTGGTCTTGAGGTTAAGAAATGAGAGTCATAAGGCCATGAGGGCTATCCACAGTGACAATGGTGGAGAATTTCGTAACTCTCGTTTTGATACCTTCTATCATGATCTAGGTCTTGAACACCAATTCTCGTCTCCTTATACCCCACCCCAGAACATTGTCGTCGAACGAAAGAACTGCACACTTGTTGAGATGGCGCGGATGATGCTCGATGAGCATAGGATTCCTTGACGCTTTTGGGCTGAGGCTGTGAATACGACCTGTTACATTCCCAACCACATGTTCCTAAGAGTTTTCTTAGGGAAGACTTCGTACGAGCTACGGTTTGGTAGGCAGCCCAACGTCAAGCACCTGCGTTCATTTGGCTGCGGATGCTCTGTGCTCGAAAGGGGTGATTTGGACAAATTTGAATCTCGCTGCTTGGATGGTATTTTCCTTGGATATGCCTCAAGCTCTCGAGCGTATAGAGTGTGGATCCTCGATACCAAACAAGTGGTGGAGACCTGTGTGGTTTCCTTTGATGAATCTATGCCTTGCACAACCCCTGCATTTAAGCTTTTAGGTGATGATGAAGAAGGACAAGTAGATGCTGGGGATGCAGGAGCCACTGCACCAGCTGCAGCTCATGCCCCCTCTGCTACGAGCTCTAAAGACGAAGGAGGGCCCTTGCCGACGGCTTCCTTCTCGCTCCCCTGACTGCAAGCTCTAGTAGAGGATTGCCCCACTGAGGACACAAGGGAGGAGGGGAGGTGACCTCCAATATTGTTCCATCTCGGTAGGTCCAGTCGGATCATGCTCCACATCGGATCATTGGAGGACCTTGAAGTCCCAAACAGGTTCTATCGCTTTCTTTGGTCATGCTGCATTTGTTGCCTCCTTTGAGACCAAGGATGTTGGACACACTCTTTCTGACGGTAATTGGGTTAATGCCATGCATGAGGAGTTAGAAAACTTTGAGAGGAATGAGGTTTGGGTTTTGGTAGAGCCACCACCACAATGCATATTTGTACAAAATGGGTTTTTAAAAATAAGCAAAGGGACAACAAGGCTAGACTTGTGGCTAAGGGTTTTTGTCAAAAAGAGGGGATAGACTATGAGGAAACGTTTGCTCCAGTTGCAGGCCTGGAAGCTATACGTATTCTCCAAGCCTTTCTAGCTTCCATGAGTTTTAAGCTTTTTCAAATGGATGTGAAGTCTGCTTTTCTAAATGGTTTCATTCAATAAGAAGTTTATGTCAAGCAACCCCCTAGATTTGAAAATACTAAACACCCTAACCATGTTTACAAATTGCAAAAAGCCTTGTATGGTTTGAATCAAGCCCCTAGAGCTTGGTATGATAGATTGAAAACATTTTTTGCTAAACCAGGGTTTCAAAATGGGGAGTGTTGATAAGACCTTGTTTCTCCTCAAGCATGGTAGTGATCTTGTTATTGTCTAGATATATGTGGATGATATCATCTTTGGTGGCTCGTCTCACTCTCTTGTTACCAAGTTTTATGAGCAGATGTTGAAGGAGTTTGAGATGAGCATGATGAGAGTTGCAGTTTTTCCTTGGACTGCAAATCAAGCAAGGCCGTGAAGGAACCTTCATCCATCAAGCCAAGAACACGAAGGACATTCTGAAGAAGTTTGATCTGGGAGACTCCAAGCCAATGTCAACTCCCATGTCAACACAAAACACGCTATATGCAGATGAAGAAGGCGAGGTGGTGGACCAAAGAGAGTATAGTGGGATGATCGGCTCACTTCTATACCTGACGGCAACTAGACCAGACATTCAATTCGCAGTTTGCATATGTGCGCGATTTTATGCCTCACCAAGGACATCACACCGTCAAGCGGTGAAGCGCATCTTCAGTACCTAAAATACACTCCCGAGCTTGGTCTTTGGTTCTCTTTAGCTTTGTCACCCTCCCTTAGAGGGTTTTCGGATGCTGATTTTGCGGGTTGTCGGCTGGAGTGCAAGTCTACTTCTAGCACCTGCCAGTTTCTTGGTTCCTCTCTTGTCTCTTGGTCCTCACGCAAGCAATCTAGCTTAGCCACTTCCACCACAGAAGCCGAATATGTAGCTACTCCCAGCTAGTTTGGATGAAGGCCACATTGAGTGACTTCGGCCTGAGTTTTAGGAAGATCCATCTCCTAGTAGGCTCCACTTCTGCTATATCCATTGCTAAGAGCCCCGTCTTGCACTCCAGAATCAAACACATAGATGTGAGGCTTCACTTTCTGAGAGATCACTATGAGAAGGGAGATATAGACTTGATCCATGTGGAAATCGAGAACCAGTTGGCCGATATCTTCACCAAGCCCTTAGAGCTTAGCATGTTTGCTTGCTTGCATGGGGAGCTTGGTGTTTGTTACCCCTTTTAGTTTGGGGTAGCTTTGTTGTAGTGTAGGTTCTTTATTTGCTTCTTCTTTGCTTTTCTTTGATTTCCTTGCATTTTGTATCATATCGTACATTGAAATGTATCATATGCATTTTCACTTTCACTAGCACTAGAGCTCTTCTGGAATCATAAGTTAGTACTTGCTTGTGCAAGATTGTACAGTTCCTTGCATGATCATGGTTGGCTAAGCTCCTTGAATCTGTCTAATATCTTTTGTGAGCTAAGTCACTTTTATTTCTTGAAAATCAAAAACCATGATCACCACTTGACTTGGCTACCTAGCATGTGTAGGAATGTTGAATGCTATGCTATCTTTTCATGCTTGGATATGCTAGTCGTATGCCTTTGTTAAGTTTATGCCTATGCACTTATGACACCTTGCCTAACCCAAAATCTGATTTAAAACTGTGTATATTGTGTGTCTTATGAGCTGCAATGAAAAGATCTAGGTGGGTTCGCTTGTCACACTATTGTAGTTTGAGATAGCTTGTCTTTGCACTTTGGCATGAACATGGACTAGGCTGTGTATGACCAAAACCTTGTCTTAAGCTTCTGATTGTTCTCTGAACCTTGGCTTGGCACTGGTTGGTAAGAAGTGGCTAAGACCTTGGCACATAATCTCACTTGCATGAAGTTCAATATTGTAAGTCTCTAAATTGCTTATGGCCTGTTGTATATGCTTTGGTTGAGAGTAGCACCCTTGTATGTTCTGCTAGCATCATGTTATTCATGCCTATCTTGCTAGATGCTATTCATGTTGGTGATGCTTTCTTTTCAACTACTCTGAAAAATATACTCCTGATCTGTATAAGATAGATTCAATTGAGCTTGTTTGCATGCTTCCTTGCCCTCACTTACTCTGTATGCTAGAACTCGCGCCTACTAGCTTTTCATCCCTGCTGAGCTCTTCATGATACACTTCCTGCATTTCATAGCATATTTCGAGGAGGAGTTGTCTAGTTCAGGGGGAGTCGGATTCTATGAACCCTTGATGTGTCCATTGTCAACAAGGGGGAGAGATGTTGACTTATGGGAGAGATTGTTGTTCCCAGGGGGAGTTCATGGACTAAGGGGGAGAATCCTAGAGAGATCTAGTTGAGGGGGAGCTATGCATTTATCTTGCATTTGTGAGGATGCATTTCAGGGGGAGTTTGTGCTTTGGATGCTCTTGCATCGGTGTGTTGAGCCTTTTGCCTCTTTCTAGAGGAGCCGATGCTTTGCCTAAGCATGACTGTGTTGAGCTGGTTTGCCTCTTTCTTGAGGGGTCATGCTTTAGTTTGATCAACTGCGTTGAGCGGTTTCCCTTATCTTACGGGGTGGATCTTTGGCTTTGTTTTTGTTGTCTCAATTTGCCCTTCTCTGCTTGTGTTTGGCTTTTGGGCATTTAGCAATTTTCTTCTTTTCTTCTTTCTTTTTGGTTTTACGCTTGTTTTTCTTGTCTTTGTTCTATTTCAGGTTACAGGTCGGAGGTGTTGACAATGTACTCATCAAGGGGGAGATTGAGAGCCAATGGACCGACTCCATTGCCTCTGGAGTGATGAGTGATTGTCAATGGAAAGGACTTGGGCACAAGACCTCCGATGGACAAGAGGCCCTCCGATGGATGGGAGGTAGATGAAAGTCCTCCGAAGGACAGGAGGCATGGGAGTTTGGTACACGGAGGAGACGGCAAGTGTAAGACCTCCGAAGGACTGCGAGGCGACCCGAAGGACAGGGGATGCTGGGTGCCACCTCGGTGCTCCAACCCGAGTACATGGCGTGAAGACGTGCGAGGGCATTAGTGGATTCGCTCAAATCTACCACCCTACCACCAAGTTACCAAGAATGGAGGAATGGGCTCAGTTCTCGCCGAGATAGAGTGGAGTGGGTCATTCCAATCCTAGGAAGGAAACCCTAAAGTTTCTAGATTTTTGACTTCAAAACCGGGGGTCGATTGGCAGATTTGGACTACTGGCCACGTGGACGTCATCTGAGAGTTAGCATGCATCCGAAGAAGATCAAGACTCCATCGCAGTCGTCCGTCCCTGAGAAAGTTGAGTCTTTTCCAGTTTGGCCCCTGCGGGCATTTCTGTAATATAGGGGTCTTAGTGTAAACTAAGTCATTTAATCCTAGGCTATATATACCTAAGTAGCTGGTCATTTAGGTGACTCTTCCACCTCTAGAAACCCTAGGCTTCGCTTCCAATCAGCCAAGTGCTTGGAAAGAAAATTGGGTGCTAATCTAGGATTTAGAGTCCCCTAGAGCTAATAATTTGCATTACTGGGACAATGAAGGGTGGTAGGCTATGAGAAACCTTGTAAGAAATCATTTCCACTTCTAATACAAGGTTGATTCATCCCAAACTCATGCTCCTGTGTGCAGCCATCTCCTTCCCCTCCTCTAGTTTGGTTTTTGGATGAAACTCAAAGGCTTTTGGTGATTTGCTTTGCCCACGAGTTACTCATGTTCTTTTGGCTCTTTTGGACTTGCTATGATGTGGAGATTATGACTTAGTTCATCTCAATCCCACAGGATTGCCACGACCAAGGTGTTCTTGAGTTTCCCCCTTTCTTGCCCAAAGATTGCCTTCTTATGAGATCTAAAATTCCCGCTATTCCTTGTTCATTTTGAATTGATCTCTTGGGAAAAGCATTGGAATAGGGTCCAGATAGGCTGTGCAAATCTCGTGATGATTGGACAAGATTTGGTCAGTTTTAGGGTGTGAAAACCCTTTTCCTGTGACTCCACCAGACTATCCGGTAGGTCACCGGACAATCCGGTCACACTGAACAGTCCGGCGCAGCCTACCGGACAATCCGGTGCTAGGTCTGCCTAGGAGCTTCCCACCAGACTATACAGCAGCCCCCACTGGACTATCCAGTGCTATCAGACAGTCCGGCCCCTGGCACCCGATAGTCCGATGATCCTAGGGGAGCTGCCCTGTTCTGTGTTTGTTTTGTTCTTCCACCGTGTTTTTGCATCGTACGTGCTTTTCCCACTATCTGACCATTCTCTTTGCTTGCTGTCTATCAGTAAGTTGCATTTCAGTGCGGTGAGTGTCAAGTGGTGAACTTGCAGGTTTTCAGTGATTCCAGGGGATCTTTGTGATTGTTGAGTTGCTAGCTCTTTTCTCGTGTGGTGCGTATCCGTTCAGTGGACGGCACCTTGCTTTTGCCAGACTCGTATCTGTTCAATGGACGGGGTCTAGCGTCAATTCTAAAAGCACTAGTTGTGGGGGTTGTGATTTTGAGTTTTTAAGTGATCCTATTCACCCCCTTCTAGTCGCACGTCTCGGTCCTACAAATAGAGGTCCCAAGGGTCTTAGTGTAAAACTGCGTCGGTTGGCCTAGACTATAAATAGAAGAGTAGACAGCCATTTGGGTGTCTCTTCCCACTTGGTGAAACCCTAATTTAGACAGAAATTGCAACCAAGTGCTAATTGCAATGGAGAGCCCAAGATCCCAGAGATATGAATGCTTGAGGGTCATGTAAATCCCATCTTAATGGGTGGATGAAGGGTGGCTAGCTGTAGAACTTTTGTACTTGTGATTTGCATCTTAATCCAAGTGATTTTCACAGCCATGTCTTGTGCTTGAGTGCAGCAATCCTTCCCTTCTTCCCTTTTGGTATTTTTATTGATTTCTTGGTGATTTTCAGCCAAATCTTGCTCCATGAAGAAATCTATGGTTCTCGTGGCTTTGGAGGCTTGTGTGGGTGTGTTGGAAGCTATTCCATCATTTGGATTGGACCAAATTTCCTCAACAAGTCTCGAATTTTGTTTTCCCCTTTCTTGACCAAATTTTCCTCCATCCAACTTTGTGAGATCTTTTGAGGATAAGTTCACCATGGCCTATGGATTGTATTCCTAAAGTTTGGTTGGATTTGGAGTTGAATTGGTCACTTTTGGTTCAAATCAAGTTCAAAATCAGATTCAGTTTTCTGCTTTCTATGCAGGTTCTGCTGAACCGCGGACTGTGCGCGTCGAGGCCCCAGATAGTTCATCCCTTTAGGTTATTCAAACCTTCTCCAATTGAGCTCAAATTTTCTGGAATACTTCCTTGACATGTTAGGAAGCTCTTCTTAAAAGTTCATGATTTTTGGACATCGTTTGATTGGGTTTTGGAATTTCTTTCTTCGTGTTGGTCAGGCTGTTTTCTGTCAATTTTTGTACTGCGAACCATCTGCATCTATGCCTTGGATAGTCCGCCGTAGCTCTTGTTTCTACTCTTACGAAGTGCCTTTGTTGTTCCCATTGAACGGGCCACTTGGTCCCTCTACTGCATTCCCATACTCTCATCCTTTTCTCATGAATGTGGAGCACGTCTAGGTGTGTAGAGTGGCTGTTAGAACCTCGGTGTCTAATTCTTCAGGTTGCTCATTTAGTGTTCGTTCTTGTGGTGATCGAGTGAGTTGTTTCTGCTTGCTATGTGTGTGTATCTGTTCAGTGGACGGTGTTTAACATAGTTCTCTTGTGAATCTTCAGTGCATCAAGTTTGGGGGTTGTGATTTTGAGTTTTCAAGTGCTCCTATTCACCCCCTCTAGTCGCACATCTCATCCTACAAGTGGTATCAAAGGTGGTTAGGCTTCTTCATACTTTTACTAGTGAGAAACCAGTAGCAACTATGACTCACTCTAGAAAGATTCCGGTTCTCGGCTCCGATGGCTACTCCTACTGGAAGGGTAATATGAAAGCTTTCTTGATTTGACAAAGTCAGGACATATGGGACTCTACTCAGAGTATGACTTTTAGGGTGCCTCCCGTTGCCAAGCATACTACTCCAGCGCTCGTTGCTCAGCACGAGGCTAACACCAAGGTGGTGAACTTTCTCTTCTCAGGACTTGGTCTTGTTGATTATGAGAAAGTGAGCCACCTCGAGACTACTAGTGAGATATGGTCCTACTGAGTGCACACCATGATGGTACTGCTACTATCAAGGGCCATCTTGTTGAGACTTACAAGCACAGATATGATAATTTCATCTAGAAGCCTGGTGAGTCCATCGATGACTTGCTTGGTTGGTTCCAATCGATCATCAACAAGTTACGCATCAACTCCAGCCCTCAGGTGATCCCATACTCTAACCATTAGCTGGCCATTAAGTTGATGGATGCATTGGATAGGAAAGTATGGGAGATCAAGGCTAACTCGATCATCGAGTCAGCGGCCTATGACACGATTGGAGTGGAGGCTCTTTACATCAAGCTCAAGGCCGTAGAAGTGGATTACAAGGTGAGAGAATCTCTCACCTGTACTGGCTCCAAGAGCTTAGCCTTGGCTACTGCCTCTAGAAAGGCTGCTACTAAGCCCCCCACTTAAGAACTTCTCGTTTTTGGCTCTTATGTTTATTATAGAGGAGCAGTTGGTGTCACTTGGGGATGAAGAGATTCACCTGGTGTCTAGTCGCTTTCAGTGCGCCTATGACAACCGGATGAGCAAGAAGAGAGGCGAGAGGCCCAAATGCTTTGAGTGCGGAGAGGTCAGCCACTTCATTGCCGAGTGCCCCAACAAGAACAACGACTACTACAAGAAGGGCAAGAACCACTCCCTCTACTCCAACAAGTATCACTGCGACAAGCGCGACCATGCCAAGCTGTTGCACCCAAATACCGACGGCCGGTGCAGTTAAGGTGGGGGCACATGGGGGCCCTGGATCACGCTGCTGTTGCACTCATCTCCCTATGGTGCGGTGAGAGCCAATGGACTGGCTCCATTGCCTCTGGAGTGATGAGTGATTGTCAACAGTAGCAAGACCCAGAAGGACTTGGGCACAAGACCTCCAATGGACAAGAGGCCCTCCGATGGACTGGAGGTAGAGGAAAGTCCTCCGAAGGACTGGAGGCATGCTCAGCATCTGTCGGCCATGGGAGTTCGGTACACAGAGGAGCAGCACGAAGACGGCAGCAGTAAGTCCTCCGAAGGACTGCGTGGCTGCCCCGATGGATAGGGGATGTCGGGCGCCACCGCGGTGCTCCAACCCGAATGCGTGGCGCGAAGGCGTGCGAGGGAGGCTTTGGCAGCTTCGGCTCAAAACTGCCACCCAAGCTACCCAAGCCTTGGTGAGTTGGGCCACAACTCACCACGATAGAGAAGATGGGCCAAATCTGGCCCAGGCGGAGACTTCCTAAAGTTTCCTGATTTCTGACATCAAAACTGGGGGCCAATCGCAGATTGGACTATTTGCCACGTGGAGAACATCCGAGGATTGCATGGAACTTACAAAGATCAAGACTTTACCGTGGTCGTTCGTCCCGAAATATCCTGTAATCTTTCATTTGAGTCCTTAGGGTTTGTCTAGTTGTTGCGACCTAAGTGCAAAACTGTCTAAACAGCACTCCGGTATAAATACGTCCAAGGCAGGTCATTAAAATCTCTCTTGGCTGCTAGGATTAGTCTTTGCTTTGTGATTTTCGCCCTCAAGCCTTGAGCTCCATTGTTAGGGAGGTTAGAGTATGATTTAGCCTCCTAATCTTGAGGGAAGGTAAGGGTGGTTGCTTGGGATGAATTTCTGCTTGTATGCTGAATCTTTAGACCCATCTTTGGCACTTAATCGAATCAAATTCGTGCAGCAACCTTGTATTCTTCTCATCCCCCTCTCTCTTTGGTTTTTGGGTTCAATAATTGGATTTTGGGTGTTTATGTCGGCCAAGCTTGAATCCCTTCCCTTGCTGATGTTTTGGACTTTCTATGACGTGGAGATTATGTCTTAGAACATCTCAATCCAATTGGATTGCCATGAGCAAGTCTGTTTGGGTTTTCCCCTTTCTGCCCTAAATTTTTCCCTCTTCACGAGATCTGAAATTCCCGCTAATCCCTTGATCTTTTTGAGTAGATCTTTTGGGAAGAGCTTTGGAATAGTGCTAGGATAGACTGTGCAAAATTTGGTGAAGATCCGAGAAGATTTGGTCAAGTTTGAGGTTTGCAAACTCAAAGTCGGAGGCTGATTTCTGGGCACACCGGACAGTCTGGTGCAACTTCACCAGACAGTCCAGTGGACATAACAGTCTCCAAATGGGCTGAATTTTTAGTATGTTGTTCCCCATGTTTTCCTCAGCTTGTGGTTAAAATTTCATGATTTTTGGAGTCTCTTTAACTGGGTTTTGGCATTTTTCTTTACAACCTGGTCTGCCTGAAAAAGTTTTGTCGGACTGTCCGATAGAGCCTATCGGACAGTCCGGCGTGGACAGGGTTTTTGGCTCCAAATTTGGTTTGAGTTGTTCCTAGGGTTTGTAGCTTGTTTCGGGTGCTTTTGGGGGTGACTAAGGTCATTGCTAAGGTCTTTAGCACCTCATTTGCTAAGAGATCTTGGTGATCGCTAGGCGTGTTCATTTTGGCTGGTTTGTGTTCGTTTGCTTTCGTGTTTTTGCCTCAACCTCGCTTTGGTGGTTCTCGTTGTGTGTCTTTACTCTTTTGCTTGCTGTGTATCAGTGAGACTCATCTAGGTGCATTGAGTGGCTGGCGAGACACTTCAGCGTGAGTTGTTGCTCCGGCTGGCTTGCGGTCTTTGTGATCGTTGAGCTGAGTGCTTCCGCTTGCTTGGTGCGTATCCTCTCAGTGGACGGCACCCTTGTACTGCTAGGCACGTATCTGTTCAGTGGACGGTGCCTAGTTCTGTTTCTCTTGAGCTTTGTAGAGCACCTACTTGGGGGTAGTGATTTTGAGTTTTCAAGTGCTCATATTCACCCCCCCTCTAGTCACACGTCTCGGTCCTACAATTGGTATCCGAGCCGGTTAGGTTTTTTCATACCTTTACCGGTGAGAAACCAGTAGCGACTATGACTCACTCTGAGAAGATTCCGGTCCTTGGCTCCGATGGCTACTCCTACTGGAAGGGTAGGATGAGGGCATTCTTGCTTAGCCGGGGCCAGGACATATGGGATGCTACTCAAAGTGCGAACTTTGTGGTGCTTCCAGTTGCTCAGCGCACTATCTTAGCGATTGTGGCTCAGCATGAGGTGAATGCGAAAGCTATTAACTTTCTCTTCTCAGGACTTGGTCCAGTTGATTATGAGAGAGTGAGCCACCTCGAGACTGCCCGTCAGATCTGGTCCCTGCTGAGTGTACACCATGAGGGCACTGCTACTATCAAGCGGCGTCTCGTTGAGACTTACAGGCGCGAATATGAGAATTTCATTCAGAAGCCTAGTGAGTCCATCGATGACTTGTTTGCTCGTTTTCAGTCGATCATCAACAAGTTGCGCGTTAACTCCAGCCCTGAGAGGATCCCATACACCGACCATCAGCAGGCTGTCAAATTGCTGTATGCGTTGGATAGGAAGGTACGGGAGATCAAGGTTAACTCGATCATCGAGTCTGAGGCCTATGACACAATTGGAGTGGTGACTCTTTACAGCAAGCTCAAGGCCATAGAGGTGGATTACAAGTCGAGAGATTCTCTCACTTGTACTAGCACCAAGAGCCTAGGCATGGCTTCTCTCTCCAGTGAGGCCGCTACTAACCCCCAGCTTCACAACTTTTCATTTTCTGCTCTTATGTCTGTTACAGAGGAGCAGTTTGCGTCACTTGGGGATGATGAGCTTTGCCTGGTGTCTAGCCACTTTCAGCACGCCTATGACAACCCGATGAGCAAGAAGAGGGGCGAGAGGCCCAAGTGCTTCGAGTGCGGAGAGGTCAACCACTTCATCGTCGAATACCAGAACAAGCAGAACAACTACTACAAGAAGGGCAAGAGCCACTCCCGCGACTCCAACAAGTACCACTCCGGCAAGCACGACTACAGCAAGCGTGACCACCCCAAGCACCGCTCTGGCAAGATCAAGAACTTTAGGAAGGCTTTCAAGAGCTACCAGAAGGACAACTGAAAGCGAGACACGGCTTTCTTCGCCGAGCTTGGTGGTCTGTGCGGCGGATCATCCTCCTCCTCCTCGTCTTCGTCAAGCTCAAGCAATGAGGACATCGTCACCAAGTGGGACAAGAGGAGGGAACAAGGCGGTCCAGCTGGGCTCTGCTTCGTCTCCTCCAAGTCCAAGTGCAAGCACAAGATGCACCGGAGATCTTTTTGCTCCATGGCACTTGAGGACAAGGACGACAAGGGCAACGACAATGACTCCTTCGATGAAGAGGTACTCCTGAGCAAGGTGAAATTCTTGAGATGTTGGAGGCAAATAGTCGTGAGTTGAAAACCCAGGATAAGATGTTGGAGAGGACAGCCAAGAAGCTGCAGAAGTAGAAAGCCAAGTTGGCAGATGCTCTAGCTGAGATAGAGAGGCTGAAGAGTGTGCCAGCCCAGCCTTGTGAGTCTAAGTGCGCTACCTATGAGACTTTGATGAGAGATCTCTGTGAGCAGAAGAGAAAGTATGCTCATCAGGTAGAGGAGATGGATAGGCTAAAGGTAGAGTTAGGCAAGCTCTAGTGTAAACTGGATGAGCCTATCTTGAGTGATGAGCCTGAGTGTGAGATGTGCCCCTACCTAGCAGTTGACATAGCTGAGCTGAAAGTGAGGTGTGAGGGACAGCTCAAGGAGTTGGAGGAGCTTAGGGCTAGACCCACGCTTTTGGGTGCGTGCATGGTCTGTCCTACCTTGGAGAGTGAGCTTGAGCAGTTGAGAGCTGACCTTGAGGAGCTTTCAGCACCCCTTGACACTTGTGAGAGCTGTCTCACTTTGAGGTTGATGTTGGTGGATAGGGATGCCACCATTAAGAAGTTAGAGAAGTCTGCTCCCTCTATTCCTTCTCTAGACCGCCCCACTTGTGCTGCCCAGACTTTAGTTCTGGAAGATCTGAGAGAGGAGAAACAGACTTTGGTTGATGAGAACAACCGTTTGAGAGAGGTGCTCAGTTGGATGCTTGCTAGAGAGCCCCAACTAAGTATGATTTTAGAGAGCACCAAGAGAGCTGAGGGTGATATGAGTGGACTTGGGTTAGGAGAGTGCAGTACTTTGGGTGAGAAGAAGAGTTCCCCAATTAAGCTTAAGACTGCCTCTCCTCAGCCTATCCCTACTGTTGATGGGGTATACCAGGAGCCTCCCAAGGCTGCCCCAAAGAAGTAGCTCTGGACACCTAAGCTCTCGCAGGCTAAGCAGGACAGAGTAGTGACTGAGATTCTTAAGCCTCCAGTGAGCAAGGAGAGAGTCTAGCAGCTTGTTCCACCCAAGGCTACTCCACCTAAGCCCAAGGCTCAGCCTAACCCCACTCCCAAGAGGCATGTCTACCACTGTGACTTTTGCCAGCGGAATGGCCACTTGGAGGAGTTTTGCTTCAGGAGGAAGCGAGTTGAGATGTAGGAGAGAGCTTGGGAGAACCAGGATCAGTTCTACTAGGGTGGTAGGCAAGATCCTCCCCGTCGCGGTGAGATGAGAGACCGCTTTGCTGGTGAGAGAGGAGGTGGTCTTCAGGCCCGTGCTCCTAGTGGAGAGAGACGCTTTGCCGGCTAAGCTCCTAGTCGTTTTCAGCGCGGCTATGGACCTCGTGACCGAGGCTTTGGAGGAAGAGGGTTTGAGAACTCACGCTTTGGAGGTCGTGGGTACCTAGATAGACGTGATGCTTACTTTGACTGTGTTTACCCTACTCTGGAGCAGATGGCTCGGCACTGGTTTAGCAGTTTCACTAACCCCAGTGCCGGACCATTTGCTCATTCTCGCTTTCCTTGATTTTGCAGGATCGAGGCCTGGAGGACATATGGATCATGGACTCTAGCTGCTCTATGCACATGACAAGGCACAGCAGATGGTCCTCCAGCCTCAACCCCATGAGCACCAAGGAGTACATCACATTCGGGGATAATGGTCAAGGTAAAGTATTGGGTGTTGGTTCTGTTGCTCTTTCTGGCAAGCTTTCCCTGAGAGAAGTTGCTTTGGTGAGGAATTTGGGGTTCAATTTGGTTTTAGTCTCGCAACTTCTTAAGGAAGGGTTTGAGGTTCGTTTTAAGGAGGGTTCTTCTTGTGTGCTTGATGCTAAGGAAAACCTTGTTTGTCGGATTTTGCCCTATGGGCAGGTTTTTAAGGTTGACCTTGCATCTGTTTCTGGCCCTCCTCAGTGTTTGGTTGCTAGTCCTTCTGCTGATATTTGGAAGTGGCATAGGAGGCTTGGCCGTTTGAGTTTTGATCTGCTAGCCAGGTTGAGCTCGAAGGGTCTGATCCGAGGATTACCCAATTTGAAAGCAGAAAAGGACTTAGTGTGCCACCCCAGTTGTCATGGCAAGATGGTTGCCGCTTCTCATGCACCTGTCAATCAGGTGATGACCTCTTACCCGGGTGAGCTACTACATACGAACACGGTTGGTCTTGCTCGAGTACAGTCGGTTAGTGGGAAGTGGTATGTGCTTGTAGTTGTGGACGACTTTTCTCGCTATTCGTGGGTGTTCTTCATGGAATTCAAAGATGAGGCTTTTGGTTTTGTTCGAGATCTAGTCTTGAGGTTAAGGAATGAGAGTCATAAGGCCATTAGGGCTATCCGCAGCGACAATGGCAGAGAATTTCGTAACTCTCGTTTCGAAACCTTTTGTCGTGACCTAGGTCTTGATCCCCAATTTTCGTCTCCTTATACCCCACCTCAGAACAGTGTCGTGGAACGAAAGAATCGCACACTTGTTGAGATGGCGCGGACGATGCTTGATGAGCATAGGACTCTGCGACGCTTTTGGGCTAAGGCTATGAATATGGCTTGTTACATTGCCAACCGCATCTTCCTATGAGCTTTCTTAGGGAAGACTTCACACGAGCTACGGTTTGGTAGGCAGCCTAGCGTCAAGCACCTGCGTGCATTTGGCTATAGATGCTTTGTGCTCAAAAAGGGGGGGCATTTGGACAAATTTGAATCTCGCTGCTTGGATAGTATTTTCCTTGGGTACACCTCTAGCTCTAGGGCATATAGAGTGTGGATCATTGATACCAAACAAGTGGTTGAGACCTCTGAAGTTTCCTTTGATGAATCTATGCCTTGCACAACCCCTGCATTTGAGCTTTCAGGTGATGATGAAGAAGGCGCTCCCATCTTTGATGATGAGGAAGGCGATGTAGATGCTGGTGATGCAGGAGCCACTGCACCGGCTGCATCTCCTACCCCCTTTGCTATGAGCTCTGAAGATGAAGGAGGACCCTTGCCTATGGTTTCCTCCTCGCTCCCTCGACTGCAAGCTCGAGCAGAGGCTGGCCCCGCTGAGGACACAGGGGAGGTGACCTCCGAGATTGTTCCATCTCGGCAGGTCCAGCAAGATCACCCTCTAGACAGGATGATTGGAGATCTACACCAGCGCGTCACACGCTCTTCGGTTAACTCTCTAGCCTTTTTCTGCCACTCAGCATTTGTTGCCTCTTTCGAACCCCGGGATGTGTCACATGCATTATCTGATCCTAGTTGGGTGAACGCCATGCATGAGGAGTTGGAGAAATTTGAGAGAAACCATGTCTGGGATTTAGTTGAACCTCCACCAAACTGCCACCCTATAGGAACCAAGTGGGTCTTCAAGAATAAACAGGGTGAGGATGGGATGGTTGTGAGGAACAAAGCGAGATTGGTTGCCCAGGGTTTCTGTCAGAAGGAGGGGATAGATTATGAGGAAACCTTTGCTCCTGTAGCTCGTTTAGAAGCCATTAGGATTCTGCTTGCCTTTGCTGCGTCTAAAGGCTTCAAACTGTAGTAGATGGATGTCAAGTTAGCCTTACTAAATGGGTTCATAGAGGAGGAGGTATATGTGAGACAACCTCCTGGCTTTGAGAGTGCCAAGTTTCCAGACCGGGTGTATAAGTTGAGAAAAGCCCTTTATGGTCTGAAGCAAGCTCCTAGAGCTTGGTATGCTAGGTTGTTCATCTCATGCTTTGGTGTCTTAGTTTGCTGAATAGATGAGCAGTGAGTTTGAGATGAGTCTCATGGGTGAGCTTCAGTTCTTTCTCGGGCTACAGATCAAGCAAGGCCCGGAAGGAACCTTCGTCCATCAAGCCAAGTACACGAAGGACATTCTAAGAAAGTTTGACAAGGGAGATCTCAGGCCAATAGCGACTCCCATGTCAACACAGACGGCACTTAATGCTGATGAAGAATGGGAGGTGGTGGACCAAAGAGAGTACCGAGGGATGATCGGCTCACTTCTGTACCTGATGGTGACTAGGCCAGACATTTAGTTCGCGGTTTTCCTCTGTGTGCATTTTCAGGCCTCACCAAGGACATCACACCGTCAAGCGGTAAAGCGCATCTTCAGGTACCTGAAATACACTCTTGAGCATGGTCTTTGGTTCTCTTCAGCTTCGTTGCTCTCTCTCAGAGGGTATTCGGATGCTGACTTTGCGGGTTGTCGGCTGGAGTGCAAGTCTACTTCCAGCACCTGCCAGTTTCTCAGTTCGTCTCTTGTCTCTTGGTCCTCATGCAAGCAATCTAGCATAGCCACTTCTACCACAGAAGCTAAATACATTGCTGTTGCTAGTTGTTGTTCCCAGCTGCTTTGGATGAAGTCCACCTTGAGTGACTTTGGTCTCAGTTTTAGGAAGATCCCTCTCCTAGTAGACTCTACCTCTGCTATTTCTGTAGCTAAGAACCCCGTCTTGCACTCCAGAACCAAACACATAGACGTGAGGTTTCACTTCTTGAGAGATCACTATGAGAAGGGAGATATCGACTTGATCCATGTAGAGACTGAGAACCAGTTGGCCGACATCTTCACCAAGCCCTTAGATCTTAGCGTGTTTGCTCGCTTGCGTGGGGAGCTTGGTGTCTGTTACCCCTTTTAGGTTGGGGTAACTTTGGTGTTGTTTAGGGTTTTATTTTGCCTTTTTCTTTGCTTTTACTTATTTTTCTTACATTTTGTATCATACCATGCATTGCATTGTAACATATGCATTTTCACTTACACTAGCACTAGAGCTCTTCTAGTATGAGGAGTTAGTACTTGCTTGTGCAAGATTGTACATTTGCTTGCATGATCATGGTTGGCTAAGCTCCTTGAATCTGTCTAATATCTTTTGTGAGCTCAGTCACTTTTGTTTCTTGAAAAATCAAAAACCATGATCACCACTTGACTTGGCTACCTAGCATGTGTAGGAATGTTGAATGCTATGCTATCTTTACATGCTTGGATATGCTAGTCGAATGCCTTTGTTAAGTTGATGCCTAAGCATTTAAGACACCTTGCCTTAATCTAAATTCTGAATTAATCTTGTATACAAAGTGGTGTCCTATGAGCTAAATTGAAAAGATCCAGGTGGGTTCACTTGTCACACTGATCTAGTTTGAGATAGCTTGCCTTTGCACCTTGGCATGAACTTGGACTAGGCTGTGTATGACCAAAACCTTGTCTTAAGCTTCTGATGGTTTTCTGAACCTAGGCTTGGCATTGGTTGGTAAGAAGTGGCAAAAACAAGTGAATAACCCCTGGCATATGATCTGATTTGCTTGAAGTTCAAAATTGCTAAATCTGAAATCTGCAAGTCTCTAAATTGCTTATGGCATGATTGAATATGCTTTGGTTGAGAGTAGCACACCTTGTATGTTTTGCTAGCATCTTGGTATTCAAGCCTATCTTGCTAGATGCTATTCATGTTGGTGATGCTTTCTTTTCAACAACCCTGAAAAACATGCTCCTGATATGTATAAGATAGATTCAATTGAGCTTGTTTGCATGCTTCCTTGCCCTCACTTGCTCTGTATGCTAGAACTTGTATTTACTAGCTTTTCATCCCTGCTGAGCTCTTCATGGTACACTTCATGCATTTCATGGCATATTTTGAGGGGGGTTTGTCCATTCCAGGGGAAGTTGAGTTCTATGAACCCTTGATGTGTCCATTGTCAACAAGGGGGAAAGATGTTGATCCTTGAGGAGAGAGATGATGGACCAAGGGGGAGAACTCTGTAGAGATCTAGTTGAGGGGGAGTTTGAGGTTTTAGCATGCTCTTGCATCGGTGCGTTGAGCCTTTTGCCTCTTTTTGGAGGAGCCGATGTTTTGCCTTAGCATGACTGTGCTAAGCCAGTTTGCCTCTTTCTTGAGGGGTCATGCTTTAGTTTGATCGACTGCGTTGAGCGGTTTTCCTTGTCTTAAGGGGTCGATCTTTGGCTTTGTTTTTGTTGTCTCAATTTTTCCTTTTCTTCTTGTATTTGGTTTTTGGGCATCTTGAGCAACTTCTTCTTTTTCTTCTTTCTTTTTGGCTTTACGCTTTTCTTCTTGTGTTTGTTCTATTTTAGGTTACAGGTTGAAGGTGTTGACAATGCACTCATCAAGGCGGAGATTGAGAGCCAATGGACTGGCTCCATTTCCTCTGGAGTGATGAGTGATTGTTGACAGTAGCAAGACCTAGAAGGACTTGGGCACAAGACCTCCAATGGATAGGAGGCCCCCCGATGGACTGGAGGCATGCTCGGCGTCTGTCGGCCATGGGAGTTCAGTACACGGAGGAGCGGCATGAAGATGGCAGGAGTAAGTCCTTCGAAGGACTGCGAGGCTGCCCCGATGGACAGGGGATGCCGGGCGCCACCGCGGTGCTCCAACCGAATGCGTGGCGTGAAGGCGTGCGAGGGAGGCTTTGGCAGCTTCGGCTCAAAACCGCCACCCAAGCTACCCAAGCCTTGGTGAGTTGGGCCACGACTCGCCAAGATAGAGAAGATGGGCCAAATTCGGTGCAGGCGGAGACTTCCTAAAGTTTCCTGGTTTCTGACTTCAAAACCGGGGGCGGATCGCGGATTGGACTACTGGCCATGTGGAGAACATCTGAGGATTGCGTGGAAGTTACGAAGATCAAGACTTCATCATGGTCGTACGTCCCGAAATATCCTGTAATCTTTCGTTGAGTCCTTAGGGTTTGTCTACTTGTAGGGACCTAAGTGCAAAACTGTCTAAACAACACTCGGGTATAAATAGGTACAAGGCAGGTCATTAGAAACTCTCTTGGCTGCTAGGATTAGTCTTTGCTTTGTGATTTTCATCCTCAAGCCTTGAGCTCCATTGTTAGGGTGGTTAGAGTAGGATTTAGCCTCCAAATCTTGAGGGAAGGTGAGGATGGTTGCTTAGGACGAATTTCTGCTTGTATGCTGAATCTTTAGACCCATCTTGGGCACTTAATCGAAGCAAATTCGTGCAGCAACCTTGTGTTCTTCTTATCCCCCTCTCTCTTTGGTTTTTGGGTTCAATCCTTGGCTTTTGGGTGTTTATGTTGGCCAAGCTTGAATCCCTTCCCTTGCTAATGTTTTGAACTTTCTATGACGTGGAGATTATGTCTTAGAACATCTCAATCCAATTGGATTGCCACGAGTAAGTCAGTTTGGGTTTTCCCCTTTCTTTCCCAAATTTTCCCCACTTCACGAGATCTGAAATTCCCAACTAATCTCTTGATCTTTTTGAGTAGATATTTTGGGAATAGCTTTGGAATAGTGCTAGGATAGCCCGTGCAAAATTTTGTGAAGATCCGAGAAGATTTGGTCAAGTTTGAGGTTTGCAAACTCAAAGTCCGAGGCTGATTTCTGGGCACACCGGACAGTCCGGTGCAACTTCAGCGGAAAGTCCGGTGGACCTAACAGTCTCCAAATGGGCTGAATTTTTAGTATGTTGTTCCCCATGTTTTTGTCTGCCTGTGGTTAAAATTTCATGATTTTTAATGTCCGTTTGACTGGGTTTTGGTATTTTTCTTTGCAACCGGGTCTGCCTGAAAAAGTCCTGTCGGACAGTCCGATAGAGCTTATCGGACTGTCCGGTGTGGACAGGGTTTTTGGCCCCGGATTTGGTTTGAGTTGTTCCTAGGGTTTGTGGCTTGTTCTGGGTTTTTGGGGGTGCCTAAGGTCATTCCTAAGGTCTTTAGCACCTCATTTGCTAAGAGATCTTGGTGATCACTAGGCGTGTTCACTTTAGTTGGTTTGTGTTCGTTTGCTTTCGTGTTTTTGCCTCAACCTCGCTTTGGTGGTTCTCGTTGTGTGTCTATACTCTTTTGCTTGCTGTGTATCAGTGAGACGCATCTAGGTGCATTGAGTGGCTGGCGAGACACTTCAGTGTGACTTGTTGCTCCGCTTGGCTTGCGGTCTTTGTGATCGTTGAGCTGAGTGCTTCCACTTGCTTGGTGCGTATCCTCTCAGTTGATGGCACCCTTGCACTGCTAGGCACATATCTATTCAGTGGACGGTGCCTAGTTCTGTTTCTCTTAAGCGTTTTAGAGCACTTGCCTGGGGGTAGTGATTTTGAGTTTTTAAGCGCTCCTATTCACCTCCCCTCTAGTCGCACGTCTTGGTCCTACATGTAGCTCCTGATCGGCTCTATGGGAAAGCCGATCCAGGTTGCGTGGTGGTGCGGGAGTGCCACTTGGCTTGACCTTGCAGCCAGGAAGGTTGTGTGGATGCTGCCTTTTGCTCCTGTTCACCCTAAAAGCGACACAACAGATTTTAAACGTTAAATACTTACCTGATCGCAAGGGATCAGCAAACACAAGGGTTCGTGTACTCCAGTCGGCCAATGCAAGGAGCATCGGTCATTCCGTCGGGTGAGTGAAGACATGGATAAATAAGCCAAAAACGCATCCAATGCAACAATGAAATAAACACCTATCTAAAAGCATGATGTAACAGATCTGCGGAGCCAGATTGACTTCTAACTAGGACCTCCAAAGATCCATCTAACCATACATATACAAAATTACAATATGTATAGATAGGGTGCTCGATCTACACTGATCGATCGGTAGGTCGCGTGCACATACTGCAACGGCATGTCATGGGATGTAACAAACGATGAGGTAGTGTAGAAAGAGCCACACAGGAGCCGATCTATGGCGTGAAGCTCAAAAGTGGAAGTAGATTGGCAGACGTGCAAGATAAATAGGCAAATCCCGCGGCAAACGAAGCTTACCGCGACTTGCGCCGAGCCAAGCTCACCACGAGATTCATCAAGATAACAAGCTAACCGTGACATCCAAAATGCTTTAGTACATGGTTCACCATATGGCTCATGCCCTAATGCCCTAACGAAAAAGATAATTAGAGCAGCATGAAGATTACCTTGAAAAACCCTAGTTGCTAGTGGTGGCGATGCGCCGGGAGTTGATTGAGACACGAGCTGTTGGGACCGTAATGTCGTCGGTTTATTACATAGAACATAGGTACATATTTATAGTCTGAAGACTTAGACAACAAGTCTGACTCTTTCTATAACTAAAATTTCCTATTTTAACTGAACAAATCCTACTAGGACTCAACACAACATAAAAATGAATGATGCATGACCCGTAAGCCTTTGCATCGCTTCTACCTTGGGTGACGTCTCAACAACCCATCAGCCGACTGACCCTCTCACAGGTCGGCTCTTCTAGCCCATTTAACCGATAAAACCCATCTTGCGGATCGGCTAAAATCTGGTACTAACACATGCCCCCCCTAGCTTTGATAATGCTCCCTCTATCCCAAAAATAAGCCATATAGATTTTTGACACGGTCTTTAAAACGGAACTTTGACCAGCAATTATTTTAAAAATATGTTATCAAGAAATACAAAGTATCATCATATTAAAGTGCTTTTGAATATGAATCCAAGCATATACCATGCATACACTAGAAATTTATAGATTTGAATCAATTGTTGGTCAAAGTTTAAAAAACTTGACTTTTCCAAAAATCTATATGCCTTATTTTTTGGGATGGAGGGAGTAATAATTTTCAAAGCTATGAGAAAATGCAAAGCCAGAGAGTCACGCGGTTCCATAATCTTCGTCACATTCGTACTTGTTTCTCAGAAACTACTCCCATTGCCTCTCCATCTTCCTTCTGAGTGTATTAAATTATCGCCTCGGCTACAGTCTTTCCCCCAATCACCTTCTTCCCATCGACAAGAAAACCCAACTTCCCTCAAGAAATCGCCGCCGATGGAGTCCCTTGTAAAAAGCAGCTTTGCTCCACTCTCACTGCCTCGCTCTCCTCCTCAGCCACCCCCGTTCAAGGAGGTGGCGCCAGGTTTCGCTCCTTTGCCGGCAGCAGGAGCTGACCCCGTGACGCCGATCAAGGCGGCTGACTCGGAGGAGGAAGAGCGACCGCTCACTGAAGCGGACCTAGCTTGGTTGGCTCTTTGGGGCCCAAAACCAACTCCCTCTTCGTCACCATCACCGTGGCAATCCCCGGAGCGCACGCCAGCAACGCCACCATTCCTGGAGTTACCCGCTGACCATGACGATGGTCAGTCTTAGGAGTTCGAGGTCAACACTGACTCTGAGTCTCCGATCCCCAATGGCTACACCAAAATCGGTGCCGTCGTCGACTCTCCCACCTGTAGCGTCAACATGCCCTGGTTTGACGACTAGGGAAAGAAACAGAAGGAACCGCCGTCTCTGTCATCACCGATGGTGCGCCATCCCCGACACTGATGAAGAAGCTCCAGCAGTGATTAGGGTGGTGTTACCAATATCAGCCGATGCATATCATCGGCTAGTAGTATTAGGTAGTTACTGGGGTTAAAAAGCCGTTGCATCGGCTTTTAGGGTGCTTAGCCCCTTTTTGCCTCATAGTGTGCTTTTGTAAAAACTCTGGCAATGAATGAAGTCTTAAATCCAAACTCTGTCATTTTCATTATTGCCATTCTTACTATTTTGCTGTTGTCCATATGAGCCGACTTGATAGCATCGCATCAGGCTCGGCCTCTATTCGACCTTTTGTGCTAAATCGGCCGATAGCTTTAAGTTTGGCCCCGCTCATTTGCAATCTTTAGCCGATCTTTTATCAGACCATTTGGTGAATCGACTCTGAAGTCAAGCTTTGAACATTCGCCTGCTTAGCAAAACAGAATACGCGCCACAAACTTGTTACTTTCACCAGCCACCTTTAGCTCAATCTCTTCCAAAACTAGCTCATCACAGGCGGAATCACTCCTCCAGAGAATTTTTGGCCTAAAGGTACTTGCTTCGGCCTCCTCTGTTATGGAAAAGATGTTTTCTTGCATTATTCATGATTGTTCCTCTTTTTCCCATGCAGCTGAATGATATCCTAATTCCTTAGTCCACCCCTCAAAATCTTTTAGTTTAGGTCCCCAATCCTTTGAGCCTCCACTAGATTTGATCTCTGCTGAAACCAAACGCATTCCTTTTGTAGCTCAAAATCTATATCCAGACCACTGGACGGACCAAATTAGGTCTTGGCCCTTTCCCATGGAAGGATGAGTGAACTGGTACAAATGCGTGGCCAAGCATTATGAATCTTCTATCTGGCACAAAAATAGGAATAGTTGATGCTCTCTCCCTCACTCTGTCTCCAATAGGAAAACATGAGAATCTCCTAAGAGAAATAGGGTACTTCTGTCAGACGCTGTGAACTGCTTCTTGTTTGGCCTTGGTCCCATGACTCCCACCCTGATGGATGTAACAATGATTCTAGGTTTAGATGTCTATTCAGCTTGCCCTTCTCCTTTCTCTCTAGAAGTTTGTAAGCACAAGATTGTAGATAAGGCCACAGCTAAAAACTGGGGCGAGTATATTGAGCACCACAACAAACATTCAGGTTTAATTGACCATAGAGAGCATACTACTTTTCTGAACCTTTGGCTAGACCATTTCCTTTTCTGTGGTCCTTCTCTTGCTCCAACCAAGAATTATCTGGATCAATCTAGTGCCCTAACTAACGGCCAAATATTTGCACTGGGGACATTGTTTCTGGGTATACTGTAGCACCACCTTTCTTTGAATAGTAATAGACTCCTAAGTAACGAACGCATCAAATTTAGAGGCCCCTGGTGGTTTCTTCAAATTTGGTGTCAATTGTACTTCCAAAAATACATCCCCAAATTTCCACGTTTGCAAGATTCCTCTTTCCCCACTCCCTCAAGCAAAAATATCCAATGCACCCTCTTTGGTCAGGCACACTATCGGATTTTAGGTAGCAAATTTAATGAAACAGAGATGGCCAAATGGTTCAAATTATTTTATCATGAACGTACCGTAGCCACCTTCAACACCTATTCAGGATCTGAGAACTTTGAAAACCCTTCTTTCTTTAGGCTTGACAATTTTTCCAATGACGATGATTCTCAGCAAATATATGCTACCATGATCTGTCCTTGCTTGCTTCCTGTAAGCATGACTACCAGTAATAGAATCACTAAGCCTGGCTATGAATCATACCAACCGGCAATAGTAGCTCGCCAATTTGGCTTGAACCAAGTCTCTCCCTGCTTCATCATTTATCTGAAATTCCAGAGCCAAGCCCATCTCACTGAATGGCTTTTGACTCTTCGTGCATACAACCTCTTTTCTAAATTTGCAATCCCCATCCCATGTGATATAAACTTTGTGTACACCGCGGATGGCTTTAACAATTGGTGGGAGACTTGGAAGCCACATTTGTTCAGGGGTCCTCATGGAACTATGCTTCGCTGCATTGATTCTTCTTATGATCCTTTACGAATAGAGGCAACTTGATTCTATTGCAACAGTTCAATCATTAACCCTTGTACCAAAGCTGACGTCTTTTCATGCAGCGTGAAGAAAAACCAATGCCAACCACAAATTCAGGAGAGCCTTTTGGCTATTCTCCAATAGCCCCTATACCATTGTATGGACAGTTAACACCTCCTGATAGGATACTGTTCTCTAGTCAGCGCTCAAAATGCCGACGCGATGACATAAGCAAATCACGAGCCAAGGGCTCTAACTATAAGAAGACTAGAAGTTCTAGGGCACAGTCTCCTACTCCATCTATCTCTAATCATGTATGTATCCTAGAATAACTCCTTTGTCTTTCAACAATTTCATGTAGTTTATGTACGTGCATTTGACTTACAATCAGAAAGCTTAGCCAATGAGAGCAATGCTTCACCACCTCGAGAACAACAAGTGTCAGAGCCTTCTACTGAGACTCTCTCTTCTAATTGTCATGATGCTTCTTATTAAAAAACCAATCCTGAACCTGATGTGCATCATCATACCGATGAAGGAACTTCTGCAAATACTGAGGTGAATATGATACTCAGCCAAGGCTGCTCTTAACTCAGCTCTTTTTACATGATTCTCATTTCCTTCTACAGACCATCAATTTGTCAGCGTTACTTAACTTTGATCCTTCAATATTGGACATCGGCTCAGGACATGAGCAAGAAAGGGCTTCCTCTCCTCCAAAATTTGTATCAGCTGAATGTGACGGAGCGCCTTCAGGAGATGGCAAGGCTACTTGGTGAATTGGTCATGCCATTGGTAAAAGAAAGTGAAGTAGTCTGCATGACCTTGGAACCAGTGGTAGACCAATTGCTTGCTGACCTGAGATAAGTAGTCCGTCTAGTGGCATACCTTGGCTTCTTCAGAGTAGAGGTAGAAACAGCTGCAGCTCGTATTCCATCTCGTGAAGCCCAAGCATCTTTGAGAAAACAAATTGCTGACAATTGCACAATCTTGAATCAACAAAAGATTGCTATTGATGATAATAAACATCATTCAGAATTATCTTCAAAGTTGAAAGATCTGCAGAAGTCTAGAGACAAAGTTGCTGAGGAAATTCAATGTCTTCAGCAAAAGCTTTCCACAATTGATGATGACATCAAGACTACATCATCCGCACTTGAAGAGGTTAATGTGAGCAAACAGAAACTGAAGGAAAACTTATTGACAGGTCTTGCCAAGGTCAAAGCTCTTACCAATCAAGTGATACCCAGCACAAATGAAGCTGACAATGCAATTATTTCTTCTACTGACTCCATACGTTTGAAAGCTATTCTTGCTATCAAAAAGTTCCTTCAGTAGTCCATGTTACAATGCCTTGGACTGATGACACTCTGATTATGCCCTGCAGGCATATTATTTTGTTACCTGACAGTAGTCTTGCTTGATGACGATGTATCAATAGCTTTTGCTGGAAAAAATTTTGTGTGGGGTACCAAAAGTCGATGGCAACGCATCGGCTCGCTTTTGTGTGGGTACCTAAAGTCGATGGCAATGCATCGGCTCATTGAGTTTCTATGGGCCCATCTATCATGATAATCATCCTAATTTTTTGCTCCCCCAAGCCGATTTTTTCAAGTTACTTGGGAATATCGGCTTTTCCAACCTTTAAAGGATAGTTAAATAGATTGAACCAAAAAATATCTCATATTTATTTTTTTGAGCCGTTTGCTCAGATCGGCCATTGTTTATCAACATCAAATTCTTTTACAGGTCGGCCGATCGTTTAGATCGGCCATTACAGATAGATTCATAATCTAAACATCAGTGCTGGTTGCTAGAACAGGCGTTAGCCCATTTTTTGATCCTTCTACGAAATCCCAATCCAATTGCTCTCTTCCAGTTAGACATTCTACTCCTTCTGCCCCCTAGAACGAAGATTCAGCAATAGTAACATCACTAGAATCATCAGCTGCCATCAATTCAACCTCATTGCCATCCCACTGTATAAGACATTGGTGCATTGTTGATGGCACACAACAATTTGCATGAATCCAGTCTCGGCCAAGCAGAGCCGAGTAAGGTCCTTTAGTATCTATGAGAAACAAAGAAGTATGAACCGACTTTTGCCCAATGGTCAATTGTGCATTGAAAACACCCATAGCTCTCATCAGTTCTCCTTTGAAATCATTGAGAACAACATTCGTCTTGATAAGATCATTGTCGACTTTGCCAAACTTTTGAAATACCACATATGGCATTAAATTAACTGCTGCCCCAGTGTCAACCATCAATTTGTTCACTGGTTCGCCATTGATATAACCCTTGAGGTAAAGCAGCTTCAAGTGATGATATTTTTTATTGGCCGGTTTCTCAAATACAATCGCTGCCGGCCCCAAACTGAGCTGAGCCACTGAATCCTGGGTTGCATAAGGATTACAGAATTCATTAGGTAGGAGAAATAACATATTTATGTCAGTTGATCCATCTACTGTCTCTTCATTAAGCAAGTCCTTTGCATCATCCTCCATCGGGTCTTCCTGTTGCTCTGGCTCTTGCTACTTTCTCCATACCACTAGACATCTGTTGCGGAACCACCGATTTAATCCGGACTAAGCACATCTGCCACCTCTGGCTCGTAATGTGACTAGGCCAAACTAAATCCGGTCGTCCGTCATGAGTCATTTGACCCCCGATATTACCATTTCCCAGAGGAACCGACATCATACACATCTGACCCACGATGGAGCCACAACAGATACATCATCACAGGCAGTTGAATAGCATAATATTAGACTTAGTTACAAATCGGTTTTGAATAAAGTACAAGTCCAACATAGTGTTATAAAGTAGCAAGTTCAAAAGTTTCTCGCAGCGGAATTATAAGTTCAGAGGTCACCATGATATCATCAAAAGATTTGCATTAGAGGTAACAACATCGAGCCCACCGATGTTTCCCTTGTGCCACTCATGCCGTTTCATCCTAAGTGAGGACATGCGCCACCTCCAACACAAGTGCAGACCATGAACTCCATACCTGCGCTCAAAATGTGGGGGCAAACCCTGAGTACTAATTACTCAGTAGGTCTTAATGGATTTGGCTTACAGCTGACGCGAAGCGGCTTACTAGCAAGTGGATCCTTAGCCTTTGGTTTGAAACAGTATTATGTGTAACATAAGTAGCAAGTTTTCATCATTTGAATACCCTCCAACATAATAGTAAATCGCAGTAAGGTAAACAGTTCAATTCAAACATGTGGTATTTCAAAAATCATGAGTATTAAATCCAGAGTGTTCAAGTAGTTACTACGTTGCCCGTGTGCATAATCAGCATTCCCACACCTGGTGGGCATCATCGATTCGAATCGATTTTAATTCCCGGGAATAACTATCATGCCAGGGGTATATGCTTACAAGCCATCGCGTTCCCACATATAGCCCCAATCTTAGCCTGCCTCGTCCCAAGTTCGATTCACTCCCGCCTAGCCCCCGGGTTGTGCCCCCATGACGAGCCTGCCGACATCTCGGTCTCCCCGCCATGAGTACCAAGCTCCCCCGGGCCACCTTCCTCTCAACCAGCGGGTAGGAACGTGTCTCTGTGCTTCGGACGAGCCCAGGAAAGACTTTTCCGGTCCCATATCCCGGATAAGCACTCTAGCAATGTTATGCCGAACAGCAGGCGAACAACGGACGGGCCTTATGCGACTCGGGCGGAGTCCAAAGTGCAACCTTATGAAAAGTATATACTGAAATAAATCTCCGCCCGGTCTCCATTTAATTCATGAGCAACAGTAATAATTGATGTAATAGTAAGCTTTTGTAACTTTGAAAGCACCTACGCGACGAGTCCACACACTCGTGTCTACTCGTACCTAGCAATTTCTAGGCACACTCGTCCTACGAACTCTATGTATAGGTGCTAGGGCCAGGGCGGCCAGGGAGTCTAATGCAACAGGTTTCAAGCAACTCCTAATGCATATGCGTAATCACCAAGTATAATTTGTTTGCTGGGTTAAGTATGGTCCTGCCTACCTTCCTCGTCAGGGTCAGTAGCTTCTTCCGGAGCGTAGTCGGGTCCCTGCTGTTGGTCCTTCAGCTCCTGGTGCAGCTGCTCCTCTGGCTCCTCTACGATTGGTTGGTCCGGCAGTTGTCCTTCGCTCGCGGAATCTATATGCATGACACGGTGCAATTGGAGCATGTATTAGTGCAATGCTTGCTTCATGATGCGAGTGCAATGCAAGAAATCATGATTGATAGAATAAAATTATGCATTTTCGTGTTGAAACTTGTTTAGCGCTAAGAAATCGTACAAGCCATCATTTATGATAACTTAGCTTGTCACACATAACAACGTGGGGGTGTGTGACTGAATAGCATCGATTCATGCGAAATAGCCGATGCTTACTTAAACACCTATTTTCCACCTAGCTAGCTTAGCATTCCTAGCGTGCATTTCTCAACAGTAGTGAAGACCTACATTGCATTCCGGAATCAGTGGCTAAGACTGACATATTCTTAGGTTTCAAATATGGTCCATTGTGGCATTTATTGGATATACTAGTATCACATTTCCTATTATTTTCTTACATGAGCATTATATCTACCATTTTCAAAATAGGGTTAAACGTTACATGCATGGCCTCACGTTTCCAGCGATGAGCTACTTACAACGTCTTGAACCTAAATAAATATCACAAAACCCCTATAGCTTACTTTTTTCTAGAATTCTTTTTCTTTGCTAATTATATGCTTAATTAGTAGGCAAGGGTAAAACAGTAAATAAACAGTAAGCATTTAGGCTATCAAATTCTTATACTAAGCTTAGGTATGCTAGCAAAGCTGCTGCCCAAATTCAGAATTTTTGACTCTCATTTAAACCACATTTTCTATTTATTAATTTAAACATGCATGAACTTATTAATTTCAAAACACTAACCATACTTGACATGCACAGCACCCCATTTCAACAGTGAGCTACCTATACCACAGGGAGCACAAATAAAATGGGTAAAACCATTTAGAGCATAATCTTTATATGGTTATCATTTCCTCATTTATTTTTATGCTAAAAACACATGCAGGGGCAAAATGGTAATTAAACAGTGAACATTTGAGCTACAAAAAATCATAGTGAGCCTATATACCCTAACAGCACTGCTGTCCAAGTTTGGCAATTTTTGGAGACCACTTAGTCCACATTTCCTAATTTCATTGATTTATCAAGCATGCACAATAACAGGGGCAAAATGGTCTTTTCATACCCAACCATCATATCCATTCTGTAGATCTACTTAATAGGAGTGCACTGCAACAAAGTTTGTATTTTTCTGATTTTTATTGGATTTACTACGAATTTCCAAATTTTCAGCCGCATTAATAATCATTTTATTTAAAAACCACAGATCTAAGGACCTATAACTAATTAAACGTATATGTCAGGGGCTAGCGTGTAAGTGTTACAAGATTCAGTATACAGCGCCTTAGGATCTAAATCTAAAACTACCAGATCTCGAGGGCTAAACCGCAAACGAGCCATCTCCCTCCCCTGGTCGTCTTCAACCTCGCGACAGGGAGGGGAGCGGCGACGGCGCGCGGCCGGAACCGGCTTGCCGGAGCCCCTAAGCGCACTGGCGGAGGCGGGAGAGGGAGAGAGAAGGGTGGGGACCTTACCCCCACAACTGGTTTCGACGAAGAGGGCTCGGAGGAGGCCCGCGACGGTGAGCAGGGGGCGGCGAACTCCGGCGACCAAATGCGAGGCGGTGGGGGGGCTATAGCCGACGAGGTCTAGGGTATTTGGCGGAGGAGAGGTCGAGGATGAGCGGCATGGTGGTGGAGAGGCACGAGGGCAGCAGGAGAGGTGGGCGCAAGCTCGCCTCGAGCTTCGGCAATGGCGGCGACCGGTGGAGCGGAGGGGAAAACAGAGAGGGGCTGAGCGGAGGGAAGCACAGGGGCGGGGCGCGTGAATGGGAGCTCGGGGAAGGAGGCCGGGGCTTCGTCCCCCTTGAAGGCGAGCCGGGCACGCTGGCGGCGACCGAGGGTGGCGCGTGGCCATGGCGGCCAGGAGGCCGGTGCGGCGTGGGCGCGGTCGAGCGGGGAAGAAGAGAGAGGCACGCGGGTGAACGCGGTCCGTGGACCGTAGGTCGCTGACAGGTGGGGCCGGGGCGAAATAAAATGGAGATGGCCTATGGATCGGGTGCGGGAAATTGTGGAGCTGTGGGACCCACCCGAGCACCGGCGCGGGCGGCCCGACAGGTGGGGCCCGTTTGTCATAGAGGCAGAGAAAAAGGGAATTTCGGAAAAAAAGAAAAGGCCATTTGACCAGCTGGAGACATGTTTTAAACTCGCCATTTTGAATGATTTAGGGGCCGAATCTGGGAAAACTCCAAATACAAGAACCGTTCTAGATATAATTCTCTACAACTTTGTTATAGACATCTATACCAAGTAATGTGGAAAAATATAGGTTAAATTTGAATTGAATCAACTAACTCTAGTTTGACCATTTGAAACCCTCAGCTTAGAAATTATAAAAGTCTATTTTAGGTGCTTTTTCATGAAGAGTGAGCTATACCAATGTTGCATAGAATCTCATGAACTACAACTTTGGTATTCAAGTTATGGTAAGATTTTGAATTTTGTTTCACAAAATTTTGAATTTACTAATCAGGTCTGAGTTTGGCAAAATTCACAGTTTCACATAAAATGACCCAAAACTATGTTCAAACCTTTATGCATGTCATGACACAAAATACCAAAGTTATTCCTCATGAAATTATCTACAAGTTTGTTATGTAAAGTTTTTATAAAATTCACAACAGTATTAAAGTCACAACAGCAATGCAAATACAGTTTTTTCGCAAACCGAGTTTAATTGCTTCAATTGACCCAACCTATGCATGCTCTCAAGATAAAATGCCCTTGAAATGATGTCATTAAACTAATGATGTCAATATAATGCACTTGAGATTCCAAGGGCATCACAGCCCACCCCCTTAAAGAAATCTCGTCCCGAGATTTTTGATGTGATGTGGGTGGTTAAGTTGATTGTAGATAGTGTTGGGTGCATGTATTGAGGTTAGATCCTGAAATTAAACTGTTGTAACATACCGAGTTGAAGTGGACGGCAGAAAACTAGGATACTTAGTGCGTAGGTATTCCTCTTGTTCCCAAGTGGCTTCTTCTTCGGAGTGATTACTCCATTGAACTTTGTAAAAGTTAATTGTTTTTCGGCGGGTTGATCTCTGCTTTTGGACAAGGATTTTTAAGGGATGTTCTTCGTATGTGAGATCTGGTTCAATCTGAATTTGAGAGGTATCTACCACATTCTCCGGCACTCTTAAGCACTTCTTTAGTTGTGAGACGTGAAACACGTTGTGAACCTCAGCCAGAGGTGGTGGTAGCTCTAACCAGTAAGCGACGGCTCCGCATCTTTCAATGATTTTGAACGGTCCGACGTACCTTGGTGCTAACTTTCCTTTCACCCCAAACCATTGTACCCCTTTTGTTGGAGATACTTTAAGATACACATGATCCCCCACATCAAAGACTAGTGGCCTCCTCCTCTTATCTGAGTAGCTTTTCTGTCGAGATTGGGCTCTTTTGAGATGGTGGTGTATGAGTTTCACTTGTTCTTCAGCTTTGGTCACTAAATCAGGGCCAAACATAACACGCTCTCTAGGTTCAGACCAGTTTAGTGGTGTTCTGCATCTTCTACCATAGAGAGCTTCGAAAGGAGCCATTTCCAAGCTCTTCTGGTAGCTATTGTTATAAGCAAACTCTGCCAGGGGTAGACACTCATCCCACTTAGTGGAGTAAGTTAGTGCACAGGCCCTTAACATGTCTTCTAGGATTTGGTTTACTCTTTCTACTTGACCACTGGTTTGGGGATGGTAAGCAGAACTGTGTACTAGAGTAGTTTCCAAGGCAGTCTGCAGTTGCTCCCAGAAACGGGAGACGAACAGAGAACCCCTATCTGAAGTGATAGTTCGCGGGACCCCATGCAAGGACATGATCTTGGAAAGGTACAACTCAGCGTACTGCTTTGCTCGATAGGTGGTCTTGACTGGAATGAAATGAGCAGATTTCGTGAGCCTGTCGATAATTACCCATATGGAGTCATATCCTATTTGGGTACGAGGCAAACCCACAACAAAATCCATGTGTATATCCTCCCATTTCCACGCTGGAACATCAAGTGGTTGAAGCATTCCAGCAGGCTTTAGGTGGTCAGCTTTTACTTTCTTACACACGTCGCACTCAGATACGTACTTGGCGACCTCCCGTTTCATGCGGGTCCACCAAAATTTTTGTTTTAGGTCTTGATACATCTTATTGCTGCCCGGATGTATCGTAAACATTGAAGTGTGCGCTTCATCCAGTATTTTCTTCCTCAACTCCATGTCCTTAGGTACCACTAGACGATTCTTGAACCATAGAACGCCTTGGTCATCAAGCGTGAAACATGCCTTCTTCTCTTCACTAATTCCTTCACGAATATATGCCATACCCTTATCTTGCTTCTGTGCTTCTATGATCTGTGCCTTGATAGAGGGTTCAATGATGAGATTATAAAGTTCTACTTGTTGCTCATGAGGTGTTTCAATTTCATTTATCTCACAACAGATCACTCTTGCTGTAGGTCGGGCTTCTATCACATTGCAATGGGCCTTACGGCTTAGTGCATCTGCTACCACATTGGCCTTGCCCTGGTGATAGTGTATCTCCAGATCATAGTCTTTTATCAACTCTAACCACCGCCTCTGCCTCATATTGATTTCAGGTTGTGTGAAAATGTATTTGAGACTCTTATGATCAGTGCAGATGCGACATGTGTTGCCTAACAAATAGTGTCTCCACATTTTTAGTGCATGAACGACTGCGGCTAGCTCAAGGTCATGTGTCGGATAATTCGCTTCATGTTTTCTCAATTGACGGGAGGCATAAGCAATTACTCTCCCTTCTTGCATCAAGACACAGCCAAGTCCATTGCCGGAGGCATCACAGTACACATCAAATGGCTTGGTGATGTCCGGTTGAGCTAGCACTGGTGCTGAGGTTAACAATTTCTTCAATGTTTGGAAAGCTTCTTCACAATTCGGATTCCAAATGAACTTTGCATTTTTCTTGGTCAACGAGGTCATAGGTTTTGCAATTTTGGAGAAATCCTTGATAAAGCGGCGGTAGTAGCCCGCTAAACCAGGAAAACTCCGGATTTCAGTCACAGTCTCCGGTTGCTTCCAATTTAGCACATCTTCTACTTTGTTAGGGTCAACTGCGACTCCCTTCTCAGATAGTATGTGACCCAAGAAACCCACTTCTTTCAGCCAGAACGCACACTTGCTAAACTTGGCATAAAGCTTGTGCTCTCTAAGCCGGGTGAGTACGATCCTTAAGTGCTCTTCATGTTCTTTTTCATCTTTGGAGTAGATTAGTATGTCATCTATGAATACCACTACGAACTTATCGAGTTCATTCATGAACACCGAGTTCATCATATACATGAAGAAAGCCGGTGCATTGGTTAGCCCAAAAGACATGACCAAATACTCATACAAGCCGTATCTGGTAGAGAATGCTGTCTTGGGTATGTCCTCTTCTCTAATCTTTATCTGATAGTAGCCAGACCTTAGGTCAATCTTAGAAAAGACCTTAGCCCCAGCTAACTGATCAAATAGAATATCGATGTGTGGAAATGGGTATTTGTTTTTGACGGTCACTGCATTCAGTGGCCGATAGTCAACACACAGCCTTTTACCACCATGATCCTTTTTCTCAACAAAGAGAGCTGGACAACCCCACGGTGATGAACTAGGCCTAATGAACCCTTTGTCTAATTGTTCTCGTAGTTGTGTTTTCAATTCTTTCAGATCATCAGGTGGCATTCTGATTGGCCTTTTTGACACAGGTGCCGTGCCTGGAATGAGTTCAATGGCAAACTCCACATCCCGATCTGGTGGAAGTCCAGGAAGCTCCTCCGGAAATACATCCGGGAATTCTCGCACTATGGGTATCTTCTTGATTTCTTGCAGTTCAGTTGCATTTACTGTGGGTGTCATGTGTTTTTGATTTGGCGTATGTATCTGCACAGCCCTGCCACTTACGCCTGACCTCAATTGTATTGTCCTGCTACCAAGGTCCTGGACTGCATTGTGCTCTTTCATCCAATTCATACCCAAAATAATATCAATCCCCTGGTGTGGCAGCACCACGGGGTTGATGATAAAACTTTCTGTGCCAATGCTCAACTTAAGTTGTCTAACCCCCAAACTGGTTTCAATAGGTGAACCCGGTGCTGTTATTTGATAGTTTTCTTTCAACTTGTACATTTTTACCCCATGCCTCAATGCATATGCCTTACTGATGAAAGTATGTGTGGCCCCAGAATCAAATAATATGACGGTCGGATGACCGTTGATCATGAACGTACCAGCAAGCACCGGTTCTCCGGCGGGAATCTGCTCCATGTGCACATAGTGCACACGACCCGTCTTAGGCGCGGGTCCCTTCTGCTTGCTCTGCTGACTTCCACCTGCTAGGGTAGGACCATGTATCTTGCGGGGTGCCCTACAGTCACGACTGAAGTGACCTACCTTGCCGCAGTTGAAGCACGGAGCACCTGGCCCTGGAACAATGGGAGCACGGGGAGCCGGTAGCTGTGCGGGTGCTCGATAGGTAGGGTACGGTTGCTGCGGTGTCGCCCTATGGATCCACCTTGGCTGGTTGGGTCGGACCACATAGCGAGGCTGCTGATAGTATTGCTGTTGGGGCTTTTATGCATTCTTCTGCTTCTATGAGGAGCCAGTCGCTGATGTGTTGGCTAGCCTTTTGCGCTTCTGGTCCTCGTTAGCGGCACGGAGACGAATCTCCATGTCGAGAGCAGTGTCTACCAGCTCAGTGAAGCTCTGGTAGCGCCGTGCCAGGTGAGTCCGGAGAGTAGGGTCAAGGCCCTCTAGGAGTCTCTCGGCCTGCTCCGGCTCAGTAGCAACATCCCTCGGAGCATACCGAGAGAGGTGGATGAAGGTCTGCACATACTGCATGACAGTCCTGTTACCCTGCCTGAGGTCTTGGAACTCACGACACTTTTGTTCCATCAAACTTGCCGGGATGTAGTGGGCCCGGAAAGCCTGACGGAACTCCTCCCATGTGGGCTCGTGGCCCTCCTCCTGCATGGCGAGGAAAGTGGCGTACCATGCCTCCGCAGGCCCATGAAGGAGCTTAGCAGCAAATCGAGCCTTCTCTTGCTCGGTGATCCCTGGTAGAAGGGTGAACTTGGACTGGATGGTGCGAAGCCAGTCGTCCGCCGCCAATGGCTCAGGACAGTTGGTGAAAACTGAGGGTCGCAGCCCCTCGAAATCCTGGTAGGTAATGCCACGTGGCCGGTACTCCCGCGGCTGCTGTTGCCCACGGGCCTGGCGGTCTTCTGCTAGTATACGAATCAGCTCAGCCTGCTGGACCACCAAAGTGGCCAACTCCGGCGGGGGTGGAGCGCCTTGCGCTGACTGCCCCGACGATTGACCATTGCGAGTGTTCACCATCTGCAAAAATGGAGCCATATTGGTTCAGTCCAATAGCCCTTGTGCAAAGATGCGGTGATAGAAAGATCATAGGACTATAGACATGTTATGAGTACAGGTAAACTTGTAACAAAACAGTTAGCTTCCATCTCGCAAGGCCAAGCAATAGCACGTTGCCACCGGGTCGTGCAGTTTCGCGTATGTAAACAGCAGCTCTGAATTTCAATGTTTTGGTTACCAAAACGACTGACTAGGTCTTATCGCCATTAGAGGAGTCGTCCTAAATTTTATGCTCCGCAACTTAGTTATATAAGGTCTTAGCTAATTCCTTTCGCAAGTGGTCATAATATACAACTTGCTACAGGGTGTCAAATCTGTCCAGATTTCTGAACCTGGATGTTTTGGGACATAACTTTCAAATAGAGCACTTTCAGTTTAAGGTTCAATTGACAAAGCTGTGCAACCAAGAGTTCCCAACAAGATTGGTATTTTAGGTACTTCTCCAAACCCTCCAAATTTCATGCTATGCTCAGTATAAGCTGCTGCACTCCCGAATTTCAGATTGCAACCAAGTTGAGATTCGGGTGCCATTTCCCAAGCTCAAAGGCATTGCATCATTCCACATTGTCCATACGCATCCAGCAACTACTACAACCATATTTAGAAGGTCTTACCAAGCTAAAGGTCTACTTAGTACACACGTGGGGCCATCACGCCCATCACATCGAAACACCAACCTAAAGTTCTAACATCGGGTTACATGACGTACATAAATGAGTTCTCTCGACCTCACCAATGTTTAGTACAGTCATGGCAAATTGCACGGAGCGGCATAATACAAAACATCGCTCATAACGTGCACCATTTACAAAAGGCTTCAACATGCATTGCTACCATCAAGCACTCTAACGCACGTTACGCGCGTCAGACACCATGTTGTCCTCATCCTCCACCACGGGGGCAACTGAAGGGTCCTGCTCCTACTGCGCCAGGCGCTGCTTTGCCTCGGCCAACTCTGCCTCCAACTCCTCAATACGGTCCTGCGCATACATATGCTGGTCGCGGTAGTGGGAGACACGGTCCTCGGCACGGAGGTACATCCCGTGTACGCTGTGAGCAAACTGCATAGTCGCAGCATAGGGCCTGGTGTCAATCCCCTCCTCCAGCATGTTGTGACGACAGAGCCACTCGTCGTCGTAGCCATCGGTGGGGAGGTAGCACAGCACGGACATCCCTGCTGCACCCGAGGAGCTGAGTGAGGTGATGGCTGCCAAGGTGACCTTGTCGTAAGCGTCCTCCTCATTGGCCCCGTAGACGGTGATCGTCTGCCGGGCCGCGGTGTGGCTCGAGGGAAGGACAACACTGGCCATGCAGTGTCCCTCTACGTGCACTGTCTGCACGGAGAAGAAGGGGCACGGTCTGCGCCTCATCTCACGCAGAGCCTGACAAAGGATCTGCGCGAGGCAGTTCTCCTCACGGCAACGGGTATGGACCATCCTGTTCTCAAGCTAAGGAGGGGTGTGGGTCACTGGTGGGAGGGGAACAGCCCTTCCCTCCTGCAAGCGGAGTCCCCTCGCACTGGTGGCCTTGCGGGCGGTTTGCTTGGTCCTGGCCATCTGTTTTTAAATAAGAGACTTTTAATCAGTGATAGGCATCAGTTGCATATAATTCAACGATTAAAAGGGTGATGTGTGCAGAAGACATTTTTGAGCTTTCGATTTACTTTGTTCGACTTTTAGCAATGACCCCAAATATGAACAATGAAAGTAAACATGATGCATGACTCATCCTATTCGACCTCTCATCACACACTAGATATACATACATAGTTAACGATATTTCGGTGACACATATGCACGGCACTCTCTAATGCATCTAGTCATCTCTACTCGATCTTAGTTTCGCGCGTAGTTAGTGTACCTGCAGAAAAATGCATGCTCATACCAACATCACCATCATCATACATTACCACTCTAACCCTAAAAAGTGGCATCCACGAATTTCTTTAAGCTACGTCTGTTGGACGACGTAGTGGCGCCATTTCTCCCAACGCACCCAACGTTCCTCCAGTACTGGGGAATTGCTGGGAAGAGAAACGGCGGCCAACAAGATCTAGCTATAATTTTGGTCGAAGGAGAAGTGGTCACGAAACACTCCAATGGCGTGACCACCCCCCTTAAAGGGTTCTGCCCTATCAGCATGAATGCAGGGTTCGCAACAGTCCGCAAATCCCAATAGCGCTCCGCCAGTACTGGGGATGGCTACGGCCGAAAAGTTGCTTCCCAAAGCGCCGAATATGCATATGAGTTCTGTCTAGGTCAGAATGTTAGTGATGTCACCTGGTATTTCACTAACATCCTTAATATGGGCATACTGATACTCTCATTTTTCAAATACTTCGAAAAGGGTTTTCGAAAATAGGTTTGCAAATCAAAACTGGATGATATGTCTGTTGTCTGTGTATGATCGGCTCTGATACCAGCTGTGGCGGAATCGCCGATTTAATCCGGACTAAGCACATCTGCCACCTCTGGCTCGTAATGTGATTAGGCCAAACTAAATCCGGTCGTCCGTCGAGAGTCATTTGACCCCCGATATTACCATTTCCCAGAGGAACCGACATCATACACATCTGACCCACGATGGAGCCACAACAGATACATCATCACAGGCAGTTGAATAGCATAATATTAGACTTAGTTACAAATCGGTTTTGAATAAAGTACAAGTCCAACATAGTGTTATAAAGTAGCAAGTTCAAAAGTTTCTCGCAGCGGAATTATAAGTTCAGAGGTCACCATGATATCATCAAAAGATTTGCATTAGAGGTAACAACATCGAGCCCACCGATGTTGCCCTTGTGCCACTCATGCCGTTTCATCCTAAGTGAGGACATGCGCCACCTCCAACACAAGTGCAGACCATGAACTCCATACCTGCGCTCAAAATGTGGGGGCAAACCCTAAGTACTAATTACTCAGTAGGTCTTAATGGATTTGGCTTACGGCTGACGCGAAGCGGCTTACTAGCAAGTGGATCCTTAGCCTTTGGTTTGAAACAGTATTATGTGTAACATAAGTAGCAAGTTTTCATCATTTGAATACCCTCCAACATAATAGTAAATCGCAGTAAGGTAAACAGTTCAATTCAAACATGTGGTATTCCAAAAATCATGAGTATTAAATCCAGAGTGTTCAAGTAGTTACTACGTTGCCCGTGTGCATAATCAGCATTCCCACACTTGGTGGGCATCAGCGATTCGAATCGATTTTAATTCCCGGGAATAACTATCATGCCAGGGGTATATGCTTACTAGCCATCGCGTTCCCACATATAGCCCCAATCTTAGCCTGCCTCGTCCCAAGTTCGATTCACTCCCGCCTAGCCCTCGGGTTGTGCCCCCATGACGAGCCTGCCGACATCTCGGTCTCCCCGCCATGAGTACCAAGCTCCCCCGGGCCACCTTCCTCTCAACCAGCGGGTAGGAACGTGTCTCTGTGCTTCGGACGAGCCCAGGAAAGACTTTTCCGGTCCCATATCCCGGATAAGCACTCTAGCAATGTTATGCCGAACAGGAGGCGAACAGCGGACGGGCCTTATGCGACTCGGGCGGAGTCCAAAGTGCAACCTTATGAAAAGTATATACTGAAATAAATCTCCGCCCGGTCTCCATTTAATTCATGAGCAACAGTAATAATTGATGTAATAGTAAGCTTTTGTAACTTTGAAAGCACCTACGCGACGAGTCCACACACTCGTGTCTACTCGTACCTAGCAATTTCTAGGCACACTCGTCCTACGAACTCTATGTATAGGTGCTAGGGCCAGGGCGGCCAGGGAGTCTAATGCAACTGGGTTCAGGCAACTCCTAATGCATATGCGTAATCACCAAGTATAATTTGTTTGCTGGGTTAAGTATGGTCCTGCCTACCTTCCTCGTCAGGGTCAGTAGCTTCTTCCGGAGCGTAGTCGGGTCCCTGCTGTTGGTCCTTCAGCTCCTGGTGCAGCTGCTCCTCTGGCTCCTCTACGATTGGTTGGTCCGGCGGTTGTCCTTCACTCGCGGAATCTATATGCATGACATGGTGCAATTGGAGCATGTATTAGTGCAATGCTTGCTTCATGATGCGAGTGCAATGCAAGAAATCATGATTGATAGAATAAAATTATGCATTTTCGTGTTGAAACTTGTTTAGCGCTAAGAAATCGTACAAGCCATCATTTATGATAACTTAGCTTGTCACACATAACAACGTGGGGGTGTGTGACTGAATAGCATCGATTCATGCGAAATAGCCGATGCTTACTTAAACACCTATTTTCCACCTAGCTAGCTTAGCATTCCTAGCATGCATTTCTCAACAGTAGTGAAGACCTACATTGCATTCCGGAATCAGTGGCTAAGACTGACATATTCTTAGGTTTCAAATATGGTCCATTGTGGCATTTATTGGATATACTAGTCTCACATTTCCTATTATTTTCTTACATGAGCATTATATCTACCATTTTCAAAATAGGGTTAAACCTTACATGCATGGCCTCACGTTTCCAGCGATGAGCTACTTACAACGTCTTGAACCTAAATAAATACCACAAAACCCCTATAGCTTACTTTTTTCTAGAATTCTTTTTTTTGCTAATTATATGCTTAATTAGTAGGCAAGGGTAAAACAGTAAATAAACAGTAAGCATTTAGGCTATCAAATTCTTATACTAAGCTTAGGTATGCTAGCAAAGCTGCTGCCCAAATTCAGAATTTTTGACTCTCATTTAAACCACATTTTCTATTTATTAATTTAAACATGCATGAACTTATTAATTTCAAAACACTAACCATACTTGACATGCACAGCACCCCATTTCAACAGTGAGCTACCTATACCACAGAGAGCACAAATAAAATGGGTAAAACCATTTAGAGCATAATCTTTATATGGTTATCATTTCCTCATTTATTTTTATGCTAAAAACACATGCAGGGGCAAAATGGTAATTAAACAGTGAACATTTGAGCTACAAAAAATCATAGTGAGCCTATATACCCTAGCAGCACTGCTGTCCAAGTTTGGCAATTTTTGGAGACCACTTAGTCCACATTTCCTAATTTCATTGATTTATCAAGCATGCACAATAACAGGGGCAAAATGGTCTTTTCATACCCAACCATCATATCCATTCTGTAGATCTACTTAATAGGAGTACACTGCAACAAAGTTTGTATTTTTCTGATTTTTATTGGATTTACTACGAATTTTCAAATTTTCAGCCGCATTAATAATCATTTTATTTAAAAACCACAGATCTAAGGACCTATAACTAATTAAACGTATATTTTAGGGGCTAGCGTGTAAGTGTTACAAGACTCAGTATACAGCGCCTTAGGATCTAAATCTAAAACTACCAGATCTCGAGGGCTAAACCGCAAACGAGCCATCTCCCTCCCCTGGTCGTCTTCAACCTCGCGACACGGAGGGGAGCGGCGACGGCGCGCGGCCGGAACCGGCTTGACGGATCCCCTAAGCGCACTGGCGGAGGCGGGAGAGGGAGAGAGAAGGGTGGGGACCTTACCCCCACATCCGGTTTCGACGGGGAGGGCTCGAAGGAGGCCCGCGACGGTGAGCAGGGGGCGGCGAACTTCGGCGACCAAATGCGAGGCGGTGGGAGGGCTATAGCCGACGAGGTCTAGGGGATTTGGCGGAGGCGAGGTCGAGGATGAGTGGCGCGGTGGTGGAGAGGCACGAGGGCAGCAGGATGAGAGCCAATGGACCGGCTCCATTGCCTCTGGAGTGATGAGTGATTGTCAAGAGTAGCAAGACCCAGAAGGACTTGGGCACAAGACCTCCGATGGACAGGAGGCCCTCCGATGGACTGGAGGTAGAGTGAAGTCCTCCAAAGGACTGGAGGCACACTCGACGTCTGTTGGCCATGGGAGTTCGGTATACAGAGGAGCGGCACGACGACGGCAGGAGTAAGTCCTCCGAAGGACTGCGAGGCTACCCCGATGGACAGGGGATGCCGGGCGCCACCGCGGTGCTCCAACCCGAATGTGTGGCGCGGAGGCGCGCGAGGGAGGCTTTGGCGGCTTCGGCTTAAAACCGTCACCCAAGCTACCCAAGCCTTGGTGAGTTGGGCCACGACTCGCCAAGATAGAGAAGATGGGCCAAATCCGGCCCAGGCGGAGACTTCCTAAAGTTTTTCGGTTTCTGACATCAAAACTGGGGGCGGATCGCGGATTGGACTACTGGGCGCGTGGAGAGCATCCGAGGATTGCGTGGAACTTATGAAGATCAAGATTCCATCGTGGTCGTCCGTCCCGAAATATCCTATAATCTTTCGTTTGAGTCCTTAGGGTTTGTCTAGCTGTAGGGACCTAAGTGCAAAACTGTCTAAATAGCACTCGGGTATAAATAGGTTCAGTGTAGGTCATTAGAAGGCCTCTTGGCTGCTAGGATTAGTTTTCACTTTGTGATTTTCGTCCTTAAGCTTTGAGCTCCATTGTTAGAGTAGGATTTAGCCTCCTAATCTTGAGGGAAGGTGAGGGTGGTTGCTTGGGACGAATTTCTGCTTGTATGCTGGATCTTTAGACCCATTTTGGGCACTTAATCGAAGCAAATTCGTGTAGCAACCTTGTGTTCTTCTCCTCCCCCTCTCACTTTGGTTTTTGGGTTCAATCCTTGCCTTTTTGGGTGTTTTTGTTGGGCAAGCTTGAATCCCTTTCCTTGCTGATGTTCTGGACTTGCTAGGACGTGGAGATCATGACTTAGTTCATCTCAATCCTGCTGGATTGCCACGAGCAAGCCTCTTTGGTGTTTTCCCCTTTCTTGCCCAAGAATGGAGATTTCACAAGATCTGAAATTCCCGCTGATTCCGTGGTTACTTTGAGTTGATCTGTTGGGAATAACTTTGAAATAGGGTCTAGATAACCTGAGCTAAATTTCGTGAAGTTTGAGCAAGGTGTGATCAAGTTATGATTTGAAATCATAGTTTCTGCGACCCTACCGGACCATCCGGCAGAGGCCACCGGACAGTCCGGTTCCACCGGATAGTCCGGCAGTGCCCACCGGACTGTCCGGCGTGAGGCGTTGTCCGGGCAGTGCCACCGGACAGTCCGGCAACAGGTACTGGATAGTCCGATGTTGGCCACCGGATAGTCCGGGAGCTGCTGTGTTCTTCCCAGGTTGGTTTTTCCGCTGTGATTTTGCTGCGGATTTTCGCATTCCTCCCTTAAGACCATTCTCTTTGCTTACTGAAAGTCAGTGAGACACACCTAGGTGTGGTGAGTGTCTTGTGGCGGATATTTCAAAATCCGTTGCTCCGCTGTCACTCTTGTTCAGATCTTGAGCTTTCTTGCATTGGTGCGTATCCTCACAGTGGACGGCACCCTTGCGCTGCTAGGCACGTATCTGTTCAGTGGACGGTGCTTAGTATCTGGTTTCATTTGGGGGTTTGTGATTTTGTGATTTCAAGTGCTCCTATTCACCCCCCCTCTAGTCGCACGTCTCGGTCCTACACAGGAGAGGCGGGCGCAAGCTCGCCTCGAGCTTCGGCAATGGCGGCGACCGGTGGAGCGGAGGGGAAAACAGAGAGGGGCTGAGTGGAGGGAAGCACAGGGGCGGGGCGCGTGAATGGGAGCTCGGGGAAGGAGGCCGGGGCTTCGTCCCCCCTTGAAGGCGAGCCGGGCGCACTGGCGGCGACCGAGGGTGGCGCGTGGCCATGGCGGCCAGGAGGCCGGTGCGGCGTGGGCGCGGTCGAGCGGGGAAGAAGAGAGAGGCACGCGGGTGAACGCGGTCCGTGGACCGTAGGTCGCTGACAGGTGGGGCCGGGGCGAAATAAAATGGAGATGGCCTATGGACCAGGTGCGAGAAATTGTATAGCTGTGGGACCCACCCGAGCACCGGCGCGGGCGACCCGACAGGTGGGGCCCGTTTGTCATAGAGGCAGAGAAAAAGGGAATTTCGGAAAAAAAGAAAAGGCCATTTGACCAGCTGGAGACTTGTTTTAAACTCGCCATTTTGAATGATTTAGGGGCCGAATCTGGGAAAACTCCAAATACAAGAAACGTTCTAGATTTAATTCTCTACAACTTTGTTATAGACATCTATACCAAGTAATGTGGAAAAATATAGGTTAAATTTGAATTGAATCAACTAACTCTAGTTTGACCATTTGAAACCCTCAGCTTAGAAATTATAAAAGTCTATTTTAGGTGCTTTTTCATGAAGAGTGAGCTATACCAATGTTGCATAGAATCTCATGAGCTACAACTTTGGTATTCAAGTTATGGTAAGATTTTGAATTTTGTTTCACAAAATTTTGAATTTACTAATCAGGTCTGAGTTTGGCAAAATTCACAGTTTCACATAAAATGACCCAAAACTATGTTCAAACCTTTATGCATGTCATGACACAAAATACCAAAGTTATTCCTTATGAAATTGTCTACAAGTTTGTTATGTAAAGTTTTATAAAATTCACAACAGTATTAAAGTCACAACAGCAATGCAAATACAGTTTTTCCGCAAACCGAGTTTAATTGCTTCAATTGACCTAACCTATGCATGCTCTCAAGATAAAATGCCCTTGAAATGATGTCATTAAACTAATGATGTCAATATAATGCACTTGAGATGCCAAGGGCATCAGAACATCTAGGTAGTTCTGGAGACAGTCGATGATCATACGCCGGTATGGTCACATGACCCGAATTCACTTGCCTTAATAGCCAAAGGTACTGTGCTTCACCTGCCTCCAAACTATGCAGACGTTGCACCCTGAGTTTTTGTGAGCGAGAAAGTCCATCACGGCACCACCTTGGTTGGTGGCACTCCAAATGTTTGGAGCTTGACTCCCCCGGATGATAAGATGGTACATCCTGCCGTCGCAACTGTTCTTGTCCTGATCCTCCTTTTTGCTTCTGTGATAATTTGTCTGGTGACAACTGCAAACGGTGCCGAGGTGAAGAACGTGGATGGCCCAGTCGCTAGAAAACACTATTTGGACGGTGTGGGTTTGAACATTTAGGACAATCTTCAACTATCGGCAGTCATTTCATGCCCTGACTCCAACAATACTGAAACAATGGGCAATCCCAATGTCTTTCTTGTTCGCGGTCTCTGTGAGAGCCGCGTCCTTCATCATAATAGCTTTGAGAATAATTTGATTCCCTAAGGTGTTGATCGAAATAATTGAGGGGTAGACGCTCCTCCTACTCATAGCGGTACCTGCGTGGACCGTAGCTTGATTGGTTGCGACATTCTTGCTGCCAAAATCGTTGCTCTCTTTGGTAATCTTCCTCCCTCTCCTACCTCCGACGTTGTTCATGCCGGTCATGATGTTGTGCATAGATACCAATCAGAGTGCCTAAATTAGGGAGGGAATGACGATTCCTTGCGATCTATTCCTCAGTCAAATGCTCTTCTGGCTTGAACTCCATCGGCCGATCACCCTCAGGATCGGCCTGCACTTTACCCCTTTCTTGCGAACCAGACGCAACATTTACCATATTGTAACTTAGATGAAAAGGTCTTGGTTGATTCTTATTGATAACTCGGCCCCTTTTCACCACGGTCTGTACTTTACTCATGAACTCAAAAGATTCGACCGAAGACACAAATCTGACCTGTCTCTGACTTGAACCGACCGACTTGACTTGCCCCCCAGCATTAGACACCACGTCGATCATGTTTACGTGAGGGAACGGTGTGTTGTTGTCACACCAAGTTTCCAATGAACAAATCCATGCAAAGTATATGCACTAGGATCAAGTGTTGCATATATATGAAAAATTACAAAAGGTATCACAGACATATGCCAAAGATAAAAATGTTACATAATGTTAACATCATTATTATATAAAGACAGAAGTCTTAAACTCATAATCATAACATAGCAGAAGGATAAAATGATAACTAGAGCCGCCACAGGGACATCGGCTGGTGAACGAAACTCTTAGTACTCATCGTAATTTTGCACGTAGTCTTCAACACCTCCATCAACTTAGCAGCGGTTGGAATTTTCCCCCCAACAAGGATAAAAGTAAAGGAACAAGCGTGAGTACATCAACTTGTACTCAACAAGCATAACACAAACTATGAGGCTCTAAGTTTAGCTAACATGATTGCATTAGCTTTTAGTTGACCAAGTTTTATTCAAAACTAATTACTAGAAATTTAGTATATAAACCATTAACCCAAAGTTTTGACATAGAGAAATAAACAACATTAATGTCATAGCACCAACATCCGAAAACATAACCGAGGTAACCACTAATCAAAAGGAGGATCCGGGATGCTCTTAACCGTGAGCATGGCTGACATGTCAGTTTTACACTCTCGAGAGGTTGCACATCTTACCCACAAGTCGTGAGCTACGCTAGCGGTTCATCACACACCTTAGGTGAGATGACTAGCAAGCACACTACGAAGCCTTTACAAAGATTACTTTAGTAAGATGTAACTGCTAAGGATTCAAGGTCGCAACTGATGAGAACATGTACAACATGCATATGATCAAGGCCCAAGAGAAGATGGAGTTTGAAGCCCAATCTGAGTTGGGATCTAATTTATTCGCGAGGTCGGTTCGGACTGCATGAGTAGGCCTCAGTAAAAAAGACGCCCAGGCCACATACGGACTCCGTTTTGGGTGTTCTACATAAAGACGGGAAGCTATGGACATAAGCTTTCCAACCCATCTGATCTCAGGCCCAAATAAGCTAAGAGTCAATGGGAATTCGTCGAAACAACATGACGATCAGAATCTGCTAGGGTGCTGCTAGACCAGTTTTTTGGGCCCACTGACCTTGTACGCCCTAGGGTTGCTCGGCCACTGCCTTGGCCGCCCTCTATACCTCTCTCTTGTATATATTCTATAGCCATCATTAGATTAGATGATTTTTGCTTAGATTGGTCTGTCGTGAACAGTTTCGCCATCATCGGTTTGTGAAACCGCAACTTATGTACAAGATTAATCTTGATTGCGTTTATTCCTCGTTCTTGTTTGTGTTCTCTCGATTGTATTGCAGGAACGATAGCCTTCTTGGTGAGGTCGATTGTATGCGTCACGCGGTCGGTAACTATCGGAGCAGTGGTGTTATGAATGCAAGGATTCAATCGATTGCTCGGAGCCTTCTTCACTAGCGTCGAGAACCCTTTTCCATACCTCTCAGAAGATCGAGAACCCTTTTCGCCATCATTTGGGAAACTCGATGTGATATGATTAGCGTTAGCGCAGCCCTCTAAATTTGATGAGATATAAACATGGTGCACGATATATTCTCTTTCGTGACTATGTTATCCAATGAAATGACATGTGTATTTAGATAACCATGGCAAATGAGCACTAAAAGAAAGTTTTTCCTTTAAATTGTTTAGATTACATAGAACATCAAATTCAATTTAACCCAAAGTGTTTAAAGAATATAATAATTTCAGCTTATTTGACGCATTAGTAATAGGGAGAAAAAGTCTATTTTCAGCACGAGTGATTGGTTCAGGATCAACAATATCAAGCTTATCAGTAAGTTGTGGCATAAAAGCAATAGGAACAACATCACACAACTCTTTTTTATCTCAAGAATCGGCAATACAATCACACAACTCAGATTTATCTGAAGGCAAGTCATCATTAGAATTACTGAAATCATTTTAATAGCATCTATTTTATTAGTTTGTTCCCTCGCAAGTTCAATTTCTAAAATTTGAGCAGGATTCATACCAAGCAACTTGATCTTTCTATCAATATATTTGAATGAATATATATTATCAACATTATCGTACAAAGCATTGTTTTCGTGCACCCATGGTTTACCAAATAACAAAGCAGTTGTTACGCACAATATCAAAATAAGCACTATCATGATACTTGCCAAAATAAAATTCGATCTTGCTAATTTTATTTAGCTAAAACTTACCACAGGAATTAGGTCATTGGACATAGCATGGACATGGGCATAGTATGGACATGGGTGTTGCTCTGTGGACAAGCAAAGCCTCTCAACTAGCTTAGAACTAACAAGGTTACGACAAGTCTCACCATCAATGATAATCTAGCAATGTCTCTTCGTTACGATAAATGCAAGCCGAAACAAATTGTTGAACTGATTGTTCTCCACTTTCACCATTTGAGCACTTAAAATGTGTTGTGGCACATAACTCACATTATTCTGCAAAAGGTTAGTCGCACAAAAACGACAATATGGCATGAAGAATGACATTGTTTTCTCATCAAAATTTTCATATCAGACCATGTGCGAGGTTTATCATTAGCGTGTAAGTTTGTCAACCAATGCATAGCATTATTTTTTAGAACACTAGCGGCATTTAAAATCTTTCTCCTTTCACATATATGATGTTGCGAAAAAGTATTATCTATTTCTTCCCAACTTAAATACTCATAAGCACTATAACCATCATAAGAAGGTGGAGATTTAAGATTAGATCGACCTGTGTATGAAGGATAAGCAGCAATGGTTTGAATTTTAGGCATCTTCATGGTTACAACATATGCGGCGCTGTAACCTGTCATTGTTAGAAGGAAAACAAGAAAACACACAAATGTATATTTCCCTATTATCTAATAGGATCTGTTCAAGGAATAAAGTCACACACTCTCAAACGTCTTTCCAAGCTCTTGCAAATGTTCTTACCATACACAGTAAAAAACGATGGCGATCTAGAAGAGGTGACGGTGGCTAAGAGGCGAAAGTACACCTAGAGTGTGGGATGATTGCAAGACCGACCTATACTGCTCGAGTATTATGTGGATCTTTGGGAATGCATAATATGTAGCAAGGAATAACAAAATTCGAAAACAAACAGCAAAGTTGAATGAATGTCCAAAGTACTTGTCAAAGTTGCTGGTCTAAACGCGTCCAAGAACTAGTTTAAGCTAGCAAAAGATATACCGAAGCACAAAGGACACAAAGGATGTAAGCACTTCTAAATTTTTTCTTCTCTTTCTTTTTTGTGTACGGCTTTTTTTTGTGAACTTGCCTTTTTATTTCTTTCATTTTTTTCACAAGTGCTGCAAAACAAGATACAACTCAAAACAATGATAACATTCTCATCTTTTTATGACAGATTTTTTTATTCAGATTTTTTATGACCGATTAGACAATCTTAATGGCCTTAAATGCGAAAAATTTGAATACCAAAGTTGTAGATCTCCTTTTTATCATTCTATACAATATATGGAACTCTTTTTTTGGATAATGGATGATGAAGATGTTGACCCCGAAATACAGGCAGCTCAGAAAATTCTGGGTCACAAACAAATTTACTCCCAATAGATATTACACCCTGATAATGACATTTTCTGGAAAATGCCCAATTGACAAAGTTGTAGATAATTTCACAAGCTTTCCAAAAAGTACTAGAACAGAAAAATCTATGTAAGTATGAGGGAGATATCTTGAAAATACCAAACTAGACAAAGAGGATTCCGAACCGGACGTGACGACGTGATGAAAACGGACACGGTGGCAAGATGCAAAACTCAATCTAAACTAAGAACGCGATCTATACCAGCAACAAGACTATGAATATGGACACAAACTGAAAGATGCGGACTCTGAAATCGAATTATGCAAAGGCTAAACGTGGTGATAGGACAAGATGAAATAGAAACCCTAATGTTTTATGGCTTTTTTGGACTTTAGGAATATAAAACACTCAAATTAATAGACACATGATAATATAACTCAAGGGAAACCTAAAGCTTTGATACCAAAGGATGGGGACTAGGGTTCTCGATCTTCCGAGAGGTATGGATAACTCGGTTTAGGGGTGGAGAACTCGACGTTGGTGAAGAAGGCTCTGAGCAATGGATCGAATCCTTGCAATCACTACGCCACTGCTCTAATGGTTATCGACCATGTGACACACACAATTGATCTCGCCAAGAAGGCTACCATTCCTGCAATGCAACCAAGAAAACACAAGCAAGAACGAAGAATAAACGCAATCAAGATTAATCTTGTGCACAACTTGAGGTTTCGCAAACCGATGACGGCGAAACTATTCACGACAGACCAATCTAAGCAAAACCCATCTAATCTAATGACGGCTATAAAATATATACAAGAGAGAGGTATAGGGGGCGGCCAAGGGGGTGGCCGAGCGTACAAGGCCAGCGGGCCCAAAAACTAGTCCAGCAGCACCCTGGCAGATTCTGATCGTCATGTTGTTTCGATGATTCCCGTTTACTCTGAGCTTATTTGAGCCTGAGACCAGATGAGTTCGAAATCTTATGTTCTTAGCTTTCCGTTGATATGTAGAACACCCAAAACAGAGTCTGTATGTGGCCTGGGCGTCCGTTTTACTGAGGCCTACTCCTGCAGTCCGAATCGGCCTCGCGAATAAATTAGACCTCAACTCGGATTGGGCATCAAACTCCACCTTCTCTTGGGCCTCGATCATATGCATGTTGTACATGTTCTCATCAGCAATGGTGGTGTCTGCCTCATAAAGGGAGAAGCACATACATCACGCAAAGCACACTCAACCTAAGGTAGTGCAACGACCATAGAAGCTAACCTCCCCTCTTGCTGCACAGGTAAGTTACAACAAACTAAAACAATCTAATTTGTGAGCTAAGACTGCCCCATCCCAGTCTTGTGGTATCGTGGTTGTCCTAGGTTGTCGCTCTATGAACAAGTCCTTAAGGAGAGAACCGCAAATGCACACGAGCACATTGCTGAGGTTCCCTAAACCATGTTACTAAAAAAACAAGTTTTAACGGAGACAAATTCCATAGAACCATTAACCAGAATTAATTATCAGAGGTATATAGGTTGGCGCTGCACCTAGCACAACTTAACCGAATGCATCCCACAAGGTAGATATGAGAAGTAAGTAGCTAGGTAAAACCTTACAGGTACATCAAATTAAATGCACATGCAATAAATTAAACCGTTATTAGGTGTCGTTCATGTTATACATGCCTTCCTCAAAGTTCTCCTAGGGCTGCTACTCAAAATATTCTGGAGGTGGCTCTTCAAACTCCTCGAATTGCTCAACGTCTACGCATTACCACAACACCATACAAGCATTCATGTACATGCATACAAGCAAGCATGGGAAAAATGGTAAGAAACAGTACATCATTACATAAAAACAGAGTCTAGAACTGGTACAAAACTTAGCTACGCACTGCTATGATCACATGAGTACAAGAATCACTTTAATTGGAGCTAGAACGCAAAAGTTATGCATAAAACGAGGTTCCAGGGGCATAACTGTGAATAGAAAACATGGATCGGGGCTTATCTGACCAAACCGAGGACCTATGCATGAAATGAATAAAATCTCGAGGGCTACAGAGCCAAAATTCCTGGGCGAAGACGGCGGGTCCTATTCTTCAAAAGATTGGGGGCTAAACTGCAAGGGTCAGGACCTAAATCTAATTATATTTGAACTGCTATGGACTGCGGGTTGATTACTGAAAAAGGCAGGGGCTCTTTAGCAAACAATAGCGTGGTGCTGACCTACGCTGACCGGGGCAGACCGGTCGCTGGCGCATCTAGGCAGTTGGATCTAGATCCGACGGCTAGGGTTTGGATCTGATCTAGCCCGTCTATATCGAATCTGGCGGCCGGGGTTGAAGGTGACGGGGAGTGGCTAGCGGTGACCATCCCCAGCGGCGGAGCATCGTTGGTGTGCACGGTTTCTGTGAACGTAGGTGCGGCTGGGCACCGGAAATGGCCGGGGAGCAAGAGCAGGATCTGGCGAACCTCACCGAGGGTCTGGAGAAGGCGGTTGATGACCGAAGGCAGGTTGGCGCTTGTGGAAGCAGACGGAGGTGGTGGTGCTCATGGAATGGTGACAAGACGGCGGCTCTGGGTGTCCAAGGCTCATGGGATGGCTCCGAGGATGTCCAGGAAAGCTCGACAAGATGCGAATTTATACGACGGCGGTGAGACCACCTTGCGGCTCCGGCGGCGAAATTCGACGGCAGCGGTGCGCTAGAGCTTGGGTTGAGGGCGCGTAGGCGTTTGGGTGTTGGCAGCGGAGGTCAAGGTAGCTTTTATAGGGGCTGAGGTAGGGCGGCAGCTCAGAACCGAACTCTGAAGCTTGCGAGAGGGGTGGCGGTGCGTGGTTTATCCGGACCGGAGTCCGCCTCGGATTGGAGTCCGCGTGGATTCCACGTTGCGAGAGCCTGGGAGGGCCTAGCAGTGTGCGCATGGGGCCACGGTGCAGTGGCAGAGTTTGGCGCGCTGTCCACCGGCAGCGGCATAAGAGGAGCTAGAGGTTGAGGACGGAGCTGCCGGTGCAGGCCCGCTTGGTGGTGACTCGGAGGCGTGGGGCCACATGGTAGGGAGGGGGAGAGGGGAGTGGGGTGACTAGGCCAGCTGGCGCAAGTGGGCTAAGGGAAAGAGGGGGAAGAGGCTGGGTTGGGCTGGCTGGGCTGCTTGCTTGGCTAGCTCGCTCGCCTGTCTCTTTTTATTCCTCTCTTTTCTATTTTGAAACCAATGCCAACTATAATTTCAAACAAATTTGAATTCATGTGCTTAAATCATACAAATAAAGAAAACATGCACCAACATGAATTCACAAACATGTTGGCCCTATGATTCATTTTAATTACCTGAAATAAATAAATCATTAAATGCAAGCTAAACATTTAAATCCCTAGAAAATTAAATAAAGCATATTAGATTTATTACAAAATGCAAAAATTAAAATTAGGGTGTTACAAACCAACCCCCTAACAAGAATCTCGCCCCGAGATTCAAATGGGTTGGTTACCAAAGACATCAGGGTATGTTTCTCTCAACTCATCCTCTCGTTCCCAAGTAGCCTCTTCTTCTGTATGGTGATTCCACTGCACTCGACATATCTTAATCCGCTTGTTGCGAGCAACCCTCTCAGATGTCTCCAAAATATTCACAGGATGTTCTATGTATGTTAGGTCTTCCTGTACATTTAAATCTTCTAGTGGTGCTTGTTCCTCTGGCACTCTCAAACACTTCTTTAACTGAGACACATGGAATACATTGTGCACTCCTGACAAACTCTGAGGTAACTCCAAGCGGTAGGCTACCTCACCCTTCTTCTCTAACACCTTGAATGGACCAATATATCTAGGGGCTAGCTTCCCTTTCATGTTGAATATGCAGATTCCCCGCATTGGTGACACCTTCAAGTACACAAAGTCATCCACCTAGAAGGCCAACTCACTTCTGCGTACATCGGCATAACTCTTCTATCTGGACTGAGCAACTCTTAGGTTCTCCCGTACAATCCGCATCTATTGCTCTGCATCTTCTATAATGCTAGGGCCAAATACTTGCTTTTCTACAATCTGATCCTAGGGTTCAACATCTCCTGCCATGTAGGGCTTTGAACGGTGACTTCTTGAGACTAGCCTGGTAGCTATTGCTATATGAGAACTCAGCATATGGTGGGCTCTTGTCCCAACTGGTACCATACGGTATAGCACACACTCTTAGCATATCCTCAAGTATTTGATTAGTTCTTAATGTTTGTCCATCTGTTTGTGCAAGGTAAGCGGTACCAAACCTGATCTTTGTACCCAATGAATTGTGTAACTCCTCCCAAAAATGAGAAGTGAACTGGGATCCTCTGTCGGATATAATCCTCTTGGATACTCCATGCAGACACACAATTCTGGATATGTATAATTCAGCTAATCTTGCACCTGAGTAAGCAGTGTTCACAGGTATGAAGTGAGCGACCTTAGTCAAGCGATCCACCACTACCCATATTGAGTTATACCCCTTCAGAGTACAGGGTAATCCCACGATGAAATCCATAGTGATTTCCTCCCATTTCCATTCTAGAACTTTCAATGGCTGCAACAACCCTGTTGGTCTTTGGTGTTCAACTTTCACACGCTGAAAAGTTTCACATATCGCCACATACGCCACTATTGTGCACTTCATTCCAGGCCACCAGAATCTCTCCTTGAGGTCATAATACATCTTAGTACTCCCAGGGTGAATAGATTAAGCTGTGTCATGGGCCTCGCTTAGAATTAATTTCGTGATGATATCCACATTGGGCACACAGATATGGTTCTTGTACCATAAAGTACCTCGATCATCCTCTCTGAAGTGGGGTTCTTCACCCTTCTTAAGTGACTCACGGATCTCCTAAAGCTTCACATCTTGTCTCTGGTGTTTATTTATCTCTTGCTCTAAGGTCGGTTCTGCTTCAAATGTTGCCCCTGTGGTATGACATAAGAAACCTAGGCTTAGACACTCGAACTCCTCACATAACTCAATCGGCATTTGGAAACCCAAGGCCATATTAGCATAACTCTTCCGACTCAGAGCATCGGCCACCATATTAGCCTTGCCAGGATGATATTGAATCTCTAGGTCATAATCCTTAATTAATTCCAACCATCTTCGTTGCCACATATTCAACTCACTCTGAGTGAAGATGTACTTCAGGCTCTTATGATCAGTGTATAACTCACATCACTATCCGAATAAGTAGTGTCGCTAGATTTTTAGAGTATGTACCATTGCTGCCAATTCTATGTCATGTGTCGGGTAATTTACCTCATGATTGCGTAACTGCCGAGAGGCATAGGCAATTACCTTTCCTTCCTGCATCAGAACACATCCCAGACTTTCTCTCGAAGCATCACAATATATTGTGAATGGCTTTTGTTGATCAGGCAATGTCAACATTGGCACCGTTGTCAACCTCTTCTTTAACTCGTCGAAGGCTGCTTGCCTCTGGTCAGTCCATTCAAATTCTGCATCTTTTTCGAGCAAGGCTATCATGGGTTTCGCGAACTTAGAGAAATCATCAATGAATCTTCGATAATATCTAGCTAAACCCAAGAATCCATGAACTTCCTTCGGTGTTTGAGGTACATTCCATTCAGTTACAGCCATGACCTTGCTTGGATCCACTACGATTCCTCCCTTGGAGATGATGTGACCAAGGAAAGGCACTTCATTAATCTAGAATTCACACGTGCTCAGTTTGGCATACAACTTGTGTTCTCTCAATCTCTGAAGAACTAGCCTCAAGTGTTCCTCATGTTCCCCGTTTGACTTAGAGTAAATTAGAATGTTGTCAATAAAAACTACCACAAACTTGTCCATATAATCCATAAACACCTTGTTCATCAAATGCATAAAGTAGGCGGGAGCCTTGGTTAGACCAAAAGACATTACTGTATACTCATACAAGCCGTATTTAGTGGTGATGGCAGTCTTAGGATTATCTCAGGGACGGATCTTCAACAGGTGATAACCTGACCTCAAGTCAATCTTGGAGAAACACAAGCACCTTGGAGTTGATGAAACAAGTGAGCAATGCGGGGGAGTGGTGTGATACTCCATATCCAAGCCATATAAGTGCACCTCATGGCATGCTTTACTTTTCACCTTTTATTTCCAAAAGATTCAAATTCAAATTCAAAGCCTTTTAAAGATTTTTGTTTCTCCAAGGGTAAAAATGCAAAAGGATAGCTTGAATTAAGCCCTTTCACTTTTGTATTTGGACCCCTTGGAAGAACATTGAAAATCTAGGGTTAAAAATGCAAAGGGGTAATTTTTTTTAAAAAAAAGGGGAAAGAAACTCGGGGGGAGGGGGGGCAAACCCCCCAGGCCAGCGTGGTGGCCCGCGAGGGCCACGCACCTGCGGGGAATGACCCAGCTGGGGGCGGTGGGCTGCGTGGCAACCCGTTGGGGCGCCCGCGTGGCCGCCCCCCTGCGCCGCTTGACGGGTGGGTCCCACCCCCCGTCGTCCCCGTCCTCCGTGCGGGGAGGAGGAGCAGGGCCGAGCCCCCACTCCCCACCCCATTGCTGCCGCTCTCTGCCCTGTCCCGCTGCACCTCGCCACAGCCCTGTGCCACCACCGGTCGTTCCCACCACCCTACACCCCGTCTCCCCGTTTCGCCCCTCGCCGTGTCACCGCCGAGGTGAGCCCGCTCCAATTCGCCATTCCCCACCGCTCGAGCCACTACGCTCTGGCTAGCGAGCGCATCGGGTGCGCAACGCCCGCGCGCGGGTCGCGCGGGGGGAGCGTTGGCCCTTGTTGGAGTTCCTTAGCCTTCAGATATAATTCTGCAAGCGCACGGTAAACGCGTTGTAGCTCTTTCACCCAAGAGTATTCCAGGGTATCGAATCCACAGAGAACGAGAAGTATAATAACACGTAACACAACCAACCGAACTAGTGAAGCTAGCAATGTAGAGGATAAAAGATAGGGGAGCAGGTTCTTGACAAATGTTAGATCACCTTACTATACTAAGCATGCAAAGAGGTATACTTGTCTGTAAACATAGACACCAAAGTAGTAGCACCACTGCCAGGCACCAGAGTGCTGATTACCTAGCCGAGAAAGGCGGGTACTACAGGATAAGGCTATATCATCAGCGAGTCTATCCGAACGTATGGGATTGGAATACTGAGAACACAAAAGCTGTCACCTAATGTGTCTACCAACCAGAGCTGCGTGGGATAGCCAACCAACCAAGGTAAACTCTAAGTATGAACATCGTCATGCCACTCAGAGAGTCTACTACTAACTGGAAATGAGCCAGAAAAGCAAGCACTACTATATAGCCAACACTATAAGCATGCACAAGGTTCCCATAAACAGACAAGTATAACACTAAGTATGGAAGCAAAGTAAGTATGAAATAACAAAGGTAGAAGACAAGGAACTTTACTCAATCCTGGAATTGAATATCCTTCCGCTGAGAATACAAGTGTGGGAGTAGAGAGAAATCCGGCTCCCGCACTCTTCTCCTCACTACTATCCCTGATACAAGAGGCACTCTCTCTACAAGCTAAGGGATAACTTCACTTCTCCACACCATACACTTCACACCAAGTGCTACTATGCCACTACATCTACACACACCCTCACTAATGAGCTACAAGGGGGTATTTATAGTGCCAAGGGAGTGAGGGGGTACTTGTAGGGTCGGTATGGCAGTTACAAGGGTGTGGGCTAGGCCGGGCGGCCAGGTGGGAGACCGGGCGGCCTGATAGGAGGCCGGGCGGCCTGGTGGGAGACCGGGCGGCCTAATAGGAGGCCAGGCGGCCCCACCCTAGGCCAGGCGGCCTAGGGTGCCCTTGGATCCACTGCCTTACTTGATCCTTCGGTTGATATTGACTCCCCAAGGCGGTTGTAGGTTGGTTGGCGGTTATCCTCGTGTGCTTTTGCCTCAACCATTGGATTCTCTTTGTGTTTCTTCCTTAGCCATTGGATGGGACTCCCCTGGATTGCTGACTTAACCAATCCGTGGGTAGGATTGGTGAGGTGGAAGCCTTCCGGTGTGTTTGTGCTTCTTCTCTCGGTTGCCAAGGTGGATTTGTGTTTGACACATTGTCTCTTGCATGCAGGTGAAGAATGGTGGCATTCGGAGCTAGAGGCAGGCCGTGCAGCCTGGTAGGAGGCCGGGTGGCCTAGGTCCTTAGCCCATTTCTAGCCTTCCTTCTTGGTTCACCATGTCTCGCCATGTTTTGTTTGTTTTTGTACCATGACATGTGTTCCTGCAAGACTTTTGTACACAACTCGTGGAACTGGTTAATATGCATGAACTTTGCATAAAATCACCCTTGGAACATGAAATGTTGTTGGCCAAAATGGGTTATAATGACCGCCAACAATACCCTGGTGCATGTTTCACTTCCCCGAGTAGAAAAAGAGATACCAGTGGTAAATTCAGTTGGCGGCCCTGAGTTAGCATCCATCCCAGTGGTGTGTGAGTTTCCGGATGTGTTTCTAGAAGAACTTCCAGGACTACCACCTGATAGGGAAATTGAGTTTTCCATAGAGCTAGTACCTGGCACAGCTCCTATTTATCGGAAGCCTTACAAAATAGCTCCGAGAGAGATGGCTGAAATGAAAGTGCAGCTTGGAGACCTTCTTAAAAACGGTTTTATTCGTCCCAGTACTTCTCCTTGGGGTTGCCCAGCTCTTTTTGTAGAAAAGAAGAGGGATAAGTCTTTGAGAATGTGTGTGGATTACTACCCTCTCAATGTGGTGACCATCAAGAACAAATACCCCCTTCCTCGAATCGATGTGTTATTTGATTAGTTGTTGGGAGCCAAGGTTTTCTCAAAAATTGATCTTAGATCAGGGTACCACTAGATTAAAGTCAAAAAGGAAGATATACCCAAAACTGCTTTCTCTACCAGATATGGACTCTATGAGTATATGTTGATGTCCTTTGGGCTGACCAACGCCCCGGCATACTTCATGTATCTGATGAACTCCATCTTTATGCCGGAGCTAGATAAATTTGTAGTGGTCTTTATTGACGACATTCTGATCTACTATAAAACCAAGGAGGCACATGAACGACATTTGCGTGTGGTTTTATCCCGGTTGCGGGAACATAAACTATATGCCAAATTCAACAAGTTTGCTTTCTGGTTAAATGAAATCTCCTTCTTGGGGCATATCATTTTTGCTGATGGGATAGAAGTAGATCCCGAGAAAATAGAAGAGGTTTTAAACTGGAAAACCCCAAGTATTGTTACTGAGGTCAGGAGTTTCTTAGGCTTGGCTGGCTACTACCGTCGATTCATTCAAGACTTCTCCAGAATAGCCAAATCAATGACCAAACTACTACAGAAAAATGCGAAATTTGTCTGGGGGTCCGAGTGTGATTAGGCTTTCCAAAGCCTGAAGAGACTACTTACTTCTACCCTAGTGTTGGTCCAGCTGGATGTCACTAAACCTTTTGAAGTATATTGTGACGCTTTGGGCATTGGGCTGGGATGCGTATTGATTCAAGAAAGAAAAGTCATAGCTTATGCATCCCGTCAACTAAAGAAGCATGAAGAGAACTACCCCACCCATGATCTAGAACTAGCAGAAGTGGTTCATGCCTTGAAAATTTAGCACCACTACCTGCTGGGAATACTTGTCATATCTACACTGATCATAAGAGTTTAAAGTATATCTTCACTCAAAGCGAGTTGAATATGCAGCAACGCCGCTGGTTGGAATTGATCAAGGATTACGATTTGGAAATCCATTACCATCCTGGAAAGGCCAATGTACATGCAGATCCTCTGTGTCACACGGCTCATTGCAATTGCTCCACCTTATCTCCTTCCGCAGAATCTCTCTATGAGCAAATGGAGAAGATGAATCTAGAAATTGTACGGCCCAGAGCAGTGGCCGCTCTTCAATTGGAACCCACTCTTAAGGACCAAGTGATTCAAGCCCAAAAATCAGACAAAGGGGTGCAACATTAAAAAAGAAGGCTTGCTGAAGGCGAAGAGTTACCTTTCGTGGTTAAGGAAGGGGGAATACTCTGGTTTAAGAATCGTCTAGTAGTGTCCAAAGACACAGATCTTAGAAGGAAGATTATGGAGGAGGGTCATACCTCTCGTTACACTATTCACCCGGGCAGTACCAAGATGTATCAAGATTTAAGGTAGCATTTCTGGTGGACCCAGATGGAAAGGGAAATAGGAAGATATGTGTTGGAATGTGATGTATGCCAGAGAATAAAGACGGATCACTTACGACCCACGGAACTTTCACAATCCTTGCCAGTTCCAAGTTGGAAGTGGGAAGATATCCATATGGATTTCATTGTGAGTCTACTTAGGACCCACACAAAGAAGGATGCTATTTGGGTAATTGTCGATCAGCTAACCAAGACCGCGCACTTTATTCCAGTACAGGCCAACTATAGAGTTGCGCGACTGGTAGAATTATATTTACAACGCATAGTAGCGTTGCATGGGGTGCCTAAGACTATTGTTTCCGATCACGGTCCGCAATTCGTCGCCTGATTTTGGGAACAATTACAAGCAGCCTTAGGTACTACCTTATCCATAGCTCGGCCTACCACCCTCAAACCAATGGCCAGGTGGAGAGAATTAATCAAGTCTTGGAGGATATGCTATGAGCATGTGCTTTGACTTATGGTTCAGATTGGGAGTCCTGCTTACCCTTAGCAGAGTTCACTTATAATAACAGTTATCAAAAGAGTTTGGAAATGGCTCCTTTTGAGGCCTTTGATGGACGACGATGCCGAACCCCTTTGAATTGGTCGGAACCCAGAGAAAGGGTAACTTTTGCCACAGAATTAGTGATTGCTGCTGAGAAACAAGTCCAATTTATCCAGGCTAAACTAAGAGCAGCTCAAGCCCGTCAACAAGGCTATGCAGATAAAAGAAGAAGACCATTAGCTTTTGAAGTTGGAGATTATGTATACCTCAAGGTATCCCCCATGAAAGGAGTACATCGATTCGGTGTCACCGGCAAGTTAGCCCCTCGGTATATTGGACCATTTCCAATTATCGAGAGGTGCGGTCCAGTGGCCTATCGAATCCAGTTACCTCCTCAATTGATGGCAGTCCACAATGTATTTCATGTTTGTCAGCTCAAGAAATGCCTATGAGTACCATTGGAAGAGGTGGATCATACAGAACTTCAGATGGAACCCAATTTAACATACAAAGAGTACCCAAGTAAGATTTTAGACGTCAAGGAGAGAGCCACCCGCCAATGAGCAATCAAGTTTTACAAGGTGCAATGGCAGCATCATACACCGGAAGAAGCTACATGGGAGCCTGAGCAACTCCTTCAGGAGGAATATCCGGACTTCTGGAAGCAATTTCAGAAAGGTCAAGCTAGTAAGTTCGTCCCCTCGTCTGTAAACATCCCCTTCTTATCTTCCAGCCACTTTTAAATCTTGGGATGAGATTTTCTTAAGGGGGGAAGGCTGTGATACTCCGTATCCAAGCCGTAGAAGTGCACCTCATGGCATGCTTTACTTTTGACCTTTTATTTGCAAAAGATTCAAATTCAAATTCAAATTCAAAGCCTTTTAAAAATTTTTGTTTCATCAAGGGTAAAAATGCAAAAGGATAGCTTGAATTAAGCCCTTTCACATTTGTATTTGGACGCCTGGGAAAAACAGTGAAAATCTATGGTTAAAAATGCAAAGGGGTAATTTAAAAAAAAGGGGAAAGAAACCCGGGGGGGGGGGGGGGGGGGGGCGAATCCCCTGGGCCAGCACAGCGGCCCGCGAGGACCATGCGCCCACGGTGAATGGCCAGCTAGGGGTGGTGGCCTGCGTGGCAGCCCGCTGGGACATCAGCGTGGCCGCGCCCCCAGCACCGCCAGAAGGGTGGGTCCCACCCCCCATCGTCCCCTTCCTCCGCGCAGGGAGGAGGAGCAGGGCCGAGCCCCCACTCCCCACCCCATCGCCGCCGCTCTCTACCCCATCCTACTGCGCCTCGCCGCAGCCCTGCACCACCACCCGTCGTTCCCACCACCCTACACCCCCGTCGCCCCATTTTGCCCCTCGCCGTGTCACCGCGCGCCGGGCGCCGTCCTCCGTCGTCGCCGCCAATGTGAGCCCACTCCCCTTCGCCATTTCCCACTGCCCGAGCCGCTATGCTCCGGCTAGCGAGCGTATCAGGTGCGCAACCCCCGCGTGCAGGTCGCGCGGGGGAGCGTTGGCCCCGGTGGCCGCTTACGCCGCTGTGGGTTGAGGATTTTTCTGACTAGGTGGCATTGGATGTTGGGTTGTCGTATGCGGGGTCAGTGCACACTCATATGATGAGTGTCTGAGTATCCCTCTCGAGAGGTTGAAAATCGATTGGAATTGTCGGTAGCTTGCTAGTTGTAAGCTGCCTGATTTCACGTCAACAACATAGTTAAAAGTGGAATGATCCAGTACTAAATGTTTTCACAGAGTGATTGCCTTGTTTGCTAAGTAGAGTAGCCATAACATAGTATAATAGAACTCTTCTAAAAGATGTTCACACTTTAAAAGCTAAGGATCAACTCATAGCTCTTCTGCTGTGTGAGTTGACTTATCCCTCCTCAGCCTCAAAATAGCAAGTCAGGTTATACCTTGTGGTCGGGTAAGTCATGCTGAGTAATTAGTACTTAGGCTTCTTGCCTACTCTTTTTACAGGAACCGAGTATACTCTGTTCGAATGGGATCCGTACCTCACTCCTCCCTTCTTCTGAAGCGAGCATCACTATGCCCTAGACGGTGTAGTGAGTAGTTTGAAATAAACTTGTTGAACTATCATAACTTTTGAAAAGGGGCTGATGAACTTCCGGCCTGGATGTAATAAGTAAGAAACTCCGTGTGTAATATTTGAACTCTATGTAATAAATGTGGTTGTGTATATTGTTCCTAATGGTGACTTTATTCAAAGCCCAGTAATCCACACACATTCTCTTGGCCTTAGTATCCTTTTTCTCAGTAAGCAAAACTAGAAAGGCCCAAGGAGAGGAACTGGGACAGATATATCCTTTAGCTGGCAACTCATCTATATTCTTTTTAACCTCATCTTGCTCTACAGGTGCCATCCTAGATTGCCTCATTGCTATGGATGCTGTGCTAGGTAAAAGTTCTATTAAAAACTCAATATCTAGGTCAGGTGCCATACCTATCAATTCATCAGGGAAGACATCTGGATAATCACACACTACCCGAATACCATCTGTAGGGTTAGCCTCCATCTGATGCAAATACCCAGAAGGACTTGATGCACTAATTTCTACGTCCTGACCATCTGATGCTGTCAAGTGAACTGTTCAGCTAGCACAATCAATTCTGACTCCCCAATTGGTAAGGGTCTCCATACCCAAAATAATATCAATACCCATAGAGTCTATAACTATCAACTTGATACTGAATTCTAACCCCCTTATTTTTATACCAACTCTAGAGCAAATGGAACTGGTGTTTATCTTCCCACCCGGTGACGCAACTACCATGGGTCTTTTCATAGGACTTATAGGTATGTTGTGTTGTTCAGCATGTAATCTTGTAATGAAAGAATGTGTAGCACCAGTATCAAAAAGTATAGTAGCAGAACTAGAATTGACTGTGAACGTACTGTACCGTTCACGACATTTGGAGCTTCAGCTGTAGTCTCAGTAGTCACATGGTTCACTTTGCCTTGCCATGGTGCCTTGGTCTGTTGGTTCCCATTGGGGCGCCCCTGCTGCAGCTGTTGTTGGGGGGCATTCTGCTTAGCGCCTTGCAGGTTTGGCTGCACCTTCTGGGGGCAATTATTGGCATAGTGCCCGTTCTCACTACACTTGAAACAATTACGGACCATTGGAATAGTTGCCTGATTGGGTGCAGGGGTATGAGTTAGCCCCTATCATTGAGAGGGGTAGGAAAAGCGGGGCTGGTGGTTTTGGTTCTGGTAGCGCTAACGCTGAACTCCCTGCTGCTGCTGACGCTATTAGTAACCCTGTTGCTGGGAGTAATACTGTTGTGGCTGACGGGGACGGGTGTTGCTGCTTGTAGGAGCAGAAGCAAATTTCCTCTTCCTATCTTCTATGTCTCAGTTCTTTTGCTCAGTGAGTAGAGCACGATCCACCAGGTGTTTAAAGCCTATGAAAGTGTTGTTAATTAGCTGTACTTGGAGAGTGTCCCTAAGTCCCTCCATGAAATGCTCTTGCTTGTCCCCATCCTTTGTGACTTCATTGGGGGCATAGCGCGACAACTAGAGAAATTTGTCATGGTACTCAGTTACAGACATCTTCCCCTGTTTTAAGGAGAGGAACTCCTTCTTCATTTTCATTATGCCCACAGGCACATGGTCACTCTGGAATCTCTCCCGAAACTGAGCCCAGGTGAGGTGTTCCCTTTCCTACTGCCTGTAAGACTCCCACTGGTCTAAAGCAGCACCATGAAGCTGTCCTACTGCATACAGGACCCTTTCCTGATCATTGCATTGGGCAATGTCCAATTGGCGCTCCACTGCTAGGAGGCAATCATCTGCTTGAAGTGGATCAGAAGAATGAGAGAAAGTAGGTGGGTGTCCCTTCATAAAGTCCCCACATCTGTCCCTCTGCTGCTACGGTGGGTTAGCGTGGGCCTGCTGCAATCCCTGAACAGTGTTGTTGACTGTAGCCATCAACTGCATCTAGAGTTGGTAAAACTGGTCTGGAGTCAGCTGCGGTAGGCTTGGTAGTGGTTGCTCATTCTCCTGTTGGTCCTCCTGGTTGCCACCCCTGTTCTTGGTGTTCACCATCTAGTTGCAGTAATTGAAACATCATAAGTAAATAGTTGTTGCATATATCCGTGGTGATAAGCAGACCTGACAAATAAAGTAGAGAGAACAATAGAGTGGATGGCTATTTATAACCCCAATGATCTAACTTTATTAATTAATTTAATCTTCATAGTTGCTTATTGTGGACAATCCCTACATCTAGACTACCACTCAAACAAAGAACCAAGTCAAACATAACTCTTAAGAACAACCATCCATGCACCAAACATTAACTCAATGTTTATCACACCAAGACTCGACACAACGGACTCGATAAAAATGTACTAACAAACTATCATAATGCAAAGCCTAATCCTCCTGGGGAAAGATCCTAGTAACGCTGTCTGGCACGCCGTAATGGGTCCTCTTGCGGTTGGGTGACTCAGCTCGCTCCACGTATGGCACTACAGGATCGGGACCTCCCACTCCTGCTGCTCATGCTCGTAGTTCATCAAGCTCATCGGTTGCTTGATGAAGCTCGTCACCACTATATCGTGCTGGGAGTTCAGGGCTGCCAGTAACTGAACCAACTTCCTTAGGTGCTCGTCCTCCTCTCTTGCTTTTGAAGAAATCATGTGTCCCACCTTCCCCGGCTGACGGTGTGGGAAGTAGCGCCATGCAGTCTGACTTAGAGCGGTGTGGTACTTGTGGCGAACTGCTCCCAAGGCCAGTCATGTGACGTCCTCCATAGAAGCTCCTAGAGTTTCATGGGTTGACGCTGCCTCGTGCTTACTCTCAACAATGTATCCTCCATAGACTACATTGGTGCATCAGATCTATGCTTTGGCCAACCACTACTCATTGTAGTCTGGATGCTCCATGTGCTGACTTTGTAGGTGATGTCGTGCGTGGTCAGTCTTGTGGCGTAGAGGTATCCTCGCAGAAGCTCGTGGTACTGTGCAGTGCCTTCGGGGTAGATCTTCATAGATACGCAGGTGGGGATGACCTCCACACCTTCTTCTGTGTAGTCGAGGCTGACGAGCTCATCTGCCTGAGGAAAGATCGCATAGTGTGACCACCTAGGCACTACGGGCTAGGGTGCAGGGGGCGCCTCCTTCTCTGGAGCTAGGCTGGTGGGGGCTGCTAGAGCTGGGGTGCCAAGTGCAAGTACTAGGGCGCTAGGTACAGGTGCTAGTTGAGCATCGTCTCCCTCGGACTGTAGTCGGTGTCGTAGAACTCTTCAGCATTAGAGTCGTCGACTCTAGGCTCCTGGGGTGCGTAGCGAGGGGGTGTGGCACGACCGATGCGGCCATCGATACTCTTCTGGGCAGTCCTCCTAGTGCGGGCCATCGTCTATAGAATGATAGAAAGGGTTTAAGATTAGTTCTATTATGACAGAAGGAATAAATGAAAAAACATAATGAGAATTGTAAGTAAGAACAACAAATAAGGCAAAGGGAAGTAAAATCCTTAAATCCGATCAGTGCTAACTAGGCTTTTTGTCCAACAGTTGACATGGCCCTTATACCAATTTGTCACACCCGATTTCCAATGAATAAAACCGTTCAAAGTATATATGCGCCAGGATCAAGTCTCGCATATATGTGACAAATTACAAAAGGTCCATGGACACATGCCAAAGATAAAAACGTTACATAACATTAACATCATTATTAGATAAAAACAGAAGTCTTAAACTCAAAATCATAACAAAGTAGAAGCATAAAAGATAACTAGAGCCACCACAGGGACATCGGCTGGTGAACGAAACTCCTAGTACTTGTCATAATCTTGCTAGTCTTCAACACCTCCATCAACTGAGCAACGATTGGAATTTTCCCCCCAACAAGGATAAAATTAAAGGAACAAGCGTGAGTACATCAACTCATACTCAACAAGTATAATAAAAACTATGAGGCTCTAAGTTTAGCTGACATGACTGCATTAGCTTTTAGTTGACCAAGTTTTATTCAAAACTAATTACTAGAAATTTAGTAGATAAACCATTAACCCAAAGTTTTAACATATAGAAATAAACAACATTAATGTTATAGAACCAACATCCGAAAACATAACCAAGGTAACCACTAATCAAAAGGAGGATTCGGGATGCTCTTAACCGTGAGCACGGCTGACATGTCAGTTTTACACTCTTGAGATGTTGCACATCTTTACCCACAAGTCGTGAGCTACGCTAGGGGTTCATCACACACCTTAGGTAAGATGACTAGCAAGCACACTATGAAGCCATTACAAAGATTACTTTAGTAAGATGTAACCGCTAAGGATTCAGGGTCGCAATGGTAGTGTCCGCCTCACAAAAGGAGAAGCACATACATCACGTAAAGCACACTCGACCTAAGGTACTGCAGTAACCATAGAAGCTATCCTCCCCTCTTGTCCAGCAGGTAAGTTACAACAAACTGAAACAATCTAATTAGTGAGCTAAGACTGCCCCATCCCAGTATTGTGGTAGCACGGTTGTCCCAGGTTGTCGCTCTATGAACAGGTCCTTATGGAGAGAACCACAAAAGCACACGAGCACATTGCTCAGGTTCCCTAAACCATGTTGCTAAAAGAACAAGTTTTAATGGAGACAAATTCCATAGAACCATTAATTAGAATTAATTATCAGAGGTATATAGGTCGGCGCTACACATAGCACAACTTAACTGAATGCATCCCACAAGGTAGATATGAGAAGTAAGTAGCTAGGTACAACCTTACCAGTACATCAAATACAATGCACATGCAATAGATTAAACAATTATTAGGTGTCGTTCATGTTATACTTGCCAGTTCGCCTGGGGCTGCTCCTCAAAAGATTCAAGAGGTGGCTCTTCAAACTCCTCGGATTGCTCAACGTCTACGCATTACCATAACACCATACAAGCATTCATGTACTTGCATACAAGCGAGAAAGGGCAAAATGGTGAGAAATAGTACATCGTTACATAAAAACAGAATCTAAAACTGGTACAAAACTAATCTACGCACTGCTATGATCACATGAGTGCAACAATCACTTTAATCGGAGCTAAAACTAAAAAGTTATGCATAAAACAAGGTTCCAGGGGCATAACTGTGAATAAAAAACATGGATCAGGGGCTTATCTGACCAAACCGAGGACCTACGCATGAAATAAATAAAATCTCAAGGGCTACAGAGCTAAAATACCCAGGCGAGGATGGCGGGTCCTAAACTGCAAAGGTTAGGACCTAAATCTAATTATATTTGAACTCCTATGGACTGCGGGTTGATTACTGAAAAAGGCAGGGGCTCTTTAGCAAACAATAGCATGGTGCTGACCAGCGCTGACCGGGGTTGACCATTCGTCGGCGCATCTGGGTGGTTGGATCTAGATCCGACAGCTAGGGTTTGGATCTGATCTGGCCCGTCTAGATCAAATCTGGTGGACGGGATTGAAGGGGACAGGGAGGGGCCGACGGTGACCATCCCCCGTGGTGGAGCATCGCCGGTGCATGCGGTTTTTGTGAACAGAGGTGTGGCTAGGCATGGGACAAGGCCGGGGAGCAAGAGCGGGATCTAGCGAACCTCACCGAGGGTCTAGAGGTGGCGGTTGATGACCGGAGGCGGGTTGGTGACGGCGGAAGTGGACGGAGGTAGTCGGTGCTCTTGGAATGGCAATGAGACGGGGACTTTGGGTGTCTAAGGCTCATGGGATGGCTCCGGGGAGGTCCTGCGATGGCGACAGAGAGGTCAATGGGGCTGGGAAAGCACCACAAGATGCGAATTGATACGATGGCGGTGAGACCACCTTGCGGCTCCGGCGGTGAAATTCATTGGCAGCGGTGCACTAGAGCTTGGGTTGAGGGCTCGTAGGCATATGGGTGTTGGTGGTGGTGGTCGAGGTGCCCTTTACAGGGGCCGAGGTAGGGCGGCAGGTCGGAACCGAACTCTGAAGCTTGCGGGAGGGGCGGCGGCGTGTGGTTTCTCTGGACTGGAGTCTGCGTCGGATTGGACTCTATGTGGATTCCACATCACAAGAGCAGGGAGACTGCTGGGAGGGTCTGGCGGGGTGCACATGGGGCCAGGGTGCAGAGGTGGAGTTCGGTGCGCGGTCCACCGGCAGCGGCAGAAGAGGAGCTGGAGGTTGGGGACGGAGCTAACAGTGCAGGCCCGCTTGGCGGTGACTCAGAGGCGTGGGGCCACATGGCTGGGAGAGGGGAGAGGGGTGTGGGGTGACTGGGCCGGTTTGGCCTGCGCTGGCTACCGTGAGCGGGCTAAGGGAAAGAGGGGGAAGAGGGGCCACATGGCTGGGAGGGGGGGAGAGGGGTGTGGGGTGACTAAGTCGGTTCGGCCTGGGCTGGCTGGCGTGAGCGGGCTAAGGGAAAGAGGGGGAAGAGGCTGGGTTGGGTTGTCTAGGCTGCTTGCTTGGCCGGCTCGCCCTCCTCTCTTTTTTTATTCCTCTCTTTTCTATTTTGAAACCAAAGCCAACTATGAATTTCAAATAAATTTGAATTCATGTCCTTAAATCATACAAACAAAGAAAACATGCACCAGCATGAATGCACAAACATGTTGGCCCTATGATTCATTTTAATTACCTGAAATAAATAAATCATTAAATGCAAGCTAAACTTATAAATCCCTAAAAAAATAAATAAATCATATTAGATTTATTATAAAATGTAGAAATTAAAATTAGGGGGTTACAGTTGTCCACTTTAATGGGGCTCCTTGGATAAATCACCCGTCCTTGTTCGATTGCGACTTGAATCTGCTGTCCCAACACCTTGCAATCATTGGTAGTGTGAGAATCAAGAGTATTATGCCACTTGCAATATTTGTGACCTTTTAATGCTTCTGCTGGTATAATTTTTTGTCCTGGTGACAGCTCAAGAATCAAGATACTTTTCTTTGAGTAATAGATCAAATATTTGCTCTATCTTGTTCACATCAAAATCATAGCCAACAGGCGCCTCAGGGCATTTGAGCCATTGACACGACAACGGCTGCTTGGGTTTGGTCCACTGTACGAAAGATACCTCGGCCTCTTCATCGGCTGATTCTTCTTCTTAGAGAACTAACATTCCTCCGCGGCCTTTCTTGATAATGCTCTGCATGAGTACGCTCATAGGCTGTCACTTTAGATAATAAATGGCCAATGGAATTGAAATCACTCGGCCCATATGCAGCTCTTGTGTGACGATGTAGCCCACTATACGCTATCTGAGCTAGATATTTCTCTGACAACTATAGAGAATAACATCTGTTCCTTGAATATATTGATTAATGGACTCGCTAGGACGTTGGCATATGGTCATCAAGTCTATGAAAGTGGCTTCTTCTGATCCTGAGAAAAATTGAGCATGAAACAATTCTTCCAACTACTTCCATGTAGTCACAGATCCTGGAGCCAATGATGTGTACCATCCAAAGGCTGGTCCTATTAAAGACAGTGAAAAGGGCTGAATCCTCATATATTCAGCCGATGCTACAATGCCCAACTGAGCCAAATATCGGCTGATGTGCTCCACAGTGCTGGTGTTGTCATTACCACTGTACTTGGAGAATTCTGGCACCTTGAATTTTGGCGGTGGAGGCAATTGATCATACATCTCTGGATAGGGTTTTGAATAAGAAACGGTGCCTCTCACCGGTGTTATGCCAGAACGATTCTTAATATATTCATCTAGATCAGCTTGAGTAGCTGATCCACCTTTAGTATAAAAACTGGCCTGGTTAAAAACCGGCCCTATCCTAAATTGTGCTTGCCAATTAGCAGTTTATTATCACTGGTCTTGTCTTTGCCACTGCCCATGTGGCCTATATTGTGCGACTGCTTGCTTGATGGTTTGCGATGAGGTTCTTCTCCTTCTTGTAATGGCCCATACCTTGAGTTGGCAAATGAAACCATTCGGAATTGTGGCGGAACCGCCGATTTAATCCGGGCTAAGCACACCTGCCACCTCTGGCTTGCAGTGCAATTAGACCGAACTAAACCCGGTCGTCCGTCGAGAGTCATTCGACTCCCGATATTACCTTTTCCCAGAGGAACCGACATCATACACATCCGACTCACGATGGAGCCACAACAGAAACATCATCACAGGCAGTTAAATAGCATAAAAGTAGATTTATTTACAAACCAGTTTTTACATAAAATACCAGTTCAACATAATATTATACGGTAGCAAGTTTGAAAGTTTCTCGCAGCGGAAAATATAAGTTTAGGTCACCATGTTATCACCAAAAGTTTTGCATTGGAGGTACAACATCGAGCCCACCGATGTTGTCCTCGTGCCACTTAGTCACTTCATCCTACATGAGGGCATGCCCCGCCTCCAACACAGGTGCACACCATGAATTCCATACCTGCGCTCAAAATGTGGGGGCAAACCCTGAGTACTAATTACTCAGTAGGTCTTAATGGATTTGGCTTACGGCTGACGCGAAGCAGCTTACTAACAAGTAGATCCTTAGCTTTTAGTTTTTTTACAGCAACTTAATTAACATAAATAACAAGTTTCATTGTCTCTATGATTGCCAACATAGTAGTAAGTCTTTGCAAGATAACAACTCAGCTCAAACATGTAGTATTCCAAAAACCATGAGTATTAAGCACTGAGAGTTTAAGTAATTACTACGTTGCCCGACAGTGATATTGGCATTCCCACACCTGGTGGGCATCAGCGATTCGAATCGATTTTTAATTCCCGGGAATAACTATCATGCCAGGGGTATATGCTTACTAGCCATCGCGTTCCCACATATAGCCCCAATCTTAACCTGCCTCGTCCCAAGTTCGATTCACTCCCGCCTAGCCCCCGGGTTGTGCCCCCATGACGAGCCTGCCGACATCTCGGTCTCCCCGTCATGAGTACCAAGCTCCCCCGGGCCACCTTCCTCTCAACCAGCGGGTAGGAACGTGTCTCTGTGCTTCGGACGAGCCCAGGAAAGACTTTTCCGGTCCCATTCCCCGGATAAGCACTTTAGCAATGTTATGCCGATCAGCAGACGAACAGCGGACGGGCCTTAAACGACTCGGGCGGAGTCCGGGTGCGACATCATGATAAAGAAAATACTGAAATAAATCTCCGCCCGGTCTCTATTTAACTTCATGAGCAACAGTATTAAGTGATATGACTGTAAGCTTTTTGTAACTTTGAAAACACCTACGTGACGAGTACACACACTCGTGTCTACCCGTACCTAGCAATTTCTAGGCATACTCGTCCTACGAACTCTATGTATAGGTGTTAAGGCCAGGGCGGCCAGGAAGTCTAATGCAATTGGTTCCAAACAACTCCTAATGCATATGCGTAATCATCAAGTATAATTTATTTGCTGGGAGAGTATGGTCCTGCCTACCTTCTTCACTAGGGTCAGTAGCTTCCTCCGGAGCGTAGTCGGGTTCCTGCTGCTGGTCCTCTGACTCTGGGTGCAGTTCCTCTTCCGGCTCCGTCACGATCGGTTGGTCCGATGGTGGTTCTTCGTTCGCGGAATCTATATGCATATCAGGATGCAAAAGGAGTATGTATTACTGTAATGCTTCTTCACGATGCAGATGTAGATGCGATGCGGTGAATCATGATGTATGGAAAAGAGTTACGCATATTGAGGCGAAAGTTGTTTGGCACTAGGAAATCGTACAAGCCATCATCTACGACAGCTTAGCTTGTCACATAAAATAACGTGGTGTGTGACTGAGTTGCATCGATTTATGCGAAAAGATCGATGTCTACTACCATCTAGAACTCTTTTATGCTATAAGGAGCACAATAAACTAGGTATAACCATTTAGAACCTAATTTTTATATAAGCAACATTTCTTCATTTATTTTCCATGCTAAAAACACATGTAGGGGCAAAATGGTAATTAGTAGTGGACATTTGAGCTACCAAAATTTTCATAGAGCCTACACAGAATAAAAAGGTCTCTGCCCAAATTTCACAATTTTTGGAGTTCATTTTAGCCATATTTTCTATTTATCAAGATTTTTCATGCTTGCACAAAAACAGGGGCAAAACTGTCTTTTCCTACTCAACCATCATACCCATTCTGTAGATCTATTTATTAGGAACAAAATGCAACAAAGTTTGCTATTTTTGGATTTTTATACACTTTATTATGATTTTTCAAAGTTTCAGCCTTTTTAAAAGCATTTTAATCGAAATTAAACAGATCCAGGACCTATCTGTAAATATCTATAGCTTCTGAGGGTTCCTGTGCAAGATTTACAAGACTCAGTACACAGTGCTCGGTATGGAAACATAAAACTGTTAAACCCGGAGGGCGGTATCGCAAAATGTCCGTCTTCCTCCTCCCGTCGTCTTCCTCCTCGCGACGGGAGGGGGAGCTCCGGCGGCGCGCGGCCAATCCCGGCCCTGCGGGGCTCGGGAGCTCGCTGCGGAGTGCCGGGGAGAGAGAGGAGAAGACGGGGAGCTTTACCCACTACCTCAGACGGCGGGGGAGATCGCGGGAAGGGTCGGCGACGAGTGCCCCTGGCCGGCGAGGTCCGGCGGTGCAATACGCCGAAGTGGGAGGGTCTCGGGCGACGCGGTCTAAACGGGAAGGTAGAGTTGAGGGCGGCGAAGCTCGGCGCGGTGACGGTTGAGCTCGGGAGTGGGCGGAGATGGCTGGGGGCGAGCTCGGGGTATTCCGGCAATGGCGAGCGCGCGAGAATGAAGGAGAAGAAAACCAGAGAGCGCGGGCGCGGGGAGGAGGGCTCGAGAAATAGGCTCGGCCTCGCCCTCGCCCCGGTGGCGCGTCGCGCGCGCGCTGTCCGCGCGCGGCAGTGGCGCGTGGCCGCGGCGGCCGGGACGGCCGGCGCGTGGCCACGGCCGCTCGGCGCGCAGCGCCGCGTGGGCGCGCGCGGGCGGGGAGAGAAAAGAGAGGCGCGTGGGTGGACCCGGTCTATGGACCACGGTGGCTGACAGGTGGGGCCAATCCCAGGATTTGTGAGTACGGTGTATAGACTCGGTGCATCGAGCGAGGGAGCGGGTCCGTGCGCTGGCGCGGGCGGGGCTGACAGGTGGGTCCCGCCTGTCATACAGACGAGAAAATAAAAGAAAATCGAAAAATAAACTAAACCCCCTTTGACCAGCTGATTAGGTTTCTGAAATTTGCAAATTTGACCAATTTAGGAGCCGAATTTGAAAAAGACCCAATTGAATGAAATGTTGTACATTTTGAAATCTACAACTTTGTCAAAAGGACCTATACCAGATTCCAAATACAAAATGATTTAAATTTGAAAATAACTTGCTGACTCCTGTTTGACCAATTAAAACCCCCAACTTGGAAATTATAAAAGTCCATTTTAGGTGCATTTTCATGAAAGGTGAGCTATACCAAAGTTGCATAGAATCTCATGATCTACAACTTTGGTATTCCTGACATGGCAAGATTTTGAATTTTGTTTCACAAAATTTTGAATTTACCAAACAGGGCTGAATTCGGCAAAAGTCACATTTTCACATAAAATGACCCAAAACTGGATTTCAACATTCATGCATGCTAAAGCACAAAATACCAAAGTCATTCCTTATGGGATTACCTACAAGTTTGGTATGTAAGGTTTTATGAAAAACACAATGGCCTTAAAGTTATATCCACAATTCAAACACAGCTTTTTCTGAAAACTAGGTTTAGTTGCTCAATTGGCCTAGCTTATGCATGCTTTTCAAGTGAAAAGATATCATTATGCTAATGTTTTTAGTGCAAAGCATTTGAGATGCCTAGGGCATCACAACCCACCCCCCTTAAAGAAATCTCGTCCCGAGATTTTTGAAGTGTCGTGGGTGGTTAAACTGGTTGTAGTTAGTGTTGGGTGCACGTATTGAGTTTAGACCCAGAAGCTAAGCTGTTGTAACGTACCGATTTGAGGTGGATAGCAGAAAACCAGGGTACTTAGTGTGTAGGTATTCTTCCTGCTCCCATGTGGCTTCTTCTTCGGAATGATTACTCCATTGAACTTTGTAAAAGTTGATTGTTTTCCGACGGGTTGATCTTTGCTTTTGATCGAGGATTTTTATGGGACGTTCTTCGTATGTGAGATCTGGTTCAATCTGAATTTGAGAGGTATCTACCACTTTCTCCGGCACTCTTAAGCACTTCTTTAGTTGGGAGACGTGAAACACATCATGAACTGCAGCCAGATGTGGTGGTAGTTCTAACCGATAAGCGACGGCTCCGCACTTTTCAATGATCTTGAATGGACCGACGTACCTTGGTGCTAACTTTCCTTTCACCCCAAACCGTTGTACCCCTTTCATCGGAGATACTTTGAGATATACATGATCCCCCTCATCAAAGACTAATGGCCTCCTCCTTTTATCCGAGTAACTTTTCTGTCTGGATTGTGCTCTTTTGAGATGGTGGTGTATGAGTTTCACTTGTTCTTCGGCTTCTACCACTAAATCAGGGCCAAAGGTAACACGTTCACCTGGTTCGGACCAGTTTAGTGGTGTTCTGCATCTCCTACCATAAAGAGCTTCGAAAGGAGCCATTTCTAAGCTCTTTTGGTAGCTATTGTTGTAAGCAAACTCTGCCCAGGGTAGACACTCATCCCACTTGGTGGAGTAAGTTAGTGCACAGGCCCTTAACATGTCCTCTAGGATTTGATTTATTCTTTCTACTTGACCACTGGTTTGAGGGTGATATGCTGAACTTCGAATCACAGTGGTTCCGAGAGCGGATTGTAAATGTTCCCAAAAGCGGGACACAAATATCGAACCTCGATCGGAAGTGATGGTCTTGGGTACCCCATGTAGGGAAATAACTCGTGCAATATATAGCTCTGTATAGGTGGCGGCAGTATAATGAGTCTTGACGGGTAAGAAGTGTGCCGACTTGGTGAGCCGATCGACAATTACCCATATGGAATCATATCCTTTTTGGGTACGAGGCAAACCCACCACAAAATCCATGTGTATATCCTCCCATTTCCATGCTGGAATATCCAGCGGCTGAAGCATTCCAGCGGATTTTAAGTGATCAGCTTTTACTTTCTTGCACACGTCGCACTCAGACACATACTTGGCGATTTCTCGTTTCATACGGGTCCACCAAAACTTTTGCTTCAAGTCTTGGTACATCTTATTGCTGCCTGGATGTATCGTGAGTATTGAAGTGTGCGCTTCGTCCAGTATCTTCTTTCTCAACTCCATGTCCTTGGGTACCACTAGGCGATTCTTGAACCACAGGACGCCTTGGTCATCAAGCGTGAAACACGCCTTCTTCTCTTCGCTAATACCTTCACGGATATGTGCCATACCCTTATCTTGCTTCTGAGCTTCTATGACTTGTGCCTTGATTGTGGGCTCAATAATGATACTATAGAGTTCTGCAGGCTGTCCTGGAGGTGTTTCAATGTCACTCATTTCACAGCAGATTACTCTTGCTGTAGGTCGGACCTCTATCACATTGCAATGAGCTTTTCGGCTTAGTGCATCTGCTACCACATTGGCCTTCCCTGGGTGGTAGTGTATCTCCAGATCATAATCTTTTATCAACTCTAACCATCGCCTCTGCCTCATATTGATTTCGGGTTGGGTGAAAATATATTTGAGACTCTTATGGTCAGTGTAGATGTGACATGTGTTGCCTAACAGATAGTGTCTCCATATTTTTAGTGCATGAACGACTGCAGCCAACTCAAGGTCATGTGTTGGGTAGTTGGCTTCATGTTTCCTCAGTTGGCGGGAGGCATAAGCAATTACTCTTCCTTCTTGCATCAAGACACAGCCAAGTCCATTACCGGAGGCATCACAGTACACCTCAAAAGGCTTGGTAATATCTGGTTGAGCTAGCACTGGTGCTGAGGTTAACAATTTCTTCAAAGTTTGGAAAGCTTCTTCACATTTCGGATTCCAAAGGAACTTGGCATTCTTCTTGGTCAAAGAGGTCATAGGTTTTGCAATTTTGGAGAAATCTTTGATAAAGCGGCGGTAGTAGCCCGCTAAACCAAGAAAACTCCGGATTTCAGTCACGGTCTCTGGTTGTTTCCAATTTAGCACATCTTCTACTTTGTTAGGGTCAACTGCGACTCCCTTTTCAGATAGTACGTGACCCAAGAAACTCACTTCTTTCAGCCAGAATGCACACTTGCTAAACTTGGCATAAAGCTTATGCTCTCTGAGCCGAGTGAGCACGACCCTCAAATGTTCTTCATGTTCTTTTTCATTTTTGGAGTAGATTAGTATGTCATCTATGAATACCACCACGAACTTATCGAGTTCATTCATGAACACCGAGTTCATCATATACATGAAGAAAGCCGGTGCGTTGGTTAACCCAAATGACATGACCAAATACTCATATAAACCATATCTGGTAGAGAATGCTGTCTTGGGTACGTCCTCTTCTCTAATCTTCATCTGATAGTAGCCAGACCTTAGGTCAATTTTTGAAAAGACCTTAGCCCCAGCTAATTGATCAAATAGAATGTCGATGTGTGGCAGTGGGTATTTGTTTTTGACGGTCACTGCATTCAGTGGCCGATAGTCAACGCACAATCTTTTCCCACCATGATCCTTTTTCTCAACAAAGAGAGCTGGACAACCCCACGGTGATGAACTAGGCCTAATGAACCCTTTGTCTAATTGTTCTTGTAGCTGTACTTTCAATTCCTTCAAATCATCAGGTGGCATCCTGTATGGTCTTTTTGACACAGGTGCCGTGCCTGGAACGAGTTCAATGGCAAATTCTACATCCCGTTTTGGTGGCAATCCAGGAAGTTCTTCCGGAAATACGTCCGGGAATTCACACACTACTGGTATCTTTTTAACCTCTTGTAGTTCAGTCGCATTGACCGTGGGGGTCATGTGTTTTTGGTTTGGCATGTGTATCTGTATAGCCTTACCATTTACGCCTGACTTTAATTGTATTGTCCTGCTGCTAACATCCAGGACTGCATCGTGTTCTTTCATCCAATTCATACCTAAAATAATATCAATCCCTTGGTGTGGTAATACCACGGGGTTGATGATAAAATTTTCTGTGCCAATGCTCAGCTTAAGCTGTCTAACCCCCAAACTGGTTTCAATAGGTGATCCCGGTGCTGTAATTTGATAATTTTCTTTCAACTTGTACATTTTTATCCCATGCCTCAATGCATATGTTTTACTGATAAAAGTATGTGTAGCTCCAGAATCAAATAACACGACGGTCGGTTGACCGTTGATTATGAACGTACCAGCAAGCACCGGTTCTCCGGCGGAAATCTGATCCATGTGCACATAGTGCACGCGACCCATCTTGGGCATGGGTCCCTTCGGCTTGCTCTGTTGACTTCCACCAGCTGGGGTAGGACCCTGTATCTTACGGGGTGCCCTACAGTCACGACTGAAGTGACCTATTTTGCCACAATTGAAGCATGGAGCACCCGGCCCTGGGACGATGGGAGCACGGGGAGCTGGCAACTGTGCGGGTGCTCGATAAATGGGGTACTGTTGCTGCGGTGCTGCCCGATGAATCCACCTTGGTTGGTTGGGTCGGACCACATAGCGAGACTGCTGAAAATTTTGCTGTTGAGGTTTGTATGCGGTCTTTTGCTTCTGTGAAGGGCCAGTCGCTGATGTGTTGACTATCCTTTTGCGCTTCTGATCCTCGTTAGCAGCTCGGAGACGATTCTCCATTTCGAGAGCAGTGTCTACCAGCTCAGTGAAGCTCTGGTAGCGCCGAGCCAGGTGAGTCCGGAGGGTAGGGTCAAGGCCCTCTAGGAGTCTCTCGGCCCGCTCCGGCTCAGTAGCCACATCTCTCGGAGCATACTGTGAGAGGTGGATAAAGATCTGCACATATTGCATCACGGTCCGGTTGCCCTGCTTGAGGTCTCGGAACTCGCGACGCTTTTGCTCCATCAAACTTGCCGGGATGTAGTGAGCCCGGAAAGCTTGTCGGAACTGCTCCCATGTGGGCTCATGGCCCTCTTCCTGCATGGCGAGGAAAGTGGCGTACCACGCTCCCGCAGGCCCATGAAGAAGCTGAGCAGCAAATCGAGCCTTCTCTCGCTCATTGATCCCTGGCAGAAGGGTAAACTTGGACTGGACAGTGCGAAGCCAGTCGTCTGCCGCCAATGGCTCTGGGCAGTTGGTGAAGACCGGGGGTCGCAGCCCCTCAAAGTCCTGGTAAGTAATGCCACGTGGCCTGTACTCCCGCGGCTGTGGTTGTCCACGGGCTTGACGGTCTTCTGCTAATAACCGAATCAGCTCAGCTTGTTGGACCACCAAAGTGGCCAGCTCCGGCGGGGGTGGAGCGCCTTGCGCTGACTGCCCTGATGACTGCCCCGTGCGAGTGTTCACCATCTGCAAAATGGAATCATATGGGTTCAGCCCAATAGCCCAGGTGCAGAAATATGGTGACAGCAAGATCATAGGACTATAGGCAATTGGGAGCACAGGTAAACTTGTAACAAAGCAGTTAGACTTTATCTCTCAAGGCCAAGCTTAACGACATCGCATCATTCGCATCTTCCATGCGCACTCAACAGTTACTTCACCCATACTCATAAAGTCTTAATAAACCAACGGTTTACTTAGTACACACATGGGCCATCTCATCCATCACATCGGAACACTAACTTAAGGTTCTACATTAGGTTACATGACGTACATAAGTGAGTTCTCTCGACCTCACCACTGTTTAGTACAGTCATGATAAACTGCACGGAGCGATATAGTACAAAACATCGCTCACAACGTGCACCATTTACAAAAGGCTTTACCACACAGTGCCATTGCCAAACTCTCTAACGCCCGTTACGCGCGTCAGACACCATGCTGCCCTCATCCTCCACCACAGGGGCAACTGAAGGGTCCGGCTCGTACTGCGCCAGGCGCTGCTGTGCCTCGGCCAACTCTGCCTCCAGCTCCTCAATACGGTCCTGAGCATACATGTGCTGGTCACGGTAGTGAGCGACACGGTCCTCGGCACGGAGGTACATCCCGTGTACGCTGTGAGCAAACTGCATGGTCGCAGCATAGGGCCTGGTGTCAATCCGCTCCTCCAGCATGTTGTGACGACGGAGCCACTCGTCGTCGTAGCCGTCGGTGGGGAGGTAGCGAAGCACTGACATCCCTGCTGCTCCCGAGGAGCTGAGTGAAGTGATGGCTGCTAGGGTGACCTTGTCGTAAGCGTCCTCCTCATTGGCCCCGTAGACGGTGAGCGTCTGCCGGACCGCGGTGTGGCTCGAAGGAAGGACAACACTGGCCATGCAGTGTCCCTCCGCGTGCACTGTCTGCACTGAGAAGAAAGGGCACGGCCTGCGCCTCATCTCACGCAGAGCCCGACACAGGATCTGCGCAAGGCCATTCTCCTCACGACAACGGGTGTGAACCATCCCATTCTCAAGCTGAGGAGGGGTGTGGGTCACTGGTGGGAGGGGAGCAGCCCTTCCCTCCTGTATGCGGAGTCCCCTCGCACTGGTGGCCTTACGAGCGGTTTGCTTGGTCCTGGCCATCTGTTTTTAAAAGAGATTTTAATCAGTGATAAGCATAGGTTACATATAAGTTTAACGGTTAAGTGGATGATGGGTGCGGAAAACATCATTGGACTTTCCTTTTACTTATTTGTCTTTTAGCGATAAACCCCTAAGTATGAACAAGTAAAAGTAAACATGATGCATGACTCGTCCTATCCGTTCTCACATCACACACCTTATATATAATGTATATATCTAACGAGTATCCGGTGACATATATGCACGGCACTCTCTAATGCAACTAGTCGTTCTCTATTCGTTCTTAATTTCGCACGTGGTTAGTGTACCTGCAGAAAAATGCATGCTCATATCATCATCATTACCATGACCAATCATTACCACTCTAACCCTAGAAGTGGCACCCACGAATTTCTTTAAGCTACGTCTGGTGGACGACGTAGTGGCGCCATTTCTCCCAACACACCCAGTCTTCCTCCAGTACTGGGGAATTGCTGGGGAGAGAAACGGTGGCCAACAAGATCTAGCTATAATTTTTGGTTGAAGGAGAAGTGGTCACGAAACACTCCAATAGCGTGACCACCCCCCTTAAAGAGTTCTGCCCTATCAGCATGAATGCAGGGTTCGCAACAGTCCGCAAATCCCAATAGCGCTCCACCAGTACTGGGGATGGCTATGGCCGAAATGTTGCTTCCCAAAGCGCCGAATATGCACATGAGTTCTATCTAGGTCAGAATGTTAGCGATGTCACCTGGTATTTCACTAACATCCTTAATAGGGGCATATCGATACTCTCACTTTTCAAATACTTCGAAAAGGTTTTCAAAAATAGGTTTGCAAATCAAGACTGGATGATATGTCTGTTGTCTGTGTATGATCGGCTCTGATACCAGCTGTGGCGGAACCGCCGATTTAATCCGGGCTAAGCACACCTGCCACCTCTGGCTTGCAGTGCAATTAGACCGAACTAAACCCGGTCGTCCGTCGAGAGTCATTCGACTCCCGATATTACCTTTTCCCAGAGGAACCGACATCATACACATCCGACTCACGATGGAGCCACAACAGAAACATCATCACAGGCAGTTAAATAGCATAAAAGTAGATTTATTTACAAACCAGTTTTTACATAAAATACCAGTTCAACATAATATTATACGGTAGCAAGTTTGAAAGTTTCTCGCAGCGGAAAATATAAGTTTAGGTCACCATGTTATCACCAAAAGTTTTGCATTGGAGGTACAACATCGAGCCCACCGATGTTGTCCTCGTGCCACTTAGTCACTTCATCCTACATGAGGGCATGCCCCGCCTCCAACACAGGTGCACACCATGAATTCCATACCTGCGCTCAAAATGTGGGGGCAAACCCTGAGTACTAATTACTCAGTAGGTCTTAATGGATTTGGCTTACGGCTGACGCGAAGCAGCTTACTAACAAGTAGATCCTTAGCTTTTAGTTTTTTTACAGCAACTTAATTAACATAAATAACAAGTTTCATTGTCTCTATGATTGCCAACATAGTAGTAAGTCTTTGCAAGATAACAACTCAGCTCAAACATGTAGTATTCCAAAAACCATGAGTATTAAGCACTGAGAGTTTAAGTAATTACTACGTTGCCCGACAGTGATATTGGCATTCCCACACCTGGTGGGCATCAGCGATTCGAATCGATTTTTAATTCCCGGGAATAACTATCATGCTAGGGGTATATGCTTACTAGCCATCGCGTTCCCACATATAGCCCCAATCTTAACCTGCCTCGTCCCAAGTTCGATTCACTCCCGCCTAGCCCCCGGGTTGTGCCCCCATGACGAGCCTGCCGACATCTCGGTCTCCCCGTCATGAGTACCAAGCTCCCCCGGGCCACCTTCCTCTCAACCAGCGGGTAGGAACGTGTCTCTGTGCTTCGGACGAGCCCAGGAAAGACTTTTCCGGTCCCATTCCCCGGATAAGCACTTTAGCAATGTTATGCCGATCAGCAGACGAACAGCGGACGGGCCTTAAACGACTCGGGCGGAGTCCGGGTGCGACATCATGATAAAGAAAATACTGAAATAAATCTCCGCCCGGTCTCTATTTAACTTCATGAGCAACAGTATTAAGTGATATGACTGTAAGCTTTTTGTAACTTTGAAAACACCTACGTGACGAGTACACACACTCGTGTCTACCCGTACCTAGCAATTTCTAGGCATACTCGTCCTACGAACTCTATGTATAGGTGTTAAGGCCAGGGCGGCCAGGAAGTCTAATGCAATTGGTTCCAAACAACTCCTAATGCATATGCGTAATCATCAAGTATAATTTATTTGCTGGGAGAGTATGGTCCTGCCTACCTTCTTCACTAGGGTCAGTAGCTTCCTCCGGAGCGTAGTCGGGTTCCTGCTGCTGGTCCTCTGACTCTGGGTGCAGTTCCTCTTCCGGCTCCGTCACGATCGGTTGGTCCGATGGTGGTTCTTCGTTCGCGGAATCTATATGCATATCAGGATGCAAAAGGAGTATGTATTACTGTAATGCTTCTTCACGATGCAGATGTAGATGCGATGCGGTGAATCATGATGTATGGAAAAGAGTTACGCATATTGAGGCGAAAGTTGTTTGGCACTAGGAAATCGTACAAGCCATCATCTACGACAGCTTAGCTTGTCACATAAAATAACGTGGTGTGTGACTGAGTTGCATCGATTTATGCGAAAAGATCGATGTCTACTACCATCTAGAACTCTTTTATGCTATAAGGAGCACAATAAACTAGGTATAACCATTTAGAACCTAATTTTTATATAAGCAACATTTCTTCATTTATTTTCCATGCTAAAAACACATGTAGGGGCAAAATGGTAATTAGTAGTGGACATTTGAGCTACCAAAATTTTCATAGAGCCTACACAGAATAAAAAGGTCTCTGCCCAAATTTCACAATTTTTGGAGTTCATTTTAGCCATATTTTCTATTTATCAAGATTTTTCATGCTTGCACAAAAACAGGGGCAAAACTGTCTTTTCCTACTCAACCATCATACCCATTCTGTAGATCTATTTATTAGGAACAAAATGCAACAAAGTTTGCTATTTTTGGATTTTTATACACTTTATTATGATTTTTCAAAGTTTCAGCCTTTTTAAAAGCATTTTAATCGAAATTAAACAGATCCAGGACCTATCTGTAAATATCTATAGCTTCTGAGGGTTCCTGTGCAAGATTTACAAGACTCAGTACACAGTGCTCGGTATGGAAACATAAAACTGTTAAACCCGGAGGGCGGTATCGCAAAATGTCCGTCTTCCTCCTCCCGTCGTCTTCCTCCTCGCGACGGGAGGGGGAGCTCCGGCGGCGCGCGGCCAATCCCGGCCCTGCGGGGCTCGGGAGCTCGCTGCGGAGTGCCGGGGAGAGAGAGGAGAAGACGGGGAGCTTTACCCACTACCTCAGACGGCGGGGGAGATCGCGGGAAGGGTCGGCGACGAGTGCCCCTGGCCGGCGAGGTCCGGCGGTGCAATACGCCGAAGTGGGAGGGTCTCGGGCGACGCGGTCTAAACGGGAAGGTAGAGTTGAGGGCGGCGAAGCTCGGCGCGGTGACGGTTGAGCTCGGGAGTGGGCGGAGATGGCTGGGGGCGAGCTCGGGGTATTCCGGCAATGGCGAGCGCGCGAGAATGAAGGAGAAGAAAACCAGAGAGCGCGGGCGCGGGGAGGAGGGCTCGAGAAATAGGCTCGGCCTCGCCCTCGCCCCGGTGGCGCGTCGCGCGCGCGCTGTCCGCGCGCGGCAGTGGCGCGTGGCCGCGGCGGTCGGGACGGCCGGCGCGTGGCCACGGCCGCTCGGCGCGCAGCGCCGCGTGGGCGCGCGCGGGCGGGGAGAGAAAAGAGAGGCGCGTGGGTGGACCCGGTCTATGGACCACGGTGGCTGACAGGTGGGGCCAATCCCAGGATTTGTGAGTACGGTGTATAGACTCGGTGCATCGAGCGAGGGAGCGGGTCCGTGCGCTGGCGCGGGCGGGGCTGACAGGTGGGTCCCGCCTGTCATACAGACGAGAAAATAAAAGAAAATCGAAAAATAAACTAAACCCCCTTTGACCAGCTGATTAGGTTTCTGAAATTTGCAAATTTGACCAATTTAGGAGCCGAATTTGAAAAAGACCCAATTGAATGAAATGTTGTACATTTTGAAATCTACAACTTTGTCAAAAGGACCTATACCAGATTCCAAATACAAAATGATTTAAATTTGAAAATAACTTGCTGACTCCTGTTTGACCAATTAAAACCCCCAACTTGGAAATTATAAAAGTCCATTTTAGGTGCATTTTCATGAAAGGTGAGCTATACCAAAGTTGCATAGAATCTCATGATCTACAACTTTGGTATTCCTGACATGGCAAGATTTTGAATTTTGTTTCACAAAATTTTGAATTTACCAAACAGGGCTGAATTCGGCAAAAGTCACATTTTCACATAAAATGACCCAAAACTGGATTTCAACATTCATGCATGCTAAAGCACAAAATACCAAAGTCATTCCTTATGGGATTACCTACAAGTTTGGTATGTAAGGTTTTATGAAAAACACAATGGCCTTAAAGTTATATCCACAATTCAAACACAGCTTTTTCTGAAAACTAGGTTTAGTTGCTCAATTGGCCTAGCTTATGCATGCTTTTCAAGTGAAAAGATATCATTATGCTAATGTTTTTAGTGCAAAGCATTTGAGATGCCTAGGGCATCACAGGAATGAATGCTGGCAACTCATCGTAGGATGTAGGCTGATCTCCTAGATAGTTTGGCTTGTACATAATGTACTCAACCTTAGTGTTTTCTCGTGTCTTGATTGGAGGTATGTACAATGGCCGAGAGTAGAACTCGGTCTCTCCGAAGTGAATACTGATCTGACGACCGGTTTCTTGATTTTCACTAGCCATAATCTCTTTGATTATGCATGCCACTATGCTGTCCATGGAGTTTAACAAAGCTTCGGACAATCGCAGCATAGATTTGCCAACCATCTCATTCATCTCTTCTCTGGGAGCTCTAGTGCATGTCTCTGATGGTGTAGAGATATCCAAGCCGTCGAGCAGCTTGTCTGGGTGCCCGGTGCACTTGACGCAACCGTTCCGAGTCCAGGTGAAGTGATCTAGGAGTTCTTTAGTCAATTCTTCTAAAACACGATCATACACCTGTCTATGCTCAACCGGCAGCTCCTCGAGCTTGGGTGGAGCAATCTTGTCTTTCGGCCATGTGGTAGGATCCTGTCGAGCCGAAATTTTCTTTAATGTCTCTCCTATCATGGTTTAGTGATGAAGTTGATGAGAGTGAGGTCCCACCGGGCGTGCCAAAAGTGTGTTGCGCCCAAATACCAGCGGGCGGTGCTATTCAGGAGCAGGGCGCACTGGGGCTAGGGATCGCGCTGCTGCTACACTCGTCTCCCTATGGTGCGGCTCTTGATTGGCTCTGTGGGAAAGCCGATCCTAGTTGCGTGGTGGTGTGGGCGTGCCACCTAGTTTGACCTTGCAGCCAAGAAGGTTGTGTGGATCCTGCCTTTGGCTCCTGTTCTTCCTAAAAAGCGTACCGAACAGATCTTAAACATTAAATACTTGCCTGATCGCAAGGGATCGGCAAACATGAGGGTTCGTGTACTCCAGTTGGCCGATACAAGGAGCATCGGTCATTTGACAGAAGACATGGATAAATAAGCCTAAAACGCATCTAGGGTAAGGATGAAATAAACATCTATCTAAAAGCATGATGTAACAGATCTGTGGAGCCAGATCAGCTTCTAACTAGGACCTCAAAAGAAGTCCATCTAACCATACAGATACAAAATTAGGACGTGTATAGATAGGGTGCTCGAACAATGTTGATTTATTGGCAGGTCACATGCACATGCTGCAGCGGCACATCGTGGGATGTAACAAACGATGAGGTAGCATAGAAAGAGCCACACGGGAGCCGATCTATGGCGTGAAGCTCAGACGTGGAAGTAGATCGGCAGACGTGCAAGATAAATAGGCGAATCCCATGGCAAGCGAAGCTTACCATGAGATCCGTCGAGATATCTAATGGATCTCGTGCCAAGCCAATCTCGCCACGAGATTCATCGAGATAACCAGCAAACCATGCCATAAAAAATGCTTCAGTACACGGTTCACCATAAGGCTCATGCCCTAATGCCCTAACAAAAAAGACCATTAGAGCAGCATGACGATTACCTTGAAAACCCCTAGTTGCTAGGGGTGGTGATGCGCCGAGAGTTTATGGAGACATGAGATGTAGGGAGCGTAATATCGTTGGTTTATTTCGTAGAACATAGGTATATATTTATAGTCCAAAGACTTGGACAATAAGTCCGACTCTTTCTATAACTAAAATTTCCTATTTTAACTGAACAAATCCTACTAGAACTCAACATAACATAAAAAATGAAAGATACATGACCCGTAGGCCTTTGTGTCGCTTCTTCATTGGGTGACGTCTCAACAGCCCTTCAACCGATTGACCCTCTCACGGGTTGGCTCTTCTAGCCCATTTAATGATACAACCCACCTTGCCAATCGGCTGCTAGGGGCGGCGATGCGCCGAGAGTTGATGGAGACATGAGCAGTAGGGAGCATAATGTCGTCGGTTTATTACATAGAACATAGGTACATATTTATAGTCTGGAGACTTGGACAACAAGTACGACTCTTTCTATAACTAAAATTTCCTATTTTATCTAAATAAATCCTACTAGGACTGAACATAACATAAAAAATGAAAGATACATGACCCGTAGGCCTTTCCATCGCTTCTTCCTTGGGTGACGTCTCAACAGCCCATCAGCCGACTGACCCTCTCACGGGTCAGCTCTTCTAGCCAATTTAATCGATATAACCCATCTTGCGGATCGGCTAAAATCTGGTGCTAACACAAGCACTAATCCGGCAAGATTAGGAACTTCAGTAAGGCTTTCAAGAGCTACTAGAAGGACAACTGGAAGCGGGACAAGGCTTTCTTTGCTGAGCTTGCTATCCTTTGAAGTGGAACGTCCTCCTCCTCCTCATCCTTGTCAAGTTCAAGCGATGAGGAGATCGTCACCAAGCGAGACAAGAGGAGGGATCAAGGTGGTCTAGTTGGGCTTTGTTTCGTCTCCATAAAGTCCATGCACAAGAACAAGATGGACTGGAGATCTTTTTTCTCCATGGCGCTTGAGAACAAGGATGACAAGGGCAATGACAATGACTCCTCCGATGAAGAGATATCTCTCAAGCAAGCTGAGATTCATGAGATATTGGAGAAGAATAGTCGTGAGTTGAAAGCCTAGGGCAAGATGTTGGAGAAGGCAGCCAAGAAGCTGCAGAAGCAGAAAGCTAAGCTTGTTGATGCTTTGGCTAAGATTGAGAGACTGAAGAGTGTGCAAGCCCAGCATAGTGAGATTGAGTGCCCTACCTGTGAGTTTATGATGAGTGATCTGTGTGGGCAGAAGAGCAAGTATGCTCATCAGGTAGAGGAGATGAATAGGCTGACGGTTGATATAGGTAAGCTCCAGTCTAACCTAGATGAGCCTACTTTGAGTGAGGAGTCTGAGTGTGAGTCTTGCCCCCACCTACCTATCGACATAGTTGTGTTGAATGTGAAATGTGAGGGGCGGCTCAAGAAGTTGGAGGAGCTTAGGGCTAGACTCACGATTTTGGGTGCGTGCATGGTCTGTCCTACTTTGAGAAGTGAGAGCTGACCTTTTGAGGTGCTTTCAGCACCCCCTAACACTTGTGAGAAGTGTCTCACTTAGAGGTTGCAGTTGGTGGAGAAGGATGCCACCATTAGGAAGCTTGAGAAGTCAGCTACCCCTATTCCCTCCTTGGATTGTGAGTTTCGCGTTTCTCAAACTATAGTGATTGAGGGACTAAGAGGAGATAAGCTAGACTTAGAGGAAGAAAATGCTCATTTGCGGGAGGTGCTCAGCTGGATGTATGCAAGAGAACCCCACTAAGGATTATCCTAGAGAGCACCAAGAGAGCCGAGGGTGATGTGAGCGGACTTAGGTTGGGTGAGTGCAGTACGCTAGTACTTCAGGGGAGAAGAAGAGTGCCACGATCAAGCTTAAGACTGCCTCTCCCTAGCCAACTGCTGATGGGGTTTTCCACGAGCCACCTAGGGCTGCTCCAAAGAAGCAATTTTGGACACCCAAGCCATCATTGGCTAAGCTAGACAAGACAGTGACTGAGATCATTAAGCCTCCCAGCAAGGAGAGGATCTAGCAGCTTGCACCACCCAAGACCACACAACAACCTCACTAAAAGCCCAAGACATAGCCCCAGCATATGTCCAAGAGACATGTCTACCACTGTGAGTTTTGCCAGTGGAATGGCCACTTGGAGGAGCTTTGCATTAGAAGAAAGAAGGTTGAGAGGTAGGAGAGAGCTTGAGGGAACTAGGATTAGTTCTACCAGGGTAGTAGGCGGGATCCTCCCTATCACGGTGAGATGAGAGATCGCTTTGCTGGTGGTGAGAGAGGAGGTGGATTTCAAGCCCGTGCTCCTGGTGGTGAGAGACACTTTGTTGACCGAGCTCCTAGTCATTTTCAGCACAGCTATGGACCTCGTGATCGAGGCTTTGGAGGTAGAGGGTTTGTGAGTCCACGCTTGGAGGTCATGGTTACCCAGATCATCGTGATGTTTAGTTTGACTGTGCTTACCCCACCTTTGAGCAAATGGCTCGGCACTGGTTCAGCAATTTTACTAACCCCGGTGCGGAATCGTTTGCTCATTATCGCTTTCCTTGATTTTGCAGGATCTACGCCTAGAGGACATTTGGATCATGGACACCGGCTACTCTAGTCACATGACAGGACACCATAGATGGTTCACCAGCCTCAACCCCGTGAGCACCAAGGAGTATATGACATTCGGGGATAATGCTCAAGGTAACATGTTGGGTGTTGGTGGTGTTTTGCTTTCTGCCAATCTTTCCCTGAGAAAAGTTGCTTTTGTAAGGAGTTTGGGGTTCAATTTGGTTTCTGTCTCGTAACTTCTCAAGGACGGGTTCGAGGTTCACTTTAAGGAGGGTTCTTCTTGTGTGCTTGATGCTAAGGAAAACCTTGTTTGTTGGATTTTGCCCTATGGGCAGGTTTTTAAGGTTGACCTTGCATCTGTTTCTGGCCCTCCTTGATGTTTGGTAGCTGATCCTTCTGCTGATATCTGGAAGCGGCATAGGAGACTAGGCCATCTATGTTTTGATCTACTAGCTAGTCAGGTTGAGCTCGATGGGTCTGATCCGAGGATTGCCCAAATTGAAAGAAGAAAATGACTTAGTGTGGCACCCTTGTCATCATGGCAAGATGGTTGCCGCTTCTAATGCTCCTGTTAATCAGGTTATGACCTCTTACCCGAGCGAGTTGTTGCATATGGACATGGTTGGTCCTGCTCGGGTACAGTCGGTCAGTGGGATGTGGTATATGCTTGTCGTAGTAGATGACTTTTCTCGCTTCTCATGAGTGTTCTTAATGGAGTTCAAAGATGAGGCTTTTGGTTTTGTTCGAGATCTGGTCTTGAGGTTGAGAAATAAGAGTCATAAGGCTATGAGGGCTATCCGCAGCGACAATGGTGGAGAATATCAAAACTCTCAATTTGAAACCTTCTGTTTTGACCTAGGTCTCGAACACTAATTCTTTTCTGCTGATACCTGACCACAAAACGGTGTCGTGGAACGCAAGAACTGCACACTTGTTGAGATGGCTTGGACGATGCTCAATGAGCATAGGACTCCACGACATTTTTGGGCTGAGGCTATGAATACGGCATGTTCCATTGCCAACCACATTTTCCTACGAGTTTTCTTAGGAAAGACTTCATACGAGCTTTGGCTGCGAGCGTCAAGCACCTGCGAGTGTTTGGCTACAGATGCTTTGTGCTCAAGAATGGGGGCATTTGGACAAATTCGAATCTCGCTGCTTGGATGGTATTTTCCTTGGGTATGTCTCTAGCTCTAGAGCATATAGAGTGTTGATCCTTGATACCAAACAAGTGGTATAGACCTGTGGTAGATTGAAAACCTTTATGCTAAACTAGGGTTTTAAAATGGAGAGTGTTGATAAGACCTTGTTTCTCCTCAAGCATGGTAGTGATCTTCTTATTGTCCAGATATACGTGGATGATATCATCTTTGGTGGCTCATCTCACTCTCTTGTTACCAAGTTTTCTGAGCAGATGTCGAAGGAGTTTGAGATGAGAATGATGTGAGAGTTGTAGTTTTTTATTGGACTGCAAATCAAGCAAGGCTCTGAAGGAACCTTCATCCATCAAGCCAAGTACACGAAGGACATTCTGAAGAAGTTTGATATGGGAGACTCCAAGCCTATGTCGACCCCCATGTCAACAAAAACGGCGCTTGATGCAGATGAAGAAGGGGACGTGGTGGACCTAAGGGAGTACTGAGGGATGATCGGCTCACTTATCTACCTGATGGTGACCAGGCCAAACATTCAGTTTGCGGTTTTTGTTTGTGCGTGATTTCAGTCCTCACCAAGGACTTCTCCGCGTCAAGTGGTGAAGTGCATCTTCAGGTACCTGAAATACACTCCTGAGCATGGTCTTTGGTTCTCTTCAGCTTCGACGCTCTCTATCAGAGGGTTTTCGGATGCTGACATTGCAGGTTGTTGACTGGAGCGCAAGTCTATTTTTGGCACCTACCAGTTCCTTTGTTCTTTTCTTATCTCTTGGTCCTCACACAAGCAATCTAGCGTAGCGACTTTCACTACATAAGCCTAATACATTGTTGCTGCCAGTTGCTGCTCCTAGCTACATTGGATGAAAGCTACCCTGAGTGACTTTGGCTTGAGTTTTGGGAAGTTCCCTCTCCTAGTAGACTCCACTTATGCTATTTTTGTAGCTAAGAACCCCGTCTTGTACTCCACAACCAAACACATAGATGTGAGGTTTCACTTCCTGAGAGATCACTATGAAATGGGAGATATAAACTTGGTTCATGTTGAGACCAAGAACCAGTTATTCAATATCATCACCAAGCCCTTAGAGCTTAGTGCGTTTGCTCACTTGCGTGGGGAGCTTGGTGTTTGTCACCCCTTCAGTTTGGGGTAACTTTGTGTTAGTTTAGGCTTTGGTTTGTTTTTTATTTGTTTTCATTACATTATGTATCATATCATGCATTGCATTATATCATATGCATTTTCACTTCACTAGCACTAGAGCTCATTGGTATGACTTGTTATTACTTGCTTGTGCTAGGTTGTACAGTTGCTTGCATGATCATAGTTGGCTAAGCTCCTTGAATCTATGGAATATCATTTGTGAGCAAAGTCTTTTGAATTTCCTGAAAATCAAAAGCCATGATCACCACTTGACTTAGCTACCTATCATGTGTCGGAATGTTGAATGCTACGGTATCTTTTCATGCTTGGATATGCTAGTCGTATGCCTTTATTAAGTTGTTTCCTAAGCATTTATGACACCTTGGCTCAATCTGAAATCTGAACTAAAACTATTTACATGTGGTGTCTTATGAGCTAAATTGAAAAGATCCATGTGGATTTGCTTGTCACACTGACTTAGTTCAAGACAGCTTGCCTTTGCACTTTGGCAAAGAACTTGAACTAAGCTATGTATGACCAAAACCACAAGCTTCTGATGGTTCTCTAAACCTAGGCTTGGCATTGGTTGCTAAGAAATGGCAAGACAAGTAAATAACCCCTGGCACTAAACTAGAACTTGCTTATGATTCACAAGTGGTTCATTCTAAAAGTTGCAAGTCTCTAAATTGCTTATGGCCTATTGTACATGCTTTGATTGAGAGTAGCACACCTTGTATGTATTGCTAGCATCTTACAGTTCATGCCTACCTTGCTAGATGCTATTCATGTTGGTGATACTTTCTTTTAAACAACCCTTAAAAACATGCTCCTGATCTATATAAGATAGATTCAATTGAGATTGTTTGCATGCTTCCTTGCCCTCACTTGCTATGTAAGCTAGAACTTGTGATTACTAGCTTTTCATCCCTGGTGAGCTCTATTTGGTACACTTCCTACATTTCATGGCATATTTTGAGGGGGAGTTGTCTAGTTTAGGGGGAGTTGTCTAGTTCAGGAGGAGTTGAGTTCTATGAACCCTTGATGTGTCCATTGTCAACAAGGGGGAGAGATTGTTATTTCTAGGGGGAGAGTTCATGGACCAAGGGGTAGAACTCTAGAGAGAACTAGTTGACGGGGAGCTCTGCATTTGTGAGGATGCATTTCAAGGGGAGTTTGAGCTTTTCATGCTCTTGCATCGGTGCGTTGAGCCTTTTGCCTCTTTCTAGAGGAGCCGATGCTTTGCCTTAGCATGATTATGTTGAGCCAGTTTGCCTCTTTCTTGAGGGGTCATGCTTTAGTTTGATCAACTGTGTTGACCGGTTTCCCTTGTCTTAGGTGGTCGATCTTTAGTTTTGTTTTTGTTGCTTCATTTTGTCCTTCTTTGCTTGTGTTTGGTTTTTGGGCATCTTGACCAACTTCTTCTTCCTTTCTTCTTTCTTTTTTGTTTTATACTTCTTGTCTTTGTTGTATATCAGGTTATTGTTGGCGTCTCTTAGCCTCAACAGATTTTACTCTGCAAGCGCACGGAGACCGCTGTAGCCTTTCACTCAGAGTATTCCGAGTATCATAAATTTCCACAGGGAAGCGACAGCCCAGAGAGTGTAATTGAATATACTCAAGTCGAAATGACTGTAAACTTAGATAAATTATACCAACCAGTAGTAACAGGGGTAAACGTGACAAAGATAGGTGTATGGTCGGATGATAAGTCTATCAAAGCTATCCGTAGAAAGGTATAGTTGCCTGGGAGGACAACGAGTGAGATAAAGTAACCAAACTCTATTTCTAATCGGCTGCAAAGGTTATCCATAACTAACTTAAGAAACTCAATTAACAAGTCAGGGTCTTGCGTCGAGCGAAATTCTAAAGTCTCGAGGGTACCAGGGGTAGATAGTTGGTCCTGAAAGAGAGTCTAGCTATCACCTACGGGCCTCCCGAACGACAGGCTTGGACTACACAGGCACACCACACGCTGACACCGAGTGCGGCTACCAAGCAAAGCTGCGTGGAGAGGATGGCACGCTATAAACATGTTCAAGCGAAGCTTGAACAATGATAGACCGTCATTAATCAGAGGAGAGGGTCTAGCCAGAGCCTAGCGTCTAAGTCTAGGGTTGAGTTATAGCACCAGCAGGAATAACAAGAATTGAATAACAAAGTTAAACACAACCTATGCCTGGCAAGTATGCAAAGAAAGGTACACCACACTCGCAGGAGATAAAACTTAGAGTAAAATATAACTGAAATTATATTGAAGATAATCTGAATCCAAAAGATACAACGCTTGTACCGCAGACTCAAAGATGACTACGGAGACTCCGAGGCAAAGCTCGACTCAACTCTAACTCCTAGGACTATCCTAACTACTAAGGGAATAGTGTAGCACTCTAAGATAGAACTTGAACTCAACTCCACACCATACAAATGAGCTCTCGGGGTCTATTTATAGTACAACTGAGTGATAGGGGTATTTATAGACAAGCTAGGTCAGTTAGGGGATACGTTGGTGGCTGGGCGGCCACCTATATCGCCAGGCGACCACCCCCTATGGCCGGGCGGCCATAGGATCCACCGACTACGGTGATCTAACGCTTGATATTGCTTCCCTAGGTCGGTTGACGGTTGAAACGGTTGTTGCACGTGCAAAACATGTCCGAAGGATGGCCGAGCATGTAAGAATAGTGGCCGGGTAGCCCCTTGTCTTTCCCTGGTTGGTTGCATGTTGGGTCCCTTGGATTGATGATGTCATCGATCCATGTTTTAATGCTCTTTCGACCCTTAGATATATTGGATACTCTTTTGTATGGTTGGATCTTCATTGCCTTGTGTTTGTTTGCATGTAGGATCAAAGATGTGGCAAGTGAGGTGGCCGGGCGACCATGCAGCCCCTGACCAGTGGCCGGGCAGCCCCTGACCAATGGCCGGGCAGCCACTGGTGGGTTGGGACATGGCCAGGCGGCCATGGCCTATTCGCCATTGTTGCCCATCTTTGGTCTTTGGCTTGTTTTCAACCATTTTGCACATATTTTGGTACCTGCATCTAAATATTCATGTACATCTTGTGGAACTCATTAGTAGCTAGGGTTAGTTCTATTATTTTACATGTTTTGCTTCATTTGGTGGATAATTGACAGTAGTCATTGTGAGATTATGACCATCAACACTCCCCCAAGCTTAAACTTTTGCTCATCCTCGAGCAAAGTTAAGACTGAAAGTGGATCAGGAGTTGCTACAATATCGAAGATGAAGGGAAATTCATATATGTAACTCAATACTCAAACTTTTGCCCCGAGTAGTGAGATAATTGAAGTTTACCTCATGTCATACCTGTGGTGCATCTTTTTGCTTACCTTGCCTTGGGTGGTTGAGAGGCAGAACAACTTTATTGCAGGAGTGATTCTAACTCATTCTTTTCGAATGTCCTTCTTAGGTGTTTTCAAGATTTTTAAAACAAAAGAAGCTTCCCCAAGGATACTCTCGATCGCTCAGAAGTGTTTCCGCACCAAGAGCCATGAACTCGGCTACCATTTCCTACACTTTGGCCTTTGTGGTGCTTTAGGTGAGGGAGAATGTGGCACACTTAGGATGTTTATTTTGCTAAGCCAAAGATTGGAGCAAAGAGTGTACTTTATCATTTCTTCTATTTGATCACTGGAGTATGAGTGGTGGAGCAATGGGTCTCCTTCTCTTAATTTTCATCCCTTGTAGCCTTTTATATATTTGGAGGGGATATGGAGCCTTTATTTATTTTTGCCATGCTTCAACTTGCATGCTTTTCATTTTGTCGTGCTTTTGCATGCATTTTTTTATCCATACCCTTCCTCCTTGAAGTTTGAAGGCTTAGGGAATATGAGAAGTATTTGGAGACTTTTTGGTGGGTGCAAAGTCCAGAATGGATCACTTGCATTTTTGTACTCTAGCTATCAATAGAAGATGATATTTCTACTCAATGAGACTCAAAATTTGACAAAGCTGAAAACATATCTACGCAGCTCTTTGTAGGGGTTTCTAATATTTGAAGCATTTTTGGCTCTGGTAGGAATTTCAACCAAGGGGAGCTTTATTTTGTTATTTTCGAAATAAAAGCCTGAGATATTCATCTTACTAGGAACATGAAAGAATCATCCAACATGTAAGTCATATCATATCTCTCAACAACTTAGGTTTATTATCACAAATGGCATCCACAAGGTAAAACTATCGGTTCACTTCTTTTTATTTACCAACATGGGACTAAGCTGAGCATAAGTTGTCATGCAAGAATTAAACCATTCACTTGATAGAGCAACTATTCATCATTTCCAAAATGAAGCTAGCATCTGAATTTGTCATCTAAGCTAAGAATGGGAGTTATTTGACACTTTTTTTTTTGCAAATTGCATGATAAGATAAGGGTAGATGCACGAAAATAAAATCTGTGCAAGGCATATTTTAAGTATGCAATGGTATGTGAAGATTAAACTTTGGTGGAAAATAAATATGCCGTCGAATGATAATGCCGACTTACCTGTTGGCGAGGGTACACCATTTTTTTCCTCTCGGAATTATGTAAGCATCAAACTTAAGATCTTCTTTTCTTTGTGCTTCATTACCTCTGCACCGTCCTGGCATATGCAATTGGCTCTCGGTGCTAACTTTGCATTGTCCTGGCATATGCAATTGGCTCTCGGCGCTAACTCTGCACTCTCTTGACGTATGCAGTTGGCTCTCAGTACTAACTCTGCACTGTCTTGACGTACGCAATTGGCTCTCAGTGCCGACCTTATTCACAGGCGGTTCGCCTTCTCTGCGCTGTCTTGTATGCAATCGGCTCTCAGTGCAGACCTTGTTCACAGGAGCTTTGCCTCCTGTTGCGGGACTAGGTTTTCCGTGTCTCTTCTCTTGTTGCCTCAAATTTCTGCTTTTCATGGTAGCTTCATACTCTTTTTGTTGGATGTCAGCCTCGCTTTTCAATTTGCTCAGCATAAATGAAACGAGACTGTCAACCTCTGAATTTGGCTTCTTGGTCCCTGTCTTGACCTTGGGTTCATCTTTTTGTGCCTGACACTTGAAAGTGTGCACCTTGTTACATTGCTCAACTTTTGGCTTGAAGGCGAATGTCTCCTTCTTGCCATTAATGTTGAGGTGAACCTTGCCTGCCCCAACGTCGATGGTCGCATCCACGGCGCCCAGAAACGGCCGCCCAAGAATGAGTGGTGTTTTTGATTCAATCTCCATGTCCAGTACCACAAAATCCACCGGGATGCGGAAATTTCTGATTTTCACCGGAACATTCTCCGCAATGCCTTTTGGGTAGCGAATGGATTGATCCGCGAGTTGCAGACACATGGCCGTGGGAGTAAGTGCAGCGTGACTTAGCTTGTCAAAGATGACCTTCGGCATTATGCTGACACTAGCTCCAAGATCACACAATGCTTGGTTGAAGTGCTGGGTTCCTATCAAGCATGAGATTGTGGGGCTTCCAGGGTCCTTTTTCTTGAGTATAGCTGCGCTACACTCTTCTATCAAATGCACTATTTCCATTGATGGTAGGGGTTTCTTGTTGTTGAGGATATCCTTTAAATACTTAGCATATGTCGGTACCTGCATTGCATCTAGCAGAGGTATCTTGACATAAAGCATCTTAATGACCTCAACAAACTTACTATATTGTTCGTCAGCGGCAGCCTTCTTGTTTCGTGGAGGAAATGGCAGCACTATAGTATCATAGAACTCATGGGGTAGATGCTTTGATGCTGTCTTCTCCTCCCTGCCAAGTGTATCTTCCTCTACGACCTTATCTTCGGACTCGGTTGTCTTCTCCTACTCTTTTCTTGCATAACTAGGAGATGGGGGGTCATGTGTGGACTTTCCACCCTTAGTGGTTACTGCATTTATGTGTTCCTTGGGAGGAGCTTCAGGTTGCCCAGGCAGCTTACCCGCATTTGGGTTAGTTAAAGCAGCAACCAACTGAGCTATTTGAGTTTTTAACATTTTGTTAAAGCTAAGTTGGGTTTTCATAGCACTATTCAAAGTTTCCATTTGCAAAGATATAGATTCAAACATCCTATCATTGCCATGGAACTTTTTACTAATGCTATCATAAACAGCTTTCTAATCAAAATTAAAATTGCTTTTAGGAAATTGCTGTGAACTTCCTGAAGAGTTACCTTGTCCGGAGAAAGGGAGATGTGGTCGTGTGCTCCATCCTGGCTGAGGACAATTCCCGTTGTTGAAGTTATTGCTCCCTATGAAGTTCGCATGTTCGGGTCGCGTCTCGGGGCAGCTGTTCCCTGAGTGTCCTGTGTTCCCACAGACGTCACAAGTCATATGAGAGTCGAGGGCTTGGATCGGAGCGGCTTCTGTAGTATCATTTAGCTTTTTCAACAGTAAGTCCATCTTGGTAGCGAGCATGTCAGTGCTCTCAATCTGATCGACGCCACGGGATCGGGTACTAGACCTCTCTTCTCTCCATCCTTGATTGGTGGCCATTTTTTCAATTAGCCCTTTGGCCGCAGTGATACTCAAGGATAGGAAGGATCCTCCAGCGGCTGCATCCAGGTGTTCTTGTGTTGAGTGGTGAAGCCCGTGAAAGAAACTCTGAATAATGACCCACTCTTGCATTCTGTTGTGGGAGCAGGCTGCGATGTACTCCTGGAGTCTCTCCTAGGCCTCCGCCACGGTTTCATCAGCGAGCTATTGAAAGCTCGAGATCTTGTTCCTCAATGCGTTAGTCTTTCCCAATGGGAAGTACTTCGCAAGAAATGCATCGGAACATGCATTCCACGATGTTAGTGTTGCTCAGTTGAGGTAGAACCACTGTTTTGCCTTCCCAACAAGAGAGAACGGGAAGAAACAAAGTGTGACGGCGTCCGGTGATGCTCCTTTCATGTTGAACGTGCTGCGGATCTCCAGAAACTGTTGCAAGTGATTGTTGGCATCCTCCGTGGCTAGTCCGCAGAATGGGATAGCTTGAACCATATGGATCACCCCTGGCTTGAGTTCGAAGTTCTCTCCCACTTGAACTTTAGGTCCTGTAGGAACATTGTTGCTCAAGGGGATAGAGAACTCACGAATGGTCTTCTCAGCCATGGTGGTGGTAACTGGAGTGCTGGTAGACATGCTTGGTTCCAGCTCCCTTGGTACAGGTCTCTTCCCGTGGACAGTCTTTGCACGGACTCTCCTGAGCAGTGACTCTAGCTTATTGTGGTAGTTTTCTGGCAGGTCGAAACCGGTCATACACCTCTCTATTGCAACCGCAACAAAACAACAGAGCAAAGTGAGCCTGCTAACTACCAGCGGTAAACTTATCAAGTATACAGGGTTCGAAATGAGATATCAATTATCTCTCTGCCTATTGCTTCCCCGGCAACGACACTAGAAAAGATTGTTGGCGTCTCTTAGCCTTAACAGGTTTTACTCTGCAAGCGCACGAAGACCGTTGTAGCCTTTCACTCAGAGTATTTCGAGTATCGTAAATTTCCACAGGGAAGCGGCAGGCGAGAGAGTGTAATTGAATATACTCAAGTCAAAATAACTGTAAACTTAAATAAATTATACCAACTAGTAGTAACAGGAGTAAACGTGACAAAGATAGGTGTATGGTGGGATGATAAGTCTATCAAAGCTATCCGTAGAAAGGTATAGTTGCCTGGGAGGACAACGAGTGAGATAAAGTCACCAAACTCTATTTCTAATCGGCTGCAAAGGTTATCTGTGACTAACTTAAGAAACTCAATTAACAAGTCAGGGTCTTGTGTCGAGCGAAATTCTAGAGTCTCGAGGGTACCAGGGGTAGATAGTTGGTTCCGAAAGAGAGTCTAGCTAAGACCTACGGGCCTCCCGAACGACGGGCTTGGACTACACAGGCACACCACACGCTGTCACCGAGTGAGGCTACCAAGCAAAGCTACGTGGAGAGGATGGCACGCTATAAACGTGTTCAAGCGAAGCTTGAACAATGATAGACCATCCTTGATTAGAGGAGAGGGTCTAGCCAGAGCCTAGCGTGTAAGTCTAGGGTTGAGTTATAGCACTGGCAAGAATAACAAGAATTGAATAACAAAGGTAAACACAACTTATGCCTAGCAAGTGTGCAAAGAAAGGTACACCACACTTGCAGGAGATAGAACTTAGAGTAAAATATAACTAGAATTATATTGAAGATAATCTAAATCCAAAAGATTCAAAGCTTTTACCGCAGACTCAAAGATAACTTCGGAGACTCCGAGGCAAAGCTTAACTCAACTCTAACTCCCATGACTATCCTAACTACTAAGGGAATAATGTAGCACTCTAAGATAGAACTTGAACTCAACTCCACACCTTACAAATGAGCTCTCGGGGTCTATTTATAGTACAACCGAGTGAGGGGGGTATTTATAGACACGCTAGGTCGGTTAGGGAATAGGTCGGTGGCTAGGTGGCCACCCCTATGGCCGGGTGGCCATAGGATCCACCGACTTTGGTGATCCAACACTTGATATTGCTTCCCTAGGTCGGTTGACAGTTGAAATGGTTGTTCCACGTGCAAAACATGTCCAAAGGATGGCCGGGCGGCCAAGAATAGTAGCCGGGTTGTCTTTCCCTGGTTGGTTTCATGTTGGGTCCCTTGGATTGATGATGTCTCCGATCCTTGTTTTGTTGCTCTTTCGACCCTTAGATATATTGGATACTCTTTTGTATGGTTGGATCTTGATTACCTTGTGTTTGTTAGCCTGTAGGATGAAAGACGTGGCAAGTGAGGTGGCCGAGTGGCCATGCCACATGGCCAGGCAGCCACTGGTGGGCTGGGACATGGCTGGGCGGCCATGGCCTGTTCGCCATTGTTGCCCATGTTTGGTCTTTGGCTTGTTTTCAACCATTTTGCACATATTTTGGTACCTGCATCCAAATATTCATGTACATCTTGTGGAACTCATTAGTAGCTAGGGTTAGTCCTAGTATTTCACATGTTTTGCTTCATTTGGTGGATTATTGACGGTAGTCATCGTGAGATTACGACCGCCAACAATTATACGTTGAAGGTGTTGACGATGCACTCATCAATAGGGACATTGAGAGCCAATGGACTAGTTCCATTGCCTTTGGAATGATGAGTGATTGTCAACAGAACTCAAGACCTAGAAGGATTTGGGAACAAGCCCTCCGATGGACTGGAGGTAGATGGAGAAGAAAGTCCTCTAAAGGAAAGGAGGCATGCTTGGCGTCGGTCAGCCATGGGATTTTGGTACATGGAGGAGCGGCACAACGATGGCAAGTGTAAAACCTCCGAAGGATTGTGAGGTGACCCCAATGGATAGGGGATGCCAGGTGCAACCGTGGTCATCTAACCCGTGTGCATGTGTTGGTGGTTCTTGGCCTAACATGTTTTACTCCGGAAGCACACGGAGACCACTGTAGCTTTCACCCAAGAGTATTCCAAGGTATCGTATTTATCCACAGGGAAGCATCAAGAAAGAATACAAACTCATCGATCACCTAGCTACTACCAACTCATTCATTCCAAAGATAACAAGAAAAGGGTAAAGGCCAAACACCGTTGGCGTGAACTCAAGTTTAAACTAGGAGGACAATGAGTCGAGGGCTAAGGTTCGGTCTTCCATCTCTACTAGCATACAAGAGCTATCCATACTAAGGTCAAAGGGATTGAACATAGCTATGGTCTTGTGTCGAGCAAAATTCCAGACTACAACGAGGAGGCATGGGGTTAGATAGTTGGCCAACCGAACGGCAACTGGCTAATGCCTACAGGCTTACCGAATGACGGGGTTGGATTACATAGGCTCCCTAATGCTGTCACCAAGAGGGGCTACCAACCAGATCTGTGTGGGTAAGATGGCACGCTATACTAGTGCTCAAGCGACGTGTTGCATCTTTCACCATAAAAGAGCTTGAGCACTAACACTCGTCCTCCACGCTAGAGGGTGAGAGTTAACTAGACTCCTAGATCTAAGTCTAGGAGAGGCTTATAGCACCGGCAAGTATAACAAAGCTTAAACAATTCTAACTTAGCACAACTCAGGCCTCAAACTTGGTATGTCCAAATGGAAAAGGTTCTAGCAAATAAATGCAGCCACATACATGCCAACTCCGAGTAACTACTAGAGACAAAGATAAGTGCATAAAGTAGAAAGATAAAGTACTCACACTTGTCATAATCGGAAAGTCACAATGGAGACAAAGAATGATTCCTCCCTAAACTGCTCCTTGGGTGCCACTTGTCCTCCCAACCGACCTAGGAAGGTCGGTGATAGTATCTTGCACATGTTGGCGCTGAGAACCGGTGAAGAACTGGACTCTAGGTGGGTGAACCGGCTATTGGAGTGAAGAACCAGTAGCTTACGATTGAACTAGTTCAAAACAGGCGCAAATGGGCAGCTGGACTCGGCTGAACCAGCCTAAACCAGGGGCCAACCGGTGGCTGACCGCGCCTGGGCCTCTGCTTGGCTGCCCCGTGCCCCTCCAGGGCGGGCCGAGTGGCCAAGCCACACCAGTGTGGGTGGGAACGCATGCTCTCCTGCCACGTGTCGCCCCACGACTGGGTCGCCCCAAGCCAAGCCACCCGCTCCCGCTCGGGTGCGCGCGAGTACCGCCCTGGGTCACCATGTGGCGCCTGGTTGTTGGCCGCCGCCCTAGCTGGGCTCGGCTGGCTGGGCTACTCCCCGCGTGGGTGCCTTGGTGCATGCATAGCTCCGCTACTGCTGCCGCCACATAGCGTTCTCGGATTGATTCCCATCGGCGCGTTGTACGGACGGGCGGTGCTAACGTCAGCGATGGCATCAGCACTGCCTTTTTAATTTCGAACTTGCATAACTTTTCCATGCGAACTCCGAACGAGGCAAATAATAGGTCCATTTTGATTGTCTTGATGAGCTCTTCGCAATGGTACTATTCGTGAGAGCATTTCAGGAACTTTTTAGTGATGGGAATTGTGGTTCTTGTCTCAAGCCCTTTTGTGCGCAGATTTTGTCCTGCTCCAAATCATATTCTTTTGCAAGAAATTTGAGCATCTCTCTGTGAAACACCGAAAACTACAAAAACTTGTGGAATTCGTCAGTATTTGGTAAATAATGCACAGAACTTTATCTATACCCCATTTATTCACCGAGGAATTGGCGGTCGAAATGGGTAAATAACGACCGCCAACAGCATGGTGCGAAGATGTGGGAGGGCATTGGTGGATTCGCTCGAATCCACCACCCTACCACCAAGTTACCAAGACTCGGCGAATGGGCTCAATTCTCGTCGAGATAGAGTGGAGTGGGCTGTTCCAGGCCTAGGAAGGAAATCATAAAGTTTTTCGATTTTTTAATTCAAAACCGGGGGTCGATCGGTGGATTTGGACTATGGGCCACATGGATGTCATCCTAAAGATAGCGTGCAACCGAAGAGGATCAAGACTCCATCGCGGTCGTCCGTCCCCGAGAAAGTTGAGTCTTTTCCAGTTTAGCCCCTCCGGGCATTTCTAGACTAGGGTTCTTAGTGTCAAATTGCATCGATAGGCCTAGACTATAAATAGAAGAGTAGACAACTATTTGGGTGTCTATTCCCACTTGGTGAAACCCAAGTTTAGAGAGAAATTGCAGCGAAGTGCTAATTACAAGGGAGAGCCCAAGATCCAAGAGAGATGAGTGCTGGAGGGTCTTGTAATATCGCATCTTATTGGGTGGATGAAGGGTGGCTGGCTAAAAAACCTTTGTACTTGTGATTTGCATCTTAATCCAAGTGATTTTCGCAGCCATGTCTTGTCCTTCAGTGCTGCAATCCTTCCCTTCTCCTCTTTTGGTCTTATTGTTGATTTCTTGGTGATTTTCAGCCAAATCTTGCTCCGTGAATAAATTTGTGATTCTTGTGGCTTTGGAGGCTTGCGTGGGTGTGTAGGAACCTATTCTGTCCTTTGGATTGGACCAAATTTCCCTAGCAAGTCTTGGATTTCGTTTTCCCCTTTCTTGACCAATTTTTCCTCCATCCAACTTTGTGAGAGTGAAAGGCGGTGAATTTTTTATCTTTTTCATGAGATATTTTGAGGATAAGTTCACCATGGCCTATGGATTGTATTCCTAAAGTTTGGTTGGATTTGGAAATGAATTGGTCATTTTTGGTTCAAATCAAGTTCGAAATCAAATGCAGTTTTCTGCTTTCTACGCAGTTTCTGCTGAACCGCGGACTCTACGAGTCCAGGCCCAGATAGTCCACCCCTTTAGGGATTACAAACCTTCTCCAATTGAGCTCAAATTTTGTGGACTCCTTCATTGACATGTCAGGAAGCTCCAGCTAAAATTTCATGATTTTTGGAGGTCATTTCATTTGGTTTTGGCATTTCTTTATTCGTATTGGTCAGGCTATTTTCTATCAGCGTTTGTACTGTGGACCGTCTGGTTCTAGGCCTCAGACAATTCGTCATAGCTCCTGTTTTTGGTCTTATGAAGTGCCTTTGTTGTTTCATTGATTGGGCCACTTGGTCCCTCTACTGCAAGCCCATACTCTCATCCTTTGCTCATGCAAATGGAGCACGCCTATGTGTGTAAAGTGGCTGGTAGGACATCGGTGTCCAATTCTTCGGGTTGCTCATTTAGTGTTCGTTCTTTTGGTCATCGAGTGAGTTGTTTCCACTCGCAAGGTGTGTATCCTTTTAGTGGATGACACCAAGTGCTTGCTAGACACGTATCTATTTAGTCGACGGTGTCTAGCATAGTTCTCTTGTGAATCTTCGGCGCATCAAGTTTGGGGGTTGAGATTTTGAGTTTTCAAGTGCTCCTATTCACCCCCTCTAGTCGCACGTCTCGATCCTACAAGGAGGTTTGTTGAGTATATCTGTGCTACACTCCTCCGCCAGGTGCACTACTTCCATTGATGGTAGAGGTTTCTTATTGTTGAGGATGTCTTTTAAGTACTTTGCATATGTCGGTACCTGCATGGAATCTAGCAGGGGAATATTGACATATAACTTCTTAATAATCTCAACAAACTAATTTTATTGTTCATCAGCATCAGCTTTCTTGTTTCCTGGAGGGAAAGGTAACACCGTTGTGTCATAGAACTCATGTGGGAGTGACTTCGGTGGTGCCTTTTCCTCTGTTCTAGGTCTGGTTTCAGTGTCTTCCTTCTCCTCAGTTTGGGTGGTCTTCTCCTGCTCCTTACCTGCATTCTTAGGATGTGACGAGTCCTGTGACTGCATTTATGTGCTCTTTGGGTGGAGGTTCTGGTTGGCCCGGAAGGTTTCCCGCATTAGCGTTAGGCTCGTTAGTGCTAACTGAGCTATTTGAGTTTCTAACGTCTTATTAAAGCTCTGTTGGTTTTTCATAGCACTATTAAGAGTTTCCATTTGCAAGGAAATAGATTCAAAGACCCTATCATTTGCATGGAATTTCTTGCTAATGCTATCATTCACCACTTTTTTATCAAAAGAACTGGGTTTATTGAACTGTTGTGAATTACCTAAGGAGGTACCTTGTCCGGAGAAGGGGATATGTGGTCTTGAATTCCATCCTAGCTGAGGACGATCCCCGTTGTTAAATTGCTAGAATTCCCTATGAAATTTGTGTCCTCCGGTTGAGTCTCAGAGCAGCTGCTCCCCGAGTGCCCCGTACCTACGTAGACTTCACAAGTCATGCGAGCATCGAGGGCTTGGACTGGTGTGGTCTCTGGATTGTCTTCTAGCTTCTTTAAAAGTAGGTCCATTTTGGCAACGAGCATGTTTGAGTTGTTGATGTGAGGGACCACATGGGTTCATGTGCTAGACCTCTCTTCTTTCCACCCTTGGTTGGTGGTTATCTTCTCGATGACCTCCTTGGCGGCTCTCACACTTGAAGATAAGAAGGATCCTCCAGCAGCTGCATCCAGGTGCTCTTATGCAGTATAGTTTAACCTGTGAAAGAAGCTCTAGATGATGAGCCATTGTTCCATTCCATAGTGGGGGCAAGCCGCGATATATTCCTGTAATCGCTCCTAGGCCTCCACCATTGTTTTATCTGTGAGTTCTTGGAAGCTCGAGATCTTATTCCTCAATGCATTGGTCTTTCCCAAAGGGAAATACTTTGCAAGGAATGCATTGGAGCATGCATCCCATGTCAATAGTGTAGCTCGGTTGAGGTAGAACCATTGCTTCACCGTCCTGATGAGTGAAAACCGAAAGAGACGTAGCTTGATGGCGTCGGTGGACGCGCCTTTCACGGTGAATGTGCTGCAGATTTTCAGGAATTGCTAAGGGTGACTATTGGTGTCCTCTGTTGCTAGTCCATAGAACAGGATAGCTTGAACCATGTGAACGACTCCAAGTTTTAGCTCTAAGTTCTTCCCTATCGGTACTTCGAGTCCTATAGGAACGTTGTTGCTTGATTGGATGGAGAACTCTCGGATGGTCTTTTCAGCCATGTTGGTAGTATACAGAGTGCAGCTCATTGATGCAGTTGATTCAAGATCCCTTGGCACTAGTCTCTGTCCGTGGATAGTCTTTGGGTGGACTCTCCTGAATAGTGACTATGGATTATTGTGGTAATTTTCTGCCAGGTCGAAACCGTTCAAAGCGAGCCAACAAAGCAAAGTGAGCCTGTTAAAAACTAGCTGTAAATTTATCAAGTAGACGTGGTTCAAAATGAGATATCAATTATCTCTCTGCCTATTGCTTCCCTAGCGACGGCACCAGAAAAGCTTGTTGACGTCTCTTAGCCTAAACAAATTTTACTCCGTAAGCGCACAAAGACTGCTGTAGCCTTTCAACTAGAGTATTGCAAGGTATCATAAATTTCCACAAGGAAGCGGCAGGCGATAGAGTATAATTGGATAAACTCAAATCGAATGAACCATAAACTTAAATAAATGTACCAACTAGTAATTAGACAGGGGTATGCCAATGAAGGATATGTATGGTGGGGAAGTAACTAATCTACCAAGATATCGATAAAAAGGTATAGTTGCCTAGGAGGACAACGAGTGAGATAAAGTTCCCAAACTCTATTCTATTCGGCTGCAAAGACTATATTGTGACTTACTAAGGGAATTCAAGTAAACAAGTCAGGGTCTCGCGTTGAGCGAAATTCTAGCGCACTCGAGGGGCCAGGGGTAGATAGTTGACCATGGAAAGAGAACCTAGCTAATGCCTATGGGCATCCCAAATGACAGGCTTGGACTACATAGGTACACCACACGCTGTCATCGAGTGGGGCTACCAAGCAAATCTGCAGGAGAGGATGGCATGCTATAAACGTACTCAAGCAAAGCTCGAATAACAATAGATCGTCCTTGATCAGAGGAGAGGATCTAACCAGAGCCTAGTGTATAGGTTGGATTATACCACCAGCAAGAATAACACGACTTGAATAACCAACGCTACCACAGCCTAAGCCTGGCAAGTATGCAAAGAAAGGTACACCACACTTGCAAGACATAGAAATAGAGTATTGTAAATATATTATACTAGACATAACAAAGGTACAAAGATACAAGCAACTTTACTACAGACTCGAATATATCTCTGAGAACTCCGAGGCAAAGCTCGACTCACTCTAAGTCCTTGCCAAGACTATCCTAACTACTAAGAAAGGAAATGACATTCACAACTTCTCCACACCTTTACAAATGAGCTCCAGGGGTCTATTTATAGTTCAACCAAGTGAGGGGATATTGTAGGTGATGTAGGTCGGTGAGGGGGTAGTTCAGTGGTCGGGCGGCCACATGCATGGCTGGGCGGCCATAGGATCCACCACCTTTGGCACATCTTCGACTAAGATTGCTTCCCAAAGTCGGTTGGCGGTTGAATTAGTTGATGCACGTGCAAAAAGAGTCCAAATGGTGGCCAGGCGGCCATCACCATGGCCTGACAACCATAGGATTTACCTACTTTGGAGATCCAATGTATTGCATGCCCTATGGATGGCGGTTGACAGTTATTTTGGTGTGTTTCTCTGTGGATCGTTAGATTTGGAGTCTGTTTCTTCCTTGGCCATTTGATGTAAGTCACTTGGATTGCTGATTTCATCAATCCATGGGAGTGGATCAATGATGTGGTAGTCTTCCGGTGCTTAACGTGTTGGAAACTTGGCCCACACTTGAGTTTGTACATTTGACACGTTGTTCTTGCATGAAAGGTTAGAGTGGAGGCGTTTGGTCTTAGTCGGATGGTCGGGCGGCCATGCATGTGGCTAGGTAGCCATGCTAGTTTGCCCAGGCCAGCTAAGGGAAGGCCGAGCGGCCATGCCCTAGAGCCCGTTGGCTGCCGGAGCCCATTTCCTTGCCAAATTACCTCATTTTCATGTGTATTTTGTACCTACACTCAAATATTTGTATAAAACTCGTGGAACTCATCAGTAGCACGTGTTAGTCTAATAAAGTCACATGCTTTGCTTCATTCCAAGGATAGTTGATGGTTGAAATCATGAAATAATGAGCGTCAATAGGGATTCGGTTAGGATTTTAGCGAGCTGGCCTTTAGTACCCACATGGACTAAGTCTATCTATCGCTTCACATAATTGTCCCTCAAAAACGGGAACCTGATCTCAATGAGCTTGGTTTCCTACACTAATGGCACTTGTGCTATCACAATATAGTGGCACTCTCCTAAAGGTCAACCCAAAGTCTCTCAGAGTGGATTTCATCTAAAGCAATTGGGAGCAACAGCTAGCAGCAGCTACAAACTTGGTTTCTGTGGTTGATTTGGCTACACTTGATTGTTTGTGAGAAGATCAAGACACAAGCGATGACCTAAGCAACTAATATGTCCCGGAAGTCAACTTGCGATCAATCCGACACCCAGCAAAGTTAGCATCTAAATACCCATGAAGAAAGAGGGTCAGACCTGATGAGAACCACAAACCGAACTCATGAGTGTAAGTGAGATACCTGAAAATGCGTTTCACTGCTTGGCGATGTGAATCACATGGCAAGGACTGGTAGCGTGCACACTGACACACATCGAACTTTATATCAGTCCTTGTCACTATCAAGTAGAGCAGTGACCCAATCCTCCCACGATACTCCTTCTCATTCACAGAACACCATCTTCGTCCTTGTCCAAGGTAGCGGAGGAGCTCATCAGAGTTGGCACTAGCTTCAAGTCTCCTCCAAAGCTATACTTCTTCAGCAATCCCTCGTGTACTTGGCTTGATGGATGAAGGTGCCTTCCTGAGTTTGCTTGATTTGAAGTCCAAGGAAAAACTGCAACTCTTCTGTCATGCTCATCTCAAACTCCTTTGACATTTGCGTGGAAAACTTGGTAACAGGGGAGCGAGACGAGCCACCAAAGATGATATCATCCACGTATATCTAGACAACACGAAGATCACTACTAAGCTTGAGGAGAAACAAGGTCTTGTCCACACTCCCCATTTTGAAACCTTGGTTTAGCAAAGAGGTTTTCAATCTATCATAACTAGCTCTAGGAGCTTGTTTCATACCATACAAGGCTTTTTGCAATTTGTAAACATGGTTAGGGTGTCTAGCATTTTCAAATCCAAGGGGTTGTTTCACATAAACTTCTTCTTCAGTGAAACCATTTAGAAAAGTTGACTTCACAACCATTTGGTAAAGCTTGAAACCCTTGGATGCTACAAAGGCTAAGAGGGTATGTATAGCTTCCAAGCGTGCAACTAGAGCAAACGATTTCTTATAGTCTATCCCCTCTTTTTTACAGAAACCTTGAGCCACAAGTCTAGCATTGTTCTGGACAACAATGCCATCTTCCCCATACTTATTTCTGAAAATCCATTTTTTACCAACAGGATTGCATTGTGGCAGTGGCTCTACCAAAACCAAAACCTCATTCCTCTCAAAAATTTCTAACTCCTCATGCATGGCATTAATCCAATTATTTTCAGAAAGAGTGTCTCCAACATCCTTGAGCTCAAAGGAGGCAACAAATGCATCATGTGCAAAGAAAGCGATAGAACCTGTCTAGGACCTCAAAGTCCTCACATGCAAATCTCCAATGATACTGTGTGGAGGGTGATCTCGATCGATCTGCTGAGATGGAACTGAAGGATCGAGACGTGCGACTAAAGGGGGGGTGAATAGGAGCACTTGAAAGCTCAAAATCATGACCCCCAAACTTGGTGCACCGAAAACTCACAAGAACTCATGCTAGACACCATCCACTGAACAGATACGTGTCTAGCAAGCGCAAGGTGCCGTCCACTGAAAGTATATGCACCAAGCGCGAAAGAGCAAGCAACTCAATGACCACAAAGATCGCATGTCACTGCAAGCAACGAAACTTGCAATTTCACCACTCGACACTCACCGCACCAAAATGTGGCTTACTGGAACACAATAAGCAAAGAGTATGGTCAGATAGTGGGAAAAGCAAAGATGATGCAAAAACACAATAGAAGAACGAAATAGCAAAAAATGGGGTAGGAGACCAGGCCACACCGGACTGTCCGGTAGGAGCTATAGGACAATCTGGTAGCAAATTCTGGTGGCACAGGACTATCCGGTGCCAAAGTTTAGTGGCTCCAAACTGTCCGGTAGGACACACCGAACTGTCTGGTAGAGGCCGGGACAAGGTCTGATGTCGGACTATTCGGTGCAAGCCGTTAGACTTTCAGTGGCAGAGGCAGATAGTCTGGTGGAACCGAAGAACTTGAGTTCCTAGACCCAAAACTTGACCAAAACTTGTTCAAACTTCACGAGATTTTGCATAGGCTATCTGGACCCCATTCCAAAGCTAGTCCCAAAAGATCAACTCAAAATGACCAAGGGATTAGCGGGAATTTTAGATCTTGTGAGAAGGCAATCTTTCGGCAAGAAAGGGGAAAACTTAAGAACAACTTGCTCGTGGCAATCCTATAGGATTGAGATGAACTAAGCCAAAATCTCCACGTCCTAGAAACTCCAAAAGAGCCAAAAGAATAGGATTAAGTTGTGGGCAAAACAAATCACCAAAAGCCTTTGAGTTTCATCCAAAATCCAAACTAGAAAGGGGGAAAGGAGATGGCTACACTCATGAACTCGATTTGGGGACAAATCTTGCTTTGATTAGAGTGGAAAAAAGTTCTTACAAGGTTCCTCACAGCCTACCACCCATGATCCTCCCACTAATGCAAAGTACTAGCTCTAGGGGACTCCAAATTCTAGATTAGCACCCAGTTTTCACTCTAAGCACTTGGCTGTTTGGAAAGCTAAGCCTAGGGTTTCTAGAGGTGGAAGAGTCACATAAATTACCAGCCACTTAGGTATTTGTAGCCCAGGCCTAACTGACTCAGTTTACACTAATACCCCTATATTAAAGAAATGCCCGTATGGGCTAAACTGAAAAAGAACCAACTTTCTCGGGGACGGATGACCGCGATGGAGTCTTGATCTTCTTACTTTACACACTATCTTAAGGATGACATCCACGTGGCCAGTATTCCAAATCTACCGATGGATCCCCAGTTTTGAAGTCAAAAACCAAAAAACTTTAGGGTTTCCTTCCTGGGCCTGGAATAGCCCACTCCACTCTATCTCAGCGAGAATTGAGCCCATTCGCCGAGTCTTGGTAACTTGGTGGTAGGGTGGTCGATTTGAGCAAATTCGCCAATCGTCCTTGCACATCTTCGCGCCATGCACTCAGGTTGGAGCATCACAGTGGCACTCGGCATCCCCAGTCCATCGGGGTCGCCTCGCAGTCCTTCGGAGGTCGTACACTTGCCGTCACCGTGCCACCCCTCCGTGTACTGAACTCCCATGGCTGACTAATGCCGAGCATGCCTCCTGTCCTTCTGCTGTCTTTCTTCTCCATCTACCTCCAGTCCATCGGAGGGCTTGTGCCCAAGTCCTTCTGGATCTTGACTTCCATTGACAATCACTCATCATTCCAGAGGTAATGGATATGGTCCATTGGCTCACAATCTCCCCCTTGATGAGTGCATTGTCAACACCTTCAACCTATAACCCGAAATAGAATAAAGACAAGAAGAAAAGCATAAAATCGAAAAGAAAGAAGAAAAGAAGAAGTTGCTCAAGATGCCCAAATACCAAAAACAAGCAAAGAAGGGCAAATTGAAGCAACAAGAACAAAACCAAAGATCGACCCCCTAAGACAAGGGAAACCGCTCAACGCAGTCGATTAAACTAAAGCATGACCCCTCAAGAAAGAGACAAACTGGATTAATGCAATCATCAAAGCATCGGCTCTTCCAGAAAGAGGCAAAAGGCTCAATGAACCGATGCAAGAGCATGCAAAGCTCAAACTCTCCCTGAAATGCATCCTCACAAATGCAAGATGAATGCATAGCTCCCCCTCAACTAGTTCTCTCTAGAATTCTCCCCCTTGGTCCATGAACTCCCCCTAGGAGCAACAATCTCTCCCCCTTATTGACAATGGACACATCAAGGGGTCATAGAACTCAACTCCCGCTGAATTAGGCAATTCTCCCTTAAAATATGCATGAAATGTAGGAAGTGTACTAATAAGAGCTTAGCAGGCATGAAAATCTAGTAAATACAAGTTCTAGCATATAGGGCAAGTGAGGTCAAGGAAGCATGCAAACAAGATCAATTGAATCTATCTTATACAGAACAAGAGCATGTTTATTAGGGTTGTTTAAAAGAAAGCATCACCAACATGAATACCATCTATCAAAGTAGGCATTGAGAGCCAATGAAGCGGCTCCACTGCCTCTAGAGTGATTAGTGATTGTCAATAGAAGCCAAAGACCCAGAAGGACTTGGGCACAAGACCTCCGATGGAAAGGAGGCCCTCCTATGGACAGGAGGTAGATGGAAGCCCTCCAAAGGACTGGAGGCATGCTCGATGTCGGTCGGCCATGGGAGTTCGGTACATGAAGGAGCGGCACGGCGACGGTAGGAGTAAGATATCCGAAGGACTGTGAGGCGACCCCGATGGACACGGGATGCCGGGTGCCACCGTGGAGCTCCAACCCGAGTACATGGTGCAAAGACGGGCGAGGGCGTTGGCGGATTCGCTCAAATCTGCCACCCTACCACCAAGTTACCAGACTTGGCAAATGGGCTCCTTCTCGCCAAGATAGAGTGCAGTGGGCCGTTCCAGGACCAGGAAGGAAACCCAAAAGTTTCCCGGTTTCTGACTTCAAAACCAGGGGTCGATCGGTGGATTTGGACTACTGGCCACATGGACGTCATCCGGGAGATAGCTTGCAGACGAAGAAGATCAAGACTCCATCGCGGTCGTCCGTCCACGAGAAAGTCGAGTCTTTTCCGTTCTGGCCCCTACGGGCGTTTCTGTAATATAGGGGACTTAAACTGTGTCGTTTAGGCCAGGGCTATATATACCTAAGTGGCTGGGCATTTAGATGACTCTTCCACCTCAAGAAACCCTAGGCTTAGTTTCCAACCAGCCAAGAGCTTAGAGAACAAATCGGGTGCGAAGCTTAGGATTTGAGATTCCACTAGGCTAGTGCTTTGCATTAGTGGGAGGATGAAGGGTGGTAGGCAGTGTGGAGCCTTGTATGCACTAATTTCCATTTCTAATCAAGGCAAGATTCATCTCCAAATTGTTCTCATGTGTGCAGCCATCTCCCTCCCCATTTTCTAGTTGGTTTTTGGATGAAACTCAAAGGCTTTTGTTGGTTTGATTTGCCCATGAGTTAATCCTATTCTTTTGGTTCTTTAGGACTTGCTAGGACATGGAGATTATGACTAGATCATCTTAATCCTGCTGGATTGCCACGAGCAAGTCCTCCTTGAGTTTTCTTCTTTCTTGCCCAAAGATTGCCATCTCACGAGATCTGAAATTCCCGCTAATCCCTTGGTAATTTTGAGTTGATCTCTTGGGAAAAGCTTTGGGATAGGGTCCAAATAGCATGTGCAAAATCTCGTGAAGATTGGACAAGATTTGGTTAGATTTGGGTGTGAAAACCTCTTTTCCTGCGACTTTACCGGACTGTCCGATAGAGCTAGCGGACAGTCCAGTGGAACCGGACTCTCCGGTGGCCCTCACCGGACTGTCCGATGTTGGGTGCCTAGGCAAGGTCTGCACAGGACAATCCGGTAGGCCCTTCCAGACTATCCGGTGCAATTGGACTGTCCGGCCCCTGACACTGGACTATTCGGTGTGTCCAGGGCAGGACCTATATTTCTGCTGATTGCTTCTTCTGCTTTGTTTTTGCTTCAGATTTTTGCATTCCCCACTTCTTGACTATTCTCTTTGCTTGCTGTGAGTCAGTGAGACGCATTTTGGTGCGGTGTGTGTCGTTTGGCGGTTTTGCAAGATCCGTTGCCTCGGTGCCCTTGTTGAGTTGGCTCACAGTTTTCTCTCTTGGTGCTTATCTCTCTTGGTGTCTGGTTCTTCTCTCGAGCACTAGTTTCAGGGATTGTGAGTTTGAGTTTTAAAGTGTTCCTATTCACCCCCCTCTAGTCGTACGTCTCGGTCCTACAATTGGTATCAGAGCCGGTTAGGTTTCTTCATACCTTTACCTGTGATAAACCAGTAGCGACTATGGTGCACTTTGGGTAGGATGAGAGTTTTCTTGCTTAGCCAGAGCGAGGACATATGGAATGCTACACAGAGTATGACTTTCATGGTGCTCCCCATGGCTGAGCGTACCAAACCGGTGCTCGTTGCTCGGCATGAGGCGAATTAAAAGGCATTGAACTTTCTCTTCTCTAGACTTGGTCCAGCGGACTATGAGAGGGTGAGCCACTTGATGCCGCCTGTGAGATCTAGTCTCTACTCAGTGCACACCATGAGGGGACAGTGACAATTAAGGGTCGGCTTGTTGAGACTTACCGGCGCGAGAATGAGAACTTCGTCCAGAACCCAGGAGAGTCTATGGATGCCTTGTTTGGTCGTTTTCAGTCGATCATCAACAAGCTTCATGTCAACTCTACCCCTGCTGCTCTCCCATGCACTGACCATTAGCAGGCTATCAAGCTGCTGTATTCCTTGGATAGGAATGTGTGGGAGATCAAGAAGAACTCCATTCTTGAGTCGGTAGGGTATGACACCTTGGGAGTTGAGGAGCTTTACAGCAAGCTCAAGGTCACAGAGGTTGATTACCAGATAACAGATATGCTCAATGGTACTGGCTCCAGGAGCCTGGCCCTGGCTTCTAGCTCCAAGGAAGTTGCTGCTAACCCCCCACTTCACGGTTTTTCGTTCTCTGCTTTGATGTCTGTGACAGAGGAGCAGTTGGCGTCACTTGGGGATGATGAGCTTTGTCTGGTGTCTAGTCGCTTCCAACGTGCCATTGACAACCAGATGAGCAAGTAGAGGGGCGAGAGGCCCAAGTGTTTCGAGTGCGGAGAGGTCGGCCACTTCATCGCTGAGAGCCCGAACAAGCAGAACGACTACTACAAGAAGGGCAAGAACCACTCCCGCGACTTCAGCAAGCACTGCTCCGGCAAGCACGACTACAGCAAGCGCGACCTCTCCAAGCACCACTCTGGCAAGATCAAGAACATCAGGAAGGCTTTCTAGAGCTACCAGAAGGACAACCGGAAGTGGGACAAGGCCTTCTTCGCCAAGCTTGGAGGTCTTTGCAGCCGATCGTCCTCCTCTTTCTCCTCGTCTTCGTCAAGCTCAAGTGATGAGGAGATCGTCACTAAGCGGGAAAAGAGGAGGGACCAAGGCGGTCTAGCTAGCCTCTGCTTTGTCTCCACCAAGTCCAAGTGCAAGCACAAGGTGAACCAGAGATCGTTCTGCTCCATGGGGCATGAGGACAACGACGACAAGGACAACGACAATGACTCCTCCGATGAACAGGTAACACCTGAGCATGCTAAGATCCTTAATATGCTGGAGAGGAATAGTCGTGAGTTGAAAGCCCAGGATAAGTTGTTGGAGAAGGTACCCAAAAAGCTGCAGAAGCAAAAAGCCAAGCTTGCTGATGCCTTGGCAGAGATTGAGAGGCTGAAAAGTGTGCAAACCCAGCCTATTGAGTTTGAGTGCCCTATTTGTGATGTAACACACCAAAATTTAGCACCCGGAATTTTCTTCTAATCTCTCCCTAATTCAAAATCAAATTTTCGAAAACTTTGGAAGTTGGTTATTTGTTTTGACTGTATGAGATCAACAAATTCCAAATATCGCAAATACTATCCACCAAAATTCTTTCCAAAATTCAATTTCAAAATCCCCATGCCATTAGGATCCTCCATCTCCGCGCCACTTGGACCCTCCATCTCCATGCCATTTGGACCCTCCATCTCCACGCCACTTGGACCCTCCATCTACGCGACACGTCATGACAAGGCCTCCTCCACCGGCTATAAATAGCCCCCTACCCCCATGCCTCCATCCACACTGAGCTCACCACCATTGCGACCAGCCCCCGGCTCACCCGGGCATTGCCCACCATGGATGCCTCCTCCCTGCCTTCCCCCTCTTGTGCACAAGCAGCTCTCTGCTCCTCCTGCATGTTCACCACCATAGCCACCAAAGTCCCCGCCTATCTGCTGCCGTAGCTCGATTGCTCCGACCGTGAGCACCTCGCCACCTCCCTCCACCATCCCCAAGCCGCGCTCCCCCCTTCTCCCTACCTGTATCAAGCTCCCCATGGGCTCCTAGGCTGCCACCTATGGCTGCCCACAGCAAGCACTTCCGGTTCCACCACCGCCACCACGCTGACAACCACCAGAGCTGAACGCCGGGGAGCACCTGCCCGTTGCTCACGGCGGCGCGAGGCAAGAAGCCGAGCAGAGGCGCTGCTCGGGCCTGATCGTGCCCCTCTGCCTGTTATAATGGCCCCCCTCTGCTGTGAATGACAGGTGGACCCACCCATTATTTTTCCCACGCCAACCACCAGCCACCGGTGATTAGCCCATCACTAATCACGTGTCATTCGAGCCAGCAGGTCCAATCTTGTACCATTCTTTTCTTCTATTCATTTATTTCCGAATTAATCTCTTAACGATACGAGCTCCGATTCCATCGATTCTTCTTTCTAAATTCATCAAAAATCAATATCTACCATCCACATTAATTTCATGATTTTAGAAGCTTCCAGGGCCCGCCAACAAGCCGGTGCCACATTCGATACCGTCAGCGTGGACCGTTGACACCAGCTTGAAACTCTGCTTGCAAGCCATCTAGAAATATTTTTTTGTCCCTCCAAAATCCAAAAATACGATTTTATTCTCCAGTTTCCAAAAATTCGGAATTTGGAATATTCCAAGAATATTCCTTTTTCCTTTTCTTTTTCCGAATATGCAAAATTCATGTCTTCTCCGTTCCAACTCTGATTTAGGTGATTCTTTCGCCTAAAATCATCTAAAATCAAGCTCTACCTACTCATACACTCCACATAATCTTTTGTCCTGGCCAGAAGCCACCGTCATGCCACCATGACGCCGTCCTATGCCCAGTCAGTGCTTCACACCGGTCCCACAATTTTGTGTGCCTGGTGATTGATGCCATTATCCACCTACTCCACATAAATCCACAAGGTTCCTGCCCTGGGTCTTACTGAGCCTTGACTTTAGATGATGACGATACCGAAAATGATCTGAACGTCATTGCTCTGTCCACCAGTCCAAAAAAGATCTTCTCCAAAATACCAACATGCGACCGCCACCACTTCGGCGTTGTCGACCCCGCATCTCATGTCCACCACCCCTACCTTGGCGTCTCCTTAACTATCGTTACTGAGCCTACCAACTCGTCCAAAAACTCTATACACCCCAACCACTTGCAGTAATACCACCAGTAAGAACCCAGTAGACTCTCATCTCCGCAATCCAAGCTATACACCATCAACCCGTTGAGCTCATATTATGCTTCGATTTGTGTGTTTTCATTGTTTGTGCACTAGGCTTTATCGGAGAGTCCGTTTGGCCTACCCCTCGTGTTATACTACACGATGTTCTGCGCCAAATACGTCCAACAACTGTTATATTAATCACCTCAATAAAGTGAAAGGCAAGCCCATTGGAATCCCCACTGGATGCATAAATTTCCTATGTTTTGCAAACACAACCCTCAGCCTGTTAATCACAAAAAAACTTGCATGTTTTTCTTGCTAAGGTAACCCAGCAGATATACAGCCATCTAAGCCTATTTTAGATATAGCGCGCATAGGTGGGATCGCTCATTTAATTATCTATCATAATCTTGATGCTATATTGGATTATGGGTGTGGAATATGATGAGTATGGGAGAGTGGATGTGTGTGTGGTTTTTGAAATAAAATGGGGAAGAACCCGGCAACCGACTTTGTCGGAATACGGCTTCGCGCCGAAATAGCCATAAGGGCTGGGTATGAACGGGTAACTTAGCGACTCGCAGTTACCCCGTGTCCTGGGTTTAGAGGAGAATATTGGGTAAGTGGATTGCTCACGCTGTCAAGAATTGAAAAGTGGGAATGGTTCTACCTAAGCTCTCTGTAACGACCGTTATGATTTTCATCTTACCTAACTCTTTTAGTACAACCACTCGCTCTGTATGAGGCATTCGCCAGGTCCAAACTGGAGTGGATAGCATAGTAGCTTCTGTGTTAGCGCACAAGGGGCTAAGGGAAGGGTGGGTGTCAACGGAAGTACAATGGGGTACTGGAGTGACTCGGATGCCCGAACCCCTAAAGTTCTGCTAGGTGATGAAACAAAGGCAACGGCTTGGTTTGGAATTCAGGCAGTTACGATGGTAACGAGCCGCTGAGTCGAACTTGTGGGAATTAGTACAACCTCTGATCAGAGCAAAACATATTCGAATAGTTCGTGTCCACTGGTATGGATGAGTTACGGCTTGGTTCTTCAGTTAGCAGTTTTCATAAAATTAAATGGAATTGGCTTGAAATTGGATAAAATGGTTTTTGGTTCAGTAGTGGATGCTGGGTATGGAAAATGTGTGGCTAGAAAGCCATGAGCCACTTCGGACCGGCAAGTCCAGTGGCAAAACATTTTGGGAAAAACTTAGTTTTCTGAAAGATTAAACCTTGGCAACTATCTCAAACCCTGTATACAAACTACTCTTATGCAAAACCTCCCCTGAACTCCAGATATCTTTTTGCATATAGTGTTAAACTTCCCCAAAATTCCTATGGAGGAAGGTGGGCTGCTGAGTACGTATGTACTCACCCTTGCTTTGTTGTTGTTGTTTTTTCTCAGTGCTATGGACATATATTGGTCTGAGAACGAGTAAGGGTTACGACCTACTTCCCAACTGTGGCATGAGGAAGATGGGCCTACGTTTTATATCCCGCTGCTTAGATTTTCAGGGCTGTGCCCCTTTGTGGTCTGACCCATTAGGGCGGATCTGTATCACTCTGATGTAAGAATGTGATTACCAAACACTGGGATGGTAATAAAGCACATTTTAGTCCCATTATGGAAATGGGGGCGCTTGCCCGAACAAGCAGAACGACTACTACAAGAAGGGCAAGAACCACTCCCACAACTTCAGCAAGCATCGCTCTAGCAAGCACGACTACAGCAAGCGCGACCACACGAAGCACCACTCTGGCAAGATCAAGAACTTTAGGAAGGCTTTCAAGAACTACCAGAAGGACAACCAGAAGCGGGACAAGGCCTTCTTCACCGAGCTTGGAGGTCTTTGCAGTGGATCATCCTCCTCCTCCTCCTCGTCTTCGTCAAGCTCAAGCGATGAGGAGATCATCACCAAGTAGGACAAGAGGAGGGACCATGGTGATCCAGCTAGCCTCTACTTCATCTCCACCAAGTCCAAGTGCAAGCACAAGGTGAATCGGAGATCGTTCTGCTCCATGGGGCTTGAGGACAAGGACGACAAGGGCAACGACAATGACTCCTCTAATGAAGAGGTAATTCCTGAGCAAGCTAAGATACTTGATATGCTGGAGAGGAATAGTGATGAGTTGAAAGCCCAGGATAAGTTGTTGGAGAAGGCAGCCAAGAAGCTGCAGAAGCAGAAAGCCAAGCTTGCTGATGCCTTGGCTGAGATTGAGAGGCCGAAGAGTGTGCAAACCCAGCCAAGTGAGTTTGAGTGCCCTACTTGTAAGTCCCTCATGAGTGACCTTTGTGAGAAGAAGAGCAATGTATGCTCATCAGTTAGAGGAGATGGATAGGCTGAAGGTTGAGTTTGGCAAGCTCCAGTCTAAACTGGATGAGCCTACTTTTAGTGAGGTGCCTGAGTGTGAGTCTTGCCTCCACCTAGCTGTGGACATAGCTGAGCTGAAGGTGAAGAGTGAGGGGCAGCTCAAGGAGTTGGAGGAGCTTAGGGCTAGACGCACGCTTTTGGGTGTGTGCAAGGTCTGTCCTACCTTGAAGAGTGAGCTTGACCAGGTGAGAGCTAAAGTTGAGGTGCGTTCAGCACCCCCTGATACGTATGAGAACTGTCTCATGTTGAGGCTGCAGTTGGTGGAGAAGGATGCCACCATTAGGAAGCTAGAGAAGTCTGCTCCTGTGATTCCCTCTCTAGACTGTCCCACTTGTGCTGCACAGACTTTGGTTCTGGAGGATCTGAGAGAGGAGAAGTGGATCCTTGAAGAAGACAACTGTAGGTTGAGGGAGGTGCTAAGTTGGATGTATGCCAGGGAACCTCGGCTTAGGATGATCATAGAGGCGAACAAGCGTGGTGAGGGTAACACCAGTGGACTTGGGTTAGGAGAGTGTAGTACCTCAGGTAAGGAGAAGCATGGCCCGATCAAGCCTAACACTGCCTCTCCCGTGCCTAACTCTACTTTTGATGGTGTTTACCATGAGCCTCCCAAGGCTGCTCCAAGGAAGTCATATTGGACACCCAAGCCACCATAAGCCAAGCTAGACAAGATAGTAGAAGAAGTGCTTAAGCCTTCAGGCAAGAAGCAAGTCTAGTAGCCAGCACCACACAAGGCTTCAGCTCCTTACTAGAAGCCCAAGACCCAGCCCCAGCCTATGCATAAGGGACCTGTCTACCACTGTGAGTTTTGCCAGCAGAATGGTCACTTGGAGTTTCTCTTCAGGAGGAAGCGGGCTGAGATACAGGAGAGAGCCTGGGGAAACTAGGATCAGTTCTACTAGGGTGGTAGGCAGGATCCTCCTCATCGCGGTGAGATGAGAGACCGCGTTGTTGGTGGTTAGAGAGGAGACAGCTTTAAGGCCCATGCTCCTGGTAGTGAGAGACACTTTGCCAGCCGAGCTCCTAGTCATTTTCAGTGCAGCTATGGACCTCGTGACCGAGGCTTTGGTAGAGGGTTTGAGAGCTCATGCTTTGGCGGTCATGGGTACCTAGATCGTTGAGATGCTTACTTTGACTGTGCTTTAACTACCTTAAAGCAGATGGCTCGGCACTAGTTCAGCAGTTTCACTAACCCAATGCCGGACCATTTGCTCACTCTCGCTTTTCTTGATTTTGCAGGATCGAGGCCTGGAGGACATATGGATCACGGACTCCGGCTGCTCTAGGCACATGACAGGGCACCGCAGATGGTTCTCCAGCCTCAACCCCGTGAGCACCAAGGAGTACATCACATTCGGGGATAATGGTCAAGGTAAAGTGATGGGTGTTGTCTCTGTTGCACTTTCTGGCAAGCTTTCCCTGAGAGAAGTCGCTTTGGTGAGTAATTTGGGGTTGAATTTGGTTTCTGCCTCGCAACTTCTCAACAAAGGGTATGAGGTTCACTTTAAGGAGGGTTCTTCTCGTGTGCTTAATGCTAAGGAAAACCTTGTTTGTCAGATTTTGCCCTATAGGCTGGTTTTTAAGATTGACCATGCATCTGTTTTTGGACCTCCTCGGTGTTTGGTAGCCGGTGTTTCTGCTGATATTTGGAAGTGGCATAGGAGGTGTTGACGGTCGTTATTTCACCATTTCGACTGTCAATTCCTCTGTGAATAAATGGGTATACATAAAGTTCTGTGCATTATTTACCAAACACTAATGAATTCCACGAGTTTTGGTGGTCTTCGATGTATCACAGGGAGAAGCTCATATTCCGTGCAAAAGAAGACCATTTAGAGCAAGAGAGAAGTAGCACATAAAAGGGGTTGAGAAAGAATTGCAAATATCACTGCTATAATGTATCTCAAATGCCCTGAAAGAGTGCACCATTATGAAGAGCTCGTCGAAACGATCAAAATGGATATATTATTTGTCGCATTTGGAGCTCCGACGGAAAAGATATCAAAGATTCAAATTTATAGGGCACTGCTGACATCAGCAATACCCCTCCGTACTGTGTCGGGAGCGGGAAGCACCAGGTGGTGCCACATGGCGAGCACCGATTGGCCGTCCTAGGCTCCCACGGATCACCATCTATGACCCGGCAGCGCGGCCTACCAGCAGCAGCCACGTGGCGAGGCAACGCGCACACGCGCGCTCAAGCCCGTGCGGGAGCCGGTGGCTCAGCTTGCGCTCGAGCCACGTGGCGCGCAGGGAGCACGCGGGGCACGATTCGCTCGCCAAGGGGGCGTGGTCCGCCCATCCAGGGGGCACGTGGCACACCCAGAGCGCGTGCCGCCCGGTCTAACTGCCCAGTTGGCTGGTTTTTGACCCAAATCAACTGCTAACTGTCGGTTCTGCACTCCAACGGCCGGTTCACCCCCTTAATGGCCGGTTCTTGACCGGTTTTCAACTGCAGCACGTGGAGAACAGTTCCATCGACCTTCCTATGTCAATTGCCTGGCCAGGTGGTGCCCAAGGAGCGTTTTGGGGGAAGAATCATGCATGGGATCCTTGGAATATTCCATCTTCCCCACTTATAAATAGAGAGGCATCCCCATCACTTCACTTGTACCATTCACCATGTGAACTCTCTCTCCCTCTCTAGGAGGCACCCTACGGGTGGTGCCTCCACTCTAAAAGTAGTGTTTGGTTAGGAGTGAGGTAGAGCTCCGTCGTTCCAGAGTCGTCTGCAGTAGTTCGGTATGAGTTTTCTTATATCTTTACTTTCCTGTGACACTTGAGCTATTTAATATATTTATCTTTCTTTACTTTTGTGAGCATTTGCTTTACTCTTGCTTTCGGTATTATTCATGCCTTAGCATAGTAATTTCTTTTAGACTATAGTTAGAGTTGCTCTGGCAGGTGATGAATATTTAGTTTGTCATGCTTATAGATTCCTCGTACGCTCTTTATAGAATTAGACTATACGGTTGTGTATACTTCTACCTGATAGCCTCAGTAGAAGTAGTGCCTGCAAAGGTAGACATGGTGTCTACAATTGCGGTCACCTTGGTTTCGCAAGTGATTAGACCCCACGCAGTTTTGGGTAGTCGGTGTGCATGTAGACTAGGCGCACCCGGCTTTGGTAGGTCCTCCTGGTGATAGCGGGAGTGTACCCTATGTAGTCCACCCCCATCATTCGGGTCACTTGTAGCCACATAGCTGAGTTACTACGATACCCACTTTTCTCGTTTGGGTTATCAGCACTCTGGAGCCCAGAAGTGGTTAGCAGGCTCGGTGGCGAAGTATGTATCCTAAACAACTAGATAATCATTATCCCCGTCAGAGCAACATGTTTGGTCTAGCTTAGTCTATCTGGCTCACTATAGTATAGAAAGCCTTCATCAAGAATCTGAGCTCTCACCTCATTGTCCTCCAAGCTTTACCTGCTTTCTTGCCAACGGTGCTTGGCGTGTATCTCATGGTGCTTGGTGTCAATCATTCCTAGCTATCGGTTGACCTGAAAGAGTATTAATAGCTGGATGAATGATAGTTTGATATCTCTATCTCAATGCTTCCCTGTGGATAAATACGATACCTTAGAGTACTCTTGGGTGAAAGGCTACAGCGGTCTCCGTGCGCTTGCAGAGTAAAATCCGGTAGACTAAGAGCCGCCAACAAGCTTTTCTGGCGCCACTGCCGGGCAAGCGCCGAGTTAGAATATCATTCTGTTGTTCATCCTTTTGTTGCTGCTCTTTCATTTTATTTGAAAATTCAAAAAAAATTATAAAACAAAAAAAATCCATTTTTCTTCAACGATGCTCTATCCGTTGTATAATCCTTGATCATGTGTGGCTTTTGAGAATCTTTTTCATGCTACCCAAAGTCATGGGACGCCAATGCAAATAGGCTATTCATGTCGGAACATAGCTTGGGCCAGATCCTAACGCGTGCCCAGAGGCTAATTTTCAAATTAAGCGTGGTGCTTAGGTTGGAATTAGTCGCTTTCTATCAAACTAGATGCATTGTTGAGTTTGGTAGATAAGCTATGGATGGTCCTTAGTAGTGATGTTCCGTTGCTAGTTCATGAGCTGTGATTCTTGAACTAGTTAGATCTCTCAGGTTTCAATGGAGACACAAAATCACGGTGATGTTTCAAAAATGTACCCTTTTTTTAGACCGTAGATTTGAGCAAATGTTGAAGAAATGGAAGTCATGGTTTAGCAACATGGTTTGTGCTAGGTTTTTTATTGATAATATTTTGCTAGCACTCAGTGAACAATGGGCTCGGTGGTTGATACTTTTTATACATATTGGACCCTTCCTTGTATTTGTTGTACACTTACCTGTTGCAGGAGGCATTCAATCCCCACACGAGAGGAGAGCCCTTATGACCGACATTTTCGTGCTCAACCTCTTGTGGATTATCCAGTACCTTTTTGGGAAATGACAGCATCGTGATATGGGTATCAAAGTAAATGGTGATGGTGAGCAATGGAGAAATCTTGACAATTTCCGCACTACAAGAACGCACCATACCAGTAACATTCAAGGGCATATCACATTATGCTATCATCCGTGCTTAAATTTGCAAGCTAGTAGACCACTGGTCTACTGCCCCACAGGAAAGTTGTGTGCCCGATGGAGTTGTGGCGTAGATCCCAAAAGCGGCCAGCATAGACGTCTCTCATTGCGGGGGAGCTCCGTCTTAAGCACCACAAAGGCAAACACAAATCAATGTCCACAAAGCATGGTGGGAACGTCGATGCCATGACGTGTAGTCAATGGCTGTGTGGCACATGGACATACAATGACTGGTGGCACATGTCATGCATGACAAGTACCAAGCCTAGGAAGACAAATTAAACATGATAGGGAGCAAGTTTGGAATCAGCATTCACTGCAGAATCCAAGCTTTGGGGAGAAAAATTGTCTGGCATTTGACAAGCCAGTTTGTGGCAATGAGAAGCAACCAAAATTTCCATGCCAATGAAGCAGAGCTTAAAGGATGTCCGCTACATTGACATTCCATTGACCAACCATGGAACAAGAACCCGATGTACCTATCATCAATTGAGATGGAAAATTAGCATCAAGACTTCCTTTATCATGAAGGAAGAATGAAAAGGCCATCACAAAGGAACCATTCTCAACATTTGTGGGTCTCTCGTTACACCGTGATTGGACAACACCCTCTGTGGCGGAACCACCGATTTAATCCGGGCTAAGCACACCTGCCACCTCTGGCTTGCAGTGCGATTAGACCGAACTAAACCCGGTCGTCCGTCGAGAGTCTTTCGACCCCCGATATTACCTTTTCCCAGAGGAACCGACATCATACACATCCAGCCCTCAATGGAGCCACAACAGGTACATCATCTCAGGCAGTTGAATATAGCATATATAAGCTTGTTTTACAAACCGATTCGAAATAATAATATAAATTTCAACATATTACCATACGAAAGTCAAGTTTGAATCAGACAGCGGAAGTGAATTTGAAAACGTCTCACAGCGGAAGAAAATACTTTACTAGTCTTCATGCAACGTTGATCGAGACGAGCAGCACCGAGCCCACCGGTACTACCCTCCTCCAAGCAGATGTCCAGTTGTCGCCGGTACCTGTTCTCAAAAGGTGGGGGCAAACCCTGAGTACTAATTACTCAGTAGGACTTAATGGATTGGCTTACGGCTGACTCAAAGCTTGCTTACTAACCATTGGATCCTTAGCCATTGATTTTAAACAGTGGTATATCAATATAAAATATCAAGATTCATCTTTTGCATATAACTCCATAACAACTTGTAGAAATGGAAGCAATACAATTCAAACATGTTGTATTTGAAAACATGAGTAACGAACATAATATATTCAAGTAGTTACTACGTTGAACGTCAAAGGCATTGGCATTCCCACACCTGGTGGGCATCAGCGATTCGAATCGATTTTAATTCCCGGGAATAACTATCATGCCAGGGGTATATGCTTACTAGCCATCGCGTTCCCACATATAGCCCCCATCTCCACCTGTCTTGTCCCAAGATTCAAAGCGCCCTCACCTAACCCCCGGGTTGTGCCCCCTCAGGAGCGATACCACGGCCGCACCGGGTCAGCCCTCCCTTAGGAGCGATACCACGGCCGCACCGGGTCAGCCCTCCCTCGAGTACAAGCGCCCCCGGGCCCAACGGCCTCCAGCAAGTGGATGAGCGGAGCCTCGAAAACTTCGGACAAACCCAGGTAAGACTTCATCGGTCCCATTTCCCGGTTAAGCACTCTAGCAATGTTATGCCGACCAATAGGCGAACAGCGAACGGGCCTTATGCGACTCGGGCGGAGCCAAATGCATACCACATACGCACACCACATAATAAAATTATTCTCCGCCCGGTCTCCATTTAAATCATAAGCATAATATTACTTTCTCAATAGTAATAGTTTTGTAATCTTTGAAATCACCTACGCGACGAGTGACTCCTTTCACTCGTGTCTACTCGCACCTAGCATAGCCTAGGCAACTCGTCCTACGAACTCTATTTATAGGTGCTAGGGCCAGGGCGGCCAGGGAGTCTAATGCAAAGGTTTTCAGTCAACTCCTAATGCGGATGCGTAATCATCAATCAAGGTAACATTAGCTGGGAAATTTATGGTCCTGCCTACCTTTGCTTATTCTTACTCAACTAACAAACTAAACTGGGTTAGTTTGCCGGGTTGTGAGGCTTTGCCCCAGGCAACCCCTTGATCACTTGGACAACTCCTCCTTCCAAACACGACTGATGGGCTCTCCAGGTTGTGTCTGGGGCTTACTTGATCTTCTGGAACACCATTGCTTAAAGTAGCTCCCGTACTTGTTTCTCGATCACGTATCTGCAGTGAGCGTCGCTATATGAATGATATGCATGATGCAGTAAATGAGATGCCTGAATGTCAAGCATCCGTATGAGTAACCATATTCCACATAGCTAACTTAGAAATCCTAGCGTGCATATCTCAACAGTAGTGAAGACCTATTTTGCATTCCAGAAACTTCTACCATTTTTAAATCAGAACCAAAGCCTTACATGCACTACCTCCTACTTTAGCAACGAATTATGGTCATAACCTAGAGCTCACATCAAGCCCTTAAAGTTACTTGGAGCATTTTTCATTAAAGTAATCTTTTCTTAAATTAAATATATGCTTAGATATAAGACAAGGGCAAAATAGTAATTAAACAGACAATGCTAGGGCTACCAAAATTTAGACAGAGTCTACACATGTTCACAAGGCTTCTGCCCAATTTTTATAATTTTTGAAGCTCATTTTACCCATATTTTCTATTTATGTTGGTTTAATGTGCATACACAAAATCAGGGGCAAAAATGTCTTTTCCTACTCAACCATCATACCCATTCTGTAGACTTACTTAATAGGAGTGCAATGCAACAAAGTTTGTAATTTTAGCAGTTTTCTACAATTTACTATGGATTTCTAAAGTTTCAGACCTAGAAAAATGAAATTATATTCGAAATCTCTCAGACCCCGGACCTTTACGTAGTTATCCCTAGCTTTCAGGGGCCTGTACACAAGATTTTCAAGACTCAGTGAATAGTACTACAATCGAGACAGAATTACAGGAAAGAACAGGGGGTTTTCTACAAAACCTCCTTCTTCTTCCTTCGGCCGACAGAGAGGGCGCGCGGCGTGGGGCATGCTCGCGCGGGGGCCGGCGTGTAGGTTGCCGGACTTGGAGCCGAGTCACTTGCGGAAGGTGTCCCAGGTGTAGGGCTTGCTTTCCCCCAAGGTCGCGTCATGCGGGGTCGAGCGAGTGAGCGGGGAACGGCCGTGAACCGATGGTGGACTCCGAGGTCGCGTGCTTCGGGGCGGGAGCTCGATCTGCCGAATGGAGAGGGGAAAGGCGACGCCACCTCGTGCTTCGGGTGCGCTAGGGTGTGGCGCAGCCGGAGGAGGGGTTCAGGTGGCGTGGGGAGCAGCGGAGGAGCGAGCACGGCGAGCTTCGAGCTCGTCGGTCATGGCGGGCGCGCTCTGTTTGCGCGGAGGAAGAGCTGGGCGGGAGAGGGAGCTCGGCTTCCTTCTCCTTATCGCCGGCGGGGTAGGGGCAGGGTAGGCCGGGCGGGCAGGGCAGGTGTAGGCCGGGCGGGCAGGGCAGGGGCGCGTGGCCTCGACGCGGTGCGCTGGCGGCGCGCGCCCGCGGTGGCGCGCGGCGCGTGGCCGGCAGCGCCGGGTGCCGGCGCCGCGTGGCGGGCTGACGAGTGGACCCCACTCGTCAGTGACTCAAAGAAATTCGAAAAACCCCGAAATTGGAAAACTGGCTTTGACCTTATATACAGGTTTTGGAATTTGAGGATTTTGGACACCCTAGAGGCCGAATTTGAGAAAACCCAAAATACCAAAGTTGCTCTACTCTCCCAGATCTACAACTTTGTCAAAAGGAGTAATATCAGATTCCAAGTTTAAATATGATAAAATTTGAATTGAACCTGCTGACTCCAGTTTGACCAAAGTTTAATACAAACTTAGAAATTCCTAAAGTCTATTTTATGCTCATTTTCAGAGAAAGAGTATTATACCAATGTTGTGTGGTTTTTAATTATCTACAACTTTCTTATATGATGTTTTGCATGATAGGGACTTTTAATTGCTCAAAATTTGAATTTTCCATTCAGGTCTATTTGGACAGAATTCACTAGAAGATAGAAAAGGAGCTAAAACATCTTGCAAACCTTTATGCATGTCACCACACCCAATAACAAAGTTGATCTACCTAGAATTGTCTACAAGTTTGTTATAGGGAGTTTGGTCTAAATCACATTTTATTTGGAACTAAGGTCATAAGTGCACTCAGGGGTTTTGCATATCTCATTGGAAATTTCTGACTTCGTGATTTACTAACCTAGTTGTTGCTCTTCTCTAAACACTATTAAGCCAAATCTCTGACTACCGCTAATCTAATCACATGTTAAGATTTTCGAGATGCCGGGGGCATCACAACCCACCCCCCTTAAAGAAATCTCGTCCCGAGATTTGTGTGAGGTACGGGTGTGTTACCTATCGCGTATGGTAAGGAGTATGGCATCATGGTTCGTGCCTTTTCGAATGCACATGGTAACATCCTAAATTTTCACTTGTTGGCTTTGTCAACTATCTTGTGAATGGTTAGTGCCTCTTTATCACAAGTAGTCACAGAGCATCCCCTAAGGTAGGCTCGGGTGGTCTCCCTATGATACTTGACGAGTCGTGCCATATAAGAGAGCGTATGAACAAACCATGAAGAAGATGTGGTCAGCGAGCAAGTGACTGTGATTGAAGCAAAAGGAATGAAGTCATTTCCTGATTGTGATACTAATATTTGAAACACGGTGAGTATCTGATTTATTCAAATAATGAAGGCAAAGTGTACACAGGCGGAAATTGACTAAGGCAGGGTCTTTTGATCGAAAGGAGTATCATCGAATACATTGTTGAGAGTCATATTCCTTTTATTTGACAGGGACTGTGTCCACATATAGAACTTCAGGTCAACATGTCTTCAAAGAGTAAGATGTGGTGAAATGTAGCACATTCTACTCATTAGGACAAGAAAGGCACAAAAGGGAGAAGATAGGCCGTATTCGCCTAAACAGAGTGATGATCTGTATGAGTTCTTAGCGTTGGTCATGAGTGATCAAGAATATGGCAGTAGCTGATGTGTTCTTACTCGCGAAACAAAATGCTAGTAAGCTCTCTCCTAAGAGGAAGAAAACCACTCATAGAGAAATGATGATAAGATAAGAGCACTGGCCGAGGACAAAAGCTAGTGTGGAGGATGTTCGTAAAGTACACCCTCGGGAATTAAGGTTCAACGAATGGATAGAAATATCGACGGAGTTAGTGAGAACGAAGTTGACTGTTCCCACCAATCTTCGAAGGCAAGGTCAACAAGGATATGAATTAATACGAACAAGTCATGGGGTTGGGGCGGATTATCTCCATTGGTCAAGAAGGCAAGGTGAAACAAGGCAATGAAACGATATATACAGGACAGTGGAAATGAAATCAAGCATCCCCACAAATTAAGAGTAGCAAAATTTGAGGTCAATCAAATGACAACCTCCGATTATGAATGTTCCACGATTGAAGCGATGTCATGCCTTCGCATGTCTTAATGCCAGCGCGAACCTAGTAGCACAACCATGTGACGGCCATACAACAAGACTGCCTAGGGAGACATCACAACAAGAGTGGCTCAATCATTCCACTTACAGAGTCATAATCACTATAAGGTTTTGGTAAATAAAGAGGAAGTCCGAAGGGATATAAGAGCTTAGGGCGCTTGAATCCCATGGTAAAAGAAGTTACTTGATTTAAAAGCTTGTAGCAAGTAATTAACGAATAGTGGAATATAATGTAATTAGGCTAGGATTTCCTCGATCACAAGGGTTCGAAGCACATGAACAACAAGGGTTTTAAAGAAAAATTTACCAAAGCTCAATGTTCTATCACTATAAGATTAGGAGTACATCTAACCATAGGAATGAGATACAAGTTGACTCTATAGAGTCGGACACCCGAGGTCTTTCGGATTTATGCCTGTTAAAACCTTCTGATACATAAGCTTGTCCCCAAACTTTATCGTACTAATTGGTACCCAGCTAATACTGCCTAAACGTGAGATTGATGCGTCCTGGACGAAGACCGGTTTCTTCTTTTAGCCATGTCGGTGCAGTGTTAGGCTTTACATGGGAGATGCCATGAAATAGCAGTCTTGATCTTCCACCGAGTATAAGAACATCGCCAGATTCGAGGTTGATCTTAGTCGCCCTATCCTTGTCCCGAGCATCGCTGAACAGGAATTCTGCCGTGTCGCCTAGGGAGATTGAGATGATAGGTAGACCTTGGTTGATGCTTCTTCCTGATTCATCCTTATCTTGATGGAGTCCGAGCTTCCCGACGTTGTTGTAGTAGTTAACAATGCATATGTCAGGATTGATTTGAGGAAATTCGCTTGCAGTTAAATTTGCAGTTTGAGCAATTATCTTGAAAGCTTCTGGTATCACAGGGACTTGGGCACCATCGCATGGACGTGTTGACCCATAGAAACCTGTAGTTGGATCCCAATTCTTCCCTAGACACATCATCCATAGCTTCATCTTGGCTCCGTTCTTAAAACTAGGCCTATAGAATCCTCCTGGACCAATACCTAGTTGTCGACACGTACGAACTATCTCGACTTGATCTTCAGGCTGGACGAATCCCTTCAATAAAACTAGGCCAGGTCGCAGATGTTGAACTGAAGCCGTATTAGTAGAAGATTCTCCCACTTTTCTCTTCTTCTTGAGACTTGCAGGGGCTGTTGTTTTAGCCTTCGTGGGCTCAGGGTGATCAGGACATAAGTCAAAAGGCTGCGACATCTGTGGCAGGAAAAACAAGGCTTCCGTAAGTTCAAGGGTTTTGAAAACTTGGTCTGGGCATAGTGTTTTCCGCGTTTAGGTATTTAGAAAATATGCCGATACGTGATTTTTCGCAAAACGATGACACAAGGCTGTGGTATGTTTCTAACGTGTGTAGCATCGGTAACTTCGAGACGGGTTTGATTTTTGGACCGATCGACATATTTATTGTATTTGACCTGCATTTACTAAATGTTTCATATTTAGAATGAATTAGGTACAGAAAAATTGCGACAACCTAAGCGTACTAGTCAAGTCGCTTGCTTAGTTTTTGCTAGTTCTTATTTGTACTTTGAGTTACGTGTCAATTCAATAGTAACACACACTCAACGCAATATGCTCCTAGTCACTCTTAAGCAACAAAAACAATGCATGAGATATGACAGGATGTCATGATGCATGATTCGCCCTATTCGGTCTCACATCACACACCCTATGTACAATTTATATATCTAGCGAGTATTCGGTGACATATATGCACGGCACTCTCTAATGCAACTAGTCGTTTTCTACTCGTTCTTAATTTCGCACGTGGTTAGTGTACCTGCAGAAAAATGCATGCTCATATCATCATCATTACCATGACCAAACATTACCACTCTAACCCTAAAAGTGGCATCCACGATTTTCTTTAAGCTACGTCTGGTGGACGACGTAGTGGCGCCATTTCTCCCAACACACCCAGTGTTCCTCTAGTACTGGGGAATTACTGGGGAGAGAAACGGTGGCCAACAAGATCTAGCTAAAATTTTGGTCGAAGGAAAAGTGGTCACGAAACACTCCAATGGCGTGACCACCCCCCTTAAAGAGTTCTGCCCTATCAGCATGAATGCAGGGTTCGCAACAGTCCGCAAATCCCAATAGTGCTCCACCAGTACTGGGGATGGCTATGGCCGAAATGTTGCTTCCCAAAGCACCGAATATGCATATGAGTTCTATCTAAGTCAGAATGTTAGCGATGTCACCTGGTATTTCACTAACATCCTTAATATGGGCATATCGATACTCTCATTTTTCAAGTACTTCGAAAAAGGGTTTTCGAAAATAGGTTTGCAAATCAAAACTGGATGATATGTCTGTTGTCTGTGTATGATCGGCTCTGATACCAGCTGTGGCGGAACCGCCGATTTAATCCGGGCTAAGCACACCTGCCACCTCTGGCTTGCAGTGCGATTAGACCGAACTAAACCCGGTCGTCCGTCGAGAGTCTTTCGACCCCCGATATTACCTTTTCCCAGAGGAACCGACATCATACACATCCAGCCCTCAATGGAGCCACAACAGGTACATCATCTCAGGCAGTTGAATATAGCATATATAAGCTTGTTTTACAAACCGATACGAAATAATAATATAAATTTCAACATATTACCATACGAAAGTCAAGTTTGAATCAGACAGCGGAAGTGAATTTGAAAACGTCTCACAGCGGAAGAAAATACTTTACTAGTCTTCATGCAACGTTGATCGAGACGAGCAGCACCGAGCCCACCGGTACTACCCTCCTCCAAAAAGATGTCCAGTTGTCGCCGGTACCTGTTCTCAAAAGGTGGGGGCAAACCCTGAGTACTAATTACTCAGTAGGACTTAATGGATTGGCTTACGGCTGACTCAAAGCTTGCTTACTAACCATTGGATCCTTAGCCATTGATTTTAAACAGTGGTATATCAATATAAAATATCAAGATTCATCTTTTGCATATAACTCCATAACAACTTGTAGAAATGGAAGCAATACAATTCAAACATGTTGTATTTGAAAACATGAGTAACGAACATAATATATTCAAGTAGTTACTACGTTGAACGTCAAAGGCATTGGCATTCCCACACCTGGTGGGCATCAGCGATTCAAATCGATTTTAATTCCCGGGAATAACTATCATGCCAGGGGTATATGCTTACTAGCCATCGCGTTCCCACATATAGCCCCCATCTCCACCTGTCTTGTCCCAAGATTCAAAGCGCCCTCACCTAACCCCCGGGTTGTGCCCCCTCAGGAGCGATACCACGGCCGCACCGGGTCAGCCCTCCCTTAGGAGCGATACCACGGCCGCACCGGGTCAGCCCTCCCTCGAGTACAAGCGCCCCCGGGCCCAACGGCCTCCAGCAAGTGGATGAGCGGAGCCTCGAAAACTTCGGACAAACCCAGGTAAGACTTCACCGGTCCCATTTCCCGGTTAAGCACTCTAGCAATGTTATGCCGACCAATAGGCGAACAGCGAACGGGCCTTATGCGACTCGGGCGGAGCCAAATGCATACCACATACGCACACCACATAATAAAATTATTCTCCGCCCGGTCTCCATTTAAATCATAAGCATAATATTACTTTCTCAATAGTAATAGTTTTGTAATCTTTGAAATCACCTACGCGACGAGTGACTCCTTTCACTCGTGTCTACTCGCACCTAGCATAGCCTAGGCAACTCGTCCTACGAACTCTATTTATAGGTGCTAGGGCCAGGGCGGCCAGGGAGTCTAATGCAAAGGTTTTCAGTCAACTCCTAATGCGGATGCGTAATCATCAATCAAGGTAACATTAGCTGGGAAATTTATGGTCCTGCCTACCTTTGCTTATTCTTACTCAACTAACAAACTAAACTGGGTTAGTTTGCCGGGTTGTGAGGCTTTGCCCCAGGCAACCCCTTGATCACTTGGACAACTCCTCCTTCCAAACACGACTGATGGGCTCTCCAGGTTGTGTCTGGGGCTTACTTGATCTTCTGGAACACCATTGCTTAAAGTAGCTCCCGTACTTGTTTCTCGATCACGTATCTGCAGTGAGCGTTGCTATATGAATGATATGCATGATGCAGTAAATGAGATGCCTGAATGTCAAGCATCCGTATGAGTAACCATATTCCACATAGCTAACTTAGAAATCCTAGCGTGCATATCTCAACAGTAGTGAAGACCTATTTTGCATTCCAGAAACTTCTACCATTTTTAAATCAGAACCAAAGCCTTACATGCACTACCTCCTACTTTAGCAACGAATTATGGTCATAACCTAGAGCTCACATCAAGCCCTTAAAGTTACTTGGAGCATTTTTCATTAAAGTAATCTTTTCTTAAATTAAATATATGCTTAGATATAAGACAAGGGCAAAATAGTAATTAAACAGACAATGCTAGGGCTACCAAAATTTAGACAGAGTCTACACATGTTCACAAGGCTTCTGCCCAATTTTTATAATTTTTGAAGCTCATTTTACCCATATTTTCTATTTATGTTGGTTTAATGTGCATACACAAAATCAGGGGCAAAAATGTCTTTTCCTACTCAACCATCATACCCATTCTGTAGACTTACTTAATAGGAGTGCAATGCAACAAAGTTTGTAATTTTAGCAGTTTTCTACAATTTACTATGGATTTCTAAAGTTTCAGACCTAGAAAAATGAAATTATATTCGAAATCTCTCAAACCCCGGACCTTTACGTAGTTATCCCTAGCTTTCAGGGGCCTGTACACAAGATTTTCAAGACTCAGTGAATAGTACTACAATCGAGACAGAATTACAGGAAAGAACAGGGGGTTTTCTACAAAACCTCCTTCTTCTTCCTTCGGCCGACAGAGAGGGCGCGCGGCGTGGGGCATGCTCGCGCGGGGGCCGGCGTGTAGGTTGCCGGACTTGGAGCCGAGTCACTTGCGGAAGGTGTCCCAGGTGTAGGGCTTGCTTTCCCCCAAGGTCGCGTCATGCGGGGTCGAGCGAGTGAGCGGGGAACGGCCGTGAACCGATGGTGGACTCCGAGGTCGCGTGCTTCGGGGCGGGAGCTCGATCTGCCGAATGGAGAGGGGAAAGGCGACGCCACCTCGTGCTTCGGGTGCGCTAGGGTGTGGCGCAGCCGGAGGAGGGGTTCAGGTGGCGTGGGGAGCAGCGGAGGAGCGAGCACGGCGAGCTTCGAGCTCGTCGGTCATGGCGGGCGCGCTCTGTTTGCGCGGAGGAAGAGCTGGGCGGGAGAGGGAGCTCGGCTTCCTTCTCCTTATCGCCGGCGGGGTAGGGGCAGGGTAGGCCGGGCGGGCAGGGCAGGTGTAGGCCGGGCGGGCAGGGCAGGGGCGCGTGGCCTCGACGCGGTGCGCTGGCGGCGCGCGCCCGCGGTGGCGCGCGGCGCGTGGCCGGCAGCGCCGGGTGCCGGCGCCGCGTGGCGGGCTGACGAGTGGACCCCACTCGTCAGTGACTCAAAGAAATTCGAAAAACCCCGAAATTGGAAAACTGGCTTTGACCTTATATACAGGTTTTGGAATTTGAGGATTTTGGACACCCTAGAGGCCGAATTTGGGAAAACCCAAAATACCAAAGTTGCTCTACTCTCCCAGATCTACAACTTTGTCAAAAGGAGTAATATCAGATTCCAAGTTTAAATATGATCAAATTTGAATTGAACCTGCTGACTCCAGTTTGACCAAAGTTTAATACAAACTTAGAAATTCCTAAAGTCTATTTTATGCTCATTTTCAGAGAAAGAGTATTATACCAATGTTGTGTGGTTTTTAATTATCTACAACTTTCTTATATGATGTTTTGCATGATAGGGACTTTTAATTGCTCAAAATTTGAATTTTCCATTCAGGTCTATTTGGACAGAATTCACTAGAAGATAGAAAAGGAGCTAAAACATCTTGCAAACCTTTATGCATGTCACCACACCCAATAACAAAGTTGATCTACCTAGAATTGTCTACAAGTTTGTTATAGGGAGTTTGGTCTAAATCACATTTTATTTGGAACTAAGGTCATAAGTGCACTCAGGGGTTTTGCATATCTCATTGGAAATTTCTGACTTCGTGATTTACTAACCTAGTTGTTGCTCTTCTCTAAACACTATTAAGCCAAATCTCTGACTACCGCTAATCTAATCACATGTTAAGATTTTCGAGATGCCGGGGGCATCACAACCCACCCCCCTTAAAGAAATCTCGTCCCGAGATTTGTGTGAGGTACGGGTGTGTTACCTATCGCGTATGGTAAGGAGTATGGCATCATGGTTCGTGCCTTTTCGAATGCACATGGTAACATCCTAAATTTTCACTTGTTGGCTTTGTCAACTATCTTGTGAATGGTTAGTGCCTCTTTATCACAAGTAGTCACAGAGCATCCCCTAAGGTAGGCTCGGGTGGTCTCCCTATGATACTTGACGAGTCGTGCCATATAAGAGAGCGTATGAACAAACCATGAAGAAGATGTGGTCAGCGAGCAAGTGACTGTGATTGAAGCAAAAGGAATGAAGTCATTTCCTGATTGTGATACTAATATTTGAAACACGGTGAGTATCTGATTTATTCAAATAATGAAGGCAAAGTGTACACAGGCGGAAATTGACTAAGGCAGGGTCTTTTGATCGAAAGGAGTATCATCGAATACATTGTTGAGAGTCATATTCCTTTTATTTGACAGGGACTGTGTCCACATATAGAACTTCAGGTCAACATGTCTTCAAAGAGTAAGATGTGGTGAAATGTAGCACATTCTACTCATTAGGACAAGAAAGGCACAAAAGGGAGAAGATAGGCCGTATTCGCCTAAACAGAGTGATGATCTGTATGAGTTCTTAGCGTTGGTCATGAGTGATCAAGAATATGGCAGTAGCTGATGTGTTCTTACTCGCGAAACAAAATGCTAGTAAGCTCTCTCCTAAGAGGAAGAAAACCACTCATAGAGAAATGATGATAAGATAAGAGCACTGGCCGAGGACAAAAGCTAGTGTGGAGGATGTTCGTAAAGTACACCCTCGGGAATTAAGGTTCAACGAATGGATAGAAATATCGACGGAGTTAGTGAGAACGAAGTTGACTGTTCCCACCAATCTTCGAAGGCAAGGTCAACAAGGATATGAATTAATACGAACAAGTCGTGGGGTTGGGGCGGATTATCTCCATTGGTCAAGAAGGCAAGGTGAAACAAGGCAATGAAACGATATATACAGGACAGTGGAAATGAAATCAAGCATCCCCACAAATTAAGAGTAGCAAAATTTGAGGTCAATCAAATGATAACCTCAAGTCCCGATCAAAATCCCTCACATCCACCTTCATTTGCTGGCCTTCCATTGTCTGGTCATGCTTAAATGTACACAGGATTCAAGCATCCACTTACACCAGACATTTCTCCACCATATCCATCATCCACATACATATCCATAAATATGGTCTCCAAATAAATACTCCAGTCATATTCCAGCAATACCCCCAAAGTTCTCATACAAGAAGGAGACATGGAGTTATCGAAAAAAAAGAAGAAAGATAAGAGAAGAAGAAAAAAAAGAATGATAGCTCCATGCACTCAAATGCTTCAAAGTTGCAAGAGGGGATTCATCAAATAAGAAGATTTAATCCATAGACCATATCCACCCACAAGACCATTCCACTGTCCTTTGATCGGGATGAGAAATATCACAAACTTCGCTAGGACCAATCTTTGACTTAACAAAATATATGACATAGGTAAGCTAACTTTATCCCTACCTTGAGCTCCAGATAAGCCTTTTTAGTTGATAGGGAAAAGTTTGGCCAATGGCCTGGTGAGGAAATATACAACCACTTGAGCGATCGAGGGTACCATTTAAGGAACTTAGCTCTTTCATTTCAAAAAAAATTTCAAAACCCTCCGAGCATGAAACATGAAAGGAGATAGAGTTTGGTGACACTCTTCTAAGGTTGTTCCATCTCTCAACCACCAAAGGCAAGGTAAGAAAAGCTAGAAGCCCCGCAGGTATGGATAATAAGGTTGGGGTACACTTATGCTAGTTTGTTCAATCATAAAGATAGAATGTTGGGTTGTGCACTTAATACTTGCAGGACATTGACATCAACGCAACTCTTGATCCGCCGAGCCTAAGTCTTAGCTTTGCTCGAGGACGAGCAAAAGTTCAAGCTTAGGGGGGTATTGACAGTCGTTATTTCACCATTTCGACCGTCAATTCCTCAGTGAATAAATGGGTATACATAATGTTCTGTGCATTATTTACCTAACACTAACAAATTCCACGAGTTTTGGTGGTTTTTGATGTATCACAGGGAGAAGCTCATATTCCATGCAAAAGAAGACCATTTAGAGCAAGAGAGAAGTAGTACATAAAAGGGGTTGAGAAAGAATTGCAAACATCACTACTATAAAGTATCTCAAATGCCCTGAAGGAGTGCACCATTGTGAAGAGCTCGTCGAAATGATCAAAATGGATATATTATTTGTCGCATTTGGAGCTCTGACAGAAAAGATATCAAAGATTCGAATTTATAGGACACTGCTGACGTCACGCTACCCCTCCGTATTGTGTCGGGAGTGGGAAGCACCAGGCGGTCCCACATGGCGAGCACCGATTGGCTGGCCTGAGCTCCCACGGATCACCATCCATGACCTAGCGGCACGGCCTACCAGCAGCGGCCACGTGGCAAGGCAACGCGCATGCGCGCGCTCAAGCCCGCGCGGGAGCCGGCGGCTCAGCTTGCCCTCGAGCCACGTGGCGCGCAGGGAGCACGCGGGGCATGATTCGCTCACCTAGGGGGCACGGTCCGCCCGCCCACGGGGCACGTGGCCCACCCAGAGCGTGTGCCAACCAGTCTAACTGCCCAGTTGGCCGATTTTTGATCCAAATCAACTGCTAACTACCGGTTGTGCACCCCAACGGCCGGTCCACCCCCTTAAAGGCCGGTTCTTGACCGGTTTTCAACTACACCACATGGAGAACAATTCCACCGACCTTCCTATGTCAGTTGCCTAGCCAGGTGGCATCCAAGGAGCGTTTTGGGGGAAGAATCATGCATAGGATCCTTAGAATATTCCATCTCCCCCACCTATAAATAGAGAGGCACCCCCCTCACATCACTTGTACCATTCACCATGTGAACTCTCTCTCCCTCTCTACGAGGCGCCCTACGGGTGGTGCCTCCACTCTAAAAGTAGTGTTTGGTTAGGAGTTAGAGGTAGGGCTCCCTCGTTACCAAATGATAGAGAAATAGGGTTCCCGTTCTTCCGAGAGGTATAGATAAGTCGGTTTAGGGGTGGAGAACTTGACGTTGGTGAAGAAGGCTCCGAGCAATCGATCGAATCCTTACAATCACTACACCACTGCTCCGATGGTTATCGACCGCGTGACGTGCGCAATCGACCTCACCAAGAAGGCTATCGTTCCTGCAATGCAACCGAAAGAACACAAGAAAGAACGAGGAATAACGCAATCAAGATTAATCTTGTGCACAAGTTGGGGTTTCACAAACCGATAAACGAACGGCGAACTATTCACGACAGAATACTCTTAAGAAAAACACATCTAATCTAATGATGGCTACAGAATATATACAAGAGAGAGGTCTAGGAGGTGGCCAAGCAACCCTAGGGCGTACAAAGCTACCGGGCCCAAAAACCGGTCCACCAGAACCCTGGCAGATTCTGTGCGTCATCTTGTTTCAACGATTCCCATCGACTCCAATCAAATTCAAAGGTGGGACCACTAGGGTAGGAAAGCCTATCTCCTTAGCTTTCCAACGATATGTAGAACGTCCAAAACGGAGCCCGTATGTGGCCTGGACATCCGTTTTACTGAGGCTACTCCTGCAGTCCGAACCGTGCGAATAAATTGGACCTCAACTCGGATTGGGCTTCAAACTCCATCTTCTCTTGGGCCTTGATCATATGCATGTTGTACATGTTCTCATCATTCTCCCCTTCTTGTTTTTGAGTCATCCTCGACTCAAAGTCGTCGATGTGCGCGGAAGTAATTGTAGCAGTTCGTGAAATCATCCATGCATGCTCCCCTTCTCGAAATCGATCCTGTTGTGACAAATCAAACAAAGAAGAACAAGTGAATCTCGACATGATACGGTTAGTTTTACAGCAGCTGTTTACTTGATTTTGAAGTTCATCGATAAAATGAGAGTCAAAATTAGAACATATATAAACACGATGCACCATATATTCTCCTTCATAGTTATATCGTCCAATAATATGATATGTATTTTTAGAAAACCATGGCAAATCAGCAATGAACGAAAGTTTTTTCTCCAAATAGTTTAGATTACATAGAATATCCAATTCAATATAACCCAAGGTATTTAAAGAAGATAACAAGTTCAGCTCATTATGCATACCTGCAATAGAGAGAAAATGTTTATTTTCAGCATACGTATTTGTTTTATAAGAACTAATATCATGTTTATTCTCATGTATTGGCACAGAAGTAATAGCAGTATCATCACACAACTCTTTTTTATCATAAGAATCAGCAGTACAATCACATTGTAATAAAGGTAACTTGGATTTATCTGAAGACATGTCATCATTAAAATTACTCAAATCATTTTTAATAGCATCCATCTTCTTAGTTTGTTCCCTCGCAAGTTCAATTTCTAAAATTTGAGCAGGATTCATACCAAGCAACTTGATCTTTCTACCATTATATTCGAACGAATATATATTATTAGTATTATCGTACAAAGCATTATTTTCATGTACCCATAGTTTACCAAATAACAAAGCAGTTATTTTCATAGGCACAACATCAAAATAAGTGCTATCATGATACTTGCCAAGAGAAAATTGGATCTTACTAATTTTATTTACCTGAAACTTACCACTGTAATTAAACCATTGGACATAATATGGACATGGGTTTTGCTCTGTGGCCAAGCAAAGTTTCTCAACCAACTCAGAACTAACAAAGTTGCAGCAAGTCTCACCATCAATGATGATCCGACAACGTCTCTTCATTACAATAAATGCAAGTCGAAATAAATTGGTGGACTGATTATTCTCCGCTTTCACCATTTGAGAACTGAAAAGGTGTTGTGGCAGAGAACTCACATTATCCTGCAAAAGGTTAGTCGCACAAGAAGGGACAATATGGCCTGAAGAATCAAATTGTTTTCTCATCAAAATTTTCATATCAGACCATGTGTAAGGTTTATCATTAACATGTAAATTGTTCCACCAAATTAAAGCATGATTCTTTAAAACACTAGCTGCATTTTTTATCTTTTGTCTTTCACACACATGACATTGCGCAAAAATATTATCTATTTCACTTTCCCACTTAATATACTCCACACCATCATATGTAGGTAGAGATTTAAGAATAGAGTCACCCATGGGAGAAGAGTCAGCAGCAATGGTATGACTCTCAAGTATCTTTATGGCTCCAACATGTGCAGAGGTGTAACCTGTCATTGTTAGTAGAAAATAAAAAAAACACACACAAAAATTCAAAGCTAACCCTATCCAATGACAGTAGACAAGTGGGATCTCTCACACTCCAAACATTTACCAAGCGCTTGCAAATGTTCTTACTGTGCACCGCAAAATACAATGGCTACCTGGAAAAGGCGACGGTGGCCAAGAGGTAATAACACACCTGGAGCGTGGGATGATTGCAAGACCGACCTATACTGCTCAAGAGAATGTATGTGGATCTTTAGGAAGGCACAATATGTAGTAAGGAAAAGAAAAATTCGAAATCAGATAGCAAAGTTGAATAAATATCCAAAGTACTTGTCAAAGTTGCTGGCCTAAACGTGCTCCAAGACTAGTTTAAGCAAAACAAGAGATACACCAAAGTACAAAGGACACAAAGGATGCAAGCACTTCTGATTTTTTTTTCTTTTCTTTTTTTTGTGCAGCTGTTTTTATGCACTTGCATTTTTCTTGCTTTTTTTATCTCAAAAGTGCCGCTAAGCAAAAACAAGATACAACTCCACGCAAACACAAAACTCTCGTCTATAAATCACAGATTTACTACTCTGAGGTGCACACCAGATTAGATAATCTTAATGGCCTCAAATGCAAAAACTTAGAATACCAAAGTTGTAGCTTAGCTTTTTATCTTTCTTTACAGTATATGGAACACCTTTTTTGAATAACGGATGATGAAGATATTGACCCCGAAATACAGACTGCTCAGAAAATTCTGGGTCACAAACAGATTTACTCCCAATAGATATTACACCCTTATATCGACGTTTTCTGGAAACTTCCCAATTGATAAAGTTGTAGATAATTTCACAAGCTTTCCAGAAAGTACTATAACACAAAAATCTGAGTTCAGATGAGGGAGATATCATGCAAATACTGAACTAGACAGAGAGGAATCCGAACCGGACGTGAAGATGTGACGAAAACGGACATGGTGACAAGATGCAAAACTCAACCTAAACTAAGAATGCGATCTACACTAGAAACAAGACTATGACCATGGACACAAACTCAAAGATGTAGACTCTGAAATCAAATTATGCAAAGGCTAAACGTGGTGATAGGATAAAATGAACTACAAACCCTAATTTTTATGGTTTTTTTGGACTTCAGGAATATAAAACACTCAAACTAAGGGACACACAATAATATACCTCAAGGAAACCTGAAGCTCTGATTACCAAATGATAGAAAAATAGGGTTCCCAATGTTCCGAGAGGTATAGATAAGTCGGTTTAGGGGTGGAGAACTCAACGTTGGTGAAGAAGGCTCCGAGCAATCGATCGAATCCTTGCAATCACTACACCACTGCTCCGATGGTTATTGACCGCGTGATGTGCACAATCGACCTCGCCAAGAAGGCTATCATTCTTGCAATGCAACCGAGAGAACACAAGCAAGAACGAGGAATAACGCAATCAAGATTAATCTTGTGCACAAGTTGGGGTTTCACAAACCGATACACGAATGTCGAACTATTCACCACAGAATACCCTTAAGCAAAACCCATCTAATCTAATGACGGCTACAGAATATACACAAGAGAGAGGTCTAGGAGGTGGCCAAGCAACCCTAGGGCGTACAAGGCTAGCGGGCCCAAAAACCGGTCCACCAGAACCCTGGCAGATTCTGTGCGTCATCTTGTTTCAACGATTCCCATCGACTCCAATCAAATTCAAAGGTGGGACCACTAGTGTTGGAAATATTATCTCCTTAGCTTTGCAACGATATGTAGAACGTCCAAAATAGAGCCCGTATGTGGCCTGGACATCCATTTTACTGAGGCCTACTCCTGCAGTCCAAACCGGCCTCGCGAATAAATTGGACCTCAACTTGGTTTGGGCTTCAAACTCCATCTTCTCTCCCCTTCTTCATCTACATCAAGAACTGTTTGTGTTGACATGGGAGTTGACATAGGCTTGGAGTCTCCCATATCGAACTTCTTTAGAATGTCCTTTTTGTACTTGGCTTGATGGATGAAGATTCCTTTAGGACCTAGGTTGATTTGCAATCCAAGGAAAAACTACAACTCTCCTATCAAGCTCATCTCACACTCCTTCGACATCTGCTAAGAAAACTTGGTAACAAGAGAGTGAGACAAGCCACCAAAGATGATACCATCCATGTATATTTGGACAACTAGAAGATCACTACCATGCTTGAGGAGAAACACGGTCTTATCAACACTCCCCATTTTGAAACCCAGGTTTAGAAAAAAGGTTTTCAGTCTATCATACCAGGCTCTAGGGGCTTGTTTCAAACCATACAAGGCTTTTTATAGTTTGTAAACATGGTTAGGGTATTTGCATTTTCAAATCCAGGGGGTTGTTTTACATAAACTTCTTCTTGAATGAAACCATTCAGAAAAGCAGACTTCACTTCCATTTGAAAAAGCTTAAAGCTCATGGAAGCTGTAAAGGCTTAGAGAATACATATTGCTTTCAGGTGTGCAACTAGTGCAAACGTTTCCTCATAGTTTATCCCCTCTTTTTAGCAAAAACCCTAAGCAACAAGCCTAGCCTTGTTCCGCACAATAATGCCATCCTCCCCTTGCTTATTTTTGAAAATCCATTCCATACCAATAGGATTGCATTGTGGCGGTGGCTCTACCAAAACCCAAACCTCATTCCTCTCAAAATTTTCTAGCTCCTCATGCATGGCATTAACCCAATTATCGTTAAAAAGAGCGTTTCCAACATCCTTGGGCTCAAAAGAGGCAACAAATGCAGCATGTACAAAGAAAGCGATAGAACCTGCCTGTGGCCTCAAGGTCCTCACATGCATATCACCAATGATCCTATGTAGAGGGAGATCCTACTGGACCTACCAAGATGGAACAATCTCAGATGTCACCTCCCCTACGTCCTCATTGGGGCTAGGCTCTGGTAGAGCTTGCAGTCGAGTGAGCAGGGAGGAAGCCGTAGGCAAGGTTCCTCCTTTGTCTTCAGAGATCATAGCAGAAGGGGTAGAATCTATAGACAGTGCAGTGGCTCTTGCATCACCAGCATCTACTTCACCTTTCTCATCTTCAAAGATGGGGTCACCATCCTCATCATCACTTAAAAGCTCAAATGAAGGGGTTGTGCAAGGCAAAGATTCATCAAAGGAAACCTCACAGACTCTACCACTTGTTTGGTATCAAGGATCCACACTCTAAATGCTCTAGACCTAGAGGCGTACCCAACGAAAATACCATCCAAGCAACGAGATCCAAATTTGTCCAAATGCCCCCCTTTCTTGAGCACAAAGCATATACATCCAATCGCTCGCAAGTGCTTGACACTGGGCTGCCTACCAAACCGTAGCTCGTACAAAGTCTTCTGTAAGAAATCTCATAGGAAAATGCAGTTGGCCATGTAACAGGCCGTATTTATGGCCTCACCCCAAAAATGCCACGGAGTCCTATGCTCATCGAGCATCGTCTGAGCCATCTGAATGAGTGTGCTATTATTCCATTCCACAACACCGTTCTTTGGGGTGTATAAGGAGAAGAGAATTGGTGTTCGAGACCTAGGTCACGACAGAAGGTTTCAAATCGAGAGTTTCAAAATTCTCCGCCGTTGTCGCTGCGAATAGCCCTCATGGCCTTATGACTCGCATTTCTCAACAACAAGACCAGATCCCGAACAAAAACAAAAGCCTCATCTTTAAACTCCATGAAGAACACCCACAAACAGATGCAAGGTCAATCTTAAAAACCTGCCCATAGGTCAAAATCTGACAAACAAGGTTTTCCTTAGCATCAAGCACATCAGAAGAACACTTCTTAAAGCAAACCTCAAACCCTTCCTAGAGAAGTTATGACATGGAAACCAAATTGAACTCCAAACTCCTCACAAAAGCAACTTCTCTCAGGGAAAGCTTGGCAGAAAGCAAAGCACCACCAACACCCAATACTTTGCCTTGAGCATTATCCTCGAATGTGATGTACTCTTGGTGCTCACAGGGTTGAGGCTGGAGAATCATCTGCAGTGCCCTGTCATGTGCCTAGAGCAGCCGGAGTCTATGATCCAAATGTCCTCCAGGTCTCGATCCTGCAAAATCAAGGAAAGTGAGAGTAAGCAAACGGTCTGGCACTAGGGTTAGTGAAACTACTGAACCAGTGCCGAGCCATCTGCTCAAAGTTGGGGTAAGTAGAGTCAAAGTAAGCATCATGATGATCTAGGTAACCATGACCTCCAAAGCATGGACTCCCAAACCTTCTACCAAAGTCTTGGCCATGAGGTCCATAGCCGCGCTAAAAATGATTAGGAGCTCAGCCAGCAAAGTGTCTCTCACCACTAGAAGCACAGGCTTGAAATCGACCTCCTCACTCACCACCAGCAAAGCGGTCTCTCATCTTACCGCGATGGGGAAGATCTTGCCAACCACCCTAGTAGAACTGATCTTCGTTCCCCTAAGCTCTCTCCTCCCTCTCATCCTACTTCCTTCTGAAGCAAAACTCCTCCAAGTGACCATTCCACTGGCAAAACTCACAGTGGTAGACGGGTCTCTTGGGCATAGGCTGGGACTGTGTCTTGGGCTTCTAGCGAGGTGGTTGTGTGGTCTTGGGTGGTGTAGGCTGTTGAATGCTCTCCTTGCTGGGACGCCTATGGATCTCAGTCACTATCTAGTGCAGCTTAGTCTGTGACAGCTTGGGTGTCCAAAACTGCTTCTTTGAGGTAGCCCTAGGTGGCTCGTGGAAAACCCCGTCTGCAGTTGGATGGGGAGAGGTAGTCCTAAGCTTAATTGAGGCTCTCTTCTTCTCACCCAAGGTACTGCACTCTCCAAAACCCATGCCACTCGTGTCACCTTAACTATGCTTGTTTCCTTCTATGATCATCCTAAGCTAAGGTTCTCTAGCATACATACAACTCAACATCTCCCTCAACCTACAGTTGTCCTCTTGAAGGATCAACTTCTCCTCTCTCAGATCCTCCAGAACTAAAGTCTGGGCAGCACAAGTGTCACAGTCTAGAGACGGAATCAGGGGAGTAGACTTCTCTAGATTCTTAATAGTGGCATCCTTCTCCACCAACTGCAACCTCAATGTGAGACAGTTCTCACAAGTATCAGAAGGTGCTAAAAGCACCTCAAGGTTAGCTCTTACCTGCTCAAGCTCACTCCTCATGGTAGGACAGACCATGCATGCACCCAAAAGAGTGGGTCTAGCGCTAAGCTCCTCCAACTCCTTGAGCTACCCCTCACACTTCACCTTCAGCTCAACTATGTCAATAGCTAGGTGGGGGCAAGACTCACACTCAGGCTCCTCACTCAAAGTAGGCTCATTTTGTTTAGACTAGAGCTTGCCTATCTCAACCTTCAGCCTATACATCTCCTCTACTTGATGAGCATACTTGCTCTTCTAGTCACAAAGGTCACTCATCAAGGATTCACAGTTAGGGCACTCAATCTCACTAGGCTGGACTTGGACACTCTTCAACCTCTCAATCTCAGCCAAAGCATCAGCAAGCTTGGCTTTCTACTTCTACAGCTTCTTGGCTTCCTTCTCTAACATCATGTGCTGGGCTTTCAATGCATGACTTCTCCAACATCTCAAGAATCTTAGCTTGCTCGATAGTTACCTCGTCATCTGACGAGTCATTGTTGTTGCCCTTGTCATCCTTGTCCTCAAGTGCCATGGAGCAAAAAGATCTCCATCCCATCTTGTGCTTGTGCTTGGACTTGGTCGAGATGAAGCAAAGCCCAGCAGGACTGCCTAGATCCCTCCTCTTGTCCCGCTTGGTGATGATCTCCTCATCGCTTGAACTTGATGAGGACAAGGAGGAGGAGAAGGACGTTCCACTGCAAAGGCCACCAAGCTCGGTGAAGAAGGCCTTGTCCTGCTTCGGGTTGTCCTTTTGGTAGCTCTTCAAAACCTTCCTGAATTCTTGATCTTGCTGGGGTAGTGCTTGGCATGGTCACGCTTGCCAGAGTGGTACTTGTTGGAGTCACGGGAGTGGTTGTTGCCCTTCTTGTAGTAGTCGTTCTTCTTGTTGGGGGCACTCAGCGATGAAGTGGCCGACCTCTCTGCACTCAAAGCATTTGGGCCTCTCGCCCCTGTTCTTGCTCGTCTGGTTGTCATAGGTGCGCTGAAAGCGACTAAACACCAAGCAAAGCTCTTCATCCCCAAGTGACACCAGCTGCTCCTCTGTAATAGACATAAGAGCATAAAACGAGAAGTTCTGAAGAGGGGGGTTAGTAGCGGCCTCTTTGGAGAGAGTAGCCAAGGCCAGGCTCTTGGAGCCAGTACATGTGAGAGATTCTCTCAGCTTGTAATCCACTTATGCATCCTTGAGCTTGCTGTATAGAGAATCCATTCCAATTGTGTCATAGGCCTCTGACTTGATGATTGAGTTAGCTTTGATCTCCCATATTTTCCTATCTAACGTATACAACAATTTAATGGCCTACTGAGGTCAGAGTATGGGATTGCCTAAGGGCTAAAGTTGACGCATAACTTGTTGATGATCGATTGGAACCGACCAAACAAGTCATCGATGGACTCACCAGGCTTCTGAATTAAATTATCATATTCACGCCTATAAGTCTCAATGAGACGGCCCTTGATAGTAATAGTACCCTCATCATGTGCACTCAGCAGGGACCATATCTCACGAGCAGTCTCGAGGTGGCTCACTTTATCATAATCAACTAGACTAAGTCCTGAGAAGAGAAAGTTCACTACCTTGGCATTATCCTTGTGCTGAGCAACGAGCAACAGAGTAGTACACTCGGCAAGGGGAAGCACCCTAAAAGTCATACTCTATGTAGAGTCTCATAGATCCTGACTCTGGCTAATCAAGAAAGCTTTCATCCTACCTTTCCAGTAGGAGTAGCCATCGGAGCCGAGAACCAGAATCTTCACAGAGTGAGTTATAGTCGCTATTGATTTCTCATCGGTAAAGGTATAAAGAAACCTAACTAGCTCTGATACCACTTGTAGGACCGAGACGTGTGACTAGGGGGGTGAATTGGAGTACTTGAAAACTCAAAATCACGACCCCCTAACTTGGTGCTCCAAAAATTCACAAGAACCCATGCTAGACACCATCCACTGAATAGATACGTGCCTGGCAAGTGCAAGGTGTCGTCCACTGAAAGGATACGCACCAAGCGAGAAAGAGCAAGCAACTCAACGACCACAAAGATCGCTAGTCACCACAAGCAATGAAACTTGCAATTTCACCACTCGACACTCATCGCACCAAAATGCGACTTACTGGAACACAACAAGCAAAGAGTATGGTCAGACATTGGGAAAAGCAAAGCCGATGCAAAAACACAGCAGACGAATGAAATAGCGAAAAATGGGGCAGCAGACTATCCTGGTATAAGCTACCGGACTATCCGGTAGGAGCTATAGGACAGTCCAGTAGCAAAGTCTGGTGGCACAAGACTGTCCGGTAGGACACGCCTGTTATTGCCAGAATTTAGCCAATTGGTATTTTGGCCGGATCGGCTGATGGGCTGAATTTGGTCGCCAAGGAATGAGGTGATTCCAGAGGCCAGTGGGCCATGTATCTTTTATTGTAGATTCGAATTAGGCATAGTTTAGTCTAAGGTACGGTTTTTTAGCTATGGATAGAGTTATAGAAACAGTCGGACTTGTTGTCCAAGTCTTCGGACTATAAATATGTAGCCATGTTCTACGTAATGAATTGATGACATACGTTCCCAGCAACACATGTGTCCAATCTCTCTTAGTGTATCGCCGCTGTCGGGGTTTTATACCGGTAGTACACCATGGGGAGTACCACGAGGTGCTTTTGAAGGTTAGCAAGATCATCGGTAGCTCGATGGTCCACGCGATGCACGGTCAGACCTGAGATTTATACAGGTTCAGGCCGCCTGAAGGCGTAAAACCCTACGTCCTATTTGTTGCTGAGATTGGATTGCTTTGAGCTCAAGAGTACAAAAGTGCATGTCTAGCCTAGAGAATGGTATACCGAGAGAGCGTCGTAGGGGTCCTTAACCCACCTTATATAGGCCGACGGATTCTAGGGTTACAGTTTGATTTCCTCCCTAACCACTAGTCCGATTATCTCTGATGAACTGCTCCCAAATCGTATGGAAATCTTCACCCGATCCTTATTTGAACAATTTGCTAGCTTTGCCTTGATCTTCAAGTCATCTCACCATCTTTTGGGCCTAAGCCATCCAACCGACCCATGGAGTAGGCCATTTGGTGTGCTTGGGCCCTCTAATGGCCCAAGTACAAAATCCGCGCTTTGAGGCCCTAGGGGATATCTATCCCCCATAAGCCCCCGAGACTCAAGTCAATTTTGAGAACAATTAACTCGAGGCTCCAATGAAAACTTATGACTCCTCACGTTGACTCCACCATTGATTATGTACTCTGCCGAGTTAATAGATCTTGCTTCCTCTCTAACATTTCCTTCCATCGGGTGCACCACCCATGTGCACCCAATGGGTGTAGCCCTCGAGCTTTGAGCGAACTAGAATAACAATCAACTCGAAGGTCCAAAAAACCAATCCACCTTCCTTGAAGCACTCGCCCGTTTCACATCCTGTCAAGTCGAGCAATACAATGCCTCACTGGCTTGAACCTGTACCGCCCGACTTATGTCTTGTCAAACCAAATAGTGCTCCGCCTCATGAACTTGAACTGGCACTACCCAACTTAACTTGGCAAAAGTTTTTATGAAATTCCCCACCCAATGGGTGTAAATAGATAGGTGATAATTGCCATGAAGACCGGCACTTTATTTCACAGATCGCCATGATGAGAAACCGCTATTTCCCTTGCACAGATGAGAAAGCACGCCGTGTTGGAAACTAAACCATCACTAGGCCCACCGTGACTCTTCAGCTTCCATACACACTTACTATTGAGAATACGAAGCGACGCACTTGCACTATATAACCCGGCCACTAGGGCCCTTCTTCCACATGCTTACATCTTCTTTTGCCTTCTTCCTCTTGAAAACACCAGCCCTTGAGAACCACCAAGAAACCACCATGGCTGGCAGTAGCGACAAGGGCAAGAAGCCTTTGGGGCTCAGCAAGGCTCCAAAGGACGAGCCCTTGGAGACAACTATGACGAGGACGATGACACCCTCTTCGGCGACTACGGTGATGGCGACATGACACCCTTCTCTGACTCCAAAGGGGACGACGGCGACTTGGAGGAGGAGGAGGAGAGGGAGCAGGCATCACCGGAGGATCCGCATTCCTCTGACTCTAAGGGGTATAACCCCAAAGAGCGGGCCATCCTCCGTGGCTACAACCATCCAAGGCTTGAAGGCCCTAACGACGAGGAGGACGAGGACGACAACGCCAACGATGACGATGGCGATGATAGCGACAGCGGTTCCGATGGAGGTGACAACAGGAATGACGAAGACAAAGAGGGCACCAGCCTGCACCAAAAGAAGCGCCACCATCTCGTAGAGTAGGCATAGGTGTAGGTTGTAGCATAGCCATGGTTCTTCATGAAGAACCATTTTATCCCTATCTTTTAAGCAATGAACTAAGTTTCAGTTATAATGCTTCCATATGGCACTGACTCCTTATGAATGATTTCATTGGATCTGATCTGCAACATTGAGCACAAAATGCTCTCATAATTTGATGCAAGCAATCATGTAAAAAAGAAAACTACTGGTAGAACGAGATCCAAGTTAATGCACATTTTCATTATAACCGCCTGGGCACTACACTAGAGGAATCCCCCAAAGGCAAGTACAGGACAGGAAACTCCAGATTAAACACCTGTTTTAAAGGACTCAAAAAAGGCAACTTATATGTGCCTTTCATCGAGAGAAAATGGTCAGACACGAACAGCAAAATGCTAGCAATGCATACAAGGTGTGCTAATGCTAACCTGAGCATATCCAACAAGCCATAAGCAATTCAGAGACTTGCAATTTCAGATTTGGAATTTTCATTTCAAGCAAAATCTAAACATGTGTCAGGGGTTATTTGCTTGTCATGCCACTTCTTACCAACTAATGCCAAGCCTTGGCCTAGAAAGACCATCAGAAGCTTAAGACACGGTTTTAGTCATCCACAGCCAAGTCCAAGTTCCCAACAAAGTGCAAAAGTGAGCAATCTCAAACCAAGTCTGTGAGACAAAGCAAATCCACCTAGATCTTTTCATTTTAGCTCAAATAGATACCAATGCATGCAAATTAATTCACAATTCAGATTAGGCAAGGTATCATGAAAGCTTAGGCATCTACTAACAAAGGTAACCAACTAGAACAACCAAGCATGGAAAGAAAGCACATGCATTCAACTTCCTACACATGCTAAGTTGCCAAGTCAAGTGGTGATCAAGTTTATGATTTTTAGGAAAACAAAAGGACTAAGCTCTCACATAGTACACAATACATCCAAATGAGCTCTAGCCAACCATGATCAAGCATACTACTATACATCATAGCACGAGCGAAAACCAACAAGTCATTCCAATCAATTTCAAGTGCAAGTGTATACTACAAGTGTACATGATGCAATGCATGAATATGGTCAAAATGCATAAAGAAGCAAAAGAAAACCAAAGCAAAAAAAACTCAAAACAAAACCTAAAACCCAACAAGACTCCCCCTGACTAAAAGGGAAAGCAAACCCTTAACTCCCCTCGCAAATGGGTGAAGTCATCTAAGTCTAGGGGTTTAGTTAGGATGTCAGCACTTGGTTCTCACTCATGACATGCGCTATATCAATGAGGCCTTTCTCATAGCTATCTCTCATAAAGTGATATCTCACATCTATGTGTTTGGTTCTAGAATGGAGCACTGGATTCTGAGCAAAACTAATGGCACTATAACTGTCAAACAAGAGTGGTATCCTCCCATAGGTTAGGCCATAGTCTTTCAAAGTGGCAAGCATCCATATGATCTGGGAGCAACATCTAGCGGCAGCTACATATTAAGCTTCACAAGTGGATTGAGCTACACTAGACTGTTTGCGAGAGGACCAGGAGTCTAAAGAGGTACCTAAGAACTAGCAGGCACCAGAAGTCGACTTGCGATCCAACCGGCACCCCACAAAGTTGGCATCAAAATAGTCGAGGAGAGAAAGCAACGAATTCGTAGAGTACCACAAACGATACTCTGTGGTGAACTTGACATACCTCAGGATCTGCTTCATAGTGGCGCGGTGTAATGCCCTTAGAGATGCCTGAAAATGAGTGCACAGACCTACAGCAAACTGTATATCCAGCCTCGTGGCAATCAGGTACATCAACAACCCGATCATCCCTCGGTACACCTTCTGATCAACCTCCTCGCCATCTTCATCTTTGCCCAACATGGTGGATGTACTCATCAGAGTCATCTGAGGTGAAGCATCTGCCATCTCGAACTTCCGGTGTAGATCCCTTATCTACTTGCTCTGGTTGTCGAAGGTATCCTGTGGCGTCTGCCTGATCTAGAGCCCTAGGAAGAACTCAAGTTCCTACATTATGCTTCTGCTCTGAAAACTTGCTCACAAGTGCATGAGAAGAGCCACCAAAGATGATATCATCCACATATATTTGAACGATCAAAAGGTCATTGCCATGCTCTTGCAAAAACAGAGTCTTGTCCACTCCCCATCACAAAACCCTGGGCAACTAGGAATTTCCTGAGTCTTTCATACCAAGCTTGGGGAGCTTGCTTTGGGCCATACAAAGCCTTCTGCAACTTGAACACTTGGTTAGGATATTTGGGAAGCTCAAAGCCTAGGGGCTGGCACACATCGACCTCAACCTGTATATACCCATTTAGAAATGCACTCTTCACATTCATTTGGTACAGCTTGAACCATTTCGAAGCTGTCAAAGCCAAAAGAATGTGAATGTCTTATAATACGGCTACAGGGGCAAAGGTCTCTTCATAATCTATCCCCTCTTTCTGGCAGAAACCCTGAGCAACTAGCCTAGCCTTGTTTCTCACCACAGCTCCATCCTCTCCTTGCTTGTTCTTAAACACCCACTTGGTACCTATAGGATTGCAGTGTGGTGGAGGCTTGACTACAACCCAAACTTGGTTCCTCTCAAACTTTTCTAGCTCCACATGCATGGCACTGACCCAATTTGGATCAAACATAACGTGTCCAACATCATGGAGCTCGAAAGAAGCAACAAATGCAAACTGTAACAGAGCAAGAGAAGTAAATCTTGTAACTCTCTCGTGTAGTCCACCAATGATGTTCCTCGAAGGGTGATCCCGCTAAACCATCCGAGACAGGGCTTGGAGGTCACCTCCCCTGTATCCTCAACGTGCCCTGTTGCATGTACTGGTGGATCTTGTGGAGGTAGCTCCTGTCGGGGTTTGGTACCGGCAGTGCACCATGGGACGGGTCACGTGGAGCTTTTGTGGTCCGGCGAGATCGACATAGTTCGATGGTTCGCTGGGGAAGTGACAGAGACACAGAGATTTAAACAGGTTTGGGCTGCGAGATGCGTAAAACCCTACGTCTTGTTTGTGGCGGATTGTATTGCGTCGAGTTCTCGAGGTTACAATGAGGGCTAGGGCTAGATAAAGATGGGCTGAGGTGTGTTTTGATGATCCACATAGGGTCCCTCATCCTCCTTATATAGTCTGGCGGAGTCTTGGGTTACAAGTTGAGTTCCTTCTTTATCTCCTAGTCGGTATAGATTACGTGAGATCAAACAGAATCTAAGTTTCTATCGTATCTTCTTCGATCTCCTCAAATCTCGGAGCCTGAGACTGAGCTAAGCTTCCTTGTTTGTTGTCCAGATCACGTCGTTGTTGCCTTGAACTCCAAGCCATCACGACTGTATTTGGTCCTGAGTTAAGCATTCGGCCCATGAAATCAGCCGCTCACCCGATTCAGGCCCACTGTTGGCCAATGTCCTGGATCCACGCCATGAGGAGCCAAGGTATATTTATCCCCCACAAGACCCCGAGGCTCGAGTCAATTCAGAGGTCAATTGACTCGAGATTCCCACAACCAACTATAGCTCTGAGTGAAATGTCTGGCCGAATCAACTTGCATATCCCTCCAATGGTTGCACCGACTAGGTGCACCCATTGGGTGTAGCCCCCGAGCTTTAAGCTGACTTGAGCAACAATCAGCTTAAAGGTCCAAAAAGAAATAACTGGCTTTGACAACTCCATCTTCAGATCATTCGTCTTCTCAAATCATTGGGTGCACTTACTAGGTGCACCCAATGGGTATAGCGCCCGAGCTTCAAGTTGACTTGAGTAACAATCAGCTTGAAGGCCCAAATAATATGAAATTTTGGAAGTACATATTTCCTCCCGAGTCAATCACTGCATCGTTTCAATGGTTGAACTGACAAGGTGCACCCATTGGTTGTAGCTCCCGAGCTTCAAGTTGACTTGAGTAACAATCAGCTTCAAGGTCCAAAGAGCTCTCCCGACTCATCATCGCCCGACTGAGGTCTTCAGGCCTTTGTCCCAATCAGAAAAAACTTGCAGAAAAAATTCCCCAACCATTGGGTGTAAACTGGGAAACTGTCGATAATATAAAGAGCCATTCCTTTCTTTGTCGCATACACTTTCCCTCAAAAACTCAACTGCTCGCGGATCCAACTCTCTTGAACCATCTCGCATGTGGATCACCGACACGTGTGCATCCAAATACCAAACGCCATCATTATACGCGAACTTGCAGAAGTCGGAGCGGCACTTCGCCCGCTATATAACTGAAGCCAGAGCCCGTCCATCAAACACGCATAAGATTCCACTGCCAAAAACCCCTTTCTTGCAAACTCCATGGCTGGCCCTCGCAAGAACCACCCCGAGTTCTCGGACTCGGAGGATGAGATCTTCGCCGGCGGCCCCCAGCAACGCCGACCCCCTCAACGACAGTGATGACAGCGGCGACGTCAAGGGGAAAGCGCTGCTGGAAGATGCCAGCAAGGACTCTGACGCCGACTCCAGCCAATACATCTGGAAAGAGAAGGCAATGCTTTGGGGTCTCAACCACCCTGGCCTTGGCGGCCTCGATGATGAGGATGACGAGGAGGAGGAGGAGGATGAAGATGCCGAAGACGAGGACGACGACGACGATGATGACGACGACGGTGGCGGCGACGAAGGCGACGACGACGACAATGGTGATAGCAGTAGCAGCGATGAGGATGTTTTTCTGCCACCTATGAAGCACCGCCGTGTAGGCTATTAGACTAGGATTAGTCTAACTAGCAATATAGTGCCGTAGGAAGATCTCATGTATCCATAGATTTAACTTTGTAATGAATCCCACCTTTTTAATGAATGCTTTATGTTTCAACTTGTCCATGAATTCATCATCGCATAATGAAGTCCGTTCCTTCTATAAACAACCTCTGTTAGATTACTTAAAAATAGTTTAATCATTGAAAATGAGATCACCGAATGAAGACCATGAGCCCCCGAGCCAAACGAATCATCTGAAATATAACTGCCACCAAGTATTGAAAGATCGAAAATAAACGAGTCAACTTATCCGACTCAACGATGTCCGACTGAATTCCAGATAACCCAAGAAAAAGCCATGCCGACTGAAATCATGCTGACTGAACCATTCAAGGAATCTGCTATCCCATCAGAATCACGGAGAAGACGTTGACGCCGTAAGTTTCCTTAAAGAAAAATAGAACTCCCCGACCTTAACGCCGTTGGGTATTAAAGAAGACCAATACCCTAATGGTTCCTTCTACTCGAATCCCCATCCCCAACAGTGGCATTTATTCCGCTGCCAGCACCAACAGATTCGAAATCTTTGTCCCAAAACTTCCAAACAAGCGCCAGAATCCCTCGTACCCATGGCTCCGAAGAAAAAGACGATCAGCGAACGTGGAAACATTAGCGAAGGACTTCCCCATGATGAGAACCGGCGGATCCCGTCGCCATTTCTAGCTTTCTGTATGTCATATGTCTCTGAATCTCACCTCAATCATCTTGTGAAAATGGGGGTTCTTCCTCCCAAGGAATTGGGTGGGTGGAGAGACTGCGAGGGTGAAAAAGTCCCCACAGAGGATACCCATGAGTCCTGGGTCTTTGCCCCTTTCTTTGTTCGCAGGTTAGGATTACCCCTCAGCTCCTTTGCATGAGGATTACTGAATTTCTATTCCATTGACTTGTCTCATCTGAACCCAAACTCCATCCTCCAAATTTCGATTTTCATTCATTTATGCGAGGCTTTCCTCGGGATTGCTCCCCATTTCGGTCTTTGGAAATATCTTTACCACTGCAAACCCAGCACCTGAGACAAGGTTCTGCAACTGGTCGGAGGAGCTAGCCTAGAACTGCGTAGGGGACGCAAATCAGTATACCTGGACATCCCTCTCAAGGATAGCAATAGAGAATAGCATTCCGAATGGTTCTAGATGACCAACCATGCCAACTCTCAGCCAGCCCGATCAGGACGCCAACCGAACTCCAAGCTCAGCAGTTGGGAAGAGGCACCAACTGCAGAGGAAATGGCGGAGGTGGAAATTCTGCTCAGTGACATCTCAGATTTGAAGGACAACGGCTTGACTGCTCAGACCATAGTTATAGATTTTATCTTCCGAAGCATTCAACCGATGAAAGACCGATTGTACCCAGCTATCTATATGTCAGAGCCAACGATCCCACTCAAAAGGTCAGCTGACCCATTACAGCAAAAGAAATCAGGGCCTGAGTTGGCCTGATGCTGAGAGGTGATGTCCACAACTAAGGATCACCACAGCCCTACTTTGCATGGCATCCTACGCCAACTGTAAGTATTGTAAGTTGCTAACTGACTCACTTATGTATCTTGATATTGTACACGTCACTAAACAGATTTGCTGATTCCATCTTTGCATAGCAATATTGCCATATTCCTATCCAACCCTCCTCAGCACAACGCAGACAAGATGCTGAAATGGGAGTCCCTGTTGACTTATGAGGAGATGGAAGCTGTGGTTGCAGCAACACAAGGGAAAGACAACAATGAAGCTGCAACATTTATCATCATTCCACACCCAGCTGATGACACCGATGCCAAAGAAGACGACAGGGTTCAAGATGAACAAGCCCCCAAGCACACAGTAGGCTCAAAGGAAGGTGATGCCACCCGAAGGGTGTCCAGACGTACCCGAGCCAAGACATCGACAGAACAGACCAAAGTTCCCCAGAGAAAGAGGACCATCAGGGAACAAATCAGCAGTCTGAAGACCTCCCCTACCAACCCTAATCCAACATCCCCACCTAAGAGACCGAGCAAGAAATCCAAAGTGCAGGAGACGACTGACAATAGTGAAAGCTCATCTCATGTTGGCATTGATTGGATTTTTCTGATGGAAGAGGAGGAGGAAGAAGAAGAGGAGGAAGTCCCACTTCAACATCAGGAGAGGAGGTCTAAGTGAGCGCAAGAACTTGAAGCCACAGCCTCCCATCTAACTTACCCAGATACGCCAATGAAGGGGGAATTGAGCCTATCGGATGTTGATCCAGAGTTAGCTCGATTTGTGAAGTCATTTCCTCTTCCAAGTGATAGCAATCTCATGCCACCATGGTACGACTTATTACTTTAACTATTGCCTTTATTTCTACGTCCAATGTCCTGACTGAATGAAACTTCTATGCAGGATGTCCACAGAGCAAAGCACAGTGCCTCCCGGGCCTGATGCTGCCCTAGAAGAAGCCCCCGAGCCTGAACTGAATGAGGCCAAAGCCCCCGAGTTCGGGGCCAAAACAACCGAAGCCCCTGAGCTTGAAGTTTCAGAATATATGACTGAAGCACCTGAGCTTGAGGTCCCAGAGCGGCCGACTAAAGCGGAGCTGAAGAATACAGAGGACCACCAAGATGACACCCGTGCGGGGCCCCTATTCAACTGGCAAGACGCGCTCAGCAACCCTGAAGGAAGAGGCACTGCAGGCTGCCAAGAGCATGCCTTCGATGACCATGGCCCACATCAAGAGAACGATGCAACCGCTGGCCATGAAACAACCAATGCCGAAAATATTCTAGATATCTCGGTGCCAGTGCCAAGCCCCGAGACAAAGGTCCCAAGTCGACAGATGATACCATCGTAACTAAAGAAGCAGCTTCATTCGACCTGGTGACCCCAAATCTACAACTTGCGGTAGGCCTGAGTGAACCGAGGCCGTTTGTAGCTTTTGAAGTGAGTCGCTGTTTGGAGCGCGATGATCTTTTAAGTCAGCATCAATATCACTAATGCACTGAATCCTTTTCTGTAGAACTGGCTCGATCAGGTAGCATGATGGCATGAACAGCTTGCTCCAGTGCTTAGGAGTGATGTAGTCGTGTTACGGCAACAGCTGGTCGAGTCAGAAGCCACCCGTGCTGCTGAAAGTGTTGGGGTTTGGTACCGATAGTGCACCACGGGACGGGTCACGTGGAGCTTTTGTGGTTCGACGAGATCGACGTAGCTCGATGGTTCACCGGAGAAGCGAATGAGACACAGAGATTTAGACAGGTTCGGGCTGCGAGATGCGTAAAACCCTACATCCTGTTTGTGGCTGATTGTATTCCTGTGAGTTCTCGATGTAACAATGAGGGCTAGGGCTAGATTGCGATGGGTTGAGGTGTGTTTCGATGATGTGAGATGTTCTCAGATGTTCTACGTAGGGGTCCCTCATCCGCCTTATATAGTCTAATGGAGTCTTGAGTTACAAGTTGAGTTCCATCTATATCTCCTAGTCAGTTTAGATTACATGAGATCAAACAGAATCTAAGTTTCCATCATATCTTCTTCGATCTCCTCAAATCTCAGAACCTAAGTCCAAGCCAAGCTTCCTTGTTTGTTTTGTAGATCACGTCACTGCTGCCTTGAACTCCAAACCATCACGACCGTATTTGGGCCTGAGTTAACCATTCGGCCCGTGAAATCAGCAGCTCGCCCAACTCAGGCCCACAATTGGCCCATGTGGTGGATCCACACCATGAGGAGCCAGGGGATATTTATCCCCGACAAGCCCCCGAGCCTCGAGTCAATTCAGAGGTCAATTGACTCGAGAGTCTCACAGCCAACTGTAGCTCTGAGTGAAATGCCTCGCCAAATCAACTTTCATATCCCTCCAATGGTTGCCCCGACTAGGTGCACCCATTGGGTGTAGCCCCCAAGCTTTAAGCTGACTTGAGCAACAATCAGCTCAAAGGTCCAAAGAGAAATAACTGGCTTCGACAACTCCATCTTCAGATCACTCGTCTTCTCAAATCATTGGTTGCATCGACTAGGTGCACCCAATGGGTGTAGGCCCCGAGCTTCAAGTTGACTTGAGTAACAATCAGCTTGAAGGTCCAAATAATCTGAAATTTTAAAAGTACATCTTTCCTCCCGAGTCAATCACTGCATCATTTGAATGTTTGCACCGACAAGGTGCACCCATTGGGTGTAGCCCCCGAGCATCAAGTTGACTTGAACAACAATCAGCTTGAAGGTCCAAAGAGCTCTCCTGACTCATCATCGCCCGACTGAAGTCTTTAGGCCTTTGTCCCAATTAGAAAAAACATATAGAAAAAATCCCCACCCATTGGGTGTAAACCGGGAAACTGTCGATAATATGAGGAGCCATTCCTTTCTTTCTCGCATACGCTTTCCCTTGAAAACCCAACTGCTCCCGGATCTAACTCTCTTGAACCGTCTTGCATGTGGATTACCGACGCGTGTCCATCCGAATACCAAACGCCATCATTATACGCGGACTTGCGGCGCTTGGCCCGCTATATAACTGAAGCCATAATCCATCCATCAATCACACTTCATTGCCTCGCACACGCATAAGATTCCACTGCCAAAACCCCCTTTCTTGCAAACTCCATGGCTGGCCCTCGCAAGAAACGCCCCAAGTTCTCTGACTCGGAGGATGAGATCTTCGCCGGTGGCCCCGGCAGGGAAGATCCCCCAGCGACGCCGACCCCCTCAGCGACAGTGATGACGGCGGCGATGTCTTGGGGAAACCACAGCTGGAAGAAGCCAGCGAGGACTCCGATGCCGAATCCGACCAGTTCAACTGGAAGGAGAAGGCAATGCTCCGGGGTCTCAACCTCGCCGGCCTCGGCGGCCCCGACAACGAGGACGATGAAGAGGAGGAGGATGAAGACACCGAAGACAAGGATAACGATGATGACGATGACGACGACGACAATGGTGACGACGGTGATGATGACGGCAACGACGACGACAATGGTGATGGAAGCAGCAGCGATGAGGATGCTGCTCTACAACCTAAGGAAGGTCCCATGTATCCGTAGATTTAACTTTTTAATGAATCCCATCTTTTTAACGAATGCTTTATGTTTCAACTTGTCCATGAATTCATCATCGCATAATGAAGTCCATTCCTTCTATAAACAACCTCTGTCAGATTGCTTAAAGACAGTTTAATCACTGAAAATGAGATCACCGAATGAAGACCATGAGCACCCGAGCCAAACGAATCATCTGAAATATAACTGCCATCAAGTATTGATAGATCGAAAATAACCGAGTCAACTTCTCCGACTGAACGATGTCCGACTGAATTCCAGATAACCCAGGAAAAAGCCATGCCAACTGAACCATTTAAGAAATCTGCTATCCCGTCAGAATCACGGAGGAGACGTTGACGCCGCAAGTTTCCTTAAAAAAAACAGAACTCCCCGAACTTAACGCCGTTGGGTGTTAAAGAAGACCAATACCCTAACGGTTCCTTCCGCTCAAGTCCCCATCCCCAATAGCTGCATTTATTCTGCTGACAGCACAAACAGATTCGAAATCTTTGTCCAAAAACTTCCAAACTAGCGCTAGAATCCCTCGTACCCATGGCTCCGAAGAAAAAGACGATCAGCGAACGTGGAAACACTAGCGAAGGACTTCCAAACGATGAGAACCGGCCGATCCTGTCGCCATTTCTGGCTTTCCGTATGTCATCTGTCTCTAAATCTCAACTCAATCATCTTATGAAAATAGGGGTTCTTCCTCCCAAGGAATTGGGGGGGTGGAGAGACTGCGAGGGTGAAAAAGTCCCCATAGAGGATACCCACGAGTCCTTGGTCTTTGCCCCTTTCTTTGTCCTTGGGTTAGGATTACCCATGTGCTCCTTTGCACGAGGATTACTGAATTTCTATTCCATTGACTTGTCTGATCTGAACCCAAACTTCATCCTCCAAATTTCGATTTTTATTCACTTGTGCGAGGCTTTCCTTGGGATTGCTCCCCATTTTGATCTCTAGAAATATCTATACCACTGGAAACCCGGTACCGGAGACAAGGTTCTGCAAGTGGTCGGGGGAGCTAGCCTAGAACTGCATAAAGGGCGCAAATCAGTATAACTGGACATCCCCCTCAAGGATAGCAATAGAGGATGGCATTCCGAATGGTTTTACATGACCAACCACGCGAACTCTCTGCAAGCCCGATCAAGATGCCAACCGAACTCCAAGCTCAGTAGTTGGGAAGAAGCACCAATTGCAGAGGAAATATCAGAGGTGGAAATTCTGCTCAGTGACATCTCAGATTTGAAGGACAGCGGCTTGACTGCTTATGCCATAGTTATAGACTTTGTCTTCCGATGCATTCAACCGATGAAAGACCAAGTGTACCCAGCCTATCTATATGTCAAAGCCAGCGATCCCACTCGAGAGGTCAGCTGAACCATTACTGCAGAGGAAATCATGGCCCGAGTTGGCCTGATGCTGAGAGGTGACGTCCACAACAAAGGATCACCACAACCTTACTCCGCATGGCACCCTACTCCATCTGTAAGTACTTTAGCTTACTGACTGACTCACTTGTGCAACTTGATAATGTGCACATCACTGAATAGATTAGCTGACTCCATTATTGCAGAGTAATATTGCCAAGTTCTTGTCTGACCCTCCTCAGCACAACGCAAACAAGATGCTGAAATAGGAGTCCTAGTTGATCGCTGAGGAGATGGAAGCTATGGTTGCAGCAACACAAGGGAAAGACAATAATGAAGCTACAACATTTATCATCATCCCACACCTTGCTGACAACGCCGATGCCGAAGAAGATGCCAGGGCTCAAGAAGAACAAGCCCCCGAGCACACAGTAGGCTCAAAGGAAGGTGATGCTGCCCCAAGGGTGTCTAGACGTACCCGAGCCAAGACGTCGACAGAACAGACCGAAGTTCCCCGGAGAAAGAGGACCATCAGGGAACAAATCAGCAGTCAGAAGATCACTCCTGCTAAGCCTGATCCAACATCCCCATCCAAGAGATTGAGCAAGAAATCCAAAGTGCAGGAGACGACTGACAATAGTGAAATCTCATCTCTTGGCGGCATTGACTAGAGTTCTTTGATCGATGAGGAGAAGGAAGAAGAAGAAATCCCACTGCAACGTCATGAAAGGAGGTCTAAACGAGCGTAGGAACTTGAAATCATAGCCTCCCCTCTGACTCACCAAGATATGCCAATGGAGGATGAATTGGACCTATCAGACGTTGATCTAGAGTTAGCACAACTCGTAAAGTCATTTCCTCTTCCAAGTGACAACAGTCTCACACCACCACGGTACGACTGAATGTTTTAACCATCGTCTTTTCATTTCTGTTTCCAATGCCTCGATTAAATCAAATTGCTACGCAGACCTTCCGCAGAACAAAGCATAGTGCCTCCCAGGCCCGATGCTGACCCAGAGGAAGTCCTCAAGCTTGAGTCGAATGAAGCCAGAGCCCCCGAGCTTTGGACCGAAGCAATCGAAGCCCCCGAGCTTGGGTCTGGTGTACCTAAAGCCCCGAGCTTGAAGTTTCAGAGCGTACAATTGAAGCACCTGAGCTTGAGGTCCCGGAGCGACCGACTGAAGCAGAGCTGAAGAACACAGAAGACCACCAAGATGACACCGGCGCAAGGATCCTCTTCAACTGGCAAGACTGCGCTTAGCAACCCTAAAGGAAGAGGCACTTCAAGGCGCCAAGAGCATGCCATGGACGAGCATGGCCCACAACATGAGAATGAGGCAACTACTAGTAACAAGACAACCAATGCCGAAAATATTCCTGATATCTGTATGCCAGTGCCAAGCCCCGAGACGAAGGTCCCAAGTTGATAGATGACACTATCATAGCTGAAAAAGCAACTTCACTCGACCGGGTGACCCCAGATCTACAACTTGCCATAGGCCCGACTGAACCAAGCCGTTTGCCGCTTTTGAGGTAAGTCACCGTTCTGATCGCGATGATCATTGAAGTCAGTGTTGGCGGTTGTTATTTCCTAATTTCGACCGCCAATTCCTCAGTAAATAAATAGGGTATAACCAAAGTTCTATGCATTATTTACTTTGAACTAACGAATTCCACAATTTTTGGTGGTTTTCGATGTCTTACAGGGAGATGCTCAAATTCATGTAAAAGAACATCATTTGGAGCGAACACAGAGTGGGCACGAAAGGGCTTGAGAATGGATTACACATAAAATCATTATGAAGTATCTCAAATGCCCTCAAGAACCAAACCATTGCAAATCTCTCGTCGAAATAATCGAAATGGAGTTTTGGTTCACTCAATTTGGAGTCCAGATGTGAAAGTTATGGCCGTTGCAACTTGACAACTCTGGCTGCGAGGATAGTGGCCGGGCGGCCTAAGGGGAGGCCGGCCGGCCAAGCACCCCCTCCAAATGCCTCAATCTTCATGGGAATCAACCTAGAAATGCACCAAGGACCCATATACACCTAAGGGATCAAGCCCAAGTGAAGATAAAGGTCGGATGGCCACCATATGGACCACAAGAAATGCCTAAGTGCTGAAGGGCTGGCCGCTCGGCCTAGTACTCAGGCCACCCGGCCTAGTACTCTGGCCACCCGGCCTAGTACTCAGGCCGCCCAGCCTATTATCTAGGTGGCTTGGCCTCCCTCTCGGTCACCCGGCGTTCCTACGGCATATGCATGTAAAGAAGCACAACTTGGACACAAATCATCCTTTGATCAAAGGACCAAAGGCATGCATGATGGATGGATCCACGAGACTCACTCTCCAACCAATGAGGAACATCTAAGTGGCAACCAGAGGATAAGTCCTTAAGCCACCCGGCCAAGTAACATGGCCACCCGGCCGATGACTTAGGCCTTTCGGTACGTGCTCTAACCGAAACAACCGCCACTGCCTCAAAGATGCAAGATCAAGCCGTCCAATGCAAGGTCGGTGCATTGAAGTGCTGGAAGGCCACAAGACCAGGCCGCCCGGCCTCCTAGTTAGCTGCCCGGCCTGCCACTAGGCCGCCCAGCTTCCAGACTTAGCCATTTCACTGACCTACAGCCTCCTATAAATAGAGGGTCACTCCCCCACTCCAAACTTGTACCTTCTAGGTGCCATTGGCACTTTTACACTCTCTCCACTCTCCCCCTTGGGGAGGTGCCCCCTTTTGGGTGGTGCTACCCCTTCTAGTTCAATGTTTAGTAGGAGTTAGAGTCGGGCTCTGCTTGTTCCAGAGCCATGTTCAGGAGTTCGGTATGAGTCTCTTGTATCTTTCCTTTCCTGTAAGACTTTGAGTTTATTTAATTTATTTCTTTACTTTGTCAAGCATTTACATTCTTGCCTCTATGATTATGCATGATCGTAGTGTAGGGATGCCTTTAGACAATAGTTAGCGTTGCTCTATGAGGTTATGGTTAATCTAGTCTATTTACTTGTGGGTTCCTTGTTCACGCTATTAGTTAAGTTGTAGCAGTTGTGATGCTTCCACTTGTTTCTAGCCAAGCGGAGGAAGTGAATAACCAGAGTTTACTTTGGAAGTTCACCTTGGTTTGCAACCAGCCCCACGAAGCTCTAGGTGCCTCATGTGTATCGTACATATTTCATGCTCAGGCTTTAGGTAGCCCCTTTTGGTGACAGCATTAGGGTGTCTCAGTATTCCACCCCTGTCGTTCGGGCTAGCGCCAGGTTGTGTTCCAACATGTATGTAGACGCATAGTCGGGCTCCCTAGAACCCACCTTTCTTGGCTGGGTAATCAGCACTCTGGTGCCTGGCAATGGTTCTATAGCCACTATGTCCGATGCAGTTAAGGTGACTAGACTAAACCATAACCTCAGTCGTGTCACGACCTTAGTAGAGTGACAGTTGGAGCAAGCTTTGTCTTTTGGCTTGACCTTAGTAAAGGAAGATCTCATCAGGAACCAGATCCGTATCGTTGTCCTCCTTGCTTCACATTGAGCATTGTATCCTTGTGGAGTCTGTTAGTGTGCCGTTATCTTTTCTATTATCGTTTAGAATGAAAGAGTAAAATAACAAGGTGTTTGATAAGTTAATATCTCTATCTCAATGCTTCCCTGTGGATAAATACGATACCTTGGAATACTCCTGGGTGAAAGCTACAGTGGTCTCCGTATGCTTGCGGAGTAAAATCTATTAGGCTAAGAATCACCAACAAGCTTTCTGGCGCCGTTTCCGGGGAAGCGGCGAGTAAGAATATTAATTTGTTATTCAACTTGTTGTTACCCTTTCTTTCTATCTTATAAAAAAACAAAAAATTGATAAAATTAAAAATCCCATGCTTCGTTTTTCTCTATCCATGTGAGTAAATCTTGACATGCTTTTTTCATGCAACCTTAATCTGCTGTTGTGGCATAGTTTGGGCCAGAATCCAATGTGTGCTCGTTGGCTTCTTAAATTAAACGTGGTGTTTAGGTTAAGGGCCTACTTTGGTCAATTTGACAACATTGATCAATGAGCTATGAGTAGATTTTGGTTGTGAAATATCCACAGTCGCTAACGATAGAATCGGGTGCCGGTCGATTTTCTCAAGTTTCCATGGAGACAAAAATCAAGGTCCTAGATAATCCTTTTTCCATATGTTGTGACCTTAGATTTGAGTAAATTCTTGAAGATGGTAATGATCATGGCAACACAACGTGGTTTTGTGCTTCTGAGCTTTTAAAACTCCAAATTTTTTTAGCACATTGTGTACAACGGGTCAGTGTTAATACTCTTTACACATAGACCCATTGTATATGTTGTCCACTAACATGTTGTAGGATGCATTCATCCTCTAAACCCTCCCTGAGAGGAAGGACCAGATGTCCAACCTATCATGGTTGATCTCTGCGAGACTTCGACCATGCTCTGCATCACTTGGGAAGCAAATGTCAGTGGCATGACACAGAAAATAACATGCAGACATCTCTCATCCTGAGAGGCTGTCCTTATAAGACCAGGTGTCAGAAGTCATGCAAAGGTATTTTTCATGAAATTGAATATACCACGCTATGCTATGAGTTTGTAGCTAGTGGAACATTGGTTCACCACATTGTGGGAGGCAAACAATAGCAGTGGATCACATAATGATATATGAGGAGACATCACCCCAAGTATGGAGGAAGGCAAATAGAGAGCATTCCTTAATTCCTTTTTGCCTGGCTAGTTGAGCAACAAGACAACTAGACGTCAGGCCTGAGCTACTCTACCTATCCGATGCGAACACCCATCAACAAGAGGTTGGTGGCAGATTCAAATGACAATGGAGTCAAATCCAACAACATCCATCTCCATTCTTCCCCACTCAATTTGTTTGGGAAAGAAAACAAGTGGTCTGTGCGAGCCATAGCCATCACTTGGAAGTCTGCTCAATGTCAGAATAGGATTCAAGATCAACCCTTACTTCAACTACATGAGCCAAGTGAGACGTCACCGCTGACCATGGAATAGAAGAAAGGTGGAAACGCAACCTGCCATGAGATGAATCTATTCTTGACACTCTTCATGAGAAGAGAACTCAGTGTTCTTCCATTTCATAGAAGGATGAAACAATGCGACCACTCAAGTGTCACTTGGGAAAAGAATATCAGTTGAAGGCAAATATGATGTTGGAGCTGGGAGGAACCTGACACCAACTACAAGAAGACATTCACCCAAAGGGAGTAGACCAGGACTGAGTTGCCTACAAATCAAAACTACTGACACTATGTAGAAGGTCCAAGCAGCAGCATCGGAGATATGACGAGCCCCTAACATTTGATTGAAAGAGATGAGGAGGCAAAACAAGAGTAGAGAAGGGAATTCGCCTAACATAGGTGAGCATAACAGAAAGTGAGTAGCATCATCATCACCCCTGGGAGCAAGCTAAGGAGTAATGTACAACAGTACAAGCTTGGGGGAGGATTTGTCAGGCACCCCAGAAGATGCAATGGACACATGGGGAGATATGCCAATCATAAGCTTAAAGTTTGCATTCAGTTGCAAGATCTAAGCTTGGGGGGGAATGCCTCACCAGGTATATACCCCACACCGAATGTCATGCATTTCACGATCGTATCTATTATCCTATCTGCCATGACACCAAAAACATGCCTGATTTATTCCTTTTCTAATCCCAATAAAGAAAAACACCATAAAAATTTGCATAGTTTCAAATACCAAAAAGATTTGCTTACAACCATGAATAAACTAACTCCTACCCATAATGCTAGAGTTTTGTTTATACCCTTTGCTTAAAGGAAATGATGAATAGTTGCTCTGTTAATTCCTTGTAAGTATTTCGTATACAACTTTACACTCTTCAACAAAATTTGAACTTATTGGCATAAGTTGTGATCCTTTCTCTAATGTTCAACCTTGTGGGAGCAAGTACTTTCAACCCAAGTCTAGGTTGTTGTGAGAATGTGATATAACCAAAGTTTGAATTGCACCCATCTTGATCCTAGTAAGGTGAATTCTCGAAGTTTTCTTTTTGAAAATAAAACTGAAGCAAGTTCCTTAGTCGTTTGAAATACCTATCCAGAGCCAAATGCTTACATGGTCAAACCTCTACATATGCTACTTCTTGTTGTGTTGAGTTTTGTCAAATCTTAAGTCCTTATGAAGTGGTGACACCTCAAATCCCGATCAGTTTCCCCTTCATATCCACTTCCATTTGGTAGCCTTCCTATATCTGGTTATGCTTAAATTCACATTGAATTCATAAATTCACACATGCTAGATACTCCACCACCATAATCATATCCACCATCCACATACCCATTCGCAAATATGGTCTCCCAAGTAAATACTCCAGACATATTCCTCAAATATCCCCAAGTTCCCTTGCAAAAGGAGACATGGAGCTATATAAAAGAAAAAAAGAGTGTGAGGAAGAAAAAAAAGAAAAAAAAAGAGAGAGTGACAGCTCCATGTGCTCAAAGGCGTCAAAGTTTCAAACAAGGGGATCCATCAAAATAAGGAGTATCTTAGCCAAGACCATATTCCCCCATAAACACTATGTTGAGTATGTTGGACCCATTTCCATATACTCTTCCACTTGTGTTATCTTCTCCACCACCACAAGACACCATCCATTTTCTATTGATCGGAATGAGGGGTACCACTAACTTTGCTAGCACCAGTTTTTGACTCAACAACATACACAACATAAGTAAGCCTTGTTTCCCAACCTTGAGCTCCACATAAGCCTATAGTTTGTAGGGAAAAAGAATGGACTTAGGCCCCGGTGAGGAATTTCATAACCACTTGAGCGATTTGAGAGTACCATTTAAGGAACTTGATGTTAATTGAAAATTTTTCAAAACCTCCGTGTATGAAACCTGAAAAGAGATTGCATTGTGTAATATTCTACTACGGTTCTTTAGTCTCTCAGCCGCCAAAGACAAGGTGAGAAGTCAAGAAGCCCCACAGGTATGGACCAAAAGGTTGGGATACACTTGTGCCAGTTTGTTCAATTCATAAATGGTAGAGTGTTTGGTTGTGCACTTAATACTTGCAGGGTTATTGGCATTGATGCAACTCCTGATCCACTGAGCCAAAGTCTTAGCTTTGCTCGAGGACAAGCAAAGGATCAAGCTTGGCGGCGTGTTAGCGGTCATTCTTTCCTAATTTCGACCACCAATTCCTCGGTGAATAAATGGGGTATAACCAAACTTCTGTGCATTATTTACTTTGAACTAACGAATTCCATAAGTTTTGGTGGTTTTCGATGTCTTACAGGGAGATGCTCAAATTCCATGCAAAAGAACATCATTTGGAGCGAACATAGAGTGGGCATAAAAGGGCTTGATAATGGATTACACATAACATCATTATGAAGTATCTCAAATGCCCTCAAGAATCAAACCATTACAAATCTCTCGTCGAAATAATCGAAATGGAGTTTTGGTTCACTCAATTTGGAGTCCGGATGTGAAAGTTATGGCCGTTGCAAGTTGACAACTCTGGCTGCGAGGATAGTGTCCGGGCGGCCACCACTTAGGCCGGGCGGCCTAAGGGGAGGCCGGCCGGCCAAGCAGCCCCTCCAAATGCCTCAATCTTCATGGGAATCAACCTAGTAACGCACCAAGGACCCATATACACCTAAGGGATCAAGCCCAAGTGAAGATAAAGGTCGGAAGGCCACCATATGGACCACAAGAAATGCCGAAGTGTTGAAGGGCTGGCCGCCAGGCCTAGTACTCAGGCCGCCCGGCCTAGTACTTAGGCCACCCGGCCTATTATCTAGGCGTCTCGACCTCTCTCTCGGTCACCCGGCCTTCCTACGACATATGCAAGCAAAGAAGCACAACTTGGACACAAATCAACCGTCGATCAAAGGACCAAAGGCATGAATGATGGATGGATCCACGAGACACACTCTCCAACCAATGAGGAACATCCAAGTGGCAACCGGAGCCTAAGTCCTTGGGCCGCCCGGCCAAGTAACCTGGCTGCCCGTCATATGAATTAGGCCTTCCAGTACGTGCTCTAACCGAAACATCCGCCACCGCCTCAAAGATGGAAGATCAAGCCAACCAAAGCAAGGTCGGTGCATCGAAGGGCTGGAAGGCCACAAGACCAAGCTGCCCAACCTCCTAGTTGGCCGCCCGGTCTGCCATCTGGCCGCCCGACCTGCAGACCTAGCCATTTCACCGACCTGTAGCCTCCTATGAATAGAGGGTAACTCCCCCATGTTGACAGTCGTTATTGCACTATCTACGACCATCAACTATCTATGAATATGAAGGGAAATACATCAAAGTATGGACAAACTTTTGCTACTAACATATCTCCACGAGTTGTGTTGAAATATTTGAATCCAGGTGACAAAACATACTCAAACATGGTAAAATGGAGCCAAACCAGGAGGTGACTGGCCACATGGCTAAGTCCTTAGGCTGCCCGGCCCCACCTCCAGGCCGCCCGGCCTGTTTCTGGGCCCAACTGGCAGCAACGTCGACCTGCATGCACACACATGCCATGTAAACACATCTCCAAGCTGGAATCCATGAATGTCACATGCAATCAACTGGAAGGCCTTACCACATCATCGATCCAGCCCCTGGATTGGTGAAGTCAGCAATCCTCCGCACTTGAATCCTGCGGCTAAGGAAGAAACACAAGTGAGATCCAATGGTTCAGGAGAAAACACAAAGATAACCGCCTTAACCACCATGCAACTGACCTGGGGAGTGAAGATGGACCACAAGATGCAGTATGGCGGTGGATCTGACGGTTGCCTAGGCCACCTGGCCTAAGGTGGGGCCGCCCAGCCACCTTCCAGGCCACCCAGCCTACCACCAGTCCCCTTAACCGCCATACCGACCCTATAAGTACCCCCACTCACTTGGTGACTATAAATACCCCCGAGTTCTCATTTGTAAAGTGTTGAAGTTGAGTGCAACACACCATTGTCTAGTTTAGTAGCACAAGGATAGTCCTGGGAGTTAGAGTTGAGTCTAAGTCTTTGCCTCAGGGTTTCCGGAGTTTGCTTCAAGTCTGGTAAAGCTCTTGTATCTTTCTATCTTTGTACTCTTGCTACTTCGGTATAATATACTTTATTGATCTATCTCTCAGTTATACTTTACTTTATTTCTTACACTTGCCTAGTGTGGTGTACCTTATTGCATACTAGACTAAGGCTTAGGTTTGTGTTGTTCTTGAGTTATCTAAATCTTGCTAGACTTGCCGGTGCTATAGGCTTTCCTTAGGCTCTGATCTAAGGCTAAGTCAGTCTTAACCCTCTGATCAAGGATGGACTTTAGTGATCAAGTTCTCACTTGATCACTAGTTTAGTATGCCATCTTACCCACGCAGATCTGGTTGGTAGCCCCTCTTGGTGCTAGCATCAGGGAGCCTCTGTAATCCGACCCCATCGTTCGGTAAGCTCGTAGGCGTTAGCCAGTTGTCGTTCGGTTGGCCAACTATCTACCCCTGTGCCTCCTCGGTGTAGTCTAGAATTTCGCTCGACGCAAGACCCTAGTTCGTATTTGTTTAACTCAGTTCAACCTCGAATACTTCTATGCAGTAGTTAAGGAATAGAGTTTGGATATCTTAATCTCACTCGTTGTCCTCCCAGGCAACTACCTAGTTGTTTACAGCTTTGGTCCCTGTTTACTCTTCCCACCACTATCTTGTTTATCTTACCCCCGTTGTAAGAATAGCTGTTGTTTATCTAAGTTATAGTACTGTTTGACGTTCGAACATATCATTCCACCTATTAGCCCTTGCTTCCCTGTGGATTTTTATGATACCTGGAATACTTTGGGTGAAAAAGCTACAGCGAATCTCCGTGCGCTTGTGGAGTAAAATCTGTTACGCTAAGAGACGTCAACAAGCTTTTTCTGGCACCGTTGCTGGGGAAGCAATTGGCAATTGAAGTTTGATTTGTTCAAACCTAGGTACTTATAACTTGATAACATACCGCTTTCTCTTAGAAGGCTAATTTGCCTCTGTCTACTTTATTGTTGGGTTGACAGAGATGTGTATGACGGGTTTCGACCTAACAGCAAACTTTCACAAAAATCCGGAGTCGCTGCTCAGAAGGAGTGTCCGCCAAAAGACAATCGACGGGCAGAGGCATGTGCCATAAAAAATGGAGTTTGGATCCACAAGCACGAAGCAACCGACACCAACAATGGATGTGCCCGAGAAGACCATCCATGACTTTTCCGTTTCATCCAGCAGCAACATCCCCACTGGGCCTGAGGTTGCTGTTAGAGAAGGTTTTGAGCTCAAGCCAGGTGTCATTCATATGGTCCAAGCTGGTCCATTCTGCGGATTGGCATCGGAGGATGCAAATAGCCATCTCTAGCAATTCCTGGAGATATGCAGTACATTTACTATCAAGGGTGCAACTGCCGATGCTGTTCGATTGCGCCTTTTTCCGTTCTCCCTGATCGGGAAGGCAAAACAGTGGTTCTATCTGAATCGCAACAACTTGGCAACTTGGGAGGCATGCTCAAATGCCTTCCTTGCAAACTACTTTCCCTTGGGGAAGACAAGATCACTGAGGAACCGAATCTTGAGCTTTCAACAGCTCGCTGATGAGACGGTGGCGGAGGCATGGGAAAGACTTCAAGAGTACATCGCCACCTACCCCCACCATGGTATGGAAGAGTGGCTAATCATCCAGAACTTCTTCCACGGTCTACACCAGACCACGCAAGAACACCTCCATGCAGCCGCTAGAGGATCATTTTTATCCTTGAGCGTTGCCGCTGCACGCACTCTCATAGAGAAGATGGCAAGCAACCAAGGATGGAGACAGGAGAGGGTGAACAATAAGCCCCGCGGAGTCCACTATCTCGACAGTATCGACATGTTGGCTACCAAGATGGACCTCTTGCTAAAGAAGCTAGAGGATACTCCTAAAGCCATGCCGGTCCAGGCACTAGATTCTCGAATGACTTGCGAGCATTGCGGGAATACCGGCCACAAGGGGAACAACTGCCCCAAAAATGGATCGGAGAACGTTAACTTCATCAATAACAATAGCTTCAACAACAGGCCTGGTCCTCAACCTGGTTGGAACTCGCGACCACACCTACCTTTCTCTGGTCAAGGTACGTCTTCTGGCAGTTCTCAGCAGTTCAATAAAAATCTTTTCGATCAAAAAGCTGTGAACGATAGTATAAGTAAGAAATTTCATGCGAAGGATAGAATTCTAGAAAACCTGTAGCTCCAAATGGAAACTCTGAATAGCGCTATGAAGAACCAGCTGAGTTTTAATAAAATGCTAGAAACCCAGATAGCTCAGCTTGCTGCCACTTTGCCTAGTCCAACTTCGGGTAAGCTTCCGAGTCAGCCCAAGGCAGCCCCGAAGGAACATATCAATGCTGTAACAACTAGGGGTGGAAGGTGCACATAAGACCCCCTACATCCTATGAATGCAGGGAAGGAACAGGAGAAGCTAGCCGAACTAGAAAAGGAAGATCAAGTGGCCGAACCACAACCGGTTAAGGAAGCACCAAAGTCAGCTCCGCACGAGTTCTACGACACCACTGTGCTCCCTTTTCCTCAAAGGCCGAAAAATACCACTGTTGACGACAAGTTCGGCAAGTTTGTCGAGGTAATTAAGAAATTATATGTCAATATCCCATTGCTAGATGCGATGCAGGTACCCACGTACGCTAAGTACCTGAAGGACATCCTCAACAACAAAAAGCTGCTGCCGTCCACAGAAGTCATGCACCTCACAGAAGAGTGTAGCACTGCTATACTCAACCAGCCGCCCCAAAAGAAGAAGGATCCAAGGAATCCAGCCATCTCATGCTCAATCGGGACCCAGCATTTTGATCAAGCTCTCTGCGATCTGGGAGCAAGTGTGAGCGTCATGCCAAAGGTAGTCTTTGATAAACTCATGCATGCTACACTCGCCCCTACTGCTATGTGCCTGCAGCTAGCGGATCAGTCGATTCGCTACCCCGATGGAATTGCTGAAGACATTCCGGTCAAAATCTGGAACTTCATTGTCCCCGTGGATTTCGTGGTGCTTGACATGGAAATGGATAGCAAAATGCCGCTCATCCTTGGGCGACCATTCCTAAGCACCGCTGAGGCCACTATTGATGTTGGAGCTGGACAAGTCCACCTCAACATCAATGGCAAACGGGAGACGTTCGCCTTCAAGCCGAAGGTAGAACAGTGCCGACAGGTAAAAACATTTAAACTAAGTGTCAAGCTCCCCCGGGAGACACCTAGAGAGAAGATCGAGCTTTCGCCAAGTTAGTCGAAAGTGGACTCTCTCATCCTAACAATGGAAAAGATCCTATTGGATGGGGAAGCCCAAAAGCTCAAAGCCGATCACAGAGCCGAGTCACAAAGACATGCCTCAATGGCCAAGCCGCCGACAAAGGAAGCAGGAGGCAAGACTCCTGTCACGAAGGTCGCCGCCACAACAACGAACACACCCAAAGAGTGGTGGAAGAAAGAAGATGAATCGCCAAAAGCCAAGCCAGAAAAGACCTAGAATAAAACTCAGAAACAAAAGGCTGTGGCAACCAAGAAGGTATGGCAAGCAAAAGTTGCAGCACAGACGACCGCTAAGTCTCCGTCAAGTGCTGACTCCGAGCAAAAGGTATGACTTGCCCTCACCAGGAGGTAAACTGGCATTATCCTTCGCTGCATATTTAATTTCCGCGCAAGTATTTTTTGTTATACAACTGCATGTTTAAATTTAAAAGTTTTGCATTAGTTTAAAATTTTCTTCTGCATAAGTTATTTATTTTTCATCTCTTACATTTCAAAAAAACCGAAATTTTTGAGACCGCCCGGCACCACGTGGGGCTGGCCGACCCCCTTCTGCGCGCAAGCCAGGCAGCTCGGCCCCCCTGCTGCTCCCTCGTGTAACTCGTGCACCCCCTAATCGCAAAATACCGAAACAAACTAAACACTAGAGGCCAATCGGCCAAGCCCCCTCGCACCGCTCATGTCCCATCATCATGCATGACACCCACCAGGCTAGGGGCAATGCCCCCAGGCCACCCGGCCTACCCTGTAGGCTACCCAGCCCCTAGCTCAGGCCGCCCGGCCCCTAAATGCGTCGCTCGGCCTCTATCTCTAATGCATGCATGCTCCCCCGCGCGCCTATAAATACGCATGCACGTAGCGCTCAATCCTCGCACCGATCGGCAGCGCGATCACACTCTTTCCCTCCCTCTAAACACTCTCTTAGTCCTAGTTAAGCACTTAGCTTAAATTTTAGCACTTAGTAAAAATTCCGTCCAAATAAAATAAGTGCTACACCCTCGCTTTTTGGACGAGTTGTGGAGGCTCTGCCCCGCAAGGACGACTAACTTCCTGGACGACTGACTTCTAGATGACTAACCGCTAACGCTAATATTTTTAGTTGTTGTTCTTGTGTGTTCTTTTGTCTCTTAGCATTTTTTTTTGCAAGATGTCTTCATTCTTCAGGAAAGCCAAGAGAGCCCTGAGCAACATAGGGAAGGGACTGCACCTCAAGTTCCCGTCCTCGTCAAGATCGCGCTCTCACTCGCAAAGCAGGAGTTCTAGGACTCCAGCGCCGTCCGACAGGATGTCGATCATTGGTGCCAAAAGCCACCAGGAGCAAGAGCAGGACGAAGGAACGTCATCACAGCCACCATGCCGTCTTCTCACCTTGCAGGACATTAATATCCAAAGTGACGAGGAAGCACAGAAATTGCAGGTCCTCACCACCAAGACTTTTGGGCGGACGAGGTACTTCGACGCCTTCTTCCTCGTCACTATAGGTCTGTTGGAGTCATTTACGCAGGCATTTGACAACATGGGATGGCTGGAGTTCTGAAACAACAAGGAAGAAGGATCCATCCTTCTCACACAAGAATTCCTGATGACTCTCCACTTGGATAGACGCTCAACAGGTACGACCATTTCTTTCCGTCTGTTCAATACTAAGTTCATTGTTCGTCCGAGGAGGTTCGCTGACCTCCTAGGTTTTGCCTCCAACTGTTCAGTAGGAGACGAGCCCATGGGCTACAGCATGAAAACTTTTTGGACGGAAATTTGTGGAGAACATGTTAAGGGGAAACACAGCACTACAAAAATCTACACCCTACTCTGAGACTTTTGGCTCACTGGGTCTCAGTCGTGGTCTTTCCACATAGTGAAGTTCGTTGTGCACCCAACGAAGACCTTAAGTGCCTATATGCCATGTGCAAGAAGAAACCTTATGCGCCGGTCCTAGACATAGTCCATCATTGGGCAGATATGCCGAGGACCAAGACCCCCATAAACATCACTTCTTTTGTCACGCGGATTGCATCAAACCTGGGCCTCCTGGAGAACGCCCATATTGAATACATTCCGAATGACTCATCACACATTATTGGGGAACATCACTTTATCCAAGCACACTTTATGAAGAGGGATGGCCAGAACTTAGTCATGACATGGTTTGGGCATAATCTCGAGCTGCCGCTTCCCGCGCAGCAGTTCGATATGTACAGAGTTAGAAAACTAACCATGTAGCTCGATGTGGAGGCACCCCGCCAAAGCATCAGCGGCGTCATGACTAGGGCCCAGCGACGACAGGTAGAACAACGCCGAAGGGCACAATAGGAAGCCGAAGAAGAAGAAGCAGACCACTCGTGGGCACCCCATAAGGCAACCCCGTCGGGCACAAACTTGGAGTTATCCTAACTCCAACGCTATGCCCAACCGGAGCCAAGGTACATCAGCAACATGGATGGAGGTGATTCATACCACCAACCGCCATATGCTACTGAGGACTATGGGGCAGGTACGTCACATGGCCTTGATAGGAGTGCAGGTCCATCTGCATCAGCCCGGTTCAACACCGACAACATGGCCGGCCTCAACGCCGTTGTACCAGCAGGTGGACGACATCCACTGACGTACCAGAGCGATGAGCCCACAGCTCTAGGAGAACAGCACCATGCTTCAAAACCTGAATGAAATGGCGGAAGCCGGCTTCATCAATGCTCAGGACTTCCACAGGTATTACTACCAAAACTCCTAGCTTCATTGAAGCTTGGGGGGTGGTAGTACAATATGAGCATGCTTCTTCTTGCCCAGACCTCAAAGTAAGGCCCCCATTCCACGTCCTTGTCCTCTCCTGTGCAGCAGTACCCCGTCCAGCAGTACCCGTCAGCAGCAGCACCTGTCAGTGGCAATACACGTCCAGCAGTACCCGTCTCACCGTGAGCAGCAGTAACACCCGTCCGACCGAGAGTAAGCATTAATAACTCTTTATTTTGTTTCTTTAAAAAAAGTGTCAAATAAAATAAACTCCCAACTTTGATATATCACTTTCATATATGGAAATGATGAAAAGTTGCTCTATCATGTTCTTAATAGTATTCTATGCACAAACTATGCTTAGCTTAATTTCGAGCTTGTGTGTATAAAGTGAAAGCCTGACCTATTACTTTGTGGATGCCATTTATATAAACTTTGTCTAAGTTGTTGTGAGTAGTGATATGACTAAGTACTAGGCCAGCTCTACTTTTTCTTAGTAAGATGAACATCTCAGGTTATTTTCTTGAAAAATGAAAATAAAGTTCCCCCGTTGGTTTTGAAACACCTACCAGAGCCAAATACACTGAAACATCTGAGCGAAGCTTGTTTAAAGCTACTTAGTGTCGTTTTGAGCTTTGTCAAATCTTGAGCCTCATTGAATGGGATCATCACTATCTTGTGAATTGTTGGAGCAAAATACCACCCCCACATATGCATTCACCTACCCTGGGTATGCATCCATATATCTCCAAATCAATACCTTTGACCTTACTCCTACCAAAGCAAAATGAGGTAGGATGTGGAGCCATCAAAAAGCATGCTAGTCAAGCATGGAAAAATTATGAAAAAGAGAAGCATGCTAGTCAAGCATGGCAAAAAGAGAGAAAAATACAAAAAGGCTCCACAGTCATACCTAGCATACAAAAGAAGGAGAAAGAAAGGAAACAAGGAGATCCATCCATTCACAACCACCAAATAAGATCCAATGATGAACATGATTAGCTGATGTAGTACATTTCTTTGGTCCAATCTTTGGCTTTGCAAAATAAACAACCTAAGTAAGCTAAGTTCTTGCACACCCTGAGCTCCACATAAGCTTTAGTATAGGAAGTTCTTGGCCGTGCTCTTGGCCTTAAAAGGTGAGGATACACTTATGAGCGATCAAGAGTACCTCTGGGGAAACTTGTTTTATTTTGAAAATCTGCAAAAACACCTGAGATGGGAGTCCCAAAAGAAGTGTTTTGAGTTGAGCTGACGCAAAGTAAGGGTATGCTCATTGTTACAGAGTCAGAAACATATAGTCATACCTGCCTACTCATCCTTGTTGACACGCAGTGTCTTGAGGAATTGTTTGGTGAGAAGCACCACGCTCCCTTTTGGAACTTGTATGAAGTTTTCCTAGCCAACAGCTTGGAATACTTCGTCGAACTCATCCAGCAAGCCTGTGCTGGAGAGTAGAAGCTCATCGAAGTACTTGGTCAAGGCATAAGGTTTTTGGTGGAGAAGCCTTAATGCCTCTGCTCTGTCAGAGTCACGGGGTGTGATGTGCGAGTTGAGCGGCAGCACCAGTCGAAGGGTGGACGATGTTGCAATATCCTTAGGCACCTCCATGCTCATGGACATCCCCTCAGAAGCTGACCATGACTGTCTGCTTCACAAGTTGGACAAGCCTAAGGAGAAGTGCATCTATTGCCCCACCTTTCTTTGCCTTCTTGAATGCTTTGTTCATCCTACAAGACGGAGGCAAAAACAAATACCCGAAGGAATAGATGACAAAAAATATTAGCGTTAACGGATTGGTTGTCTGAAAATAAGCGTCCTTATGGGACAGAGCCTCCACAAAATGTTCTCGTTCATGCAGAAAATGAGAGAGTTTGGACAAGTTTTATTTAGAAGAAAATTATTTGGCACCTAAGTACTTGCTTAACACCTAACTGAGAGGGATTATGGGGGAGAAGGGAGTAGCAATCTGCGTTGCTGGTTGGTGCACTAAGGAAGGACGGTAAGGGTGCTTTTTATAGAAGGAACAGCAGGAGGGAGATGGCTGGGCAGCAAGCATGGTAGCCAGACAGCCATGGCCTCCGGTCGGCCGGCCATGAGTGCATGACGAACGGCCTTGCACACGTGTGTGTGAGAGAGAGGTAGCAGCATGTGTTGAAAGAGAGCAAGAAGGGGGTCGGACAGCCATGAGTGCTGGTCAGCTGGGCATGATTCTTCATCGGGTGCTCAAATACTCACACACGATGATGAAAGGAAGAGAAGACTTTAAGTGTCAGTGCATCGCGGGGTCGGGCAGCCATGATAGGGCGGTCGAACGGCCAAGGGAAAAAGGCTTGGGCGACCACTGGAGTGCACAGTGCAGCGATGGGACGTGAGAGGCTGAGTGCATTTGGATGGTGAGTGCTAGGAGGTGCCGGACGGCCATGCATAGGCCCCAACACTCATGTGCCTACATGGATCAAAGGATGGGGTGCATAATTGAGGAGATTAGGCACTTGAGTAAGCATGGGTAGTGGAAGAAGGTGGTCGGACTGCCATGAGTGCATGCCAGGCGGCCACTTTGGTCCCCCCTGTAGCTTTGCTTCACGAGAAGGACAAGAGGAGTGGTCGGCTAGACCTGGTGGTCGCCCGGCCATGCTACCTTCTCTTTTTTTTGAATGTAAAGACAAATAAACTTGCAAAATGAAACTAAAGATTGCAAGACAATTGGAATTAAACATGCAATGGAGGTACAGAAATTTAGATTTGGCAGGTAATAAATATGCAGTCGGATGATAATGCTAATTTACCTATTGTCAAGGGCAACCATTTCTTACCTCTCAGAGTTTCGAGGGCACCAAATTGATGGGTTGCTCCTTTTTGTGCCCTTATATTATCCCGCCACTCTTGCATGTTCAACGTGGTGTTGGCGCTGACCTTACTCACATGAGCTTTGCCTCCTATTTCCCATGTTGTGGGGTTTGTTCGGCTGTGCTTCTCCTCTACTTTCAATAACTCCCTTTGTCAGAGGGTAGCTTCATACTCCTTTTGTTGGATGACAACCTCATGCTTTAGTTTCCTCTCCATAAATAAGATGAGGCTATCTGTCTTTGGCCTTGAATTATTGGCCTCGACCTTGGTTTTAGGGGCATCCTTCAGAGCTTGGCATTCAAAAGTGTGCACCCTAATGCATTGCTCCACTTTTGGCTTGAAGGTGAATGTCTCCCTCATGCCAATGATGTTTAGGTGGACTTGTCCAGCCTCAACATCGATGCTTGCATTTGCGGTACTTAAAAATGGTCGCCCAAGAATGATTGGTGTTTTGGCATCGATCTCCATGTCCAAAATCACGAAGTCCACTGGGATGAGGAAATTCTGGATTTTCACCGGAACATTCTCGGCAATTCCCTCAGGATATCGGGTGGATTGATCCGCAACTACAGAAACATAGCAGTAGGGGCAAGTGCATCATGATTTAACTTATCAAATATTACCTTGGGCATTACGTTGATGCTAGCTCCTAGATCACATAGGGAATCATCGAAATGCTGGGTTTCGATCGAGCATGAGATGGTAGGACTCCTAGGTTCCTTTTCCTTGAGTATAGCTGTGTTACACTCCTTTGTCAAATGCAATATTTTTGTTGATGGTAATGGCTTCTTGTTGTTGAGTTTGTCCTTTAAGTACTTAGCATACGTCGGTACCAGCTATAGGGTTACAGGGTAGGCTACCATAGCATGAAAACAATTTTCCTCTACCACGTAAACATAGGAACTTGTACAACCAAGGGATCATAGATCATTTACCACTATACACGCAGTGTAGCGGAAGATGAGTCGAGGCTGCCGAGTGCCAAGTTGCACATGCTGAGTGGTTGCGGTGAGAAGAGCTGATGCCGATCCATCCAGCCGATCTTGATCAAGCACCCCTCACCCGCCCTCAAAACATGTCGGTTGATGAGTGTAGCAGCCGTAGCAATGCCTCTACAGTATCCACATGTACGAGAAGGTGACGCTGAGCGCTAGCATGCTAGCACCACAAACTTGGTGGTAGATCTTGAGAGATTGGACTAGGGCACAACTAGGGTGTCGAGGAAACCATTTCTATGATGGCTCACATACACAACCGATACCCAAAGTCATGCCCTCATTAATATATATAGTCTCCACCAATGAGCTTTATCTCATAAAGGCCATTCATGATTCTAATTGGTAGCAGATCAAGTATCCGAGTCCTGATAGTGGTCCAACTACACAGACCACCTGCAAGTTTCTGAGTCAGACCATAAAGGTCGAGTCCTGATTGGACTCTGTACCGGCCCAAGCAAAATGAGGTAGGATGTGGAGCCATCAAAAAAATAAATAATAATAATAAAGCATGCTAGTCTAGCATGGTAAAAAGAGAGAAAAATACAAAAAGGGCTCCACATTCATACCTATCATACAAAAGAAGAAGGAAAGGAAACAAGGAGATCCATCCATTCACAACCACCAAATAAGCTCCAATGATGAACAGGATTAGCTGATGTAGTACATTTCTTTGGTCCAAACTTTGGCTTTGCAAAATAAACAACCTAAGTAAGCTAAGTTCTTCTACACCCTGAGCTCCACATAAGCTTTAGTATAGGAAGTTCTTGGCCGTGCTCTTGGCCTGAAAAGGTGAGGATACACTTATGAGCGATCAAGAGTACCTTTGGGGAAACTTGTTTTATTTTGAAAATCTGTAAAAACATCTGAGATGGGAGTCCCAAAAGAAGTGTTTTGAGTTGAGCCTGCAACTAAGTCGTTCCTTCTCTCAGCCACCCGAGACATGGTGTGTCAAAAGATGCAAAATAGGTATGGAAAAGGTAATCATTGCATACAATAAGGTTTGAAATCAGAGCATGAGTGTCGGTTATGCATAGTTTCTATTCTCGAACACTGATATTTGCAGCAACTCCTGATCCATAACCCATCTTGGCTTTACTCGAGGACAAGCAAAGGTCTAAGCTTGGGGGGGTGTTGACGGTCGTTATTGCACTATCTACGACCATCAACTATCCATGAATATGAAGGGAAATACATCAAAGTATGGACAAACTTTTGCTACTAACATATCTCCACGAGTTGTGTTGAAATATTTGAATGCAGGTGACAAAACATACTCAAACATGGTAAAATGGAGCCAAACCACGAGGTGACTGGCCACATGGTTAAGTCCTCAGGCCGCCCGGCCTGTGTTTGGGTCCAATTGGCTCCAACTTTGATCTGCATGCACACACATGCCATGCCAACACATCACCAAGGTGGAATCCACGAAAGTCGCATGCAATCAACCGGAAGGCCTTACCACATCATCGATCTAACCCTTGGATTGGTGAAGTTAGCAATCCTCAGCACTTCAATTCTGTGGCTAAGGAAGAAACACAAGTGAGATCCAATGGTTCGGGAGAAAACACAAAGATAAACACCTTAACCACCATGCAACCAACTTGGGGAGTGAAGATGGACCACAAGATGCAGTATGGCGGTGGCTTCCGACGGTTGGCTAGGGCGCCCGGCCTGAGGTGGGGCTGCCCGGCCTCCCTACTAGGCCGCCCGGCCTACGACCTATCCCCTTAACTGCCATACTGACCATATAAGTACCCCAACTCACTTGGTGACTATAAATACACCCGAGCTCTCATTTGTAAAGTGTTGAAGTTGAGTGCAACACACCATTGTCTAGTTTAGTAGCACAAGGATAGTCCTGGGAGTTAGAGTTGAGTCTGAGTCTTTGCCTCAGGGTTTCCAGAGTTAGCTTCGAGTCTGGTAAAGCTCTTGTATCTTTCTATCTTTGTACTCTTGCTACTTCAGTATAATATACTTTATTGATCCATCTTTCAGTTATACTTTACTTTATTTCTTACACTTGCCTAGTGTGGTGTACCTTATTGCATACTAGACCAAGGCTTAGGTTTGTGTTGCTCTTGAGTTATCTAAATCTTGCTAGACTTGCCGGTGCTATAGGCTTTCCTTAGGCTTTGATCTAAGGCTAAGTCAGTCCTAACCCTCTGATCATGGACGGACTTTAGTGATCAAGTTCTCACTTGAACCCTAGTTTAGCGTGCCATCTTACCCATGCAGATCTGATTGGTAGCCCCTCTTGGTGACAGCATTAGGGAGCCTCTGTAATCTGACCCCATCGTTCGGTAAGCCCGTAGGCATTAGCCAGTTGTCATTCGGTTGGCCACCTATCTACCCCCGTGCCTTCTCGGTGTAGTCTGGAATTTCGCTCGATGCAAGACCCTAGTTCTTATTTGTTTAACTCAGTTCAACCGCGAATACTCCTATGCAGTAGTTAAGGAATAGAGTTTGGATATCTTAATCTCACTCGTTGTCCTCCCAAGGAACTACCTAGTTGTTTACGGCTTTGGTCCCTATTTACTCTTCCCACCGTACACTATCTTGTTTATCTTACCCTCGTTGTAAGAATAGCTGGTGTTTATCTAAGTTATAGTACTGTTTGAAATTCGAACATATCATTCCACCTATTAGCCCTTGCTTCCCTGTGTGTTTTTACGATACCTGTAATACTCTGGGTGAAAAAGCTACAGCGAATCTGTGATGCCCCCGGCATCTCGAAAATTTTAACACGTGATTAGATTAGCGGTAGTCAAGGATTTGGCTTAATAATGTTGAGAGAAGAGCCACAACTAGGCTAGTAAATCACGAAGTCAGAAATTTTCAGTGAAATATGCAAAACCCCTGAGTGCACTTGTGACCTTAGTTCAAAATAAAGTGTGATTTAGACCAAACTTTCTATAACAAACTTGTAGACAATTTTATGTAGATCAACTTTGTTATTGGGTGTGGTAACATGCACAAAGGTTTAGGTGGAGTTTTGAGTCGATTAATGAAAAAGACAGAAATCTGCCTAAATTTGATCGGTAAGGAAATTCAAATTTTAAAGGAACAAAAGTCCCTATCATACAAAACATCATATAAGAAAGTTGTAGATAATTAAAAACCACACCACATTGGTATAATACTCATTCTCTGAAAATGAGCATAAAATAGACTTTAGGAATTTCTAAGTTTGCATTAAACCTTGGTCAAACGGGAGTCAGCAGGTTAAATTCAAATTTAATCATATTTAAACTTGGAATCTGATATTACTCCTTTTGACAAAGTTGTAGATCTGGAAGAGTAGAACAACTTTTGTATTTTGAGTTTTGTCAAATTCGGCCCCTAGGATGTTCAAAAACAACAATTTCTAAAACATGTCTCAGCAGTCAAACAGCATTTTTCTTTTTCCCGAATTTACTTTCCTTTGTCACACTGACGAGTGGGTCCCACTCGGCCGACCCACCCGCCACGCGGCGCCGGCGTCCGGCGCAGCCGGCCACCGCGGGCACGCGCCGCCCGGCCGCCACGCCGTGGCCACGCGCCGCCTGCCTGCGCTCTCCCTGCCGCGTGCCCCGCGCCCTCGCCAGGCCCTTCGGGCCGAAGGAAGCAGAGCCCGCGCCTCCCTCACCTCACCCGCTGCCTCCCTGCTTGCCACGCGCGGAGCGCGTCCGCCATAGGCGGCCTGAGACCGAGCTCGAGTTAAGCTCACGCCCCGCTGCCTTAGCCTCCTCCGCTCCGTCCGACGCACGCGCTGAGCTCGCCACAGCTTCCTCTGTCGATTCCCTAAGCCTTCGCCCACCGCCGTCGTCTCTAGCACCCGCCCCTACGCGCCGCCGCCATTACCATCGGCCTGAGCTTGAGCTCACAGTGGCCGGCCACCCTGGCGCTTCCCCCTCGCCTCCTTGACTCCGCCGCCGGACTCCCCACCTCGCCGCGCCTCTCACGCGCCCTCCCGCTCCGCCGCTCCCTGTTTCCCCGACCGGATTCCGTGCAACGCGGCCCCGAGCGCCGTGCGCCGCCACACCGTCAGTTCACCGGCGTTCCTCGCGCGCTCCGGCCTCCCCGTGCGACGCCGCCTTGGGGGAAAGAGACCCCGTCGCCGGGAACACGTTCCGGGACCGACGCGGCTCCAAGTCCCTGCCTCCACGCACCGGCGACGCCACCGGAACGCGAGACCGCGCCGTGCCCCCTCCCTGTCCAGAGGTAGAAGAAGGGGCTGGCAACTTTTAGATCCAGCCCCTCCGCTTCTTGTTTTTATGTTTAAGTCCAGCGAACAGTGGTATGAGTCTTGGAATATTTCGCAAACTAGCCCCTGTAGTTTACAGTAATAACGAAAAGAACCCTAGATCTGTGGTTTTTCCTCTAAATAATTAGTAAATCGGCTGAAACTTTGAAAATTCATAATAAATAAAATAAAAATCAGAAAAATACAAACTTTGTTGCAATATACTCCTATTAAGTAGATCTATAGAATGGATATGATGGTTGAGTAGGAAAAGACCTTTTTGCCCCTGTTAATGTGCATGCATGAAAAACCTTAATAAATAGGAAATGTGGGTAAAATGAGCTTCAAAAATTATGAAATTTGGGCAGAGACCTTATTAACATGTGTAGGCTCTGTCTAAATTTTGGTAGCCCTAGCATTAACTGTTTAATTACTATTTTGCCCTTGTCTTATATTTAAGCATATATTAATTTAGAAAAAGATTGCTATGGAGAAAAATGCTCCATGTGACTTTAGGGGCTTGATATGAGCTCTAGGTTATGAACATGACTCATTGCTAGAATAGGAGGTGGTGCATGTAAGGTTGTGACTCTGATTTGGAAATAGTAGAAATAATGCAATTTTACATAAATAATCGAAAATGTGAGACCAGTGTATCCAATAAAAACCCCCACACTTATTATAGTAATCTTAATGACAAAATAACTAATGCATGTTTTATCGGCTCACATCACCATGTTAGGTTTATGATCGACAACTTAATTCTTGTATATGTTCTTGTGAAATTGCACATACACGATTGCTTCGGGTCCCTAAAAGTAGTATTAATGCTAGTGCCAGTCGGGAGGTTTTGGTTGAGCTAGTAATCCATTACCTGCGTAACTAGAGGTTTGCCTTATATTTTGCTTAACCAGTTGTATGCTTGATGATCGTGCATCTCATTCACTGTGTCATGCATAGCATTCATATAGCAACGCTTATTGCAGATACGTGATTGAGAAACAAGTACGGGAGCTACTTTAAGCAATGGTGTTCCAGAAGATCAAGTAAGCCCCAGACACGACCTGGAGAGCCCATCAGTCGTGTTTGGAAGGAGGAGTTGTCCAAGTGATCAAGGGGTTGCCTGGGGCAAAGCCTCACAACCCGGCAAACTAACCTAGTTTAGTTTGTTGGCTGAGTAAGAATAAGCAAAGGTAGGCAGGACCATGATTTCTCCCAGCTAATGTGATAATTGATTGTCTCATTACGCATCCGCATTAGGAGTTGATTGAAAACAATTGCATTAGATCTCCTGGCCGCCCTGGCCCTAGCACCTATATATAGAGTTCGTAGGACGAGTTGCCTAGGCTCTGCTAGGTGCGAGTAGACACGAGTGAAAGGAGTCACTCGTCACGTAAGTGATTTCAAAGGTTACAAAACCTTTACTATTGAGAAAGTAATACTATGCTCATGATTTAAATGGAGACCGGGCGGAGAATAATTTTATTATGTGGTGTGCGTTTGGCTCCGCCTCAGTCGTTTAAGGCCCGTCCGCTGTTCGTCTGCTGATCGGCATAACATTGCTAAAGTGCTTATCCGGGGAATGGGACCGGAAAAGTCTTTCCTGGGCTCGTCCGAAGCACAGAGACACGTTCCTACCCGCTGGTTGAGAGGAAGGTGGCCCGGGGGATCTTGGTACTCATGACGGGGAGACCGAGATGTCGGCAGGCTCATCATGGGGGCACAACCCGGGGGCTAGGTGGGAGTGAATCGAACTTGGGACGAGGCAGGTTAAGATTGGGGCTATATGTGGGAACGCGGTGGCTAGTAAGCATATACCCCTGGCATGATAGTTATTCCCGGGAATTAAAAATCGATTCGAATCGCTGATGCCCACCAGGTGTGGGAATGCCAATATCACTGTCGGGCAACGTAGTAACTACTTGAATATATTATGTCCGTTACTCATGTTTTCAAATACAACATGTTTGTATTGTATTGCTTACATTTCTACAAGTTGTTATGGAGTTATATGCAAAAGATGAATCTTGATATTTTATATTGATATACCACTGTTTAAAATCAATGGCTAAGGATCCAAAGGTTAGTAAGCAAGCTTTGCGTCAGCCGTAAGCCAATCCATTAAGTCCTACTGAGTAATTAGTACTCAGGGTTTGCCCCCACCTTTTGAGAACAGGTACCGACGACATCTGGACATCTGCTTGGAGGAGGGTAGTACCGGTGGGCTCGGTGCTGCTCGTCTCGATCAACGTTGCATGAAGACTAGTAAAGTATTTTCTTCCGCTGTGAGACGTTTTCAAATTCGATTCCGCTATCTGATTCAAACTTGCCTTTCGTATGGTAATATGTTGAAACTTATGTTATTATTTCGAATCGGTTTGTAAAATAAGCTTATATATGCTATATTCAACCGCCTGAGATGATGTATCTGTTGTGGCTCCATTGTGGGCTGGATGTGTATGATGTCGGTTCCTCTGGGAAAAGGTAATATCGGGGGTCGAATGACTCTCGACGGACGACCGGGTTTAGTTCGGTCTAATCGCACTGCAAGCCAGAGGTGGCAGGTGTGCTTAGCCCGGATTAAATCGGCGGTTCCGCCACAGCTGGTATCAGAGCCGATCATACACAGACAACAGACATATCATCCAGTTTTGATTTGCAAACCTATTTTTGAAAACTTTTTCGAAGTATTTGAAAAATGAGAGTATCGATATGCCCATATTAAGGATGTTAGTGAAATACCAGGTGACATCGCTAACATTCTGACCTAGATAGAACTCATATGCATATTCGGCGCTTTGGGAAGCAACATTTCGGCCATAGCTATCCCAAGTACTGGCGGAGCGCTATTGGGCTTTGCGGACTGTTGCGAACCCTACATTCATGCTGATAGGGCAGAACTCTTTAAGGGGGGTGGTCACGCCATTGGAGTGTTTCGTGACCACTTTTCCTTCAACCAAAATTATAGCTAGATCTTGTTGGCCACCGTTTCTCTCCCCAGCAATTCCCCAGTACTGGAGGAACACTGGGTGTGTTGGGAGAAATGGCACCACTACGTCGTCCACCAGACGTAGCTTAAAGAAATTCATGGATACCACTTCTAAGGTTAGAGTGGTAATGATTGGTCATGGTAATGATGTTGGTTTGCGCATGCATTTTTCTGCAGTACACTAACCACGTGCGGAATTAAGAACGAGTAGAGAACGACTAGTTGCAGTAGGGAGTGCCGTGCATATATGTCACCGAATACTCGCTAGATATATAATTATACATAGGGTGTGTGATGTGAGACCGAATAGGGCGAATCATGCATCATGACATCATGTCTTATTTCATGCATTGTTTTTGTTACTTAAGAGTGACTAGGAGCATATTGCGTTGAGTGTGTGTTACTATTGTGTTGATACGTAGCTCAAAGTACAAGTAGAACTAGCAAAAACTAAGCAAGCGACTCGACTAGTACGCTTGGGTTGTCGCAATTTTTCTATACCTAATTCATTCTAAATATGAAACGTCTAATAAATGCAGGTCAAATACAATAAATTTGTCGATCAGTCCAAAAATCAAACCCGTCTCGAAGTTACCGATGCTACACACGTTAGAAACATACCATAGCCTTGTGCCATCGTTTTGCGAAAAATCACTTATCGGCATATTTTCTAAACACGTAAACGCGGAAAACACTATGCCCACACCAAGTTTTCAAAACCCTTGAACTTACGGAAGCCTTGTTTTTCCTGCCACAGATGTCGTAGCCTTTTGACTTATGTCCTGATCACCCCGAGCCCACGAAGGCTAAAACAACAGCCCCTGCAAGTCTCAAGAAGAAGAGAAAAGTGGGAGAATCTTCTACTAATACGGCTTCAGTTCAACATCTGCGACCTGGCCTAGTTTTATTGAAGGGATTCGTCAAGCCTGAAGATCAAGTCGAGATAGTTCGTACGTGTCGACAACTAGGTATTGGTCCAGGAGGATTCTATAGGCCTAATTTCAAGAATGGAGCCAAGATGAAGCTATGGATGATGTGTCTAGGGAAGAATTGGGATCCGACTACAGGTTTCTATGGGCCAACACGTCCATGCGATGGTGCCCAAGTCCCTGCGATACCAGAAGTTTTCAAGACAATTGCTCAAACTGCAAATTCAACTGCAAGCGAATTTCCTCAGATCAATCCTGACATATGCATCATTAACTACTACAACAACGTCGGGAAGCTCGGACTCCATCAAGATAAGGATGAATCAGGAAGAAGCATCAACCAAGGTCTACCTATCATCTCAATCTCCCTAGGCGACACGGCAGAATTTCTGTTCGGCGATACTCGAGACAAGGATAGAGCGACCAAGGTCAACCTCGAGTCTGGCGATGTTCTTATACTCGGTGGAAGATCAAGACTGCTATTCCATGGCATCTCCCATGTGAAGCCTAACACTGCACCGACATGGCTAAAGGAAGAAACTGGTCTTCGTCCAGGACGCATCAATCTCACGTTTAGGCAGTATTAGCTGGGTACCAATTAGTACGATAAAGTTGGGGACAAGCTTATGTATCAGAAGGTTTAACTTGCGTAAATCAGAAAAACCTCAGGTGTCCGGCTCTATAAAGTCAACTTGTATCTTGTTCCTATGGTTAAATGTACTCCTAGTCTTTTAGTGATAGCACATGGAGCTTTGGTAACTTTTTCTTTAAAACCCTTGTCGTTCATGCGCTTCGAACCCTTGTGATCGAAGGAATCCTAGTCTATTTGCACTGTATTTCACTATTCGATAATTACTTGCTCCAAAACTTTGTAAATCAAGGAACTTCTTTTACAATGGGATTCAAGCGCCCTAAGCTCTTATATCCCTTCGGACTTCCTCTTTATTTACCAAAACCTTATGGTGATTATGACTCTGTAAGTGGAATGATTGAGCCACTCTTGTTGTGATGTCTCCCTAGGCAGTCTTGGATGCCTCGACGAGACCTGGAGTCCTATGTGTACGGCCGTCACATGGTTGTGCTACTAGGTTCGCGCTGGCATTAAGACATGCGAAGGCATGACATCGCTTCAACCATGGAACATACATAATCGGAGGTTATCATTTGATTGACCTCGAATCTTGCTACTTTTGGTTTGTAGGGATGCTTGATTTCATTTCCACTGTCCTGTATATATCATTTCATTGCCTTGTTGCACCCTGCTTTTCCTGAGATGTGGGAGTAGCCAACCTCCACCCATTGCTTATCCACACCCTTTTCATTGCTTCTGTGGAATCATTTCCGCCATCTCATTACATTTTTCCATTGCCTTGTTTCACCCTACCTTCTTGACCAATGGGGATAATCTGCCTCAACCCCACGACTTGTTCATATTAATTCCTATCCATGTTGACCTTGCCTCTGAAGATTGGTGGGAACAGTCAACCTCGTTCTCACTAACTCCGTCGATATTTTCTATCCATTCATTGAACCTTAATTCCCGAGGGTGTACTTTATGAACATCCTCCACACTAGCTTTTGTTCTCGGCTAGTGCTCTTGTCTTATCGTCATTTCTCTCTGAGTGGTTTTCTTCCTCTTAGAAGGGAGTTTACTAACATTTTGTTTCGCTAGTAAGAACACATCAGCTTGTTAAGCAAATATGGCCTATCTTCTCCCTCTTGTGCCTTTCTTGCCCTAATGAGTAGAATGTGCTACGTTTCACCACATCTTACTCTTTGAAAACATGTTAACTTGAAGTTCTATATGTGGACACAGTCCCCATCAAATAGAATGAGTGTGTCTCCTAAAAACACATCCAATGACAATCCTTTGAATCATAATGTTCTGCGTTGCTCGATCCCCGGCTGGGTACACTTTGTTTTCATCGTCTGGATAAATTAGATACTTACCGTGTTTCAAATATTAGTATCACAATCAGGAAATGACTCCATTCCTTTGCTTCAATCACAGTCACTTGCTCGCTGACCACATTCTCTTCATGGTTTGTTCATTCGCTCTCTTATATGGCACGACTCGTCGAGTATCTTAGAGAGACCACCTTAGCCTAATAGATAACGCTCTGTGACTACTTGTGTTAAAGAGGCACTAACCATTCACAAGCTAGTTGACAAAGCTAACAGTTAAAGATTTAGATGCTTCTATGTGAATTTGAAAAGACACGAATCCACAATGCCATACCCTTTGTAATACACGCTAGGTTATACACCCATACCTCACACAAATCTCGGGACGAGATTTCTTTAAGGGGGGTGGGTTGTGATGCCCCCGGCATCTCGAAAATTTTAACACGTGATTAGATTAGCGGTAGTCAAGGATTTGGCTTAATAATGTTGAGAGAAGAGCCACAACTAGGCTAGTAAATCACGAAGTCAGAAATTTTCAGTGAAATATGCAAAACCCCTGAGTGCACTTGTGACCTTAGTTCAAAATAAAGTGTGATTTAGACCAAACTTTCTATAACAAACTTGTAGACAATTTTATGTAGATCAACTTTGTTATTGGGTGTGGTAACATGCACAAAGGTTTAGGTGGAGTTTTGAGTCGATTAATGAAAAAGACAGAAATCTGCCTAAATTTGATCGGTAAGGAAATTCAAATTTTAAAGGAACAAAAGTCCCTATCATACAAAACATCATATAAGAAAGTTGTAGATAATTAAAAACCACACCACATTGGTATAATACTCTTTCTCTGAAAATGAGCATAAAATAGACTTTAGGAATTTCTAAGTTTGCATTAAACCTTGGTCAAACTGGAGTCAGCAGGTTAAATTCAAATTTAATCATATTTAAACTTGGAATCTGATATTACTCCTTTTTACAAAGTTGTAGATCTGGAAGAGTAGAACAACTTTTGTATTTTGAGTTTTGTCAAATTCGGCCCCTAGGATGTTCAAAAACAACAATTTCTAAAACATGTCTCAGCAGTCAAACAGCATTTTTCTTTTTCCCGAATTTATTTTCCTTTGTCACACTGACGAGTGGGTCCCACTCGGCCGACCCACCCGCCACGCGGCGCCGGCGTCCGGCGCAGCCGGCCACGCGCCGCTGGCCACCGCGGGCACGCGCCGCCCGGCCGCCACGCCGTGGCCACGCGCCGCCTGCCTGCGCTCTCCCTGCCGCGTGCCCCGCGCCCTCGCCAGGCCCTTCGGGCCGAAGGAAGCAGAGCCCGCGCCTCCCTCACCTCACCCGCTGCCTCCCTGCTTGCCACGCGCGGAGCGCGTCCGCCATAGGCGGCCTGAGACCGAGCTCGAGTTAAGCTCACGCCCCGCTGCCTTAGCCTCCTCCGCTCCGTCCGACGCACGCGCTGAGCTCGCCACAGCTTCCTCTGTCGATTCCCTAAGCCTTCGCCCACCGCCGTCGTCTCTAGCACCCGCCCCTACGCGCCGCCGCCATTACCATCGGCCCGAGCTTGAGCTCACCGTGGCCGGCCACCCTGGCGCTTCCCCCTCGCCTCCTTGACTCCGCCGCCGGACTCCCCACCTCGCCGCGCCTCTCACGCGCCCTCCCGCTCCGCCGCTCCCTGTTTCCCCGACCGGATTCCGTGCAACGCGGCCCCGAGCGCCGTGCGCCGCCACACCGTCAGTTCACCGGCGTTCCTCGCGCGCTCCGGCCTCCCCGTGCGATGCCGCCTTGGGGGAAAGAGACCCCGTCGCCGGGAACACGTTCCGGGACCGACGCGGCTCCAAGTCCCTGCCTCCACGCACCGGCGACGCCACCGGAACGCGAGACCGCGCCGTGCCCCCTCCTGTCCAGAGGTAGAAGAAGGGGCTGGCAACTTTTAGATCCAGCCCCTCCGCTTCTTGTTTTTATGTTTAAGTCCAGCGAACAGTGGTATGAGTCTTGGAATATTTCGCAAACTAGCCCCTGTAGTTTACAGTAATAACGAAAAGAACCCTAGATCTGTGGTTTTTCCTCTAAATAATTAGTAAATCGGCTGAAACTTTGAAAATTCATAATAAATAAAATAAAAATCAGAAAAATACAAACTTTGTTGCAATATACTCCTATTAAGTAGATCTATAGAATGGATATGATGGTTGAGTAGGAAAAGACCTTTTTGCCCCTGTTAATGTGCATGCATGAAAAACCTTAATAAATAGGAAATGTGGGTAAAATGAGCTTCAAAAATTATGAAATTTGGGCAGAGACCTTATTAACATGTGTAGGCTCTGTCTAAATTTTGGTAGCCCTAGCATTAACTGTTTAATTACTATTTTGCCCTTGTCTTATATTTAAGCATATATTAATTTAGAAAAAGATTGCTATGGAGAAAAATGCTCCATGTGACTTTAGGGGCTTGATATGAGCTCTAGGTTATGAACATGACTCATTGCTAGAATAGGAGGTGGTGCATGTAAGGTTGTGACTCTGATTTGGAAATAGTAGAAATAATGCAATTTTACATAAATAATCGAAAATGTGAGACCAGTGTATCCAATAAAAACCCCCACACTTATTATAGTAATCTTAATGACAAAATAACTAATGCATGTTTTATCGGCTCACATCACCATGTTAGGTTTATGATCGACAACTTAATTCTTGTATATGTTCTTGTGAAATTGCACATACACGATTGCTTCGGGTCCCTAAAAGTAGTATTAATGCTAGTGCCAGTCGGGAGGTTTTGGTTGAGCTAGTAATCCATTACCTGCGTAACTAGAGGTTTGCCTTATATTTTGCTTAACCAGTTGTATGCTTGATGATCGTGCATCTCATTCACTGTGTCATGCATAGCATTCATATAGCAACGCTTATTGCAGATACGTGATTGAGAAACAAGTACGGGAGCTACTTTAAGCAATGGTGTTCCAGAAGATCAAGTAAGCCCCAGACACGACCTGGAGAGCCCATCAGTCGTGTTTGGAAGGAGGAGTTGTCCAAGTGATCAAGGGGTTGCCTGGGGCAAAGCCTCACAACCCGGCAAACTAACCTAGTTTAGTTTGTTGGCTGAGTAAGAATAAGCAAAGGTAGGCAGGACCATGATTTCTCCCAGCTAATGTGATAATTGATTGTCTCATTACGCATCCGCATTAGGAGTTGATTGAAAACAATTGCATTAGATCTCCTGGCCGCCCTGGCCCTAGCACCTATATATAGAGTTCGTAGGACGAGTTGCCTAGGCTCTGCTAGGTGCGAGTAGACACGAGTGAAAGGAGTCACTCGTCACGTAAGTGATTTCAAAGGTTACAAAACCTTTACTATTGAGAAAGTAATACTATGCTCATGATTTAAATGGAGACCGGGCGGAGAATAATTTTATTATGTGGTGTGCGTTTGGCTCCGCCTGAGTCGTTTAAGGCCCGTCCGCTGTTCGTCTGCTGATCGGCATAACAATGCTAAAGTGCTTATCCGGGGAATGGGACCGGAAAAGTCTTTCCTGGGCTCGTCCGAAGCACAGAGACACGTTCCTACCCGCTGGTTGAGAGGAAGGTGGCCCGGGGGAGCTTGGTACTCATGACGGGGAGACCGAGATGTCGGCAGGCTCGTCATGGGGGCACAACCCGGGGGCTAGGCGGGAGTGAATCGAACTTGGGACGAGGCAGGTTAAGATTGGGGCTATATGTGGGAACGCGGTGGCTAGTAAGCATATACCCCTGGCATGATAGTAATTCCCGGGAATTAAAAATCGATTCGAATCGCTGATGCCCACCAGGTGTGGGAATGCCAATATCACTGTCGGGCAACGTAGTAACTACTTGAATATATTATGTCCGTTACTCATGTTTTCAAATACAACATGTTTGTATTGTATTGCTTACATTTCTACAAGTTGTTATGGAGTTATATGCAAAAGATGAATCTTGATATTTTATATTGATATACCACTGTTTAAAATCAATGGCTAAGGATCCAAAGGTTAGTAAGCAAGCTTTGCGTCAGCCGTAAGCCAATCCATTAAGTCCTACTGAGTAATTAGTACTCAGGGTTTGCCCCCACCTTTTGAGAACAGGTACCGACGACATCTGGACATCTGCTTGGAGGAGGGTAGTACCGGTGGGCTCGGTGCTGCTCGTCTCGATCAACGTTGCATGAAGACTAGTAAAGTATTTTCTTCCGCTGTGAGACGTTTTCAAATTCGCTTCCGCTATCTGATTCAAACTTGCCTTTCGTATGGTAATATGTTGAAACTTATGTTATTATTTCGAATCGGTTTGTAAAATAAGCTTATATATGCTATATTCAACCGCCTGAGATGATGTATCTGTTGTGGCTCCATTGTGGGCTGGATGTGTATGATGTCGGTTCCTCTGGGAAAAGGTAATATCGGGGGTCGAATGACTCTCGACGGACGACCGGGTTTAGTTCGGTCTAATCGCACTGCAAGCCAGAGGTGGCAGGTGTGCTTAGCCCGGATTAAATCGGCGGTTCCGCCACAGAATCTCCATGTGCTTGCGGAGTAAAATCTGTTATGCTAAGAGACGTCAACATCCCACCCCAAACTTGTACCTTCCAGGTGCCATTGGCACTTGTCCACTCTCTCCCTTGGGGAGGTGCCCCCTTTTAGGTGGCTCTACCCTTTCTAGTTCAATGATTAGTAGGAGTTAGAGTCAGGCTCTGCCTATTCCGGAGTCATCTTCAGGAGTTCGGTATGAGTCTCTTGTATCTTTCCTTTCCTGTAAGACTTTGAGTTTATTTAATTTATTTCTTTACTTTGTCAAGCATTTACATTCTTGCCTCTATGATTATGCATGATCATAGTATAGGGATGTCTTTAGACAGTAGTTAGAATTGCTTTATGAGGTTATGGTTAATCTAGTCTATTTACTTGCGGGTTCCTTGTTCACGCTATTAGTTAAGTCATAGCAGTTGTGATGCTTCCACTTGTTTCTAGCCAAGCGGAGGAAGTGAATAACCAGAGTTTACTCTGGAAGTTCACCTTTGTTTGCAACCAGCCCCATGCAGCTCTGGGTGCCTCATGTGTACCATACATATTTCATGCATAGGCTTTAGGTAACCCGTTTCGGTGACAACATTGGGGCGTCTCAGTATTCCACCCCCTTCGATCAGGTTGGCGCTAGGTTGTGTTCCAACATGTATGTAGACGCATAGTCGGGATCACTAGAACCTACTTTCTTAGCTGGGTAATCAGCCCTCTGGTGCCTAGCAGTGATTCTATAGCCGCGATGTCCGATGCAGTAAAGGTGACTAGACTAAACCATAACCTCAGTCGTGTCACGACCTTAGTAGAGTGACAGTTGGAGCTAGCTTTGTCTTTTCGCTTGACCTTAGTAAAGGAAGATCTCATCAGGAACCAAATCCATCTCGTTGTCCTCCTAGCTTCACGTTGAGCTATGTATCCTTGTGGAGTGTGTCAGTGTGCCCTTATCTTTTCTATTATTGTTTAGAATGAAAGAGTAAAATAACAAGGTGTTTGATAAGTTAATATCTCTATCTCAATGCTTCCCTGTTCATAAATACGATACCTTGGAATATTCCCGAGTGAAAGCTACAGAGGTCTCCATACGCTTGCGGAGTAAAATCTGTTAGGCTAAGAACTGCCAATAGTCAACATCAATATCACTAATGCACTGAATCCTTTTTTGTAGAACTGGCTTGATCAGGCTGCACAATGGTGTGACCAACTTGCTCTAGTACTTAGGAGTGATGTAGTCATGCTACATCAAGAACTAGCCGAGTCAGAAGCCACCCGTGCTACTAAGACCGCTGGTGAGTGCCTACCTTCTTAGTTGTCCATACAGCTTAGCGCCGAACATATTTTTATATACCCAGGCCTTGACATGTAGCTGCTGCTAAAAAGATCGTTGATCTAGAAAACACCTTAGTTCAGCGTCAAGCCTCACACCATAACATTGTCCTCGAGCATGACGAAGCTCGAGACAATGCTCGGAATCTACAGCGCAAGCTTGAACTGGAACGAAAACAGCATGAGGTAACTCGCCATGAAACCTAGTTAGCATATTCTTTACTTACGGAGGCCTATAAGTTGAATCGGTCCGCAGGATGATGCACTGCGACTGAAAAGAGAAATCTAAGAGCTTCGAGAATCATGAGATGGATTTGAGAAGTCCTTCCAGAATACATCCAGTGCCTTGACAGTACTTCAAACAAGCCACCAGCTGACTCGAACAGAACTCAAACGGAAGACATCTGAGTGGATTGAAGCTGACAAGATCCGAGTCAAGATTCAAAGCAAAAACAGAGACTTGGACAAGGTACTGAAGTCTCCAAGGCAAGCCCTCAAAGAGTTGCGGCAGCTGTCAGAGAGGCAACACCATGATCTGGAACTTTCAGTGCGAAACTATGAAGTTGTCAAGAAGAACTGCAACAAACTGAAGGTGGCTTATGAAAAGAACAAGGAGCTAATGAAGTTCGCAACAACTGCATTGAACACCATGCTGAACATATGCGCCCCAAAAGTTGGTTCGTCAAGACCAATATTAGACCGGGCGGCAACCTTGGTTCAAGACACCAAAAAACAACTTCGAGGATGACTGAAATCTGTTCTCCAACACGTGCTGCTGATGATGACGATAACCCAGCCAAATCTAGACTTAGCCGAGCTGACCGCCAAAGTTGGAGCTGACCTGAGTGATGCCACCATTGACCAATATGCCTTGGAGATTTAGTCCATAGCAGACAAACTGGTTTCAGAATTCGAACTGTAAACTGAAAAACCATGCTTGCTGTGACTCTATACCCCAATTGTGCATGTTATGAATGTTAGTCTGTAAGAAAACAAAAGTAAAATTCTTAGATTATATGAGGTCTGATTGACTGCTTATTCTCATCTGTGATGTCAGGAGAAAAACAAGCCCTTGAGTCGGCCTTAACACAGAGTTTAGACGCGCATTATCTCGAGGCCAAAACGCGCAAACGAGTGCCTATCTTAGACTTTCGTACTAAAAGCTCATCGACTACATGAGACGCAGGGCCAGACCGCACCCTTTCGTTACGAGTACTGGTGGGCATGTAGCACTAATTGTAGGCTCACGACCTAAGCCAATTGCCTGGTAGTAAGGGTTCGATTGCACCGTTTTCATGAGAACGCGAAGGCATGTAACACCAGCTGTCGGTCATACGACCTAGGCTGATTGCCCCGTAAGGAGGGTCAGATTGCACCCTTTTTATGAGGACGTGAAGGCATGTAACACCAGCTGTCGGTCATATGACCTAGGCTGATTGCCCCGTAAGAAGGGCCAGATTGCACCCTGTTATGAGTGAGCGTAGGCATGTAACACCAGCTGTCGGTCATACGACAATGGCTGATTAACCCTTAATTAGGGTCGGACTATAGCCTAGCTTGAGTAGGAGTAGGCATGTAGCACCGGCCATGAGTAGGGTCAGGACCCATGACCGATTGCCTGATTATCTGAGGACGAGGACACAATCACTAGAAATCATATGCACTCACAGCACAAAAAGAAGAGATATGCAGAAATCATGCCTTTATTCATTATCTGAGTACATCCGACTGAACATGACTAAGGATGAGTCCACTTGAAATCAGGACTATGCAGGAGTACAGACTAGAGTACATGACTGCCAAGGTTGCATGATGCCTAAGAGTAGAACTTGCGCAGATGCTCGATGTTCCACGAGTTCTCAACTGGAGTGCCATCCATTTCAGACAAGCGATAGGATCCTGGCCGAGTGACTTCTATGACGAGTAAGGCCCCTCCCAAGGGGGGATAGCTTGTGGCACCCAACCCCCTTGAGGACCCTCTGAAGGACCAAATCCCCGACTAGAAAAGCACGAGGAAGCATGTTGCGCTCATGACAACGGCGCAGAGTCTGTTGATAGCGTGCCGACTGGATTACTGAGTTGAGCCGTTCTTCCTCCAGTAGGTCGAATTCCTTGAGCCGCGTGCTCTCTGCCTCTGCGATATCCTTGAATGCCAACCGCGGTGCCCCATATCCCAAGTTAGCAGGTAACACCGCCTTCGAGCCATACACCTTGAAGAAGGGTGTGTTTCCGTTGAGAGCTGTTGGCGGTTGTTATTTACCTATTTCGACCGCCAATACCTCGATGAATAAATGGGGTATAAACCAAATTCTATGCATTATTTACCTGACACTAACGACTTCCATGAGTTTTGGTGGTTTTCAGTGTTTCACAGAGAGATGCTCAAACTCCATGCAAAAGAAGATCATCTAGAGCAAGAGAGGATTTGCACACAAAGGGGCTTGAGACAAGATTCACAAATTCTATCACTAAAAAGTATCTCAAATTTCCTAAAGGACTACACCATTGCATAGAGCTTATTGAGATGATTCCAACGGACATATTATTTACCTCATTCGGAGCTCCGATGGAAAAGATATCAAAAATACAAAAATATAGGCGACATGTGGCAGCAGCGGCGGCAGCAATGCTGCACGCAAGCGTGTCCTGTCGGCCTCACGGGAGACAGTCCAACAGGTGGGCCCGGTAGGTGGTGGCTCAGGCAGCCAAAGGCCACCGCGTAGCGAGCCTAGGCGGCGAGCGGCGTGGACCCGTGCGGGAGCGGGGCTCGCTCAGCTGGCCCGGCCACGTGGCAGGCGGAGGACAGGGGAAGGCGCAGTTCAGCAGCCGGTTGGACACGCAGTGCGACCGGAGGCCACCCAGGTGCAGTACAGCAGCCAGTTCGGCTGGGTTTTACCCTGGTTGACCGGTTCGGTCGCCTGGGAGAAGAATCCAAGGTGGTTTTGACCCAGTTTTACTGCTAAACATCCGGTTCAAGCTTCCAACGGCCGGTTCACCCAATAGGGTCTGGTTCTTCACCGGTTTTCAATGCCTCCACTTGTGGAATAGTACCACCGACCTTTGGAGGTCGGTTACCAGGCCAGGTGGCACCCAAGGAGGAGCTTGGGGAGGAATCTTGCAAAGGATGCTTGGGAATATTCCCTCCTCCTCCAGCTATAAATAGAGAGGCACCCCCTCACTCTCACTGGCACCTCACCATGTCACACACACACTCTCTCTCTAGGAGGCGCCCGTCGGGTGGTGCCTCCACTCTGAATTCATTGTTTAGCTTGGAGTTGGAGTAGGCCCTTCTGTCGGAGTCAGTCAGAACCTTCGGTAATGTACTTTACTTTCTTATCTTAAGCATTACTTTCCGATTTATGACAGAGCGGGTACTTCATCTTTCTACTTTATGTCATTTATCTTCATCTCTATTTAGTTACTCTTCATACTTGGTATGTATGCGGCTGCATTTATTGGCTAGCACCTTTTCCATTTGGGCATGCCAAGTTTGAGGCCTGAGTTGTATTAAGTTAGATTTGATTGAGCTTTGTTATACTTACCAGTGCTATAAGCCCTTCTTAGACTTAGATTTAAGAGGTAAGCTAGCTCTCACCCTTGGAATCAAGGACGAGTTTTAGTGCTCAATCACTATCGTGGTGATAGCGCTTGAGCACTAGTTTAGCATGCCATCTTACCCACGCAGCTCTGGTTGGTAGCCAATCTTGGTGACAGCATTATGGGTCTCAGTACTCCAATCCCGTCATTCGGTAAGCCCGTAGGCATTAGCCAGTTGCCGTTCGGTTGGCCACCTATCTACCCCCGTGCCTCCTCGGTGTAGCCTAGAATTTCGCTCGACGCAAGACCATAGCTCTATCTCAATCCTTTCGACCTTAGTACGGACAGCTCTTGTACAATAGTAGAGATAAAAGACCGACCCTTAGCCCTCGACTCGTTGTCCTCCTAGCTCAAACATGAGTTCGCGCCAATGGTGTTTGGTTGTATCACATGGTGTTTGGTCGTTACCCTTTTCTTGTTATCTTTTGGAATGAATGAGTTGATAGTAGCTAGGTGATCGATGAATCTGTATTCTTTCTCGATGCTACCCGGTGAATAAATATGATACCTAGAATACTCCCGAGTGAAAGCTACAGCGGTCTCCATATGCTTGCGGAGTAAAATCTGTTAGGTTAGGAACTGCCCACAAGAGCTTTACTCTGCTGCGTTCTGAGGCTCCAAACGATGTATGGGAGTTTTCTGATCCACTTGCCCGCTAGTCTTTCATCCTTATCGAAGACTCTCTTCTTCGAGGCATCCAGAATCATCCCGTTAGCGCGCTCGACTTGGCCATTAGCACGAGGGTGAGACACCAAGACATACTTGATGAGTATAGACTTCTCACTACAAAAGTCAAAGAATTCTATGCCCGTGAAGTTGGAACCCAAATCTGTGATGATGCTGTTTGGAATCCCAAAGTGAAATATAATCTCCTAAATGAACACCACCGCTTTTGCTGAAGTCAAAGACACAATTGGTTTGACCTCGATCTATTTGGTGAACTTATCGATGGCTACCAAGACATGAGCGTAACCGCCTTGGGCTCTCTTGATTGGACCGATCATGTCAAGCCCCCAGCATGCAAAGGGCCACGAGACAGGAATGTTCTGCAGCTGTTGAGCCAGCAGGTGATGTTGATTCGTGAAGAACTGACATGCCTCACACCACTTGACAATTTCTGCAGCATCTTGCTTAGCTGGTGGCCATTAGAATCTGGCCCTGAATGCCTTCCTGACCAACGCCCTGGACGCAGCGTGATTACTGCATTGCCTAGCATGGATCTCCATCAGTAGACTTCTGCCCTAAACACGTTGATGCATTTCAAGAAAGCTCCGGCTGTGCCACACTTAAACAGATCGTCGCCGATCAATGTATAGCTGGCCGCATGCCGGATGAATCGCTCGCCTTCAGCTTTGTCGTCAGGCTTGTCACCATCCCTGATGTATTTGATGATTGGGACCCGCCAGTCAGCCGGAGCCTCCTCTAAGCTCATAACGTGCTGCCCTGGGGGTTCCAATTCGATCTCAATGGACGAATGAGACAACTCCTGGACGAACACACCTGGGGGAATTTTGGCTCAGGAAGAACCAAGATTGGATAATAAGTCGGTGTCTGTGTTGCCATTGTGGTCCACATGACAAAATTCCAGCCTGTCGAACTTGTCTTGCAGCTTCCGTACTTCAACACAGTATTTGTCCATGACTTACGTGATACAGTCCCAGTCTTTGTTGACTTGACTAATTGCCACCAGAGTGTCCCCATAGAGCATGAGGCACCTGATGCCAAGTGAAATCGCGATGCAAGTACCATGCAGCATAGCTTCGTACTCTGCTGCATTGTTCGAAACTGTGAAGAGAATCTGCAGCACGTACTTGAGTTTTTCACCCTTCGGGGAGGTTAAGACGACCCCAGCCCCGGCTCCATCTATCTTTAGCGACCCATCGAAATACATCTTCTAGAATTCCAGAGGTTCTAGGTTATCAGGTACCTGGTTCTCAGTCCACTCGGAGATGAAGTCTGCCAAAGCTTGAGTCTTGATAGCAGTGCGTGGGCGGAATTCGATGTCATGTGCTCCCAGCTCACACGCCCACTTAGCGATTCTCCCTGTAGCCTCTCTGTTCCGCAGCATCTCGCCAATGGGGAACGAAGGGACTACCACCACCTTGTGCTCTTCGAAGTAATGGCGAAGCTTGCGAGCTGTGATAAGAACCGCATACAGTAACTTCTGAACCTGAGGGTACCTGATCTTAGATGGGCTGAGTACTTCCCTGATGAAATAGACTGGGTGTTGAGTCAACTAAACATGCCCTTCCTCCACCCTTTCGACCACTAGGGCTGAACTGACCACGTGAGTTGTACAAGAAAGGTACAGCAACAGATCCTCAGTTGTGCTATCTGGTGTGGCCCGGTTTGGTGACTTCAATACCGGGGGAGTCGTCAAGAATTTCTTGAGGGCCTCGACCGCTTCCTGAACTTCTAGTGTCCATTGAAACCTGTCCACCTTCTTCAGGAGCTTGTAGAATGGCATGTCGCGCTCGCCCAGCCGTGAGATGAATCGGCTGATGGTAGCCTGAGTAACAGTCGAGGAAGCAAAGAAGAGAACATTCGGCCATAGAGTCTACTACTTGATCTATCCTAGGTAGCCCAAAGGGATCCTTCGGCAATGCTTGTTGAGATCAGTATAATCAACACACATTCGCCAGTCTACTTTATTCTTTTTCAAAATGAGAACAGAGTTTGCAAGCCACTCGGGATGCATGACTTCTCTAATAAATCTGGCAGCTTGGAGCCGGGTTAACTCCACACGGATCGCCTCCCTCTTATCCGGAGTAAAGCGATGCAGCCTCTGCTTGATTGGCTTTGCGTTGGGAAACACCTTGAGTTTGTGCTCAGACAATTCCCTCAGGACTCCTGGAATATCAGCAGGCTTCCATGCAAACATGTCCCAATTGTCCCGCAAGATTCAAACGAGCACGCTTTCCTATTTGGGAGGTAGGATTGCGCTGATGGTCACGGTCTTTGAGGCATCAGGGAGGTCGAGGATCACTTCTTTGGTTGCCACGGTCGCCTAGATGGCTGGGGTGGGGACTGACTCATGAGTCGGGATTGCCTGATATTCCTTCGGGAACTTGTTCACATTGGGATGAGTCGGCGCTTAGCCGCCGTGGTTGTCACGGTGAATGCCGTCTGGAAAGCCTCCCGAGCGCAGAGAGCAGAGGCCTTAAAGTCCGCCCGCATGGAGAGAACTCCACATGAGGCCGGCATCTTCAAGACCAGGTATGAGTAGTGGGGGGCAGCCATGAACTTGGCAAAACTGGGCCACCCAATGATGGTGTTGTAAGCGGAGTCGAAAGTGGCCACCTCAAAGCGCAGGGTCTTGGTGTGGAAGTTCTCCTCCGTTCCGAAGGTGATGGGTAGGCTGATATGCCTGAATGGGTACTCCCCCTCACCAGGCATGATCCCAAAGAATGGACTATCTGACTCCTCTAGATCATCGATGGAGAGCGCGAGAGACAGTAGGGTCTTGGGGAACATAACGTTGATGGTGCTCCCGTCATTGATCAGAGTCCTCACGAGTCGGCTCTCATGGACCACTAGGCTTACCAACAGGGGCCACTTGCCCGGGTGATCGTACTTGAGCCACTAGTCCAGCCGACTGAAGGAGATCATCACATCCAACCAGTTGTATGGCTCCGGAGATTCCTTGGTGGCCGCCATGACTTGGCGGTCGTCGAGCTTCTGCTTCTGCTTGCTCTCCAGGGAGCCATGCCTCCCGATGATGACATTGATGTGCCGGTTGACGTTAGGGAAGCCGGCACCATTGGCCCTGTTCTATTGAGGCGGGGGTCCTGATTGCATGGCAGTGGCGGTGGAGGAGGCAAAGCCACAAAACTTCTGCAGTGGGCGATTGAAGCCTTGAAATCCCTGCAGTCGCGCATGGTGTGGTGCATCTCCCTATGGTAGAGACACGGCATGTCGAGGAGTTGGTCAAGGGACCTCTGCCACCCTTGCTGCCGCGCAATATGCACGGGCACATGGGTGATGGCCCCACAGTCTGGACTTCCTCCCGATGTCTTTTCTCACAACGGCGATCTTGTCGCGGGGTTCTTCGCGCTTCCCCCGATCTTCTCGTTGTGCGTCAACCAAGTCCCGAGCTTACTTATCCGCGGTGATGTATCAGTCGGCATCATGGAAGAGCTGCTTGGACGTGACTGGAGACTTCTGCAGGAGGGCCTTCACGAAAGCTTCGTCCTTGGAGCCGCGAAAGAAGTCGTCGATTACCGCCGCATCACCGATGTTGGGAATTTGATTCCGCATCGACTAAAAATGGTTGAGGTATGAGCGGAGACCCTTGCCGTCCTTGCGCTTGATGGATTTGAGGTCCCAAGGCTGTGCCGGCTTATCTGACGGTGACTGGAAGTTAGCGATGAAGCGCCGACAGAAGTAATTCTAGTTGTTGATGCAATCGCGCTTGAGGTGACGCAGCCACTGTAGCGCATCCTATCCTAGGACGATCAGGACGTAGGCAGTCATCACATCTTCACTGGCCCTGGCCGTGCTAGCTGCAGTCGAGTACACAGCTAGCCAGTCGATGGGGTCGAGCTTCGCCTCGTACTTGTCGACGTTGGAGACCTTGAAGTTCTATGGTCGCGCTACTCCACGAAGTAGAGTGGTGAAAGCCGGGATTCCGACCATGCCACGATGGCTGGTTCGTACCGACCTCCATCTTGAGCTGGTGCATTGCAGCGTTGTGGGGATCGAGGGCGATTCCCCCCAATCGGTCGTGGATTGACCGTCGAGCCGTCGGAATTTTCATGGATGCCCCGGCCGTGTTAGCTCTGCCCCGATCTTCTTGGTATGGTGCCCCAAATTCATGGTCGTAGTCATTGCGACATTGCATCTCCTCTGCATGCCGCTCTGCGCGCGATCTCTCGATGTTGTTGCGCACATCCCACCTCCCGTTGATGGCTTAACGGGCGTCGGGCACTACCGGGGGATTGACTGGAAGAAGGTGATGAGCTGCTTGAGCGAAGATCTGACGATATGCTTCCCCCTCTGGAGTCTGAGGGAGAGTGTCCGCCAGACATGCCAAGACTCCTCCTGCTTGACTCAGGGTGCCCATGGCCGTGGCGAAGTCATGCAGCAGGTTACGCCCCGGTGGTGGAGGCACTCGGGGTTGAGCGTGATTCTTTGCGTCGTGTGCCCTTCCCCCGTGATCTCGCTAGTAAAGTTGGGCCTACATGTGCCGGCGATCTCACCGTCGACTATTTCTCTGACGGCAGAACTCAGCTTGCTCAGGTGTCTCGCTTGAATCGGATGTCTCATCCTGCGGGACGGGTAGTGTCGGGTCCTGGTTACCCACGTTGTGATGACGATGGATGTTGTAGCGCCAGTTGCGATGCCACCGCTGGTCACACTACTGTGGTGTCTCCCCATTGATAGAGGGCTCATCACTAGAAACAGGGTCGTCCTCCACCGGTACGTTGATGACTAATACCTCGGAGAATCGCGTCAGCATTCCTAAGCCTGCCCGATCGTTGAGGAGAGTCAGCGACCCCTTTGAGTGAAGCCTAGTGTCAAAAAGCGTGGATCCCGATGCCTCAGTCATTGGAGCTTGCCCGCTTCCAAGCTCGGTGGAAGACTCCAGGTTGCAGACCATCTCGATACAGGAAGGCTCGCCGCCCTCTCGAGGGAGAGGTGGCTTCGGAGGCGCAATCTCTGACTTTGCCACCATGCGCGCGCTGCACCACATGGCGGTCCTACTGCTCGGGGTAGAGTTGATGATGAGGCCAAGGCGAAACCCAGTCACTGGCTCCTCGACCGCATAGTAGATGTCGTCGTCCACGAGTGTCGTGGACGTTGACCCTGAGGAAGGTCTTGTCGGCCTTTCCTCACCACCCTCCTTGAGTCGAGGTGGCTGATGCTGCGGCTGGCGATGAGGGCCTGCGATCTCCCGTCACGCATCCTCATCATTTTTTAGGGGAACCGTGGTGCGAGGAACAAACCGCAAATGTGATGGAGTCGATTGGCGAATTACTGCGGTGTTCCTGAGGCCACGGGGAAGCTTGGAGGGAGCCTGATCTTGCGTGCGATCTGTGGCTTTGCTGCTTCGGCCATCAGTCGGGAGCAAAATCGAGGTCTTCTGGAGAGGTGGGGTCGTCGGCGAGGGAGTCGAGGACGTGTGGTGAGCCTCCGGCTGCCACGGTTTCTTCTCCCAACTGATCTGAGTCCAGATCCGAGTTAGGGAAGTAGAGTGCACAGGGCGTCGAGTCAACGAGGAAGTGGTCGCTGATCGGGGTGAGGGAGTAGGAGCAGATCTGCGCCCGATTGATGCCTCGACCCCCTGTCGAGGTCCCGACCCAGAGGTAGCCGGGGAGTTGCTTAGCGCCTTGCACCGAGGTGGGACAAATCGAGGCTGAGTGGCCCTGATAGACTGGTGCGTCGACGCTCGAGAATGAGCTGGCCCAACGCTAATGACGGCCGAATGTTGCCCAGCTATCCGCTGGATAGATCCAGGAGCTGGTGGAGTCGAAGAAGGCTTCGAGGTTGGCGATGGAGCCTTGAAGCTACGCACCTCCCCCGCAGCATTGATGAGATGGTGCAGAACGTTGGATTGATCGGTGATGAATGATATGGATCTGAAGCAGATCATCTTGCCCGGAGCGAACTTGCTGATGTTATTGATGAGGTTAGCCATGGAGCTAGCTCGATGTTGATGTCGCCGAGCCCCTACCTAGTGCGCTAATTGTCAGGGTTTGGTACTGGCAGTGCACCACGGGTTGTATCACGCAGTGCTTTTTGTGGTTCGCGAGATCGACCGTAGCTCCATGGTTCGCGTGTAACGCGACAAGAGACAAGAACAAATGATTTATATAGGTTCGGGCCATGAGATGCGTAATACCCTACGTCCTGTTTGGGGCAACTTGTATTGATTTGAGATCTCGAGGTTACAATGAGGGCATATGAGGTCGAGGGAGTTGTGTCATGAGTTGAGTTCTGATCTTGAGGTGGAGAGATATGTCTGGGAGGGATCCCTAGCCAGCCTTATATAGTTCGGCGTGACTTTGGTTACAAGGAGTTCTAGTCCTACTAGGATTGGTTTCACCTCTTATTAGGATTCTGCTTAGATCTTCTTTGTACACGTCGAGTCCTTGTATTGTGCGCCAAGTTGCTCTGCACCACGGCCCCAAGGTAGTCGGCTAGCTCCTGGATTGGGCACTCCAACAGCCCATGTACAGAATATGCTTCATGAGGACCCAGGGGATATCTATCCCCCACAAACCCCCGAGCTTCAAGTTGACTTGAGAAACAATTAATTTGAAGGTCTAATAAAATCTGCAGCTCCTTCTGAGTTAAACTGTATCTAGGTTGCACTGACTAGGTGCACCCCATGGGGTGACTGTCGGGGTTTGGTACCGACAGTGCACCACGGGATGTATCACACAATTCTTTTTGTGGTTGGCAAGATCGACCGTAGCTCCATAGTTCGCGTGTAACGCGACAAGAGACAAGAACACACGATTTATACAGGTTCGGGCTATGAGATGCGTAATACCCTACGTCCTGTTTGGGGTGAGTTGTATTGAATTGAGCTCTCGAGGTTACAATGGGGGCATATGAGGTCGAGGGAGTTGTGTCATGAGTTGAGTTTTGATCTTGAGGTGGAGAGATATGTCTGGGAGGGATCCCTAACCAGCCTTATATAGTCCGGCGTGACGTGGGTTATAAGGAGTTCTAGTCCTACTAGGATTGGTTTCATCTCCTACTAGGATTCTACTTAGATCTTCCTTGTACACGTCCAGTCCTTGTCTTGTGCGCCAAGTTGCTCTGCACCTCGGCCCCGAGTCAGTCGGCTAGCTCCTGGATTGGGGCCCCAGACAGCCCATGTAGAGAATATGCTTCAGGAGGACCCAAGAGATATCTATCCCCCACAAGCCCTCGAGCTTCAAGTTGACTTGAGAAACAGTCAACTTGAAGGTCTAATAAAATCTGCAACTCCTTCCGAGTTAAACTGTATGTGGGTTGCACCGACTAGGTGCACCCCATGGGGTAGCCCCCGAGCTTCGAGTTAACTTGAGTAACAATTAGCTCGAAGATCCAAAAAATCTGATTTCTGAATGTCTTGTCTTGTAGTCTTCCGAGTAAAAAAAATTCTGATGGTATCCTCTATGCAGCCCCCGAGCCTCAAGCTGATTAGCATTATTAGGTTGAGGATCAAGCAACTCATTTCTCCGAGTGATCTTGGTGGAGTGGGGGCAGTGACGTAGCCTCCTAAGTCAACGAGTACGGAGGCGTAGCCTCCCGAGTGGGCGAGTACAGTGGCATAGCCTCCCGAGTCGACGAAACAGTGAGTCGGCAAGGCGGGCAGCAGCCCAGCCCTTGAGTCGATGAAGTAGTGGGTCGGCGAGGTGCGCTGCAGTGCAGCGCCCGAGTCGACGAAGTTGTGAGTAGGCGAGGTGCACGGCAGCGCAGCCCCCGAGTCGATGAAGTAGCGAGTCGGCGAGGCAGACGACAGCCCAGCCTCCTGAGTCGACGAAGCAGTGAGTTGGCGAGGTGGATGACAGCCCAGCCCCCCGAGTCGATGAAGAAGTGAGTCGGTGAGGCGGAGATAGCCCAGCCCCCCGAGTCGACGAAGCAGTGAGTCGGCGAGATGGACGACAGCCCAGCCCCCCGAGTCGACGAAGCAGTGAGTCAGCGAGACGGATGACAGCCCAGTCCCCTGAGTCGACGAAGTAGTGAGTCGGCAAGGCGTACGGCAGCACATCACCCGAGTCGATGAAGTAGTGAGTCGGCGAGGCAGACGACAACCCCCCATGTCGATAATGCATCATGTAGTGAACTCCCGATTTGATATTATCGTAAAGTGAATTCTGTGTTTGAATTCCGAGTACAGCGAAGGCATTGAGTGTCGGTGGGCCAGACTGACTGCCCTGTACGAAGGGCAAGAGGTATCCCTTTAATGATGATGCGAAGGCATGTAACACCAGCTGCCGGTCTATGACCTAGGCTGATTGCCCCGTATGGAGGGCCAGATTGCAGCCTTTTATGAGGACACGAAGGCAAGTAACACCAGTAGGCTAGACTGATTGCCCCGTATAAAGGGTCTAGAGTTACCCTATCGTTGCACACACAGATTTTGCCAGAAAACACTAAAACTTGTCAAAGCACGAGATGCAACAGAAAATATTTCGCTTGGCAAAATATGAGATGCGACAGAAAAGAGTTGTCTCGGTGAAACATGAGACACGAATGAAAAGAATAGACTCAGCGGAACACAAGATGCAATTGAAAAGAATTAACTCGGCGAAACACGAGATGCGAAAGAAAAGTGAGGTGTGTAAAGTACGGTTTAAGTGACCAGAAATAATTTGAGAGATCCAATGATTGAGTGATCCAGAAGTATTACGAATAATCTACAGCCCGAGTGATCCAAGAATAATATGAATATATCCATAGCCCGTGTGATCCAAGAATAATCCGGTAATCTAGAAATAATGTAGATAATCCGAGTGATCCATAAAAAATCCAATTAATCCAATAACTCGGATATTCCAAAAATAATTCGATTGATCCAATAGCCGGATAACTAAGAGATACTTCAATAGATCCGCAGTCTTGGTAAGTCTTGGTAATTAAGAAATAATATGTGTAATAATAGCTGACCACTTGGATTGGAGAACTCACTGCAGACAGCTGATGACTCATCGCGCTTCGCCTCTTGGGTGGAAATCAAAGATAGTCAATGATAGTGCAGGTTAACAGCCTTAGCACATTGTAGATCTCTGCTCTGATATGAATAATATTCTCCTGAAATAATAATCAAGAAAGAAACCGAGTAGTCTTGTTTGGAAACAGAGTCTACTCAAATACAAATAATATTGGAGTGACCAAATAAGACGGAATAAAAATAATTAGCATATTAAAAATGCATAATTTAAATATTGAAACCACTTAGCTCATGGTTAAGGTACTCTGCACGTGGACGATTTGACTGAAGTCCGAGTAACTGATGTTAGCAGTGCTAATGCGCGTGTCGATTGATCAGCAACTCGATCCAGCAGTAACTGCAGAATAATCTAGAGCGCTTCTTTAGGTGGTGACGCACACTACTTGTGCATGACGTTTGGCTCTGTTGGTAGTTGCATGCTTCTGATAGAAAAAATACTCATATGTGCCAGATTAGACCGAGATAGCTGAGCAGTAGATTAATTCCTTTGCGGCTTTGCTGGCACTTATCCGATCAATTTATATACCTTGATGCGCTGACAGTATCTAGACAATGTTTGGGCTTTGCATTGTCCTAGCCCGAGTAGATGATCGTGACATCTTGATATTCTAGCCCGATCTCGATGACCGGCTACATGCTGGTAATTGAATTATATGTGACTTCCGATTCTGACTCCCCAACTTCGTCCGGTTGGAATTCCATGTGGCACAGTAGCGGTAGCTGAACTGGACTTGGCTTGGTCCTAGTCGGACTCAGCGAGATTATAACAGATCCGATTGCTTGGTGTCGAAACTCAAACTCCTTATCTGATTGATTGCTCGACAATTGACTTCTGCTATAGAACTTGCTATTGACCACGATGCTTCTATCATGTCGCCAGCAAACTGATCTCCACGGCGTTGTAGTCAGCGGCTTCTCACGTGCTGACTCATGGTCGTGGGGAACACGCAGATGATCGAATCTCCGGACAACAAAAGTGATGGTGCCGAAGATGATCTCTTCTGGCTGAAGTTTGAAGTTGATGAAGGTAAACTTGATCTTATTGCTGAAGATGACGGCCATGGAGCGAGCATTGATGTCGATGTCGCCTTCCCTACCTGGATGTATCACGCAGTGCTTTTTGTGGTTGGTGAGATCAACCGTAGCTCCATGGTTCGCGTGTAACGCGACAAGAGACAAGAACACACGATTTATACAGGTTCGGGCAGCGAGATGCGCAATACACTACGTCCTGTTTGGGGTGAGTTGTATTGATTTGATTTCTCAAGGTTACAATGAGGGCATATGAGGTCGAGGGAGTTATGTCAAGAGTTGAGTTCTGATCTTAAGGTGGAGAAATATGTCTAGGAGGGATCCCTAGCCAGCCTTATATTGTCCGTCGTGACTTGGGATTAAAAGGAGTTCTAGTCCTACTAGGATTGGTTTCATCTCCTACTAGGATTCTGCTTAGATCTTCCTTGTACACATCGAGTCCTTGTCTTGTGCGCCAAGTTGCTCTGCACCTCAGCCCCGAAGTCAGTCCGGTAGCTCCTGGATTGGGCCCTTTGACAGCCCATGTAGAGAATACACTTCATGAGGACCTATGTGATATCTATCCCGCACAGAGAGCGCTGGTGAGTGCCTACTTTCATAGTCGCCCATATATCCTAGTGTCCGACATATCCTGATGTATTCATGCCTTGACATGCAGCTTGCGGCTAAAAAGATTGCTGATCTGGAAACCGCCCTAGCTCAGCATGATGCCTCACACCATAACATTGTCCTCGAGCATGACAAAGCTCAAGACAATGCTCGGAATCTGCAGCGCAAGCTTGAACTGGAATGAAAACAGCATGAGGTAACTCATCAAGAAACCCTGTTAGCATATTCCTTACTTACGGAGGCCTATAAGTTGAATCGGTCCGCAGGATGAGGCATTGTGGTTGAAAAGAGAAATCCAAGTGCTTCGAGAGTCATGAGACGGATTCGAGAAGTCCTTCCAGAACACGTCCAGTGCCTTGACAATACTTCAAACAAGCCACGAGCTGACTCGAACAGAACTTGAACAGAAGACATCCGAGCTGATTGAAGCTGACAAGATTCGAGTCGAGATTCAAAGCAAAAACAGAGACTTGAACAAGGTACTGAAGTCTACAAGGCAAGCCCTCAAAGAGTCACGGTAGCTGTCAGAGAGACAACAACATGATCTGGAACTTTCAAAGCAGAACTATGAAATTGTCAAGTAGAACAGCGAAAAACTGAAGGCAGCTTATGACAAGAACAAAGAGCTGATGAAATCCACAACAAACGCAATGAACACCATGCTCAACATATGTGCCCCAGAAGTTGGTTCGTTAAAACCAGTTTCAGACCGTGTGGCCACCTTGGTTGAAGACACCAAGACACATCTTCGAGGATGACTGAAGTCAGTTCTTCAACATGTGCTGCTAATGACTGAAGATAACCCGGCCAGAGCTGAACCTAGGCTAAGCTGACAGCCAGAGTTGGGGTCAACCTGAGTGACACCACGATTGACCAATATGCTTCAGAGATTCACTCCATAGCAGAGAAGCTGATTGCAGAATTCGAACTGTAAACTGAAAAACCGTGCTTGCCGTGACTATGTACCTCAACTGTACCTGTTATGAATGTTAGTATATAAGAAAACAAGAGTAAAATTCTTAGATTATATGAGGTCTGATTGATTGCTTATTCTCATCTGTGACGTCATGAGGAAAACAAGCCCTTGAGTCAGCCTTAACACAGAGTTTAGACGCGCATTAACTCGAGGCCAAAATGCGCAAACGAGTGCCTGTCTTAGACTTTCATACTGAAAGCTCATCAACTATGTGAGACGCAGGGCCAGACCGCACCATTCCATTACGAGTAACTGGCGGGCATGTAGCACTGACTATAGGCCCACAACCTAAGCCAATTGTCCGGTAGTAAGGGTCGGATTGCACCCTTTTCATGAGAACGCGAAGGCATGTAACACCAGCTGTCGGTCATATGACCTAGGCTAATTGTCCTGTAAGGAGGGTCAGATTGCACCCATTTTATGAGGACGCGAAGGCATGTAACACCAGCTGTCGGTCATACGACCTAGGCTGATTGCCCCGTAAGGAGGGCCAGATTGCACCCTGTTCTGAGTGAGCTTAGGCATGTAACACCAGCTGTCGGTCATACGACCTAGGCTGATTGCCCCTTAATTAGGGTCGGACTGCACGGTATCTTGAGTAGGAGTAGGCATGTAGCACCAGCCATGAGTCGGGTCAGGACCCATGACTGATTGCCTAATTATCTTTATTCGTTATCCGAGTACATTCGACTGAACATGAGTGAGGATGTGTCCACTTGAAATTAGGACTATGCACGAGTACAGACTAGAGTATAGGACTGCCGAGGTCGCATGATGCCTAAGAGTAGAACTTGCGCAGATGCTCGATGTTCCACGAGTTCCCAACTGGAGTGCCATCCATTTCAGACAAGCGATAGGATCCTAGCCGAGTGACTTCTGTGATGATGTAAGGCCTCTCCCAAGGGGGGGACAGCTTGTGATGCCCAACCCCCTTGAGGACCCTCCGAAGGACCAGATCCCTCACTAGAAAAGCATGAGGACGCTTGTTACACTCATGATAATAGCGCAGAGTCTGTTGATAGCGTGCTGACTGAATTACTGAGTTGAGCCGTTCTTCCTCCAGCCGGTCGACTTCCATGAGCCACGTGCTCTCTGCCTCTGCGATATCCTTGAATGCCAACCGCGGTGCCCCATGTGCCAAGTTAGCGGGTAACACCGCCTTCCGAGCCATACACCATGAAGAAGGGTGTGTTTCCGTTGAGAGCTTTACTCGGCTGCGTTCTGAGGCTCCAAACAATGTATGGGAGTTCTCTGATCCACTTTCCTGCCAGTCTTTCATCCGTATCGAAGACTCTCTTCTTTAGGGCATCCAGAATCATCCCATTGGCGCACTCGACCTGGCCATTAGCATGAGGGTGTGACACCGAGACGTACTTGATGTGTATATACTTCTCGCAGCAAAAGTCGAAGAATTCCGTGCCCGTGAAGTTGGAACCCAAATATGTGATGATGTTGTTCGGAATCCCAAAGCGAAATATAATCTCTTGAATGAATTCCACCACTTTTGCTGAAGTCAGAGATGCGATTGGTTTGACTTCGATCCATTTGGTGAACTTATCGATGTCTACCAAGACATGAGTGTAACCACCTTGAGCTCTCTAGAGCGGACCGATCATGTCAAGCCCCCAGCATGCAAAAGGCCACGAGACAGGAATGTTCTGTAGCAGTTGAGCTGGCAGGTGATGTTGATTCATGAAGAACTGACATGCCTCACACCACTTGACAATCTCTGCAGTATCTTGCTTAGCAGTCGGCCAATAGAATCCAGCCCTGAATGCCTTCCCGACCAACATCCTAGATGCAGCATGATTACTGCACTGCCCAGCGTGGATCTCCATCAGTAGACTTCTACCCTAAGACACGTCGATGCATTTCAAAAGAGCTCCAGCTGCACCGCACTTAAACATATTGTCGCCGATCAATGTATAGCTGGCATCATGCCGGATGAGTCACTCGGCTTCTGCTTTGTCATCAGGATCATCACCATCCCTGATGTATTTGATGATTGGGACCCACTAGTCAGTTGGAGCCTCCTCTAAGCCCTGAACGTGCTGCTCTGGGGGTTCTAAGTCGTGATCAATGGACCGACAAGATAACTCCTAGACGAACACACATGGGCAAATCTTGGCTCGGGATGAACCAAGCTTGGATAGTAAGTCGGCATCTGTGTTGCCGTTGTGGTCCACATGATGAAATTTCAGTGCATCGAACTTATCCTCAAACTTGCGTACTTCGGCACAGTACTTGTCCGTGACTTCCGTGGTATAGTCCCAGTCCATGTTGACTTGACTAATCGCTACTAGAGTGTCCCCATAGACCATGAGGTGCCTGATTCTGAGTGAAATCGCGATACGCAAGCCATGTAGCATAGCTTCATACTCTGCCGCATTGTTGGAAACTGTGAAGAGGATCTGCAGCACGTACTTGAGTTTCTCACCTTTCGGGGAGGTTAAGCCAACACCTGCCCCGGCTCCGGGTTCCAGGGGCTCCGAGTTATCATGTACCTAGTTCTATATCCACTTGGAGATGAAGTTAGCCAAAGCCTGGGTCTTGATAGCGGTACTTGGGCCAAATTCGATATCATGTGCTCCCAGCTCACACGCCCACTTAGCAATTCTTCCTGTAGCCTCCCTGTTCCGCAGGATCTCGCCGATGGGGAACGAAGTAACCACCAAGACCTTGTGCTCTTTGAAGTAATAGCGAAGCTTGTGAGCTATGATAAGGACCACATACAGTTACTTCTAGACCTAAGGGTACCTTATCTTAGATGGGCTGAGTACTTCAGAGATGAAATAGACCGGGTGTTGAGTCGGCTGAACATGCCCTTCCTCCACCCTTTCAACCACCAGGGCTGAACTGACCATGTGAGTTGTGCAAGAGAGGTACAGCAATAGATCCTCAGCTGCGCTATCTGGTGTGGCCCGGTTTGGTGACTTCAATACCGGGGGAGTTGTCAAGAATTTCTTGAGGGCCTCGAGCGCTTCTTGAGCTTCTGGTGTCCATTGAAACCTGTCCAGCTTCCTCAGGAGCTTGTAGAATGGCATGCCGCACTCGCCCAGCTGTGAGATGAATCGGCTTAGCGCAGCCATGCACTTAGTGAGCTTCTGGACCTTCTTCTGCGACTTAGGCAGCTGCATCCGAAGAATTGCATCGATCTTCTCTGGATTAGCCTCGATCCCACTTTTGCTGACGACGAATCCGAGTAATTGCCCAGCCAGAACTCCGAATATGCATTTAGTCAGGTTAAGCTTCCAGCGGAACCTCCTCAGACTGTTGAAGACCTGCTAGATGTCGTTGATGAAGTCTTCTGGGTCCTTTGTCTTGATCACCACGTCATCGATGTAAGACTCCACATGCTTGCCCCAGTGCTTAGCAAAGCATGTCTGGATCGTGCGCTGGTACGTGGCCTCTGCGTTTTTCAACCCAAAAGGCATAGATGTGTAGCAAAATGCCCTGAACGGCATGATGAAGGCCGTCTTCTCTTGATCCTCCAAGGCCAGGTCAATCTGATGGTAACCCAGTAACAGTCAAGGAAGAACAGGAGAGAGCATCCGGCCGTAGAGTCGACTACTTGATCTATCCTAGGTAGCCCGAAGGGATCCTTCGGGCAATGTTTGTTGATATCAGTATAATCAACACACATCCGCTAGTCTACTTTATTCTTTTTTAAAATGAGTACATGGTTTGCAAGCCACTCAGGATGCATGACTTCTCTAATAAACCCGCAAGCTTGGAGCCGGTTAACTCCGCATGGATCACCTCCCTCTTGTCCGGAGTAAAGCGATGCAGCCTCTGCTTGATTGGCTTTGCGTTGGGAAACACCTTGAGTTTCTGCTTGGCCAATTCTCTCGGGACTCCGGGCATATCAGCCAACTTCCAACGAACATGTCCCAGTCGTCCCTCAAGAACCGGATGAGCACGCTTTCCTATAGGCAATGGTCAAAACTCGTGCCATGAACTGAGAAATCGTCCATAAAAACTTCCATGATATCTTCAATGAAATCTGAGAATATAGCCATCATACACCTTTGGAAAGAAGCAGGTGCATTACAAAGACCAAAAGGCATTCTCCTATAGGCAAAAGTTCTGTATGGACAAGTGAAGGTAGTCTTGTGTTGATCGTCTGGATGAATAGGTATTTGAAAGAAACCAGAAAATCCGTCTAAATAACAAAAATGGGTATTTTTAGCAAGTCTCTCTAGCATCTCATCTATAAAAGGTAAAGGGAAGTGATCTTTTTTTTAGTGGCTTTATTTAATTTTCGGTAATCAATGCACATTCTCCAACCAGTCACTGTTCTTTGTGAGATTAATTCATTTTTATCATTTTTAACTACGGTTAATCCTCCTTTCTTTGGTACACAATGAACAGGGCTTACCCATTCACTAGTTGGTACTGGGTAAATGATTCCGGCGTTTAAGAGTTTGATGACTTCCTTTTTAACTACAGATCTCATTTCATGACTCAACCTCCTTTCATTATCAACCACTGGCTTGTGGTCTTCCTCCATAGGAATGCGGTGAGTACAAAATGCTGGACTGATTCCTTTTAGATCTGCTAGAGAATACCCAATTGCCTTCTTATGTTTCCTCAAGACTTCCAACAGCCTCTCTACTTCTTCTGGACTTAGCTCATCACTAATGACTACTGGGTAGGTTTTATCTTCTCCTAAAAACTCGTATCTAAGTCCATTAGGTAAAGGCTTTCACTCCACATCTGGCACCTCTTTTTGATTAAGGTCACCTAGTGGCTCTACTGGAAAGTCTTGGGTTTCTTCTATGTTTTGTTCTAGTTGATTAGTAGCTTCTGTTGCTTCTTCAGAGAACAATCCTTCGTCTTCTCCCTCTAAAACTAGATTTAAAGGCTCTCTAAAAGCATTAATGTAGTTGATACTCTCTATCTCCTCTATATCAGGAGTGAGATTAATAGGCACTTTAGATGCCGGTAAGAAATCAAAGTCATATTTTAATCCATTTATATTAATCATGACTTTTCCTTTTTCATTATTAACTACGGCATTAACTAATTTAAGAAAAGGTCTACCAAAAATTAATTTAATATTATCATCATAAACATTAATGACATAAAAATCAGTTGGTATAACTTTTCCAGCAAAGTTAACTTCAACATCTTTTATTAAGCCTACAGGTGCAATTACTTCATTACTAGCAAGTTTAATTCTAAGATTAGTGGAAATTAAACATGGTTCATCACATAATTTAGAATAAACTTTATAGCTCATTGCACTTAACTAGGCTTCCATGGCGCAGCAAATGTTGTTGAAGACTTCGTTGTTGATGGAGCAAGAAATTCCAGTTGAAGATTCGTCGGCTGGTAGCTGAATGACAACTTCTTCAGTAAGTGATGACTCCGGCTTGATCCCTATTACTTGCTTCACTTCGGAGACAAAGTCACTATCCAGCTCTCCTTCTTGGAATAATTTCTGCAGCATCTCCCCTGTATCTTGACCATCGTCACTCTTCCTTAGTGGAACTTCTGGTGGGAACAGCTCTTCTTCTTCCACTAAGTCTTCTGCCGGGAGTGGTCCTGCACACTTGAGTGTATCTCCAAATTCCACTGGCATCCAGCTCACCTTCTCGAACTCCGTCAAAGACTTTGCACTTGCAAGACTTCCGTAGTCACTCTTGGTCTCCTCTTGAGGTGCAGAAGTTCCAAAATCCTCCTCATCAGAGGCATAGGATACTGTAGTCTTTTTGGCAGGTGGTTGGTCTTTAAAAGCAGCAGGTGTAGACACCATATGGTCTCTTAGCTCTTTCACTCCATTGTCCTTTCTATCCTTGTTGTATTTGCATGCCATGCAGATGTCTGATAGAATCTTGCTAGCTTCACTCAATGTCTTGCTCAACAATGATCCTCCAGCGGTAATGTTCACCTTCTCGAAGGCTTCTGACGTCAGACCATAGTAGAAAGTGTGAATGTGTACGTCTGGTGTTATCCCAAGTAGTGGTCCCTGTGTAAGCATGTCATCGAGTCTCTCCCAGGCTTCGTTGATGTCTTCATTCCATCTTTGCTCCAAGTGGAAAATCTGCTTCCTCAGCTTGTAAACCTTCAGTGGTGAGAAGAATCTTGCGAGAAATTTCTCCTCAAGAATTTCCCAATCTCCTTTGGCTTCAATCGAGGCAGCTTGATACCACTTGTTGGCTTTGTCCACAAGAGTAAATGGAAAGAGATTCCACTTAACCCACTCCACTAGGACTCCTTCTTGATAGAAAGCGTGGCACACTCGCTTGAGCTTCTCCAGGTGCTTGTACGGATTCTCGTCATCTTCTCCACTGAATGAATCTGTGGCAGTAATCCGGATGATTTCTGGCTTGAGCTCGTATGATCCTGACTCCAGCTTGTTGTTGGATTCTTGAAACTTGAGATCTACGGCTTTTGGAGTTAAGCGTTCTCCGAGTGTCAATAGCTCCCATTCTCCAGACATTGGAGTCATAACTGAAACTAATTTCAAAAAAAAAATATACAAAACGAAAAATCTATGACAGCAAAGTTGCTGGATTAGTAAAAACTAATAAACGTAAAATCAAGAACGAATTAAGCTAAGCAATTAAAAACTGAGATTAACCTAAACTGAATTTAAAATAAAGATTAAAACACTAAAAAAAATTATAAGCAACCTAGTAAAACAAGATTAAACACATAATTAACAAATATACTAACTATGAAAACTAGTAGTAACAAAGTTAATAAAAGATTTATAATAACTTAAATGATAATTGTTGTTTCCCGGCAATGGCGCCAAAAAAGCTTGTTGACAGCACTTAATCACGCCAATCCTTATACTGCAAGCGCACAGTATCGTGGTAGCTCTTCCCCAGGATGAGTATCTTGGGTTTTGTCAATCCGGGAATAATTATGTTTAAGAAACTATCTATCTAATATTAATTGAATTACTAACTAATTCTAATAGATCTAAAACAAGCTTTAAGAGATGATTAAGTCTACTCTAACTATATCTTACTTAATAAACTAAATATGTTCTAAACAGGGTTTAAACTATAGCATAAAACGATAGAACCAGGCTTAGGCTAAAAACGTGCAAACGATAGGTTTAACATGGCAAAAGGATCCACAAGAGATATGAGACAAACATCCTTCATACTAAGAACAACCTTGAAACTATATCTAATCATAAGCATAGAATAAACATGATCTTGAATGTCAAGGATCTACTCGAACCTTTCCCCGGGCTCTACTGTCACTAGTAACCAGGTAATCGACGAACTAGCAAACCCTAACCATCTCTAAGCATGAGCAGATTCAATCAACTAATTAAAGTAAAAAGATCTACTAAAAGAACATGAAAACGTTTAATTCGGCCGAAAAACCATGTTGGAATTAAGCATTGCAAAGATATGGATCATAAGTCATGTATAAACAACAAGCTAAGTCTAAAAGACAACCTTTATTGATCGAATAACAAGGTTTCATCATAGTATCGAAGAAAGTACAAGGAATTACTCGAGATACATCGTAAACTTTGACGCATAGTCGTCGGGATGAACTCGACGAAGAACATATCGAAAGATGAACTCGAGACCTGCTCAGGAAGCGCCTGGTCGGTCTAGGGGTCGGCCGACCGGCCGGCTTCCTGCCTCCTCTTGCTTCCTCCTTTGGGTGGAAGGAAGCCACAGCTCCAACTCCACACCGCTCCCACTCGCGAGCGCCGTGCCCCCTCCCTGCGTGCCTGCACGCCAGAGCAACGCCCGCCATGGCCGAGCTCAAGCCGAGCTCGTGCGCTGGCCTTCTCCGGCCGCCTCTGCTCCCAGCAACAAGTGCCTCCACACCACCCCACTCCGCTCCACCGTATCCGGCCACGCTCGGAGTGCATTGAAGCCTCCTCCACCTTCGTCCGCGCGTGGCTACCGGGACGAGCCACCACACCATCTAGCTCGCCGTGGAGCATCCCCACCGGCGCCTCCCCGCGCCACCAGCTCACCACCGCCGAACTCCCCACCTCGCCGTGCATCTCCTGTGCCCCTAGCCGCGCTGCTCCCCTACTCCTCTACCGGATCGGGCCACGCCATCGCCGCCCCTGTGCGTCGACGGTGCCGCCAGTTCACCGCCTCCGCGCCGCTCGTCCGCACCTCCCTGCCGACCGAGACCTGGGTGAAAAGGTAGCCCGTGGGCGGGAACACCTTCTCAGGCCCACTCAGCTCCAAGTCTGGCCACCTACCCACTGCCGTAAGCCACCGTTTTCTTCCCTCCCACCCTCCCCCCCCCCGCGCGGCTCACTCTAGTCGAAGGTAGAAGAAGAGAGATCCACGTTTTGCGGAAAACCCCTTAGGATTTCGTTTATTCTATTCTGATCTTTATAACTGTGCACTAAGTCTTGGTTGTCATGTAGGCTAGCCCTTGAAGGTTATGGATAATTGTGTTTAGGTCCGGGATCTGTGAGATTTTGATTTAAATGCATTTTCTAAATCTAGGGACTTTGAAAATACATAGTAAATAAAATAAAATTAATAAAAATATGAAACTTGCTTTTCTACACTGCTTATGAGTAGATCTACAGAATGGTTTAGGTGTGGATGTACAAAATGACCGTTTTGCCCTTCATATGTTACATGCATATTAAAACTAAATAAATGGAAAAAAAATAGATTAAATAGACTCCAAAAATTCTGAAACTTGGATAGTAGCTTTGTTAGGGTATCTAAGTTCTAGGTAATTTTTGGTAGCCCTAGAACTTATTGGTTAGTTACTGTTTTACCCTCATGCATGTGTTTTATGTTTTTTAATACCATGAAAATAGTGGCTACATGAAATGTACTCTAAATGCCTCCGTGGAATTTATATGTGCTCTCCTTGGTATATTAGCTCACTGATAAAATGTGGGACTGTTAATGTCATATTTTGATGGTGATTTGAAAATGACAAATTATTGCTTGTTAAAATAAATAATAGGGAAATGTGACCATAACTTGGTAAATAAATTCCATGAAAAATCCAGGAGCATCTTGGTCATGTGTAGGTTCCAGAAAGTATTTTTGTAGATTTTATTTCTACTGTTTTGATTGATATTTGAAATAGGTATAGATTAAATTGGTGGATTAAGTTTAAATACCAAACAAGTCTAATGGGCTTGCTGATTTTTATGCGTGGTACCCATGACCAGTTGTTGTAACTGTAAATATTTCATGTCCAGAAATCATTTCTATGAATTATAATAAATCTGAGAAGCTAGATGTTAAATAAATTGCCGGGATCACTATAATTAATTTATAGCTCTTTTATTGCTGCAATTTGGGTGGTAGCATTGTCTTGTACCTTTCTACATATCAAAAATGGTTTCGCTCTTGGCATTGTCTAGCAACCTGAAGTTAAAATGAGTGATTATATTATTAAATAAACATATGCATAGTGAAATTATTGAGTGCCTCCTAAAACTAAGTAATTTTACATGATTTCGACTTGTTACGGAATTGAAATAAACACCACCACACATTTCTTAGCAATCCAAGTAACTAGATAAATATAGCTTGTTTTATCGGGTCACATGTTAACATGTTGTTGTACAATCCGTAACTTGATAATTGTATATGTGTGGTTTAGTGATTGTGTGCTTGCTCCATGTTCATGAAAGTGCTCCAAGTTTAAGTATTTTATTAGTCACCTTTCTGTCTGTCCATAAAATGATCGTTCACATGTGTGCTTCATATTCATTCATCTCATTCCCTGCATCATGCATAGCATTCATATAGTGGTGCATATTGCAGATACGTGATCCAGAAGCAAATGCATGGAGCTACTTCAAGCAATGGTGTCCAAAAGACCAACTAAGACCCAAATACCACCTGGAGGCCCCTGAAGTGGTATTTGGAAGGAGGAGTTGTCCAAGTGATCAAGGGGTTGCCTAGGGCAAAGCCTCACAACCCAGCAAACTAACGTAGTTTAGTTTGTTGATTTTGTTGTACATAAGCAAAGGTAGGCATGACCATAATTCTCCCAGCTAATATAACGTTGACTACTTGATATTTACGCATCCGCATTAGGAGTTGATAGAAAACACTTGCATTAGATTCCCTGGCCACCCTAGCCCTAGCACCTATACATAGGGGTCATAGGACGAGTCTGCCTAGAATTGCTAGGTACGAGTAGAGACGAGTGAATGATGTCACTCGTCGCGTAGGAGATTTCAAATTCACAAAGATATTATTATTAAGTCAATTATTACTTATGCTCATGATTAAATGGAGGCCGGGCGGAGATTTTGTTTTAGTATTTACTTTTCATGATGTCGCACTATGGACTCCTCCCGAGTCGTATAAGGCCCGTTCATTGTTCGTCTGGTGATCGGCATAACATTGCTAAAATGCTTATCCGGATCGTGGGACCAGTGAAAGTCTTACCAAGGCTCGTCCGGAAGTTTTTTGAGGTGCCGCCCATCTAGTAGATGGAGGCAGAAGACCTGGAGGAGCTTTGTACTAGTGGCGGGGAGACCGAGATGCTGATAGGCTCGCCATGGGAGAATAATCCGAGGGTTAGGTGGGGGCGCTTTGAACCTTGGGATGAGGCAGGTGGAGATGGGGGCTATGTGTGGGAATGCTATGGTTAGTAAGAATATACCCCTAGCATAATAGTTATTTCCGAGAATTAAAATCGATTCGAATCGCTGATGCTCACCAGGTGTGAGAATGCCAATATCACTGTCGGGCAACGTAGTAACTACTTGAATATATTATATCTATTACTCATGTTTTCAAATACTACATGCTTGTATTACTGTGTTGCTTACATTTCTGCAAGTTATTATTATGTTGTTATATGCAAATCATGAAACCTATTACTTTATGATATTATACCACTACTTAAAAATGAATGGCTAAGGATCCACTGGTTAGTAAGCAAGCTTTGCATCAGCCGCAAGCCACTCCATTAAGTCCTTCTGAGTAATTAGTACTCAGGGTTTGCCCTCACCTTTTGAGTGCAGGTACCGATGACATCTAAACAATTTCTTGGAGAAGGGTAGTACCGGTGGGCTCAGTGCTGCTCGTCTGATTCATTGTTGCATGAAGACTACTAATGTATTTTGTTTCCGCTGCGAGATGTTTTTGAGATTGCTTCCGCTATCTGTTTTGAACCAGCCTTTTGTATGGCATTATGTTGGTACTTATATTTTTATTTCGAACTGATTTGTAAAGTCTACTTATGCTATATTCAACTGCCTGTGATGATGTAACTGTTGTGGCTCCATCGAGAGCTGGATGAGTGTGATGTCGGTTCCTCTAGGATTGGGTAATATCGGGAGCCGAATGACTCTCGACGAATGACAGGATTTAGTTCGGTATAAGCGCACTACAACCCATGTGGTGTCAAGTGTGCTTAGCTCAGATTAAATCGGCGGTTCCGCCGCAACCACCTCTAGCACCATCGTCGCCCTCTCTAGCTTCGGGCTCATCGTCTGGCATCACCACCAACACAGGCTTTGGCTGAGGGGACAGATGTACCTCTACCACCTCATCGTCCTCAGGATCCTCCTGCGGTGCCTGCTCCTTAAGCTACAGAGGGTCCTAGGGCTCCTCCTGGGGCTCCTCCTCAGGCTCCTCAGACGCCACCTCAGGCTGGACCTCAGGCTCGGGCTATGGTGGAACAGACAGTCCAAAGCGGCTTGCTCCACCGGTACTCTTACGTGCGGTCTTGTGGGTGCAGGCCGTCTACAAGCAGGATAGAATAAGATTAAGAACAATTCTATATGATAGAATGAGTAAAGCAAAAATTTTCAACATAATGATAACATATATATGTGGTAAGCTAGAGAAATTTTTTTTTTATAAATCAGCAAGCGAGACAAAAGAAGTAAAATCCTTAAATATGACCATTTCTAGCTAGGCTACTGTCCTATAGTAAACACAGCTCTGATACCACTTTGTCATGCCCCGTTCTCATCCAACGGAACCAGAACAACATATATGTGCCAAGAAGATGTCTCACATATATTATGACAAGAGTGACATCACAGAACGTGCATAAAAAGAAAATAAAATGTTACACAGCATATCATCACATTATTGCATCAAGACCACATGTCTTTATAATAGAGTCATATAGCGGAAGCATAAAAGAAAGCAAAACGACCACAGGGACATCAACTGGTGAACTGGCTTGCCTAGAACTCATCAAAACCTTGAACATACTCTTCCACGCCTTCTTCAACTGAACAGCAGTTGGTGATCCACCCAACAAAAGAAACAAAACAACAAGGGTGAGTGCACAACCGTACTCAACAAGCATAGCTTGAACCATAAGGCTCTAAGGTTGGCTGACACATAAGCAAGAGCTTTTAGTTGGTCAAATTTTATTATCATCTATTTAGTATGGTGTGTACATAAACCATATGCCCAAGATAAATTGTATAAAACATTAATCATCATTATTAACAAAAGCACTTCCCAAACCAAATCTAGAACCAGTAATCAGCATGAAGGATCTGGGCCGCTCATAACTGTGAGCACGGCCGACATGTCAGTTTTACATTCTTGAGCGGTTGCGCATCTTTACCCACAAGTCGTTAGCTACGCTAGGAATTCATCACATTGCCTTAGATGAGATGAATAGCAAGCACACTACGAGGCCTTTACAAAGATCACACTAGTAGTTGGTACCCGCTAAGGATTTACTAGATTTACAAGTGATCGAACCCTCCTCCAAGGGGTGAAGCTTCCAGCACACACAACTCAAGGTAGCCAGGGGCCCATCTCCCAGCCTCCCTCCTCTTGTGCCATCGGTAAGTTAACAAAACCTAGAGCAATCTAATTAATTAGTTAAGACCGTCCCATTCCAGTCTCATGGTAGCACTGTTGTCCTAGGTTATCGCCTTGCCAACCGGTCCTTATGGAGAGTGGCTATGAGCAAAACCACTAAACACATTGCTCATGCCCCCTAAACCAAGTTGCTAAAAAGGCATATTATTAAGGAGTCATGAACCACTTAAGCCTCGGCCCAGAGGGTCAAGCTCACAATTAAAATTGCATAGATCCATTAATCAAATTATTAACAAAAGTAACATGTGTTCACGCAGCAACTAGCAAAACTTAACCAACATGCCTTCCCATAGGTAAACCATGTTGATAAAAGAGGCCAACATATAGTCCTTATGGGCATACAAATTAGACACATGCATATGAGGTGATTAAAGGGTTATTAGGTTGTCCATGTTATACTTGCCTTCCTCAAACTAGTCTTGTGGCTGCTGTTGAAAACCTTCAAACTGCTGCTTTTCAGGCTCCCACGAATGGTTCACTATCTAAACATGTTCATGGCAACATACAAACATTCTCATTCACACATACATGCAAACAAATAAATAAAACATGAAAGTTATGCCCAAAACAAGCTACTAGGGATGAAACTGTGATCAATAAACTAAACCATGGGCTAGCTTTGAAAAAACAAGGGCCTACACATAAATAAACCTTGCCGTCGAGGGTTTTGGAGCAAAACCTCTAGAGCTTGGACTGCGGGTTAAAGTCCTGGAAAGCTCAGGGGCTAAACTGATGAAAACAGGACCAGAACATAATTATTTTTCAAAGGAAAAGGACTATGGGTTGATTCACGGAAACTCAGGGGCATAAGCGCAAAACAACCACGGTTGACTAGGTCTGCGCTAACGTGTGCGGTGATGTGGCTGGTGACTGGCGTGCCGTGTTGGCCTGACAAGCAGGACCGACGCTGACTATGATTATGTAGTGCGACATGGTGCCATATGATTGGCCTGTGAAGGGGTATCTCACATTCTAATCGTGACCGTGCATCTCTGATCTGATGGGTTGGATCAAAGGGCTAGAGAGGCACCGGCGGTGACCGAAACCCACGGCAGGGTTCAGCCCACGCGGCGGCGGCTTAACGGAGCAAGGTGCGCCGGGCTCTAGGGGGCACCTCGCACCACTAAAGTTGACCCAAGGGAGAGAGGGGGCTAAGGCGATGCTCACCTAGGACTCGAAGAAGACGGGGAGTGGACGGTGTGGCTCGGCGACGGTGGGCGGCTGTCAGGGTTGAGTGATGCTCGCGGATAGGGGTGTTGGTGCCGCGTTCCAGCATCCAAAACCCGCGGAACGCCCTCTCGAAACTCCTGCGAACGAGATGGTAGTGATTAGAGGGCCGAAGACGGAATGCCGAGACCGAATTTGGGCGGCGGAGCCACTTACCCGGCGGAGCTCCGGTAGCGGATTGCGGGCACGGTGATGTGAAGGAGTAGAATTGGAGTGGCAGGGTGGCAAAGGAGGTCCGTGTGAAGCTTGTGGTTGGTTTTGTAGAGCTCGAAGGAGCTGAAACGATTGGGGCGCGATGAAGGAGGTTGCGGTTTTCAAAGCCCACATCAGCGCGGTGAAGGAAGGGAGGAAGAAGGGGAAACTGATGCAATACTCTAGGGATTGATGGAGGGGCGATTATTGTAGGAGAATGTTGCCTCGGATTTGGCTTCCATCAGCTGGGACTGCCGATGTGTCCGAGCGGAGAGAAGGAAGGGGGTAGCGGGATTTACGGCGTGGGGAAGGAGATGACCCAGACCAGCGAGGCTAGCTGGTGAGCGAGAGCAGGGGCATAGCCCTACCTGGCTAGTGGCGTGCAGAGGGAGAGGGGGTGTGGCTTGGGCTAGCTTTCAGCTCAAGCGGTTGAGGGGAGTGAGGTGCCAGCTGGCCTATTGGCATGGGCTGACGGCCTGGGCTGCTCCTCTCCTTTTTTTTGAATTCTTTTGGATAAGAGAGTAAAGGTTCTACCAAATCAAATAAATTTGAATTTGGGTCCTTAAATCACACAACCAAGAAAAGAATGCACCAGCATGTATGCACAAGAAAGTTATGCTTATGGTTGCTTTTATGCACTCATTTAATTTATATAAATCATGCAAACTAAACAGCATAAGCCTTAGAAAATTAAATAAGTTACTTGGAATTTATTATAAAATGCTGAACTAAAAACTACGGTGTTACAAACGTACCCCCCTTAACAGGAGTCTCGCCCCGAGATTCATATCACTTGGTTAGCAAAGAGATTGGGATAAGCTGCTCTCAACTCTTACTCTCTTTCCCAAGTGGCCTCATCCTCAGAATGATGCTTCCACTGCACACTGCACATTTTGATCCTTTTATTCCATGCGACCCTCTCTGATATTTCTAGAATCTTCACTAGATGTTCCATGTATGTTAGGTCCTCTTGAACATCCAAACATTCTAGTGGTGTTTGTTCCTCTGGTACCCTCAAGCACTTTTTTAGCCTGTGAAACATGAAACACATCATGTATACTTGCTAGGCTAGGTGGCAACACCAGCTTATAAGCCACTTCACCTTTCCTCTCAAGCACCTTGAACAGATCGATGTATCTAGGTGCTAGTTTCCCTTTATGCTAAACTTGCGGATTCCCCTCATAGGCAACACCTTTAAGTACACAAAGTCATCTACGTTAAAGGTCAGATCCCTGCGTCGGACATCTGCATAGCTTTTCTGTCTAGATTCAGCAACTCAAAGTTTTCTCGTACTATTTTCACTTGCTGTTCTGCATCCTTGATGACGTCAGGCCCAAACACTTGCTTCTCACCTGTTTGATTCCAAAACAAAGGAATCCTGCACCTCCTACCATACAATGCCTCAAAGTGGTGACATCTTCAGACTGGCATTGGTAACTGTTATTATAAGAGAATTCAACATAATGTAGACTCTTATCCCAACTAGTCTCATCCTGAATTGCGCATGCTCACAACATATCTTCCAAATTCTGATTGGTTCTTTCTGTTTGTCCATCGGTCTGTGGATGGTAAGCTGTACTAAACCGGAGCTTCGTATCCAATGAATTATGCAACTACTCCCAAAAAGGAGACGTGAACTGTGAACCTCTGTCGGATATAATCTTCTTTGGTACACCATGCAAGAAAACAATTTTGGAGATGTATAACTCTGCCAATCTTGCACCGGAATAGGTAGTATTAACAGGTATGAAGTGAGCTTGGTCATGATGCATTAGGACTCTAATTGGTTGTGGATCAAGTATTCGAATGTCAATAGATGTCTAACAGTGCATACCATATGCGAGCTTCCGAGCCATACCTGATGGGTCGAGTCCCAATTGGACTCAGCATCGGCTCATGCCAGAGCCGATACAACTCCGAATCGGACATGAAAATTGCCATGCGGGCACGTCTCCATAAATCTCCCACTTGCCTAGAGGTAATATCATGGTGTCCTAGTCCCTTAAGTGTGTGACCCTGTAGGTTCTCATACAAGTCGGCCATGGTGAAAAATTTTCTCTAGCTAATCGAGCAACAGTGGCACCTAGCAGCACATGTTGACCCCTGAAAGGACAATGATCATATCAACCGAACCATGATATACAACTCATCCTATTTCCTTTTGCCACATGACACTAGTCAGACCCAAGGCAAGATTTGCGCCACCCTTTTTTAATAGTCCGACTAATTTCACTTGTCAATGGTGGATTACTTGGACTAACCATTAGTCCAAAATGTGATTAACCATTAATCACATAGCATGGCCATGCATTTTCTAATCCAACCACCTCAAGGGGCCCAGAGGCAATATCTCCCGTTATGTAGGAGGGGCAAATTCCATATTTATACACTCAAATCCCATTCCATGTTTCGCAATGCACTCGAAAGTTACTTTTATAACTACCCAGTTAAGGAGTAGCATTTGGCAACCCCTAAGTACACCACTACGCACAGTCAGAAACAATGGTGATCTCAAGTCAAAGGATTTAGCGAATATATCACTCGAGAGCACTTGATGGCACATATAAGTGTTGGCGGCTCTTAGCCTACCGGATTTTACTCCGCAAGCGCACAGAGACTGCTGTAGCCTTTCACCCGGGAGTATTCCAAGGTATCATATTTATCCACAGGGAAGCATTGAGATAGAGATGTCAAACTATCATTCATCCAGTTGTTACTACTCTTTCACATCAACCTATAGCTAGGAACGATTGACACCAAGCACCATGGGATACAAACCAAGCACCGTTGGCAAGAAAGCAGGTAAAGATAGGAGGATAACGAGGTGAGAGCTTAGATTCCTGATTAGGACTATCTATACTAAGATGAGCCAGATAGACTAAGCTAGACCAAACATGTTGCTCTGATGGAGGTAATGACTTATCTAGTTGTCATGGGATACTTACTTCGCCACCGAGCTTGCTAACCACTTCTGGGCACCAGAGTGCTGATAACCCAGACGACAAAGGCAGGTGTCATAGTAACTCAGCTATGCGGCTACAAGCGACCCGAATGACGGGGGCACAACCCGAGGGTTAGGTGGGGGCGCTTTGAATCTTGGGACAAGATAGGTGGAGATGAGGGACTATATGTGGTAATGCGATGGCTAGTAAGCATATACCCCTGGCATGATAGTTATTCCGAGGAATTAAAATCGATTCGAATCACTGATGCCCACCAGGTGTGGGAATGCCAATACCTTTGACGTTCAACGTAGTAACTACTTAAATATATATCATATTTATTACTCATGTTTTCAAATACTACATGTTTGTATTGTATTGCTTACATTTCTGCAAGTTATCATTATGGAGTTATATGCAAATGATGAGACTTGTTACTTTATGACATTATGTCTCTGTTTAAAATCTATGGCTAAGGATCCACGTGATAGTAAGCAAGCTTTGCGTCAGCCGTAAGCCACTCCATTAAGTCCTACTGAGTAATTAGTACTCAGGGTTTGCCCCCACCTTTTGAGTACAGGTACCAATGACATTTGGACAAGTGCTTGGAGGGGGATAGTACCGGTGGGCTCGGTGTTGCTCGCCTCGATCATCATTGCATGAAGACTACTAAAGTATTTTGTTTCCGCTGTGAGATGTTTTTGAATTCGCTTTCGCTATCTGATTCAAACTTGCCTTTCGTATGGCATTATGTTGAAATTTATATCTTTATTTCGAACTGGTTTGTAAAAATAAGTTTACTTATGCTATATTCAACAGCCTGTGATGATGTAACTGTTGTGGCTCCATTGTGGGCTGGATATGTATGATGTCAGGTTCCTCTGGGAAAGGGTAATATCGGGAGCCGAATGACTCTCGACGGACTGACTGGGTTTAGTTTGGTCTAATCACACTGCAAGCCAGAGGTGCCAGGTGTGCTTAGCCCGGATTAAATCGGTGGTTCCGTCATAGCCACCTTCCTCCGGGCAGCCCAAGTGGTGGCCGAGGCGGCCAGCCCATCAGGCCAGGCAGCCAATATGGTGGCCGGGCAGCCAGCCCGACCTGGCTGGGTAGCCAGCCGATCAGGCCGGGCGGCCAGCCCACCATGACCCGTAGTGCTGACTTGCAACAGCCGTAACTTTTCCATCCGGACTACAAATTGAGTGAACCAAAACTCCACTTTGATTATTTCGACGAGCTCTTTGCCATGGTTTGGTCCATGAGGACATTTGAGATACTTCATAATGATGGAATTTGTGGGTCTTATCTCAACCCCTTTGTGCGTGAATTCTCTCCTGCTCCAAATGATCTTCTTTTGTACGGAATATGAGCTTCTCCCTGTGATACATCGAAAACCACCAAAACTCGTGGAATTCATTAGTGTTAGGTATATAATGCACAGAACTTTATGTATACCCCATTTATTCACTAACAGTTGGTGGTCGAAATCCTACAATAACGACCACCAACACACCCCCAAGCTTGAACTTTTGCTCGTCCTCGAGCAAAAGCTAAGACTTAGGCTTGGTAGATCAGGAGTTGCGTCAATGTCAATGTCCTGCAAGTATTAAGTGCACAATCCAACACTCTATTTTTATGAACAAACTAGCATAAGTGTACCCCTCCTTTTTATCCATACCTGTGGGGCTCCTAGCAATTCTTACCTTGTCTTCGGCGGTTGATGCACGGAACAATCTTAGTCGAGTGTCACCGAACTCTATCACTTTTCTGGTTTCATACTCTGAGGGTTTGAATTTTTTTTTGAAATGAAAGCATTAAGTTCCTCAAATGGTACCCTCGATCGCTCAAGTGGTTTTATATTTCCTCACCAGGCCATTGGCCAAACGTTTCCCTATCAACTAAAAGGCTTATGTGGAGCTCGAGGTAGGGATAAAGTTGGCTTACCTATGTCATGTATTTTGTTGAGTCAAAGATTGGTCCTAGCGAAGTTTGTGATACTTCTCATCCCGATCAAAGGATAGAATGGGATTGTTTTGTGGATGGAAATGGTCTTGGATGAAAAACTCCTTATTTGGTGAATCCCCTCTCAAAACTTTGAAGCTTTTGAGTTCATGGAGCTATCATTTTTTTTCTTTTCTTCTCTCTTTTTTTCTTCTCTTTTTTTTCTCTCTTCTTCTTTCTTTTTTTTTGATAGCTCCATGTCTCCTTCTTGTATGAGAACTTTGGGATATTGCTGGAATATGACTGAAGTATTTATTTGTAAGACCATATTTGTGGATAGGTAGGTGGGTGATGGATATGGTGGAGAAACGTCTGGTATAAGGGGATGCTTGAATCTAGTGTAGATTTAAGCATAACCAGACGAAGGAAGGCTAGCAAATAGAGGTGAATGTGAGGGATTTTGATCGGGACTTCAAATGTCACTACTTCATAAGAACTCAAAATTTGACAAAACTCAACATAACAATAAGTAGCATATGCAAAGGTTTCATCATGTAAGCATTTGGCTCTAGATAGGCAATTAAACCACTAAGGAACTTTTCTCATTTTAATTTTCAAAAAGAAAATTCCGAGAATTCACCTTACTAGGATCAAGATGAGTTAAACTCATACTTTGATTATATCATGTCTCACAACAACTTAGACTTGGTTTTGATGGCACTTGCTCCCACAAGGTTAAAGATTAAAGGTAGGATCACGACAAATGCCAATTAAGTTCAATTTTTAGGAGAGTGGCAAGTTGTAGATAAAATACTTACAAGAAATTAGTAGACCAACTATTCATCTTTCCTTTAAGCATGGGTATAAACAAAGTTCTAGCATTATGGCTAGGAGTTAGTTTATTGACCATAAAAAAGAAATCTTTTTGTTGTTTTCAAATTATGCAAATTTTTATAGCTTTTCTTTTATTTGGGATAACAGAAAGTAAATGTTTTTGGTGTCATGGCATTTTTTTCAGGATTTAAGATATTCAATTCAGCATAGAGCATTCGGGGTACTCACCTGGTGATCTTCCCCTAAGCTTAGTTCTTGCACGTGATTGCCAAGAAACTAAGCTTGTTCCCTGGGTGATGACGATGCTGCTTGTGTTGCTTGCCAATGATAAGTCAGCTTCTCTCTGCTCTTGTCCCATCATGCTACCTTTTGGATCCTCTGTTCAGTGTTGCTCCCTTTTGGTGAATGTCTTCTGTATTGATGTTGGATCTCCCACTCCAGCATCATGTTTGCATGTAGTATTGCATTCTTCCCAAGTGACATGATTGCGATCGTGGCCAAGTAATTTTCTAGAGGCTCTTCTACTGTTGCTACTAACAAATCACAAGTTGTTGAGGCTTGGGATCATGTTTCACAGAGCCTTGGTCCCTCCCAGAAAGTACTCAAGCATGCTCTTCATTCCTAGACAGACTGAGTGGGAAAGATAGAGGCGGATGCTATTGTGGGGTCAACTCTAATATCCATCCTATCACTGTAGCACAAATCTTCTGTTGATAGACATATGTTGGAGTTGAGTCCTTGTTGCATCCGACGGGTAGAGCAGATCAATGCTGGAACTTTACTCAATTTAGTGTAGAGCATCTTCAATTTCTTCATGCACTCAACCGTTGTTTGTAGGTTGAATATCGAGGTCCTTCCTCTCAGGGGTTGGGTCAGAGGATGGGTGCCTCTCGGCACATCCTCCCCCAAGCTTGACTCTTGTGGTGTGATGAAAAAACTTTTCTTTTTCTTTTTTTTTTTGTTGAGAGCACATCTTCAGTCTGCATATGATGAACTTCCGCTTTGATTTTCCTTTGTTTCCAGTGGAAGGCGTTGTCCAATCATGGTATAGAGAGACACCCAGGATGTTAGGAAATGGGTTTATGATAGCATTTTCTTCTTTCTTCATGAACTACAGAAACCTCCTTCTACCTTTCCCTGTATGTTAGTGGTCGACATGCGCTATTGTCTACCTAACAAGTACTCAACAAGGTGGGACATGGTAGCTAGACAGCACTACTAGTAGATCCTATGGCCAGTAGAATCTTAGCATGCCATCACTAATAGGCTTATAATTTAAAGCAACCTCTAAGAAGAGAATTCTAGAAATTGCTGTTAGAGGGGTTTACCTTCATCGAGCATGAAGCTAAAATCTCCATCTCAACTAAGAATGTACCTCCTGAGAGGTCCATCAGTTCTCGGCATCGCGGAGGATATGATTCACGACGAACCTTTTCCTCCTTCTCTCCAAGGTTGGTCAACTGGAATGTTGGAGTAGCGGGCGTGAGTGCTACTTCGTAGGAGTGGTAATATAAGTTCTTTCTCATTGCCACATATTGCTTGTCAAATGCCAGACAATTTTCTCCCCCAAGCTTGGTTTCTGCATTGAATGCTGATTCCAAACTTGCTCCCTATCATATTTTACATGGGCTGGTACTTGTCGTGCATGACATGTGCCACCAGTCGTTGCCTGCCTTGTGCCATGCAACCATCGACTCCACGTCATGATGTCGACGTTCCTCATCCTTGCTTGATAGTCATTGTATTTGTCTTTGTGGTGCTTAAGACGGACCTCCCCCGCACTGAGAGACGTCTATGCCGGCCGCTTTTGGGATCGACACCACAACTCCATCGGGTACGCAGATTTCCCAGTGGGGCAGTAGACCAGTGGTCTACTAGCTTGCAAATTCAAGCATGGATGATAGCATAATGTGTTATGCCTTGTCATGTCACCCTGATATGGTGTGTTCTTGTAGTGCAGAAGTTATCCAAGATTTCTCCATTGCTCACTACCACCGTGTACTTTGGTATACATATCACGATGCTTTCATTTCCTAAGAAAGGAGCTAGACAGCCCACAAGAGGTTGAGCACGAGAATGCCGGCTACAGGGCCTTTCTTCTTGATCGTGTGGGGATTGTATGCCTCCTGCAACAGGTTAGTTGACAACAAATACAAGGGTACAAAAATTTGCAAAGAATATTAATTGCTGGGCCCGTTGTTCACAAAGTGCTAGCAAAAAAATGTTTCATGTCAAAACCTTGCACAAACCATGTTGCTAAACCATGACTTTCATTTCTCCAACTTTTTCTCAAATCCACGGTTTAAAAAAAAACGGGTGCATTTTTGGAATAACACCGAAAATTTCGGGATTTTGCGTCTCCATTGAAACTTGAGAGATCCAGCTAGCTCAAGGATCGCAGTTCATGAACTAGCACGGAACATCACTACCAAAGATCACCCATAACTTATCTACCAAACATTACATCGAATTTGATAGAAAGTGACTAATTCCAACCTAAGCACCACGCTTAATTTGAAAATTAGCCCCTAGGGCACGCGTTAGGATCTGGCCCAAGCTATGTTCCAATAAAATATCATGCAAGTTTTGGCATCTCATGACTTTGGATAGCATGAAAAAGAGGTTGAAGAACCTCACATGATCAAGATTTACACAACGGACAGAGCATCATCGAAGAAAAAGGGATTTTTTTTGTTTAATATTTTTTTGGATTTTCAAATAAAATGAAAGAGCAACAACAAAAGGATGAATAATAGAATGATATTCTAACTCAGCGCGTCCCCAGCAATGGTGCCAGAAAAGCTTGTTGGTGGTTCTTAGCCTACCGGATTTTACTCCGCAAGCGCACGGAGACCGCTGTTGCCTTTCACCCGGGAGTATTCCAAGGTATCGTATTATCCACAGGGAAGCATTGAGATAGAGATGTTAAACTATCATTCATCCAGTTGTTACTACTCTTTCACGTCAACTGATAGCTAGGAACGATTGACACCAAGCACCATGGGATAGAAACCAAGCACCGTTGGCAAGAAAGCAGGTAAAGATAGGAGGATAACGAGGTGAGAGCTCAGATTCCTGATGAGGACTTTCTATACTAAGATGAGCCAGATAGACTAAGCTAGACCAAACATGTTGCTCTGACGGAGGTAATGACTTATCTAGTTGTCTGGGATACTTACTTCGCCACCGAGCCTGCTAACCACTTCTGGGCACCAGAGTGCTGATAACCTAGACGAGAAAGGCGGGTGTCGTAGTAACTCAGCTATGCAGGCTACAAGTGACCCGAACGACGGGTGTGGACTACACAGGGTACACTCCCGCTGTCACCAAGGAGGACCTACCAAAGCCTGGTGCGCCTAGTCTACATGCACACTGACTACCCAAAACTGCGTGGGGTTTAATCACTTGCGAAACCAAGGTGACCGCAATTGTAGACACCACGTCTACGCTTGTAGGCACTACTTCTGCTGGTATCCCTAGATAGAAGCATACACAACCGTATAGTCAAGCGCTATAAAGAGTATACGAGGAATCTATAAGCATGACAAACTAAATATTCATTACCTGTCAGAGCAACTCTAACTATAGTCTAAAAGACATTACTATGCTTAGGCATGAATAATACCGAAAAGCAAGAGTAAAGTAAATGCTCACAAAAGTAAAGAAAGATACGTATTGAATAGCTCAAGTCTTACAAGGAAGTAGAGATACAAGAAGACTCATACTGAACTCCTGCAGACGACTCCAGAACGACGGAGCCCTACCTCTAACTCCTACCTAAACACTACTTTTAGAGTGGAGGCACCTCCCGTGGGGCACCTCCGAGAGGGAGAAAGAAAGATTTCACATGGTGAATGGTACATTTTTTGAGTGGGGGAGTGCCCCTCTATTTATAGCCTTGAGGTGGGGGCAGTCTTCCAAGAGTTCTCAAGGAAGGACTAATCCCAAAACACCTCTTGGGCTGCCACCTTCCTCCGGGCGGCCCAAGTGGTGGCCAGGCAGCCCGCCCACCTGGCCCGGCAGCCAGCCGATCAGGCCGGGCGGCCAGCCCACCAGACCCATAGTGGTGACTTGCAACAGCCGTCACTTTTGCATCCGGACTCCAAATTGAGTGAACCAAAACTCCATTTTGATTATTTCGATGAGGTCTTTGCCATGGTTTGGTCCATGAGGACATTTGAGATACTTCATAGTGATGGAATTTGTGGTCCTTATCTCAACCCCTTTGTGAGAGAATTCTCTCCATCTCCAAATGATCTTCTTTTGTACGGAATATGAGCTTCTCCCTGTGCTACATCGAAAACCACCAAAACTCATGGAATTCATTAGTGTTAGGTATATAATGCACAGAACTTTATGTATACCCCATTTATTCACTGATAGTTGGTGGTCGAAATCCTGTAATAACGACCACCAACAATAAGCATAACAATCCCAGCAACGTCTCGGAGTGAGTCAATCCGACAACATGTTCTCTAACATCTGTCCACATCTTTGATTTAATATCCAATATCTATGATCCGTGAAACATGATCATCAATCAATCCATGTGCTAACCCTTAAATCATTACTGTCCCAAGTAAAGATTATAGGCTAGGGACCATTTAGAACACGACATCAAAATAAGAGTCTCACAAACGAGTCACGCACTTGTTGATCAATTGTTTACAGCAGCATGTTCAAGGAACAAAAGTGAATAACATTAATTCTAAATAAAACATAACAAATTCGCATCTGACGTACAATAGAGTCAACTCAAGTATCTAATACCCATTGCTTTCGTGTGTGCCTCAAACTTAAATTGTGGGAGAGGCTTCATTAACGGATCAGCTACATTTAGATCCGTGTGCACTTTACATATCTTCACATCACCTCTATCAATAATCTCACTGATTAGTTGATATTGCCTGAGTATATGTTTGGACTTTTGGTGTGATCTAGGTTCCTTAGCTTGTGTGATGGCACCGATATTATCACAGTAAAGGTCCAAGGGGCACAAAGCACTCAAAACAACACCCAACTCAGAAAAAAACTTTCTGATCCAAATTGCCTCCTTTGCAGCTTCTGAAGCTGCAATGTACTCGGCTTCTGTTGCAAAATCGGCTACCGTATCTTGCTTGGAACTCTTCCAACTTACTGCTCCACCATTGAGGCAGAATACGAATCCTGCTTGCGATCTACTGTCATCTTTGTCTGTCTGGAAACCAGCATCGGTGTAACCCTTTACAACGAGATCTTCCTCACCTCCAAACACTAGGAACACATCCTTAGTCCTTCTCAAGGACTTAAGGATATTCTTTACAGTGATCCGGTGACCTTCACCTGGACACGACTGATATTAGCTTGTAACACTTAGAGCAAAGGAAACATCTAAGCGAGTACGTATCATGACATATATGATGGATCCAATTGCGAAGGCATACGGGATCTCACTCATCCTCTTTTGCCGATCACTAGTCAATGGACACTGAGTCTTGCTCAAGATTGTGCCAGGTGACATGGGCAAGAAAACTTTCATGGAATCATGCATGTTGAACCATTTAAAAACCTTGCCGATATATGTACCTTGGCCTAATCCAATTAAGCGCTTGGATCTATCTCTATAGATCTTTATGCCCAAGATGTAAGCTGCTTATCCCTAGTCCTTCATCGAAAAACTATTTCTCAATGAGTCCTTCACAGCTTCCAACATAGAAATGTCATTTCCGATCATCAATATTCATCTACATACAAGACCAGAAAGACGAGTGTGCTCCCACTAACCTTCTTGTATACACAAGCTTCTTCCACGTTATTGATGAAACCAAACCCTTTGACCACTTCATCAAAATGTAGATTCCAACTCCAAGATGCTTGCTTGAGTCCATAAATGGATTTCAAAAGCTTGCATACTTTCCAGCATTCTGTGGATTGACAAAACATTCAGGCTGTGTCATGTACACATCCTCACTTAGGTTTCCATTAAGGAAAGACGTTTTGACATCCATTTGCCTCACGTCATAGTCATGATATGCAGAAATCGCTAGCAGCATCCGGATAGACTTCAGCTTGGCTATGGGTGAAAATGTTTCATCATAATCAACACCTTGAATTTGACAAAACCCTTTTGCACAAGCCAAGCTTTATAGATGTGAACATTTCCATCAGCGTCTATCTTTTTCTTAAAAACCCATTTGCACTCCATAGGTCGTACCTCATCAAGTGGCTCGACCAAGTTCCAAACTTGGTTGTCAGCCATGGATTTCAACTCGGATAGCATGGCCTCTAGCCATTTCTCAGAGTCAGGTCCCATCACAACTTTTTTGTAAGTCTTAGGCTCATCATTGTTGAACAACAATACATTATGCGAACCCATGGTGAGGAACCTGTAGCGGTCGGGTGCACGATGTGCCCTTTGTGACTTATGCGGGGCTAATGGTGTTTCTACAGAGTGCTGAATGTTTGACTCATCCTGTTGGAAATCAGTCAGACTAGAACCATTCTCCAATGTTTCTCGAACATCTTCAAGTTGCACCTAGTTTCGACTGGTTCCATCTTTTAAGAGAAATTCTTTCTCCAAAAAGACACTATTCCGGCCAACAAACACTTTTGCTTCCTCCCGGTTATAGAAATAATATCCTTTGGTTTCCCTAGGATAGCCCACAAAGTAGCATTTGTCTGACTTAGGATGGAGCTTATTAGACATCAAACATTTGACATAAGCCTCACAACCCCAAATCTTAAGGAAAGACAACCTGGGACTCTTCCCAGTCCATATCTCACATGGTGTCTTCTCCACAGACTTTGATGGAACTCGGTTCAGTGTAAACACATCAGTTTCTACAACATAATCCCAAAAGGATGACGGAAGATTAGTCTGACTCATCATCGACCTCACCATGTCGTTCCTCCTCTCAGACACACCATTCCACTGTGGCGTTCCAGGTGGAGTCAATTATTGAACAATTCCACAACTCTTTAGATGATCATTAAACTCTTGGCTCAGTTATTCTCCACCATGATCCGATCGTAGGAATTTTATCGTCTGGCCCAAGTGGTTCTGTACTTCATTCTGATACTATTTGAACCTTTCAAATGACTCAGACTTGTGTCACATCAAGTAGATATAGCAATACCTAATAATGTCATCAGTAAAGGTAATGAAAGTACTAAAAACCGCCTCTAGCAACATAGCTCAGTGGACCACATACATCAGTATGTACAAGGGCCAACAACTCAGATGCCCTCTCACCTTGACTAGTGAAGGGTGCCTTTTTCATCCTGCCAAGTAAACAAGATTCACATGTCTCAAATGATTCATAACCATATGAGTCGAGTAGTCCATCACTATGGAGGCTCCACACGTTTCTTGTTAATATGGCCCAAGCGACAGTACCAGATAAAAGCTGGATTAAAACCACTCTGCTTGAGTCATTTAGCATCAATGTTAAGAATCGGCTCATCCTTAAGATCAATAACATACAATCCATTCATTAATGGATAATGTGCATAGAGCATGTTATTCAAATAAATAGAGCAACACTTGTTCTTTATTATTATCTCATAAACACCATCCTCCTCCAAACATGAAGAGGAGATAATGTTTTTGTTCAATGCTAGAATAAAATAACAATTACTTAACTCCATCACTGATTCTGAAGGAAGCGACAAGTGATATGTGCTGACTGCCAACACAGCAACCTTTGCTCCGTTGCCAACGCGCACGTCCAACTCGCCCTTTGCAAAATTTCTAGTCTGTTTTAGTCCCTGCAATGATTTGCAGGTATGAATCATTGACCCAGTATCAAATACCCATGATTCACTAGAAGAAGTCACAAGATTAATTTCAATAACATTAATACCTGAAGCGGAAGCCTCGCTTCCCTTCTTTTTCTTCTCTTCCAAGTACTTCTAGTAGTTCCTCGAACAATGCCCACTGTCAGCACAGTGGAAGCACTTGTCCAAGGGAGAGGGACCAGTCTTAGGCTTAGCATTAGGCTTTGGCTTTTGGATCCTATTCTCAGCCTTACCTTTGCCCTTGCCCTTGCGCTTCCTCTTACCGTTGGATCATCATCACATGATTTGAGGTTTTCTTGATGCTATCCTCAGCAGTTTTAAGCATCCCATGCAAATCAGTTAGAGTCTTTTCCAATCTATTCATATGATAATTCATAATGAATGGCTCGAAACTAGGAGGCAGAGATTGGAGGATCACATCCGTCGCAAGCTCTAGATCAAGCTCAATACCAAGTCTGTCGAGAGCCTCGATGTGACCAATCATCTTGATCACGTGAGGGCTGACTGGACTCCCTTCAGCTAGCTTACAACCGAACAAGGCCTTTGAGGTGTGATACCTCTTGGCTCTTGCCTGGTTCTCAAACATGCCACGGAGCCCTTCAATCATATTGTAGGCATCCGAGTCCTCATATTGCTTCTGAAGCTTAGGGGACGTGGTGGCAAGCATGAGACAGCCAACATTGAGCGAGTCATTGTAGTGCTTCTCATAAGCTCTGTGCTCAGCTGCAGTAGCACCATTCTCAAGATCCTTAGGATCGGGCTGCTCGAGAACATATTCCTTTTTCTATTACTTGAGAATAATTCTCAAGTTTCGATACCAGTTAGTAAAGTTTGTTCCAGACAACTACTCTTTATCAAGTATAGATCGCAATTAAAGCTATAACTCAGAGCGAGATTAGCAGCCATGATCAACTACAACAGGAAGTAAATATGCAAAGATTTATCACAATGTTTTATGTAGATCTTTCATTAAATAATTAACAAAAGATACTCCCACTATATGTTTGCAATCGTATTCCCCTTCACGACATATAGTGAACAAGATCCACATTTATCTAAGCTTCTAGTGAGCTTTGGCGTCACTGCTAGGTACTTAGTGAAACCGGTAGACAACCACTATCAATCACATCCTATGTGATTCTTGTTTGTTGGGCGACATCATATGTCAAGACGTCCAATGTCATGCCCAAGGCCCAAATCCGATTTGATAGCCTTGTCAAGCAAACCAACCCCATACACACGGATGTCTGACATCCACCATATTTGATTAAGATAAATGAAGGCCCCCTGCTTTGTCAGACAAACCAAACAATGATTGAAATCCTTATACGTGTAGCGATTGGAAGGGAATCAAGAATTCTTGAATTTTTCCAAGGGAATCTATTCTAACACATCCAATGCAAGGAAGAATAGGTAGTGATAACAAACACTATGGACCATAGATCGAATCTATGATAACTCATTGGGTTGATCCAATCAAGCCGGGTGCAATTTACATCCATGCCAACCGCATTGGCTCATACAATGAACCAATATGCGAAGCCTGTAACAGATCCAATCTGTTACCATCAACCCATCCAATGAATCGATGTGAAGAGCCTATAACAGATCCAATATGTTATCGTGGACTGGGTAATAGATCCAATCTATTGTGGTAACAGATCCATTATATTAGATCAATCTACGTACGATCAGCTCTAATACCACTGTAGGGTTATGGGGTAGCCTACCATAGCATGAAAACATTTTTCATCTACCACGTCAAACGCAGGAACACGTACAATTAAAAGATCATAGATCGTTACTACTGACGCACAGTGCAGCGGAAGATGAGTCGAGGCAGCCGAGTGCCAAGTCACGTGTGCCAAGTGGTTGTTGGTGAGGAGAGCCGATGCCGGTTCCTTCAACCGATCTCGATCAAGAACCAGTCGGCCACCCTCAAAACTGGTCAGTTGGTTAGCGTAGCAGTCATAGCAATGCCTGTATGGTATCCACACGTGCGGGAAGGCGACGCCGAGTTCTGGCGTGCTAGCACCACGAACTTGGTCGAGGATCTTGAGAGAGTGGACTAGGGCACAACTAGGGTTTCACAGAAACCTTTTCTGTGATGGCTCTCACAAAACCGATACGCTATGTTGTGCCCTCTCATGCATATATATAGTCTCCACTAATGGGCTTTAGCCACGTAAATGTCCATTAGGATTCTAATTGCTTGCGGATCAAATATCTGAGTCAACAATAGAGGTCTAACAGCGCATACCATATGCGAGCTTCTGAGCCAGACCCAATGCATCGAGTTTCGATCGAACTCAGCATCGGCTCATGCTAGAGCTGATACGACTCGGAGTCAGACCAAGAAATTGCCATGCGGGCACATCTCCATCACATATCACTTCCTACCAACAGACCTCACCCTAGAAGGACCAACTGTTTCCATATGAAGAAGCTCTCTGGGGTGAGCTGTCATTACCTGATTCGCAGGCATGTGGGAAGCAGCACCCATCTTCCCTTGGCGACAGGGATAGCAAACAAGGTAACGCTCACTCTTCAATTTGGGAAATCCTCGAATCAGGTCAAGTGAGCTAAGCTTTACAAGCAAATCAAAGTTCAAATGGCCTAGCCTGCTATGCCACTTCCACAAGTCAGAGGAGGGACCAGCCACCAAACAACGAGAAGGACTCAGGGAGCTCAAGAAATCAACATGAAAGGCCTTCCCAAAAGGCAAAACAGGGCAAACAAGATTTTCTCGAGAATCCAAAACTTGTGAACAACCTTTCTTGAAATTGTGGCGGAACCGCCGATTTAATCCGGGCTAAGCACACCTGCCACCTCTGGCTTGCAGTGCGATTAGACCGAACTAAACCCGGTCGTCCGTCGAGAGTCATTCGACTCCCGATATTACCTTTCCCAGAGGAACCGACATCATACACATCTGACTCACGATGGAGCCACAACAGATACATCATCACAGGCAGTTGAATAGTAGAAAGTTAAACTTAGTTACAAGCCAGTTTTTACATAAAACACAAGTCCAACATAAAGTTATAAAGTAGCAAGTTTGAAAGTTTCTCGCAGCGGAAAATATAAGTTTAGATCACCATGTTATCACCAAAAGTTTTGCATTGGAGGTACAACATCGAGCCCACCGATGTTGTCCTCGTGCCACTTAGTCACTTCATCCTACATGAGGGCATGCCCCGCCTCCAACACAGGCGCACACCAAGAATTCTATACCTGCGCTCAAAATGTGGGGGCAAACCCTGAGTACTAATTACTCAGTAGGTCTTAATGGATTTGGCTTACGGCTGACGCGAAGCAGCTTATTAACAAGTAGATCCTTAGCTTTTAGTTTTTAACAGCAACTTAATTAACATAAATAACAAGTTTCATTGTCTCTATGATTGCCAACATAGTAGTAAGTCTTTGCAAGATAACAACTCAGCTCAAACATGTAGTATTCCAAAAACCATGAGTTTTAAGGTACCGGGAGTTTAAGTAATTACTACGTTGCCCGACAGTGATATTGGCATTCCCACACCTGGTGGGCATCAGCGATTCGAATCGATTTTAATTCCCGGGAATAACTATCATGCCAGGGGTATATGCTTACTTGCCATCGCGTTCCCACATATAGCCCCCATCTCCACCTGTCTTGTCCCAAGATTCAAAGCGCCCTCACCTAACCCCCGGGTTGTGCCCCCTCAGGAGCGATACCACGGCCGCACCGGGTCAGCCCTCCCTCGAGTACAAGCGCCCCTGGGCCCATCGGCCTCCAGCAAGTGGATGAGCGGAGCCTCGAAAACTTCGGACAAATCCAGGTAAGACTTCACCGGTCCCATTTCCCGGTTAAGCACTCTAGCAATGTTATGCCGATCAGCAGACGAACAGCGGACGGGCCTTAAACGACTCGGGCGGAGTCTGGGTGCGACATCATGAAAAAGTAAATACTGAAATAAACCTCCACCCGGTCTCTATTTAATTTCATGAGCAACAATAATAAGTGATATGACTGTAAGCTTTTGTAACTTTGAAAACACTTACGTGACGAGTACACACACTCGTGTCTACTCGTACCTAGAAATTTCTAGGCATACTCGCCCTACGAACTCTATGCATAGGTGCTAGGGCCAGGACGGCCAGGAAGTCTAATGCAATTGGTTCCAAACAACTCCTAATGCATATGCGTAACCATCAAGTATAATTTATTTGCTGGGAGAGTATGGTCCTGCCTACCTTCCTCGTTAGAGTCAGTAGCTGCCTCCGGAGCGTAGTCGGGTTCTTGCTGTTGGTCCTCTGGCTCTGGGTGCAGTTCCTCTTCTGGCTCCGTCACGATCGGTTGGTCCGGTGGTGGTTCTTCGTTCGTGGAATCTATATGTATGACATGATGCAGTTGAAGTATGTATTAGTGCAATGCTTGCTTCATTATGCGGGTGTAATGCAGTAGATCAGTGAACTTATGATTCATGGTATAGAGTTATGCATATTGAGGCGAAAGTCGTTTCATACTAAGAAATCGTACAAGCCATCATCTATGACAGCTTAGCTTGTCACATAAAATAACGTGGGGTGTGCATAGCGAAAATAGCACCGCTTCATGTGAAGTAACCGAAACTTTCATACAAGTGCATTATTTCTACCCGCTTTCACTTAGAACCAAAACCTTACATGCATCATCTCCAATTCTAGCAAGTTATCCCATAACTATAGCTCATATCAACCTTAAAGTCATATTTGAAACATTATTCACCAAATTAACCTTTTTCTTAAGTGTAATATGTGCCTAGAGCAAGACAAGGGCAAAATAGTAATTCAACAGCAAGTGCTAGGGTCAACAAATTTTATACAGAACCTACATATAAAAACAAGGTCCCTGCTCAAATTTGGCTATTTTTGGAGATCATTTAGTCCTTATTTCCTATTTATTAGAGTTTTATATGTTTGAAAAGAAACAGGGGCAAAACTGTCCTTTCCTACTCAACCATCATACCCATCCTGTAGATCTATTTATTAGGAACACAATGCAACAAAGTTTGCTATTTTTGGATTTTTATACACTTTGTTATGATTTTTCAAAGTTTCAGCCTTTTTAAAAGCATTTTAATCGAAAATACACAGACTCAGGACCTATCTATAAATATCCATAGTTTCTGAGGGTTCCTGTGCAAGATTTACAAGACTCAGTGTACAGTGCTCGGTATGGAAACGTAAAACTGTTAAACCCGGAGGGCGATAGCGCAAAATGTGCGTCTTCCTCCTCCCGTCGTCTTCTTCCTCGCGACGGGAGGGGAAACTCCGGCGGCGCGCAGCCAATCTCGGCCCTGCGGGGCTCGGGAGCTCGCCGCGGAGTGTCGGGGAGAGAGAGGAGAGGACGGGGAACTTTATCCACTACCTCAGACGGCGGGGAAGACCGCGGGGAGGGTCGGCGACGAGTGCCCCTGACCGGCGAGGTCCGGCGGTGCAATACGCCGGGGTAGAAGGGCTTCGGGCGGCGCGGTCTGAACGGGAAGGTAGAGTCGAGGGCGGCGAAGCCCGTCGCGGTGACGGTTGAGCTCGGGAGTGGACGAAAATGGCTGGGGGCGAGCTCGGTCGAGGTCCGTCAATGGCGGACGACGCGAGAGTGAGCAGAGAGAGCGGAAAGGGCGAGCGCGAGAGTGAGGCTTCGGGGACGGAGGTCGAGACCCCGTCCCGGCCTTGAGGACGTGCCGAGTGCGCTGTCCGCGCGCGCGCAGCGGCGCGTGGCCACGACGGCCAGGGCGGCCGGCGCGTGGCCACGGCGCTCGGCGCGCCGCGCCGCGTGGACGCGCCCGGGCGGGGAGAGAAGAGGGAGCTCGCGCGGGTGAACCGGATCTATGGACCACTGTGGCTGACAGGTGGGGCCATACCCGGGAACAGAGAGTACGGTGTATGGACTCGGTGCATCGAGCGAGGAAGCGGGGAAAAGCCGTCGGTGCGCTGGCGCGGCGGGCCTGACAGGTGGGTCCCCCCTGTCATAGAGACTAGAAAATAAAAGAAAAACGAAAAAAAAATAAATCCCCTTTGACCAGCTGAACAGGTTTCTGAATTTCGTAAATTTGACCAATTTAGGAGCCGAATTTGAAAAAGACCCAATTGAATGAAATGTTGTACTTTTTGAAATCTACAACTTTGTCATAAGGACCTATACCATATTCCAAATATAAAATGATTTACATTTGAAATCAACTTGCTGACTCCTGTTTGACCATTTGAAAGCCCCAACTTGGAAATTATAAAAGTCCATCTTAGGTGCATTTTCATAAAAGGTGAAATATACCAAAGTTGCATAGAATCTCATGATCTACAACTTTGGTATTCATGATATGGCAAGATTTTAAATTTTGTTTCACAAAATTTTGAATTTACCAAACAGGGCTGAATTGGGCAAAAGTCACATTTTCACATAAAATGACCCAAAACTAGATTTCAACATTCATGCATGCCAAAGCACAAAATACCAAAGTCATTCCTTATGGAATTGCCTACAAGTTTGGTATGTAAGGTTTTATGAAAAACACAATTGCCTTAAAGTTATATCCACAATACAAACACAGTTTTTTTTTTCTTCTGAAAACTAAGTTTAGTTGCTCAATTGCCCTACTTTATGCATGCTCTCAAGATAAAATGCCTTTAAAAAGATGTCATTATGCTAATGATTTTAGTGTAATGCATTTGAGATGCCTAGGGCATCACAACCCACCCCCCTTAAAGAAATCTCGTCCCGAGATTTTTGAAGTGTCGTGGGTGGTTAAACTGGTTGTAGTTAGTGTTGGGTGCACGTATTGAGTTTAGACCCAGAAGCTAAGCTGTTGTAACGTACCAGGTTGAGGTGGATGGCAGAAAACCAGGGTACTTAGTGTGTAGGTATTCTTCTTGCTCCCATGTGGCTTCTTCTTCGGAATGATTACTCCATTGAACTTTGTAAAAGTTGATTGTTTTCCGACGAGTTGATCTTTGCTTTTGATCGAGGATTTTTATGGGACGTTCTTCGTATGTGAGATCTGGTTCAATCCGAATTTGAGAGGTATCTACCACTTTCTCCGGTACTCTTAAACACTTCTTTAGTTGTGAGACATGAAACACATCATGAACTGCAGCCAGATGTGGTGGTAGTTCTAACCGATAAGCGACGGCTCCGCACTTTTCAATGATCTTGAATGGACCGACGTACCTTGGTGCTAACTTTCCTTTCACCCCAAACCGTTGTACCCCTTTCATCGGAGATACTTTGAGATACACATGATCCCCCTTATCAAAGACTAATGGCCTCCTCCTTTTATCCGAGTAACTTTTCTGTCTGGACTGTGCTCTTTTGAGATGGTGGTGTATGAGTTTCACTTGTTCTTCGGCTTCTACCACTAAATCAGGGCCAAAGGTAACACGTTCTCCTGGTTCGGACCAGTTTAGTGGTGTTCTGCATCTCCTACCATAAAGAGCCTCGAAAGGAGCCATTTCTAAGCTCTTTTGGTAGCTATTGTTATAAGCGAACTCTGCCCAGGGTAGACACTCATCCCACTTGGTGGAGTAAGTTAGTGCACAGGCCCTTAACATGTCCTCTAGGATTTGATTTATTCTTTCTACTTGACCACTGGTTTGAGGGTGATATGCTGAACTTCGAATCACAGTGGTTCCGAGAGCGGATTGTAAATGTTCCCAAAAGCGGGACACAAATATCGAACCTCGATCGGAAGTGATGGTCTTGGGTACCCCATGTAGGGAAATAACCCGTGCAATATATAGCTCTGCATAGGTAGCGGCAGTATAATGAGTCTTGACGGGTAAGAAGTGTGCCGACTTGGTGAGCCGATCGACAATCACCCATATAGAATCATATCCTTTTTGGGTACGAGGCAAACCCACAACAAAATCCATGTGTATATCCTCCCATTTCCATGCTGGAATATCCAGCGGCTGAAGCATTCCAGCGGACTTTAAGTGATCAGCTTTTACTTTCTTGCACACGTCGCACTCAGACACATACTTGGCGATTTCTCGTTTCATACGGGTCCACCAAAACTTTTGCTTCAAGTCTTGGTACATCTTATTGCTGCCTGGATGTATCGTGAGTATTGAAGTATGCGCTTCGTCCATTATCTTCTTCCTCAACTCCATGTCCTTGGGTACCACTAGACGATTCTTGAACCACAGGACGCCTTGGTCATCAAGCGTGAAACACGCCTTCTTCTCTTCACTAATACCTTCACGGATATGTGCCATACCCTTATCTTGCTTCTGAGCATCTATGATTTGTGCCTTGATTGTGGGCTCAATGATGATATTATAGAGTTCTGCATGCTGTCTTGGAGGTGTTTCTATGTCACTCATTTCACAGCAGATTATTCTTGCTGTAGGTCGGACTTCTATCACATTGCAATGGGCTTTTCGGCTTAGTGCATCTGCTACCACATTGGCCTTGCCTGGGTGGTAGTGTATCTCCAGATCATAATCTTTTATCAGCTCTAACCATCGCCTCTGCCTCATATTGATTTCGGGTTGTGTGAAAATATATTTGAGACTCTTATGGTCAGTGTAGATGTGACATGTGTTGCCCAACAGATAGTGTCTCCATATTTTTAGTGCATGAACGACTGCAGCTAATTCAAGGTCATGTGTTGGATAGTTGGCTTCATGTTTCCTCAGTTGGCGGGAGGCATAAGCAATTACTCTTCCTTCTTGCATCAAGACACAACCAAGTCCATTACCGGAGGCATCACAGTACACTTCAAAAGGCTTGGTGATATCTGGTTGAGCTAGTACGGGTGCTGAGGTTAACAATTTCTTCAAGGTCTGAAAAGCTTCTTCACATTTCGGATTCCAAATGAACTTGGCATTTTTCTTGGTCAAAGAGGTCATAGGCTTTGCAATTTTGGAGAAATCTTTGATAAAGCGGCGGTAGTAGCCCGCTAAACCAAGAAAACTCCGAATTTCAGTTACAGTTTCTGGTTGCTTCCAATTTAGCACATCTTCTACTTTGTTAGGGTCAACTGCGACTCCCTTTTCAGATAGCACATGTCCCAAGAAACTCACTTCTTTCAGCCAGAATGCACACTTGCTAAACTTGGCATAAAGCTTATGCTCTCTGAGCCGAGTAAGCACGATCCTCAAGTGTTCTTCATGTTCTTTTTCATTTTTGGAGTAGATTAGTATGTCATCTATGAATACCACCACGAACTTATCGAGTTCATTCATGAACACCGAGTTCATCATATACATGAAGAAAGCCGGTGCGTTGGTTAGTCCAAATGACATGACCAAGTACTCATACAAGCCGTATCTGGTAGAGAATGCTGTCTTGGGTATATCCTCTTTTCTAATCTTCATCTGATAGTAGCCAGACCTTAGGTCAATTTTAGAAAAGACCTTAGCCCCGGCTAACTGATCAAATAGAATGTCGATGTGTGGTAGTGGGTATTTGTTTTTGACGGTCACTGCATTCAGTGGCCGATAGTCAACGCATAATCTTTTCCCACCATGATCCTTTTTCTCAACAAAGAGAGCTGGACAACCCCACGGTGATGAACTAGGCCTAATGAACCCTTTGTCTAATTGTTCTTGTAGCTGTACTTTCAATTCCTTCAAATCATCAGGTGGCATCCTGTATGGTCTTTTTGACACAGGTGCCGTGCCTGGAACGAGTTCAATGGCAAATTCTACGTCCCGTTTTGGTGGTAGTCCCGGAAGTTCTTCTGGAAATACGTCCGGGAATTCACACACTACTGGTATCTTTTTAACCTCTTGTAGTTCAGTCGCATTGACCGTGGGGGTCATGTGTTTTTGATTTGGCATGTGTATTCGTAGAATCTTGCCGCTGATACTAGACCTTAACTGCACTGTCCTGCTGCCAATATCCAGGACTGCATTGTTTTCTGTCATCCAATTCATCCCTAAAATGATATCAATCCCCCGGTGTGGCAGCACCACAGGATTGATTGTGAAATCTTCCTTTCCTATACTCAGCCTTAACCCTTTTACTATCAGATTTGTATTTATCGGGTTCCCAGGCGCGGTGATTTGATATTTCTCTTTTATACAAGAAGTCTCTACCCTGTGCTTAGATATATATGACTGACTAATGAAAGTATGAGTAGCTCCTGAATCAAATAACACGACGGTCGGCTGACCGTTGACCATGAACGTACCAGCGAGAACAGGCTCTCCTGCAGGGATCTGCTCCATGTGCACATAGTGCACTCGACCTATCTTGGGTACGAATCCCTTCGGCTTGCTCTGTTGGTTTCCACCCGCAGGAACAGGACTTTGGATCCTGCGAGGCGCTCTGCAGTCCTTAATGAAATGACCGATCTTGCCGCAGTTGTAACAAGGAGCGCCCGGCCCCGGAACAATGGGAGCACGGGGAGCTGGCAACTGTGCGGGTGCTCGATAAATGGGGTACTGTTGCTGCGGTGCCGCCCGATGGATCCACCTTGGTTCGTTGGGTCGGACCACATAGCGAGCCTGCTGATAATTTTGCTGTGGAGGCTTGTATGCGGTCTTCTGCTTCTGTGAAGGGCCAGTCGCTGAGGTGTTGGCTAGCCTTTTGCGCTTCTGATCCTCGTTAGCGGCACGGAGACGATTCTCCATGTCGAGAGCAGTGTCTACCAGCTCAGTGAAGCTCTGGTAGCGCCGTGCCAAGTGAGTCCGGAGGGTAGGGTCAAGGCCCTCTAGGAGTCTCTCGGCCCGCTCCGGCTCAGTAGCAACATCTCTCGGAGCATACTGAGAGAGGTGGATAAAGGTCTGCACATATTGCATCACGGTCCGGTTGCCCTGCTTGAGGTCTCGGAACTCGCGACGCTTTTGCTCCATCAAACTTGCCGGGATGTAGTGAGCCCGGAAAGCTTGACGGAACTCCTCCCATGTGGGCTCATGGCCCTCTTCCTGCATGGCGAGGAAAGTGGCGTACCACGCTCCCGCAGGCCCATGAAGAAGCTGAGCAGCAAATCGAGCCTTCTCTTGCTCATTGATCCCTGGCAGAAGGGTAAACTTGGACTGGACAGTGCGAAGCCAGTCGTCTGCCGCCAGTGGCTCTGGGCAGTTGGTGAAAACCGGGGGTCGCAGCCCCTCGAAGTCCTGGTAAGTAATGCCACGTGGCCTGTACTCCCGCGGCTGTTGTTGTCCACGGGCTTGACGGTCTTCTGCTAATAACCGAATCAGCTCAGCTTGTTGGACCACCAAAGTGGCCAGCTCCGGTGGGGGTGGAGCGCCTTGCGCTGACTGCCCTGATGACTGTCCAGTGCGAGTGTTCACCATCTGCAAAATGGAATCATATGGGTTCAGCCCAATAGCCCACGTGCAGAAATACGGTGACAGCAAGATCATAGGACTATAGGCAATTTGTGAGTACAAGTAAACTTGTAACAAAGCAGTTAGACTTTATCTCTCAAGGCCAAGCTTAACGACATCGCATCATTCGCATCATCCATGCACACTCAACAGTTACTACAACCATACTTATAGAGTCTTAATAAACTAAAGGTTTACTTAGTACACACATGGGCCATCTCATCCATCACCTCGGAACACTAACTTAAGGTTCTACATTAGGTTACATGACGTACATAAGTGAGTTCTCTCGACCTCACCACTGTTTAGTACAGTCATGATAAACTACACGGAGCGATATAGTACAAAACATCGCTCACAACGTGCACCATTTACAAAAAGCTTCACCACACAGTGCTATTGTCAAAGTCTCTAACGCCCGTTACGCGCGTCAGACACCATGCTGCCCTCATCCTCCACCACAGGGGCAACTGAAGGGTCCTGCTCGTACTGTGCCAGGCGCTGCTGTGCCTCAGCCAACTCCGCCTCCAGCTCCTCAATACGGTCCTGTGCATACATGTGCTGGTCACGGTAGTGGGCGACACGGTCCTCGGCACGGAGGTACATCCCGTGTACGCTGTGAGCAAACTGCATGGTCGCAGCATAGGGCCTGGTGTCAATCCGCTCCTCCAGCATGTTGTGACGACGGAGCCACTCGTCGTCGTAGCCGTCGGTGGGGAGGTAGCGCAGCACTGACATCCCTGCTGCACCCGAGGAGCTGAGTGAGGTGATGGCTGCTAGGGTGACCTTGTCGTAAGCGTCCTCCTCATTGGCCCCGTAGACGGTGATCGTCTGCCGGACCGCGGTGTGGCTCGAAGGAAGGACAACACTGGCCATGCAGTGTCCCTCCGCGTGCACAGTCTGCACGGAGAAGAAGGGGCACGGTCTGCGCCTCATCTCACGCAGAGCCCGACAAAGGATCTGCGCAAGGCCGTTCTCCTCACGGCAACGGGTGTGGACCATCCCATTCTCAAACTGAGGAGGGGTGTGAGTCACTGGTGGGAGGGGAGCAGCCCTTCCCTCCTGTACGCGGAGTCCCCTCGCACTGGTGGCCTTACGAGCGGTTTGCTTGGTCCTGGCCATCTGTTTTTAAAAGAGATTTTAATCAGTGATAAGCATAGGTTGCATATAACTTCAACGGTTAAGTGGGTGATGGGTGCAGAAAACATCTTTGAATCTTTCATTTCACTTATTTGACTTTTAACAATAATCCCCCAAGCATGAACAAGTAAAAGTAAACATGATGCATGACTCGTCCTATTCGTTCTCACATCACACACCTTATGTATAATGTATATATCTAACGAGTATCCGGTGACATATATGCACGGCACTCCCTAATGCAACTAGTCGTTCTCTATTCGTTCTTAGTTTCGCACGTGGTTAGTGTACCTGCAGAAAAATGCATGCTCATATCATCATCATTACCATGACCAATCATTACCACTCTAACTCTAGAAGTGGCATCCACGATTTTCTTTAAGCTACGTCTGGTGGACGACGTAGTGGCGCCATTTCTCTCAACACACCCAGTCTTCCTCCAGTACTGGGGAATTGCTGGGGAGAGAAACGGTAGCCAACAAGATCTAGCTATAATTTTGGTTGAAAGAAAAGTGGTCACGAAACACTCCAATGGCGTGACCACCCCCCTTAAAGAGTTCTGCCCTATCAGCATGAATGCAGGGTTCGCAACAGTCCGCAAATTCCAATAGCGCTCCGCCAGTACTGGGGATAGCTATGGCCGAAATGTTGCTTCCCAAAGCGCCAAATATGCATATGAGTTCTATCTAGGTCAGGATGTTAGAGATGTCACCTGGTATTTCACTAACATCCTTAATATGGGCATATCGATACTCTCATTTTTCAATATACTTCGAAAAGGGTTTTCGAAAATAGGTTTGTAAATCAAAACTGGATGATATGTCTGTTGTCTGTGTATGATCGGCTCTGATACCAGCTGTGGCGGAACCGCCGATTTAATCCGGGCTAAGCACACCTGCCACCTCTGGCTTGCAGTGCGATTAGACCGAACTAAACCCGGTCGTCCGTCGAGAGTCATTCGACTCCCGATATTACCTTTCCCAGAGGAACCGACATCATACACATCTGACTCACGATGGAGCCACAACAGATACATCATCACAGGCAGTTGAATAGTAGAAAGTTAAACTTAGTTACAAGCCAGTTTTTACATAAAACACAAGTCCAACATAAAGTTATAAAGTAGCAAGTTTGAAAGTTTCTCGCAGCGGAAAATATAAGTTTAGATCACCATGTTATCACCAAAAGTTTTGCATTGGAGGTACAACATCGAGCCCACCGATGTTGTCCTCGTGCCACTTAGTCACTTCATCCTACATGAGGGCATGCCCCGCCTCCAACACAGGCGCACACCAAGAATTCCATACCTGCGCTCAAAATGTGGGGGCAAACCCTGAGTACTAATTACTCAGTAGGTCTTAATGGATTTGGCTTACGGCTGACGCGAAGCAGCTTATTAACAAGTAGATCCTTAGCTTTTAGTTTTTAACAGCAACTTAATTAACATAAATAACAAGTTTCATTGTCTCTATGATTGCCAACATAGTAGTAAGTCTTTGCAAGATAACAACTCAGCTCAAACATGTAGTATTCCAAAAACCATGAGTTTTAAGGTACCGGGAGTTTAAGTAATTACTACGTTGCCCGACAGTGATATTGGCATTCCCACACCTGGTGGGCATCAGCGATTCGAATCGATTTTAATTCCCGGGAATAACTATCATGCCAGGGGTATATGCTTACTTGCCATCGCGTTCCCACATATAGCCCCCATCTCCACCTGTCTTGTCCCAAGATTCAAAGCGCCCTCACCTAACCCCCGGGTTGTGCCCCCTCAGGAGCGATACCACGGCCGCACCGGGTCAGCCCTCCCTCGAGTACAAGCGCCCCTGGGCCCATCGGCCTCCAGCAAGTGGATGAGCGGAGCCTCGAAAACTTCGGACAAATCCAGGTAAGACTTCACCGGTCCCATTTCCCGGTTAAGCACTCTAGCAATGTTATGCCGATCAGCAGACGAACAGCGGACGGGCCTTAAACGACTCGGGCGGAGTCTGGGTGCGACATCATGAAAAAGTAAATACTGAAATAAACCTCCACCCGGTCTCTATTTAATTTCATGAGCAACAATAATAAGTGATATGACTGTAAGCTTTTGTAACTTTGAAAACACTTACGTGATGAGTACACACACTCGTGTCTACTCGTACCTAGAAATTTCTAGGCATACTCGCCCTACGAACTCTATGCATAGGTGCTAGGGCCAGGACGGCCAGGAAGTCTAATGCAATTGGTTCCAAACAACTCCTAATGCATATGCGTAACCATCAAGTATAATTTATTTGCTGGGAGAGTATGGTCCTGCCTACCTTCCTCGTTAGAGTCAGTAGCTGCCTCCGGAGCGTAGTCGGGTTCTTGCTGTTGGTCCTCTGGCTCTGGGTGCAGTTCCTCTTCTGGCTCCGTCACGATCGGTTGGTCCGGTGGTGGTTCTTCGTTCGTGGAATCTATATGTATGACATGATGCAGTTGAAGTATGTATTAGTGCAATGCTTGCTTCATTATGCGGGTGTAATGCAGTAGATCAGTGAACTTATGATTCATGGTATAGAGTTATGCATATTGAGGCGAAAGTCGTTTCATACTAAGAAATCGTACAAGCCATCATCTATGACAGCTTAGCTTGTCACATAAAATAACGTGGGGTGTGCATAGCGAAAATAGCACCGCTTCATGTGAAGTAACCGAAACTTTCATACAAGTGCATTATTTCTACCCGCTTTCACTTAGAACCAAAACCTTACATGCATCATCTCCAATTCTAGCAAGTTATCCCATAACTATAGCTCATATCAACCTTAAAGTCATATTTGAAACATTATTCACCAAATTAACCTTTTTCTTAAGTGTAATATGTGCCTAGAGCAAGACAAGGGCAAAATAGTAATTCAACAGCAAGTGCTAGGGTCAACAAATTTTATACAGAACCTACATATAAAAACAAGGTCCCTGCTCAAATTTGGCTATTTTTGGAGATCATTTAGTCCTTATTTCCTATTTATTAGAGTTTTATATGTTTGAAAAGAAACAGGGGCAAAACTGTCCTTTCCTACTCAACCATCATACCCATCCTGTAGATCTATTTATTAGGAACACAATGCAACAAAGTTTGCTATTTTTGGATTTTTATACACTTTGTTATGATTTTTCAAAGTTTCAGCCTTTTTAAAAGCATTTTAATCGAAAATACACAGACTCAGGACCTATCTATAAATATCCATAGTTTCTGAGGGTTCCTGTGCAAGATTTACAAGACTCAGTGTACAGTGCTCGGTATGGAAACGTAAAACTGTTAAACCCGGAGGGCGATAGCGCAAAATGTGCGTCTTCCTCCTCCCGTCGTCTTCTTCCTCGCGACGGGAGGGGAAACTCCGGCGGCGCGCGGCCAATCTCGGCCCTGCGGGGCTCGGGAGCTCGCCGCGGAGTGTCGGGGAGAGAGAGGAGAGGACGGGGAACTTTATCCACTACCTCAGACGGCGGGGAAGACCGCGGGGAGGGTCGGCGACGAGTGCCCCTGACCGGCGAGGTCCGGCGGTGCAATACGCCGGGGTAGAAGGGCTTCGGGCGGCGCGGTCTGAACGGGAAGGTAGAGTCGAGGGCGGCGAAGCCCGTCGCGGTGACGGTTGAGCTCGGGAGTGGATGGAAATGGCTGGGGGCGAGCTCGGTCGAGGTCCGTCAATGGCGGACGACGCGAGAGTGAGCAGAGAGAGCGGAAAGGGCGAGCGCGAGAGTGAGGCTTCGGGGACGGAGGTCGAGACCCCGTCCCGGCCTTGAGGACGTGCCGAGCGCGCTGTCCGCGCGCGCGCAGCGGTCGCGTGGCCACGACGGCCAGGGTGGCCGGCGCGTGGCCACGGCGCTCGGCGCGCCGCGCCGCGTGGACGCGCCCGGGCGGGGAGAGAAGAGGGAGCGCGCGCGGGTGAACCGGGTCTATGGACCACTGTGGCTGACAGGTGGGGCCATACCCGGGAACAGAGAGTACGGTGTATGGACTCGGTGCATCGAGCGAGGAAGCGGGGAAAAGCCGTCGGTGCGCTGGCGCGGCGGGCCTGACAGGTGGGTCCCCCCTGTCATAGAGACTAGAAAATAAAAGAAAAACGAAAAAAAAATAAATCCCCTTTGACCAGCTGAACAGGTTTCTGAATTTCGTAAATTTGACCAATTTAGGAGCCGAATTTGAAAAAGACCCAATCTAATGAAATGTTGTACTTTTTGAAATCTACAACTTTGTCAAAAGGACCTATACCAGATTCCAAATATAAAATGATTTAAATTTGAAATCAACTTGCTGACTCCTGTTTGACCATTTGAAAGCCCCAACTTGGAAATTATAAAAGTCCATCTTAGGTGCATTTTCATAAAAGGTGAAATATACCAAAGTTGCATAGAATCTCATGATCTACAACTTTGGTATTCATGATATGGCAAGATTTTAAATTTTGTTTCACAAAATTTTGAATTTACCAAACAGGGCTGAATTGGGCAAAAGTCACATTTTCACATAAAATGACCCAAAACTAGATTTCAACATTCATGCATGCCAAAGCACAAAATACCAAAGTCATTCCTTATGGAATTGCCTACAAGTTTGGTATGTAAGGTTTTATGAAAAACACAATTGCCTTAAAGTTATATCCACAATACAAACACAGTTTTTTTTTTCTTCTGAAAACTAAGTTTAGTTGCTCAATTGCCCTACTTTATGCATGCTCTCAAGATAAAATGCCTTTAAAAAGATGTCATTATGCTAATGATTTTAGTGTAATGCATTTGAGATGCCTAGGGCATCACAGAAATGAACCTCAAAGTCGATTCATGGGGTGAGCATATGGTCCGACACGGGGGTCAGTCTGAAAAGAAACAAACTAGTGTTGAGCCATTTGCTCAAAAGAAGGGTTAGCAAAGTCTCAATCAAACATCCCAAAACCCTTGTCCTGTGCAAACTGAGACTGCCGATCACCACGTCTAGGAAAGCATCGTGCGTCGTAGCTCTCAAAGCCTTGGTGAGGAGGACCAAACTCGTACTACTCACGACCCGGTACCCTGCCGGCAAAGCATCCACCACCTGGATCACCACGAGGAAAATGGTCTCCTCCACCTCCACCTACACGATGTGGCCAATGGTCTCACCTATCCCCATGCTGAGGAGCCACATTAGGCCTACCATCCTTGTAGTTGTTGGCGTTCCTTATCCTATTGAAATAAATCCGCAAGCACACGGAAACACGTTGTAGCTTTTCACCCAAGAGTATTCTAGGGTATCAAAATCCACAAAGAACGAGGAGTAACTCAACATAAAACGGGTAGGACCAAACATTAATGCCAGCAATTTTAATGATAAATAACAGAGCAGAGTAGGATCACTACTTTAAATAAAACAACTTAACTTTACTAAACAAATTAGTATTCTGCTCAATAGGTTTACTTGGACACCGAGGCTATAGAACCACTTCTGAGCACCAGAGTGCTGATAACCCAGATGAGAAAGGCGGGCGCTACAGGACTCAGCTATGCATCGATGACTACTTATCCGAGCGGCGGGGTTGAACTACACAGGACACACACCCACTGTCACCAGGTGGGACTACCAACCAAAACTGCGTGGGACAGGACACCTTCCAATGGAAACTCTAGTCTAGACACCATGTCTACACGAATGAGCTTCCTACTACACTGGTTTGAAGCCAGAGAGCAAGCACAACTGTATAGTTAAACTAAACAGAGGACACTTGGCACCCGTAATATACTAAGCAGAGATCTAAGTATGTAAGTAAAGTTAGTATGAAATAGATAAATAAGATAACAGGGGACTTTCTCAATACTGGAAATGGAGTAATAATTCATCTGAGACAAGAGCTTAGGAACAGAATACCAAAGAGAATTCCAACTCCTTCACTCTACACTCACTACTCACTCTTGATGTAACTCAGCTCTATCTACAATGCCAAGGGTGGCTTCACTGCTATACTTTACACTCAACTACACAAGCACACTTGTATTCTATTGAACCACCACACTCTACAAGTGACCTCTCGGGGGATATTTATAGTCTAGCAACAGAGGGCGGTACTTATAGAGGTGCTAGGTCGGTAGTTGGAGTAAGTCGGTGGCCGGGCGGCCACGTGGAAGGCCAGGCGGCCATGTAGGTGGCCGGACGGCCATCAGATCCACCGCCTCGCTTGATCCGTTAATTGATTTTGCTTCCCCATGGTCAGTGGCAGTTACTTGAGTTAGTGCACATGCAAACCGGTTAAAACGTGTGGCCGGGCGAACAAGGCAATGGCCGAGCGGCCACGTGTTTCTCCCATATTGGTTGCGATGGCCAGGTGTTTCTCCCATATTGGTTGCGATGTTGGTCTCTTGGATTGTGATCCTTGTGTCATGGCCTTTTGACTCTTTGATTCATTGGATCCTTGGTTGCACGGTTGGATATGACTTCATTTGTGTTACTTTGCTTGCAGGTTGAGGGACGTGTTGATTTGGCTTCATGGCATGGCCGGGCTGCCATCACATTTGGGCTGGGAGCATCCTTGGGCCTCCTAGTGCCTGGTGATGGGGACAGGGATTCCCGATCTTCCGTCAGGTGGAATGCCCCAAAAGGAGCCGTATGTGGCTTCAGTGTCCGTTCTCGTGAGGCCTACTCCAGCAGTCCGAACTGGACTCGCGAATAAATTGGACTTAAACATGGATTAGGCTTTAAATTCCATCTTCGCTTGGGCCTCGGTCGTATGCATATTGGTCATGTCCTCATCATTCTCCCCTTCTTGGTTTTGAGTCGTCCTCGACTCAAAGTCTTTGATACCTGCGGAAGTAGTTGTTCTAGTTCTTGACATGATCTAGCGTTGCTCCCCTTCTTGAAATTGAACATGTTGTGACAAAACAAACAAAGAAAAACAAGAGGAACTCGGCGTGATAGGATTAGTCTTAAAACAGCCCTCTATTCCATTAAATTGTTGCACAACAAAAGGAAATTTTAGATTTGAACAGATATAAACCCGATGAACCATATATTCTCCTTTACTATCATACTTGCCAATGACATGATATGTATATTTAGATATCCATGGCAAATCAGCATCCACAAAAAGCTTCTTATTCAAATTATTCAAATTACAAAGAATATCAAATTCAATATAACCCAAAGTATTCAATGAAGATTACAATTTCAGCTCATCATGCACACTAGCAATAGGGAGAAAATGTTTATTTTCAGCACAAGTAATTGGTTTGGGAGCAACAAAATCGTCCTTATTCATGAGTTGTGGCAAAGAAATAATAGATGAATCATCACACAACTTTTCCTTCTCACATGGAGCGGCAAGACAATAATCATGTGACAAAGGTACATGCAAAAAATGTTCCACTATAGATTGCTCTACAATAGCATGAACTGTGGATAGATTTGGTGCAACAAAAATTTCCTCACATTGTGTGACCTTTGCACCCATGTCATTACCTGTGTTTACATGCTCGATGCAATGCTCATCCTCCATTAGCATGTTGTCTCTGTCATCATTAATCTCCATGTCCTGCCTAATGTTAGTAGCAAACAAAGTCTCCACAATATGTGTGTCATGATGTTTAGTTTCAGGAAGACATGTATTATTCTTATTTTGATTCTCAATCTCACAAGCAAGATCAACTAAATCATGTAGAGAATTATATTCCATATCAACAAGAATATTCCGAATTTTCACATTAAGACCATTTAAAAATTTAATTTCAGTGGCTTCATTAGATTCATCTAAATCACAACACAGTAATATAGTTTCGAATTTATTATAATATGCCATGACAGTTGTATCTCGTTGTTTCAAACGTTTCAATGGACCAAGGGACATTTCACGATATAAATGATCAAACTTTATTTCCCAATTGATACCTGAACTTTTTGACGTAGATGTTTGCAATGTGGTGTAGCTCTCATGTGCCTTCATATTTTCCATCCGAGGAGTGCTATACCCTGTCATTATTAGCACAAAACAAGAAAACACACAACAAGTAATTTTCCTATCAACTAGTATGTATAGGTAGTGGAATCACACAATCTGAAGTGTCTTACTAAGCTCTTACGAGTGTTCTTACCGATGTAAAGCAGTGGATGGTACAACCGATGGCTGGTTCATGATACCGTGAGAGCGTGAGCGATGCAATTGCAAATATCGAACCTGTACTATCAGAAGTATATATATCTGGAGCTTTGTGAGGCTTTATATGATAGTAAGGATTTGCACAAATTGAAATCATATAGCAAAATTGAATAAGTGTCCAATGTGTAGGACCGAGACGTGCGACTAGAGGGGGGGTGAATAGGAGCACTTGAAAACTCAAAAACACAACCCCCAAGAAAATGCTCTGCAAAGCTCAAGAGAAACAGAGCTAGGCACCGTCCACTGAACAGATACGTGCCTAGCAACGCAAGGGTGCCATCCAATGAAAGGATACGCACCAATGCGGGAAAACTCAAGATCCAGCCAAGAATGGCATCGTGGCAACAAAACAATGCAAATCCCGCCACACGACACTCACCGCACCAAGGTGCATCTCACTGACTGACAATAAGAAAAGAGAATGGTCTTACAGTGGGGAATGCACAAAACCAGAGTAGGAACACAGTGGAAAAATCAAACTAGGAAGAACACAGCAGCTCCCTGGCAGGACCGGACTGTCCGGTGGCCAACACCGGACTGTCCGGTGGGACAGGACTCTCCGGTGCCTGCTGCCGGACTATCCGGTGGCACGGCTCGGATAGCGCCTCACGCCGGACTGTCCTGTGGGCACTGCCGGACTATCCGGTGGAACCGGACTGTCCGGTGGCCTTTGCCGGATTGTCCGATTGAGTCGCAGAAAGGAGATTTTCAAACCCAAACTTGATCAAACCTTTTCCAAACTTCACGAAATTTTGCACAGGCTATCTGGACCCTATTCCAAAGCTTTTCCCAAAATATCAACTCAAAGTGACCACGGAATCAGCGGGAATTTCAGATCTCGTGAAATGGCAATCCTTGGGCAAGAAAGGGGAAAACCCACAAGAGGCTTGCTCGTGGTAATCCAGCAGGATTGAGATGAACCAAGTCATGATCTCCATGTCCTAGCAAGTCCAGAACATTAGCAAGGAAAGAGATTCAAGCTTGGCCAACAAAAAAAACCCAAAACCCAAGGATTGAACCCAAAAACCAAAGAGAGAGGGGGAGGAGAAGAACACAAGGTTGCTGCATGTATTTGCTTCGATTAAATGCCCAAGATGGGTCTAAAGATTCAGCATACAAGCAAAAATTCGTCCCAAGCAACCACCCTCACCTTCCCTCAAGATTAGGAGGCTAAATCCTACCCTAACCTCCCTAACAATGGAGCTCAAAGCTTAAGGACGAAAATCACCAAGTAAAGACTAATCCTAGCAGCCAAGAGTCCCCACAAATGACATGCCTTGGACCTATTTATACTTGAGTGCTATTTAGACAGTTTTGCACTTAGGTCCCTACTGCTAGACAAACCCTAAGGACTCAAACGAAAGATTACAGGGTATTTCGGGACGGACGACCACGATGAAGTCTTGATCTTTGTAAGTTCCACGCAATCCTCGGATGTTCTCCACGTGGCCAGTAGTCCAATCTGCGATCCGCCCCCGGTTTTGAAGTCAGAAACCGAGAAACTTTAGGAAGTCTCCGCCTGGGCCAGATTTGGCCCATCTTCTCTATCTTAGCGAGTCGTGGCCCAACTCACCAAGGCTTGGGTAGCTTGGGTGGCAGTTTTGAGCCGAAGCCGCCAAAGCCTCCCTTGCACGCCTTCGCGCCACGCATTCGGGTTGGAGCACCGCGGTGGCGCCCGGCATCCCCTGTCCATCGGGGCAACCTCGCAGTCCTTCGGAGGACTTACTCCTGCCGTCGCCGTGCCGCTCCTCCGTATACCAAACTCCCATGGCCGACAGACGCCGAGCATGCCTCCAGTCCTTCGGAGGACTTTCCTCTACCTCCAGTCCATCAGAGGGCCTCCTGTCCATCGGAGGTCTTGTGCCCAAGTCTTTCTGGGTCTTGTTACTGTTGACAATCACTCATCACTCTAGAGGCAATGGAGCCGGTCCATTGGCTCTCACAATGTACTCGTCAATGTTGATGGCCTAAACGTGTTCCTAGGACTAGTTCAAGCTAGCAACAAATATACTGAAGCACAAAGGACGCAGAGGATAAAAGCACTTCTGATTATTTCCTTTTTTTCTTTCTTTGTGCGGCTCTTTTTTATGCACTTGGTTTTTCTTTCTTTTTTTCTCAAAAGTGCCGCAAGAGCAAGATACAACTCTGAACTAACACAAAACTTTCCTCTGTAAATCACATATTTTGTACCCGAACTTGCACAGACGATTTAGCACTCCTAATGACCTCAAAAGCCAAAACTTATAATACCAAAGTTGTAGGTATACTTTTTCTCTTTCCTTTCAATATATGGAACGTCTCTTTTTGATGAAGGAAACAGGAGATATTGACCCCGAAATACAGACTAATCCGAAATTTCTGGATCACGAATAGATTTATTTCCAATATAACTAAAACCATGAAGATAGCGTTTTCTGGAAATCTCAAAATTGACAAAGTTGTGGATAATTTCTCAAGCTTTTCATAGAGTACTAGAACAATAAAATCCGAGTTCGTATATGGGATATATCATCAAAATACTGAATTGGACACAGACAATTCTGAACCGGACAGGATGACGTGATGGAAAAGAACTCGGTGACACGATGCAAAACTCAAACTAATCTAAGAACAAGATCTAAACCATCAACAAGACCATGACTATGAACATAAACTCAATGATGCTGACTCAAAAATCAAAAAGTGCAAAGGCTAAACTTGGCTTTGGGATATGATGAACTACCAACCCGAATTTGTATATGGCTTTTGTTGACTATGGGATGAAGATGAAATCAATCTAAACTAAGGTAAAGGGGTAAACCTAACGGTAAACCTTGCTATAATACCACTTGATGGGGCCGGGGATTCCCGATCTTCCATCAGCTGGAGCTAACTATCGATTTGGCGGAGACATGACACACACGATCCAGTTTCCGATCAACACGATTCGAACCCTGCAATCGCAGTACCACGTCTCCTTTGGTTATCAACTGTGCACACACGATTAACCTCGCCATGATGGCTTATCCCTGCTTCTGAATCGAAGAACACAAGCAAGAACACGGCAGATGCAACTGAAATTGCGAATAGAAAGGATTAATCACATGAATTGGGGTCTCACAAACCGGAGCATTCTCCACGGCGAAAATATTCTATAGATAGAATAATCGACGCACAACTCCAAACCCTAAACTAATGACGGCTACTGAATATATACTCTAGGGGGTGGCCAACCAGATGAGAACATGATCAATAAGCATATGACCAAGGACCAAGAGAAGATGAAGTTTGAAGCCCAATCCGAGTTGAGGTCCAATTTATTCGCAAGGCCGGTTCGGACTGCAGGAGTAGGCCTCAGTAAAACGGACGTCCAGGCCATATACGGGCTCCGTTTTGGACGTTCTACATATCGTTGAGAGCTAAGGAGATAATCTTTTCCAACCCATGTGATCCAACCTCGGAATTCAATTGGAGTCGACAGGAACCGTCGAAACAAGATGACAGACAGAATTTGCCAGATTGCTGCTGGATCAGTTTTTTGGCCCTCTAGCCTTGTACGCCCTAGGGTTGCTAAGCCACCCCCTTGGCCACCCCCTGGACCTCTCTCTTGTATATATTCTGTAGCCATCATTAGATTAGATGGGTTTTGCTTAAGAGTATTCTGTTGTGAATAGTTCGCCGTTCATGTATCGGTTTGTGAAACCCCAACTTGTGCACAAGATTAATCTTGATTGCGTTTATTCCTCATTCTTGCTTGTGTTCTCTTAGTTGCATTGCAGGAACGATAGCCTTCTTGGCAAGGTCGATTGTCCGTGTCACGCGGTCGATAACCATCGGAGCAGTGGTGTAGTGATTACAAGGATTCGATCGAGTGCTCGGAGCCTTCTTCACCAATGTCGAGTTCTCCACCCCTAAACTGACTTATTCATACCTCTTAGAAGATTGGAAACCCTAATTCTCCATCACAAGCAACCCTAGGGTGTAAAAGACCAGCGGGCCCAAAAACCGGTCTAGCAGCATCGTGGCAAATTCTGGATGTCATATTGTTTTGATGATTCCCATAGACTCCAAAGTCTAAACGATATGAAAATAGTTAGGTTGGAAAACTTATCTCCTTAGCTTTCCACTAATATGTAAAACACCTCAAACGGAGCCCGTATGTGGCCTGAGCATCAATTTTTGTGAGGCCTACTCCTGCAGTCTGAACCGGACTCTCGAATAAATTGGACTTCAACGTGGATTGGGATTTAAATTTCATCTTCGCTTGGGCCCTGGTCGTATGCATATTGGTCATGTCCTCATCACCTAGGCTTGGCTGGGTGGCCAAGGTGTATGGCCGAGAGGCCATAGTGTATGGCCAAGCAGCTATGGGACAAGGCCGGGCGGCCACCCTTTTCTCCCAGAGGGGCTAGCGAGGCCTTTGCCCATGCTGAGTATGGCCGGCCGGCCATGGGGGGAGGCCGGCCTGCCTTGATGTTGGCCAAGCGGCCACGGTGATGGCCAACTGGCCACTCATTTTTAGCCTTTGTCCTTCCCGTTACCACTTTGCCTATGTTTTGCTCATTCCATCATTAATTTGGATGTGACAGAGCTCCTGCGTACAACTTTCAAGCACAACTCATGGAACTGGTTAGTAATACATGAAAACTTGATAAATTGGGCCCTCAAGCATGAAATGTTGGTGGTCGAAGTGTGTTTGATCGACCATCAACACTCCCCTACACTTAAACATGTGCTCATCCACGAGCAAAGAGGAGAGTTTAGCATAAGTGGGAAAAGCATAACATCAGCATTCACTATAGCGGGCACTAGGTCACTTCCAACTATTTCACCTTGCCCAGGATTTCAAAAGTGTCTACAATTTGGTTTTGGAATGTTGAAACATGGAACAAAAATATCAGAGTTAACTTCAGGTTCCCACAACACAAGAATAAAGAGGTTTTCGGAATTTTCAAAAGCAGGGCATGCAACTCTTTTGATCTCAAGACCAACTCTTAGTCACTCAACGGACTAGGTGTCCTTACCAAAAACTTGCATTCCTCACATCCTATAATACCAAGGCCTTTTGTGGAGCTAAGGTGGTTAGGATAATGATGCTTTCCCGTTATGTTTATATTGTCAAATCAAATCAAGTGTCAAGAAAGAATCCATAATCAAATGAGATTTAGCCAAGTGCAAGTGTAGTGTAGGGATTTGTCTCTTGTAGGTGCTTTGCTTGAATCCCATGTTTGAGTAGAGGGCATGGAGTTCTCCATGCCTCTCTTTCTTTCAAACAAGGCTTGAATGGGATCATTGACATTTCACTGCACACCTTTTTAGGAGACTTTATTTCATTGAGCGTGCATGGGGGGGGCAAAAATTCTCAGGTGATTCAAACTCTTGTGATGGCACAAGGTTTGATAATACTCAAAACAATCAAGGAAGCAAGAGAGTGCAGGTTTTTCATTTTATATTTGTGGTACTGGTAGGATGAAGGATAGGAACTTGAGATCATTCAAGATGGAGCCCTCTTTTTATTTTATAAATAAAACTCTTACTCATGTGGGAAGGTTCCATTAGTTTTCTCCAATTATCTCATCTCACATGAATCAACAAATTAAACCAAAGTGGTTCCCTAATCATGATAGTATACAAAGGCAATATTACTTCAGCATAGGAAATAAAATGGTGCAAGCACAAGTTAAATGTGACATTATGCACATGTAGAGCATCATTTGATCAAGTTCATGTGTAAAGTGCACAATTGAGAGGTATGCAGAATGTAAACAGGTGTTTCTGACCTCCAAGTGCGGGTTCAAGTGGAAAGTGGGCTAACCAGCCCATAACCATGGCTGGTCGGCCAGCCTGATGGCCGGGCGAGCCTAGTGCTGGCCAGGCGGACATGAGTTTTCGCCAAACCCTCTGAAAATTTTTGAGTAGCGTGGTAGTGCCCTGTTCGTCATGTCTCTCGTGTGTATTCTGTAGGGTCAGTGACATGACGACAAGTGGCTTTTCCCATTCTATCTAGACTCATTGAAAGGGAAACTATCCTACCTTTATTGAATGAAATAAAATTATAGGCACTTGATACAAACAATGAGATTAAACAAAGTAAACTATTCAACCTAGGAATTAAAAATCTAAAACTAAAGTGCCTATGATAACTGGACACACTGGGCATCTAAGGCATTGGTGGATTATAGAGCTCGGGGTGCCCACATGTGTCCACAAGGTGGCGAACTGTGGCAGACAGTCCTTTCCTAAGGACATCAAATTTGTCGTCTATGTTCATCCGCCAAAGCTCGCCTTCAGCGCAGCACTCTTCTAAGTTCTGGAGTTTTGCCTTGAGCATTGCGATCTCCTCATTGATGGCAGCCACTGTTTCCTTATCTTCATTGGAAGAATCTTCAAAGCGTCCTAGTGGTCCTCTAATTGGAGGTGGTTTGGATAGCCAGTTCACTGTCCTCCTTGGTGGAGTGGAGTCGATAGACTTAGCTATGGTAGCATCCGGTATGAGGGCCCTAGGTACGTGTGATGCCCTAGGCATCTCAAGTGCATTACACTAAAATCATTAGCATAATGACATCTTTTCAAAGGCATTTTATCTTGAGAGCATGCATAAATTAGGTCAATTGAGCAACTAAACTTAGTTTTCAGAAAAGCTGTGTTTGTATTGCGGATATAACTTAAATACAATTGTGTTTTTTTATAAAACCTTACATACCAAACTTGTAGCCAATCCCATAAGGAATGACTTTGGTATTTTGTGTTTTGGCATCCATGAGTGTTGAAATCTAGTTTTGGGTCATTTTATGTGAAAATGTGACTTCTGCCAAATTCAGCCCTGTTTGGTAAATTCAAAATTTTGTGAAACAAAATTCAAAATATTGCCATGTCATGAATACCAAAGTTGTAGTTCATGAGATTCTATGCAACATTGGTATATTTCACCTTTCATGAAAATGCACCTAAAATGGACTTTTATAATTTCCAAGTTGGGGGTTTCAAATGGTCAAACAGGGGTCAGCAAGTTAATTTCAAATTTAAATCATTTTATACTTGGAATCTGGTATAGGTCCTTTTGACAAAGTTGTAGATTTCAAAAGGTACAACATTTCATTAAATTGGGTCTTTTTCAAATTCGGCTCCTAAATTGGTCAAATTTGCGAAATTCAGAAACCTGATCAGTTGGTCAAAGGGGGTTTGTCTTTTTCGTTTTTTCTTTTATTTTCTCGTCTCTATGACAAGCAGGACCCACCTGACAGGCCCGCCCGCGCCAGCGCACGGATGGATTCCCCCGCTCCCTCGCCCGATGCACCGAGTCCATACACCGTACTCTCTATTCTTGGGATTGACCCCACCTGTCAGCCACAGTGGTCCATAGACCCGGTTCACCCGCGCACCTCCCTCTTCTCTCCCCGCCCGCGCGCGCCCACGCGGCGCTGCGCGCCGAGCGGCCATGGCCACGCGCCGGCCTTCCCGGCCGCCGCGGCCACGCGCCACTGCCGCGGGCGGACAGCGCGCCCGGCGTGCCACCGGGGCGAGGGCGAGGCCGACCCTATTTCCCGAGCCCTCCTCCACGCGCTCGAGCTCTCTGTTCTTTTCCCCTTTCGACCTCGCGCGTCCGCCATTGCCGGAGCTCGCGCGAGCTCGCCCCCGGCCACTCCCGCCCGCTCCCGAGCTCAACCGTCACCACGCCGGGCTTCGTTGCCCTCGACTCCATCCTACCGCACTAGCCTAGGCCACTGATTTCGTCCCGACGCCGCCCACCGCGCCGCCGGAGCTCGTCGCCCTCTGCTCATCGTCGTCCCACCTCCTCGCGCCCTCTCCCGTCGATTGAAGTAGGGGGTAAGACTCCCCATACTCCTCTCTCTCTCCCCGGCACTCCGCGGCGAGCTCCCGAGCCCCGCAGGGCCGGGATTGGCCGCGCGCCACCGGAGCTTCCCCTCCCGTCGCGAGGAGGAAGACGACGGGAGGAGGAAGATGAACATTTTGCTTTATCGCCCTCCGAGTTTAACAGTTTTATGTTTCCATACCGAGCACTGTGTACTGAGTCTTGTAAATCTTGCACGGGAACCCTCAGAAGCTATGGATAATTATATATAGGTCCTGGATCTGTTTAGTTTCGTTTTAAAATGCTTTTAAAAATGCTGAAACTTCGAAAAATCATAGTAAAGTGGATAAAAATCCAAAAATAGCAAACTTTGTTGCACTGTGTTCCTAATAAATAGATCTACAGGATGGGTATGATGGTTGAGTAGGAAAGGACAGTTTTGCCCCTGTTTTTATTCAAACATATAAAACCCTAATAAATAGGAAATAAGGACTAAATGATCTCCAAAAATAGCCAAATTTGAGCAGGGACCTTGTTATCATGTGTAGGTTCTGTATAAATTTTGTTGGCCCTAACACTTACTATTGAATTACTATTTTGCCCTTGTCTTGCACTAAGCACATATTAATCTTAAGAAAAAGATTAATATGGTGAATAATGTTTCAAAATGACTTTAAGTTTGATATAAGCTATAGTTATGGAATAACTTGCTAGAGTTGGAGATGATGCATATAAGGTTTTGACTCTAATTAGAAACTGGTAGAAATAATGCATATTTATGCAAGCTTCGGTCGCTTCACATGAAGCGATGCTACCTCACCACGCACACCCCACGTTATTTTATGTGACAAGCTAAGCTATCGTAGATGATGGCTTGTACGATTTCTTAGTATGAAACAACTTTCGCCTCAATATGCATAACTCTATACCATAAATCATAAGTTCACTGATTTACTGCATTACACTCGCATCATAAAGCAAGCATTGCACTAATACATACTCCAATTGCATCATGTCATGCATATAGAGTCCGCGAACGAAGAACCACCGCCGAACTAGCCCGACACAGAGGAACCAGAAGAGGAGTTGCACCAGGAACCAGAGGGCCAGCAGCAGGAACCCGACTACGCTCCGGAGGAAGCTACTGACCTTAGTGAAGAAGGTAGGCAGGACCATACTCTACCCAGCAAATAAATTATACTTGATGATTACGCATATGCATTAGGAGTTGCTTGGAACCAATTGCATTAGACTTCCTGGCCGCCCTGGCCCTAGCACCTATACATAGAGTTCGCAGGACGAGTATGCCTAGAAATTGCTAGGTACGAGTAGACACGAGTGTGTGGACTCGTCGCGTAGGTGTTTTCAAAATCAAAAGCTTACAGTTATATCACTTGTAATTGTTGCTCATGAAGTAAATGGAGACCGGGCGGAGATTTTATTTCAGTATTCACTATTCATGATGTCGCATCCGGACTCCGCCCGAGTCGCATAAGGCCCGTTCGCTGTTCGCCTATTGGTCGGCATAACATTGCTAGAGTGCTTAACCGGAAAATGGGACCGGTAAAGTCTTTCCTGGGCTCGTCCGAAGCACAGAGACACGTTCCTACCCGCTGGTTGAGAGGAAGGTGGCCCGGGGGAGCTTGGTACTCATGACAGGGAGACCGAGATGTCGGCAGGCTCGTCATGAGGGCACAACCCGGGGGCTAGGCGGGAGTGAATCGAACTTGGGACGAGACAGGTTAAGATTGGGGCTATATGTGGGAACGCGATGGCTAGTAAGCATATACCCCTGGCATGATAGTTATTCCCGGGAATTAAAATCGATTCGAATCGCTGATGCCCACCAGGTGTGGGAATGCCAATGCCTTTGACGTTCAACGTAGTAATTACTTAAACTCTCGGTATTTCAATACTCATGGTTTTTGGAATACTACATGTCTGAACTGAGTTGTTACCTTACGGAAATTTACTATTATGTTGGCAATCATACAGACAATGAAACTTGTTGTTTATGTTAATTAAGTTGCTGTTAAAAACTAAAAGCTAAGGATCCACTTGCTAGTAAGCTGCTTCGCGTCAGCCGTAAGCCAAATCCATTAAGACCTACTGAGTAATTAGTACTCAGGGTTTGCCCCCACATTTTGAGCGCAGGTATGGAATTCATGGTGTGCACCTGTGTTGGAGGCGGGGCATGCCCTCATTTAGGATGAGGCGACTGAGTGGTACGAGGGCAACATCGGTGGGCTCGATGTTGTACCTCCAATGCAAAACTTTTGGTGATAACATGGTGATCTAAACTTATATTTTCCGCTGCGAGAAACTTTCAAACTTGCTATCTTATAACTTTATGTTGGACTCGTATTTTATGTAAAAACTGGTTTGTAACTAAGTTTAACTTTATACTATTCAACTACCTGTGATGATGTATCTGTTGTGGCTCCATCGTGAGTCAGATGTGTATGATGTCGGTTCCTCTGGGAAAAGGTAATATCGAGAGTCGAATGACTCTCGACGGACGACCGGGTTTAGTTCGGTCTAATCGCACTGCAAGCCAGAGGTGGCAGGTGTGCTTAGCCCGGATTAAATCGGCGGTTCCGCCACAGCTGGTATCAGAGCCGATTATACACAGACAATAGACATATCATCCAGTTTTGATTTGCAAACCTATTTTCGAAAACCCTTTTCGAAATATTTGAAAAATGAGAGTATCGATATGCCCCTATTAAGGATGTTAGTTACCAGGTGACATCGCTAACATTCTGACCTAGATAGAACTCATGTGCATATTCGGCGCTTTGGGAAGCAACATTTCGGCCATAGCTATCCCCAGTACTGGCGGAGCGCTATTGGGATTTGCGGACTGTTGCGAACCCTGCATTCATGCTGATAGGGCAGAACTCTTTAAGGGGGGTGGTCACGCCATTGGAGTGTTTCGTGACCACTTTTCCTTCAACCAAAATGATAGCTAGATCTTGTTGGCCACCGTTTCTCTCCCCAGTAATTCCCCAGTACTGGAGGAAGACTGGGTGTGTTGAGACAAATGGCGCCACTACGTCGTCCACCAGACGTAGCTTAAAGAAATTCGTGGGTGCCACTTCTAGGGTTAGAGTGGTAATGATTGGTCATGGTAATGATGATGATATGAGCATGCATTTTTCTGCAGGTACACTAACCACGTGCGAAATTAAGAACGAGTAGAAAACGACTAGTTGCATTAGAGAGTGCCGTGCATATATGTCACCGGATACTCGTTAGTTATATAAATTGTACATAAAGTGTGTGATGTGAGGACGAATAGGACGAGTCATGCATCATGTTTACTTTTACTTGTTCATACTTGGGGGATTATTGCTAAAAGTCAAATAAGTAAAATGAAAGTCCAATGATGTTTTCAGCACCCATCACCCACTTAACCGTTAAAATTATATGCAACCTATGCCTATCACTGATTAAAGTCTCTTATTTAAAAACAGATGGCCAGGACCAAGCAAACCGCCCGCAAAGCCACCAGTGCGAGGGGACTCCGCGTACAGGAGGGAAGGGCTGCTCCCCTCCCACCAGTGACCCACACCCCTCCTCAGCTTGAGAATGGGATGGTCCACACCCGTTGCCGTGAGGAGAACGGCCTTGCGCAGATCCTTTGTCGGGCTCTGCGTGAGATGAGGCGCAGACCGTGCCCCTTCTTCTCCGTGCAGACAGTGCACGCGGAGGGACACTGCATGGCTAGTGTTGTCCTTCCTTCGAGCCACACCGCGGTCCGGCAGACGATCACCGTCTACGGGGCCAATGAGGAGGACGCTTACGACAAGGTCACCCTAGCAGCCATCACCTCACTCAGCTCCTCGGGTGCAGCAGGGACGTCAGTGCTGCGCTACCTCCCCACCGACGGCTACGACGATGAGTGGCTCCGTCGTCACAACATGCTGGAGGAGCGGATTGACACCAGGCCCTATGCTGCGACCATGCAGTTTGCTCACAGCATACACGGGATGTACCTCCGTGCCGAGGACCGTGTCTCTCACTACCGCGACCAGCACATGTATGCACAGGACCGTATTGAGGAGCTGGAGGCAGAGTTGGCCGAGGCACAGCAGCGCCTGGCACAGTACGAGCAGGACCCTTCAGTTGCCCCTGTGGTGGAGGATGAGGACAGCATGGTGTCTGACGCGCGTAACGGGCATTAGAGAGTTTGACAATAGCACTGTGTGGTGAAGCTTTTTGTAAATGGTGCACGTTATGAGCGATGTTTTGTATTATATCGCTCCGTGCAGTTTGCCATGACTGTACTAAACAGTGGTGAGGTCGAGAGAACTCACTTATGTACGTCATGTAACCCGATGTAGAACCTTAAGCTAGTGTTCCGATGTGATGGACGAGATGGCCCACGTGTGTACTAAGTAAACCTTTAGTTTATTAAGACTCTATAAGTATGGTTGTAGTAACTGCTGAATGCGCATGGACAATGTGAATGATGCGATGCCTCAGCACCAGTGCTAGCTCAACCAGATATTACCAAGCCTTTTGAGGTGTACTGTGATGCCTCCGGTAATGGGCTTGGCTGTGTCTTGATGCAAGAAGGAAGAGTAATTGCTTATGCCTCCCGTCAATTGAGGAAACATGAAGCCAACTATCCAACACATGACCTTGAGGTATTCGCAGTCGTTCATGCATTAAAAATATGAAGACACTATTTATTAGGCAACACATGTCACATCTACACTGACCATAAGAGTCTCAAATACATTTTCACACAACCCGAAATTAATATGAGGCAGCGACGATGGTTGGAATTGATAAAAGACTATGATCTGGAGATACACTACCATCCGGGCAAGGCCAATGTAGTGGCCGACGCCTTAAGCCGCAAAGTCCATTGCAATATGATAGAAGCCCGACCTACAGCAAGAGTGATCTGCTGTGAGATGAATGACATTGAAACACCTCCGGGACAGCATGCAGAACTCTATAATATCATTATTGAGCCCACAATCAAGGCACAAATCATAGAAGCTCAGAAGCAAGATAAGGGTATGGCATATATCCGTGAAGGTATTAGTGAAGAGAAGAAGGCGTGTTTCACACTTGATGACCAAGGCGTCCTGTGGTTCAAGAATCGTCTAGTGGTACCCAAGGACATGGAGTTGAGGAAGAAAATACTGGACGAAGCGCACACTTCAATACTCACGATACATCCAGGCAGCAATAAGATGTACCAAGACTTGAAGCAAAAGTTTTGGTGGACCCGCATGAAACGAGAAATCGCCAAGTACGTGTCTGAGTGCGACGTGTGCAAGAAAGTAAAAGCTGATCACTTAAAGTAAGGGCTTTTGGTGATTTGCTTTGCCCACGAGCTAATCCCATTCTATTGGCTCTTTTGGTCTTGCTAGGATGTGGAGATTATGACTTAGTTCATCTCAATCCTACTGGATTGCCCAAAGATTGGCATCTCACGAGATCTGAAGTTCCCGCTGATCCCTAGGTCATTTTGCGTTGATCTTTTGGGAAAAGACTTGGAATAGGGTCCAGATATCTTCTGCAAATTCTCGTGAAGATTGGATAAGATTTAGTCAAGTTTGGGATTGAAAACCCCCTGTCTGCAACTCTACCGGACAGTTCGGCAGAGGCCACCGGACACTCCGGCAGCGCCCACCGGACAGTCTGGTGTTGGGCTCTATCCTGGACATCCCACTGGATAGTTTGGCAGAGGAGACTAGACTCTCCGGTGCCACTGGACAGTCCGAACCCTGCTACCGGACAATCCGGCTCAGGCAGGGTTCCTGTTGTGATTTCGCTATTTGCTTCTTCCGCTGTGTTTTTGCTTCGGATTTTTGCATCTCCCACTTCTAGACTATTCTCTTTGCTTGCTGTGAGTCAGTGAGACGCACTTGGGAGCAGTGAGTCTCACTCCTACAATTGGTATCAGAGCCGGTAAGGTTTGTTCATACCTTTACCGGTGAGAAACCAGTAGCGACTATGGCGCAGTCTGGGAAGGTTTCGGTTCTCAGCTCGGATGGCTATCCCTACTGGAAGGGTAGGATAAAAGCTTTCTTGCTTAGCTAGAGCGAGGACATATGGAATGCTACACAGAGTACGACTTTCACGGTGCTCCCCGTTGCCGAGCGTACCACACCGGCGCTCGTTGCTCAGCACAAGGCGAACTACAAGGTGGTGAACTTTCTCTTCTCTAGACTTGGTCCAGCAGACTATGAGAGGGTGAGCCACCATAGTACCACCCATGAGATCTAGTCCCTGCTCAGTACACACCATGAGGGGACGGTGACAGTTAAGGGTTGGCTTGTTGAGACTTACGGGTGCGCGTATGATAACTTTGTTTTGAAGCCGGGAGAGTCTATCGATACCTTGTTTGGTCATTTTCAGTCGATCATCAACAAGCTTCGTGTCAACTCTGCTCCTGCTGCTCTCCCATCTCTGATCATCAGTAGGCTGTCAAGATGCTGAATTTCTTGGATAGGAATGTGTGGGAGATCAAGAAGAACTCCATTCTTGAGTTGGCAGGGTAATACACCTTGGGAGTTGAGGAGCATTACAGCAAGCTCAAGGCCACAGAGGTTGATTACCAGATGATGGATGTGCTCACTGGTACCGGCTCGAAGAGCGTGGCCTTGGCTTCCAGCTCCAAGGAAGTTGCTACTAACCCCCTACTTCACGGTTTTTCATTCTCTGCTTTGATGTCTGTGACAGAGGAGCAGTTGGCGTCACTTAGGGATGATGAGATTTGCCTGGTGTCTAGTTGCTTTCAGCGCACCTATGACAACCGGATGAGCAAGAAGAGGGTCCAGAAGCCCAAGTGCTTTGAGTGCAGAGAGGTCAGCCACTTCATCGCCGAGTGCCCGAACAAGCAGAATGACTACTACAAGAAGGGCAAGAACCACTCTTGTGACTTCAGCAAGCACCGCTTCGGCAAGCATGACTACGGCAAGCGCTACCACCAAGCACCACTTTGACAAGATCAAGAACTCCAGGAAGGCTTTCAAGAACTACTAGAAGGACAACTGGAAGCGGGACAAGGCCTTCTTCGTCGAGCTTGGTGGTCTCTGTAATGCATCATCCTCCTCCTCGCCTTCATCCTCGTCAAGCTCAAGCAATAAGGAGATCATCACCAAGCGGGATAGGAGGAGGGACCAAGGCGGTCCAGCTAGCCTCTGCTTCGTCTCCACCAAGTCCAAGCGCAAGCACAAGGTGAACCGGAGATCATTTTGCTCCATGGCACGTGAGGACAAGGACAACAAGGGCAACGACAACGACTCCTCCGTTGAAGAGGTAACTCCTGAGCAAGCTAAGATCCTTGATATGCTGGAGAGGAATAGTCATGAGTTGAAAGCACAGGATAAGTTGTTGGAGAAGGCAACCAATAAGCTACAGAAGCAAAAAGCCAAGCTTCCTGATGCTTTGGCTAAAATTGAGAGGCTGAAGAGTGTGCAGACCCAGCCTAGTGACTTTGAGTGCCCTACCTGTGAGTGCCTGATGAGTGAGCATTGTGAGCAGAAGAGTAAGTATGCTCATCAGGTAGAGGAGATGGACAGGCTGAAGGTTGAGTTTGGCGAGCTCCAGTCTAAACTGGATGAGCCTACCTTGAGTGACGTGCCTGAGTGTGAGTCCTTCCACCACCTAGCTGTTGACATAGCTGAGCGGAAGGTGAAGTGTGAGGGGCAGCTCAAGGAGTCAGAGGAACTTAGAGCTAGTGCGTGCATGGTCTGTGCTACCTTGTGGAGTGAGCTTGACTAGGTGAGAGCTGACCTTGAGGTGCTTTCAGCACCCCCTGATACGTGTGAGAACTGTCTCACTTTGAGGTTGCAGTTGGTGGAGAAGGATTCCACCATTAGAAAGCTTGAGAAGTCTGCTCCTCTGATTCCCTCTCTAGACTGTCCCACTTGTGCTACCTAGACTTTAGTTCTGGAGGATTTGAGAGAGGAGAAACTGAACTTGGTTGATGAGAACAACCATTTGAGAGAGGTGCTCAGTTGGATGTATGCTAGAGAGCCCCAACAAAGGATGATTTTAGAGAGCACCAAGAGAGCTGAGGGTGACATGGGTGGACTTGGGTTAGGAGAGTGTAGTACTTCGGGTAAGAAGAAGAGTGCCCCAGTTAGGCTTAAGACTGCTTCTCCTCAGCCTAGCCATATTGTTGATGGGGTTTACCACGAGCCTCCTAAGGCTATCCCAAAGAAGCAGTTCTGGACACCCAAGCCCTCACAGGCAAAGTTGGACAGGGTAGTGACTAAGATCCTTAAGCCTCCATTGAGCAAGGAGAGAGTCTAGCAGCCTGCTCCACCCAAGGCTACTCCATCTAAGCCTAAAGCGCAGCCTAACCCCACTCCCAAGAGGCCTGTCTACCACTGTGACTTTTGCCAGCAGAGTGGCCACTTGGAGGAGTTTTACTTTAGGAGGAAGCAAGCTGAGAGGCAGGAGAGAGCCTGGGGGAACCAAGATCAGTTCTACCAGGGCGGTACGCATGATCTTCCCCGCAGCGGTGACATGAGAGACCGCTTTGCTAGTGGTGTGAGAGGAGGCAGCTTTCAAGCCCGTGCTCCAGGTGGTGAGAGACACTTTGCTGGCCGAGCTCCTAGTCATTTTTAGCGTGGCTATGGGCCTCATGACCGAGGCTTTCATAGAGGGATTGAGAGCTCACGATTCGGTGGTCAAGGGTACCCAGATCATCGTGATGGTTACTTTGACTGTGCTTTTCCTACCTTTGAGTAGATGGCTCGGCACTGGTTCAGCAGTTTCACTAACCCCAATGCTGGACCATTTGCTCACTCTCGCTTTCCTTGATTTTGCAGGATCAAGGCCTGGAGGACATATGGATCTTGGACTCTGGCTACTCTAGGCACATGACAGGGCACCGTAGATGGTTCTCCAGCCTCAACCCCATGAGCACCAAGGAATACATCACATTCGGGGATAATGGTCAAGGTAAAGTGTTGGGTGTTGGTTCTGTTGCGCTTTCTAGCAAGCTTTCCCTGAGAGAAGTCGCTTTGGTGAGGAGTTTGGGGTTCAATTTGGTTTGTGTCTCGCAACTTCTCAAGGAAGGGTATGAGGTTCGCTTTAAGGAGGGTTCTTCTTGTGTGCTTAATGCTATGGAAAACCTTGTTTGTCGGATTTTGCCCTATGGGCAGGTTTTTAAGGTTGACCTTGCCTCTGTTTCTGGCCCTCCTCGGTGTTTGGTAGCTGGTCCTTCTACTGATATTTGGAAGTGGCATAGGAGGGTAGGCCATTTGAGTTTTGATCTGCTTGTCAGGTTGAGCTCGATGGGTCTGATCCGAGAATTGCCCAATTTGAAAGCAGAAAAGGACTTAGTGTGCCACCCCTGTCGTCATGGCAAGATGGTTGATGCGTCTCATGCACCTGTCAATCAGGTGATGACCTCTTACCCGTGTGAGCTACTATATATGGACACGATTGGTCCTGCTCGGGTACAGTCGGTCAGTGGGAAGTGGTATGTGCTTGTCATTGTAGACGACTTTTCTCACTTTTTGTGGGTGTTCTTTATGAAATTCAAAGATGAGGCTTTCGATTTTGTTTGGGATCTGGTCTTGAGGTTAAGAAATAAGAGTCATAAAGCCATGAGGGATATCTGCAGCGACAATTGCGGAGAATTTCGTAACTCTCATTTCGAAACCTTCTCTCGTGACCTAGGTCTTGATTATAGATGGCAACGGGCAATATCCGCGCGGATACCAGCACCACACGCCCGCGCCCGCGCCCGCCACCCGTAATGGGTAGATATCCTTGCCCGCGCCTGCCATCCACGGATATTTCATGCCCGCGGGTGTGCCCATTTACCTGCAAATATACAGCAAATAGCACAAATTGACAGCAAATATACAAGAAGGGAATAACAAATATACAACAAATAGCACAGATTAACAACCAATTAACCAACACACCATTCGTGGTCCATACATAACATCTAGGCAAATAATAAGTTCATGGTCCATACTCTATACACAAGATCTAAGAAATCAGCAATGCAAAGAAAGAAATAGCATACCCAAGCAATCGAATAACCGAAGGGGCTCGGGCTCTAGTGGGCGGCGGAAGGGGCGCGGCCCGGCGCTGGAGGGTGATGGAGGGGCGCGGCCCAGAACATGGCGGGCGGCGGAGGGGCGCAGCCTGGCGAGGTGCTCGGCCTAGCGCAGAGGCACTAGGTGGGCCAAGCGGTGGAGGGGCGTCGCGCGCCGGTCACTGGCGGTGGAGGGGGCGAGGGGCCTGGCGGAGGGGGTGTTGCGGGCCACGGGCGGGCGGTGGAGGGGGTGAAGATGAGGGGCACCGCGTGCCGCTGGCGGGCGGTGGAGGGGGCTAGGGCGATGGGCCCAGCGGAGGGGCACCGCGCACCGTTGGCGGGTGGAGGACGGCCGGACGGGGTCGCTGGCTCGCTGCTCTGGTCGCGCGCGCCGTCGCGGGTCGCCACTGATCGAGTAGGGAGACTGGGAGTGGATAAGGGAGGTGGACTGAGGACTGTGGAGTCTAGGAGGGACCGGGGACGGAGGGTGGCGGCTGCTTGGGGGAGAACGGTGGAGTGAGCTGAACCCTAGGTTTCTCTATATATATGCATACTAGATGTGGGGTCCACATGTCTGACGGGTATGCGGGTATGCGGGCGCGGATACTAAATTTCTTTGCCCGCGAATAAATATCCATCGGGCGTAAATTCACACCCGTATCCTTGCCCGTGGGCGTGAAGTTACACCCGTATCCTTGCCCACCGGGTTTGTTGCCCGCGGGTATGCGGATTTTTCCTACCCGTTGCCATCTTTAGTCTTGATCATCAATTCTCACCTCCATATACCCCACCTCAGAATGGTGTTGTAGAACAAAAGAACCGCACACTTGTAGAGATGGTGCGGACGATGCTTGATGAGCATAGGACTCCGCGACGCTTTTGGGCTGAGGCTATAAATACGGCCTGTTACATTGCCAACCACATCTTCCTACAAGCTTTCTTAGGGAATACTTCGTAAGAGCTACGGTTTGGTAGGCAGTCCAGCGTCAAGCACCTGTGTGCATTTGGCTGCAGATCCTTTGTGCTCAAAAAGGGGGGTATTTGGACAAATTTGAATCTCACTGCTTGGATCGTATTTTTCTTGGGTATGCCTCTAGCTCTAGGGCATATAGAGTGTGGATCGTCGACACCAAACAAGTGATTGAGACCTGTTAAGTTTCCTTTGATGAATCTATGCCTTGCACAACCCCTGCATTTGAGCTTTCAGGTGATGATGAAGAAGGAGCTCCCATCTTTGAAGATGAGGAAGTTCAGGTAGATGCTGGTGATGCAGGAGCCACTGCACCGGCTGCAGCTCCTGCCCCCTCTGCTACGAGCTCTGAAGACGAAGGAGGACCTTTACCTACGGCTTCCTCCTCACTCCCCCGACCGCAAGCTCGAGCAGAGGCTAGCCCCGCTGAGGACATAGGAGAGATGACCTCCGAGATTGTTTCATCTCGGCAGGTCCGGCGTGATCAGCCTCCACATGGTATCATTGGTGATTTGCATGCGAGGACTTTGAGGTTGACTCAGGTGCTATCGCCTTCTTTGCTCATGCTACTTTTGTTGCCTCCTTTGAGCCCAAGGATTTTGGACACGCACTATCTGATGGTAATTGGGTTAATGCCATGCATGAGGAGTTAGAAAATTTTGAGAGGAATCAGGTTTGGGTTTTGGTAGGGCCGTGGTTCCATTCAAGAAGACGTTTATGTCAAACAACCCCCTAGATTTGAAAATGCTAAATACCCTAACCATGTTTACAAATTCCAAACAGCCTTGTATGGTTTGAAACAAGCCACTAGAGCCTGGTATGAGAGATTGAAAACTTTTTTGCTAAACTAGGGTTTCAAAATGGGGAGTGTTGAAAAGACCTTGTTCCTCCTCAAGCATGCTAGTGATCTTCTTATTGTCCTAGATTTACGTGGATGATATCATCTTTGGTGGCTCGTCTCACTCTCTTGTTACCAAGTTTTCTGAGCAAATGTCGAAGGAGTTTGAGACGAGCATGATGGGAGAGTTGTAGTTTTTCCTTGGAATGCAAATCAAGCAAGGTGTGAAGGCACCTTCACCCATCAAGCCAAGTACACGAAGGACATTCTGAAGAAATTTGATAAGGGAGATATCAAGCCTATGGCGACTCCCATGTCAACACAAACGATGCTTGACTGCAAATGAAGAAGGGGAGGTTGTGGACCAAAGAGAGTACCCAGGAATGATCGGCTCACTTTGGTACTTGACGGCAACTAGACCAGACATCCTAGTTCGTGGTTTGCCTTTGTGCGCGTTTTCAGGCCCCACCAAGGACATCACACTGTCAAGCAGTGGAGCGCATCTTCAGTTACCTGAAATACATTCTTGAGCTTGGTCTCTGGTTCTCTTCATCTTTGATGCTCACTCTGAGAGGGTATTCGGATGCTGACTTTGCGGGTTGTCGGCTGGAGCGGAAGTTTACTTCTAGCACCTGCCAGTTCCTTGGTTCTTCTCTTGTCTCTTGGTCCTCATGCAAGCAATCTAGCATAGCCACTTCCACAACAGAAGCCAAATACATTGCTGCTGCTAGTTGCTGCTCCCAGCTGCTTTGGATGAAATCCACCTTGAGGGACTTTGTTCTTAGTTTTAGGAAGATCCCTCTCCTAGTAGACTCTACTTTCTGCTATTTCTGTAGCTAAGAACCCCGTCTTGCACTCCAGAACCAAACACATAGACGTGAGGTTTCACTTTCTGAGAGATCACTATGAGAAGGGAGATATAGACTTGATCCATGTGAAGACCGAGAACCAGTTGGCAAATATCTTCACCAAGCCCTTAGAGCTTAGCGCGTTTGCTCACTTGGTGTTTGTTACCCCTTTTAGGTTGGGGTAACCTTGCTGTAGTTTAGGTTTTGTTTTGCTTTTTCTTTGTTTTTCTTTGCTTTTCTTCGCATTTTGTATCATATCATGCATTGCATTGTATCATATGCATTTTCACTTTCACTAGCATTAGAGCTCTTCTGGAATGACTAGTTAGTACTTGTTTGTGCTAGATTATACAGTTGCTTGCTTGATCATTGTTGGCTAAGCTCTTTGGATCTGTCTAATATCATTTGTGGTCTAAGTCATTTTTGTTTCGTGAAAATCACTAACCATGATCACCACTTGGCTACCTAGCATGTGTAGGAATGTTGAATACTATGCTATCTTCTCATGCTGGGATATGCTAGTCGTATGCTTTTGTTGAATTTATGCCTAAGAATTTTTGACACCTTGCTTAAACATGACATCTGAATTAAAACGGTGTACATGTGTGTCTTTTGAGCTAAAATGAAAAGATCCAGGTGGGTTCGCTTGTCACAATGTTCTAGTTTGAGATAGCTTGTGCTTGCACTTTGGCATAAATTTGGACTAAGTTGTGTATGACCAAAACCTTGTCTTAAGCATCTGATGGTTTTCTGAACCTAGGCTTGGCAATGTTTGGTAAGAAGTGGCAAAGATAAGTGAATAACCCCTAGCACATGATCTGATTTGCTTGATGTTACAAATTGCTAAATCTGAAATCTGCAAGTCTCTTAATTGCTTATGGCCTGTTGTGTATGCTTTGGTTGAGAGTAGCACACCTTGTATGTTTTGCTAGCATCTTGCTGTTCATGCCTATCTTGCTAGATGCTATTCATGTTGGTGATGCTTTCTTTTCCAAAACCTTGTAAAACATGCTCTTGATCTGTATGAGATAGTTTCAATTGAACTTGTTGCATGCTTCCTTGCCCTCACTTGCTCTGTATGCTAGAACTTGTATTTACTAGCTCTTCATCCCTGTTGAGCTCTTCATGGTACACTTCCTGCATTTCATAGCATATTTTGAGGGTGAGTTGTCTAGTTTAGGGGGAGCTGAATTCTATGAACCCTTGATGTGTCCATTGTCAACAAGGAGGAGAGATGTTGACCTTTAGGAGTGTTCTTGGACCAAGGGGGAGAATTGGTCGAGGGGGAGCTGTGCATTCAGGGAGTTTGAGCTTTTAGCATGCTCTTGCATTGGTGCGTTGAGTCCTTTTCCCTCTTTCTAGAGGAGCCGATGTTTTGCCTAAGCATGGATGTGTTGAGTAGGTTTGCCTCTTTCTTGAGGGGTCATGCTTTAGTTTGATTGACTGCGTTGAGCGGTTTCCCTTGTCTTAGGGAGTCAATCTTAGGTTTTTCTTTTTGTTGCTTCTTTTTGTCCTTGTTTGCTTGTGTTTGGCTATTGGGCATTTGGAGAAACTCTCTTCTTTTCTTCTTTCTTTTCGGTTTTATGCTTGTTTTTCTTGTCTTTGTTCTATTTCAGGTTACAGGTAGAAATTGTTGACAATGCACTCCTCAAGGGGGAGATTGAGAGCCAATGGACCGGCTCCATTGCCTCTAGAGTGATGAGTGATTGTCAACAGAAGCCAAAGACCCAGAAGGACTTAGGCATAAGACCTCTGATAGACAGGAGGCCATCCGATGGATTGGAGGTAGAAGGAAGCCCTCCGAAGGACAGGAGGCATGCTCGAGGTCGGTCGGCCATAGGGAGTTCGGTAGAAGGAGGAGCGGCACGGCGACGGCACGAGTAAGACCTCTGAAGGACTGTGAGGCGACCCCGATGGACTGGGCATGTCGGCTGCCACCGCAGTGCTCCATCCTGAGTACATGGTGCGAAGACGGGCAAGGGTGTTGGTGGATTTGCTCAAATCCGCCACCGAACCACCAAGTTACCAGACATGGCGAATGGGCTCATTCTCGCCGAGATAGAGTGGAGTGGGCCGTTCCAAGCCTAGGAAGGAAACCCTAAAGTTTCCTGGTTTTTGACTTCAAAACTGGGGGTCGATTGGTGGATTTGGACTACTGGCCACGTGGACGTCATCCGGGAGATAGCTTGCAGGCGAAGAAGATCAAGACTCCATCGCGGTCGACCGTCCCCGAGAAAGTTGAGTCTTTTCCGTTTTGGCCCCTACGGGCATTTCTGTAATATAGGGGTCTTAGTGTAAATGTGTCGATTAGGCCTGGGATATAAATACCTAAGTGGCTAGTCATTTAGGTGTCTCTTCCACCTCTAGAAACCCTAGGCTTAGTCTCCAACGAACCAAGTGCTTAGAGACAACTTGGGTGCTTAGCTTAGGATTTGAGAGTCCCCTAGGCTAGTACTTTGCATTAGTGGGAGGATGAAGGGTGGTAGGCTGAGTTGAACCTTGTATGCACTGATTTCCTCATCTAATCAAGGCAAGATTCGTCCCAAATTCGTGCTCATGTGTGCAGCCATCTCCCTCCCCCCTTTCTAGTTGGTTTTTGGATGAAACTCAAGGGCTTTTGGAGATTTGCTTTGCCCACGAGTTAATCCTATTCTATTGTCTCTTTTGGTCTTGCTAGCACTGTGGAGATTATGACTTAGTTCATCTCAATACTACTGGATTACCATGAGCAAGCCTCTCTTCAGTTTTCCGCCTTTTTGCCGAAAGATTGCCATCTCACGAGATCTGAAATTCTCGCTGAACCCTCGGTCATTTTGCGTTCATCTTTTGGGAAAAGCTTTGGAATAGGGTCCAGATAGCCTGTGCAAATTCTCGTGAAGATTAGACAAGATTTGGTCAAGTTTGGGTTTGAAAAACGCAGTCTGTGACTATACTGGATAGTCTGGCAGAGGCCACCAGACAATTCGGTTGCACCGGACAGTCGGGTAGCGCCCACCGGACAGTCCGGTGTTGGGCTCTGTCCCGAACATCCCACCGGACACTCCAGTAGAGGAGACCAGACTATCCGGTGCCACCAGACAGTCCGACCCCTGCTACCGGACAGTCCGGCTCAGGCAGGGTTGCTGCTATGATTTCCCTATTTGCTTCTTCCGCTGTGTTTTTGCTTCGGATTTTTGCATCCCCCACTTCTGGACTATTCTCTTTGCTTGCTGTGGGTCAGTGAGACCCACTTTGGAGCGATGAGTGTCGGGTGGCGGTTTTCGCAAAGATTCATTGCCTCGTTGATCTGGTTGAGTTGGATCTCCAGTTTTTCTCGCTTGGTGCGTATCCTCTCAATGGATGGCACTCTTGCGCTGCTAGACACGTATCTGTTTAGTGGACGGTGTCTAGTTCTTCTCTCAAGCACCAGTTTCAGGGAGTTGCAAATTTGAGTTTTAATGTGCTCCTATTCACCCCCCTAGTCACACGTCTCGGTCCTAGATACATGAGAGATCCAATTTAAGTAGTGATGTCCAAATGGAAGAGATAGAATCCATGACACTCTTCTCACTATGAAAAACCCAATGCCTCAAAGTGCATCAATAACAGAAACCTACTAAATCCAACACTTAGGTAATGTCATGGTGTCCACTGTAGATGATCCATGGCTAGAAATACTGCTTGTGTCAAGTAGATGTACAATAGACATTCAATAACCATCAATATGTGACAAATATACAATGAAAACCATAATACTCAACATGTGAGCGATTCATGCTCAATCATGAGATATTCATTACAATTCATTCTTTTACATTTAACCATATCAAATACACCTGTAAGAACCTAGTCAAAACTATCTCACAAAGAGATTAGGCCTTTAATCACATTGTCACTCAATACACCAAAACCACTAAGGAGCCTTGCTGCACTTACAATCTCCCCATTTTTGGTGATTGATGATAACCCCAATTAAAGCTTACAAGAGATAAACAAATTACGTGCATGAATACTCAGATATTTGGTATGCTCCCCCTAAATATGTGCTTGAGTAACAAAAACTCAAATTTGAGCCACACGTGCCCAAAAGCACATATTTTGTGCTAGGAGAGCTCCCCCAAAGTCTCAGCATTCAAAAACCATATAGAAAGAAGTCAAACACAAAGTAAGCGAACTAAGGTGCTTGGAGGTGCTGCCACTAGCGCACCCACCAGATAGTCCGGTAGCCTTCACCAGACAGTCCGGTGCACCAGACAGTCAGGCAGGCTCCACCGGATAGTTCAGTGATGGTAGCCTACACCAGCCAAGCTACAACCACAAAGCCACAAAGACAAGCACAAAGCTTCTAGCATAAGATTAACACTTAGATAATCATCTAGTTCACATAGATCACATAGGAGTTTTGAAAAATATTACAAAGAGATGTGTCCAACACATGAACCTAGAAGTTCAATACATAACTAGAGAGTATAGCTGAAAAGAAATCGAAAAGAAAAAGCATGCTACAAGCGGCTTAAAGATCAGCTCTAAAGTCCGCTCTGAGCCCACGTGATACTCCCCTTGCAACCAACCAAGCTCTAAGCTTTAATGCACAAATTCTCCCCCTTTGTCATTAAGCACCAAAAAGGTCAAGAGTAAGGGAGTAAAGTACCTCAAGGGCTCACTGAGTGCCCTATTCCCATCCTGTGCTAGAGCTGCCACCCTGAGGTCCCTGACTAGAACTGACTGCCACTCTAAAAGAATGCTCCACTGGAGAAGCCCTGTCCACCCTGACCCATGGAGAAAGTTAGTGATCTTGAGAAGCTCAAGGAGGCCAAGGTAGTGGAGTAGCTTGAGTATCTAGCAGTGAAGGCATCATTCATCCCAAAGAGTGACTGAGTAGCCGACTGGGCTATGGCATCCAATGATCCTAAAGCTGGAGTGTCCTAAAGAGGCTGGCTAAATTGAGGAGGCACTAAGGCTCCACTAGCTTGTCCCTGATCTGCATAGTAACCTGCAAAGGGATCCTCTAGGAACTCCTCCGCAACCTCTCTCTCCTACTCATCCTCAACCGCTCTGTCAGGTGAGTGTTGTGGCTGCATGCCAAGCTGCCTCTGAATGCTCTTCACCCTAGTTATCTGTCAAGGTCTGGCGATGATGGGTTTCTTTCTTGTCAGCTATGTCCTTTGCCCTAAAGCACTTAAGGGCTCCCATAATGGCCCTGAAAGCCTGTACAACAGGTGCGGAGCTCCTCCTCGACCTCTCACTGGAGAACTACCCACTACCTCTCCTCCTCTAGTGTGACTGCCTCTGCTGCTGTGGCACTGGGCCCGGCTGACTCTGAGGAGGCAATAAGCTTGAAGGTGCAACTGAGGGAGCTAGCACAATAGGATGCTTCACCTTCTTCACACGGAATGGCCAGTGCTCAATATCATGGATATACGCTGTACCGGTTACTCTGTCAATCATCTCCATGATAAAGGAAGCACAAGCACAACTCCTATATGGGTCAAAGGATATGGCCTTGATTTCCTCCCGTATGAAGTTGGTCAAGCTGAAAGGCAATGCATCTTCCCTCATCCTAGCAAGCAGATTCTTAGCATAATGAGAGATGTTTGTAGCATCACCAATATGAGGAGCTAGGGTCTTTCTGAACATTCTATTAAGATATCCAAAGAAAGAGTAAAGACCTTGTGAGTGACCAAAGTTTCCCTGATTGTTTGGAGGATGCATGAACTTTATCTCACTGTCACGGAGACACTGCTCTAGGTGAATCTTGGGTCTGTTCAGATCAAGATTGTTCCTCCCAAGCACATAGGCAAACTATAGATAGGTGATGTAACATGTGTCACCCTCTGTTATCCATGCCATAGCCCACTTCCTTGGATCTGCATCGGTGTCATCAAAGTAGACTGTGGCATAGAACTGGGCAATGATCTCTTTGTTCCAATCATGCCTGAAGCCCATAATCTTCTGGATGTGTTGCCTCTCACAAGCCGCAATCACCTGATCAAATATGGGATCTTCGTTATCCTTCATGTATTTCCAGTCCATCCATTGATCAAGTGTAACTGGATGCTCCTTGGAAACATTCATAGACTCATAGTAGTCTTCTAGGAACCTGGTGTGAAGCCTCCAATCATAAGAGCTCCTAGGCTCTTTCCTAAAATCCCTTCTAGTGTCTCTGATCTCATTAAGTTTGCCCTTTGTAATCCACAGCCTTTTTGTTAGGCAGTCTGCTGGGCTTTGACATGTTTCTAGCATAATCAGCCTCAGGAAGTGCTGCACTTCCCTCTTCCTCTGCCTCATCATCTTCCTCCTCCTCTTCATTCTCATCATCACTGGGAGGATCTGGACCCTTCCCATGAGGCCTGGGTTAGACCACATAGGTCTTATCTTCCACAATCATCATCAGAGGAAGTCTCTGCTACCACTGCCTCATCTGAGATGCGCATCTGACCTCGAGGAGTGTCTTGCAATAGTCCCTGCCTATCCCTGAGATCTCCCCCTTTCAGAACCACCAGCACCGGTGTCCTCTAAAGGAGAAGAAGTGTCAGCTGCTGTACTAAGGGCGAGGCTTTGTGGCCTTTCTCTTTATCCTAGTATACTGCTTAATGGGTTGCTCACCTGCCATCTCTACAGCCTTGAGAAACAAAGATTTGGATTGGAACCTTGGATAAGTCTCAGAGTGCAAAAGATATGATTTAATTACAATGACTGGAAAAGGCATGATTTTCTGATAGGAACATGTCACAAAGACATAAAGGAATACATGGAACAAGTCTGGGAGCTCATAGAATGAATCTAGAGCTAAAAGACCAACTGACCCAGGGTCTATGGGTATCACCGAATAGTCCGATAGCTTCCACCGGATAGTCCAGTGTCGCCGGACAGTCCGGTGGCCGCCACCGGATAGTTCCGGAAGCGCCAGTGACCTAGGGTTGGTGGATCTCCCAAACTAGCCATGGGAATGATTTGATCTCCTAGGACATGATAGATTGGCATATTCAGGAGTACTTCTACCAAGGGAAACATTGAGCATTGCACCGAGCAAAGAGATCGGGCAAAAAGAATGCAATGTACCTTGGAGAAGTAAGTCCTAGGGCAAAGTTGATGGAGAGGTCGATGGATTCGGATACTCCGACGAAGCAGCGGCCAATCCCCACTAAAAGATCCTTTAATCCACGGAGGAATGAGGAAAGCCAGAGGAACGAGGAAAGATCCTCAAATTGCAAAGAGATCCTCACACAACAAGAGCGGCGGTTGAAACTGGTGAAAAACGGTTTGGAAGAAGATAGGAGTAAAACACAAGTAGTTACCCCTTAGGATCGTGGGTGGGGATAAAACCCACATGGACTAGATCGTCCGATTGCCCCTGCCAGGATAGTCCGGTATCACCGGATTGTCCGATATGGAACACTGGATAGTCTGGTAAAAGATGATTCTGTAGAGGGACTGGGAACTGTGCTTTGTCCTTTGATCCACTGACTCCTTTATGTAACATAGTCCTCAGGGAAGGTAAAAGATCCTTGAAAACACATTTTGTCAAAGCTTTTGGTCAAAAGATGATTTAGTTGAGGGAGGTGAGCTTTGAACAAATCCATTTAGAAAATAATTATGAATTTAGCATAGAAATCTCAATTTATGTGGTTAGGCACAATCAAGCACAGAGAATAATAACCACATATAAAGAGAGGTTGATCACAAAGATCTCAACAACAAATGTTTTCAAAATCCCATTTTTGCTATACTAGTGGAATACCATGCCTTGCTTAGGATGATTAGCATGTTTGAATCATACTCAACTTACCAAGGCATTAAAAGCACTCTTAACAAGAGTATCAAGCAAACATCTATGGTCATTAAAGCCTCATGAGACAAACTCATGACAAGGCATAATATTTCACTAGCTCAAACCTTAGGAATTATACCGCAAAGAATGTTGGAGAGATTGATGATCATATTATAGATGATGGCATATTTGACTCATACCTCCTATCATTTTTGAAGCACCAAGCTCTCAAGACTAACTTGACAGCTTTCTAGGTTTCAGAGGTATCAAACAAATATCCATTCTAGAGTTGAGTAACTCAAACCACCAACAACCACACAGGAGCTACAAGGCCTAAAAGCACTTACAATGCATCTATTCAACACATACCTTGCCTTGATTTATTTGTCTTACAAGGATATAGAAATGTTATATACTGTAGTACATGCCCTGATTTTGCAATTTTGGGGCATCATCAATTTATTTTGCAATAAGCCAAAATCCTTTGACTCAATCACCATCCTCTAAGGATCTGCAATATTACTCACATAGAGTTTGTTAGTACCGCAGTGCCTTAGTGCAATTCTACTCCCCCTAAATGCACGCTTATGGTTCTTGAATTACCAATCGTGCAGGCCAAAGTTTAGTTACAAACTTGGGGATTAGAAGTTGTACTTAGGCTAAAGATAATAGGCAATGAGTGATACTATGATTCATTAGAAATACTCATAGTCACACAGACTTGATGGATTTGTATACGAGTCTATCTGCTGAGGAAAACACAAAGTACAGCATCTCAACTCATCACCAGACAGTCCGGTGATGGTCACCGGATAGTCCGGTGACTATGACTCCAGCTTCCAATCTATGACATGAATTATCCGAAGTATTCAATTTTCTTTTGAGGACACATCTTGTATTCCTGCATAAATTAAACATACACACTCCACAGAGGAGCTATCACGATATCACCGGAATATTAGTGATGGATAGGAGTGGAATTTGAACTTGATTCATTTAGGCATGCTTTATTCACTGAGAATTGGCATTCCTAAGTCATCAAGGTTCTGGTTTAAGCACATGGTTACCCATGATGTCATTGAGGATGAAGATATTGCAATAATTCATATCTTGGCTTTAGATTGAAATAATTGCTCTTGAGACAAAAATGTGCTTGTACTTACCTCCTCAAGATGGCCAAGACCCTCAATGCATCCTGTAGGTACCTATAGATCTTCAACCATGTTTTGGCACCCCAACTTGGTTGGTTTCTTTGAGGTTAGTCACATTGGCTCTGGTCACCCAAATAGCCTTGGTACCCTTTGGTGCACTAGTCACCTTAGACTCACCACTACTGGATCAGGGTGCACAAGTCATTTTACCCCTTTTATTGACAAGGTTGGGATGGGTGAAATTACCATGTGGGCAATCCTTACCGAGATGCCCTTTCTGTCGACAATTGTAGCATATTCTTTGCCAAAAGCCCTTTGGTTGATTGTATGCCTTGGTTGCATGGGCTTTCTCCTCTCCAACGTTGCTGTGAGATAGGATAGGTCCTCTTTCCCTGGAAGTGGTAGCTTGAGCTACCTCTGACTTCACCGGATAGTCCAGTGCTGGTGTACCTAGTCCGGTAGCTTCTGCCAGATAGTCCGGTGAGCTAGAGCTACTCACAAGCTTGTACTTGAGAATTGGGCAAGCTTCAACCATGTGTCCTTTCTCCTTGCACCAGTAGCATCTCCTCTTTGCTTTGCTCTTCTACCTTTTTTATTTGGCTTGCTCTTGTGCTTTTGTGCTTTCATCACTATTGGACTTGATGCTTGTCTTAGTGTGTTATTCATGGTTTGAACCCTCCTCAAGCTTGTTCACCATGTTGTCACGGTTCTCTTGAGAAGGTTGCACACAACTCTTTCCCTTAAGCATAATCAAGTCCCCTCTTAACTTTTCAACCTCTTGCTTGAGCATTTCATTTTCTCTTGCAATGGAGTCATCACAAGGTTCTACAATAATATGCTCAACACAAAGGTTACTTGCTTTACAATAGGAAGGGTTAGCACCAGCAATGATAGAATCAATTGAAAAACAAGACTTATTTTGCACAAAAGGGTCATAGGATTTTACCGATGTGGCAAATACCTTATGTGCTACCTCACTCAAGGCTAACTGATCAATAAGATGCATACTCTCATCTAGGAGCTCATCCTTTTTTGTTGAAGCACTAAGCACTTGTCATTGATCTTCTCCAATCAATCTTTCATCTCCTTGTTTAGCTTCTCAAGCTTCTCAATGTATGAAGGGAGACTTGCAAACTTGCTTGCTTCATTTGTTAACTTGTCAACCTTCAAATTCAGATTGGTGATCTTGTGTTCAAGCTCTCCTTTTTCTTCTTGAGCTGCCTTTAGCTTTTCCAATTTCTTCACCAAGTAGTCTTCTTGATTGTCAAGACTTGCTTCTGCTTGGTGATGATTTGCATCAGCTTGATCACCTTCATTTTATCCTTCTTGCTGAGGTGACCAATATCCAGATCTTCATCAGTGATCTCGTCTTCATCTTCATCACTCTCACTCATTTCTTCATCACTTTCTCCATCTTCCATGACCATGAGGCACCGATGTGTGAAATGGTAGAGTGGCACTTGGCTGAACATGATTGTTCACTTGGTCTCCATCACTGCTCTTAACTGGTTGGTGCAGCCCCACTGCCATCACCGGATAGTCCGGTAGGATGTACCGGATAGTCCGATACACCGGATAGTACGGTGTCCACTACCGGACAGTCTGGTGTCTGCAGTGACTACAGCACCAACTGCCTTTCTTATTCCTCCTTGTCCTCTATGCCTTCATAGAGGCTAATTTCTTCTTCATCTGAGTCCTTCACTCATTTGTTTGCTTGTTCTTGAGCTTTGCATACAAAAACACTCTCGAGGGTAGCCCAAATCTCATGGGTGTCCTCAAATCTCTTGTATTTGTTGAACAACCACATAAAAGTATCTGTACTCAAGGTGCTCAACAAATAATTAGCAACTCGAGCATTGAGCTATAAGTGTATTGTCTCCTCATGAGATTGGTTACCCCACTCGTATCTAGAAGGCAATACGCTTGCATCTACAAATTGCTCCACAAGTGGACCATTGGTCCTAAGCAAATGAAGTACATGAGCTAACCACTGAGAATAGTTTGAGCCATCAAGCATGAGTGGCTCACAAGTTACCTCACTAGGTGTCGACATCGTTACTCACGGCGGTGAAGCCTTTTGGTGAGTCCAGGCTCTGATACCAATTGAAAGGACATTGATGTCACCTAGAGGGAGGTGAATAGGCGTAACTGAAAATTTACACCATTTAAAAACACACAGTCAGCCCTCACACAAGATATAGTCCAGTGATCCTCACCGGATAGTTCGGTGTCACACAGAGACTAAACCCTACGAATGTAAATATATGAGTAAATACTTATTGAGCTATTTGGAGCTGTGTAATATGTTTCTATGGTGATGATGAGCTCAACAACACTTTTTCCCTGCACTCACAAAGAGAACTTGCACACGAATAGTGATGATAGCGGAAGCAATAATGTAATGGATGTAAATAAATCAACCACAAGCACAAAGCTTGGGTCTCCCAGCAGGGGCACAGCACACAGAACAAAGGATTTTATTCCTGAGGTTCGGCCACACCCGCGAGTGTTCGTACTTCCCCATTGAGGCACCCACCAAGAGCTTGAGTCTTTTTCAACTCACGGCCTCCCCTTCACAACCACCAAGGCAATGAAGGTGCTCACTGCAAATGCTCCGAAGAGCGGGGGTAATCAACTACAAGAGAAGTGGCACCCACAAGCCGGGTGCCCTTCAGGTCGCTCTCGCCGTCTAGGAGGAGACCTCCAAGAGTAACAAAAACGCTTCGCAGAAATGCTTGCCAAATATGCTCAGAAGCTAGGTGCTCACAATGTAGCTCACACAAACTCACAAATCCTCTCCCAACTCAAGAATCTCACAAGTTTTGCTCAATCTCACAAAGAGAGTGTTGAGGAGTGTTTCTTAGAGCCTATGGATGAATATGGACGTGAATGGAAGCAGCAACCTCACTAAGAGGTGGCGGGAGGGCATAAATACCCGAGCCCACAAAACTAGCCATTGCTCTGTGTCAGGCTGCCACCGGACAGTCCGGTGGGCCTCACCGGGCTGTCCGGTGGAGGCCAACTAGCTGTTGTAGTTCAAACGGCTCCACTGGACTGCTGCACTAGGGGGCAAAGGCACTGAGACTAGGACACTAGAGAAGAAATGTGTAGGTGTTTATCTCCATCAGAGATACACCTAGCTAAGAGTTAGAAGCACAAGAAAAGGATTAGAGACCTCTCACACTTAAGCCTGGGCATTTTCCACAAGGGATATGCCACACTGAATGCCATATGCACTACAAGCGATGCAATGGCCCGGCACTCTTGTTGACGCGGCTTATGTATGAAATTTATGCATCATTTTATATGATTTATCATTGATTTTATGCGTCAACTAAATCTTTCACTAACATTTATCACCGATAATTGTGGATTTTGCAATATTGTCTTGGAAATATGCTACATGTGATTTTTACAGGTTTTAGACCAATTTTTCACGAAATTCACCATGATCCACTTCGAGTAAGAAAAGACCGCTATATGACATGAATTGAAGATGAAGAACAAGGAAGACTTGGTGTACTCATAGCCCCTCTGTGTAGATCAAGGCTCCCTAACCAGAAGATTCAATGAAGTGTCAAAGAGCTACAAGAAAATAAAGATATTTATTCATTAAAGATGATGAATATGACAAAGGCCAGAAGAATTCATCGAAGCTCGGCCCATTACGAAGATTCCAGAAGCATAAGAGTCCCGAAGGCCCCACACAAATTTTACTTAAGCATTAAGTAACTACCCCGCGAAAGATGGAAAGGAGAAGACGCAGGAAGAGTCCGGCTCGGCCGACCCTAACCCTCCTAGTCGGTCGACCCCACCTATCCAAACGTCGGTTTGACTTGCCTTTTTACCCACGTCATCCTCAGGGTATAAATAGCGAGTCTAGGCCCCGAGTCGAGGCATCCAATTCATTATCAAGGCGTGAAGTCGGCGGAAAGAGGGACAACAACTAGAGAGAGCAGAGGGTCAAGTTTCTATTCTAGGATTAGAGTTCTTCTAGTTCCTGGAGGTGATTAGAGGCCTTGCATGGTGCTCTAATTACCAAGCTTTGGAGGCCTAATTGTATCATCAAGGGAACGTATGATCATGGATGTAATGTTGATACAGTTAATCAATGAAGGTTTGTTCTTGTCTAATTATCAAGTTCTTGTTCTAATTATGCTTGTTCTAGTTCTATTTAGATTTAGATCTAGATGCTTGTTGATTAGACCATGTCATTAAGGGTGTTATTTATCTAGCGTTCTTGATCTCTAATCTAGTTTAGTAATGATATAGTTATGTTTCTAGTTCTTGTGATCATGGTGATTAGAAGTTCTAGTTGCTTTAATTATGTTATTAGACTATGTGAAGTAATTAGAAGCGCGCTCTCTAATTATGTATGCATGTTGAGAGTTTCTCGTCGATTACCTGGTTACTAGTGACAGTTGAGCCTCGGGAAAGGTTAAACTCGATCTAGGGGATTAGATTGGTTGATCATGATTTAATTATGCTATGATGAATATGCTTGAACGTGGTTGTTTGCCTTAAGCTGCTAGTTATCTCGCTGTTTTATGTTCGATGTGATGCCCGTTATCGCATATGCTTTGGATCCGTTTAGAGCCTGATTAGAAGCTAGTTAATACCCTTTAATTAGTTCTCTAATGATGTTCTAATCGTCTATCTTATATATTAACATATCTAATATAGGTTAAGGATTGGTTTAGATTAAGGATTGGTTTAGAGTTAACTATACACCTTTCACCCCTTTAAGTTTATCTCAAACTCTTGTTAATGAGATTACCTTTAGTTTGTTCCTTGGATTGACAAAACCCACGATACTCATCCTGGGGAAAAGCTACACACGATACTGTCGCTTGCAGTATAAGGTTTGCCATGCTTAAGTGACGTCAACAAGCTTTTCTGGCGTCGTTGCTGGGGAACTAATTAAGCGAATCATAATTAACTTGAGTTTGTACATATTTAACTTTGTCTCTTTTTTACTAGTTTATTTAGTTAATTTGTATAGTTTTAATCTTATGTAAATATAATTAGCAATCAACTCTAATTATCAATTTTTGTGTTTTTAGCTTTTATCCTTTAATTTAGTTTTTATTTTCGATTTAGCCTTTATCTTTTATGTTTTAGTTTTTATTTTGTTTTTATTCTTGCGCCATATATGTTTTTCTTTTTACACCTTTTAGATTTCGAATTTATTTTCTTATCTTTTGTATAATAATTTATATATGGCCGAATTAATGTTTTTCTAGTTTATATATTTTTCTAAAATATATATATTTTTCGTATATATTCTCTGCCACTAACATTAGCAGGAATGGATGGACCAATGTCCAACAAACCGACTAATTATGTGGATGATCCAGAGAAGCTAATAAGAAGACCCGAAACTCTGCCAAATTTCCGCGGAAGCAAGGCGAAACTCTGCCGAAAATGGGTGATGAGAACCAAGAGAGGAAGCTACTGGACCTGTGTGTGCCGACGTCAGTAGATTTGAAGATCAGAGATCCCACTCCACCTTAGAGAGCATTTGAGATCAGAAGCTCAGTGATCTGCATGGTGCAGAATCAACCATTCAGTGGGAAGGAAGATCCGAACCAACACTTGAAGACTTTCTTGCAGATCTGCAACACCTTCAACATCGATGGAGTCACCAATGATCAGATCAGAGCAAGACTATTCCCATTCTGACTGATTGGGAAGGCTCACCAGTGGCTGTCCACACTTCTAGAAGCTACGGTCAACAACTCGCAGCAGTTACTACAAGTTTTCATTGCCAAGTACTTTTCACTTGGAAAGACTCAAGCCCTGCGCAACAAGATTTCAAACATTTGTGCAGTACCCCACGGAGACATTCGATGAAGCTTACGAGAGATTCAACAACTATGTGTCAGTCTGCCCTCATCACAACTTTCAGAAATGGGACTTGATCCAGAAGTTCTACGGTGGACTCAACGCAGTGTGTAGAGCCCAGATTGACGCATCGTCCAGAGGATCAATTCTCAGTCTCACTCCTACAGAGACCGAAGCTTTGTTCAAGAAGATCGTTGAGAATGGAACTTGGGGCACAGGAGCAGACAGGGTGGCACCACAGCCTGCCTCACTCCATCCACTGGAGTGGCGAAGAGTGTGCTTGAAGTGGACAAGATGGAGATCCTAGGTGGAAAGATCGACTCACTCATGAGAAGGTTCGAGAAGATAGAGAGTGGCAGAGCTGAGGAAGTGAAGTCTACAGAAGCCATGATGACTTGTGAAGAGTGTGGAGAGTTTGGCCATTCAAGGGAAGGTTGCCCAGAGGAAGCTAAGGCACTGGACTATGCAAGAAAGGAAGGTTGGATTCCTCCATCCAACTACAGACAGAATAGACCACAGTTCACTGCTGGATCAGCTGTTCAGAATGCCATTCCTCTACGGATTCAACTCAAGGACTTTATGGAAGAGCAAGCCAAGATCAACAAGGATACACACTCCAAGTTCAAAGCTATGGACAAGGTGTTGGAGAACATAGATGGCAAGATCACCACTATGGGAAGTTCAAACCAACAGCTAGTGGGGATGATGAAGATTTTGGAGAATCAACTCTCTCAACTTGCAGAGCATCTCCCAAACAAGAATGAAGGAAAGTTGCTAGGACAACCACAGTCGAAGGAATCACTCAAATCAGTCACTACCAGATCTGGAAGGGAGACAAGAGATCCGGAAATGACTATAAGACTTGCCAGTGAAGTGGAAGCAGAAGCTCAGAGTGAAGACGAACCTGCAGTGACAGTGGAAGACATGAGGACACTACCAGAAAAGAGCAGAGTTTGAGTGAACAAGTTAGATGAGCATTTCAACAAGTTTCTTGAAGTGATCAAGCAGCTGTATATCCATATGCCATTATTGGATGCACTCCAAGTTCCCACTTATGCCAAGTACTTCAAAGATATACTAGCTAACAAAAGGGAAATGCCATCTGAATGTGTGAAGTTGACGACTGAGTGTAGTGCTGCTATCATGGATACTCCTTTGCAGAAGAAGGCAGATCCGGGATGTCCCACTATCCCATGCTCTATTGGTGCACTCAACATTGACAAGGCTCTTTGTGATTTAGGAGCAAGTGTAAGTGTCATGCCAAAGTCAGTGTTTGACAAGATGAAGCTGCCAAAGCCAGAGCCAACATCCATGTGTCTAGAGCTAGCAGATCGCTCAATCAGATATCCAGAAGGAGTCGCTGAGAACGTGCCAGTCAAGATTGGAGCAAATCTTGTACCAGTTGACTTCGTTATTCTGGAAATGGGAGGAAGCTCAAGGTCACCATTGATACTTGGAAGACCTTTTCTCAGAATAGCTCAAGCCAACATCAACGTCGGAGAAGGGATGATCAAGTTCAACATTAATGGAGAGTCAAGCTCGTTCAAATTCCGTCCAAGATTCGAGATGTGTCAAGCAATAGAAGAGGACGAAGCTTGAAGAAGAAGACTCATCTGCAGTGTCTACACCGGACATTGGATGGCGCCCAGAAGAAGTTAGGCTGAAGGACTTATCTCAAGCGCTTATGGGAGGCAACCCAGGTATTTTAGAAAGTTTTTAGTTTAGTTTATTAGTTTTTCTTAGAAACAGTTTTTAGTTTAAAGCTTTTAGTTTTAAAGTGAACCATGGTCATAATTAATAAAGAGTTTAGATTAGTTAAAATTTGATTTTGAATTTTTATAAAAAGGTGGCTACTCTCACTTACGTAGCTGTCTAAATTTTGAAAATCACGAAGCCTTTGCCGGTTTTTGAATTCGATTCGATTTTGAAGCGATTTATTAAAAAAAAGAGAGAGACCTTTTTCTTAGATTTTAATCTTTTATTATTATAAGATTTCAAAATCTTCTCTCTAATTTATCCAAAAACTAGGCGTATACCTAAGCCACGTTAAAGAAATGAGATGGGTATATTCAATTCAATTCATGAATTGAATTACTTATCTTTATTCTGAAATTAACTCGGTAAAATTACCGAACATTTGTTTTTATGCAAAACAAAACATAGGTTTTAGAATAGCAACTTAAATTATTTTATATCTCAAAATTAAAATCTATGTTGAGTGTTATAAACATTGTGTGCTTTTAACCTACTATAGTAGGCATACTTATGAATATGTTTATATTGCATAAATGCAAATTAAGGACGTAGAATTAGTGAAGATAATCAACTTCTTAATAAGAAATATTAAAATTAGGCAACATAGGATCCTCTTTTATTATAATATAACTAGCAAACTTGATATGGATAGTAATTAAGAGGTTTTGATAGAAAAGATTTAAAAGGCTATCACCTAAGGAGACAAACTTTAAAAGCCTTGATTGGTTTTCTGTCAAAAGCTGCATGAATATCGACAACCTTGCTGTATAAGCCAGCCTTTATTGCTAAGAATCCTATGGGTAGCTTACAGGAGAAGTTTGGACGCGAGCAGGTCCAGAAGGAGCCTGGCTCGGCCGACCAGACTCCCCCAGGTCGGCCGACCCCAGCCAGCCCTTCACCAGATCGACCTCCCCTTTGAGCCACCTTTTTGCCTATAAATTAGAAGTTGATGTCGCTGCTTTCCAACACCAGAGCTGCTACCACCAGTTCAGAAACCCCTAGGAGAAGAAGTAGAGTTTGAGTTTTGAGAGAAACATTTGAGAGGTAGATGAAGAAATTCCTCAAGAAAGCCTTCAAGAGTACCCCATCTAGAGGAAGCCCTCTTCGAGAGGAGGAGAGTTCATCAAGGCCCACATCAAGGAGATACTCTGTCTCTGAGATGGGATGTTCCGACTCAGATCGCAGTCTTCATCGCGATCAAGGCCTACGTGGGTGTTCTTCCCGCTTCTCCGTCAACACTGATGAAGTTCTAGAGCCAACAAGAAGGAGGACCCGTTCTTCTACCCGAGCTCAAGAACAAGCCACTCAAGCGATGGACGTTGAAGAGGATCAATGGAAGTACTCGCAGGAAGGATTCTCGCTCCGTACCGCTATTGAAAAGCAGAGGTATAACAGTTGCCAGCATCGCATCACCTCCAATTATGATTTAGACTTCGATTTCTTGAGCAGTCTAGATTTTGCTCCTAGCATAGAGAAAGCTTTTCAGAATTCGGGCTAGAGCAATTTCATTCATATTTCTGCTACCTACCAGAGGGACATAGCTTTAGAAATCATGACCACTATGGATATAGTCAGTTCCTCTTATTATAACCATGCCTTAAGATTTAGATTGAAGGAAGATTGGGTAGAAATGTCCTTTGGTATGATTGGTTCTTTGTTGGGATTTTGGGAGAACTCACCTGAAACTATTGAAGTTAACCAAGACATTCTAGAGAGTTTTTGGTTACAAATTGCTGAAAATTCTTCCAAGGAAAGAATGAGAATAATTAATCCCATAATCAAAATCATCCATAGATTCATGACTGTCAGAGTCATAGAGAGGCTAGATGATACTAAGGTGCAGAGTGCTGAAATGAAATGGCTTTACATTGCACTTTGTCAGCCTATGGGGATTAATCCAATACATTCCATGATTAACCATTGGATTGTTCAAAGGAATAGAAACACTAGATTACTTGGATTTGGTCACTATCTTACTATCCTCGCTTCTGCGCTGAAACCCGATTTAGTGTTTGATCCAAGTTGCACAAAGTTACCAGCTAGCATTGATGAAAATTCCTTATGGAAAGGAAAATATATTTATGGAAACAAGAATAATGGTTTCTTTGTTAGCAAAACCAATTTCAGAATTCCTAGTCCTAAACTTGCCTTATTTGCACAAGGAAGGATTGATTGGTTGGAAAAATTTATGACTGAGGAAGGAGAATCAAGCCAGCAACCGCCATCATCTAGATGGGGTGCCTGGGAGACGCCATCTGCAGAACCTAGTCAGCATTTTATGGCTGAAGAGTTTAGAGCAGGATCATCATCTCAAGTGCATGTGCTTAATCCAAGGCCAGTTAGCTCGTTTGATCCTACTTCTACCCCCAGTGTTCACAACACATTTTCCCCCGCCTCCAGCTTTTGTTCCAAGGAGTGCAAGACGTCATACTCCTGAATTTATTGCAACTTAGAGCATGCCTCAACAAGCATTCTATGGCATAGAAAATATGACTTTAGAGAATTATCAGATACTTGATCAAATTAGAGCAAATACCGATCAGTTTGAGCGGTACACTCAAACCATAGAAGATCAATTTCATCATTTGAGGCTATGGAACCAGAGGCGTCAACAGTGAAGATCATTGGTTTGCCTTAGTTTTTATTTATTTCTTAAATTTTCGTTATGAATTTTATTTTATTTTTTTGTTATTTTTTTTATCAATTTATGTATAATTATAAGTTATTTTTATTTATGTGTGAGTTAGTTTTACCATTATTATGTATTTCCTAATGATGAGATGAAATAAAATAAAATGTTTATTTTCTTGTAATCATATGTCATTAATTAAGCTGAATTTATGCTCTCATTAATGCAATTTAATTGAATTATGATTGGTATTTATATAGTAGATATGATATTTCATAAAGACCCACATGTTATTCAATGTTTAGATTTCAATTCCTTGCCATAATGGATCTCCTTTAAATTTTGTTTTGAGTTATCAACATTAAGACTAAGTTTCTTATGATTATTTTATATACGCCATACCTATTTAAAGCTTTATTGTTAAACCGTAGTTTTTATCAAATTTAATTCTTGATTGAATTGGATTAAGATTTGAATCTAGGGAATGAGATTTCAGAGCTGGTCATTCATTTTTACTTATCTTTTCATTTGCTAGCCTTTTTATCCATGCATTGTAACTCTCTACATCAGAGAGATTGCAAACTTCGATGAATATCCCTCCTGAAACCAAAATTATCGTTTCATATATCTTCCTTGACCACAACCTATTGTTTTCTGGAGTTTTGGAAATAAATATATTAGTTATATCCCACTTATATTGGTGTTTTAAATACTCAAGGATGAGTATTATCTAAGAGTGGGGATGGGGGTCTTGTTTAAAAAAAAGAAACGACCATGTGGTCGCCAGAAAAAAAGAAAGAAAGAAAATATAAAGAGAAAAAGACCAAGTGGTCAAAAGTAGAATTAGGTAATTATACCGCCCCTCTTTGTTTACTTAAAGATCTCTGTATAACTTAGTTTGTTGTCTAAAAAAAACTCCAGAAAATCTTCCAACCATATGCAATCCGATAACTAGGACTTCATTTGTGCCTTGAGATCATTTAATTTATTTGCATATGTCCACTTTTCTATATATACTCTCTTCTAATCTTTTCATCATTATAAATTCCATGACCTTTTTGAGAAATCTCAGTAATACCAGCAGATTCCTTTCTTAGTTTGATAATATATCAAGATTAAATTTTGATTAGGTTTCATACCAAGCTCCAGATAAGCCTATACTTATAGATTCTTATAGTTTATTCCACATATAAATATACACTGAGAGCCTGGAAATATGAGAGTAGTTCTTGGGCTTATATATTTTAATCTTTGATACTTAATCCTTTTTGAAAATTTATTGAAAAATAAGGAGATTTGTTACTGTTGAGTTTTTTATTTCTTTATACATATGTTGTGGAGTATGCTTACATGAATATCTATTTACTTGTATAAATTGTTGGTCTAAACATAGAAAAATTTGAGAGTTTTAAATTTGGTTTGATTATTTGATTTATGATTATAAATGAACATTAATTGTAAAACTTGACTTACTCGAGGACGAGCAAGGTTTAAGAGTGGGGATGTTGTTGACGCGGCTTATGTACGAAATTTATGCATCATTTTATATGATTTATCATTGATTTTATGCATCAACTATATCTTTCACTAACATTTATCACCGATAATTGTGGATTTTGCAATATTGTCTTGGAAATATGCTACATGTGATTTTTACAGGTTTTAGACCAATTTTTCGCGAAATTCACCATAATCCACTTCGAGTAAGAAAAGACCGCTAGATGATATGAATTGAAGATGAAGAACAAGGAAGACTTGGTGTACTCATAGCCCCTCTGTGTAGATCAAGGCTCCCTAACCAGAAGATTCAATGAAGTGTCAAAGAGCTACAAGAAAATAAAGATATTTATTCATTAAAGATGATGAATATGACAAAGGCCAGAAGAATTCATCGAAGCTCGGCCCATTACGAAGATTCCAGAAGCATAAGAGTCCTGAAGGCCCCGCACAAATATTACTTAAGCATTAAGTAACTACCCTGCGAAAGATGGAAAGGAGAAGACGCAGGAAGAGTCCGGGTCGGCCGACCCTGACCCTCCTGGTCGGCCGACCCTACCTCTCCAAACGTCGGTTCGACTTGCCTTTTTACCCACATCATCCTCAGGGTATAAATAGCGAGTCTAGGCCCCGAGTCGAGGCATCCAATTCATTATCAAGGCGTGAAGTCGGCGGAAAGAGGGACAACAACTAGAGAGAGCAGAGGGTCGAGTTTCTATTCTAGGATTAGAGTTCTTCTAGTTCCTAGAGGTGATTAGAGGCCTTGCACGGTGCTCTAATTACAAAGATTTGGAGGCCTAATTGTATCATCAAGGGAAGGTATGATCATGGATGTAATGTTGATACAGTTAATCAATGAAGGTTTGTTCTTGTCTAATTATCAAGTTCTTGTTCTAATTATGCTTGTTCTAGTTCTATTTAGATTTAGATCTAGATGCTTGTTGATTAGACCATGTCATTAAGGGTGTTATTTATCTAGCGTTCTCGATCTCTAATCTAGTTTAGTAATGATATAGTTATGTTTCTAGTTCTTGTGATCATGGTGATTAGAAGTTCTAGTTGCTTTAATTATGTTATTAGACTATGTGAAGTAATTAGAAGCACGCTCTCTAATTATGTATGCCTGTTGAGAGTTTCTCGTCGATTACCTGGTTACTAGTGACAGTAGAGCCCGGGGAAAGGTTAAACTCGATCTAGGGGATTAGATTGGTAGATCATGATTTAATTATGCTATGATGAATATGCTTGAACATGCTTGTTTGCCTTAAGCTCCTAGTTATCTCGCTGTTTTATCTTAGATGTGATGCCTGTTATCGCATATGCTTTGGATCCGTTTAGAGTCTGATTAGAAGCTAGTTAATACCCTTTAATTAGTTCTCTAATGATGTTCTAATCGTCTATCTTATATATTAACATATCTAATATAGGTTAAGGATTGGTTTAGATTAAGGATTGGTTTAGAGTTAACTATACACCTTTCACCCCTTTAAGTTTATCTCAAACTCTTGTTAATGAGATTACCTTTAGTTTGTTCCTTGGATTTACAAAACCCACGATACTCATCCTGGGGAAAAGCTACACACAATACTGTCGCTTGCAGTATAAGGTTTGCCGTGCTTAAGTGACGTCAACAACTCTCTGAAACTAGCTATGAGCACAAGTTGACTAAAGTTGACTAGAGACTTCCGAGCTACGCTTCCCTCTTAATAGTACGGCATACCTTTACTCAAGATAGATATAAATCTAGATGAGATCCACTTGAGTCTTGATTTGATGAATAATGCCGTCTTGAAATATATCAATAGAGAGAGGGATAGCCAAGCTGAGTTTCTTCCTTTGCGAGCAATCCTCTTTGAGCTGAATAGTTGGACTTCAACTTAGAAAACCTCTTCAATAGGTAGATGGAGCACATTTGCTCATTATCCATTCAATTCACTTGATCTTGGTTATAATTGGCTTTGATATGCAATAGTGTGTATCCATGATCAGCCACTTGTTATACATGGAGAGCCAATGGACCAGCTCCATTGCCTCTGGAGTGATGAGTGATTGTCAATAGAAGCCAAAGACCTAGAAGAACTTAGGCACAAGACCTCCGACGGACTGGAGGTAGAAGGAAGTCCTTCGAAGGACTGGAGGCATGCTCGACGTCGGTCGGCCATGGGAGTTCGGTACACGGAGGGGAGGAACGACGACAGCATGAGTAAGACCTCCGAAGGACTGCGTGGTGACCCCGATGGACTGGGGATGTTGGGTGCTCCACCGCGGTGTATCCATGATCAGCCACTTGTTATACATGAGAAATACAATTTAAGTAGTGATGTCCAAATGGAAGAGATAGAATACAAGTCACTCTTCTCATTATGAAAAACCCAATGCCTCAAAGTGCATCAATAACAAAAACCTACTAAATCCAGCACTTAGGTAATGTCGTGGTGTCCACTGTAGATGATCCATGGCTAGAAATACTACTTGTGTCAGTAGACGTACAATAGACATTCGATAACGATCAATATGTGACAGATATACAATGAAAACCATAATGCTCAACATGTGAGTGATTCATGCTCAATCATGAGATATATTCATTACAATTCATTCTTTTACATTTAACCATATCAAATAAACCTATAAGAACCTGCCAAAACATCTCACAAAGAGATTAGGCCTTTAATCGCGTTGTCTCTCAATACACCAAAACCACTAAGGAGCCTTGCTGCACTTATAGGGTAGGATCACACAGTAAAGCCAGCAATTGTAAAGATAAATGACAGAGCAGAGTAGGATCACTACTTTAAATAAAACAATTTAACTTTACTAAACAAATTAGTTCTACTCAATAGGTTTACTTGGGTATGGAGGCTATGGAACGACTTCCGGGCACCAAAGTGCTGACAACCCAAACGAGAAAGATAGGCGCTACAGGACTCAGCTATGCGTTGATGACTACTTATTCGAACGACGGGGTTGGACTACAAAGGACACACACCTGCTATCACTAGGTGGGACTACCAACCAAAACTGCGTGCGACAAGACACCTTCCAAGGCAAACTCTAGTCTAGACACCACGCCTACACCAACGAGTTTACTACTACACTAGTTTGAAGCAAGAGAGCAAGCACAACTATATAGTTAAACTAAACATAGCACACATGGCACTCGTAAACTACTAAGCAGAGAACTAAGTATGTAAGTAAAGTAAGTATGAAATAGATAAAGAAGAGAACAAGGGGCTTTACTCAATCCTGGAAATGGTGTAATAATTCCTCTGAGACAAGAGCTTGGGAACAGAATACCAAAGAGAATTCCAACTCCTTCACTCTACACTCACTACTCACTCTTGATGCAACTCAGCTCTCTCTACAATGCCAAGGGTGGCTTCACTACTATACTCTACACTCAACTACACAACCACGCTTGTATTCTATTGATCCGCCACACTCTACAAGTGACCTCTCAGGGGCTATTTATAGTCTAGTGTAGGACGGAGGCGTGCGACTAGAGGGGGGGTGAACAGAAGCACTTAAAAACTCAAAATCACAACCCCCGAACTTGGTGCAAGAAGAAACGCTAGATAGCATCCACTGAACAGATACATATCTAGCAAACACTTGATGTCACCCACTGAAAGGGTACACGCTAAGCGATCAGAAGCACACTGAATCACTCACTCAAACGACGATCAAAAACGCCGCAAAATGAGTCAAACGCAACCAGCAGAGACAAACCAGATTGTCAGATCTGTCGTCAGAAGAACTAACCGGACAAACTTACGGACAGCCTGAACATCCGGTCAAGCCACTGAGAAAAAGTAGACCAGACAATCCAAAGTTGCCCAAAGCAACCAACTGGACAAACTCACAGACAGAGAACCCCGAACCCCGAAACACACAGAAGGGAGCTTGATTGGACAATCCTCTCAACGCCTAGCAAACTGACCGGACAAACCAAGAAGAAGGAAGCCACAGCGCCTGCACAGCAAAGCACCAGACAATCCTGTTACACATAATGGACAAACCTACCTGAGAAAACCCCCAAAGTAGTGGCTGAGCTTCGAGAACACTACCTACAGACCAGACAGTCTGCTTATGCAGACTAGACAAATTCTCAGATAGTCCAGTCTATGCAAACCAAGCAGCCCGAGTTTGGAACAGAGAAAACAGCCCGTGAACCCACAAAAACTTGATCAAAACCATTTCAAACCTTAACCAATCTTCATGAAATTTTGCATAGTCTATCCTGGAGCCATCCCAAAACTAACCCCAAAAGATCTGCTCTAAAAGATCAAGGGTTGCATGAGAATCGTAGATCTCAAGAAGATGGGATGGAGAGACCGAAAAACCAAGAACGAGAAGAACAAGCCTTTGCTCGTGGTTCCAAGGATATAGATCATGTCTAGAGTGATTAACCACGTGGTAGCCCTTTGGAGTGGCGAGTTGATAGATAGGCGTGGAATCCATATGGTAGGGTGATGTGTGGTATTTGGTGGGGATATATGTGGTGGTTGTGTATGGTGTGAGTATGGACGATCTTGAGTTCTAGTCAAATTAGCTACCGTTCCCTGGCAACAGTGCTAGAAAAGCTTGTTGGCATTTCTTAGCCTACTGATATAAATCCACAAGCGCACAGAAACACGTTGTAGCCTTTCACCCAAGAGTATTCTAGGGTATCGAAATCCACGAGGAACGAGGAGTAACTCAACGTAGAACAGATAGAACCGAACAGTAAAACCAGCAATTGTAGAGATATAAAGCAGAGCAGAGCAGGATCACTACTTTAAAGATAACAACTTAACTTTACTCAACAAACTAGTACTCTACTCAACATGTTTACTTGGACAACGATACTGCAAAACCACTTTCGGGCACCAGAGTGCTGATAACCCAGATGAGCAAGGCAGGTGCTGCAGATCTCAGCTATGCGTCGGTGACTACTTATCCAAACGACGGGGTTGGACTACATAGGACACACACCCGCTGTCACCAAGTGGGACTACCAACCAAAACTGCATGAGACAAGGCACCTTCGAAGGTAACCTCTAGTCTAGACACCACATCTACACGAATGAGTTTACTACTACACTGGTTCGAAGCCAGAGAGCAAGCACAACTATATAGCTAAACTACACAGAGCACACTTGGCAAATCATAAATTCTAGAGCAGAGAACTAAGAAAGTAAATAAAGAAAGTATGAAATAAATAAAGGAGGGGGCAAGGAACTTTACTGTATCCTGCAAATAGAGTAATAATTCCTCTGAGATTAAGAGCTCGGGGACAGAATACCAGAGAGAAATCCAACTCCTTCACTCTACAACTCACTACTCACTCTTGATACAATTGGCTCTCTCCACAATGCCAAGGGTGGCCTCACTACTATACTCTACACTCAACTACACAACCACACTATTCTTCTATTGATCCACCACACCTTGCAAGTGACCTCCCGGGGGGTATTTATAGCTTGGAGACCGAGGGGGTTACTTATGGGTGCACTAGGTCGGTTGTGGGTGTAGGTCAGTGGTCGGCCGACCAAGGCGGTGGCCAGCCGACCCTAGGGGAGGTCGGCTGACCTTTGAGGTGGTCGGGCGGCCGTCCGATGAACTGCCTTTGGCCATCCAATGGCTGATCTTAACTCCTAATGTCGGTTGGTGGTTGCCCAAGTCAGTTTGCATGTAAAACGGTTAAGTCACATGGTTGGCCTACCAAGTCACATGGTCGGCCGACCACATGATTTACCGACTTAGTGCATCTGACGACTGAGAATGGCTCTCCAAGTCGTTTGGCGGTTGGGGTAGTTGATACACGTGCAAAACAAGGTCAGTGCATGATCGGCCGACCATGGTGAATGGTCGGGCGACCACCTGATTGGCTGCATGTTGTTCCCCTTGGATTGCTAACGTCATCAATCCTTTGTATGATGGCCTTTCGATGCTTGGATGCATTAGATACTTGATACAACAGTTGTATTCGACGTGTTTTGTGTTTCTTTGCATGCAGGTCCAAGATTGGTGACGTGGTAGGGTCAGGCGTCCATGGGCTTTGGTCGGGTGACCATGCCTCCTGGGCCTAGGCTGCCTAGTGGGCTGCCCATCCCTCCTGATGGTCGGGCGACCCAAGGACGAGGTCGGCCGACCCTAGAGGTGGTCGGGCGACCTAGGGAGGAGGTCAGCCAACCCTGGAGATGGTCGGGCAACCCTGGAGGTGGTCGATCAGCCATAGATGTTTGGTCCATTGCCTCTCCCTTTGCCTCATTGCCTCTATTTTGTTCAATCCTCCATTGTTTTGAATATGAAGAACTCCTGTATACAAGTTTCATGCACAACTCGTGGAACTAGTTAGAAATAAGTGAAAACTTATTAAAGCATACTCTAAAACATGAAATGTTGGTGCTCGAAATAGGTTTTATCGACTGCCAACACCCCCCACACTTAAACCTTTGCTCATCCTCGAGCAAAGAGGAGAGTTAAGCGCAAGTGGAGAGGTCATAACATCAACAACCACCATAGCATGCACAAGGTTATTCCTGACTATTTCACCTTGCCTGGGATTTCAGTGGTGTCTACACTTGAGTTTTGGAATATTGAAACATGGAACAAGAATATATCAGAGTTAATTTCAGGTTCCCACATCACATGAGTAGAGAGGGTTTTCAAGATTTTCAAAACAGGCGTGCCAACTTTTTCGATCTCAAGACCAACTCTCAGTCGCCCAAGGGATAGAGTGTTTGTGTTTGAATCTTGCATTCCTCACATCCTAAACTACTAAGGTTTTAGTGGAGCTTTAGGTAGTTGGGAGAATGAGGCTTTCCTGTCGTGTTTATATTATCGAATCAAATTAAGTGTCAAGAAAGAATTCATAATCAAGTGATATTTGGCCAACTGTAAGTGTAGTGTAGGGGTTTGTCTCTTGTAGGTGCTTGGTCTGAATCCCATGTTTGAGTAGAGGGCATGGAGTCCGTCTCTTTTTCTTATTTTCCTTTCTTTCTTTTCTCATACTTTTTCTCTCTTTTTTTTTCGAATCTCCATGCCTCTCTTTCTTTGAAACGGTACTTTGAATGGGATCATTTATATTTCATTGCACACCTTCTTTTGAGACGTTAATTCATGGAACGTGCATGTGAAGGCCAAAATTCTCGATTGATTCGAACTCTTGTAATGGCACAAAATTTGATAGGACTCAAAAGAATCAAGGAAGCAAGAATGCACAAATTCTCTTTTCATATGTGTATGGCACTGGTGGGATAGGGACTTAAGATCATCCAAGATGGAGCCCTCTTTTTATTTTACAAATAAAGCTCTTTACTCATGTGGGAGGTTCCTTTAGTTTTCTCTAATTATCTCATCTCACAAGAATCAACAAACTAAACTGAAGTGGGTCCCTATTCATGATAGTATCCAAAGGCAAGATTAATCTAGCATAAGGAATAAAATGGTGCAAGCACAAGTTGAAATTGACATTATGATCATGTAGAGCATGATTTAACAAGGTTTCATGCGTAAAGCGCAAAATTTGAGAGGTTTACATAGTGAAACGTGCGAACCTGACCTCCAAAATGTGAGTTTGGGATGAGAGTGGGCCTGCCAACCTAGGACCATGGTCGGCCGACCCTGTCAGTAGGTCGGGCGGCCATGGGTTGGGTTGGGCGGCCACTCCTTTTTGGGGTTCGACCCTTGCGCTTGTTCGTATCCACTGAGGGAGCCTTGGGGAGATGTGACAACGTAGCATAACATGTTTTCTTAGAAAACACATGGTTGGGTGACCTTACGGCAAGTCGGGCGGCCATGCATTGTTGCTGTTTCCCTTGAATTTTTCTAAGTAGCGAGATGACATCCTGCACAAGGTATTTCTTGCATGGTTTCTGCAGGATTAGTGACAGGAGGTTGAATGGCTTTGTCCATTCCACCCAAACTTTATTGGAAAAGGGAAACTATCATACCTTTGTTGAATTCAATAAAATTGGAGGCGCATATTACAAAAGGGAATTAAACAAACAAAAACTATTCAACCTAAGAATTAAAACTAATGCGCCTAAGATAACTAGAAGCATGGGAGTCTATGGTGCAGGTGGATCATAAAGATCAAGACGTCCCATGGCTTCTGCAAGGCGGTGAACTTTGGCGGACATCCCCTTCCTAAGGACATCGAATTTATCATTAATGTCCATCCGCCATAGTTCACCTTCAGCGCAGCACTCCTCTAGGTTTTGCAACTTTGCCCTAAACGCTACGTTTTCCTCCCTAAGAGAGACCACCGTGTCTTCTTTATCGGATGAATCTTCAAATTTCCCTGGCGGCCCTCTTATGGGAGGTGGAACAGCCACCCTCTTCACCATCCTCCTTGGTGGAGTTGAGTCAATGGACTCATCTATGGAGGCATCTTGATTCACAACCCTAGGGATGAACACCTTCGCATACCCACCCATGGGAGTTTACTTTCCACAAAAGGTATGGGTCGATGGACTAGGGAAAACCAACTCCTTAGATGGCCCGACGGCCTCTTCCTGGAAGAGACTCTTGATGCACTTGACCGGGCCGAGGACCCCTGAAGTAGGACGAGGAGATAGGTGCACCACCTTCTTGGCAATGGCTCTCATGGGGTAGACCACAAGGGGGCCTGTCCACACTGTGGGAGCACCGAGGAGAGTCCAGGCGACCGTGTAGGAATGCTGGCCGACCTCGGGGACTGGCTGCCATGGTCGTGCGGCCATTGGATGTGGTCGGCCGATCATGGGGGCCACTCCCCATCAGCCAGGGTGACTTCTTGACGAGTCTATCAGGGCTCTCTTCCCTTGGGAAGGATTGTAAAGGCCATGGTGAGTCCTCGGACGCCGGAGTGTAGGTGGCGGTGGTGCCCGAGTTGAGGGAGATGATGGCCTTGCCATTGTTGCATGGAGAAGGTGGTGCCATGGCTGGTGTGGGGATGAGAGGAGTGTAGATGAGGAAGAAGATGGTCTCCCCTTCCTTAAAATGTCGCCCTCCTCGATCTCATCCGCTCCACAGAACCGAAGAAGTTGGGAAAAGCACTCCAAAACTCAAAAGATGAATTTTGCATGGCCGGACAACCGTGGTGGGAGGTTGGGCGAGCTGACCTAAGGGTCAGGTGACCACACCAGGGGGTCGAGTGGCCATGCTCATGGGCCAGCCGGCAGCGCCACCATGCCAACTCGGCTGGGCGTGCCAAAAGTTGGGGGTACCCCTATTTGGTGTGCTTAAGGCCCATTTTCGTAGGTGAACATTGGTTCTATTGAGATTTTTAGCAAAAGGTGAGATTAGATAGAATTCTAAGGGAGAAAAGTGGTAGTGTACAAGGCTTCTTTTAAGGTCTGAGCTTGACCATGGATGTGTGATCAAACTACCTCATGTAGCTCGAAGACATCCATTTCGTTGGGCGGAAGCATTTCAGGATCAAGAAAGATTTTAAGGCATTGCCCATTCGCCTTGAAAACCCTTCCATCATTATCTTGGAGGGTGACGGCGTCGTGATCGGTGGCATCAAGAACCATAAAAGGTCCTTCCCACTTACTTCTATGCTTCCCTTGACCAAATAAACGAATGCGGGAATTAAAGAGTAATACTTTTTTTCACGATTTGAATGTCTTGATCTTGATCCGCTTATCGTGCCATCTTTTGGTGCGCTCCATGTATAGCTTGGCACTGTGGTATGCCTTCTCCCTCCATTCCTCCAGTTTGGCCAGTTGAATTTGCCTTCTTACGCTTGCCGACAGGAGATCCATGTTTCACCTCTTTACCGCCCTATGAGATTTGAATTCTAGTTCCACTGGAAGATGACAAGTCTTGTCGTACACCATTTGGTATGGTGTCAAGCCAATGGGAGTTTTATATGCTGTGCGATATGCCCAGAGAGCATTGGGTAGGATGGATACCCATTCTTTTCCCATAGCCTTGACCGTCTTTTGCAATATGTTCTTAATCTATTTATTTGACATCTCAGCTTGGCCATTTGTCTGCGGAGGGTAAGGGGTAGCAACATGGTGGTCCACACCGAGATCAGCGAGACACTTCCTGAAGCTCTTGTCAATGAAGTGTGCACCCCCATCACTGATGATGACCCGGGGCACTCCAAAGCGAGGAAAGATGGTTTCCCAGAACATCTTAATGGAGTGTCTTGAGTTCGCAGCAGGACAAGGTATTGCCTCTACCCATTTCGATACATAATCCACTGCGATGAGAAAGTACTCCTTGTCTCCATTCTTGGGAAAAGGTCCCGTGAAATCTATGCCCCACACATCAAATATGTCAATTTGGAAATTACTTGTGAGTCGCATAGCATCTCTTGGATTTATGTTCCCTTGGCGCTGGCACATTGGACACCGTCGCACAAACCCTTCTGCATCTTCGTACATAGTGGGCCAGTAAAACCCACTCTGCCAAATTTTTGCATGAGTTCGATAAGCCCCATAGTGACCTTCATATGAGGATGCATGGCATCTATCAAGGATTTGTAGTGCTTCACAAGCTGGAATGTAGCGACTTAGGAGTCTGTCTGCGTAGAGTTTGTATAGGTAGGGGTCATCCTAGATTTAGAATCGGCTGTCGTGGGCCAATTTCCTCTCTTCTGCTTCTTTAGGTACATAGCCGGCAACGATGTAATTTACCAGATTAGCATACCAAGGTTGGGCTGTTGTCACCTTCAAGAGCTGAACATCTCTCATGTAGTCATCGATCGGCAAAGGCGAAGTTTCTTTGAATTTCATCAGTGAGGGATGATTAGCAACTGAATTCTCCACTCCCTTTTTATCTCTGATCTAAATATCAAACTCTTGGAGTAGCAGCACCCACCGGATCAGTCGTGGCTTTGCATCTTTCTTGGTTAGGAGGTATTTGAGAGCTGCATGATCTGTGTAGATGATGACTTTCGATCCTAACAAGTATGATCTGAACTTATCAATTGCAAACACCACTGCTAATAACTCTTTCTCGGTGGTTGAGTAATTCAGTTGTGGGCCAGTGAGCATTTTGCTTGCATAAGAGATGGCATGATGCTTTTCATCCTTGCTCTGACCCAGTACTTCTCCAATAGCGAAGTCGCTTGCATCACACATGATTTCAAATGGTAAGTTCCAGTCAGGCGGCTGAATAATTGGGGCTGAGACCAGTGAATTTTTGAGCGTGTGGAAAGCTTTGAGACATTCCTCATCAAACATGAAGGGTACATACTTGGCTAATAGGTTGGTCAGAGGTTGGGCTATGTGGGAGAAATTTTTGATAAATCTCTTGTAGAACCCTGCATGGCCTAAGAAGCTTCGGATGGCCTTTATGTTGGTGGGTGGAGGTAGTTGTTCAATGACCTCGATCTTTGCATGATCTACCTCTTTGCCTCTTTCTGAGATTCTGTGTCCCAAAACGATTCCTTCTCTGACCATGAAGTGGCACTTCTCCTAGTTCAAGACAAGATCTACTTCTTTGCACCTTTGGAGAACTTTTTCAAGATTCTCCAAACATCCATCAAAGCTTTTGCCATAAACTGAGAAGTCGTCCATGAATACTTCCATGATGTTTTCAATGAAATCAGAAAAGATTGCCATCATACACAACTGGAATGATGCTGGAGCATTGCAAAGCCCAAATGACATTCGCCTGTATGCGAAAGTTCCGAATGGGCATGTGAAAGTCGTCTTACTCTGGTCCTCCGGGTGAATCGGAATCTGGTGGTATCTAGAGTAGCCATCGAGATAGCAAAAGGAGTGTTTTGCTAGTCTTTCCAACATTTCATCAATGAAAGGAAGAGGAAAGTGATCCTTCTTGGTGGCAGCATTCAGTTTTCTGTAATCGATGCACATCCGCCAACCGGTGACAGTTCTCTGTGGTATTAACTCATTGTTCTAATTCTTGACAACTGTCATCCCTCCTTTCTTTGGCACAACTTGTACCAGACTGACCCATTCGCTGTCGCTCATGGGGTATATGATTCCCACGTGAAGTAGTTTTAGTACTTCATTCTTGACTACCTCTCTTATCGTGTTGTAAAGTCGACGTTGTGGTTCCCTTGTTGGTTTGTGATCAACCTCCATAGGGATGCGATGAGTACATAGGTTGGGACTGATTCCTTTCAGATCTTGCAGAGAGTATCCAAGCATAGATATATACTTCTCCAGAACTAAAAGTAATCGCTGGCTTTGACTCTCCGTCAGGTTGTCGCTGATGATTACCGGTGTGTCCTCATTCCCATGGAGGAAGGCATACTTCAGGCCAAGCGGTAGTTGCTTTAGTTCTATCTTCTGAGCTTCGGGCCATAAGGATTCACCTAGTTCTTCGAACTTCCATGGCTCCTCTACCATACTGAAGTTGCTAACAGCCTCTTCCTCTAGGCTATCTTGACCCATTTCCTCAAGTGAAAGGCTCATCACTTCTTCTATGGGATCAATCTCTGGCTTCGCTTCAGTTTTAGCATTGAGTGACCTATCGATGTTGACATTGATTTCTTCATTGCCAAGCTAAAGCCGCAGCCTCCCTCTGTATATATCTGAGCTGGTGAGGGCGGCGATTGGGATCCCGACCACAATCAATGGTGTGGATCCCTCGGGGATGTCAAAGATGTGGAAGTCTAAGAACACCTGAGTATCCCGCAAGGTTGTTGGAATTACCCACATAACAGCTCGCATTTCAAATAACTGCCATTTGTCCATTGCAGACGCATGGTAGACCTTGATAGCGGCTGTGCCAGGTAGTACATGCTTAGGGATTATATTGACTCCTACCCTTGGGTCATAGATAATATCTTGCGGTTGAAGCCTTGATACTTGGCTAGGGATGACACTGGGGTCTGGATAGAATTTGATTGCTCTTGTGTCCAGACGTCTCTTCTCTAGCCAATCCCGATTAATAGCTACTAAAAGCCAGAGCAGGTCCTCCTTCATGTGTTCTTTATGATCTGGTAATACGTATGCTGGTTGTGAGGTCCTGTTGAAGAGTCAGTCTTCTTTGGGCAACCGAGAGGCATTGCCAAAGTCCATGAATATTTCGTCCTCAAAGGAGAACGGAGGTGCCGATGGAGGAACCATCAAGGCTAAACTAACCCTCTCAGTTTGCCATGATCCGAGCTGACGAGGTGATGGTGGAGATGGGTGAGATGGTGTTTGTTTCTCTTCATGTTCAAGTGACTTGGGTGGCTTCTATGGAGGTGGTTCTTCTAATGTACCAAGGTCAGAAGCCTTCTCGAGGATTTTGTCGAGAATTTTTCTTCCCTCAGAGGGTTTTAGGTGTGAGAACGATCCTCCTGAGGCTAAGTCAAGGCAGAGATCGGCACCAGGTGAGAGACCTCGGACGAAGTGTTGCAACTGAGAGCCAATGGACTAGCTCCATTGCCTCTGGAGTGATGAGTGATTGTCAACAAAAGCCAAAGACCTAGAAGAACTTAGGCACAAGACCTCCAACAGACAGGAGGCCCTCCGATGGACTGAAGGTAAATGGAGAAGAAAGTCCTCTGAAGGACTAGACGCATGCTCGGTGTCTGTCGGCCCTGGGAGTTCGGTAGACGGAGGAGCGGCACGGCGACGGCAGGAGTAAGTCCTCCGAAGGACTGCAAGGCAGCCCCGATGGACAGGGGATGCTGGGTGCCACCGCGGTGCTCCAACCTGAGTGCGTGGCGCAAAGGTGTGCAAGGGAGGCTTTGGTGGCTTCGGCTCAAAACCGCTATCCAAGCTATCCAAGCCTTGGTGAGTTGGGCCACGACTCGCCAAGATAGAGAAGATGGGCCAAATCCGACCCAGGTGGAGACTTCCTAAAATTTCTCAGTTTCTGACTTCAAAACCAGGGGTCGATCGGCAGATTTGGACTATCGGCCATATGGACGTCATCCGGGAGATAGCTTGCAGGCGAAGAAGATCAAGATTCCATCGCTATCGTCCGTCCCTGAAAAAGTCGATTCTTTTCCGTTTTGGCCCCTACGGGCGTTTTTTTAATATAGGGGGTCTTAGTGTAAAATGTGTCGATTAGACCAGGGCTATAAATACCTAAGTGGCTAGTCATTTAGGTGACTCTTCCACCATTTGTAAACCCAAGGCCTAGTTTCCAATCAGCCAAGAGCATAGAGAGAAATCAGGTGCTAAACTAGGATTTAGAGTCCCCTAGGATTAGCACATTGCATTAGTGGGAGGACGAAGGGTGGTAGGCTATAAGGAACCACTTGTGTACTGAATTCCACTCATAATCCAAGCAAGTTTCATTCCCATCTCATTCTCATGAGTGCAGCCCTCCTCTTCCCCCTTTTCTAGTTTGGATTTTGGATGAAACTCAAAGGCTTTTGGTGATTTGCTTTGCCCACGAGTTAATCCTGTTCTTTTGGCTCTTTTAGACTTGCAAGGACATCGAGAACATGTCTTAGAACATCTCAATCCAGTTGGATTGCCATGAGCAAGTCAGTTTGGGTTTTTCCCTTTCTTGCCAAAATTTTCCCCTCTTCACGAGATCTAAAATTCCTGCTAATTCCTTGATCTTTTTGAGTAGATCTTTTCGGAATACCTTTGGAATAGGCTAGGATAGCCTGTACAAAATTTCGTGAAGATCTGAGAAGATTTGAATTAAGTTTGAGGTTTGCAAACTCAAAGTCCGAGGCTGATTTCTAGGCACACCGGACAGTCCGGTGCAACTTCACTGGATAGTCCGGTGGACTTAACAGTCTCCAAATGGGCTGAATTTTTAGTATGTTGCTCCCTATGTTTTCCTCAGCCTGTGGTTAACATTTAATGATTTTTGGAGTCCATTTGTCTAGGTTTTGGCATTTTTCTTTGTAACTTGGTCTGCCTGAAAAAGTCCTGTCGGACTATCTGATAGAGACTATCGGATAGTCCGGTGTGGACAGGGTTTTTGGCCCTAGATTTGGTTTAAGATGTTCCTAAGGTTTATGGCTTGTTCTAGGTGGTTTTGGGGGTGCCTAGGGTCATTCCTAAGGTCTTTAGCACCTCATTTGCTAAGAGATCTTGGTGATCAATAGGCGTGTTCATTTTGGTTGGTTTGTGTTCATTTGCTTCCGTGTTTTTGCCTCAACCTCGCTTTGGTGGTTCTTGCTGTATGCCTATACTCTTTTGCTTGCTGTGTATCAGTGAGACACATCTAGGTGCGTTGAGTGGCTGGCGAGACACTTCGGCGTGAGTTGTTGCTCCGCTTGGCTTGTGGTCTTTGTGATCATTGAGTTTGAGTGCTTCTGCTTGCTTGGTGCGTATCCTCTCAGTGGATGGCACCTTGCGCTACTAGACACGTATCTGTTCAGTGGACGATGTCTAGTTCTTTTCTCAAACATTAGGTTTGGGAGTTGTGAGTTTTGAGTTTTAAGTGCTCCTATTCACACCCCCTCTAGTCTCACGTCTCAGTCCTACAGCAACAACATTGCCTCTGGAATTGCCAAGTTTGGTCCTGAAGAGACCAGATGGTTGAAGTGTGCCCAAGCTTCTCCCAAAGATTCTCTTTCACGTTGTCGAAATGATAAAACTTCGCGAGATCGACAACCTTATTTGGTGGAAAGAAACGGAGACAAAAAACTGGCCTTTAGGTCCTCCCAACTCCCTTCTACTTTACCAACTGCCTAATTGCACCAGATTTTTGCATCCCCCATTAATGAAAATGGAAAAAGCAACCATCGAAGTGTTTCGCCAAACATTCCTGAGATGACCAAATAGCTACATAATTGCTCAAACTCCCAGAGGTGTGCGTAGGGACATTCTGATTCCGATCCCACGAATGATTGGTCCCAAACCATGGCTATCAAGCCGGGACATAACTGATAGCCTTCTATGATGATAGGTGCGGATGATGGTGGAGGCTCCAAAGAATCGCCCTTTGGAGCGGCGAGTTGATAGATAGGCGTGGAATCCATATGGTAGGGTGATGTGTGGCATTTGGTGGGGACATATGTGGTGGTTGTGTATGGTGTGAGTATGGACGATCTTGAGTTCTAGTCAAATTAGCTACCGTTCCCCAGCAACGCCGCCAGAAAAGCTTGTTGGCATTTCTGAGCCTACTGGTATAAATCCGCAAGCGCACAGAAACATGTTGTAGCCTTTCACCCAAGAGTATTCCAGGGTATCAAAATCCATGAGGAACGAGGAGTAACTGAACGTAGAACATATAGAACCGAACGGTAAAACCAGCAATTATAGAGATATAAAACAGAGCAGAGCAGGATCACTACTTTAAATATAACAACTTAACTTTACTCAACAAACTAGTACTCTCCTCAACAGGTATACTTGGACACCAATACTGCAGAACCACTTCCGGGCACCAGAGTGCTGATAACCTAGATGAGAAAGGTGGATGCTACAGATCTCAGCTATGCGTCAATGACTACTTATCCGAACGACAAGGTTGGACTACACAGGACACACACCCGCTATGACCAGGTAGGACTACCAATCAAAACTGCATGGGACAAGACACCTTCCAAGGTAAACTCTAGTCTAGACACCACGTCTACACGAATGAGTTTACTACTACACTGGTTCGAAGCCAGAGAGCAAGCACAACTGTATAGCTAAACTACACAGAGCACACTTGGCACCCGTAAACTATTGAGCAGAAAACTGAGAAAGTAAATAAAGCAACTATGAAATAAGTAAAGGAGGGGGCAAGGAACTTTACTGTATCATGTAAATAGAGGAATAATTCCTTTGAGAATAAGAGCTCGGGGACAGAATACTAGAGAGAAATCCAACTCCTTCACTCTACAACTCACTACTCACTCTTGATACAATTGGCTCTCTCTACAATGCTAAGGGTGGCCACACTACTATACTCTACACTCAACTACCAACCACACTATTCTTTTATTGATCCACCACACCTTGCAAGTGACCTCCCGGGGGGTATTTATAGCTTGGAGACTATGGGGGGTACTTATGGGTGCACTAGGTCGGTTGTGGGTGTAGGTCAGTGGTCGGCCAACCAAGGTGGTGGCCAGCCGACCCTGGGGGAGGTCGGCTAACCTTTGAGGTGGTCGGGCGGCCATCCGATGAACCGCCTATGGCCATCCAAAGGCTGATCTTGACTCCTAATGTCGGTTAGTGGTTGCCCAGGTCAGTTTGCATGTAAAACGGATAAGTCACATGGTCGGCCGACCACATGATTTACCGACTTAGTGCATCTGATGACTGAGAATGCTTCTCCAAGTCGGTTGGCGGTTAGGGTAGTTGATACACGTGCAAAACGAGGTCGGTGCATGGTCGGCCGACCATGGTGAATGGTCGGGCAGCCACCAGATTGGCTGCATGTTGTTCCCCTCGGATTGCTGACATCATCAATCCTTTGTATGAAGGCCTTCCGATGCTTGGATGCATTAGATACTTGATCCAACGGTTGTATTCGACATGTTTTGTGTTTCTTTGCATGCATGTCCAAGATTAGTGAAGTGGAGTAGTGAAGGAAGGGAGGAACGACCGTGAGAGTTTTGGGGATTGAATGCGGGGGATTAAGGAAGGAGACGTGGGTGTCAATTTCAGGGGAAGGGTTTCCACCCTAGGCTGCCGATGTGGCCGAGCAGAGAGAGGCAGGCGCGCTGGATTCGCGGCGAGAGGAAGGGGGAGAAGATGACAGGAGGGACCCGCATGGCAGTGAGAGAGGGGGCACGGCCCACCGGTCATTGGCCCGCGAGAGAGGGAAGGGGAGCGCGGTTGGGCCGGCTTTTGGCCCAGGTGGGAAACGAGGTAGGCTGCAGGCTAGGCCGGTTGGCCTGGGTTGCTCCTCCTCTTCTTTTTTTTCTTTTGAATTCTTTTGAATAAGAGAGCAATAGTTCTACCATTCAAATAAATTTGAATTTGAATCCTTAAATCATATAAGCAATAAAATTATGCACCAGCTTGTATGCATAAGAAAGTTGGACTTATATTTGCTTTTATCCATTTGTTCAAAATTAAATAAATCATTATAAATGCAACCTAAACACATAAGCCTTAGAAAAATTAAATAAATTGCTTGGAATTTTTTATAAAATGCTGAAATTTAAAAATAGGGCGTCACAAACCTACCCCCCTTAACAGGAAACTTGCCCCGAGATTCACTTAGGCTGGTTAGCAAAGAGATCAGGATAAGCTGCTCTCATCTCTTCCTCTCGTTCCCATGTAGCCTCATCCTCTGTGTGATGTTTCCACTGCACTCTGCACATTTTGATCCTCTTATTTCTGGTGACCCTCTCTGATGTTTCAAGAATCTTCACCGGATGTTCTGTATATGACAGATCCTCTTGCACATCCAAACCTTCCAGTGGCGTTTGCTCCTTTGGCACTCTTAGACACTTCTTCAACTGGGACACATGGAACACATCATGTATACCTCATAAGCTAGATGGCAATTCCAGCTTATAAGCCACTTCACCTTTCCTTTCTAACACCTTGAATGGACCAATATATCTCGGTGCCAACTTCCCTTTTATATTAAACCTGTGGATTCTTCTCATAGGTGACTCCTTTAAGTACACAAAGTCATCAACCTTAAAGGTCAGATCCCTACGTCGCACACCAGCATAACTCTTCTGTCTAGACTGAGCGATTCTCAAATTTTCCCGTACCATTCTCACTTGTTGTTTAGCATCCTTGATGATGTCAGGCCCAAACACTTGCTTCTCACCCGTTTGATTCCAAAACAATGGAGTCCTGCACCTTCTGCCATATAGTGCTTCAAACGGTGACTTCTTCAAACTAGCTTGGTAGCTATTGTTATAAGAGAATTCAGCATAGGGTAGACTCTTATCCCAACTAGTACCATACTAAATAGCACATGCTTGCAACATATCCTCTAGAATCTGGTTTGTTCTTTCTGTCTGGCCATCTGTCTAGGATGATAAGCTGTACTGAACCGGAGCTTCGTATCCAAGGAATCATGGAACTGTTCCCAAAAACGAGATGTAAATTGTGAACCTCTGTCCGATATAATCCTCTTAGGCACACCATGCAAGCAAACAGTTCTAGATTTGTACAAATCTGCCAATCTTGCACCAGAATATGTAGTATTAACAGGTATGAAGTGAGTAACCTTGGTCAAATGATCCACAACTACCCAAATTGAATTATAACCCTTCTGAGTTCGAGGTAGTCCCACTATGAAATCCATGCTTATTTCTTCCCACTTCCACTCTAGAATCTTCAGTGGTTGCAGCAAACCTGCAGGTCTCTAGTATTCTGCAGACTGCAACATATTCTGCCACTGCTCATTTCATTCCATACCACCAAAATCTCTCTTTCAAATCATAATACATCTTCGTACTTCCAGGGTGAATGGAATAGGCTATATCATGGGCTTCACTGAGTATCAACTTTCTTATACTATCCACATCTGGCACATAGATGCGATTCTTGTACCATACAGAACCATGCTCATCCTCACGAAAGTGTGGTGCCTTACCCATCTTGATTTGCTCATAGATCTCCTGAATCTTCTCATCTTTCAGCTGGTGTTTTCTTATTTCTTACTCAAGAGTAGGCATTGCTTCGAAAGTTGCCGTGGTGGTGTGATGTGCAAAACCCAAACTAAAGCTCTCAAATTCTGCACACAACTTAGGTGGCACCTGAAAAGTGACGGCCATGTTAACATAACTCTTTCTGCTCAAGGCATCCGCTACAACATTGGCTTTACCAGGATGATAGTGTATTTCTAGATCATAATCCTTGATCAGTTCCAACCACCTCCTCTGCCTCATATTCAACTAACTCTAGGTGAAAATATACTTAAGACTCTTATGATCAGTGTATATTTCACATCTATCCCCAAACAAATAATGTCTCCAAATCTTCAGAGCATGCACAATAGCTGCTAACTCCAAATCATGTGTAGGATAGTTTACCTCGTGCTTTCTCAGTTGTCGTGAGGCATAAGCAATCACTTTACCTTCCTGCATCAATAAACATCCCAATCCTTCCTTTGAAGCATCACAATATACCGTGAATCTTTTTGTTGGATCTGGTAGAGTAAGCACCGGGGCTGTAGTGAGTCTCTTCTTTAATTCATCAAATGAAGCTTGCCTCTCCTTCGTCCAAACAAACTCAGCACCTTTCTCAAGTAACGATGTCATCGTTTTTGCAATCTTAGAGAAATTCTCAATGAACCTCCAGTAATATCCTGCCAAACCGAAGAATCCACGAACCTCTTTCACAACCTCATGTTGTTTCCAATCCATAACACTGCTGACTTTGCTTGGATCCACCATGATTCCACCCTTTGAAACGATATGTCCCAAGAAAGGCACTTGATCAATCCAAAACTCACACTTGCTCAACTTTGCATACAACTTATGTTCCCTTAGCTTCTGCAGAACTAGTCTCAAGTGTTCTTCATGTTCTTCTTCCATCTTAGAGTAGACCAAGATATCATCCATAAACACCACCACAAACTTATCAAGATATTCCATAAACACCTTATTCATAAGATTCATGAAATAAGCAGGAGCATTTGTTGACCCAAAGGACATAACTGTATACTCATATAACCCAAATCTGGTAATGAAAGTAGTCTTTGGAATATCGAAGGGATGAATTTTCATTTGATGGTAACCAGACCTTAAGTCAATCTTTGAGAACACACATGTACCTTGCAATTGATCGAACAAGTCATCTATCCAGGGGTTGAGGGTATTTATTCTTGATAGTGACATCATTCAAAGCCCTATAATCCACACACATCCTTCTTGACCCATCCTTTTTATCAGCAAACAAAACTGGAAAGGCCCAAGGTGAAGAACTAGGCCAAATGAACCCCTTTTCTAACAACTCATCTATACTTTGCTTTATTAACTCTTGTTCTATAGGTGCTACTCTATATTGCCTTTTTGCTATGGGTGCTGTACCAGGTAAAAGTTCTATTAAAAATTCAACTTCTCGGTCAGGTGGCATACCTGGTAACTCATCTGGAAAGACATCAGGGTAGTCACAAACGACCCTTATACCGTCTGTGGGCCTAGTCTCCATTAGATACAAATAACTGGTAGATCTAGAAGCACAAATTTCCACCTCTCGACCATCTGGAGCTGTTAGGTGAGCGATTCACCTGCACAGTCAATTCTAACATCCCACTTAGCAAGAGTTTCCATTCCCAAAATGGTATCAATACCCACTGAGTCAATGACTATCAACTTTGTGCAAAACTCTACCCCCCTTATGTTTATGCTAACTCTAGAATAGATTAAGTTTGTGCTCAACTTTCCCCCTGGTGTAGTCACTATCATGGGTCTATCCGTTGATCTTATGGGAATATTGTGTTGCTCAGCATATGATTTTGTAATGAAAGAATGCGTAGCACCAGTATCAAAAAGAACTATAGCAGGGTGAGAGTTGGCTAGAAACATACCAAGCACGACGTTAGGAGCCTCGGTTGCAGTTTCAGCCGTCACCGTGGTTCACCTTCCCTTGCCATGGTGCCTTGGCCTGTTGATTAGGGCGCCCCTGCTGCTGTAGAGGATTCTGCCTCTGGCCCTACTGCTGAACCTGCTGGTTGGCTGGCATCTTATGGCGGAAGGCATTGGCATAATGTCCTGGATCACCACACTTGTAGCAATGCCTTCCCGCTGGGACTGGAGCCTAATTTGCTGCAGAAGTGTTGGGCTGCACTTGATGCTAAACGAGATAGGCAGGATGATTAGGCTGGGTTTGATAACATTGTCCTTGGCTCATCTGCTGACCCTGACTATGCTGCTGCTGCTGGTACCCTTGCTGTCCTTGGGTATGCTGCTGATACCCTTGCTGCTGAGAACTTTGGCCTTGGGGATAATGAGGATGGGTGTTGCTGCTTGATGAGGAGTTGTTGAATTTCCTCTTCCTTTCTTCTTTCTCCTAGCGCTTCCTTTCAGTGAAAAGCACTCTGTCCACCAGATGATGAAACGTAGGAAAGGTATGGGTCATCAACTGGTACTGAAGCTCATCATTCAAGCCCTCCATGAAATAGTCTTGTTTCTCTCTATCATCTGCCACCTCTGCAGTAGCGTACCATGCAAGCTGAAGGAACTTCTCTCTGTACTCAGTCACAGTCGTATTGCCTTGCTTCAATGAGAGAAATTCCTTCTTCATTTTCATTAACCCTGCCGGCACATGATGGTTGCAGAAATTTTCTCTAAACTGAGCCCAAGTGAAAGCGTCCCTGTCTTGTGGTCTATAAGACTCCCACCAGTCCAAAGCTGCACCTCAGAACTGTCCAGATCCATATAAAACTCGCTCACGATCATCGCATTGAGCGATGTCCAATTGGCGCTCCACCGCCTAAAGCCAATCATCAGCCTAGAGAGGATCTGCTGCATGAAAGAACGTCGGTCGGTGTCCCCTCAAGAAGTCTGCACGCCTATCACGTGGATGTTGTGGTGGTGGTGGGTTAGCCTGAGCATGTTGTAGTGCTTCCACAGCAGTGTTTATTGTTGCCAACATCTGCATTTGAAGGTTATAGAACTGTTCCGGTGTCAGTGGCAGTGGGTTGGGCAAGGGATTGCCACCTCCTTGGCTTTCCTCGCCAGCACCACCGGCACCACCTCTCCTTGTGTTAACCATCTGATTGCAACAGAGACATCATGAGCACAAGACTGATATAAGGTTGCATAAGAGATAAAGGCTGACGATAAAGTAGAAGGAGCAATAGAGTAGATATCTTTATCCCAATGTGATAACTTTGCTTTAATATTGATAACATTAAACATGTTTTTGCTGCAGACAAATCCCCACAGCTGGATAGACCACTCAACCAAAGATGCAAACCAAACATTGTTCATAAGCCAAACATGCAAACACCCAAATTAACCAAGTTTCACACATAAAACAAAAGAAGAGACCCAACGACTCAAACTGATAGAACGGCGGGGCTGACTAGTCATCGTGAGGAAGCACTGTGGTAGTGCCACTAGGCTCGCCGTAGCGTGGCTTCTTGCGCGGTGGAGACTATGCTGGCTCTATATGCGTCATGTGTGTCGCCTCCAATAGCTGAGCTCGAAGAAACTCACACTCTAGGTGCAAGCTACGGTGCGCTCCTAGCAGAGCATCGTGCTCGGTGCTCAAAGCTACTGTAAACTCTACCAGTGAGGCCAACTAAGTGTTGTCCTCATGCTCTAAGGAAGAGATCTGGTGCTTTGTCTCACCACTCTTGCGGCGGGGAAGGTAGCATTGAGTAGACTGGCTAAAAGCGGTATGGTGGTCCTCACAGAAGACCCCATAGGCCTGTTGAGCCGCGTCGTTGATGGCCGCATCCTGGTTAGAGTGATACGACACCGAGTAGTGCTCCTCAGCTAGGGTGGAACCTCTGTGCTCCATGTTATCCACCATTAATCATGCGGACGCATAGAACCTGGGAGGAAACTCGAAGTGCACACTCTCCACCACTTTGTAGCTGATCTCCAGGTGGTTGTAGCCCAACTCCTAGATGGTGTCATTAAGCATCTTGGGGAAGCTCAAGTGCAAGCCGTTGTGGAAGTGCTTCACGTCGATCCACTGCAACGGGGGCGTGCCACCACCTTCGGTGCCATCGACGCCAGCGGAGCCGTCTCTAGCGTAATCACCCTCCCCAGTCTCAGGCTCGTTATCTGGTATCACCACCACCTTGGGCTCCGGCTGAGGGGGTGGAAGTATCTCCACCACCTCGTCGTCCTCCGAATCCTCCTGCGGTGCCTGCTCCTCAGGCTACAGAGGGTCCTCCTCCTAGGGGTCCTCCTCGAACTCCTCCTTGGGCTCCTCGGTCTCCACCTCAGGCTGGACCTTAGGCTCGGGCTATGGTGGAACGAACGGTCCAAAGCGCTTGGCTACACCGGTGCTCTTGCAGGCAGTCCTGTGGGTGCGGGCCATCTACAATGAGGATAGAATAAGATTAAGAATAGTTTTATATGATAGAATGAGTAAAGCAAAAATTTTGAACATAATGACTTTCAACATAAAGATGGCAAACTGGAGAAAAGATCTTTTATAAGTAAGCAATGGGACAAAAGCAGTGAAAGCCTTAAATACGACCATTTCTAACTAGACTACCGTCCTACAGTCAACATGGCTCTGATACCACTTTGTCACACCTGGTTCTCAACCAACAGAACCAGAACAACATATATGTGCTAGGAATATGTCTCACATATATTATGACAAGAGTGACATCACACAACATGCATAAAGGTAAAATAGAACGTTACATAGCGTATCATCACATTATTACATCAAGACCACAAGTCTTTATAGAGTCACATAGCGGAAGCATAAACGATAGCAAGTGAGCAGCCACAGGGACGTCAATTGGAAGACTGGCAAGCCTAGAACTCGTCATGACCTTGAACAAACTCCTCTGCACCTTCATCAACTGAACAGCAGCTGGGACCACCCAACAAAAGAAAGAAAACAACAAGCGTGAGTACACAACCGTACTCCACAAGCATAACATGAACCATGAGGCTCTAAGGTTGGCTGACACTAATGCATGAGCTTTTAGTTGGTCAAGTTTTATTATCAACTATTTACTAAGATGAGTTGATCAATCGTTAGCCCAAAAGATATTACATATGAACTTTAGTCAACATTATTAACAACAAGAAACAACTCCCAAACTAAAACAGGAACCAACTAATCAGCATAAAGGATCTGGGCCGCTCATAACCGTGAGCACGGCTGATATATCAATTTTACACTCTCGAGAGGTTGCAGATCTTTACCCACAAGTCATGAGCTACGCTAGGAGTTCATCACATTGCCTTAGATGAGATGACTAGCAAGCCACGCTACAAAGCTTTTACAAAGATCACATTGGTAAGGTGTAACCGCTAAGGATTCAGGTTACGCAACGATGTAGCAAGCCTCAAGGGGAGAAGAACAGCATCACACTCCACCCAAGCAGTGCGAGGGCCACAGAAGCTCACCTCCCCTCTTGCCCCATGGGTAAGTTACTCCCAAACGAAAACAACCTAATTAATCAGCTAAGACCATCCCATTCCAGTCTCATGGTAGCGCTGTTGTCCCAGGTTGTCGCTTTGCGAACCAGTCCTTATGGAGAGTGGCTATGAGCAAACCAACAACACACCGCTCATGCCCCTAAACCATGTTGCTGAAAAGCCATATTATTAAGGAGTCATGAACCTCTCAAGCCTCAGCACAGAGGGTCAAGCTCACAATTAAAATTGCTTACATCCATTATTCAAATTATTAACAAAAGATACATGTGTTAGTGCAGCAACTAGCAAAACTTAACCAACATGCATCCCCCTAGGTATGACACCGAGTAAAGAGGCTAACATATAATCCTTATAAGCATACAAGTTATACACTTGCATATGAAGTGATTAAAGGGTTATTAGGTTGTCCATGTTATACTTGCCTTCCTCAAACTGGTCTTGCTGCTGCTGCTCAAAACCTTCATGCTGCCGGTCTTCGTCTCCAATGAACGGTTCACGGTCTAAACACATTCACAGCAACATGCAAGCATTCCCATTCACACATGCATGCAAACAATTAACAAGAGATAAGCAACAGTACACCATATCATAAAAACAGAAGATAAAACTGTGCCAAAAACATTCTACGTTCTGCTACAATCATGCGAGCACAAGAATCACTCAAATCAGAGTTAAAACGTGAAAGTTATGCCCAAAACAAGTTATTAGCGACAAAACAGCGAACCCACCTGGATCTTTTCATTTCAGCTCATAAGACACACAATATACATAGTTTTAAATTATATTTCAGGTTAGGCAAGGTGTCATAAATGCTTAAGCATAAACTTAACAAAGGCATATGACTAGCATATCCAAGCATGAAAAGATAGTATAGCATTCAACATTCCTACACATGCTAGGTAGCCAAGTCAAGTGGTGATCATGGTTTCTGATTTTCAAGAAACGAAAGTGACTTAGCTCACAAATGATATTAGACAGATTCAAGGAGCTTAGCCAACCATGATCATGCAAGCACAAGCAAGTACTAACTAGTCATTCCAGAAGAGCTCTAGTGCTAGTGAAGTGAAAATGCATATGATACAATGCAATGCATGTTATGATACAAAATGCAAGGAAAACAAAGAAAAGCAAAGAAAAAGAAAATCAAAAACCTAAATACAACAAAGTTACCCCAACCTAAAAGGGGTAACAAAACCAAGCTCCCCATGCAAGTGAGCAAACACGCTAAGCTCTAAGGGCTTGGTGAAGATATCGGCCAACTAGTTCTCAGTCTCCACATGGATCAAGTCTATATCTCGCTTCTCATAGTGATCTCTCAGAAAGTGAAACCTCACATCTATGTGTTTGGTTCTGGAGTGCAAGACAGGATTCCTAGCTATAGAAATAGCAGAAGTGGAGTCTACTAGGAAAGGGATCTTCCTAAAACTCAGACCAAAGTCACTCAATGTGGACTTCATCCAAAGCAGCTGGGAGTAGCAACTAGCAGCAGCAACGTATTCGGCTTCTTTGGTGGAAGTGGCTATGCTAGATTGCTTGCGTGAGGACCAAGAGACAAGAGAAGAACTGAGAAACTGGCAGTTGCCAGAAGTAGACTTGCGCTCCAACCGACAACCCGCAAAGTCAGCATCCGAATACCCTTTGAGAGAAAGCGTCGAAGCTGAAGAGAACCAAAGACCAAACTCAGGAGTGTACTTCAGATACCTGAAGATGCGCTTCACCGCTTGATGGTGTGATGTCCTCGATGAGGCCTGAAATCGCACACAAAGGCAAACTGCGAATTGGATGTCTGGCCTAGTCACCATCAAGTACAGAAGTGAGCCGATCATCCCTCGGTACTCTCTTTTGTCCACTACCTCCCCTTCTTCATCTGCATCAAGCGCCTTTTGTGTTGACATGGGAGTCGCCATGGGATTGGAGTCTCCCATATCAAACTTCCTCAAAATGTCCTTCATGTACTTGGCTTGATGGATGAAGGTTCCTTCACGCCCTTGCTTGATTTGTAGTTCAAGGAAAAACTGCAACGCTCCCATCATGCTCATCTCAAACTCCTTTGACATCTGCTCAGAAAACTTGGTAACAAGAAAGTGAGACAAGCCACCAAAGATGATATTATCCACGTATATCTAGACAATAAGAAGATCACTACCATGCTTGAGGAAAAACAAGGTCTTATAAACACTCCCCATTTTGAAACCCTGGTTTAGCAAAAAGGTTTTCAATCTATCATACCAGGCTCTAGGGGCTTGTTTCAAACCATACAAGGCTTTTTCCAATTTGTAAAGATGGTTAGGGTGTTTAGCATCTTCAAAACCAGGGGGTTGCTTGACATAAACTTCTTCTTGAATGAAACCATTTAGAAAACCAGACTTCACATCCATTTGAAAAATCTTAAAACCCATGGAAGCTGCAAAGGCTAAGAGAATACGTATAGCTTCCAGGTGTGCAACTGGAGCAAACGTTTCCCCATAGTATATCCCCTCTTTTTGACAATAACCCTTAGCCACAAGTCTAGCCTTGTTCTGCACAACAATGCATCCTCCCCTTGCTTATTTTTGAAAACCCATTTTGTACCAATGGGATTGCAATGTGGTGGTGGCTCTACCAAAACCCAAACCTCATTCCTCTCAAAGTTTTATAACTCCCCATCCATGGATTAACCCAATTACCGTCAGAAAGAGCGCGTCCAACATTCTTGGGCTCAAAGGAGGCAACAAATGCTGCATGAGCAAAGAAAGCGATAGAACCTATCTGGGACCTCATGGTCCTCGCATGCAAATCACCAATGATCCCATGTGGAGGGTGATCCCACTGGACCTGCCAAGATGGAATTATCTCGGAGGTCACCTCCCTTGCGTCCTCAGTGGGGCCAGCCTCTACTCGAGCTTGCAGTCGAGGGAGTGAGAAGGAAGCCATCGGCAAGGGTCCTCCTTCGTCTTCAAAGCTCATAGCAGAGGGGGTAGGAGCTGCAGCCGGTGCAGTGGCTCCTACATCACCAGCATCTACCTGAACTTCCTCATCTTCAAAGATGGGAGTTCCTTCTTCATCATCACCTAAAAGCTCAAATGTAGGGGTTGCGCAAGGCATAGATTCATCAAAGGAAACCTCACAGGTCTCTACCACTTGTTTGGTATCAAGGATCCACACTCTATATGCTCTAGAGCTAGAGGCGTAACCAAGGAAAATACCATCTAAGCAACGAGATTCAAATTTGTCCAAATGCCCCACCATTTTTGAGCACAAAGCATCTGCAGCCAAATGCATGCAGGTTCTTGACGCTGGGCTGCTGTGATGCCCCCGGCATCTCGAAAATTTTAACACGTGATTAGATTAGCGGTAGTCAAGGATTTGGCTTAATAATGTTGAGAGAAGAGCCACAACTAGGCTAGTAAATCACGAAGTCAGAATTTTTCAGTGAAATATGCAAAACCCCTGAGTGCACTTGTGACCTTAGTTCAAAATAAAGTGTGATTTAGACCAAACTTTCTATAACAAACTTGTAGACAATTTTATGTAGATCAACTTTGTTATTGGGTGTGGTAACATGCACAAAGGTTTAGGTGGAGTTTTGAGTCGATTAATGAAAAAGACAGAAATCTGCCTAAATTTGATCGGTAAGGAAATTCAAATTTTAAAGGAACAAAAGTCCCTATCATACAAAACATCATATAAGAAAGTTGTAGATAATTAAAAACCACACCACATTGGTATAATACTCTTTCTCTGAAAATGAGCATAAAATAGACTTTAGGAATTTCTAAGTTTGCATTAAACCTTGGTCAAACTGGAGTCAGCAGGTTAAATTCAAATTTAATCATATTTAAACTTGGAATCTGATATTACTCCTTTTGACAAAGTTGTAGATCTGGAAGAGTAGAACAACTTTTGTATTTTGATTTTTGTCAAATTCGGCCCCTAGGATGTTCAAAAACAACAATTTCTAAAACATGTCTCAGCAGTCAAACAGCATTTTTCTTTTTCCCGAATTTATTTTCCTTTGTGACACTGACGAGTGGGTCCCACTCGGCCGACCCACCCGCCACGCGGCGCCGGCGTCCGGCGCAGCCGGCCACGCGCCGCTGGCCACCGCGGGCACGCGCCGCCCGGCCGCCACGCCGTGGCCACGCGCCGCCTGCCTGCGCCCGGCCTGCGCTCTCCCTGCCGCGTGCCCCGCGCCCTCGCCAGGCCCTTCGGGCCGAAGGAAGCAGAGCCCGCGCCTCCCTCACCTCACCCGCTGCCTCCCTGCTTGCCACGCGCGGAGCGCGTCCGCCATAGGCGGCCTGAGACCGAGCTCGAGTTAAGCTCACGCCCCGCTGCCTTAGCCTCCTCCGCTCCGTCCGACGCACGCGCTGAGCTCGCCACAGCTTCCTCTGTCGATTCCCTAAGCCTTCGCCCACCGCCGTCGTCTCTAGCACCCGCCCCTACGCGCCGCCGCCATTACCATCGGCCCGAGCTTGAGCTCACCGTGGCCGGCCACCCTGGCGCTTCCCCCTCGCCTCCTTGACTCCGCCGCCGGACTCCCCACCTCGCCGCGCCTCTCACGCGCCCTCCCGCTCCGCCGCTCCCTGTTTCCCCGACCGGATTCCGTGCAACGCGGCCCCGAGCGCCGTGCGCCGCCACACCGTCAGTTCACCGGCGTTCCTCGCGCGCTCCGGCCTCCCCGTGCGACGCCGCCTTGGGGGAAAGAGACCCCGTCGCCGGGAACACGTTCCGGGACCGACGCGGCTCCAAGTCCCTGCCTCCACGCACCGGCGACGCCACCGGAACACGAGACCGCGCCGTGCCCCCTCCCTGTCCAGAGGTAGAAGAAGGGGCTGGCAACTTTTAGATCCAGCCCCTCCGCTTCTTGTTTTTATGTTTAAGTCCAGCGAACAGTGGTATGAGTCTTGGAATATTTCGCAAACTAGCCCCTGTAGTGTACAGTAATAACGAAAAGAACCCTAGATCTGTGGTTTTTCCTCTAAATAATTAGTAAATCGGCTGAAACTTTGAAAATTCATAATAAATAAAATAAAAATCAGAAAAATACAAACTTTGTTGCAATATACTCCTATTAAGTAGATCTATAGAATGGATATGATGGTTGAGTAGGAAAAGACCTTTTTGCCCCTGTTAATGTGCATGCATGAAAAACCTTAATAAATAGGAAATGTGGGTAAAATGAGCTTCAAAAATTATGAAATTTGGGCAGAGACCTTATTAACATGTGTAGGCTCTGTCTAAATTTTGGTAGCCCTAGCATTAACTGTTTAATTACTATTTTGCCCTTGTCTTATATTTAAGCATATATTAATTTAGAAAAAGATTGCTATGGAGAAAAATGCTCCATGTGACTTTAGGGGCTTGATATGAGCTCTAGGTTATGAACATGACTCATTGCTAGAATAGGAGGTGGTGCATGTAAGGTTGTGACTCTGATTTGGAAATAGTAGAAATAATGCAATTTTACATAAATAATCGAAAATGTGAGACCAGTGTATCCAATAAAAACCCCCACACTTATTATAGTAATCTTAATGACAAAATAACTAATGCATGTTTTATCGGCTCACATCACCATGTTAGGTTTATGATCGACAACTTAATTCTTGTATATGTTCTTGTGAAATTGCACATACACGATTGCTTCGGGTCCCTAAAAGTAGTATTAATGCTAGTGCCAGTCGGGAGGTTTTGGTTGAGCTAGTAATCCATTACCTGCGTAACTAGAGGTCTGCCTTATATTTTGCTTAACCAGTTGTATGCTTGATGATCGTGCATCTCATTCACTGTGTCATGCATAGCATTCATATAGCAACGCTTATTGCAGATACGTGATTGAGAAACAAGTACGGGAGCTACTTTAAGCAATGGTGTTCCAGAAGATCAAGTAAGCCCCAGACACGACCTGGAGAGCCCATCAGTCGTGTTTGGAAGGAGGAGTTGTCCAAGTGATCAAGGGGTTGCCTGGGGCAAAGCCTCACAACCCGGCAAACTAACCTAGTTTAGTTTGTTGGCTGAGTAAGAATAAGCAAAGGTAGGCAGGACCATGATTTCTCCCAGCTAATGTGATAATTGATTGTCTCATTACGCATCCGCATTAGGAGTTGATTGAAAACAATTGCATTAGATCTCCTGGCCGCCCTGGCCCTAGCACCTATATATAGAGTTCGTAGGACGAGTTGCCTAGGCTCTGCTAGGTGCGAGTAGACACGAGTGAAAGGAGTCACTCGTCACGTAAGTGATTTCAAAGGTTACAAAACCTTTACTATTGAGAAAGTAATACTATGCTCATGATTTAAATGGAGACCGGGCGGAGAATAATTTTATTATGTGGTGTGCGTTTGGCTCCGCCTGAGTCGTTTAAGGCCCGTCCGCTGTTCGTCTGCTGATCGGCATAACATTGCTAAAGTGCTTATCCGGGGAATGGGACCGGAAAAGTCTTTCCTGGGCTCGTCCGAAGCACAGAGACACGTTCCTACCCGCTGGTTGAGAGGAAGGTGGCCCGGGGGAGCTTGGTACTCATGACGGGGAGACCGAGATGTCGGCAGGCTCGTCATGGGGGCACAACCCGGGGGCTAGGCGGGAGTGAATCGAACTTGGGACGAGGCAGGTTAAGATTGGGGCTATATGTGGGAACGCGGTGGCTAGTAAGCATATACCCCTGGCATGATAGTTATTCCCGGGAATTAAAAATCGATTCGAATCGCTGATGCCCACCAGGTGTGGGAATGCCAATATCACTGTCGGGCAACGTAGTAACTACTTGAATATATTATGTCCGTTACTCATGTTTTCAAATACAACATGTTTGTATTGTATTGCTTACATTTCTACAAGTTGTTATGGAGTTATATGCAAAAGATGAATCTTGATATTTTATATTGATATACCACTGTTTAAAATCAATGGCTAAGGATCCAAAGGTTAGTAAGCAAGCTTTGCGTCAGCCGTAAGCCAATCCATTAAGTCTTACTGAGTAATTAGTACTCAGGGTTTGCCCCCACCTTTTGAGAACAGGTACCGACGACATCTGGACATCTGCTTGGAGGAGGGTAGTACCGGTGGGCTCGGTGCTGCTCGTCTCGATCAACGTTGCATGAAGACTAGTAAAGTATTTTCTTCCGCTGTGAGACGTTTTCAAATTCGCTTCCGCTATCTGATTCAAACTTGCCTTTCGTATGGTAATATGTTGAAACTTATGTTATTATTTCGAATCGGTTTGTAAAATAAGCTTATATATGCTATATTCAACCGCCTGAGATGATGTATCTGTTGTGGCTCCATTGTGGGCTGGATGTGTATGATGTCGGTTCCTCTGGGAAAAGGTAATATCGAGGGTCGAATGACTCTCGACGGACGACCGGGTTTAGTTCGGTCTAATCGCACTGCAAGCCAGAGGTGGCAGGTGTGCTTAGCCCGGATTAAATCGGCGGTTCCGCCACAGCTGCCTACCAAACCATAGCTCATACGAAGCCTTCCCTCAGAAGGCTGGTAGGAAGATGCGGTTGGCAATGTAATAGGCCGTATTCATAGCCTCAGCCCAAAAGTATCGCAAAGTCCTATGCTCATCAAGCATCGTCCGCGCCATCCCAACAAGTGTGCGGTTCTTTCGTTCCACAATACTGTTCTGAGGTGGGCTATAAGGAGATGAAAATTGTTGATCCAGAAGGTTTCAAAAGGAGAGTTATGAAATTCTCCACCATTATCACTACGGATTGCCCTCATGTCCTTATGACTCCCATTTCTTAACCTCAAGACCAGATCCCAAACAAACTGAAAGCCTCATCTTTGAACTCCATGAAGAACACCCATGAAAAGCGAGAAAAGTTGTCTACAACCACAAGCACATACCACTTCCCACTAACCAACTGTACCCAAGCAGGACCAACGGTGTCCATATGCAGCAGCTCACCAGGGTAAGAGGTCATCACCTGATTGACAGGTGCATGAGAGGTAGCAACCATCTTGCCATGATGACAGGGGTGGCACAATAAGTCCTTTTCTACTTTCAAATTGGGCAGTCCTTAGATCAGAGCCATCGAGCTCAACCTAGCTAGCAGATCAAAACTCAAATGGCCAAGCCTCCTATGCCACTTCCAGATATCAGCAAAAGGACCAGCTACTAAATAAGGAGGAGGGCCATTAACAGACACAAGGTCAACCTTAAAAACCTGCCCATATGTCAAAATTCGACAATCAACGTTTTCCTTAGCATCAAGCACACAAGAAGAACCCCCCTTAAAGCGAACCTCAAACCCTTCCTTGAGAAGTTGTGAGACAGAAACCAAATGGAACCCCAAACTTCTCACCAAAGCAACTTGTCTTAGGGAAAGCTTGCCATAAAGTGCGATAGAACCAACACCCAACACTTTACCATGACCATTATCCCCAAATGTGATGTAATCCTTGTAGGACCGAGATGTGCGACTAGAGGGGGGGTGAATAGGAGCACTTGAAATCACAAACCCCCAAGTGGTAACCGAAACTAAGCATCGTGCACTGAAAAGATACGTGCCTAGCAGTGCAAGGGTGCCGTCCACTGTGAGGATACGCACCAATGCAAGAAAGCTCAAGATCAGAACAAGAATGACAGCGGAGCAACGAATTATGCAGTTACCGCCACAAGATACTCAACGCACCGAGGTGCGTCTCACTGACTCACAGAAAGCAAAGAGAATGGTCTTAAAGGAGGAATGCAAAAATCCGGAGCAAAATCACAGCGGAAAAACCAAACTAGGAGCAGCTCCCTGGCAGGACCGGACTGTCCGGTGGCCAACACCGGACTGTCCCGTGGGACCGGACTATCCGGTGCCTGACGCCGGACTGTCCGGTGGCACGGCCTGGACAGTGCCTCTCATCGGACTGTCCGGTGGGCACTGCCGGACTATCCGGTGGAACCGGACTGTCCGGTGGCCTCTACCGGATGGTCCGGTAGGGTCACAGAAAAGATGATTTCAAATCCAAACTTGATCAGACTTTGTCCAAACTTCACGAAATTTAGCACAGGTTATCTGGACCCTATTTCAAAGTTATTCCCAACAGATCAACTCAAGGTAACCGCGGAATTAGCGGGAATTTCAGATCTTGTGAAATAGCCATTCTTGGGCAAGAAAGGGGAAAACAAAAAAGAGGCTTGCTCGTGGCAATCCAGCAGGATTGAGATGAACTAAGTCATGATCTCCACGTCCTAGCAAGTCCAGAACATCAGCAAGGAAAGGGATTCAAGCTTGCCCAACAAAAACACCGAAAAAGCAAGGATTGAACCCAAAAATCATAGAGAGAGGGGGAGGAGAAGAACACAAGGTTGCTGCACGAATTTGCTTCGATTAAGTGCCCAAGATGGGTCTCAAAATTCAGCATACAAGCAGAAATTCATCCCAAGCAACCACCCTCACCTTCCCTCAAGATTAGGAGGCTAAATCCTACTCTAACCTCCCTAACAATGGAGCTCAAAGCTTAAGGACGAAAATCACCAAGTGAAGACTAATCCTAGCAGCCAAGAGGTCCTCTAATGACCTGCCTTGGACCTATTTATACCCGAGTGCTATTTAGACAGTTTTGCACTTAGGTCCCTACAGCTAGACAAACCCTAAGGACTCAAACGAAAGATTACAGGATATTTCGGGACGGACGACCACGATGAAGTCTTGATCTTCGTAAGTTCCACGTAATCCTCGGATGCTCTCCCCGTGGCCAGTGGTCCAATCCGCGATCCGCCCCCGGTTTTGAAGTCAGAAACCGGGAAACTTTAGGAAGTCTCCGCCTGGGCCGGATTTGGCCCATCTTCTCTATCTTGGCGAGTCGTGGCCCAACTCACCAATGCTTGGGTAGCTTGGGTGACGGTTTTGAGCTGAAGCCGCCAAAGCCTCCCTCGCATGCCTTCGCGCCACGCATTCGGGTTGAGCACCGCAGTGGCGCCCGGCATCCCCTGTCCATCGGGGCAGCCTCGCAGTCCATCGGAGGACTTACTCCTGCCATCGCCATGCTGCTCCTCCGTATACCGAACTCCCAGAGCCAACAGACGCCGAGTGTGCCTCTAGTCCTTCAGAGGACTTCCCTCTACCTCCAGTCCATCGGAGGGCCTCCTGTCCATCTGAGGTCTTGTGCCAAAGTCCTTCTGGGTCATGCTAGTGTTGACAATCACTCATCACTCCAGAGGCAATGGAGCCGGTCCATTGGCTCTCAATCTCCCCCTTGATGAGTCCATTGTCAACACCTTCAACCTATAACCTGAAATAGAATGAAGACAAAAGAAAAAACTTAAAACCGAAAAGAAAGAAGAAAAAGAAGAAGTTGCTCAAGATGCCCAAAGACCGAATACTGGCAGAAAAGGGAAATTTGAGACAACCAAAACAAAGTCAAAGATCGATCCCCTAAGACAAAGGAAACCGCTCAACGCAGTCGATCAAACTAAAGCATGACCCCTCAAGAAAGAGGCAAACTGGCTCAACACAGTCATGCTAGTGGCAAAACATCGGATCCTCCAGAAAGAGGCAAAAGGCTCAACACACCGATGCAAGAGCATGCTAAAAGCTCAAACTCCCCCTCAACTAGATCTCTACAGAGTCCTCCCCCTTGGTCCAACATCTCTCCCCCTTGTTGACAATGGACACATCAAGGGTTCATAGAACTCAACTCCGCCTGAAATGGACAACTCCCCCTCAAAATATGCCATGAAATGCAGGAAGTGTACCATGAAGAGCTCAGTAGGGATGAAAAGCTAGTAAATACAAGTTCTAGCATATAGAGCAAGTGAGGGCAAGGAAGCATGCAAACAAGCTCAATTGAATCTATCTTATACAAATCAGGAGCATGTTTTACAGGGTTGTTGAAATGAAAGCATCACCAACATGAATAGCATATAGCAAGATAGGCATGAACAGCAAGATGCTAGCAAAACATACAAGGTGTGCTACTCTCAACCAAGGCATCTACAACAGGCCATAAGCAGTTTAGAGACTTGCAGATTTCAGATTTAGCAATTTTGAACTTCAAGCAAATCAGATCATGTGCTAGGGGTTATTCACTTGTCATTGCCACTTCTTACCAACCAATGCCAAGCCTAGGTTCAGAAAACCATCAGAAGCTTAAGACAAGGTTTTGGTCATACACAGCCTAGTCCAAGTTCAAGCCAAAGTGCAAAGGCAAGCTATCTCAAACTAGATCAGTGTAACAAGTGAACCCTCCTAGATCTTTTCAATTTAGCTCATAGGACACCACTTGTAAGCCACATTCATTCAGATTTTAGATTTGAACAAGGCGCCATAAATGCTTAGGCATCAGTGTAACACAGGCATACGACTAGCATATCCAAGCATGAAAAGATAGCATAGCATTCAACATTCCTACACATGCTAGGTAGCCAAGTCAAGTGGTGATCATGGTTTTTGATATTGAAAAGACAGAAGTGACTGAGCTCACAAAAGATATTAGACAGATTCAAGGAGTTTAGCCAACCATGATCATGCAAGCAACTGTACAATCTAGCACAAGCAAGTACTAACTTGTCATACCAGAAGAGCTCTAGTGCTAGTGAAAGTGAAAATGCATATGTTACAATGCAATGCATGGTATGAGACAAAATGCAAGAGAAGCAAAGAAAGAAAAGAAAGAAAAAGCAAAGCAAAACCTAAACTATACCAAAGTTACCCCAACCTAAAAGGGGTAACAAATACCAAGCTCCCCACGCAAGTGAGCAAAAATGCTCAGGTCTAAGGGCTTGGTGAAGATATTGGGCAACTGGTTCTCAGTGTCAACATGGATCAAGTCTATATCTCCCTTCTCATAGTGATCTCTCAAGAAGTGAAACCTCACGTCTATGTGTTTGGTTCTGGAGTGCAGGACGGGGTTCTTAGCTACAGAAATAGCAGAAGTAGAGTCTACTAGGAGAGTTATCTTCCTAAAACTGAGACCAAAGTCGCTCAAGTTGGACTTCATCCAAAGCAGCTGGGAGCAGCAACTAGCAGCAGCAATGTATTCAGCTTCTGTGGTGGAAGTGGCTACGCTAGATTGCTTGCGTGAGGACCAAGAGACAAGAGAAGAACCGAGAAACTTGCAGGTGCCGGAAGTAGACTTGCGCTCCAGCCGACAACCCGCAAAGTCAGCATCCGAATACCCTCTAAGAGAGAGCTACGAAGCTGAAGAGAACCAAAGTCCAAGCTCATGAGTGTATTTCAGGTACCTGAAGATGCGCTTCACCGCTTGACGATGTGATAGCCTTGGTGAGGCCTGAAAATGCGCATAGAGGCAGACCGCGAACTGAATGTCCGGCTTGGTCGCCGTCAGGTACAGAAGTGAGCCGATCATCCCTCGGTACTCTCTTTGGTCCACCACCTCCCCTTCTTCATCAGCATCAAGAGCCGTCTGTGTTGACATGGGAGTCGCCATGGGCTTGAGATCTCCCTTGTCAAACTTCCACAGAATGTCCTTCGTGTACTTGGTTTGATGGACGAAGGTTCCTTCTAGGCCTTGCTTGATCTGAAGCCCAAGAAAGAACTGAAGCTCACCCATGAGACTCATCTCGAATTCATTGCTCATCCGTTCAGCAAACTTAGACACCAAAGCGTGAGATGAACCACCAAAGATAATGTCATCAACATATATCTGAAGTAGAAGGGTGTCACCGCCATGACTCAACAGAAACAAGGTCTTGTCTACTGAACCCATCACAAAACCAGACTTGAGCAGAAAGGCTTTCAACCTAGCATACCAAGCTCTTGGAGCTTGCTTCCGACCATACAGGGCTTTTCTCCACTTATACACCCGGTCTGGAAACTTGGCACTCTCAAAGCCAGGAGGTTGTCTCACATATACCTCCTCCTTGATGTAACCGTTTAGAAAAGCTGACTTGACATCCATCTGCTGCAATTTGAAGCCTTTAGAGGCAGCAAAGGCAAGCAGAATCCTAATAGCCTCTAAACGAGCTACAGGAGCAAAGGTTTCCTCATAATCTATCCCCTCCTTCTGACAGAAACCCTGGGCTACCAATCTCGCTTTGTTCCTCACAACCATCCCATCCTCACCCTGTTTGTTCTTGAAAACCCACTTGGTTCCTATTGGGTGGCAGTTTGGTGGAGGTTCAACTAAATCCCAGACATGGTTTCTCTCAAAGTTCTCCAACTCCTCATGCATGGCGTTCACCCAACTAGGATCAAATAATGCATGTGACACATCCTGGGGTTCGAAAGAAACAACAAATGCGGAGTGACAGAAAAAGGCTAGAGAGTTAACCGAAGAGTGTGTGACACGCTGGTGTAGATCTCCAATCATCCTGTCTGGAGGGTGATCCCGCTGGACCTGCCGAGATGGAACAATCTCGGAGGTCACCTCCCCTGCGTCCTCAGCGGGGCCAACCTCTGCTCGAGCTTGTGGTTGGGGGAGTGAGGCAAAAGCCGTAGGCAAGGGTCCTCCTTCATCTTTAGAGCTCGTAGCAGAGGGGCCAGGAACTGCAGCCGGTGCACTGGCTCCTGCATCACCAGCATCTACTTCGCCTTCCTCATCTTCAAAGATGGGAGCGCCTTCTTCATCATCACCTGAAAGCTCAAATGCAGGGGTTGTGCAAGGCATAGATTCATCAAAGGAAACTTCACATGTCTCAACCACTTGTCTAGTATCAAGGATCCACACTCTATATGCCCTAGAGCTTGATGCATACCCAAGAAAAATACCATCCAAGCAGCGAGATTCAAATTTGTCCAAATGCCCCCCCATTTTGAGGACAAAGCATCTGCAGCCAAATGCACGCAGGTGCTTGATGCTAGGCTGCCTATCAAACCGTAGCTCGTACGAAGTCTTTCCCAAGAAAGCCCGTAGGAAAATATGGTTGGCAATGTAACAGGCCGTATTCATAGCCTCAGCCCAAAAGCGTCGCGGAATCCTATGTTCATCAAGCATCGTCCGCGCCATCTCTACAAGTGTGCGGTTCTTCCGTTCCACAACACTGTTCTGTGGTGGGGTATAAGAAGATGAGAATTGGTGATCAAGAACAAGGTCACGACAAAAGGTTTCGAAATGAGAGTTTCGAAATTCTTCGCCATTGTCGCTGTGGATAGCCCTCATGGCTTTATGACTCTCATTCTTTAACCTCAAGACCAGATCCCGAACAAAACCAAAAGCTTCATCTTTGAATTCCATGAAGAACACCCATGAATAGCGAGAAAAGTCATCCACAACTACAAGCACATACCACTTCCCACTGACCGACTGTACCCGAGCAGGACCAACCGTGTCCATATGTAGCAGTTCACCGGAGTAAGAGGTCGTCACCTGATTGATAGGTGCATGAGAAGTGGCAACCATCTTGCCATGACGACAGGGGTGGCATACTAAGTCCTTTTCTGCTTTCAAATTGGGCAATCCTCGGATCAGATCCATTGAGCTCAACCTAACTAGCAGATCAAAACTCAAATGGCCAAGCCTCCTATGCCACTTCCAAATATCAGTAGAAGGACTAGCAACCAAACACCGAGGAGGGCCAGAAACAGATGCAAGGTCAACCTTAAAAACCTGCCCATAGGGCAAAATCCGACAAACAAACTTTTCCTTAACATCAAGCACACAAGAGGAACCCTCCTTAAAACGAACCTCAAACCCTTCCTTGAGAAGTTGCGAGACAGAAACCAAATTGAACCCCAAATTCCTCACAAAAGCAACTTCTCTCAGGGAAAGCTTGCCAGAAAGAGCAACAGAACCAACACCTAACACTTTACCTTGACCATTATCCTCGAATGTGATGTACTCCTTGGTACTCACGGGGTTGAGGCTGGAGAACCATCTGCGGTGCCCTGTCATGTGCCTAGAGCAACCGGAGTCCATGATCCATATGTCATCCATGCCACAATCCTACAAAATCAAGGAAAGCGAGAGTGAGCAAATGGTCCGGCACTAGGGTTAGTGTAACTGCTGAACCAGTGCCGAGCCATCTGCTCAAAAGTGGGGTAAACACAGTCAAAGTAAGCATCACGTCTACTTGGGTACCCACGACCTCTAAAGCATGAGCTCTCAAACCCTCTACCTCCAAAGCCTCGGTCAGAAGATCCATGGCCACGCTGAAAATGACTAGGAGCTCGACCGGGAAAGCGCCTCTCTCCACTAGGAACACGGGCCTAAAAGCCGCCTCCTCTCTCACCAGCAAAGCGGTCTCTCATCTCACCGCGACGGGAAGGATCCTTGCCTACCACCCTGGTAGAACTGATCCTGGTTCCCCCAGGCTCTCTCCTGCCTCTCAACTCGCTTCCTCCTGAAGCAAAACTCCTCCAAGTGGCCATTCCGCTGGCAAAAGTCACAGTGGTAGACAGGCCACTTGGGAGTGGGTTTAGGCTGAGCCTTGGGCTTAGGTGGCAGTAGCCTTGGGTAGAACAGGCTGCTGGACTCTCTCCTTGCTCACTGGAGGCTTGAGAATCTCAGTCACTACTCTATCCAGCTTAGCCTGTGAGGGCTTGGGTGTCCAGAACTGCTTCTTTGGGGCAGCCTTAAGAGGCTCATGGTAAACCCCATCAACAGTAGGGCTAGGCTGAGGAGAGCAGTCTTAAGCTTAATTAGGGAAATCTTCTTCTCACCCGAAGTACTGCTCTCCCCTAACCCAAGTCCACTCATATCACCCTCAGCTCTCTTGGTGCTCTCCAAGATCATCCTAAGTTGGGGCTCTCTAGCATACATCTAACTGAGCACCTCTCTCAATCGGTTGTTCTCATCAACCAAAGTCTATTTCTCCTCTCTCAGATCCTTCAGAACTAAAGTCTGATCAGCACAAGTAGGGCAGTCTAGAGAGGGAATAGGGAAAGCAGACTTCTCTAACTTCTTAATGGTGGCATCCCTATCCACCAACATCAACCTCATAGTGAGACAGTTCTCACAAGTGTCAGGGGATGCTAAAAGCATCTCAAGGTCAGCTCTCAACTGCACAAGCTCACTCTCCAAAGGAGGACAAACCATGCACGGACCCAAAAGCGTGGGTCCAGCCCTAAGCTCTTCCAACTCTTTGAGCTGTCCTTCACACCTCACTTTCAGCTCAGCTATGTCAATAGCTAGGTGGGGGCACATCTCACACTCAGTCACATCACTCAAAATAGGCTCATCAAGTTTAGACTGGAGCTTGCCTAACTCTACCTTCAGCCTATCCATCTCCTCTACCTGATGAGCATACTTGCTCTTCTGCTCATAGAGATCTCTCATCAAGGTCTCACAGGTAGGACACTCAGTCTCACTAGGCTGGGCTGACACACTCTTCAGCCTCTCTATCTCAGCTAAAGCATCAGCCAACTTGGCTTTCTGCTTCTACAGCTTCTTGGCTGCCTTCTCCAACAACCTATCCTAGGCTTTCAACTCACGACTATTTGACTCCAACATCTCAAGAATTTCAGCTTGCTCAGGAGTTACCTCTTCATCGGAGGAGTCGTTGTCATTGCCCTTGTCGTCCTTGTCCTCAAGCGCCATGGAGCAAAAGGATCTCCGGTGCATCTTGTGCTTGCGCTTGGACTTGGTGGAAACGAAGCAGAGTCTAGCTGGACCGCCTTGGTCCCTCCTCTTGTCCCGCTTGGTGACGATCTCCTCATCGCTTGAGCTCGACAAAGACAAGGAGGAGGAAGATGATCCGCCACACAGACCACCAAGCTCGGCGAAGAAGGCCTTGTCCCGCTTCCTGTTGTCCTTCTGGTAGCTCTTGAACGCCTTCCAGAAGTTCTTGATCTTGCTAGAGCGGTGCTTGGTGTGGTCACGCTTGCTGGAGTGGTACTTGTTGGAGTCGCGGGAGTGGTTCTTGCCCTTCTTGTAGTAGTCATTCTGCTTGTTTGGGCATTCGGCAATGAAGTGGCCGACCTCTCCACACTCGAAGCACTTGGGCCTCTCTCCCCTGTTCTCGCTCATCCGGTTGTCATAGGGGCGCTGAAAGCGGATATACACCAGACAAAGCTCATCATCCCCAAGTGATGCCAACTACTCCTCTGTAACAGACATAAGAGCAGAAAACGAAAAGTTGTGAAGCTGGGGGTTAGAAACGGCCTCACTGGAGGGAGAAGCCAAGGCCAGGCTCTTGGAGCCAGTACAAGCGAGAGAATCTCTCAACTTGTAATCCACCTCTGTGGCCTTGAGCTTGCTGTGAAGAGTCTCCACTCCAATTGTGTCATAGGCCTCAAGCTCGATGATCGAGTTAACCTTGATCTCCCACACCTTCCTGTCCAACGCATACAGCAACTTGACAGCCTGCTGATGTTCGGTCTATGGGATCCTCTCAAGGCTGGAGTTAACGCGCAACTTGTTGATGATTGATTGAAAATGACCAAACAAGTCATCGATGGACTCACCAGGCTTCTGAACGAAATTTTCATACTCGTGCCTGTAAGTCTCAACGAGACGCCCCTTGATGGTAGCAGTGCCCTCATGGTGTGCACTCAGCAGGGACCAGATCTGATGGGCAGTCTCAAGGTGGCTCACTTTCTCATAATCAACTGGACCAAGTCCTGAGAAGAGAAAGTTAACAGCTTTGGCGTTCACCTCATGCTGAGCCACAATCGCTGGGGTGGTGCACTGGGCAACTGGAAGCACCACAAAGTTCGCACTCTGAGTAGCATCCCATATATCCTGGCCCTGGCTAAGCAAGAAAGCTCTCATCCTACCCTTCCAGTAGGAGTAGCCATCGGAACCAAGGACCGGAATCTTCCCAGAGTGAGTCATAGTCGCTACTGGTTTCTCACCGGTAAAGGTATGGAGAAACCTAACCGGCTCTGATACCAATTGTAGGACCGAGACGTGCGACTAGAGGGGGGGTGAATAGGAGCACTTGAAATCACAAAATCACAAACCCCCAAGTGGTAACCGAAACTAAGCACCGTCCACTGAACAGATACGTGCCTAGCAGTGCAAGGGTGCCGTCCACTGTGAGGATACGCACCTAATGCAAGAAAGCTCAAGATCCGAACAAGAATGACAGCGGAGCAACGAATTATGCAGTAACCGCCACATGACACTCACCGCACCGAGGTGCATCTCACTGACTCACAGTAAGCAAAGAGAATGGTCTTAAAGGAGGAATGCAAAAATCCGGAGCAAAATCACAGCGGAAAAACAAAACTGGGAAGAACACAGCAGCTCCGTTGCTGGACAGGACTGTCCGGTGGCCAACACCGGACTGTCCAGTGGGACCGGATTATCCGGTGCCTGACGTCGGACTGTCCGGTGGCGCGGCCTGGACAGTGCCTCTCACCGGACTGTCCGGTGGGCACTGCCGGACTATCCGGTGGAACCGGACTGTCCGGTGGCTTCTACCGGATGGTCCGGTAGGGTCACAGAAAAGATGATTTCAAATCCAAACTTGATCTGACTTTGTCCAAACTTCACGAAATTTAGCACAGGTTATCTGGACCCTATTTCAAAGTTATTCCCAACAGATAAACTCAAGGTAACCGCGGACTCAGCGGGAATTTCAGATCTTGTGAAATAGCCATTCTTGGGCAAGAAAGGGGAAAACACAAAAGAGGCTTGCTCGTGGCAATCCAGCAGGATTGAGATGAACTAAGTCATGATCTCCACGTCCTAGCAAGTCCAGAACCTCAGCAAGGAAAGGGATTCAAGCTTGCCCAACAAAAACACCGAAAAAGCAAGGATTGAACCCAAAAATCATAGAGAGAGGGGGAGGAGAAGAACACAAGGTTGCTGCACGAATTTGATTCGATTAAGTGCCCAAGATGGGTCTAAAAATTCAGCATACAAGCAGAAATTCATCCCAAGCAACCACCCTCACCTTCCCTCAAGATTAGGAGGCTAAATCCTACTCTAACCTCCCTAACAATGGAGCTCAAAGCTTAAGGACGAAAATCACCAAGTGAAGACTAATCCTAGCAGCCAAGAGGTCCTCTAATGACCTGCCTTGGACCTATTTATACCCGAGTGCTATTTAGACAGTTTTGCACTTAGGTCCCTACAGCTAGACAAACCCTAAGGACTCAAACAAAAGATTACAGGATATTTCGGGACGGACGACCACGATCAAGTCTTGATCTTTGTAAGTTCCACGTAATCCTCGGATGCTCTCCCCGTGGCCAGTGGTCCAATCCGCGATCCGCCCCCGGTTTTGAAGTCAGAAACCGGGAAACTTTAGGAAGTCTCCGCCTGGGACAGATTTGGCCCATCTTCTCTATCTTGGTGAGTCGTGGCCCAACTCACCAATGCTGGGGTAGCTTGGGTGACGGTTTTGAGCCGAAGCCACCAAAGCCTCCCTCGCACGCCTTCGCACCACGCATTCAGGTTGGAGCACCACGGTGGTGCCCGGCATCCCCTATCCATTGGGGCAGCCTCGCAGTCCTTCGGAGGACTTACTCCTGCCGTCGCCATGCCGCTCCTCCGTATACCGAACTCCCATAGATGACAGACGCCGACTGTGCCTCCAGTCCTTCGGAGGTACTTCTCTCTACCTCCAGTCCATCGGAGGGCCTCCTGTCCATCGGAGGTCTTGTGCCCAAGTCCTTGTGGGTCTTGCTACTATTGACAATCACTCATCACTCCAGAGGCAATGGAGCCTGTCCATTGGCTCTCAATCCTTGGTGCTCATGGGGTTGAGGCTGGAGAACCATCTGCGGTTCCCTGTCATGTGCCTAGAGCAACTGGAGTCCATGATCCATATGTCCTCTAGGCCTTGGTCCTGCAAAATCAAGAAAAGTGAGAGTGAGCAAATGGTCCGGCACTAGGGTTAGTAAAACTGCTGAACTAGTGCCGAGCCATCTGCTCAAAGGTGGGAAAACACAATCAAAGTAAGCGTCATGACGATTTGGGTACTCACGACCTCCAAAGCATGAGCTCTCAAGCCCTCTACCAAAGCCTCGGTCACGAGGTCCATAGCCACGCTGAAAGCGACTAGGAGCTCGGTTGGCAAAGCGTCTCTCACCACCACGATCACGGGCCTAAAAGCTGCCTTCTCTTTCACCACCAGCAAATCTGTCTCTCAACTCACCGTGATGGGGAGGATCCTGCCTACCACCCTGGTAGAATTGATCCTGGTTCCCCTAGTCTCTCTCCTACCTCTCAGCCCACTTCCTTCTGAAGCAAAACTCCTCTAAGTGACCATTCCGCTGGCAAAACTCATAGTGGTAGACAGGTCTCTTGGGCATAGACTAGGGCTAAACCTTAGACTTTTCGTGTGGTGGTGAAGCCTTGGGTGGAGCAGGATGTTGGACTTGCTTCTTGTCTGAAGGCTTGAGCACTTCCTCCACAATCTTATGGAGCTTGGCCCATGGTGACTTGGGTGTCCAGTATGACAACCTTGGGGCAGCCTTGGGCAGGCTCATGATAAACCCCATCAATAGTAGAGTCAGGCTCGAGAGAGGCAGTGTTAGGCTTGATCGGGGCACTCTTCTTCTCACACGAGGTACTACACTCCCCCAACCCAAGTCCACTAGTGTCACCCTCACCACACTTGTTCACCTCTATGATCATCCTAAGCTGAGGTTCCCTGGCATACATCCAGCTCAGCACCTCTCTCAACCTACAGTTGTCCTCTTCAAGGATCAACCTCTCCTCTCTTAGTCCTTCCAGCACTAAAGTCTGGGCAGCACAAGTGTCATAGTCTAGAGAGGGAATCACAGGAGCAGACTTTTCAAGCTTCCTAATGGTGGCATCCGTCTCCACCAACAGCAACCTCAAAATAAGACAGGTCTCACATGTCAGAGGGTGCTGAAAGCACCTCAAATGTCAGCTCTCACCTGCTCAAGCTCACTCCTCAAGGTAGGACAAACCATGCATGCACCCAAAAGCGTGGGTCTAGTCCTAAGCTCCTCCAACTCCTTGAGCTTCCCCTCACACTTCACCTTCAGCTCAGCAATGTCAACTGCTAGGTGGGGGCAAGACTCACACTCGGGCACCTCACTCAAAGTAGGCTCATCCAGTTTAGACTAGAGCTTGCCTAACTCAACCTTTACCCTATCCATCTCCTCTACCTAATTAGCATACTTGCTCTTCTGCTCACAAAGGTCACTCATGAGGGACTCACAAGGTAGGGCACTCAAACGCACTAGGCTAGGCTTGCACACTCTTCAGCCTCTCAATCTCAGCAAAAGCATCAGCAAGCTTGGCTTTCTGCTTCTGCAGCTTCTCGGCTGCCTTCTCCAACAGCTACTCCTAGGCTTTCAACTCACGACTGTTCCTCTCCAGCATATCAAGGATCTTAGCTTGTTCAGGAGTTACCTCTTCATTAGAGGAGTCGTTGTCGTTGCCCTTGTCATCCTTGTCCTCAAGTGCCATGGAGCAAAACGATCTCCGGTTCACCTTGTGCTTACGCTTGGACTTGGTGGAGATGAAGCAGATGCTAGCTGGACCGCCTTGATCTCTCCTCTTGTCCCGCTTAGTGGCAATCTCCTCATCGCTTGAGCTTGACAAAGACAAGGAGGAGGAAGAGGACGATCCACTGCAAAGGCCACTAAGCTCGGGGAAGAAGGCCTTGTCCCGCTTCTGGTTTTCCTTCTTGTAGCTCTTGAAAGCCTTCCTGAAGTTCCTGATCTTGCCGGAGTGTTTCTTGGCATGGTCGCGCTTGCCGAAGTCGTTCTTGCCAGAATGGTGCTTAGTTAAAGTCACAGAAGTGGCTCGTGCCCTTCTTTTAGTAGTCATTCTGCTTGTTCGGGCACTTAACGATGAAGTGGCTGACCTCTCAGCACTCAAAGCATTCGGGCCTTTCACCCCTCTTCTTGCTCATCCGGTTGTCATAGGCGTGCTGAAGGCGACTAGACACCAGACAAAGCTCATCATCCCCAAGTGACGCCAACTGCTCCTCTGTCACAGACATCAAGCAAAGAATGAAAAACTATGAAGTGGGGGTTAGTAGCAACTTCCTTGGAGCTAGAAGCCAAGGCCAAGCTCTTGGAGCCAGTATCATCGAGAATATCTATCATCTGGTAATAAACCTCTATGGCCTTGAGCTTGCTATAAAGCTCCTCTACACCCAAGGTGTCATACCCTCCCGACGCAAGAATGGAGTTCTTCATGATCTCCCACACTTTCCTGTCCAAGGAATACAACAGCTTGACAACCTACTGATGGTCAGTATATGGAAGAGCAGCGGGCGGCAGAGTTGACACAGAGCTTGTTGATGATCGACTAAAAATGACCAAACAAGGCATCCACCGACTCTCCCGGCTTCTGGGCGAAGTTCTCATACTCGTGCCGGTAAGTCTCAACAAGACGACTCTTAACTGTTTCTGTCCCCTCATGGTGTGCACTGAGCAAGGACCAGATCTCATGGGTGGTATCAAGGTTGCTCATCCGCTCATAGTCCATCGGACCAAGTCTAGATAAGAGAAAGTTCACCGCCTTGTAGTTCGCCTCGTGCTGAGCAACGAGCAGCCGGTGTGGTACGCTCGGCAACTGGGTAGAATAGTAAAAGTCAGTACTCTCAGTAGGATTCCATATGTCCTCGCTCTGGCTAAGCAAGAACGCTCTCATCCTTCCCTTCCAGTAGGGATAGCCATCCGAGCTGAGAAGCGAAACCTTCCCAGAGTGCGCCATAGTCGCTAAGGTTTCTCACTGGTAAAGGTATGAAGAAACCTAACTCGCTCTGATACCAATCGTAGGACCGAGACGTGCGACTAGAGGGGGTTGAATTCGCGCACTTAAAAACTCAAAATCACAACCCCCGAACTTGGTGGAAGAAGAAATGCTAGATACCGTCCACTAAGCATTTACATATCTAGCAAACACTTGATGTCGCCCACTGAAAGGGTACACACCAAGCGAGCAGAAGCATACAGAAGCACTCGCTCAAACAACGATAAAAAACGCCGCAAAACGAGTCAAACGCAACCAGCAGAGACAAATCAGATAGTCAGATCTGGCGCCAGAAGAACTGAATGGACAAACTTGCAGATAGCCTGAACATCCAGTCAAGCCACCGAGAAAAAGTAGACCTGGACAATCCAAAGTTGCCCAAAACAACCAATTGGACAAACTCGCGGACAGAGAACCCCGAACGCCAAAACACACTAAAGGGAGCTTGACTAGACAATCCGCTCAACACCTAGCAAACTGACAGTACAAACCAAGAAGGAGGAAGCCATAGCGCCTACATAGCAAAGGACCGGACTCCGGTTACACAGAACGGACAAACCTACCTGAGAAAACCCCCAAAGCAGTGGCCAAGCCTCGAGAACACCGCCTACAAACCGGACTATCTACTTATGCAGACCAGACAAATCCTCGATTGTCCAGTCGTGTGCAGACCAAGCAGCCCAAGTCTAGAACAGAGAAAACAACCCACGAACCCAGAAAAACTCGATCGAAACCTGGTTCAAACAGTTAACCAATCTTCACAAAATTTTGCATAGGCTATCCTGGAGCCATCCCAAACTAACCTCAAAAGATCTACTCCAAAAGATCAAGGGTCACATGGGAAAGATGGGATGGAGAGACCAAAAAACCTAGAATCAGAAGAACAGCCCTTTGCTCGTGGTTCCAAGGATCTAGATCATGTCTAGAGAGATTAATCATGTCCTAGCAGGGCAAAAACACTAGCAAAAGATAGCCCTTGACATTGATCAAATCCAAACACACCAAAGATCAAGAATCAAGGCCAAAACTCAAGAGAGAAGAGGAGGAACAAGGGGAGCATGCTTGCAGCTGAAACTTCTTTCGATTCAAAGCCCAAACAAGGGTCTAGAACAGATTACAACTGAAGGAATTTGTACTCAAGCTACCACCCTCACCTTCCCACTAGATTAGAGGCAAGATCCTACTCTAAACCTCTTGTGGGAGTTTGGTCCTAGTAGCCACCATAGGGTAGGCCCTACAGTAGTTTTGAGATCGGTTGGGGTGGCAAGAAGATCATGAATGGTGTACAGCATGCAAAAACACGATGACTTAGATAGGTTCGGGCCGCTAGGTCAGTGTAATACCCTATGTCCTGTATGAGGTGGATGGTATTGCTAGATGCCAGAGCAACAGATGAGATGATCTACGTCATGCCCCCTGGCTCCACTTATATAGGCCGAGAGTTAGGGTTACAAAACACGTCCCTGAGGAGCCGCTGGCAACCGGCCCTTGAGATCACATGCCAGATTTTCAGGAACAGATCCTAACTAACACTATCTTCCAAGATCCGAGTGGTTTTACTTGGAGTCCATGTCACACCCGGTTTCCAATGAACCAAAACCAAGCAAAGTATATATGCGGCAGAATCAAGTCTCGCATATACATGACAAATTACAAAAGGTATCACAGACACATGCCAAAATATAAAAGTGTTACATATCGTTATCATCATTATTACATGTAGACAAAAGTCTTAAGCTCAGAGTCATAACATAGCGGAAGCATAAAAGATAACTAGAGCTACCACAGGGACATCGGCTGGTGAACGAAACTCCTAGTACTCATTGTAATCTTATATGTAGTCTTCAGCACCTCCATCAACATAGCAGCGGCTGGAATTTTCCCCCCAACAAGGATAAAAGTAAAGGAACAAGTGTGAGTACAGCAACTCGTACTCAACAAGCATTACACAAACTATGAGGCTCTAAAGTTGGCTGACATGACTGCATGAGCTTTTAATTTCAACAGATTTTATTAAAGCCTGATTTCTAATATTGATTAAAGAAACCATTAACCTAAAAATATTGCATAAAGAATTAAATATCATCTAAACAGGCCCACTAATCACTGGGAAGGGTCTGGGCCGCTTATAGCTGTGAGCACGGCTGACATGTCAGTTTTACACTCTCGAGAGATTGTACATCTTTACCCACAAGTCATGAGCTACGCTTAGAGTTTCATCACACACCTTATGTGAGATGACTAGCAAGCACACTACGAAGCCTTTATAAAGGTCACTTTAGTAAGATGTAACCGCTAAGGTTTCAGGGTCATAACGGTGGTGTCCGCCTAACAAAGGGTGAAGCACATACATCATGTAAAGCAGACTCAACTTAAGGCACTGCAACGACCACAGAAGCTAACCTCCCCTCTTGCCCCGCAGGTAAGTTACAACAAACTAAAACAATCTAATTAATCAGCTAAGGCCGTCCCATTCCAGCATTGTGGTAGCACTGTTGTCCCAGGTGGTCGCTTTGTGAACCATGTCCTTAAGGAGAGAAGCCACAAAAGCAAACAAGCACATTGCTCAGGCTCCCTAAACCATGTTGCTAAAAAACATATTATTAAAATGGGCATGAATCGCTTAATGGTCAAGCCCAACAATTAAATTGCAGTAGAACCATTAGTCAAAATTAATTAACAAAAGGACTTCTGTTCATGAGGCACCTAGCACAATGTAACCATATGCATTCCCAAAAGGTGAATATCACGATAAATGTAGCTAGGTAATATGCTTATAGGCATTCCAAAATTAAATGCACATGCAGTGTGTAAAAAGATTATTGGTTGTTGTTTATGTCATACTTGCCTTCCTCAAAGTTCCCTTGGGGCTGCTGCTCAAAATATTAGGAAGTGGCTCTTCAAACTCTGCGGACTGTTCAACGTCTATGCATGATCATAACACCATACAAGCATTCACGTACATGCATGCAAGCAAGCAAATGCAAAAAGGTAAGAAACAGTACATCATTACATAAAAACAGAAGTAAAAACTGGTATAAAACTAATCTACGTGCTGCTACGATCAAATTAGCGCAAGAATCACACTAATCGGAGCTAAAACGTGAAAGTTATGCATAAAACAAGGTTATAGGGGCATAATTGTGATTAAAAACGTAGATCAGGGGCTTATTTCTCAGAACTGAGGACCTATGCGTGAAATAAGTAAAACTCCCGAGGGCTCCTGAGCCAAAAATCCCGGGCGAGGACGGTGGGTCCTAATTTTCAAAAGCGAAGGGCCTAAACCGTAAAGAACAGGACCTAGATCTAATTATTTTTGAATGACACAGGACTGTGGGTTGATTTCACTGAAAGACAGGGGCTCTTTAGCAAAAAGACTAGGGCTGACCTGCGCTGACTGGTATTGACCGATCGTCGGCCCGTCTGATCCGTGTGAATCTTGATCGGACGACTAGGATTAGATGGAAACGCGTTTTAATCTGGCGCGTCCAGATTAGATCTGGTGGCTAGGGTGAAACGGGGAAAGGTGTGGCCGGCGGCGGAGTTCTGCCTGCCTGTGGCGGTGCATCGCTGGAGTGTGGCACTTCGGGCTTTGGAAGGGGCTAGCAGCACCTAGGGTTAGCCCAAGGAGAGAGAGGTGGGCACTGACGGTTCTCACCAGGGGTGTGTGGACGGTGGCGAGGGGGCCGAGCGGCAGGACGGCGAGCAGGGGTGGATGGCAGCGTCGGTGTTCATGGGACGGCCGTCGAGGAATGGCTCCGTGCTTCCCAAAACCAGTGGGTGAGCTTCGGCGAGGTCGTGCGAAGGCGGTGCAGGGGTCAAGAGGGCTGGAGGAGCTCCCCCACGGCGGAATCGAATCGGCGGCCGAAGCTCACCTTGGCGGTGTTCGGCGGCAAAGTTCGACGGCTAGGCGGGCACTAGAGCTTGGGCTGAGGGCATGTAGGCATAGATGTGGCAGCGGCGAAGCTTGGGTTTCCTTTTATAGGGGTGCGGCTACGGCGGTGGCTCGGAAACAAACTCCGAAGCTTGCGGGGGAGGGTAGTGGCGCGAGCTTATCCGTAGTCGAGTCCGGCAGTGGACTCTGCGCGAGGACTCCACATCGCGCATGCATTGGAGGGGAGTGGGGCACTAGCGAGGTGGGCTTGGGTGCGGGGCCATGCCCAGGGAGGACGTTGGTGGCTCGGTCCACTGACTAGTGGCGCGAGGTGGAAGAAAGCCCTGACGGGTTGGCCCCACCCGTCAGCGGCAGGACGGGTGCGGACCCGCGGGTCTTGAGAGAGAGATCGAGGGCGCGGGGCTAAGCTAGGCTAGCTCAGGCCTGGCTGGCTAGGTGGGCCGCTGGCTGGCCCAGGTGAGGAGGAAGGGAAGGGCTGGGACGGCTGGGCTGCTGTGCCTCCTCCTTTTTTTATTTTTCTCTCTTTTCTAATTTGAAACAGAAAGCAAAGCTATGAATTTCAAATAAATTTGAATTCATGTCCTTAGGGCATACAAACAAAGAAAAAATATGCACCAGCATGAATGCACAACCATGGTAGCTCTATGATAAATTTTAATTACTTGTTGGATAAAATAAATCATTCATTGCAAAGCTAAACATGGAAAATCCTAGAAAATTAAATAAAGCATATTAAATTTATTATAAAATGCTGAAAGTAAAATTAGGGTGTTACAGTCCACGCCGGCTGGTTCCTTGAGGCTAGGGGTCGAAACCTTTTACCCCACCTATCAGGAAAGTCCGACCAGTCATCATAGGGTACCCGGGGGTATATGACTCCCGACAAGCCCCTGAGCTTCATGGCGATCTCACAGGGATCGTCTTGAAGGTTACCCTGGAGTCCCCCCTGCCATCTACAATTTGGAGGCCATCACAAGATGGACTCCATATAGAGTAGCCCCCAAGTTTCTAGTTGACTTGAGTAACAATCAACTCAAAACTTTAAGCAACATCTTCTTAACTGAATCCCGTTGCCGGACACGCTTTAGCCGAGTGCCTAGACGTTCCCGCTACACCACCGCCGAGTGGTGCACCTTCTCTGTCTTCCAATTATTACTCCACATTTGGCCCCAGGCGCATGCTGTGTTCCCGTGACTCCCGGCCTGTCATAGGGTTCCTGTACCCGGCCCCTACTTTTTTGCTGCACTGATGACCCTCCCTTGTCGATTCTTCGAACAGCCACAATCATATCCGCACTGAAGGTACCGGCACGTGATACTACCGCTGACACCTTGCCAGTCGAACCTCCTCCTTGGCCTTCTTTAAATAGGCGACCCTGATGCCTTCAGCTCTTCACCAGGCATGATGTATGTCTTCACGAGTCCAACCAAAGCTAAGGCCTTTCTATGGATAGCCATAACCCTCCATGAGTTCAAGACCTTCTCTGGTTGTGAGATTCTTCTAAATCCCCACTACCATCAGGTTTTTCCTGCTCTTCGATCTGTTTATGAGAGGATTCTAAGGAGATCTCTCATACCCTTCGGTGGTGGTGAAGCTTGGATCCGTGGCGATTTGCCTCAATGCATCTTGGAGGTATCTGATCATAGATCTGGCTACATTAGCACTAGAATGCGGTGCTATCCCCCCACCGGCTGGGAGGTTCCTTGCCGCCAGGCCGCTACGCCTAAGCCCGAGCGGGTCGAGGAGAAGGATACTCTCTCCACTCGAGAGTTTCAATCGGCGGTTCTTATCTACATTCCTTGAGGTCATCTGGGCTCTCCCCACAGATATTTCGATGACCTTGGGCTACAACATAGGTAGCCGCCTGCTCGCACTTCACCTTGTCTAGAGTGTGCAAATGCAAGCCGGAGGATGAGCTCCCACCTGCTGGCTTAGGGATCGCACCCGGTATCTTCCCTGATGTTTCTTCTTGTATGAACCATCAGATGTACTTTGAGCTGCCCTCAATCCATAAATAAAGTTGAGATTGAGTTGTCCTTGTATGTTTCAGCTGACTAGTTGTTGTTGATGAATGCTCTTCTGTGCCTCCACTGACCGACTTATCATGATGCGCCCGACTACCAGGCTGCAACGGCCGAACTCGTTTGCTGAAGTGTTAAACTACCGTCGATCTAGACTTTGGGATCGCTGCCAGCAGACGTTTCCATGAAACATTTATGAGAAAAACTTCTCCATGACACTCCCACATCCCCCAAGATTCAAGGGGTTAATGAAACCACTTGGAGCTGAACAGAGTGTACAAGAGTCTCCCCCAACACTTAATGCTCAAGAGCTTCCAGTCCAAATGTCAAACCCTGAGTGCTGAACTCCGGGTACTCCCACCTCAAGTGCACGAGGCCTGAGTGCTGAACTCCGGGTGCTCCCGCTCTGGGTGCATGGAACCCGAGTGCTGAACTCCAGGTGCCCCGCTCCGCGTGCATGAAAACCGAGTCCTGAACTTTGGGTGCCCCACTCCGGGTGCATGGAACTCGAGTACTAAACTCCTAGTGCCCCCCACTCTGCGTATACGAAGTCCAATCCCATAAACTGGCAAGAAAACAAAGCGCTGCATCCCCCAGTTTCTGGCGAAGCCGTGTGAATGGAATATCTGCCTGATTTGCTTTTCCAAACCTCCACCCAAGGCATTAACTGCAGCGTGCTCCATCCGAGATAAGAAGCGCCACGCCTGTAGGGATCCATACTATATGGAAGGGAAGGGGACGCGCTTCCACTATATAACGGCAGGAAACAGATGCCCCTTTCGCCGTCGCTCCCATTGCAAAACTCGCCAGTCTTCGGCGGTGACCAAATAACCTTTTCCTCACCGCGCCACCTTGCCCCTATGATCACCATGGCCAGTGGCAGAGGTCTAAAGTGTAAGGAGTTTGAGGATTCGGAGGAGGAGGCCCTGTTCGGAGCCTTCCGCAATGACGAGTCCTCCCCCGATCCCAGCAGCGATGACTCCTCAGGAGTCCGAGGAGGAGGTCCTAGCCAGAAGACCCGAAGGAGACTGACTCCGAAGGTTACAACACTGACGAGAGGGCCATCAACCGGGGACATGAACCACCCCAGGCTTGGTAGGCCTGACAACGACAAGGAAGAAGACGATGACGAGGAGGACGACTGATGACGACGACGACGATGGCAGTGCCAGCGACGGTGCCAATGGTGGAGCTGACGGTGGCGGCGCTGCAAGCAGCTGGCAGCGATGATGATGGAGGATACGCCTGGTGGCTACAAGGGGACCTCTTTTGACCCCCGCATCCTCAAGCACCGCTACGTCATGGCTCCAGGAGCCACCCACTAGGGGCCCGCCACGCTACCCAGCAGTAGTAGATATAGGCCGTAGCAAGATAGGCCATAGTGCATCTTCATATCAGTATTTCTTAATATATTAAAGGAGAAGACCTTCTGAAATCATCCCTTTCTGCATGTTCTTGAATGTTTGCTTGTGTCTCTGTGTTGTACTGAATTCTTGAGCGTGAAAGTTCTGCATTCCGCATTGTCTTGTGATTGTTCATGTTCAAGACATCGTCTGAGTAAACACGGCATGAGGGACGTTGTATGTTGCTCTTCCATTGTTCACCGGAAGTGAGCCCCTAGGATGCGAGTGTCTGGACTACTCTAGACTCATTTTGAGGTCGAGCCGAGTGGTGCAAGAAGCTTGATGATGAAACCCGAATGGTATTAATCGCCTGATTGTGAAAACCGAGTGCGTCGCTTCGGCCAAGTCCTTGCGCATGTGCTGGCTTTGTATGAAACGGTGTTAGCTGTTGCTGCATCCACCCCTTGACTGCGTAGCGGTTCTATTAGAAGTGACGGTGTGGTGTAGTTAAAAGGAAACGACGCCGGTTGAGGACCCACAATGCCCCCATCTTCTTCCCCCAAATTGCTAGGTTTTGAACTGCCGCCACTGACCATTTCCTGCCGCTGCAAACTCCCTCGCTCCACCAAACCGTTGAATGCGCTAGAAATCCAAGGTCACCAAGTGCAGCATCGAGGAGATGGTGTCGAAGAGGAGCTCGAAGTCCGTCACCTCCGCTGGGCAGGACAGGTCGAGCTCGCCTATGGCGGGCTAGAGCCTAAACCCTAAGCTCGCCTGGATGGCGACGTTGGTGGAAGACTTCCACTTAGAGGAACTATAGAAGCTGGGGCTCCTCCTAGGAAGATCTACTGGTATGTGGCGGACCCAGATTAGGCGCCTGTACCCTAAGGTTCTGCCCCACCTTACTCCTGTCTTCACTTGGTATTTCTATCGGGGCCTTGGACTCCCCATCTGTTCGTTTCTACGTGGGTTGGTCTATTACTACAAGTTGGAACTGCTCAATCTCAACCCCAATTCAATCATTCAACTGTCGATATTTGTGCATATGTTCGAAGCCTTCTTGGGGATTCCTGCCACACTTCAATCTCTAGCGGTTTCTCTTTTTCTATAAACGCCACAGCAAAGATGGCCAGCCTCTCTACATTGGAGGAGCCGGATTCCACCTCCTGCGACAACATGAAGCCCCGGTATCTAGACCTGCCACTGCCGTTGTCCAACAAGGGATGGACTGACAAGTGGTTCCTGATGGAGAACTCAGAGAATTCAGTGCCTAATTATTCCAAGGTGCATCCCTGTGGCCAGGGGACAGCTGGCAAGATGGCGTGCCCGAGGACCAAATGGAGGATGTGATGGCACTACTGGAAAAGATCACTGACTTGTAGAACAAGGGTCTCACTGCCATGGCTGTGGCGATCGACTTCGTGCACCCCAGCATCCCGCCTCTGAAAGACAGTGTCCATCCAGCGTGCTTCTACACGAGCCTGAACGACCCCACTCGTGAGGTCAATCGGGAGATCACCCGAGCAGAAATCAAAGTCCGGATCAAAACCTTCTTCACCGGGAAGATCACCAACCATGGTGCCTCGACCTCATATTCTATTTATAACCCGCTGGACTAGGTACGCAGCGATGGCTTTCTTCTAAACTTGAAAGGTTGCGTATCTTCTGTATCGAGCATGGAGAGGTGAATCCCTTTGTTGTTTGTGTGTGTAGAGTGCCTGCTTCAGGTTCTATTCTAAGCCGCCATACCTTGAGGACACCGTGGACCATACCAAGAGGAACGATAGCTCTGATTATCAATGTTCAGACCTTGACGATGCCACAGCCAAAGAGATGCCGTCGAATTTCTACGCCGAAGTTGTAGACGAAGAGCAGGCTCGCAAAGAGTCTATCAGATTTGAGCAAGCTCCTCCCTCAGAGGCAGAGCACAGGGCAACTCACTAGACCATTGGCAAGTGCAGCTCCTCTATGACTGCCAAGACACTGCGCATAGTGGACTCTGTCGGGAAAGAAAACTAGCCTTCTGACAATGAGACTCTCCACACTAGGAAGCGCCAAGCGGTTGAGAAGTCGGACGCTTGCTGGGAAGAAGCCCAGGTCCTCTAGCGATCGGGTTAAGCCACTAGTTAGAGTGGTTGAGAAGTCGCATTCTTGACTTGCTGTCTTTGTTTTGTACCATGGGCTAGACTCCCAATTTCTCATTTGGTTTTGCATGCTTGCCGAGGTGGCCTCCTAGGAGACAGGTGGTAACACCTCTGTGCTGCTCCCTTACCTAGAAATAGAGAAACTAAGCGAGGCTCCAGAACATGAGGCAGCTCCAAGGACACGCCAGCCCCGGACTTGGATGTGCCCTGCCCGGGTGAATGGTCCTAGAAGTTAGCGAGTCAAGAGGAGGCTGCCCGACACTGCCGGCTCCTCTCATGCAGAGGACCCTCTGGAGCAAACTCCTGAGGAGGCAGAGCGCCGGTAGGACTCGGTCACTGTCGGCGGCTCCGTAGAGGCTAGTTTACCGAAACCCCCTGCAGATAGTGAGGTTGGAGGCGACTCGAGAGAGCTAGGTGGTGCAGGAATCAGGGGATCCAGCTCTTGTGTCGATTGCGGATATGCCGATAATGCGCCACATGTCATCCTCTCAAAGGTGACTTATTCCTAGTGCAACTGGGGATGAATCCTGACTTTCTCTATTGATAACGTAGGACTACTTTTGCGAGGCGTTCCGCATCTATACTAAGAACGCCGAGCTAAAAAAGCATCTAGCTACCTGGGGAAATAGAAAGCTTCAGGTGAGAAGCGCCTCCTAGCTTGGACTGTTACACCCTGAGTTGAGCTCTCTGAACTGGGTAGCTCCTGATGAATTTGTGTGCAGAGAAATCGGACCTAATGGAGCAGATTTCCTAGGCTATCAACGGATAATGACGCGAGATTGAGCTCCTCAACCAAGAGAAGAATCTAGTAGAAGCCGAGTACCTGAAGGCTGAAGGGTGAAGTCACCCAGCTGAAGACTTCATATGAGGTAACTGCCAAAGATCTTGACATGTCAGTATATGTTGCCCGCTGCTGCCCGGTCTTTACTCGAAGGCGACCAGGCACGGAAGTCTTGAGGAGAAGTCCCGATACTTGAAGAGCATCGAAGAGCTCACTGCCGTGCGGGACCGGGCACAGCGACGACGCCAAAGAGCTCTAGGCTAAGGTGGCGAGGCTTTCTGAGCAGCATGTGGCAGACCTTGCTGAGCTTGGGAGTCAAGCCACCTGTTACAGCTAGCTGGAAGGGCGCTACGAAGCCTTGGAGACCTGGGGTCAAGACGCTCGTCGACTTGTTGGCTCCGGATGATGAGGGCTGGCCTATCGTTGAAAGGTTGCCTGGGGCTTTGAGCTCTGCCTGAGGCATTCTTCAGAGAAGCCAGTCCAGGAAGCCATCACCGATGCGGCGGCCACGATCAAGACCTACTATCCTGAGGCTAGACCTCTTTGCAGCCATGCCCAGTCCCAAGGCTGGGACTACACAGGAGGTATTTGCTTGCTACCAGCAAGATGCTCGGCCTGTCGCGTTAGCTGCTGCTAAGGCCTTCCAGTTCGTCTACGCTGGAGAAGACCAGGGGGAGTCCTCAGTGGAGTAGATAGAGGTCTGTTGCCATAATTGTGTATGGGACACTTGGCTGTACCTCGAAGTGTGTCAGGGAAAACATATTATGCGCATAGCTTGAATGTTGCCAAATGCAGAATTGAAATGAAGCTGTTTGGATTCGCTCTTTAGGCGGTGCTATTATCGCCGATAAGATCTCCTTTTGTTTGTCACTCTTTTCGCAACTTGGTTGTCGCTGGATGTTAGAGTTTTGGCGTAGCATTTAGCGATTACTCTTTCAGCAGCTTGGTTGTCGCTGGTAAGAGCTTTGGGTGTTTGCATGTTACCAATTGCTCTTTTGGCAGCTTGGCTGTCGCTGGTAAGAGCTTCGGTTGTTATGACCCTTTACATAGCTTGGTTGTCTCCGGGTGCTGTTTAAGGCATAGTACTCGACTAGTGCAGGCTTGGTTGTCGCCCTTAGTGAGTGAGTCAATGCAAGAAGCCCAGCTTGGGTTGCTAGGGGTTTCTTGTAGATGTAACTGTACTACATGATTGAGAGCTGAAAAATGGATGAAGATGACTTTTCATTCAAAGGCTATTGAGGCAGTGCTCGGCTTGGTTGTTGCCAGAAAATGAGCGTTCAAGGTGCCCAACCCGTACAAGCCGAGTGCTGGGACTCGCTGACAGAGTGCTAGATGAGAGTTCGGCCGAGTGCCTTGAAACCACCAGGCCTATGGGTAGAAATGACGTAGGTGCTCGGAGTTCCAAGTGTTCGGGAGCTCCCTTCCTTCTGGCTCGCTAAGCTTGAACGTGGCTCACCCTAGGACCTATTTGATGAGGTAGGGCCCTTCCCAAGGGGAACTCATCTTGGACTGCCCAGCAGTAGAGGTCTTGCGCTCGAGGACGAGGTCGCCGATGTTATAGGAGCCTGGCTTCACGTTCTTGTCATAGTAGCACTTTAGTGCCTGCTGGTACTTGACGTACTTGAGGGTGACGTGCAAGCGTTCACCTTTGATGAGTTCGACATCTTCGATCCTTGACTGTTCCGGCTAGCCGGTATATTTCTGAAAAGCCACTCTAGGAGCCCTATGAATGAGATCTGCGGGTAAGACTGCTTTTGACCCATAGACCATGAAGAACGGGGTGTTGTTGTTAATGGCCTCTGGAAGGTTGAGTGCGGAGCCCCAAGATCACAGTACGGCAATTGCTTGAGCCATTTACCTTCATATGGCTCGAGTCTGTCGAAGATGGTCGGCTTGAGCCCATCGAGAATCATGCCGTTAGCGCGCTCCACTTGACCGTTGGCTCGTGGGTGATGTACGGACACATAGCGTAACAGGGTCCCTTGCTTTTTGCAGAAGTTGAAGAAGGTGTCCGTAGAGAAGTTCATACCCAGATCGATAATGATTTCTGATGGGACGCCAAATCTATGCATGATTTCCTCAATGAACGTCGATGGCCTTCGCAGCTGTCAACTTGTTGATGGGTGTAGGACCGAGACGTGCGACTAGAGGGGGGGTGAATAGGAGCACTTGAAATTATAAAATCACAAACCCCCAAGTGGTAACCGAAACTAAGCACCGTCCACTGAACAGATACGTGCCTAGCAGCACAAGGGTGCCGTCCACTGTGAGGATACGCACCAATGCAAGAGAGCTCAAGATCCGAACAAGAATGACAGCGGAGCAACGAATTTTGCAATAACCGCCACAAGACTACTCACCGCACTGAGGTGCGTCTCACTGACTCACTAGTAAGCAAAGAGAATGGTCTTACAGGAATGCAAAAATCCAAAGCAAAATCACAGCGGAAAAACCAAACTAGGGAAGAACACAGCAGCTCCCTGGCAGGACCAGACTGTCTGGTGGCCTAACACCGGATTGTCCGGTGGGACCGGACTATCCGGTGCCTGATGCCGGACTGTCCGGTGGCACTAGCCCAGACAGTGCGTCACGCCGGACTGTCTGTTGGGCGCTGCCGTACTATCCGGTGGAACCGGACTGTCCGGTGGCCTCTGCCGGATTGTCCGGTAGGGTCGCAGAAAAGACGTTTTCAAATCCAAACTTGATCAAACCATGTCCAAACTTCACTGAAATTTTGCACAGGTTATCTGGACCCTATTTCAAAGCTATTCCCAAAAGATCAACTCAAGGTAACCACAGGAATCACTGGATAGTCCTGGCAGCGCCCACCGGACAGTCCGGCGTGAGGCACTGTCCAGGCCGTGCCACCGGACAGTCCGCCGTGAGGCACTGTCCAGGCCGTGCCACCGGACTGTACGGCGTCAGGCACCGGATAGTCTGGTCCCACCGGACAATCCGGTGATGGCCACCGGACAATCCGGTCCTGCCAGGAAGCTGCTGTGTTCTTCCCAGTTTAGTTTTTCCGCTGTGAATTTTGCTATATATTTTCGCATTCCTCCCTTAAAGACCATTCTCTTTGCTTACTGTGAGTCAGTGAGACGCACCTCGGTGCGGTGAGTGTCTTGTGGCGGTTATTGCAAAATCCGTTGCTCCGCTGTCATTCTAGTTCGGATCTTGAGCTTTCTTGCATTAGTGCGTATCCTCACAGTGGACGGCACCCTTGCACTGCTAGGCACAGTATCTGTTCAGTGGACGGTGCTTAGTTTCGGTTTCCACTTGGGGGTTTGTGATTTTGTGATTTCAAGTGCTCCTAGTCACCCCCCCTCTAGTCGCACGTCTCGGTCCTACACCCAGAACATCAGCAAAGAAAGGGATTCAAGCTTGCCCAACAAAAACACCCAAAAAGCAAGGATTGAACCCAAAAACCAATGAGAGAGGGGGAGGACAAGAACACAAGGTTGCTGCACGAATTTGCTTCGATTAAGTGCCCAAGATGGGTCTAAAGATTCAGCATACAAGCAGAAATTCGTCCCAAGCAACCACCCTCACCTTCCCTCAAGATTAGGAGGCTATATCCTACTCTAACCTCCCTAACAATGGAGCTCAAAGCTTAAGGATGAAAATCACCAAGTAAAGACTAATTCTAGCAGCCAAGAGCAATTCTAATGACCTGCCTTAGACCTATTTATACCCGAGTGCTATTTAGACAGTTTTGCACTTAGGTCCCTACAGCTAGACAAACCCTAATGACTCAAATGAAAGAATACAGGATATTTCGGGACACACGACCACGATGAAGTCTTGATCTTCGTAAGTTCCACGCAATCCTCGGATGCTCTCCACGTGGCCAGTAGTCCAATCCGCGATCCGCCCCTGGTTTTGAAGTCAGAATCCGGGAAACTTTAGGAAGTCTCCGTCCTTGGCCGGATTTGGCCCATCTTCTCTATCTTGGTGAGTTGTGGCCCAACTCACCAAGGCTTGGGTAGCTTGGGTGACGGTTTTGAGCCGAAGCCGCCAAAGCCTCCATCGCACGCCTTCACGCCACGCATTCAGGGTTGGAGCACTGCGGTGGCACCCGGCATCCCCTCTCCATCGGGGCAGCCTCGCAGTACTTCGGAGGACTTAATCCTACCGTCGCCGTGCCGCTCCTCCAGTATACCGAACTCCCATGGCTGACAGACGCCAAGCGTGCCTCCAGTCCTTCGAAGGACTTTCCTCTACCTCTAGTCCATCGGAGGGCCTCCTGTCCATTGGAGGTCTTGTGCCCATGTCCTTCTAGGTCTTGCTACTGTTGACAATCACTCATCACTCCAGATGCAATGGAGCCGGTTCCATTGGCTCTCAATGGGTTTGTACTCTATCCACTTTGTAACCTTGTCGACTGCCACAAGGACGTGATCATATCCACTAGGGAGCCTTTTTGAATGGGCCAATCATGTCTAGCCCCCAGCATGCTAAAGGCCAGGAGACCGGGATGTTCTGCAGCTCCGATGCTAGGAGGTGCTGTTGTCGTGCAAAGAACAGGCAATCTTCGCAGGTTCTGATGATTGCCTCAGCATCTTGCTTTGCCGTCGGCTAGTAGAATCCTATCCTGAATGCCTTGCCGATGAGTGTCTTGGATGCCACGTGGTTGGCGTACGAGCTTGAGTGGATTTCATTATGGAGGTTGATGCCTTTCTCATGCAGGATGCATCTCAGGAGTACTGCCGGATGCTGCGGCTCGATGATATAGCTGATCACCAATCAACGTGTGGCTCTTGCTTCTTCGGTGCACTCTATCTCCCGCTGACTTTGACTCTACGAGGGTGCTGGACTTGAAGTAATCGATAATTTCTGCCCTCCAATTGGGATCGATGACTAGCACCTCCTCCTCTGTCAGTTTGTCCTTCTGCTGCATCTTGTTCACCTTCTTCTTCTACTATCAGCTTGTTGAGGACCTGGACAAATATCCTAGGGTGGTACCTCTGCTCGCTTGGAACCTAGCTTCGAAAGGACATCAGCTGCCACGTTGTTATCTCTCAGCACATGGTGGAACTCTATCCCCTAAAACTTGCCTTCGAGTTTCCTGACGTCGGCTCAGTAAGCTGGACATCTTCTCTGACGAGCAGCTCCAATCTTTGTTAACTTGGTGGATTACCACCAAGGAATCACCATACACGACCAATCTATTGACAGCGAGCGACTCCGTGATGTGTAGTCCATGGATCAGCGCCTCATATTCTGCTGCATTGTTGGAGAGCTTGAACTTGAGCTGGAGGACACATTTGAGCTGCTCGCCTTTGGGTGATATGAAGAGAATTCCAGCACTGGCCCCCTCTAAGTTCAGGGACCCGTCGAAGTACATGACCTAGTGCTCTGCCTTTTCTGGATTTGCGGGGACCTACTGTTTCGTCCACTCTGCAATGAAATCTTCCAGCGCCTGGGATTTTATCGCGGTCCTAGGCTTGAAGTCGATGTCGTATGCACCCTAATTCGCATGCCCACTTGGCTATTCTGCTGGCTGCCTCCTTGTTGCGTAGAATGTCCCCGATGGGGAATGTGGTGACGACCACCACCTCGTGCTCCTTGAAGTAGTGTCTTAGCTTGCAGCACGTGATCAGAACTGCATATAAAAGCTTCTGGACTTGAGGATACCATATTTTTGCCGAACTAAGGACCTCGCTGATGAAGTACACCAGGTGCTGGATCTTGTAAACATGGGCTGGATCCGCCCTCTCTGCGACTAGTGCCGTACTCACCACGTGCATGGTGCACGACAAGTAGAGGCAGAGGCCCGGATTGGAGCAGTCAGTACTGGTGGTGAGGAGAGGAATGCCTTGAGATCATCCAGAGTCTTCTGCGCATCCTCGGTCCACTCGAAAGAATCGAGCTTGTTGAGGAGCTTGAAAAAGGGAAGCCCCCGATCGCCGAGACGCGAGATGAATCTGCTCATGGCGGCTGTGCACTTGGTCAGCTTTTGAACCTACTTTTGAGATGTCAGCAGCTGCGTGCTTGTGATTGCCGATATCTTCTCTGGATTGGCCTCAATCCCCGGGTTGCTTATGATGAAACCCATGATCTTGCTGGATGGTACGTCGAAGACTGCATTTCTTAGGATTTAACTTCCATCGGTAGACCCTGAGGCTGTCGAAGGTCTCCTCAATGTCCCTGATGAAGTCATTCGGGCTCCTGGTCTTGATGACTACGTCATCGACATATGCCTCGACGTTCCTAACCCACTGCTTGGAGAGGTAGGCTTGGATGCTTCGTTGATAAGTGGCCCCAGCGTTCTTCAGTCTGAAGGACATGGTCTTGTAGCAGTAGGCCCCTTAGGGAGTGATGAAGGATGTCTTCTCTTGGTCCTCTGGGGCCAGAGAAATCTGGTGGTAGCCCGAGTAGCAATCAGGAAAAGAGAGCAGGGCACAGCATGCTATGGAGTCTATGATCCTGATCTATTCTAGGCAGCCCAAAGGGATCATTCAGGGTAGTGTTCGTTGAGCTCGGTATAATAGACACACATCCTCCATTCCTTATTCTCTTTCATTATAAGCACCGGATTTGCTAACCATTCTGGGTGGAAGACTTCTCTAATGAAACCTGGCTGCTGTCAGCCGGGCCACCTCTGCCCTAACCGCTTCCTACTTCTCATTGGAGAAACAATGCAGCTTCTGCTTGACTGGTTTGGTGTTTAGGTTGATCTTCAATTTGTGCTCGGCCAGCTCCCTGGGGATGCCAGGCATATCTGATGGCTGCCAAGTGAACATGTCCCTGTTTTGACGGAGCAGCTAGACGAGCGTGTCATCCTATTTGGCGTCGAGGCTGGCCCCGATGGTGACCGTCTTCTTTCGGATCACTGAGACCCAGGCTGATCTGCTTCGTCGAGACCGCCGACTGCATGGCATTCCAAGTGTCGTCAGCGAGAGGGATAGTTGGCTGTATTCTTGCAGCCGAGGCCTTTACTTCCTCCCGTGCAGCTTCTTGCTTGAGGTCTTCTCACACGGCGAGCGCTGCCTGGTCGCACTCATGGGTTTGAAATTGTGCCTTATAGAGAGGACGCTGTTGGGTCCTGGCATCTTGAGCACTCGGTAAGAGTGGTGCAGGATCGCCATGAATTTAGCGAGGGCCGGTCTCCCAAGGATAGAATTATAAGAGGAGTCGATGCGAGCCACCTCGAACCGGATGTACCCATTCCTCCAGTTGTTCTTGTCGCCAAAGGTGACGGGCAGGGCGATATACCTGAGTGGTTGGGTGCCCCGATCGGGCACTATGCCGTAGAACAGTGTGTCCGATTCCTCCAGGTCTTGTACGCTGAGCTCCAGCGCGAGGAATGTCTTCTCAAAGAGGATGTTGAGGCCACTCCCTCCATCGATCAGTACCTTGTGCAAGAGGGACGAACGCACAATTGGACCAGAGACGAGGGGGTAGCAGCCTGGCTCGTCAAAGTCGCACCAGTGATCACTCCTGCTGAAACTAATGGTCTGCTCCGATTGCTGATAGAAGGTCGAGGCAGATGACCTAATGGTCAGCACCTGCCTGTTGACGAGCTTTTGCCTACGCTTGCTTTCTTTCGATCCGTGGCCCCCGTAGATAACGGCCACTTCGTTGTTGATGAGAGGGAAACCATTCCCGGCATCCGGGTCCCGATCCTCGTATTCTTTGTCGCGCGGGAGCCTGCCGTCTTTCTTGTCGCCAGCGTCGTCTCCCTTTTTGGAGGGCAGGGTCAGGGTTTTCTTTTTCGATCGAAATTCGTGAATTTTGGTAAAATTTTTCGTTTTCGGTAGTATACGGGATTCGGTATATTCCAGTATTTTTCGGTTTAAAATTCAAATATTCAAAAAAATATATTTTCCGGATTTTTCGTTTTTTTCCGACCCGATTTCGGTGCTTCCGACCGATTTTGGTGCTTTTGGACCGAAAAATATTTTTTGACCATGTAAAAATAGAAATTTTAACACTATTTATTATTATTTTTATATATAACATTGGAAGGAACATAATACACATATAAACATAATTTGAATATAAATTATTCATTGAAGTTCCATAAACTATAGGTATTCTTTATGAATCACACAACAAATTTATATAAATCCATAAGACCAAGCTTTCAAAAGTCCATACAAACTCTTAATAATTGAAGTCCAAGTTCATGTATGAACATATTAATAGAAGTGCATGCCAATTGTAATAAAAGCACTGCATGATATATATGGACATTGTTTATTAGATTGAACTTGTATTTTCATATGAATTATGCAATTTATGTACTATAAATTTGTATTATGGTCTATGGATTTTAATTATGAATTTATACTATTGTGATAGATTCGGTTTTTATGTATTTTATGTGTGATTTCATGTGGCATACATAGGTTTGTATTCCTTTTTGTGAACAATTTTTGTTGAATGTATTTGATATATATTGTAAATTGTGATATGCAAAGTTACAAATAAAGTTCTATCAAAATATTTAATTGTTTAACCATTTTACATTATTTTTGGTCGGAAAACACCAGTTTTCCAGTCGGAAAGTCCGGTTTTCCGAACGAAAAAAACGAATTTCATTTTGCCAAATTCGAATTTGATTTTCGGTCGGAAAATTCGGAATTCACCGAATTTCGGACCGAATTTCGTTTCCGGTCCCATATGGGATTTTGGGCCAAAACGGAAAGGTAAACCCTGGGCAAGGTTCCCCGCCGTAGGAGGAACTGAAGCCCCTGAAAGTTCCGGTAGGTGTGCCCTGCCCCAAGGTGCACTGGGCAAGGCTTATCGAGGATGCCCTGCATCCTCTATAGTGGCCGCTTGCCGGGGAAGCCCACCTCATTGACGATATTGTCGGGGCCAAGCTTCCAGGGGCGTCCGTCGCCATCGCAGCGCCCATCGCGCCGGTCGTTGCCATCCTAGCGTTGGCCGCGGCAGCCTTCATTGTCCCGGCGTGGGTCGCGGCGATTGTCGTTATCCTTCCTTGTGTCATGGCCTCCCTTGTTACACGAGAGGATGTCATGGATCTCCTTGCGGGCATCGGCGTACATGTTGGCGATGTTGAAAAGGGACTCAACGTCGCTGAGAAGCTTCCTGGCAAGCATCTCCTGGAGTCTCTCATCCTATAGGCCTTCCTCGAAGGCGTTGATGACGGTTTGAATCCGAGACGTCAACCACCTGGTTCCGAAGCTCCAAGAATCGCCGGATGTACTCTTTGAGCATCTCACGACACCCCTGATGTATGCGGGCGAGATCCCGCACCGTAGCTGGCTAGGTGATAAGTGCCATGAAAGTTGGCAATGAACTTCTCACAGAATTGGTGCTAGCTAGAGATGGAACTGGCTGGAAGATTTTGCAGCTAGTGAAGGGCTTAGGGCCTGAGCATGATGGGGACGTAGGCGAGCGCTGCGTCCGAGTCACTATCGGCAGCTTTGACCCCAAGGTAGTAGAGTTGGGCCCATTCCTCTGGGTTCTCCTTGGGTGGTACTTGTCGATGTCAACTAGCTTGAACATGGAGGGCCATGACACTACCTTGATCTAGGCTAAGAAAGCCTTGATCCCGTCATACTCGCTGAACGGTGGGTCGTCGAAGCAGGGATCGTATCGGCGGCGCTCGACCAGCGCCCTGCCCCGTCGTGGGCTGTTGGGTCGCCGTAGCGTGTCACAACTGTTGAGCCCTTCATGATTGGTTAGGGGGGCAACGTTGCCCCATACTTCTTACTCCCAGTCCCTATGGCGTTTGAGCTCTGCCTCCCAGGCCTGCTGTCACCTGGTGTTGAGTTGGTGGCGCAAGTCCTTGCGCTTTTCTATGGTCCGATGCAGGCCAAGAATGCTGGCCTACGGTAGCTTGGGAGGATTTTGGTCATCCTGATCCGCCTCCTTAAGCCTGAGCCCTTTGAAAGCTAGCTGTGTCAACTTCTCCTTGGTGGCTGAGGGGGGAAGATCCACCGCGAGTGCACCCATCGTGGCGATGCAGATCTCCTTGCTAGAGAAGGCGCAGGAGGAGGAGGCTGCTTCATCGAAGTCGTCCTGGAGGAGCCTAGCAGCACCGGCGGCCACACCTAGGTGTCTTCTTGCCCTCGCTCCCTAGAGAGTGGTGGCTTCTTCTGTGTCAGCCCCTTGCTTCTGCTTGCGACGCTGATCATGGTTCGGGTTGCCTTGGAGGCGTTCACCGAGGTGTCCCTGGGTTTCGCCAGTTTGAGAGATTTCATCTATGAAAACCAGGCTGCGGAGCTCTACCAGACGAGCTCACTGGTCCCTTTCCTGCTGTTGGCCAATGTTGCGCTCGTGGCAGGACTCGATGGCTGCTAGGGTTTCCCCATGGAAGGAGGGCGAGTCTGGTGCTGCCATTTGTTCCTGCCCATGGATGTCCTCCATGAAGACCTCTGACGAGGGGTCGCAAAGTACGGGCGTCGTAGCCTCGGTGTGCTGGCATGGTGGCGGTGGTAGGGCTTCTAGCTTGGAGCCGCGCTAGCGAGTGGTCTAGCCGGCCAGGGTAGAGTAGACGACGAGCCCCAGCTAGAGGCCCGTCAAGGGCATCGGGATGTCCTCCACGCCATAGATTCCGTCGTCGATGAGCGGGGGACCCTGTCAAGATAAGGCCTCCTACGTGATGTCCGAGTAGACTGCAGAGGCGTTAGGCAGCCCGTACAGCGCTGTCGCGCGAGTCGGGGCCCGAGGGCTAGCGGGCCTGAGTCGCTCCCGAGCTGATGCGATGGCGGCCAGGGGCAGTGTGAGACATGGTGTAGGCAGTGTAGCCCCAGCGTGCATCGAGCTGGGGTTGCCGAGCCTCAAGCCGAAGTGTGCCTGGGTGGTCGGAGGAGATCGTCCTGGGAGGCGCTTGGGAGTCCGAGTGCCAGGCATGACTTGTCTCATGCATTGTTGAGGAGGGGGCCGAGTGGCCACTCGGACCACCGACCCGCTCGCCACAAATGAGATCTGCTTGGGCGATTACTGAGGCTGGTGTCGGACCTACCGGTGTGGCAGGGAACCCAGGACTAGATTGGATCTACTTCGGGCTCTTTGGGGAAAGGGTTGGCGAGGCTACCGCGCATGATGCCATGGGTGCTAGGCATGCCGCCAATGAGGTGCGCGTTGCCATGCTTGTCGACAACGGAAGTGAAAGCCCCGAAGGAGAAGATCTCCCCCAGCATGGGACTTGATCAAAGCATGGAAAGAGATTCCCATCACAATATTGCAGTCTTGCTCACTAGCCCCTAACTAGCACGCCATCTGTGGGAGTTTGGTCCCAGTAGCCCACCACAGGGTAGGCCCTATAGTGGTTTTGAGATTGGTTGGGGTGGCAAGAAGATCGTGAATGGTGTACAGCACGCAGGAACACGACGACTTTGGCAGGTTCGGGCCTGCTAGGTCGCGTAATACCCTATGTCTTGTATGAGGTGGATGGTATTGCTGGATGCCTGAGCAACAGATGAGATGATCTACGTCATGCCCCCTAGCTCCCCTTATATAGGTCGAGGAGCTAGGGTTACAAAACACGTCCTTGAGGAGCCGCCGGCAACCGGCCCATGAGATCACATGCCGGATTTTTAGGAACAGATCCTAACTAACACTATCTTTCGAGATTCGAGTGGTTTTACTTGGAGTCCACGCCGGTCGGTTCCTTGAGTCAGGGGTCGAAACCTTTCGACCCACTTGTCAGGACAGTCTGACCAGTCGTCATAGGGTACCCATGGGTATATGACTCCCACACCTCTCTTGCAATGGAGCTCATGGCTTGAGGACGAAAATCACAAAGCTAACCCTAACCCTAGCAGCCAAGACAGGTTCTAATGACCAGCCCTTAGCCTATTTATAGCCTAGTGTTGTTTAGGAAGTTTTGCACTTAGGTCCATACAACAAAAAAGCCCTGAGGTGCTAAAACGAAAGAGTACTTGATATTTCAGGACAGACGACCACGATGAAGACTTGATCTTCGTAAGTTCCATGCAATCCTCAGGATGCTCTCCACGTGGCTAGTAGTCCAATCTGCGATTCGCTCTCGGTTTTGAATTCAGAAACCTGAGAAACTTTAGGAAGTCTCCACCTAGGCTTGGGACGGCCCACTCCACTCTATCTCGGCAAGAAATGAGCCCATTTGCCGAGTCTGGTAACTTGGAGGTAGGGTGACAGATTTGAGTGAATTCGCCAACGCCCTCGCATGTCTTCGTGCCATGTACTCGGTTTGGAGCACCAAAGTGGCACCCGGCATCCCCTGTCCATCAGGGTTGCCTCATAGTCCTTCAGAGGTCTTACTTATGCCGTTGCCATTTCGCTCCTCTGTGTACTGAACTTCCATGGCCAACCGACACCGAGCATGCCTCCTGTCCTTCGGAGGACTTTCATCTACCTTCTATCCATCGGAGGGCCTCCTATTCATTGGAGGTCTTGTGCCCAAGTCCTTCTAGGTCTTGTCTTTCATTGATAATCACTCATCACTTAAGAGACAATGGAGCTTGTCCATTGGCTCTCATCTAGCAGCCGAGGGGGTACTTATAGAGGTACTAGGTTGGTAGTTGGAGTAAGTTAGTGGCTGAGCGGCCACATGGAAGGCCAGATGGGCATGTAGGTGGCCAGGTGGCTAGGGGTATGGCCGGGTGGCCATCCGATCCACTACCTCGCTTGATCCTTCGGTTGATTAGCTTTGCCATGGTCGGTGGCGGTTACTTGAGTCAGTGCACTTGCAAAACGGTTAAAATGCGTGGCCGTGCGGCCAAGGCAATAGCCGGGCAGCCATGTGTTTCTCCCATATTAGTTGCGATGTTGATCTCCTAGATTGTGATCCTTGTGTCATGGCCTTCTGACTCTTGGATTCATTGGATCCTTGGTTACATGGTTGGATTTAACTTCATTTGTGTTACTTTGCATGGAGGTTGAAGGACGTGTTGATTTGGCTCTGTGGCATGGCCGGGCGGCCATAGGGGTGGCCAGGCGGCCATCATATTTTGGGCTGGGAGAATCCCTAGGCCTCTTGGTGCCTCGGCCAAGGTGTATGGCCGGGCGGCCATAGTGTATGGCCGGGCGGCCATGGGACAAGGCTGGGTGGCCACCCTTTGGCCTAGAGGGCCTATCGGGGCCTTTGCCCATGCTGAGTATGGCTGGCCAGCCATGGGGGGAGGCCAGGAGGCCATGATGTCGGCCGCGTAGCCACGGTGATGGCCGGTCGGCCACTCATTTTTTGCCTTTGTCCTTCCCCATGCCACTTTGCCTATGTTTTGCTTATTCTTTCATTAATTTGGATGTGACAGAGCTCCTGCGTACAACTTTCATGCACAACTCGTGGAACTGGTTAGTGTTGTTGTTTCTTAGCCTACTAATATAAATCCGCAAGTGCACGGAAACACGTTGTAGCCTTTCACCCAAGAGTATTCTAGGGTATCGAAATCCATGAGGAACGAGGAGTAACTCAACGTAAAATGGATAGGACCGAACAGTGAAACCAGCAATCGTAGAGATAAAAGACAGAGCAGAGTAGGATCACTACTTTAAATAAAATAACTCAACTTACTAAACAAACTAGTACTCAACTTAACAGGTTTACTTGGACACTGAGGCTATGGAACCACTTGCGGGCACAAGAGTGCTAATAACCCAGATGAGAAAGGCGGACACTATAGAACTCAGCTATGCGTCGATGACTACTTATCCGAATGATGGGGTTGGACTACATAGGACACACACCCGCTGTCACCAGGTGGGACAACCAACCAAAACTATGTGGGACAAGACACCTTCCAAGGAAAACTCTAGTCTAGACACCACGTCTACACAACCGAGTTTACTGCTACACTGGTTCGAAGCCAGAGAGCAAGCACAACTGTATAGCTAAACTACACAGAGTACACTTGGCACACCCGTAAACTACTAAGCAGGGACTAAGTATGTAAGTAAAGTAAGTATGAGATAAATAAAGCAGCGGGGCAAGGAACTTTACTGTATCCTGGAAATAGAGTAATATTTCCTCTGAGAATAAGAGCTCGGGAACAGAATACCAAAGAGAAATCTGACTCCTTCACTCTACAACTCACTACTCACTCTTGATACAATTGGCTCTCTCTACAATGCCAAGGGTGGCCTCACTACTATACTCTACACTTAACTACACAACCACACTATGCTTCTATTGATCCACCACACCTTGCAAATGACCTCCCAGGGGGTATTTATAGCTTGGAGACCGAGGGGGGGTATTTGTAGGCATATAAGGTCAGTAGTTGGGGTAAGTCATTGGTCGGCTGACCAAGGCAGGGGTCGGCCGACTTTTGGGGAGGTCGGGCGGGCGTTCGATGAACCGCCTTTGTTGATCCTGCGGTTGTGATGCATTCCATACGTCGGTTGACAGTTGTGGTGGTTGAAACATGTGCAAAACGGGGTTGGTGCATGGTCGGCCGAGCATGGGGTGTGGTCAGGCAACCACATGATTGGCTGCATGTTGTTCCCTCGGATTGCTGACGTCCTCAATCCCTTATGTGTTGGCCTTTCTATGCTTGGATGCATTGGATACTGGATCCAACGGTTGCATTTGACATGTTTTGTGTTTCTTTGCATGCAAATCCAGGATTAGTGATGTGGCAGGGTATGGCGGCCATGGGCCATGGTCAGGCAACCATGCTTCCCTAGGCCTGGGCTGTCCAAGCCTTCTGGTGGTTGGCCGATCGGTCGGCCGACCCTGAAGATGGTCGGCCGACCCTGGGGGTGGTAGGCCGGCCATGGGTGTTGGCCCATTGCCTCTCCCCTTGCCTCATTGCCTCTATTTTGTTCAACTGCATATAACTTTTATGCACAACTCGTGGAACTGGTTAGAAATAAATGAAATCTTGGTAAAATATACTCTAATACATGAAATGTTGGTGGACGAAATGGGTTTTATCGACCGCCAACACCCCCCACAGTTAAACATTTGCTCGTCCTCGAGCAAAGAAGAGAGTTAAGCGCAAGTGGAGTGGTCACAACATCAACAACCACCATAGCATGAAAAGTTATTCCCGACTATTTCATCTTGCCTAGGATTTCAATGGTGTCTACACTTGAGTTTTGGGATGTTGAAACATGGAACAAAAATATATCAGAGTTAACTTTAGGTTCCCACATCACATAAGTAGAGAGGTTTTTTTTTAAATTTTCAAAACAGGGCATGCCAACTTTTCAGATCTCAAGACCAACTCTCAGTCACTCAGGGGACAAAGTGTCTGTGTATGAATCTTGCATTCCTCACATCCTAAACTACTAAGGCTTTTGTGGAGCTTTAGGTAGTTGGGAGAATAAGGCATTCCTGTCATGTTTATATGGTCGAATCAAATAAGTGTCAAGAAAGAATTCATAATCAAGTGAGATTTGGCCAAGTGCAAGTGTAGTGTAGGGGTTTGTCTCCTGTAGGTGCTTGGTTTGAATCCCATGTTTGAGTAGAGGGCATGGAGTCCATCTCTTTTCTTTCTTTTCTCATTTTTCTTCCTTCTTTTCTCATACTTTTTTTCTTTCATTCTCTCTCTTTTTTTTCTAATCTCCAGGCCTCTCTTTCTTTCAAATAGAGCTTGGATGGGATCAATGACAATTCATTGCACACCCTCTTTTGAGACTTTATTTTGTGGAACGTGCATGTGAAGGCCAAAATTCTCAATTGATTTGAACTCCTTGTAATGGCACAGAATTTGATAAGGCTCAAAACAATCAAGGATGCAAGAGTGTACGACTTGTCTTTTCATATGTGGCACTAGTGGGACAAGGATAGGCACTTGAGATCATCCATGATGGAGCTCTCTTTTTATTTTGTAAATAAAACTCTTTACTCATGTGGGAGGTTCCTTTAGTATTCTCCAATTATCTCATCTCTCATGAATAAAATTCATGTGGTTCCCAATTCATGATAGTATCCAAAGGCAAGATTAATCTAGCATAAGGAATAAAGTGGTGCGAGGAGAAGTTGAAATTGACTGTTATGATCATGTAGAGCATAGTTTACAAGGTTCCATGTGTAAGGCGCACAATTTGAGAGGTGTACAGAATGAAATGTGCAAACCTGATCTCCCAAATGTGGGTTCGAGATGGGAATGGGCCAGCCAGCCCACCAACATGGCCTGGGCGGCCATGGGGGTGGTCGGCCGACCACTCCATGTTGGAGTCTGGCCCGTGCGCTGGTTCGTTTCTACTAGTGTGAGCCTTGGGGAGACGTGACAACGCGGCGTAACATGTTTTCAGTGGAAAACACATGGTCGGACGACGTTAGGGCAAGGTCGGGCGGCCATGCATTGTTGTCGTTTCCCCTGAATTTTTCTGAGTAGCAAGATGACATCCTGCATAAGGTATTTCTTGTGTGGTTTCTGTAGGATTAGTGACTGGAGGTCGAATGGCTTTGGCCATTCCACCCAAACTTTATCGGAAAAAGGGAAACTATCCTACCTTTATTGAATTCAATAAATTTGGAGGCGCATGTTATAAAAGGGAATTAAACAAACAAAAACTATTCAACCTAAGAATTAAAACTAATGCGCCTAAGATAACTAGAAGCATGGGAGTCTATGGTGTAGGTGTGATCATAAAGATCAGGACGTCTCATGGCTTTTGCGAGGTGGCAAACTTTGGCGGACATCCGATTTCTAGGGTCATCGAATTTATCATTAATATCCATCTGCCATAGTTCACCTTCAGCGCAGCGCTCCTCTAGGTTTTGCAACTTTGCCCTAAGCTGCTACGTTTTCCTCCCTAAGAGAGGCCACCATCTCTTCTTCATCGGATGAATCTTCAAATTTCCCTGGCGGCCCTCTTATGGGAGGTGGAACAGCCACCTCTCTTCATCGTCCACCTTGGTGGAGCTGAGTCAATGGACTCATCTATGGAGGCATCTGACTTCACAACCCTAGGGATGAACACCTTCGCATACCCACCCGTGGGAGTTTTCACTCCATGGAGGGTATGGGTTGATGGACTAGGGAACGCCGGCTCCTTAGATGGCATCACGGCCTCTTCCTGGAAGAGACTCTTGATGCACTTCACCGGGCCGGCCACGGGGGCTGTCAGGCCATGGTCGGGCAACCATCAGCCATGGTCGGGCGACCATTGGATGTGCTCGGCCGACCATGGGGACCAAGCCCCGTCGACCAGGGTGACTTCCTAACAAGTCTCTCGGGACTTTCTTCCCTCAGGATGGATTGTAAAGGCTGTGGTGAGTCCTCGGACGCCGGAGTGTAGGTGGCGGTGGTGCCCAAGTTGAGAGAGGTGATGTCCTTCCATTGTTGTGTGGAGAAGGTGGTGCCATGGCTGGTGTGTGGATGAGAGTAGTGTAGATGGGGAAGAAGACAATCTCCCCTACCTTAAAATGTCTCCCTCCTTGATCTTATCCACTCAACAGAACTGAATCCGTAGGGAAAAAGGCTCCAAAACTCGATATTCGAATTTTGAGCAGTCGGGCGACCATGGGGAGGTCGGGCGACCTGGCCCGAGGGTCGGCCGACCTCGACTGTAGTCAGGTGACTATCCCCTGTGCTCGCAACTGCACCAGGGGGTCAGGGCGACCAGATCCAAGGGTCGGCCGACCTCGCCAACCCTAGTTGGACGTGCCAGGAGTTGGGGGTGCCCCTCATTGGTGAGCCTCACTCCTATTTTGGTGTGTGGAATGTCGGTTCTATTGAGATTTTCAGCAAAAGGTGAGATTAGGTAGAGTTTTAAGGGAGAAAAGTGGTAGTGTACATGGCTTCTTATAAGGTCTGAGCTCGACCATGGATGTGTGATCAAACTACCTCGTGTAGCTCGAAGACATTTATTTCCTCGAGTGGAGGAATTTCGGGCTCAAGAAAGATTTTAAGGAGTTACCCAATCACCTTGAAAACCCTTCCGTCATCGTCCTAGAGGGTGACGGCGCCATGATCAGTGGCTTCAAGGACCATGAAAAGTCCTTCTCACTTACTACTAACCTTCCCATGACCAAATAAACGAATGTGGGAATTAAAGAGTAATACCTTATCTCCCGGTTTGAATGTCTTGATCTTGATCCACTTATCGTGCCATCTTTTGGTGCGCTCCTTGTATAGCTTGGCACTGTGGTATGCCTTCTCCCTCCATTCCTCTAGTTCGGCCAGTTGAATTTGCCTTCTTATGCCTGCCGACTAGAGATCCATGTTCCACCTCTTTGCCGCCCAGTGAGATTTGAATTCGAGTTCCACTGGAAGATAAAAAGTCTTGCCGTACACCATTTGATATGGTGTCATGCCAATGGGAGTCTTGTATGCAGTGCGATATGCCCAGAGAGCATCGGGTAGCTTGGATACCCATTCTTTTCCCATAGCCTTGATCCGTCTTTTGCAATATGTTTTTGATTTGTTTATTTGATGTCTCGACTTGGCCACTTGTCTATAGATGGTAGGGGGTGGCGACACGGTGGTCCACACCGAGTTCAGCGAGACACTTCCTGAAGAGCTTGTCAATGAAGTGTGCGCCCCCATCACTGATGATGACCCATGGCACTCCAAAACGAGGAAAGATGGTTTCCCAGAACATCTTAATGGACTGTCTTGAGTCCACTGCAGGACACGGTATTGCCTCTACCCATTTTGATACATAATCCACTGCTGACTGAGAATGTACTCCTTGTCTCAATTCTTGGGAAAAGGTCCCATGAAATCTATGCCCCACACATCAAATATGTCAATTTGGAGATTACTTGTGAGTGGCATAGCTTCTCTAGGATTTATGTTCCCTTGGCGCTGGCACCGTGGACACCGTCGCAAGAACTCTTTTGCATCTTCATACATAGTGGGCCAGTAAAACCCACTCTGCCAAACTTTTGCATGAGTTCGATAAGCCCCATAGTGACCTCCATAAGAGGATGCAAGACATCTATCAAGGACTTGTGGTGCTTCACAAGCTGGAATGCAGCAAAGTAGGAGTCTGTCTACTCAGAGTTTGTATAGGTAGGGGTCATCCCAGAGATAGAATCGGCTGTCGTGGGCCAATTTCCTCCTATCTGCTCCTTCAGTGACGTAGCCAGCAACTATGTAATTCACCAGATTAGCATACCATGGTTGGGCTATCGTCACCTTCAAGAGCTGATCATCTCTCATGTAGTCATCGATCGGCAAGGGCGAGGTTTCTTCGAATTTCATTCGTGAGACGTGATCTGCAACTGAATTCTCTACTCCCTTTTTATCTCTGATTTCAATATCAAACTCTTGGAGTAGCAGCACCCACTGGATCAGTCATGGTTTTGCATCTTTCTTGGTGAGGAGGTATTTGAGAGCTGCATGATCTATGTAGATGATGACTTTTGATCCTACCAAGTATGATCTGAACTTATCAATTGCAAACACTTCTGCTAATAACTCTTTCTCGGTGGTTGAGTAATTCAGTTGTGGACCAGTGAGCGTTTTGCTTGCATAAGAGATGGCATGAGGCTTTTTATCCGTCCTCTGACCCAGTACTGCTCCAACAGCAAAGTCGCTTGCATCACACATGATTTCAAATGGTAAGTTCCAGTCAAGCGGCTAAATAATTGGGGCTGAGACCAGTGCCTTTTTGAGTGTGTGGAAAGCTTCAAGACATTCCTCATCAAACACAAAGGGTACATCCTTGGCTAATAGGTAGGTCAGAGGCCGGGCTATGTGGGAGAAATTTTTGACGAATTTCCTATAGAACCCTGCATGGCCTAAGAAGCTTCGGATGGCCTTTATGTTGGTGGGTGGAGGTAGTTGTTCAATGACCTCAATCTTTGCACGATCTACCTCTATGCCTCTTTCTGAGATTCTATGTCCCAAAATGATTCCTTCTCTAACCATGAAGTGGCACTTCTCCCAATTCAAGACATGATCGACTTCTTTGCACCTTCAGAGAACCTTTTCAAGATTCTCCAAACATCCATCAAACCTTTTGCCATAAACTGAGAAGTCGTCCATGAATACTTCCATGATATTTTCAATGAAATCAGAGAAGATTGCCATCATACACCGCTGGAATGATGCTGGAGCATTGCATAACCCAAACGACATTCGCCTGTATGCGAAAGTTCCGTATGGGCATGTGAAAGTCGTCTTACTCTGGTCCTCCGGGTGAATCGAAATTTGGTGGTATCCAGAGTAGCTGTCGAGATAGCACAAGAAGGAGTGTTATGCCTGTCCTTCCAACATTTCATCAATGAAAGGAAGAGGAAAGTGATCCTTCCTGGTGGCGGCATTGAGTTTTCTGTAATCAATGCACATCCGCCAACCGGTGATGGTTCTCTGTGGTATTAGCTCATTGTTCTTATTCTTGACAACTGTCATCCCTCCTTTCTTTGGCACAACTTGTATTGGACTGACCCATTCGCTGTTGCTCACGGGGTAGATGATTCCCGCGTGAAGTAGTTTTGGTACTTCCCTCTTGACTACCTCTCTCATCGCGTTATTAAGTCGACGCTTGTGGTTCCCTTATTGGTTTGTGGTCAACCTCCATAGGGATGCGATGAGTACACAGGTTGGGACTGATTCCTTTCAGATCTTGCAGAGAGTATCCAAGCACAGATCTATACATTCTCCAGAACTGAAAGTAATCGCCGGCTCTCACTCTCCATCAGCTTGTCACTAATGATTACCAGTGTGTCCTCATTCCCCTGGAGGAAGGCGTACTTCAGGCCAGGCGGTAGTTGCTTTAGTTCTATCTTCAGAGCTTCGGGCTGTAAGGATTCACCTAGTTCTTCGAACTTCTAAGGCTCCTCTACCATACTGAAGTCGCTAACATCCTCTTCCTCTAGGCTATCTTGACCCATTCCCTCAAGTGAAAGGCTCATCATTTCTTCTATCGGATCAATCTCTGGCTTTGCTTCAGTTTTAGCATTGAGTGACCTATCAATGTTGACATTGATTTCTTCATTGCCAAGCTGAAGTTGCAGCCTCCCTCTATATATATTTGAGCTGGTGAGGGCAGCGATTGGGATGCTGACCACAATCAACGGTGTGGATCCCTCAGGGATGTCAAAGACGTGGAAGTCTAAGAACACCTGAGTATCCCCCAATGGTTGTTGGAATTACCCGCAAAACACCTTTGCATTTCAAATAACTGCCATTTGTCCATTGCAGACGCATGGTAGACCTTCATAGCGGCTGTGTCGGGTAGTAGTCGTCCATTACATGCTTAGGGATTATATTGACTCCTACCCTTGGGTCATAGATAATATCTTGTTGTTGAAGCCTTGACACTTGGCCAAGGCTGACACTGGGGTCTGGATAGAATTTGATTGCTCTTGTGTCCAGCCGTCTCTCCTCTAGCCAATCCCGATTAATAGCTGCTAAAAGCCAGAGAAGGTCCTCCTTCATGTGTTCTTTATGATCTGGTAATACGTATGCTGGTTGTGAGGTCCTAGTTGAAGTGTCGGTCTTCTTTGGGCAACAGAGAGGTGTCGCCAAAGTCCATGAATATTTCGTCCTCAAAGGAGAATGGAGGTGCCGACGGAGGAACCGTCAAGGCTAAACTGACCCTCTCAGTTTGCCATGACGATGGTTCTGGGATTTCCTCGATCCGAGGGGGTGATGGTGGAGATGGGTGAATGGTGTTTGTCTCTCTTTATGATCACGTGACTTGGGTGGCTTCTGTGGAGGTGGTTCTTCTAATGTACCAAGGTCAGAAGCCTTCTCGAGGATTTCGTCGAGAATTTTTCTTCCCTAAGAGGGTTTTAGGTGTGAGAACGATCCTCCTGAGGCTAATTCGAGGCAGAGATCAGCACCAGGTGAGAGACCTCGGACGAAGTGCTGCAACAACATTGCCTCTGGAATTGCCAAGTCTGGTCCTGAAGAGACCATATGTTTCAAGCGTGCCCAAGCTGCCCCCAAAGATTCTCTTTCTTGTTGTCGAAATGATAAAACTTCGCAACGGAGACCAACAACCTTATTTGGCGAAAAGAAACGGAGACAAAAATTGGTCTTTAGGTCCTCCCAACTCCTCTTCTACTTTACCAACTGCCTGCTTGCACCAGACTTTTGCATCCCCCATTAATGAAAACGGAAAAACCAACTGTCGAAGTGTTTTCGCCGGACATTCCCGAGATGACCAAACTAGCTGCATAACTGTTCAAATCTCCCGGAGCTGTGCGTGGGGACAATCTGATTCCGATCCCACGAATGATTGATCCTGAACCATGGCTATCAAGCTGGGACGTAGCTGATTGCCTTCTGTGGTGATAGGTGCAGATGATGGTGGAGGCTCCAAATAATCGCCCTTTGGAGCAGTGAGTTGATAGATAGGTGTGGAATCCATATGGTACGGTGATATGTGGTATTTGGTGGGGATATATGTGGTGGTTGTGTATGGTGTGAGTATGGATGATCCTGAGTTCTAGTCAAATTAGCTACAGTTCTCCGGCAACAACTTCAGAAAAGCTTGTTGGCGTTGCTTAGCCTGCTGATATAAATCCGCAAGTGCACAGAAACACAGTTGTAGCCTTCCACCCAAGAGTATTCTAGGGTATCGAAATCCATGAGGAACTGAGGAGTAACTCAACGTAAAACGGATATGACCAAACAGTGAAACCAGCAATTGTAGAGATAAAAGACAGAGCAGAGTAGGATCACTACTTTAAATAAAACAACTCTACTCTACTACACAAACTAGTACTCTACTTAACAGGTTTACCTGGAAACTGAGGCTATAGAACCAATTCCGGGCACCAGAGTGCTGATAACCCAGACGAGAAAGGCGGGCACTACAGAACTCAGCTATGCAGTCGATGACTACTTATCCGAACGACTGGGTTGGACTACACAGGACACACACCCGCTGTCACCAGGTGGGACTACCAACCAAAACTGTGTGGGACAAGACACCTTCCAAGGCAAACTCTAGTCTAGACACCACGTCTACACAATTGAGTTTACTACTACACTGGTTCGAAGCCAGAGAGCAAGCACAACTGTATAGCTAAACTACACAGAGCACACTTGGCACCTATAAACTTCTAAGCAGGGACTAAGTATGTAAGGAAAGTAAGTATGAGATAAATAAAGCAGAGGGGTAAGGAACTTTACTGTATCATGGAAATAGAGTAATATTTCCTCTAAGAATAAGAGCTCGGGAACAGAATACCAAAGAAAAATCCTGACTCCTTCACTCTACAACTCACTACTCACTCTTGATACAATTGGCTCTCTCTATAATGCTAAGAATGGCCTCACTGCTATACTCTACACTCAACTACACAACCACACTATGCTTCTATTGATCCACCACACCTTGCAAATGACCTCCCGGCGGGTATTTATAGCTTGGAGACCGAGGGGGGTATTTATAGGCATGTAAGGTCGGTAGTTGGGGTAAGTCGGTGGTCAGCCAACCAAGGCGGGGTCGGCCGACCCTAGGATAGGTCGGCCCACCTTTGGGAAGGTCAGGCGCCCGTTCGATGAACCGCCTTTGTTGATCCTGCGGCTGTGATGCATTCCATACGTCGGTTGACAGTTGTGGCGGTTGAAACACATGCAAAATGGGGTTGTTGTATGGTCGGCCGACCATGGGGTGTGGTCGGGCGACCACTTGATTGGCTGCATGTTGTTCCCTTGGATTGCTGACGTCCTCAATCCCTTGTGTGATGGCCATTCGACGCTTGGTTGCATTGGATACTTGATCCAACAGTTGCATTTGACATGTTCTGTGTTTCTTTTCATGTAGGTCTAGGATTGGTGATCTGGCAGGGTCTGGCGGCCATGGGCCATGGTCGGGCGACCATGCTTCCCTAGGCCTAGGCTGCCTGGTCGGGCTGTCCAAGCCTTCTAGTGGCCGGCCGACCTAGGGGGAGCTCGGCCGACCCTGAAGATGGTCGGCTGACCCTAGGGGCAGTCGGCCAGCCGTGGGTGATGGGGACCAGGGGGTTCCCGATCTTCCGTCAGGCGGAGGATAAGTCGATTTGGCGGCATGAGACACTCACGATCCGGCTCCCGATCGGCATGATCGAGCCCCTGCAATTGCAGCACCACGCGTCCCCTGGTTATCAACCGTGTGCTGCCCGGATGACCTCGCCATGAAGCCTAATCCCTGCCAGTGAATCGAGAACACAAGCAAGAACGAGAAAGATGCAACGAAAATTGCGGATGAATGATTAAGTTCACAAGTGGGGTCTCACAAAGAGCCGGAGTATTCTCCAAACGGCGACACTGTTCGATGACAGAAACAACTAAGCAAAACCCAAAACCCTAACTTGGGTGGCGGCTAAGGTTTTATAGACCTTAGGGTCAACCAAGGACTCCTAGACGTGGACTCAATAGACTCTCACACGATACATGGCCCAATGGCCCAAAATAGGGGCGACACACCCTGGACAGATTCTGTCCGCCAACTTCCAACGTGATTTCCCATCGACTCCAAACTTCAATAGGCCTGAAACTGGTGGCATTGGAAAGCTTATGTTTTTATCTTTCCAGGAATATATGGATCACCGAAAACGGAGCCCGATTGTGGCCTGATCGATGATTTTGGTGCAGACTGTTCTTGGAGGCCGAGGAGGCCTACTCCGAGATGAATTGGGCCTCCAACTTGACTTGGACGCCCCCCTTGCCTTCCTGCTCGCCCTTGCTGGTTCCCAAGGCCTTCATGATCCTCTCCAAAGTTTCTAAGTACAACATAATCAATACAAACATTAGGTAGCATACTATTCTCACAAGTATATAAACTAGAACTTAGGAACGAGCTCACCTGTTGATTTATTTGTCGTGCTCGTGCTCTTGTGAGAGGACCTTGCATCATAACTGAAGGAACGATGTCCTCATCATCCTCCCCCTCTTGAAGTGGAGTCATCCTCGACTCAAGCTCATCTTTTTCTCCCAAGTATGGCTTCAAATCTGCAATGTTAAATGTGGGACTAACCCAAAACTCGGGAGGCAACTCAAGTTTATATGCATTGTCATTTATTTTCTCTATTATCTTGAAAGGATCATCAGCTCTAGGCATCAATTTAGACTTCCTCAAATCTGAAAAAGGATCCTTCCGCAAGTGTAACCGCACTAAATCACCCGGTTCAAGTTTAACTTTCTTTCTACCTGTATTACCCGCTTCCCTATACCTTTCATTCATCTTTTCAATATTTTTTTTAGTGGTTTCATGCAGTTTTAGTATAAAATCAGCACATTCCTTAGCATTAGGATGAACTCTCTCACTAGTAGGTAAAGGAAAAAGATCAATAGGAGCACGGGGGTTGAAACCATACACTACCTGGAAGGGACTTACCTTGGTGGTGGAGTGCACTGCCCTATTATATGCAAACTCAACATGCGGCAAACACTCTTCCCACATCTTCAAATTTTTCTTCAAAACAGCCCTTAACATGGTAGATAAAGTTCGATTTACTACCTTGGTTTGACCATTGGTGTGGGGATGACACGTTGTAGAAAACAGCAACTTCGTCCCCAATTTATTCCACATCGTTCTACAAAAGTGGCTCAAAAATTTAGCATCACGATCTGAAACAATAGTAGAAGGCATACCATGCAAGCGAACGATTTCTTGAAAGAATAGGTTAGCAATATTAATGGCATCGTCGCTTTTATGACAAGGAATAAAGTGTAGCCATCTTAGAAAATCTATCAACCACCACAAAAATACTATCCCTCCCCCTCTTTGTCCTAGACAGCCCTAAAACAAAGTCCATAGATATATCCTCTCATGGAGTACTAGGAACTAGGAAGAGGCATATATAAACCATGTGGATTCAATCTTGACTTAGCCCTTTGACATGTAGTGCAGCGGGATACAAACCTCTCAACGTCTCGCCTCATCTTTGGCCAAAAGAAATGTGTGGACAACATAGCTTCCGTTTTCTTGGCTCCAAAATGACCCATCAAGCCGCCACCATGAGCCTCCTGCAACAAAAGGAGACGAACGGATCCAACTGGAATGCATAGGCGGTTAGCTCTAAACACAAATCCATCATTTATCACATATTTGTCCCATGTTTTTCCCTCTTTACAATGCAACATGACATCTTTAAAATCTTCATCATAAGCATATTGTTCTTTAATTGATTCTAACCCAAATATACGATGATCAAGTTGGGACAACATGGCATATCTCCTAGACAAAGCATCAGCAATCACATTATCCTTCCCTTTCTTGTGTTTGATAACATAAGGAAAAGATTCAATGAATTCAACCCACTTGGCATGTCTACGGTTCAGTTTCACTTGGCTTCTAATATGTTTTAGTGATTCATGGTCGGAATGAATAACAAACTCTTTGGGCCATAGATAGTGTTGCCACATTTCTAAAGATCGAACAAGAGCATACAATTCTTTATCATACGTGGAATAATTCAAAACAGGACCGCTCAATTTTTCGCTAAAGTAAGCAACAGGTTTATTTTCTTGCATCAAAACACCACCAATGCCTACACCACTAGCATCACACTCGAGTTCAAAAGTCTTACCAAAATCAGGAAGTTGCAGCAATGGAGCATGAGTAAGTTTTTCCTTCAAAAGATTAAAAGCATCCTCCTGTGGCTTACCCCAATGGAACGCTACTCCCTTCTTTGTCAACTCATTTAATGGGGCAGCGATGGTGCTGAAATTTGGCACAAAGCGACGGTAAAATCTAGCAAGTCCGTGGAAGCTTCGCACTTGTGAGACCGTCGTGGGCATTGGCCAACTTCTAATAGCTTGCACCTTGGCTTCATCTACCTCATTTCCCTGCGGTGTCACAACATAGCCAAGAAAAGAGACTCGATCGGTGCAAAAGGTGCACTTCTCGATGTTACCAAATAAGCGCGCAGCCCGCAAGGCATCAAAAACAGCACGTAGATGATTCATATGTTCATGCAAAGACTTGCTGTAAATCAATATATCATCAAAGTATACCACCACAAATTTCCCAATGAAAGCTCGTAAAACCTCATTCATTAAACGCATGAAGGTGCTAGGTGCATTAGTTAACCCAAAAGGCATGACTAACCACTCATATAACCCGAACTTGGTTTTAAAAGCTGTTTTCCATTCATCTCCTAGTTTCATTCTTATTTGATGGTATCCACTACACAAGTCAACCTTAGAAAAAATTATAGAACCACTTAACTCATCAAGCATGTCGTCCAACCTAGGAATAGGATGGCGGTACCTTATGGTAATGTTGTTAATGGCTCTACAATCTACGGACATGCGCCAACTACCATCTTTCTTAGGAACCAAAATAACAGGAACGGCACATGGACTAAGGCTTTCATGTACATACCCACGGTCCAAAAGATTTTGGACTTGTCGCTGAATTTCCTTAGTCTCCTCAGGGTTGGTCCTATAAGCAGCTCGGTTTGGCAAACTCGCTCCAGGTATCAAATCAATTTGGTGCTCAATCCCTCGAATAGGTGGCAGCCCTTGGAGGTATCTCAGCGGGAAAAACATCCGCATACTCCTGCAAAAGGTTAGTGACCGCAGGAGGCAAAGTATGGTGCATATCTTCCAAAGAAAACAAGGCATCTTTGCATATGAAAGCATAGCACATAGCAGCAGCATTAATTTCAGCAAGATCATTTTTTGTAGCAAGTAAGACAGGGTTCTTCAATCTGATTTGATTTGCTACATGCTGAATTTCAGATTTATCATCATTGGTTTTCTTATCACTAGCAAGCTTTTCTTTATCAAACTTAATAATTTCAGCGGGGGTCAAAGGTAGAAGTGTAATTTTCTTTCCCTTATGCATGAAAGTATATTTATTACTTCTACCGTGGTGAAGTGCATCAGTGTCATATTCCCAAGGGCGACCCAATAAAAGAGAGCAAGCTTGCATCGGTACCACATCACAATCAGCAAAATCAGCATATGAACCAATGAAAAAATGAACTCGACATGTTTGTGTTACCTTAGCTTTGCCGGAATCATTTAGCCACTGAATATGGTATGGATGTGGGTGCGGGCGGGTGGTCAAGCCAAGCTTCTTGACCAAATCTGTACTCACCAAGTTATTGCAGCTACCAGAATCAATGATGACGCAGTGCTCGCCGGTTGTTGATGATGAAAAAAAATTGGAACAAGTTGTGCTGCTGCTCGGCTTGCTCCATCTGTGCACTGAGAACACGCTGCACAATGATGGCATGGGCAGCAGCAGAATCCTCAGCACCATAGGTGCCTTCATCTTCAACATCGTCGTCGTCTATGGTGGCGTCTTCATCCTCAACTTCAGAGGCACTGATGTAGCCTCCGTCATCAGTAGCAATGTATGCCCGTTTGCTAGGGCATTCCCTCTGGACATGGCCAATCCCTTGGCACTTATGGCAGCGAATCTCTATCGATGTACGGCCTGTGGAAGCGACGGAGGAGGAGCTCTTGGTAGGCGCAGATGGCAGCACTTTGCTGCTGCTCGGAGCATGTGTGGAAGGTGTGGTTGTCGCTGGTCGTGAGGCCGTCGAAGGAGGCGGTGCTGTCCTTGCTTGCCCCATCGACGTCCGGGGCAGTGAAGGTGGTGCCGGCGTTGCCCCTGCTCCTGGATTGGCGTCCCTGCAACTCCTTTTCTGCTAACATGGCAAGATGAAACAAACCATTGACAGTAGAAAAATCTTTATAGTCAACAATATCCTGAATTTCTCACCGTAACCCACCATAAAAACGACAAATTTTATCCTCAGTTTCCTCTTTAACCCCACAGCGAATCATACCCTTTTGCAATTCAGCATAATATTCTTGAACGGTCATGTCTCCCTGTTCTAAGTGTTGTAGTTTCTTACTGCAAGTCACGTTTATATGAGGAAGGAACAAACCATTCACTGCATAGCCACTTTTAACTTATCCCATGTATTGGGTTGTAAACGAAGGGTGCCTAATTCAGTCCACCAAATAATAGCTAAATCTTTAAATTCACTAGTGGCTTGCCTAACCCGATGTTGTTCAGGAACTAGATGGGAATTAAATTTTTACTCAACGGTCATCTCCCAATCTAAATAAGCCTCGGCATCATAAACTCCAGAAAAAGGAGGGATTGTGAATTTTACCTTGGCGAAGGGATCATCATTGTTGCTATGGTTACCTCCCTTCTTACCCCCCATACCTTTCTTGTTGCGACGAAGGCGGTTGCGTAGTCGATGTTGCATCAAAGTTTCACCATCCTCGTTCTCCTCTTCTTCCTCAAACTCCTCGTCTTCATCATCTCCGTCATGGGCGTCGTCTTCCTTGTCATTGTCGTTATCATGAACAACGCTCTTGGTACTAGCTGCAGGAGGAGGGCGCTTTTTGATGGCTTCCACCCTTTTCGTGAGTGATGATACGCTTTGAGCTAGGGTGTTGAGGGACTTGTTGGTCGCCTTATTGCCGTCAGTGATCGTTGTTGTGATCTTGGCTAGCATCTCTGCCAATTCAGTATGAAGAACACAATCTTGGAAGGAAATTTCCTCATCATCCTTGTCATCCTTATTGTCTTTCTTGCCACCTGCCATAATTAGCATAGAAAAACAAAAAGACAAACAAAAGCACAAGTATGACAAGCCCTAAAAGCAACTGGGTGGGTGGGATCTCACGCTCTCAAGCAATCTTATCAAGTTCTTACCTGATTCTTACCAACACAGCGAGGGATGGTGCAACCGGTAGCTGGTTCGTGAAATCGTGAGGGCGTGAGCGATGCGATTGCAAAGGTCGAACCTGTACTGATCAAAAGTCTATATGTAGAGCTTTGGGAGGCTTTATATGGTAGAAAGGATTAGCACAAATCGAAATCAGATAGCAAAATTGAATAAGTGTCCAAAGTACTTGTCAATGTTGCTGGCCTAACCTTGTTCCTAGAACTAGCTCAAGCAAACAAATCACACCGAAGTACAAGGGACACAAAGGATGCAAACACTTCTGATTTTTTTTTTGTGTGGCTCTTTTTATGCACTTGCCTTTTGATTTTTTTTCACAAAAGTGCTGCAAAAGCGAGGTACAACTCCACACTGTCACAAAACTCCCATCTGTAAATCACAGATTTTCTACCCAAACTTGTACAGAGGATTTCGCACTCTTAATGACCTCAAATGCAAAAACTTACGATAACAAAGTTGTAGCTCTACCTTTTCTCTTTCCTATCAATATATGGAACAGGCTCTTTTGGATAAGGGAAGCTAAGATATTGACCCCAAAATAAAGACTATTCAGAAAATTCTGGGCCACAAACAGATTTGCTTCCAACTAGAATTAGGAACTGATAAAGGCATTTTCTAGAAGACTCACAATTTACAAAGTTGTATATAATTTCATAAGATTTCCATAAAGTATAAGAACACTAAAATCTGAGTTCGTATGAAGGAGTTATGATCGAAATACTGAACTGGACAGAAACTAATTCGAATTGGACGCGATGATGTGATGGAAAAGGACACGGTGACCTGATGCAAAACTCAAACCAATCTAAGAATTCAATCTAAACCAGCAACAAGACCACGAATATGGACACAAACTCAATGATGCGGACTCCAAAATCAAAAGCGCATGGGCTAAACTTGGCTATCAGACCAGATGAACTACAAACCCTAACTTTTTATGTGGCTTTTGTGGACTATGGGATGAACCAAAACTAATCTACTAAGGATAACGGCAAGCAAACCTGACGGTAAACCTTGCTCTGAATGCCACTTGATGGGGACCAGGGGGTTCCCGATCTTCCGTCAGGCGGAGGATAAGTCGATTTGGCGGCACGAGACACTCACGATCCGGCTCCCGATCGGCACGATCAAGCCCCTGCAATCGCAGCACCACACGTCCTCTGGTTATCAACCATGTGCTGCCCGGTTAACCTTGCCACGAAGGCTAATCCCTGCCAGTGAATCGAGAACACAAGCAAGAACGAGAAAGATGCAACGAAAATTGCGGATGAATGATTAAGTTCACAAGTGGGGTCTCACAAAGAGCCGGAGTATTCTCCAAACGGCAACACTGTTCGATGACAGAAACAACTAAGCAAAACCCAAAACCCTAACTTGGGTGGCGGCTAAGGTTTTATAGACCTTAGGGTCGACCAAGTACTCCTAGATGTGGACTCAATAGACTCTCACACGATACATGGCCCAATGGCCCAAAATAGGGGCGACACACCCTGGACAGATTCTGTCCGTCAACTTCCAATGTTATTTCCTGTCGACTCCGAACTCCAAGAGGCCTGAAACTGGTGGAACTGGAAAGCTTATGTTTTTATCTTTCCAGCCATATATGGATCACCAAAAACGGAGCCCGATTGTGGCCTGGGCGATGATTTTGGTGCAGACTGTTCCTGGAGGCCGAGGAGGCCTACTCCGAGATGAATTGGGCCTCCAACTTGACTTGGACGCCCCCCTTGCCTTCCTCCTCACCCTTGCTGGTTCCCAAGGCCCTCATGATCCTCTCCAAAGTTTCTAAGTACAACATAATCAATAGAAACATTAGGTAGCATACTATTCTCACAAGTATATAAACTAGAACTTAGGAACGAGCTCACGTGTTGATTTATTTGTCGTGCTCGTGCTCTTCTGAGAGGACCTTGCATCATAACTGAAGGAACGATGTCCTCATCAATGGGTGTTGGCCCATTGTGATCAGGACATCACTCCTTTGGATACAAACAACAATCCTCCACTGAATGTTCAAGGTCCAATCACTAGAGCTCGAGCACGACAATTGAATCTAGAGGTGAGCTCGTTCCTAAACTCCTCTTCATATGATTATGAGAATAGATTGCTACCAAATGATTATATTGTGATTAGGTACCATGGAGAAGGCCAAGGAATACTTGGAGAAGGGCTTGGAGGTGTGGAGGACCAGCAAGGACATACAAGTCAAGAGGGAGGCCCAAAGCAACGGACCTCAGGTCTGTTTTTGGGCTCCAGGAGCAGTCTGCACTAAAATGGCCGCCCAAGTCACATACTGATAGAGGCGGAGTGCCCAATCTTTCGGTGAGTGGGGATAATTTCGATTCGGTGGAAGTAGACCCTCACGATCCGACTACGACGAGCGAACCCGAAGCGCCAATGCAATCGCTGAACCAACTCCCTGTGGTTACCGACCTTGTTGATGCAAGATCAGCCTGATCACGAAGATCGTTTCCTGTCCGCAATCGAAGAACGAACAAGAACAAGACGCGAGCAATCTATTAATCACTCGAAGGTGGAGTTCTGAATTACAGAGGACAGCACGTATTTGTGCGTGTTCTGATGTAGCTAAAGCTAGATGTAAAACAAAACTCAAGTTCTAAAAGAAACAGGACTCGACTAATAAAGGGAAAGGGGGCGCGGCCAGCAAAGGGGGCGCCGCCCCTGGCATCCAGGGTGTGGGAGCGCAGCCCTAGGCGCCCCATGTTGGGCCAGCCCTAGGCGCCCACACACAAAGGCCTTCTGTTGGGCCAACCTTCAGTCTTCTAGGCCTTCATTCTTCAGCATCATAACGAAGTTCAACTCTCTTGCACGGGCCCGAGTAATTGGCCCAGAATAAGGTGGCGCTGGAGAAGTTGCTGCTGGTGTAGATGTACTAGTGTCGTAGTTGATGTCCTCATCACATACGGACTCGGATTTGGGTGAGCTTTATATAGATGGAAAGCTAAGAAGGTAAAATTTCAAATGGCGCTGGTCCCAGGCTCAAATTCGTCAGGAGTCGACAGAAAAATATTCCACATGTCGGTGTCCAGAATCTGTCTCAGTGCTGCGCCACTGTCTTTGGTCCTTTGGGCCGTGTATCTTGTCTTGACCCACTAGGGTTGCGTCCAGGCGGTCTTGGCCGCCCTAAACTCCTCTTATCCAGCTGCCACACCCCTCCTCTAGGGTTGGGTTTTGCTTAGTTTCATTCTGTCAAGAACAGGACACCGATTCTTCGGTTGTGGAACCCCGTTCGTGAGTTGAATCGAATTCTTTCTGTGATTTGGTTTCTTCTTCGTGCACTTGTTTGTGTTCTTTGATTTTGCAGCCAATAGTAAGCCTTGTTGGTGAGGTCAATCGAGCTGCAGCTTGGTTGATAACCAGAGGATTCGTGGTGCTAAGGTTGCAGGGTTCATTTCTTTGGATTTGAAGCCGGATCGGTGTGTCTCGAATCCGCCCAAATCGATAGTTATCTGAACCTTTCGGAAGATCGGGAATCCAAGTCCTATCATGTGGTATCAGAGCTAGGTTTATCCTTTTTATGTGGAAAAACAGATTTTGCTACTTGTTGATTTTCAGATTTTGTGTCATTCAAACTAGCAGCTCGCTCTTTCTAAGCTTGTACAATTTTAATAGGGGTCAAAGGTAGCAAAGTATATTTCTTTCCTTTATGCACAAAGGTGTATTTGTTACTTCTACCATGGTGTGTGGCATCATTATCATGTTCCCAAGGCCTACCCAACAAAAGTGAACAAGCTTGCATAGGTACCACATCACAATCAACCGAATCTGAATATGACCCAATGGAAAAAGAAACTCTGCAAGTTTGGGTTACCTTAGCCTTTCCTGAATCATTTAGCCACTGAATATGGTATGGATGTTGGTGTGGCCGTGTGGTAAAGCCAAGCTTCTTGACCAACTCAGAACTTACCAAATTATTGCAACTACCTCCATCAATAATGACTCGCACGCGTCGGTTGTTGATGACGAAGAAAATCTGAAATAGATTGTGGCATTGCAGCCGGTCAGGCTGTTGCACTTGTGTGTTGAGCACCCGCTAAACAATGGCGCTCCTATAGGTCGCTGTATCCTCTCCGCCAAGGATCTCTTCTTCACCATCATCTTTTTCTTTCTCTTCTTCATCTTCAATGTCAGAGGTGCTGATGTAGCCATCCTCTGTAGCAATGTATGCCCGCTGACTTGGGCAGTCCTTCTGCACATGGCCAAGCCCATGGCAACAGTGGCATTGGATGCCAGAGGTGCGCCCTGTTGATGCCACGGATGATGAACTCTTTGTGGGTACCTGCGCAGAATTTTTACCTGAATCGGAGGACCGTGTGGGCGCTGCAGCAACTCCCGAAGCTGCTGGTCGCTTGCTAGCTTGTGGTGGTGGCATCCGGAAAGTTGCAGACTTGTTCAACCCCGTTGAAGTCGTTGTACGTGGCGTGTAGGAGGTGGTGGACTTGCCCTTGCCTTGCTGCTCACGTCCCTGCAATTCCTTCTCTGCAAACATAGCAAACTGAAACAACTGGTTGATAGTGTTAAATTCCTTATAATCAACAATGTCCTGAATCTCACGCCTTAGACCCGAATAAAAATGACAAATAGAATCCTCAGGTCCCTCCACAACACCACAACGCATCAAGCCCTTTTGGAGCTCCCCATAGTAATCTTGGACAGATTTCTCTCCTTGCTCTAAGCGCATCAATTTCTCACGCAAGTCTCTATGGTAGGAAGGGGGAACAAAACGATCACGCATAGCTACCTTAATTTGTTCCCATGTGGTCGGTAAAGCATTCTCTGCAGCTAACCCACTCCACCAAATGATTGCAAAATCCTTAAACTCACTAGAGGCTTGTCGAACTCTATGTCGTTCAGGAACAAGGTTGTCACTAAATTTTTGCTCTACTGTCATCTCCCAATCAAGATACCCCTCAGCATCATAATGGCCCAAAAAAGGTGGAATTGTGAACTTTACCTTAGCATAAGGATCATCGGGAGCATGTTGGGCATGACCTTGATGTCGACGACCTCCCATACCTCTCCTGTTCTCACGTAGACGATGTCGTAGTATCGCTGTTCGGGTGGCTGCAGCATCTATGTTTCCATCCTCATAAAAAACAGCATCTTCATCCGTGTTGTTTCCTCCCATATCTTCCTCATTTAGTAGAGACGGTTTTCTAACTCTGTAACCTTATCGGTTGAAGTAGATATCCGCCTATCCAACCTCTCTATGCTGCTACCAAGCTTGAGATCAATTAGTGCATCGGTGACAGCCTTCTTGATTGCATCATTCATCCCTCTCTGGGATTCCTCCATGGCAGCTTGAAGTTGAGCTCTACTAACACACTCATCGAAATCTTTGGGAGAGTTTGTCTGTTCATCCCCTGCCATTGCAAACACCAAAACAGCAGCAAGCAGTGAAGGTTATCCCTAATAAATGACTACAAGCTGTAGTGGTGCCTCTCAATCATGCAAAATGGCAGCTCCTCCACAAGCACTTGCAAAAGTTCTTACCAATCACAAAACAAGAGTTGGTGCAATCGGCGGCTGGTTCGTGATGCCTGTGAGGAGGTGACACCAAGATTGCAAGGGTCCTCTTTCTGTACCGATCTTAAGAAATATGTGGAGCTTGGGAAGGCACAGAGATAAATATATATGTGGCACAAAAGTTAGTAACAGATAGCAATGCTGAATTATAGTCCCAAGTTCTTGTTCTTGTTGCTGGTCTAAAGTGTTCCAAGTACCAGAGTTGTGATAACAAGGCGGAGAACTAATATGTTAATCAAAAAGGCCACTGTCGGTACCCAGCTAACCGGGTACCCGTTTATACTAGGCAAAGTCTAGTAAACAGTCCTTAGTAAGGCTCCACGCAGCCTGACAAGTTGGGTTTATTCCCTTGGGCAGCACAAGGGCTGGCTTGCCTATACTCGGCAGGGTCTCCAATATCGGCAAGTGTCGCAGTAAAGGAAGGGCCCAAGGCCACGTACAGGCGGATCTGGCCTACCCCTTATAAGAACTGGGCCGCGCGCTCGGCCCACAGGGGAGATCCCGGACCTCCTTCGGCAAGGGCCGAGCCTCCCCCAACCGTGCGAGATGTCCCTCAAGGGAAGGCCAGGACCGGACCACTCGGAGGTCCGGAGCGGCCAGGTCCGAAGCGGCCAGGTCCGGACCGCTCGGAGGTCCGGAGCTAGCGCACTCGGGGGGTGGAACCGTAAGCTACCACGTACACCTACCCCCGGTGCGGGATGGTCCGGGGCCGCCACGTGCCCACAGGACGCGCGGCGGAGTCTTCGGCCAGGGGCCTCACCCGCCTGCTGCATTAATTGCGGGCGGGCGAGCGTGCCCCATTGCCCGCTGACACCGCCGCTATCAGACGAGCGTGCCCCGTTGCCCGCTGACACCGCCGCTGTCAGACGAGCGTGCCCCGATGCCCGCTGACACCGCCGCTGTCAGACGGGCGTGCCCCGTTACCCGCTGACGGACGGGCGTGCCCTGACACCCGCTGACACCCCGCGGGCAGGCGACGGCGACTAAGCAAAGGGGCGCGCCTTACCGAGGCGCGACGGCAGTGACAGGGCATACAGTCAACTTCCCCGCCAGACGTTGGGGTTTAAACCGAATAAACAAGTACGCTGTGCTCATCATGAGCTGCGCCACGCGCGGCGGGCGCGCTCAGCCTAGTACTGGGTAGCAGCACGGTAGCACCGCTGTGAGCCCTCCGTAATGTCACGTCAGCACGCCGCCTGCCTCCTCTGCCACTGAAGCCCTCCGCCGGGTTCAGCGGCTGATGGAACAGGACGGCATAAACCAGGACGGCGTGGCGCACTTTCCGGGCCACGCCGGGCCGCGTCAGTTGTGCAGGTACAAGACGTGGGAGTCAACAGTTGCCGCTACGAGGAGCACGCGACATGACAACAGAGAGTCCGCTGGAGAGACCTGACCTTCGCCAGAAGGAGCGTAGGGTACCAAGTCAGCGCAGGATAGAGGAAGTAGGATGGGACCACCTGTCGAGGACCGGCCACCATGTGCATGCCCCCCTTGGGCTATAAAAGGGGAGGCATACGAGACTCTCAGACAGGGACAAAAAAACACGAACACAGACACCAGCACAAGCTCACAATCACCTCCGTCTTTTCCAACAGACAGCAATACAAGAAAACACACCCACAGTGGACGTAGGGTATTACGCTCCGGCGGCCCGAACCACTCTAAATCCTCGTGTCCCCATCGTGCCACCACAGACCTAGCTAATAACGATCGCTCCCCCTAACTACTCTTAGTACTGAGGATTCGGGCGGGTGCATTCCGCCACCCGACCGGAGCACACACGCTCCGACAGCCACAAACAAAGCACAAGACAGCACACGTCAACACAGCTCACTATGCCCTTCTCTATGTGCTCCTGCAGATGTTGTTCCTCTTTTGCCCTCTTTTATTTTTTTTCAATTTTTTTTGGGCTGTTGTTTTTTTTTTTTTGATTCAGGAGCACACAAGAAGTAACACAGACAATTGGAGCTCAAACAAGTGAAAGACCAAAGTTATTCGTGCTTTAAGATGCACTCCGAATTAGATGACAGAAAGGAAATAATGTGCACAAAAATTGCGGTGGCAGCTAGGGTTTGATGTAAAAGGAGGGAAAAACACATAAACTGGACTCTAACACGACCCCAACCAGCAACAAGACTTTGACAAGGACACAAACTCAACACTACGAACTCTGAAACTAACAAATGCAGAGGCTATGGCGCGGAAGGTTCTAGGAAGGGGAAAAACGGTATGGCTCTAGACTGTAGGTTGAAAATAAACACTCGAACTAGGGGGATTCGATGCGAACCTAACGGTATACCTTTGCTCTGATTACCACATGATAGGACTTGGATTCCCGATCTTCCAAAAGGTTCAGATAACTATCGATTTGGGCGGATTCGAGACACACCGATCCGGCTTCAAATAAAACGAAATGAACCCTGCAACCTTAGCACCACGAATCCTCTGGTTATCAATCGAGCTGCCTCCCGAGTTTGGGGTTAGTCCCACCTTTAACATTTCAGATTTAAAGCCATACCTGGGAGAAGAAGATGAGCTTGAGTTGAGGACGACTCCAATTCAAGAGGGTGAGGATGATGAGGACATCACTCCTTTGGATACAAACAACAATCCTCCGCTGAATGTTCAAGGTCCAATCACTAGAGCTCGAGCACGACAATTGAATCTAGAGGTGAGCTCGTTCCTAAACTCCTCTTCATATGATTATGAGAATAGATTGCCACCGAATGATTATATTGTGATTAGGAACCATGGAGAAGGCCAAGGAATACTTGGAGAAGGGCTTGGAGGCGTGGAGGACCAGTAAGGACATACAAGTCAAGAGGGAGGCCCAAACCAACTGACCTCGGGTCTGTTTTTGGGCTCCAGGAGCAGTCTGCGCTAAAATGGCCGCTCAGGTCACATACGGACTCGGATTTGGGTGATCTTTATATAGATGGAAAGCTAAGAAGATAACCTTTCAAATGGAACTGGTCCCAGGACCAAATTCATCAGGAGTCGACGGGAAAATATTCCACAAGTCGATGTCCAGAATCTGTCTCAGTGCTGCGCCACTGTCTTTGGTCCTTTGGGCCGTGTATCTTGTCTTGGCCCACTAGGGTTGCGTCCAGGGGTTCTTGGCCGCCCCAAACTCCTCTTATCCAGCTGCCACCCCCCTCCTCTAGGGTTGGGTTTTGCTTAGTTTCATTCTGTCAAGAACAGGACACCGATTCTTCGGTTGTGGAACCCCATTCGTGAGTTGAATCAAATTATTTCTGTGATTTGGTTTCTTCTTTGTGCACTTGTTTGTGTTCTTTGATTTCGCAGGCAAGAGTAAGACTTGTTGGCAAGGTCAATCGAGCTGCAGCTTGGTTGATAACCAGAGGATTCGTGGTGCTAAGGTTGCAGGGTTCATTTCTTTGGATTTGAAGCCGGATCGGTGTGTCTCGAATCCGCCCAAATCGATAGTTATCTGAACCTTTCGGAAGATCGGGAATCCAAGTCCTATCACATTGCCTCTTCCCTTGCCTCATTGCTTCTATTTTGTTCAATATTCCATTGTTTTGAGTATGAGGAACTCCTGCATACAACTTTTATGCACAACTCGTAGAATTGGTTAGAAATAAATGAAATTTTGGTATAGTATACTCTAATACATGAAATGTTGGTGGTCAAAATGGATTTTATCGAGCACCAACACCCCCCACACTTAAACCTTTGCTCGTCCTCGAGCAAAGAAGAGAGTTAAGCACAAGTGGAGAGGTCATAGCATCAACAACCACCATAGCATGCACAAAGTTATTCCCGACTATTTCATCTTGCCTTGGATTTCAATGGTGTCTACACTTGAGTTTTGGGATGTTGAAACATGGAACAAGAATATATCAAAGTTAACTTCAGGTTCCCACATCACATGAGTAGAGAGGTTTTTTTAATATTTCCAAAACAGGGCATGCCAACTTTTCTGATCTCAAGACCAACTCTCAGTCGCTCAGGGGATAGAGTGTCTGTGTATGAATCTTGCATTCCTCACATCCTAAACTACTAAGGCTTTTGTGGAGCTTTAGGTAGTTGGGAGAATGAGGCATTCCTGTCATGTTTATATCGTCGAATCAAATAAGTGTCAAGAAAGCATTCATAATCAAGTGAGATTTGGCCAAGTGCAAGTGTAGTGTAGGGGTTTGTCTCTTGTAGGTGCTTGGTTTGAATCCCATGTTTGAGTAGAGGGCATGGAGTCCATCTCTTTTCTTTCTTTTCTCATTTTTCTTCCTTCTTTTCTCATACTTTTTTTCTTTCATTCTCTCTCTTTTTTTCGAATCTCCATGCCTCTCTTTCTTTCAAACAAAGATTGGATGGGATCAATAACAATTCATTGCACACCCTCTTTTGAGACTTTATTTTGTGGAACGTGCATGTGAAGGCCAAAATTCTCAATTGATTTGAACTCTTGTAATGGCACAGAATTTGATAAGACTCAAAACAATCAAGGAAGCAAGAGTGTACGGGTTCTCTTTTCATATGTGGCACTGGTGGGATAGCGATAGGAACTTGAGATCATCCAAGATGGTGCTCTCTTTTTATTTTGTAAATAAAACTCTTTACTCATGTGGGAGGTTCCTTTAGTATTCTCCAATTATCTCATCTCTCATGAATCAAGAAACTAAATTCAAGTGGTTCCCTATTCATGATAGTATCCAAAGGCAAGATTAATCTAGCATAAGGAATAAAGTGGTGCGAGCACAAGTTGAAATTGACACTATGATCATGTAGAGCGTAGTTTACAAGGTTCTATGTGTAAGGCACACAATTTGAGACGTGTATAGAATGAAATGTGCAAACCTGATCTCCCAAATGCGAGTTCGAGATGGGAATGGGCCAGCCAGCCCACCAACATGGAAGGGTGGCCATGGGGGTGGTCGGCCGACCACTCCATGTTGGAGTCTGGCCTGTGCACTGGTTCGTTTCTACTGTGTGAGCCTTGGGGAGACGTGACAATGCGGCGTAACATGTTTTCGTGGAAAACACATGGTTGGACGACCTTAGGGCAAGGTCGGGCGGCCATGCATTGTTGCCGTTTCCCCTGAATTTTTCTGAGTAGCGAGATGACTGTTGACGTCTCTTAGCGTTACAAATTTTACTCCGCAAGTGCACGGAGATTCGCTGTAGCTTTTTCACCCTGAGTATTCCAGGTATCGTAAAAATCCACAGGGAAGCAAAGGCTAATAGGTGGAATGATATGTTCGAACTTCAAACAGTACTATAACTTAGATAAACACCAGATATTCTTACAACGAGGGTAAGATAAACAAGATAGTGTATGGTGGGAAGAGTAAACAGTGACCAAAGCAGCAAATAACTAGGTAGTTGCTTGGGAGGACAACGAGTGAGATTAAGATATCCAAACTCTATTCCTTAGCTCCTGCATAGGAGTATTCACGGTTGAACTGAGTTAAACAAACTCGAACTAGGATCTTGCGTCGAGCGAAATTCTAGACTACACCGAGGAGGCACGGGGGTAGATAGCTGGCCAACCGAACGGCAACTGGCTAACGCCTACGGGCTTACTGAATGACGGGGTCGCATTACAGAGGCTCCCTAATGCTGTCAACAAGAGGGGCTACCTACCAGATCTGCGTGGGTAAGATGGCACGCTAAACTAGGGAGCAAGTGAGAACTTCATCACTAAAGTCCATCCTTGATCAGAGGGTTAGGACTGACTTAGCCATAGATCAGAGCCTAAGGAAAGCCTATAGCACCAACAACTCTAGCAAGATTTAGATAACTCAAGAACAACACAAACCTAAGCCTTGGTCTAGTATGCAATAAGGTACACCACACTAGGCAAGTGTAAGAAATAAAGTAAAGTATAACTCAAAGAATAGAGCAACAAAGTATATTATACTGAAGTAGCAAGAGTACAAAGATAGAAAGATACAAGAGCTTTACCAGACTCGAAGCTAACTCCAGAATCCCTGAGGCAAAGACTCAAACTCAACTCCAACTCCCACGACTATCCTAGTGCTACTAAACTAGACAATGGTGTGTTTCACTCAACTTCCACACTTTACAAATGAGAGCACTGGGTTTTTATAGTCACCAAGTGAGTGGGGGCACTTATAGGGTTAGTATGGTGGTTAAGGGGACAGGTGGCAGGCCGGGCGGCCTGGTATGGGGGTCGGGCGGCCTAGTGGGAAGGCCCGGCGACCCCACCTCAGGCCGGGCGGCCTGGCCAACCGTCGGATCCACAGCCATACTGCAACTTGTGGTCCATCTTCACTCCCCAAGTCAGTTGCATGGTGGTTAATTGCATGCGACTTTCATGGATTCCACCTTGGAGATGTGTTGACGTGGCATGTGTGTGCATGCAGGTTGAAGTTGGTGCCAATTGGGCCCAGACACAGGCCGGGCGGCCTGGAGATGGGGCCGGGCGGCCTGGGGACTTAGCCATGTGGCCAGTCACCTCCTGGTTTGGCTCCATTTTACCATGTTTGAGTTTGTTTTGTCACCTGCATTCAAATATTTCAACACAACTCGTGGAGATATGTTAGTAGAAAAAGTTTGTCCATACTTTAATGTATTTCCCTTCATATTCATGGATAGTTGATGGTCGTAGATAGTGCAATAACGACCGTCAACACCCCCCTAAGCTTAGACCTTTGCTCGTCCTCGAGTAAAGCCAAGATGGGTTATGGATTAGGAGTTGCTGCAAATATCAGTGTTCGAGAATAGAAACTATGCATAACCGACACTCATGCTCTGATTTCAAACCTTAGTGTATGCAATGATTACCTTTTCCATACCTGTGGTGCATCTTTTGAGAGAAGGAATGACTCAGTTGCAGGCTCAGCTCAAAACAATTCTTTTGGGACTCCCATCTCAGGTGTTTTTGCAGATTTTCAAAATAAAACAAGTTTCCCCAGAGGTACTCTTGATCGCTCATAAGTGCATCCTCACCTTTTAAGGCCAAGAGCACGGCCGAGAACTTCCTATACTAAAGCTTATGTGGAGCTCAGGGTGTGGAAGAACTTAGCTTACTTAGGTTGTTTATTTTGCAAAGCCAAAGATTGGAGCAAAGAAATGTACTACATCAGCTAATCATGTTCATCATTGGAGCTTATTTGGTGGTTGTGAATGGATGGATCTCCTTGTTTCCTTTCCTTCTCCTTCTTTTGTATGCTAGGTATGAATGTGGAGCCCTTTTGTGTTTTTCTTCCTTTTTGCCATGCTTGACTAGCATGCTTTATTTTTTTTAGATGACTCCTCATCCTACCTCATTTTGCTTTGGAAGGAGTAAGGTCAAAGGTATTGATTTCGAGATATATGGATGCATACCCAGGGTAGGTAAATACATATGTGGTGGTGGTATTTTGCTCCAACAATTCACAAGATAGTGATGATCCCATTCAATGAGACTCAAAATTTGACAAAGCTCAAAACAACACTAAGTTGCTTTAAACAAGCTAGGCTCAGATGTTTCAGTATATTTGGCTCTGGTAGGTGTTTCAAAACCAACGGGGGAACTTTATTTTCATTTTTCAAGAAAATAACCTGAGATGTTCATCTTACTAAGAAAATGTAGAGCTGGGCTAGTACTTAGTCATATCACTTCTCACAACAACTTAGACAAAGTTTATACAAATGGCATCCACAAAGTAATAGGTCAGGCTTTCACTTTATACACACAAGCTCGAAATTAAGCTAAGCATAGTTTGTGCATAGAATACTATTAAGAACATGATAGAGCAACTTTTCATCATTTCCATATATGAAAGTGATATATCAAAATTGGGAGTTTATTTTATTTGACACTTTTTTTATAAAGAAACAAAATAAAGAGTTATTCATGCTTACTCTCAGTCGGACGGGTGTTGCTGCTGCTGCCGGTGAGACGGGTACTGCTGGATGGGTACTGCTACTGACGGGTGCTGCTGCTGACAGGTACTGCTGGACGGGGTACTACTGCACAGGAGAGGACAAGGACGAGGAATGGGGGCCTTACTCTGAGGTCTGGGCACGAAGAAGCATGCTCATATTGTACTACCACCCCAAGCTTCAATGAAGCTAGGAGTTTTGGTAGTAGTAGCTGTGGAAGTCCTGAGCATTGATGAAGCCGGCTTCCACCATTTTGTTCAGGTTCTAAAGCATGGTGCTGTTCTCCTGGAGCTATTGGCTCATCGCTCTGGTACGTCGGTGGATGTTATCCACTTGCTGGTACAGCCTCTGGTTGTACCAGCCTATGTTCATCCCCTCCATGGAGGCGTTGAGGCTAGCCATGTTGTCGGTGTTGAACCGGGCTGATGCAGATGGACCTGTACTCCTGTCAAGGCCATGTGACGTACCTGCCCCATAGTACTCAGGAGCATATGGTGGTTGGTGGTACGAACCACCTCCATCCATGCTGCTGTTGTACCATGGCTCCGGTTGGGCATAGCGTTGGAGTCGTGATAACTCCGAGTCTGTGCCCGACGGGGTTGCCGTATGGGGTGCCCACGAGTGGTCTGCTTCTTCTTCTTCAGCTTCTTGTTGTGCCCTTCGGCGCTGTTCTGCTTGTCGTCACTAGGCCCTAGTCATGACGTCGCTAATGCTTTGGCGTGGTGCCTCCACGTCGAGCTGCATGGTTAGTTTTCTAACTCTATACATATCGAACTGCGGCGCGGGTAGCGGCAACTCGAGATTATGCCCAAACCATGTCATGACTAAGTTCTGGCCATCCCTCTTCATAAAGTGTGCCTGGATAAAGTGATGTTCCCTAATGATGTCTGATGAGTCAGTCGGAATGTATTCAATCTGGGCGTTCTCTAGGAGGCCCAGGTTGGATGCAATCCGCGTGACAAAAGAAGTGATGTTTATGGGGGTGTTGGTCCTCGGCATATCTGCCCAATGACGGACTATGTCTAGGACCGGCGCACAAGGTTTCTTCTTGCACATGGCATACAGGCACTTAAGGTCTTCGTTGGGTGCACAACGAACTTCACTACGTGGAAAGACCATGAGTGAGACCCAGCGAGCCAGAAGTCTCAGAGTTGGGTTGTGGATTTTGGTAGTGCTGTGTTTCACCTTAACATGTTCTCCGCAAATTTCCATCCAAAAAGTTTTCATGTTGTAGCCCGTGGGCTCGTCTCCTACTGAACAGTTGTAGGCGAAACCTAGGAGGTCGGCGAACCTCCTTGGATGAACAGCGAACTGAGTATTGAACAGACGGAAAGAAATGGTCGTACTTGTTGAGCATCTATCCAAGCGGAGAGTCATCAGGAATTCTTGTGTGAGAAGTATGGAACCTTCTTCTGTGATGTTTGAGAACTCCAGCCATCCCACGTTGTCGAATGCCTGTGTGAATGACTCCAACATACCTATAGTGACAAGGAAGAAGGCGTCGAAGTACCTCATCCGCCCAAAAGTCTTGGTGGTGAGGACATGCAACTTCTGTGCTTCCTTGTCGCTTTGGATGCTAATGTCCTACAAGGTGAGAAGATGGCGCGGTGGCTGTGATGACGTTCCTTCATCCTGCTCTTCCTCCTGGTGGCTTTTGGCACCACTGATCGACATCCTGTCGGACGGCGTTGGAGTCCTAGAACTCCCGCTCTGCGAGTAAGAGCGCGATCCTGACGAGGATGGGAACTTGAGGTGCAGTCCCTTCCCTGTGTTGCTCAGGGCTCTCTTGGCTTTCCTAAAGAATGAAGACATCCTACAAAAAATGCTAAGAGACAAAAGAACACACAAGAACAACAATTAAAAATATTAGCGTTAGCGGTTAGTCGCCTAGAAGTCAGTCTCGCAGAAAGTTAGTCATCCTTGCGGGGCATAGCCTCCACAACTCGTCCAAAAAGCGAGGGTGTAACACTTATTTTATTGGGCAGAAATTTGACTAAGTGCTAGAATTTAAACTAAGTGCTTAACTAGTGCTAAGAGAGTGTTTAGAGGGAGAGAGGGAGAGAGATCGCGTTGCCGATCAGGGCGAGGATTGAGTGCTACGTGCATGCGTTTTTATAGGCACGCGGGGGAGCATGCATGCATGAGAGACAGAGGCCGGGCGGCGCATGCAGGGGCCGGGCGACTAGCAGAGCAAGCCGGGCGGCCTGGGGGCTGTGCCCCTAGCCTGTTGAGTGTCGTGCATGGCGATGGGACATGAGTGGTGCGAGGGAGCTTGGCCCGTTGGCCTGTAGTGTTTATGCGTTTCGTTGTTTTGTGATTAGAGGATGCACGAGATACACGAGGGAGCAGCAGGGGAGCCGGGTAGCCTGAAGTAGGGCCAAGTGGCTTAGCTTGCGCGCAGAAGGGGGCTGGCCGGCCCCAGGTGGTGCCGGGCGGCCTCAAGTATTTCATTTTTTTTTAGATGTAAGAGATGAAAATAATAACTTCTGCAAAGGAAAATCTTAAACTAATGTAAAACTTTTAATCTTAAACATGCAGTGGTATAACGACAAATACTTGCGCGGAAATTAATATGCAGCAAAGGATAATGCCAGTTTACCTCCTGGCGAGGGCAAGTCATACCTTTTGCTCGGAGTCAGCACTTGACGGAGACTTAGCGGTCATCTGTGCTGCAACTTTTGCTCGCCATACCTTCTTGGTTGCCACAGCCTTTTGTTTCTGAGTTTTATTCTAGGTCTTTCCTGGCTTGGCTTTTGGCGATTCATCTTCTTTCTTCCGCCACTCTTTGGGTGTGTTCGTTGTTGTGGCGGCGACCTTCGAGACAGGAGTCTTGCTTCCTGCTTCCTTTGTCGGCGGCTTGGCCATTGATGCACGTCTTTGTGACTCGGCTCTACTATCAGCTTTGAGCTTTCAAGCTTCTCCATCCGATAGGATCTTTTCCATTGTTAGGACGAGAGAGTCCAGTTTCGACTAACTTGGTGAAAGCTCTATCTTCTCTTTAGGCATATCCCGGGGTTCCTGACACTTAAGTTTAAATGTTTGTACCTGTCGGCACTGTTCTACCTTCGGCTTGAAGGCAAACGTCTCCCGTCTGCCATTGATGTTGAGGTGGACTTGTCCAGCTCTAATGTCAATAGTGGCCTCAGCGGTGCTTAAGAACGATCGCCCAAGGATGAGCGGCGTTTTGCTATCAATCTCCATGTCGAGCACCACGAAATCTACGGGGACAATGAAGTTCCAGATTTTGACCGAAATGTCTTCGGGGATTCTGTCAGGGTAGCGAATCGACTGATCCGCTAGCTACAGGCACATAGCAGTAGGGGTGAGTGTAGCATGCGTGAATTTATCAAAGACTACCTTTGGCATGACGCTCACACTTGCTCCTAGGTCGCAGAGAGCTTGATCAAAGTGCTGGGTCCCAATTGAGCATGAGATGGTTGGATTCCCTGGATCCTTTTTCTTTTGTGGCGGCTAGTTGAGTATAGCAGCGCTACACTCTTCTGTGAGGTGCACAACTTCAGTGGACGGCTAGTGGCTTTTTGTTGTTGAGGATGTCCTTCAGGTACTTAGCGTATGTGGGTACCTGCATCGCATCTAGCAATGATTGACATATAATTTCTTAATTACCTCCACAAACTTGCCGAACTGGTCATCAACAGTGGTCTTTTTCTGCCTTTGAGGAAAAGGGAGCACGGTGGTGTCATAGAACTCGTGCGGAGCCGACTTTGGTGCTTCCTTAACTGGTTGTGGTTCGGCCACTTGATCTTCCTTTTCTGGTTCGGCTGGCTTCTCCTATTCCTTCCCTGCATTTCTAGGATGTGAGGGGTCTTGTGTAGACCTTCCACCCCTAATTGTTATAGCATTGATATGTTCCTTCGGGGGTACCTTGGGCTGACCCGAAAGCTTACCCGAAGTTGGACTAGGCAAAGCAGCAGCTAGCTGAGCTATCTGAGTTTCTAGCATTTTATTAAAACTCAGCTAGTTCTTCACGGCGCTATTAAGAGTTTCCATTTGAAGCGATAGGTTTTCTAGAATTCTATCGTTCGCGTGGAATTTCTTACTTATACTATCGTTCACAGCTTTTTGATCGAAAGGATTTTTATTGAACTGCTGAGAACTGCCTAAAGACGTACCTTGACTAGAGAAAGGTAGGTGTGGTCACGAGTTCCAACCTGGTTGAGGACGAGGCCCGTTGTTGAAGCTATTGCTATTGATGAAGTTAACGTCCTCCGATCCATTTCCAGGGCAGCTGTTCCCCGTGTGGCTGGTATTCCTCCAATGCTTGCAAGTCATTCGAGAATCCAGTGCCTGGGCGGGCACAGCTTCAGGAGTATCCTCTAGCTTCTTTAGCAAGAGGTCCATCTTGGCAGCCAACATGTCGGTACTGTCAATATGGTGGACTCTGCGGGGCTTATTGTTCGTCCCTCTCCTGTCTCCATCCTTGGTTGCTTGCCATCTTCTCTATGAGAGTGCATGCAGCGGCAACGCTCAAGGATAAAAAGGAACCTCCAGCAGCTGCATCGAGGTGTTCTTGCGCGGTCCAGTGTAGACTGTGGAAGAAGTTCTGGAAGATCATCCACTCTTCCATACCATGGTGGGGGAAGGCGGCGATGTACTCTTGAAGTCTTTCCCATGCCTCCGCCACCGTCTCATCAGTGAGCTGTTGAAAGCTTGAGATTCAGTTCCTTAATGAGCTTGTCTTTCCCAAGGGAAAGTACTTTGCAAGGAAAGCATTTGAGCATGCCTCCCAAGTTGCCAAGTTGTTGCGATTCAGATATAACCACGGTTTTGCCTTCCCGATCAGTGAGAACGGAAAAAGGCGTAGTCGAACAGCATCGGCGGTTGCACCCTTGATAGTGAATGTACTGCATATCTCCAGGAATTGCTGGAGATGGCTAGTTTGCATCCTCCGACGCCAATCCGCAGAATGGACTAGCTTGGACCATATGAATGATACCTGGCTTGAGCTCAAAACCTTCTCCAACAGCAACCTTTGGCCCAGTGGGGATGTTGTTGCTGGATAGGATGGAAAAGTCACGGATGGTCTTCTCGGGCACAGCCATTGTTGGTATCGGTTGCTTTGTGCTTGTGGATCCAAACTCCAATGTTAATGGCATAGGCCTCTGCCCGTGGATTGTCTTTTGACGAACACTCCTTCTGAGCAGCGACTCCGGATTGTTGTGAAAGTTTGCCGGTAGGTCGAAAACCAGTCATACACCTATCTGTCAACCCAATAATAAAGTAGACAGAGGCAAATGAACAGCGCTAAGAAATAGCGGTATGTTATCAAGTTATGAGTACCTAGGTTCGAACAAATCAAACTTCTATTGCCAATTGCTTCCCCGGTAAAGGTGCCAGAAAAAGCTTGTTGACGTCTCTTAGCGTAACAGATTTTACTTCACAAGCGCAAGGAGATTCGTTGTAGCTTTTACACCCAGAGTATTCCAGGTATCGTAAAAATCCACAGGGAAGCAAGTGCTAATAGGTGGAATGATATGTTCGAACGTTCAAACAGTACTATAACTTAGATAAACACCAGCTATTCTTACAACGGGGGTAACATATACAAGATAGTGTATGGTGGGAATAGTAAACAGTGACCAAAGCAGTAAACAACTAGGTAGTTGCCTGGGAGGACAATGAGTGAGATTAAGATATCCAAACTCTATTCTTTAGCTACTGCATAGGAGTATTCGCGGTTGAACTAAGTTAAACAAACATGAACTAGGATCTTAAGTCTAGCGAAATTCCAGACTACACCGAGGAGGCATGGGGGTAGATAGTTGGCCAACCGAACGGCAGCTGGCTAACGCCTACGGGCTTACCGAACGACAGGGCCGGATTACAGAGGCTCCCTAGTGCTATCACCAAGAGGGGCTACCAACCAGATCTGCGTTGGTAAGATGGCACGCTAAACTAGGGATCAAGTGAGAACTTGATCACTAAAGTCCATCCTTGATCAGAGGGTTAGGACAGACTTAGCCTTAGATCAGAGCCTAAGGAAAGCCTATAGCACCGGCAAGTCTAGCAAGATTTAGATAACTCAAGAACAACACAAACCTAAGCCTTGGTCTAGTATACAATAAGGTACACCACACTAGGCAAGTGTAAGAAATAAAGTAAAGTATAACTCAATGAATAGAGCAACAAAGTATATTATACTGAAGTAGCAAGAGCACAAAGATAGAAAGATACAAGAGCTTTACCAGACTCGAAGCTAACTCCGGAATCCCTGAGGCAATGACTCAGACTCAACTCTAACTCCCAGGACTATCCTAGTGCGACTAAAGTAGACAATGGTGTGTGGTGTGTTTCACTCAACTTCCACACTTTACAAATGAGAGCTCGGGGGTATTTATAGTCACCAAGTGAGTGGGGGTACTTATAGGGTTGGTATGGTGGTTACGGGGACAGGTGGCAGGACGGGCGGCATGGTAGGGAGGCCGGGTGGCCTGGTGGGAAGGCCATGTGACCCCACCTCAGGTCGGGCGGCCTGGCCCACAGTCGGATCCACCGCCATACTACATCTTGGGGTCCATCGTCACTCCCCAAGTGTAACACCCTGAATTTTACTTTCAGTAGTTTAAATAAAATTAATATGCTTTATTTAATTTTCTAAGGATTATGCCTAGCTTTGCATGACATGATTTATTTTATTTGGGCAAGTGATTAAAATATATCATAGGTCAACCTTGTTGATGCATTCATGCCGACATGCATATTTTTATTTGTGTGTGAAAAACTGTTCTAAATGCAGTTTAGTTATCGTCGAGTTGTTTCCCGGAATTTTCCTGATTTATCTAGAGGCTTTTCTATTTTCCCTAAGCAAACTCCTTTTATTCGAAGCTCTTTTGATCCTTTTCATGATCTCTAAATATTTTATTTGAGTTCATTGGGTGCCAAAACATCTCTAGGAATTTTTCTAGAATTTTTGGAGCCATCGGAGTATTTTTCGAGACATGAATAAAGATTCTAGATTTTCTGGAATTATTTTATTCCCCGAAATTGAATATTCCGAAAATGAGTCGAATTCAATTCGGCCCAAACCGGTGCATATATATATTCATCGGAATCCTTTCATCGCGCTCTTTCCCAAACCGGTCTCCGTTTTTCAATCCCGCAGCCCTAGCTCCCTAGATCTAAAAAAGAAGTTCGGAAGGTGCTCCAACTCCGGCGAACGTTCGGCGAGGATTTTCTCCGCGCACGGGCGTCTCTGGCGAAATCTGAAGGCATCACCTGTGTTCGTCTCGTTGAGCTATTCATTCGGCATAGTCTCCGTTTTGCGAGGACATCACTGGTGTTCCGTAGATCTAAGTTTTATTTTGTGTCCGGTGAGCCGTTTTTCTTCTCTCTCTTTCTTCTCCGGTTCCGACCGTTCCGATCTCGGTCCACGTGCACACCACAGCAGCAAACCCATGCCCTGTCTACCCTCTGCAGTGCCCTAGGTCCCCATCCCACCAGTGCCACACGCCCCCATACGGCGCCAGGGCCCCACCGCCCCGCCCCGCCTACTCCTGCGTGGGATGCGCGCCAGCCCACGTGCTCAGGCAGGCGAGCGCCCGAGCGAGCGGACGAGCGCGACGCCCAGTGCCCCTGCTTCTTCCTCTGCCAAGTGTCGGCACCTTAGTGGCCACCACCGGCGTTCCGCATTCCACTGCCACACACCGGATCCACTACCCACCACACCAGATCCAGCCGATCTTCTGCACCCACCACGCTACAGCCCATCGTGTGTCGCCCAAGTCGACTAATCAGCTAGAGCCACATAGCCGCTTCCAGCGCGCCTTGCATAAAGCCCCCTGCGGTCTTCGGGATTCAACACGCAGTCCAGTCCAATAGTGCCAAGGCACCTGTTTTTAATGTTTTAAACCCCAGATTTTGAAAAGTATTTACAAGTAAGCCCTACAATCTTCAAAACCCCATATCTTCTCCGTTTTAAATCCGTTTTCGACGATTCTTTTGCTCACGTGTTCGTAGCGATGTGTAGAATAATTTTATAACTGTTTTACATCCTATTTTTATGGAATGGTGTACTGTTTCTTATCTTTTAGCTTGTTTGCTTGCATGTGTGATTATGTGGATGCTTGTATGGCGCTATGATCGTGCGTAGACGTTGATCCGCCTAGTTGAGTTTGAAGAACCGCCTCCAAGATGCCTCTGAGCAGCCGCAATGAAATTTTGAAGAAAGCAAGTATAACACAAACAACACCCAATAACTCTTTTAATCTCTGCATGTGCATTTAATTTTGTATGACTATAAGGACATTACCTTAGCTACTTTTATCCTGATATTCACCCTCGGGAATGCATTTGGTTATGTTGTGCTAGGTGCAAGCACGAACTCATGTCCTTTTGGTTAATTAATTTTAACTACTGGTTCTATGCAATTAATTGTTGGGCTTGACCTATGAAGCGGTTGATGTCCATTTTAATAATCTAGTTTTTTAGCAACATGGTTTAGAGATGCCTCAGCAATGTGCTCGTGTGCTTTTGCGGCTTCTCTCCTTAGGACCGTTTCACAAAGCGACCACCTAGGGACAACAGTGCTACCATAAGGCCGGAATGGGACGGACTTAGCTGATTAATTAGATTGTTTTAGTTTGTTGTAACTTACTTGCAGGGCAAGAGAGGAGGTTAGCTTCTGTGCTAGCTGCTCTGCCTTAGGTTGAGTGTGCTTTACGTGATGTATGTGCTTCTCCCTTTGTGAGGGGGACACCACCGTTGCGACCCTGAATTCTTAGCGGTTACATCTTACTGAAATGATCTTTGTAAAGGCTTCGTAGCGTGCTTGCTAGTCATCTCACCTAAGGTGTGTGATGAACCCGTAGCGTAGCGCATGACTTGTGGGTAAAGATGTACAACCTCTCGAGACTGTAAAACTGACATGTGAGCCGTGCTCACGGTTATGAGCGGCCCAGACCCTTCCCAGTGATTAGCGGTGTCCAAAGGTTTTGGTTATGGTGATGGTTATATTAACTAAATGTTATTTACTTCTTAATGCAATATCTTTGGGTTAATTGTTCTCTAATCAATAATAGTAAATAGGCTTTAAATAAAGATGTTCAATTTAAAAGCTCATACAAGTCTGTCAGCTAAACCTAGAGCCTCATGGTTTATGTTATATTTGTTGAGTACGAGTTGCTGTACTCACGCTTGCTTCTTTATATTTATTCCTTGTTGGGTGGAAAAAATGCAACCGCTGCTCAGTTGATGGAGATGCTGAAGATTATGAGCAAGACAACGACTAGTATTAGGCGCTTCGTTCACCAGTCGACGTCCCTGTGGTGCCCTAGTTATATTTTGTTTTACGCTTCCGCAATGCTACACTATACTCTGAGTTAAAGACTTGTGTCACTATGTAATAATGAGATTGTTTTAATGTTATATACGCTTTTATCTTTGACATGTGTCTATGGTACGTATTTAATTTGTCATGTATATGCGAGACTTGATCCTGGCGCATATATATTTTGCACGGTTTCGTTCGTTGGAAACCGGGCGTGACAAATTTTGGTACTAGAGCCATGTTGACTGTAGGACGAAAGCCTAGTTAGAACTGGTCGTAATTTAAGGATTCCATTTCTCTTGTCTTGCCTGCTAATTTAATAAAATCTTTTACTTATTTTAAATTTTATCTATATGTTCAACTTATGTTAAAAGTTTATATTTTATTCCTTTGTTTCATAGAACTGTTCTTATCTATTTTATAGTCTCAGTCAAGATGCCAGGGATGAACCAGCTTCCAGTGTCTGAGGAAGAAGACCCGATGGAGATCCTCTTCTATCTCGGCCCTAATGACAATGAACCCGCCCCAGCACCAGCACATGTTCCTGCACCTGTACCTAGTTGCTGCTACGTCGCCGGCATTGCGTGAGAAGTACCATACCCACAATGGTGCCGGCCTAAGATTTCCATAACTACTATGCCGGAGCCTTCTCAACTTCGGCTACGTCAACTCTACCATCAGCTACAAAGCTTATCAGCATGCATCCCCCGCCTACAATGAGATGTGGAGCGCCACCGTGACTATTGTGACGACTGGCCACGACCATGAAGAGGTGATGCGCAGCCATCGCAGCGTGGTCCTCCAGAGTACTATGAAGGATGCCATTGAAGATGCCGCACACTGAGCCTTGGGAGTACTCTGCCATGATAGCCTCGCTTCTACCAGCCAGTCGCAGTACCAATACCTCCCTCGCCGTCTCACCTAGAGAAGCAACACACCTGATGGCATCAGCTGAGGAAGAGTTGAACCTACAGCTGAAAGGACTAATTCAGTATGTGGAAACCCTTTGAGATCTCCACGACAGGACGATGAAGGAGCTCAGATGCCTGGAACGAGGAAGTAATAGAACTTCGTGCTCGACTACCGAATGAAGGTCCAGTGTGGACTTCAGGCTCGCAAGAAGACCCCCCGCAAGAGGACCATAGCCCCAGAAGAGGGATCTGCCAGACTCCTCCGCCATAGGAATTAGGCTACCTTTTTTTTAGGATGATAATCGTTAGTGCGTCTTGTCGCGTTAGTTTGAGTTAATGCTTGGTGTGTGTGAATGCTTGTTATTATGAATTATGTTTGATTTGGTTGTTTGCTTGATTGCTAGTCTAGCTGTGGCGTTGTCTACAGTATAAACAACTATGAAGACCAATATAAATTAATTAATAAAGTTAGATAGTTGGGATATATGTAGCCATCTACTCTTTTATTCTCTCTACTTTATCTGTCAGCTTTATGTGTCAGCTCTGTTTATCGTCTTGGATATGCAACAATTATTTACTTAGACTGTCTCAACTCCTGTAAACAGATGGTTAACACCAGGAACTGAGGCAATGGACCAGAGGACAACAATCAGCCTAATGGTGCTCAGCTGCCCAAGCCTCCGCAGTTGACTGCAGAACAATTCTACAACCTACAGATGCAGATGATGGCTACTCTCAACAATACTGCTGAAGCTTTATAGCACGTCCATGCCAACACACTGTACCAGCAGAGGGATAGACGTGGGGACTTTCTGAAGGGACACCCGCCTACTTTCTCTCATTCTGCTGATCCACTTCAGGCAGATGATTGGTTCTGTGCAGTGGAGTGGCAGCTGGACATCGCTCAGTGCAATGATCAAGAGAGGGTCCGGTATGCCGCAGGACAACTTCGTGGTGCTGCCCTGAATTGGTGGGAGTCCTATAGGTAGCAGAACAGAGAACGTCTCACCTTTGCTCAGTTCCGTGAGAGGTTCAGGAGTCACCATGTGCCTGCGGGCATAATGAAGATGAAGAAGATGGAGTTCCTCTCTCTCAAACAGGGGAAAATAACAGTGACAGAGTACCGCGATAAGTTCCTACAGCTTGCCCTCTATGCTCCTACAGAAGTTGCAGAGGATAGTGATAAGCAGGAGCACTTCCTAGAGGGCCTTAATGACACACTCCAGTTGCAGCTGATGAACAACAACTTCAATAATTTCAATCATCTGGTGGATTGTGCTTTACTCATTGAGCAGAAATGCAAGGAGATTGATGACAGGAAGAGGAAGCTCAACCCTACTCCCTCCAACAGAAACACTCATCCCTACTACCCACAACAGCAGCAGTATCCTCAGCAACAGGGTTACCAGCAGCGTCAACAACAGCAAACAGGTTGTAGGACCGAGACGTGCGACTAGAGGGGGTTGAATAGGAGCACTTGAAAACTCAAAAACACAACTCCCAAGAAAATGCTCTGCAAAGCTCAAGAGAAATAGAGCTAGGCACTGTCCACTGAACAGATACGTGCCTAGCAGTGCAAGGGAGCTACTAATGACCTGCCTTGGACCTATTTATACCCGAGTGCTAATTAGACAGTTTTGCACTTAGGTCCCTACAACTAGACAAACCCTAAGGACTCAAACAAAAGATTACAGGATATTTTGGGATGGACGACCACGATGAAGTCTTGATCTTCGTAAGTTCCACGCAATCCTCGGATGTTCTCCACATGGCCAGTAGTCCAATCCACGATCCGCCCCCGGTTTTGAAGTCAGAAACCGGGAAACTTTAGGAAGTCTCTGCCTGGGCCAGATTTGGCCCATCTTCTCTATCTTAGCGAGTCGTGGCCCAACTCACTAAGGCTTGGGTAGCTTGGGTGGCAGTTTTGAGCCGAAGCCGCCAAAGCCTCCCTCGCATGCCTTCGCGCCACGCATTCGGGTTGGAGCACCGCGGTGGCGCCCGGCATCCCCTGTCCATCGGGGCAGCCTCGCAGTCCTTCGGAGGACTTACTCCTTCCGTCGCCGTGCCGCTCCTGCTATACCGAACTCCCATGGCTGACAGACGCCGAGCATGCCTCCAGTCCTTCGGAGGACTTTCCTCTACCTCCAGTCTATCGGAGGGCCTCCTGTCCATCGGAGGTCTTGTGCCCAAGTCCTTCTGGGTCTTGCTACTGTTGACAATCACTCATCACTCCAGAGGCAATGGAGCCAGGTCCATTGGCTTCTCACAGGTCAAGGCTAGAGTTATCAGAATCAGAATCAATGCTCTACCTACCCAGCTATCTGACAGGGGCCATCCAATCCTCTTGCCCCTAATCAGGAAATAGTTCCAGTGGTCCGCAATTGCTTCAAGTGTGGCGAGAGCGGGCACTAACGCCAACAATTGCCCCCAGAAGCCACAGTCCAACCAGCAAGGTGCCAAGCAGAATGCACCACAACAGCAGCAGGGGCGCCCCAATGGGAACCCACAGAACAAGGTGCCATGGCAAGGCAAGGTGAACCACGTGAGACTGCAGCAGAAGCTCCCAATGTCGTTCTCGGTACGTTCACAGTCAATTCCAATTCTGCTACTGTGCTTTTTGATACTGGTGCTACACATTCTTTCATTACAAGATCATATGTTGAGCAATACAACATACCTATAAGTCCTATGAAAAGACCCATGGTAATTGCATCACCGAGAGGGAAGATAACCACCAGTTCTATTTATTCCAGAGTTGGTATAAAAATAAGGAGGGTAGAATTCAATACCAAGTTGATAGTTATAGACTCTATGAGTATTGATATTATCTTGGGTATGAAGACCCTTACGAACTGGGGAGTCAGGTTGATTGTGCTACCCGAACAGTTCATTTGACAGCATCAGATGGTCAGAAAGTAGAAATTAGTGCATCAAGTCCTTCTGGGTATTTACATCACATGGAAGCTAGCCCTACAGATGGTATTCGAGTAGTATGTGATTATCCAGATATTTTTCAGACGAGTTGCCAGGTATGCCACCTGTCCGGGATATTGAGTTTTTAATAGAGCTTTTACCTGGTACTGCACCCATAGCAATGAGGCAATATAGGATGGCACCTATAGAACAAGATGAGGTTAAAAAAAATATAGATGAGTTGCTAGCCAAAGGATTTATTCGTCCCAGTTCCTCTCCTTGGGCTTTTCCAGTCTTGCTTGTTGAGAAGAAGGATATGAAGGCCAAGCGAATGTGTGTGGATTATCGGGCTTTGAATAAAGTCACCATCAAGAACAAGTACCCACTTCCCCGCATTGATGAGATCTGGTTCAAGGTGCTTGTGTTTTCTCTAAAATTGACTTGAAATCTGGTTATCATCAGTTAAAAATTCAGTCCCTCTGATATTCCCAAGACTGCCTTCACCACTAAATATGGCTTGTATATGTATACAGTAATGTATTTTGGTCTGACCAACGCTCCTGCCTACTTTATGCATTTGATGAACAAGGTGTTTATGGATTATCTGGACAAGTTCGTGGTGGTTTTTATTGATGACATCCTAATTTATTCCCAGACTGAGGCAGAACATGAGGAACATTTGAAGCTAGTTCTTCAGAGATTGAGAGAACACAAACTGTACGCCAAGCTGAGGAAGTGTGAATTCTGGATTGATGAGGTGCCGTTTCTTGATCACATCATCTCCAAAGGAGGAATTGCAGTGGATCCAAGCAAGGTCATGGCTGTAACTGAATGGAAGGTGCCGCAAACACAGAAAGAGGTCCGTGGATTTTTGTGTTTAGCCGGATATTATCTGAGATTCGTTGAGGGTTTCTCTAAGGTTGCGAAGCCCATGACAACTTTGCTCGAAAAAGATGAAGAATTTAAATGGACAGACAAGAGGCAAGCAGCTTTTGATGAGTTGAAGAAGAGGCTGACAATAGCACCAGTGTCGACATTGCCCGATCAACAAAAGCCATTCACAGTGTATTGTGATGCTTCGAGAGAAGGTCTAGGATGTGTTTTGATCCAGGAAGGAAAGGTAATTGCCTGTGCCTCACGGCAGTTATACAAGCATGAGTTGAATTATCCGACACATGATTTCGAATTAGCAGCAGTGGTTCATGCTTTAAAAATCTGGCGACACTATTTATTTGGGCAGTGATGTGAGATATACACCGATCATAAGAGCCTCAAGTACATATTTACCCAGAGTGAGTTGAATGTGCGGCAGCGCAGATGGTTAGAACTAATCAAGGATTATGACATGGAAATATACTATCATCCTGGCAAGGCTAATGTGGTGGCAAATGCTTTGAGTCGGAAGAGTTATGCCAATATGGCTTTGGGTATCCAAATGCCGCAAGAATTATGTGAAGAATTTGAGAGCCTGAGTCTGGGTTTCCTATGTCATACCACAGGTGCAACATTTGAAGCTGAACCGACCTTGGAACAGGAGATAAGAACGCATTAGAAGAACGATGAGAAATTGCAGGAGATTCATGAACTGCTCAAAGTGGGCAAGGCACCCCACTTCAGAGAAGATGAATAGGGAACTCTATGGTACAAGGATCAGATCTGCGTGCCAGATGTGGACAGCATCAGGAAGTTGATTTTGAGTGAGGCACACGATATAGCTTATTCTATTCATCTTGGAAGCACAAAGATGTATTATGATCTGAAGGAGAGATTCTGGTGGTATGGGATGAAGCGTGCCGTGGCCGAGTATGTTGCTATTTGTGATACCTGCCAGCGTGTGAAAGCTGAACATCAGAGACCTACAGGTTTATTACAGCCGTTAAAAGTTCCAGAGTGGAAGTGGGAAGAAATCACTATGGATTTTATTGTGGGAATACCGCGTACACAGAAGAGCTATAATTCCATATGGGTAGTAGTGGATCGTTTAACCAAGGTAGCTCACTTCATACCAGTTAACACTACTTATTCCGGTGCAAAGTTGGCAGAGCTGTATATTTCTAGAATTGTATGCTTGCATGGTGTGCCCAAAAGGATTATATCTGACAGAGGCTCACAGTTTAATTCTCGCTTTTGGGAGCAATTGCATGATTCGTTGGACACAAAGCTCAGATTCAGCACAACCTATGATCCACAGACCGACGGGCAGACAAAACGGTCTTTCCCAAACCGGTCTCCGTTTTTCAATCCCGTAGCCCTAGCTCCCTAGATCTAAAGAAGAAGTTCGGAAGGTGCTCCAACTCTGGCGAACGTTCGGCGAGGATTTTCTCCGCGCACGGGTGTCTCCGGTGAAATCTGAAGGCATCACCGTGTTCGTCTCGTTGAGCTCTTCGTTAGCATAGTCTCCATTTTGCGAGGACATGACCGGTGTTCCGTAGATCTAAGTTTTATTTTGTGTCCGGTGAGCCGTTTTTCTTCTCTCTTTTTCTTCTCCGGTGCCGACCGTTCCGGTCTCGGTCCACGTGCACACCACGGTAGCAAACCCAGGCCCTGCCTACCATCGGCAGTGCCCCTAGGTCCCCATACCTCCAGCGCCACGCACCCTCGTACGGCGCCAGGGCCCCCACCGCCCCGCCTGTAGGACCGAGACGTGCGACTAGAGGGGGGTGAATAGGAGCACTTGAAATCTCAAAATCACAACCCCCAAGAAAGTGCTCTGCAAAGCTCTAGAGCAACAGAGCTAGGTACCGTCCACTAAACAGATACGTGCCTAGCAGCGCAAGGGTGCTATCCACTGAAAGGATATGCTCCAATGCGGGAAAACTCAAGATCCAGCCAAGAATGGCACCGAGGCAACGAAACAATGCAAATCCCACCCCACCACACTCACCACACAAAGGTGCGTCTCACTGACTGACAATAAGCAAAGAGAATGGTCTTACAGTGGGGAATGCACAAAAACAAAGCAGAAACACAAAGGAAAGTCCAAACTGGGAAGAACACAGCAGCACCCTGGCAGGACCGGACTGTCCGGTGGCCAACACCGGACTGTCCGGTGGGACCGGACTATCCGGTGCCTGCTGTCAGACTGTCCGGTGGCACGGCCGGACAGCGCCTCACACCGGACTATCCGGTGGGCGCTGCCGGACTGTCCGGTGGCCACTGCCGGATTGTCCGGTAGAGTCGCAGAAAGGGCGTTTTCAAACCCAAACTTGACCAAACCTTGTCCAAACTTCACGAAATTTTGCACAGGCTATTTGGACCCTATTCCAAAGCTTTTCCCAAAAGATCAACTCAAAGTGACCACGGAATCAGCGGGAATTTCAGATCTTGTGAAATGGCAATCCTTGGGCAAGAAAGGGGAAAACCCACAAGAGGCTTGCTCATGGCAATCCAGCAGGATTGAGATGAACTAAGTCATGATCTCCACGTCCTAGCAAGTCCAGAACATCAGCAAGGAAAAGGATTCAAGCTTGGCCAACACAAACACACAAAAGCCAAGGATTGAACCCAAAAACCAAAGAGATAGGGGAAGGAGAAGAACACAAGGTTGCTGCACGAATTTACTTAGATTAAGTGCCCAAGATTGTTCTAAAGATTCAGCATACAAGCAGAAATTCGTCCCAAGCAACTACCCTCACCTTCCCTCAAGACTAGGAGGCTAAATCCTACTCTAACCTCCCTAACAATGGAGCGCAAGGCTTAAGGATGAAAATCACCAACCAAAGACTAATCCTAGCAGCCTAGAGAAGCTTCTAATGACCTGCCTTAGACCTATTTATACCCGAGTGCTATTTAGACAGTTTTGCACTTAGGTCCCTACAGCTAGACAAACCCCAAGGACACAAAAGAAAGATTACAGGATATTTTGGAACGGACGACCACAATGAAGTCTTGATCTTCGTAAGTTCCACGCAATCCTCGGATGTTCTCCACGTGGCCAGTAGTCCAATCTTCTGCACCCATCATGCTACAGCCCATCGTCTGTCGCCCAGGTCGACCAATCAGCTAGAGCCACGTAGCCGCTTCCAGCGCACCTTGCATAAAGCCCCCTGCGGTCTTCGGGATTCAACCCGCAGTCTGGTCCAATAGTGCCAGGCACCTGTTTTTAATGTTTTAAACCCCAGATTTTGAAAAGTATTTACAAGTAAGCCCTACAACCTTCAAAACCCCATATCTTCTCCGTTTTAAATCCGTTTTCGACGATTCTTGCGCTCACGTGTTCGTAGCGATGCGTAGAATAATTTTATAACTGTTTTACATCCAATTTTTATGGAATGGTGTATTGTTTCTTATCTTTTGCCTTGTTTGCTTGCATGTGTGATTATGTGGATGCTTGTATGGTACTATGATCGTGCGTAGACGTTGATCCACCTGTTGAGTTTGAAGAACCACCTCCAGAAGCCTCTGAGCAGCAGCAAGGAAATTTTGAAGAAAGCAAGTATAACATAAACAACACCCAATAACTCTTTTAATCTCTGCATGAGCATTTATTTTTGTATGACTATAAGGACCTTACCTTAGCTACTTTTATCCTGATATTCACCCTCGGGAATGCATTTGGTTATGTTGTGCTAGGTGCAAGCACAAACTCATGTCCTTTTGGTTAATTAATTTTAACTAATGGTTCTATGCAATTAATTGTTGGGCTTGACCATGTAAGCGGTTGATGCCCATTTTAATAATCTGTTTTTTAGCAACATGGTTTAGGGATGCCTCAGCGATGTGTTCGTGTGCTTTTGTGGCTTCTCTCCTTAAGGACCATTTCATAAAGCGACCACCTCTGACAACAGTGCTACCATAATGCCGGAATGGGATGGACTTAGCTGATTAATTAGATTGTTTTAGTTTGTTGTAACTTATCTGCAGAGCAAGAGGGGAGGTTTGCTTCTGTGGTCGCTGCTCTGCCTTAGGTTGAGTGTGCTTTACGTGATGTATGTGCTTCTCCCTTTGTGAGGTGGACACCACCGTTCCGACCCTAAATCCATAGGGGTTACATCTTACTAAAATGATCTTTGTAAAGGCTTCGTAGTGTGCTTGCTAGTCATCTCACCTAAGGTGTGTGATGAACCCCTAGCGTAGCGCATGACTTGTGGGTAAAGATGTACAATGTCTCGAGAGTGTAAAACTGACATGTCAGCCATGCTCACGGTTGTGAGCAGCCCAGACCCTTCCCAGTGATTAGCGGTGTCCAAAGGTTTTGGTTATGGTGATGGTTATATCAACTAAATGTTATTTACTTCTTAATGCAATATCTTTGGGTTAATTGTTCTCTAATCAATAATAGTAAATAGGATTTAAATAAAGATGTTCAATTTAAAAGCTCATGCAGTCTGTCATCTAAACCTAGACCCTCATGGTTTATGTTATATTTGTTGAGTACGAGTCGGTTGCATGGCGGTTAATGCAGTTATCTTTGTGTTTTCTCCCAAACCATTGGATCTCACTCGTGTTTCTTCCTTAGTCGTAGGATTGAATTGCTAAGGATTGCTGACTTCACCAATCCAGGGGCTGGATCGATGATGTGGCAAGGCCTTCTGGTTGATTGCAGGCGACTTTCGTGGATTCCATCTTGGAGATGTGTTGACATGGCATGTGTGTGCATGCAGGTCGAAGTTGGTGCCAATTGGGCCCAGACACAGGCCGGGCGGCCTGGAGATGGGGCCAGGTGGCTTGGGGACTTAGCCATGTGGCCAGTCACCTCCTGGTTTGGCTCCATTTTACCATGTGTGAGTGTGTTTTGTTACCTGTATTCAAATCTTTCAACAAAACTCGTGGAGATATGTTAGTAGCAAAAGTTTGTCCATACTTTGATGTATTTCCCTTCATATTCATGGATAGTTGATGGTCATAGATAGTGCAATAACGACCGTCAACAATGACATCCTGCACAATGTATTTCTTGCGTGGGTTCTGCAGGATTAGTGATAGGAGGTCAAATGGCTTTGGCCATTCCACCCAAACTTTATTGGAAAAAGGGAAACTATCCTACCTTTATTGAATTCAATAAATTTGGAGGCGCATGTTACAAAAGAGAATTAAACAAACAAAAACTATTCAACCTAGGAATTAAAACTAATGCATGGGAGTCTATGGTGCAGGTGGATCATAAAGATCAGGACGTCCCATGGCTTCTGCGAGGCAGCAAACTTTGGCAGACATCCCTTTTCTAAGGACATCGAATTTATCATTAATATCCATCCGCCATAGTTCACCTTCAGCGCAGCGCTCCTCTAGGTTTTGCAACTTTGCCCTAAGCGCTACGTTTTCTTCCCTAAGAGAGGCCATCGTGTCTTCTTCATTGGATGAATCTTCAAATTTCCTTGGCAGCCCTCTTATGGGAGGTGGAACAGCCACCCTCTTCACTGTCCTCCTTGGTGGAGTTGAGTCAATGGACTCATCTATGGAGGCATCTGACTTCACAACCCTAGGGATGAACACCTTCGCATACCCACCCGTGGGAGTTTTCACTCCACGGAGGGTATGGGTTGATGGACTAGGGAACGCCGGCTCCTTAGATGGCCCCACGACCTCTTCCTAGAAGCGACTCTTGATGCACTTCACCGAGGCAAGGACCCCTGAAGTAGGACGAGGAGATGGGCGCGCCACCATCTTAGCAATTGCTCTCATGGGGGACAGACCGCGAGGGGGCTTGTCCACACTTTGGGAACGCCGAGGGGAGTCCGGGTGACCATATCGGGAGGCCGGCCGGCCACGGGGGCTGTCGGCCATGGTCGGGCGACCATTGGATGTGGTCAGCTGACCATGGGGACCAAGCCCCGTCGGCCAGGGTGACTTCCTAACAAGTCTCTCGGACTCTTCCCTCGGGATGGATTGTAAAGGCTGTGGTGAGTCCTCGGACGCCAGAGTGTAGGTGGCGGTGGTGCTCGAGTTGAGAGAGGTGATGGCCTTGCCATTGTTGTGTGGAGAAGGAGGTGCCATGGCTGGTGTGGGGATGAGAGGAGTGTAGATGGGAAAGAAGATGATCTCTCCTTCCTTAAAATGTCGCCCTCCTCGATCTCATCCTCTCAACAGAACTGAATCTGTAGGGAAAAAGGCTCCAAAACTTGATATTCGAATTTTGAGCAACTGCACCAGGGGGTCAGGCGACCGGACCCAAGGGTCAGCCATCCTCGCCAACCCTGGTTGGACGTGCCAGGAGTTGGGGGTGCCGCTCATTGGTGAGCCTCACTCCTATTTTTGGTGTGTGGAATGTCGGTTCTATTGAGATTTTCAGCAAAAGGTGAGAGTAGATAGAGTTTTAAGGGAGAAAAGTGGTAGTGTACATGGCTTCATTTAAGGTTTGATCTCGACCATGGATGTGCGATCAAACTACCTCGTGTAGCTCAAAGACATCCATTTCCTCGAGTGGAGGCATTTCGGGCTCAAGAAAGATTTTAAGGCGTTGCCCATTCGCCTTGAAGACCGTCTTGATCTTGATCCACTTATGGTGCCATCTTTTGGTGCGCTCCTTGTATAGCTTGGCACAATGGTATGCCTTCTCCCTCCATTCCTCTAGTTCGGCCATTTGAATTTGCCTTCTTACGCCTGCCGACTGGAGATCCATGTTCCACCTCTTTATCGCCTAGTGAGATTTGAATTCGAGTTCCACTAGAAGATGACAAGTCTTGCCGTACACCATTTGGTATGGTGTCATGCCAATGGGAGTCTTGTATGCAGTGCGATATGCCCAGAGAGCTTTGGATAGCTTGGATACCCATTCTTTTCCCATAGCCTTGACCGTCTTTTGCAATATGTTCTTGATTTGTTTATTTGACGTCTCGGCTTGGCCACTTGTCTGCGGAATGGTAGGGGGTGGCGACACAGTTGTCCACACCGAGTTCAGCGAGACACTTCTTGAAGCACATTGTCAATGAAGTGTGCGCCCCCATCACTGATGATGACCCATGGCACTCCAAAACGAGGAAACATGGTTTCCCAGAGCATCTTAATGGAGTGTCTTGAGTCCGCTGCAGGACACGGTATTGCCTCTACCCATTTCGATACATAATCCACTGCGACGAGAATGTACTCCTTGTCTCCATTCTTGGGAAAAGGTCACATGAAATCTATGCCCCACACATCAGATATGTCAATTTGGAGATTACTTGTGAGTGGCATAGCATCTCTTGGATTTATGTTCCCTTGGCGCTGGCACCTTGGACACCGTCACACGAACTCTTTTGCATCTTCATACATAGTGGGCCAGTAAAACCCACTCTGCCTAACTTTTGCATGTAGTTCGATAAGCCCCGTAGTGACCTCCAAAAGACGATGCATGACATCTATCAAGGACTTGCGGTGCTTCACAAGGTGGAATGCAGCGACGCAGGAGTCCGTCTGCGTAGAGTTTGTATAGGTAGGGGTGATCCCAGAGATAGAATCGGCTGTCGTGGGCCAATTTCCTCCTATCTGCTCCTTCAGGGACTGTAGCCAGCAACTATGTAATTCACCAGATTAGCATACCATGGTTGGGCTGTCGTCACCTTCAAGAGCAGATCATCTCTCATGTAGTCATCGATCGACAAGGGCGAAGTTTCTTCGAATTTCATTCATGAGAGATGATCTGCAACTGAATTCTCTACTCCCTTTTTATCTCTGATTTCTATATCAAACTCTTGGAGTAGAAGCACCCACCGGATAAGTCGTGGTTTTGCATCTTTCTTGGTTAGGAGGTATTTGAGAGCTGCATGATCTGTGTAGATGATGACTTTCGATCTTACCAAGTATGATCTGAACTTATCAATTGCAAACACCACTACAAATAACTCTTTCTCAGTGGTTGAGTAATTCAGTAGTGGGCTTGTGAGCGTTTTGCTTCCATAAGAGATGGCATGATGCTTTTTATCCTTGCTCTGACCCAGTACTGCTCCAACAGCGAAGTAGCTTGCATCACACATGATTTCAAATGGTAAGTTCTAGTCAGGCGGCTAAATAATTGGGGCTGAGACCAGTGCCTTTTTGAGTGTGTGGAAAACTTCAAGACATTCCTCATCAAACACAAAGGGTACATCCTTGGATAATAGGTTGGTCAGATGCCGGGCTATGTGGGAGAAATTTTTGATAAATCTCCTATAGAACCCTGCATGGCCTAAGAAGCTTCGGATGGCCTTTATGTTTGTGGGTGGAGGTAGTTGTTCAATGACCTCAATCTTTGCACGATCTACCTCTATGCCTCTTTCTGAGATTCTATGTCCCAACAAAATTCCTTCTCTAACCATGAAGTGGCACTTCTCCCAGTTCGAGACAAGATCAACTTCTTTGCACCTTCAGAGAACCTTTTCAAGATTCTCCAAACATCCATCAAAGCTTTTGCCATAAACTGAGAAGTCGTCCATGAATACTTCCATGATATTTTCAATGAAATCAGAGAAGATTGCCATCATACACCCCTGGAATGATGTTGGAGCATTGCATAGCCCAAACGACATTCGCCTGTATGCAAAAGTTCCGTATGGGCATGTGAAAGTCGTCTTACTCTGGTCCTCCGGGTGAATCAGAATCTGGTGGTATCCAGAGTAGCCGTCGAGATAGCAAAATAAGGAGTGTTTTGCTAGTCTTTCCAACATTTCATCAATGAAAGGAAGAGGAAAGTGTTCCTTCCTGGTGGCTGGCATTGAGTTTTCTGTAATCGATGCACATCCGTCAACTGGTGACGGTTCTCTGTGGTATTAGCTCATTGTTTTGATTCTTGACAACGGTCATCCCTCCTTTCTTTGGCACAACTTGTACCGGACTAACCCATTCGTTGTCGCTCACGAGGTAGATGATTTCTGCTTGAAGTTGTTTTAGTACTTCCTTCTTGACTACCTCTCTCATCGTGTTGTTAAGTCGACGTTGTGGTTCCCTTGTTGGTTTGTGGTCAACCTCCACAGGGATGTGATGAGTACATAGGTTGGGACTGATTCCTTTCAGATCTTGCAGAGAGTATCCAAGCACAGATCTATACTTCTCCCGAACTGAAAGTAATCGCCGGCTCTCACTCTCAGTCAGCTTGTCGCTGATGATTACTGGTGTGTCCTCATTCCCATGGAGGAAGGCGTAGTTCAGGACAGGCGGTAGTTGCTTTAGTTCTATCTTCGGAGCTTCGGGCAGTAAGGATTCACCTAGTTCTTCGAACTTCCAAGGCTCCTCTACCGTACTGAAGTCGCTAACAGCGTCTTCCTCTAGGCTATCTTGACCTATTCCCTCAAGTGAAAGGCTCATCACTTCTTCTATAGGGTCAATCTCTGGCTTTACTTCAGTTTTAGCATTGAGTGACCTATCGATGTTGACATTGATTTCTTCATTGCCAAGCTAAAGCTGCAGCCTCCCTCTGTATATATCTGAGCTAGTGAGGGTGGAGATGGGTGAGATGGTGTTTGTCTCTCTTCATGATCAAGTGACTTGGGTGGCTTCTGTGGAGGTGGTTCTTCTAATGTACCAAGGTTAGAAGCCTTCTCGAGGATTTTGTCAAGAATTTTTCTTCCCTCAGAGGGTTTTAGGTGTGAGAATGATCCTCCTGAGGCTAATTCGAGGCAGAGATCAGCACCAGGTGAGAGACCTCGGACAAAGTGCTACCACAACATTGCCTCTGGAATTGCCAAGTCTGGTTCTGAAGAGACCAGATGTTTGAAGCGTGCCCAAGCTGCCCCCACAGATCCTCTTTCTCGTTGTCGAAATGATAAAACTTCGCAACGGAGATCGACAACCTTATTTGGTGGAAAGAAATGGAGACAAAAACTGGTCTTTAGGTCCACCCAACTCCCTTCTACTTTACCAACTGTCTGCTTGCACCAGACTTTTGCATCCCCAGTTAATGAAAACGGAAAAAGCAACCGTCGAAAGTGTTTCGCCGGACATTCTCGAGATGACCAAACAGCTGCATAACTGTTCAAACACCCGGAGGTGTGCGTAGGGACATTCTGATTCCAATCCCATGAATGATTGATCCCAAACCATGGCTATCAAGCCGGGACGTAGTTGATAGCCTTCTATGGTGATAGGTCCAGATGATGGTGGAGGCTCCAAATAATGACCCTTTGGAGCGGCGAGTTGATAGATAGACGTGGAATCCATATGGTAGGGTGATGTGTGGTATTTGGTGGGGATATATGTGGTGGTTGTGTATGGTGTGAGTATGGATGATCCTGAGTTCTAGTCAAATTAGCTACCATTCCCGGCAATGGCGCTGGAAAAGCTTGTTGACATTTCTTAGCCTACTGATATAAATCTGCAAGCGCACGGAAACACGTTGTAACCTTTCACCCAAGAGTATTCCAGGGTATCGAAATCCATGAGGAATTAGGAGTAACTCAACGTAAAATGGATAGGACCGAACAGTGAAACCAGCAATTGTAGAGATAAAAGACAGAGCAAAGTAGGATCACTACTTTAAATAAAACAACTCTACTCTACTAAACAAACTAGTACTCTACTTAACAGGTTTACTTGGACACTGAGGCTATAGAACGACTTCCGGGCACCAGAGTGCTGATAACCCAAACAAGAAAGGCGGGCACTACAGAACTCAGCTATGCGTCGATGACTACTTATCCGAACGACAGGGTTGGACTACACAAGACACACACCCGCTGTCACCAAGTGGGACTACCAACCAAAACTGCATGGGACAAGACACCTTCCAAGGCAAACTCTAGTCTAGACACCATGTCTACACAACCGAGTTTACTACTAGGCTGGTTCGAAGCCAGAGAGCAAGCACAACTGTATAGCTAAACTACACAGAGCACACTTGGCACCCGTAAACTACTAAGCAGGGACTAAGTATGTAAGTAAAGTAAGTATGAGATAAATAAAGCAGAGGAGCAAGGACCTTTACTGTATCCTGGAAATAGAGTAATATTTCCTCTGAGAAAAAGAGCTCGGGAACAGAATACCAAAGAGAAATCCGACTCCTTCACTCCACAACTAACTACTCACTCTTGATACAGTTGGCTCTCTCTACAATACCAAGGGTGGCCTCACTACTATACTCTACAATCAACTACACAACCACACTATGCTTCTATTGATCCACCACACCTTGCAAATGACCTCCCGGGGGGTATTTATAGCTTGGAGACCGAGGGGGGTATTTGTAGGCATTTAAGGTTGGTAGTTGGGGTAAGTCGGTGGTCAACCGACCAAGGCAGGGGTCGGCCGACCCTAGGGTAGGTCGGCCAACCTTTTGGGAGGTCGGGCGGCCGTTCGATGAACCGCCTTTGTTAATCCTACGGTTGTGATGCATTCCATACTTCGGTTGACAGTTGTGGAGGTTGAAACATGTGCAAAACGGGGTTGGTGTATGGTCGGGCGTCCATGGGGTGTGGTCGGCGACCACCTGATTGGCTGCATGTTGTTCCCTCAGATTGTTGACATCCACAATCCCTTGTGTGATGGCCTTTCGACGCTTGGATGCATTGGATACTTGATCCAACGGTTGCATTTGACGTGTTTTGTGTTTCTTTGCATGCAGGTCTAGGATTGGTGATGTGGCAGGGTCTGGCAGCCATGGGCCATGGTCGGGCGACCATGCTTCCCTAGGCCTGGGCTGCCTGGTGGGCTGTCCAAGCCTTCTGGTGGCCGGCCGACCTAGGGGGAGGTCGGCCGACCCTAAAGATGGTCGGCCGACCCTAGGGCTGGTCGGCCGGCCATGGGTGTGGGCCCATTGCCTCTCCCCTTGCCTCATTCCCTCTATTTTGTTCAATCTCCCCATTGTTTTGAGTATGAGGAACTCCTGCATACAATTTTTATGCACAACTCATGGAACTGGTTAGAAATAAATGAAATCTTGGTAAAGTATACTCTAATACATGAAATGTTGGTGGCCGAAATGGGTTTTATCGACCTGCCAATAGTTAGTAATACATGAAAACTTGATAAATTGTGCCCTCAAGCCTGAAAAGTTGATGGTCCATGTGTGTTTTATCGACCACCAACAGTAGTACCTGTCCTCGTTCCTCAACTCAATCTCTTTACGCTCAGCTCTCATCATGCAGTAGCAAAACTCCACCAAGTGACCCTCCCTATGGCAGTAGTCACACACGTACCTCTTGGGTGGCATGGGATTAGGAGCATTTCTCTTAGCCCCTTGCTTCGAGCTCTCAGGAGGTGAATCAACTAAATTCCTCACAGGTAGAGTGTCAAGTGGGTTCCTACCAAAGTTTGGCTTGGCAGTCCGAACTTGTTTCTTGGGTGGCTCCCTTGGCTTTTCTACCCATATACCATTCTTATGATTTCCATGCTCAAAGTAGAGCTTGTCATGGGTAACAAGGAACTTCTCACTAATGGGAATCCCACTCAAGTCACCTATCTTCCCATACAACTGATCAAAATCAGCCTGGGTGTAGTGGTAGCCAACCCCCAACTTGTCACTCAACTTGAGAGAGGAAACAATCATGCCAAGTTGCGGCTCCTTAGCCGAAATCCTACTGAGAATGGTCCTAAGATAGGTATTTTCATCTTCTAGCTGGACCTTCTCACTGGCCAAATCATCAAGCCTACCTCTAAGGCCTTCACACTTAGGACAATCAGTACTAATAGGGCTAGCAGTCTTTTCAGACATCCTCAAAGCAGCCCTAGTCTTATCCAACTCCTTCCTAAGTGTGGGAAAAATAGCACAAGCACCAAGCAAAGTCAGCCTAGCTTTCAACTCCTCTAACGCTGCAGTAGTAGAGAAAAGCAAATCTACATTACTAGCATGCTTATAGCATAATTCAGTCAACTCAACAACTAGAACTTGACAATCACTACATTCTACCTCATCAGTAATGGTACAAGCTTCCTTAGCAACAGCAAGATCATTCAAAGCACATGAAAGTTTAGACTTGAAAGTCTCAAGCTTAGCCTCTAGAGTAGCAACCATAGCATTTGCAAGCCCAAGATCCTTAGCCGCTACTCTAAGCAAGCGATCCTGGTTCTTCAAAGCAGTGAGCATAGCTTCCTCATCATCATCACTTACGTTAAGCTCAGCATTTGACTTGTTGCAGATGTTCCAGTTGGTGGAGCCAGCTTGATATCATACAAGTGGCATGGTGCAGTAGTCGATCTCATCGCCGAAGAAGCAAAGTCCAGCGTGCTCGGCGATCTTCTTCTCATCATCATCATCACTGTCGGAGATGGAGTCACTTGAGCTGCCATCACAGTTACTGAGGCTAGCGAGGAAAGCACGGTCGCTAGGGTCTTGCGTCGAGCAAAATTCTAGACTACACCGAGGAAGCATGGGGGTACATAGTTGGCCAACCGAACAGCAACTAGGCTAACGTCTACGGGCTTACCGAATGACGAGGTCAGATTACAGAGGCTTCCTAATGATGTCACAAAAAGGGGCTACCAACCAGATCTGTGTGGGTAAGATGGCACGCTAAACCTAGTGATCAAGTGAGAACTTGATCACTAAAGCTTGTCCTTGATTAGAGGGTGAGAGATAACTGAACCTTAAATCAGAGCCTAAGGCAAGTTATAGCACCGGCAAGTCTAGCAAGATTCAAGTAACTCAGGGACAACACAAACCTAAGCCTTGATCTAGTGTGCAATAAGGTACAGCCACACTAGGCAAGTGTAAGAAATGAAGTAAAGTATAACTAAAAGATAGAGCAATGATTTATATTACACTGGAGTAGCAAGAGTACAAAAGATAGAAAGGATACAAGAGCTTTACCCTAAACTCAAGGCTAACTCCGGATTCCTTGAGGCAAAAACTCAGACACAACTCTAGCTCCTAGGACTATCCTATTTCTACAAGACTAAGACAATGTTATGTTCTACTCACTTCCACACTTCACAAATGAGCTACCAGGGGGTATTTATAGTCACCAAGTGAGTGGGGGTACTTATAGGGTCGGTAAGGCTGTTATGGGGGCAGGTGGCAGGCTGGATGGCTAGGTAGGAGGCTGGGCGGCCTGGCCAACCCTTGGATCCACCGCCTTACTCCATCCTATGGTTCATCTTCACTCCCCAAGTCGGTTGCATGGTGGTTGGCGGTTGAAATGTGTGCTTTTCCCTAAGCCATTGGATCTCACTTGTGTTTCTTCCTTACCACAGGATTGAAGTCCGCTGGATTGCTGACTTCACCAATCCAAGTGCTGGATTGATTAGGTGGCAAGCCTTCCAGGTCTTAACACCTTGGCATTGCGGTTTCCACCTTGGAGTCATGTTGACACGTTACTTGTGTGCATGTAGGTCGAAGATGGTGCCATTTGGGCACATTTGTAGGCCGGGCGGCCTGGTGGAGGCCGGGCGGCCAGGTCCACTGGTCAGGGCCCTCCTGACTTAGCCATATTTTGCCTGTTTTCTACTAATCTTGCACCTGCAATCAAATATTCAACACAACTTGTGGAGACACGTTAGTAGCAAGGGTTAGTCTATGCATTGATGTATTTTCCTTCATGTTTGTGGGTAGTTGATGGTCGTAAGTAGTGCAATAACGACCGTCAACACCCTCGCCCCCAATCTTGGACCTTTGCTCATCCTCGAGTTAAGCCAAGATGGGTTATGGATCAGGAGTTGCTGCGATATCAATGTTCAAAAATAGAGGCTATACTTAACCGACACCCATGCTTTTCCTTCAAACCATAGTGTATGCAATGATCACCTTTGTCCCATACCTGTGGTGCATTTTTTTGACTTACCATGTCTTGGGTGGTTGAGAGGAAGAATGACTTCATTGTAGGCTCCAGCTCAAATCATTCTTTTTGGATTCTATCTCAGGGGTTTTGAAGATTTTCAAAATAAAAGCAAGTTTCCCCAGAGGTACTCTCGATCGCTCACAAGTGTATCCTCACCAAAAAGGGCCAAGAGCACATCCAAGATTTTTGCTACACTAAAGCTTTTGTGGAGCTAAGGGTGATGGAAAAACTTAGCTTGCTTTGGTTGTTTATTTTGCAAAGCCAAAGATTGGACCAAAGAAATGTACTACATCAACTAATCATGTTCATCATTGGAGCTTATTTGGTGGCTAGATGGATGGATGGATCTCCATGTTTCCTTTCCTTCTCCTTCTTTTGTATGTTAGGTATGAATGTGAAGCCTTTTTGTATTTCTCTCTTTTGGCCATGCTTGACTAGCCTGCTTTTCTTTTTTTTTAATACTTTTGCCATGCTTAAACTACCATGCTTTTATTTTTCTTTTTGATGCCTCCACATCCTACCTCATTTGATTTGGAAGGAGTAAGGTCAAGGATTCTTATTTTGGAGATATATGGATCATACTCGGGGTAGGTAAATGCATATGTAATGGTGGATTTTGCTCCAATGACTCACAAGATAGAGATGATTCCATTCAATGAGACTCAAAATTTGACAAAACTCAAAACAACACTAAGGAGCTTAAATAAGCGGCTTAGATATTTTCAGGGTATTTGGCTCTGGTAGGTGTTTAAAACCAATGGGGGAACTTTATTTTTCATTTTTCAAAGGAATAGCCTGAGATTTTTATCCTACTCGGAAAATGTGAGAGCTGGCCTAGTACTTAGTCATATCATTCCTCACAATAACTTAGACGAGTCTGTGCAAATGGCATCCACAAAGTACAATATCAAGCTTTCATTTTATACACCCAAGCTCGAAATTAAGCTAAGCATAGTTTCTGTATAGACAACTAAACAAGAGCATGATAGAGCAACCGTTCATCATTTCCATAAGAAGGCAACATATCAAAGTTGGGAGTTGATTTTATTAACACACTTTATATATATATATATATATATATATATATATATATATATATATATATAATAAACAAACATTATTATTATTTTGGTTTGTACTCACTCTCAGGTAGAACGGGTGTGGCGATGGACTACTGCTGGTTGGACTAGTACTGCTACTGCTACATAGGGAGGAACGAGGACAGGAATATGGGGGCCTTACTCTTGAGACGGGGACGTGAGGAGGCATGCTCATATTGGTCTACCACCCCCCAAGCTTCATTGAAGCTAGGGGTTTTGGCGGTAGTTGTTGTTGTAGAACTCCTGAGCATTGCTGAAGCTGGCTTGGACTTGTTCGTTTAGGTTCTGAATCATGTTGGTGTTGTCCTAAATCTGTCGGTCCATTGTTGCGGTGCGTCGGGCCATGTCATCCACCTGCTGGTACAACCTTTGATCGTACTGGCCCAAGTTCATCCATTCCATTGTGGCCTTGATCTCTACTTACCTCCTGTGACGCAATGCCACCTCCATAGTACTGAGAACCATGTGATGGCTGGTATGAGCTTTGGTTGAGAGCCAATGGACCCGCTCCATTGCCTCTGGAGTGATGAGTGATTGTCAACAGTAGCAAGACCCAGAAGGACTTGCGCACAAGACCTCCGATGGACTGGAGGTAGAGGAAAGTCCTCCAAAGGACTGGAGGCTTGCTCGGCATCTGTCGGCCATGGGAGTTCGGTACACGGAGGAGCGGCACGGCGACGGTAGGAGTAAGTCCTCCGAAGGACTGTGAGGTAGCCCCGATGGACAGGGGATGCCGGGCGCCACCGCGGTGCTCCACCCCGAATGCATGGCGCGAAGGCATGCGAGGGAGGCTTTGGCGGCTTCGGCTCAAAACTGCCACCCAAGCCTTGGTGAGTTGGGCCACGACTCGCCAAGATAGAGAAGATGGGCCAAATCCGGCCCAGGCGGAGACTTCCTAAAGTTTCCCGGTTTCTGACTTCAAAACTGGGTGCGGATCGCGGATTGGACTACTGGCCACGTGGAGAACATTCGAGGATTGTGTGGAACATACGAAGATCAAAACTTCACCGTGGTCGTCCGTCCCGAAATATCCTGTAATCTTTTGTTTGAGTCCTTAGGGTTTGTCTAGCTGTAGGGACCTAAGTGCAAAACTGTCTAAATAGCATTCGGGTATAAATAAGTCTAAGGTAGGTCATTAGAATGCCTCTTGGCTGCTAGGATTAGTCTTCACTTGGTGATTTTCGTCCTTATGCTTTGAGCTCCATTCTTAGGGAGGGTAGAGTAGGATTTAGCCTCCTAATCTTGAGGGAAGGTGAGGGTGGTTGCTTGGGACGAATTTCTGCTTGTATGCTGAATCTTTAGACCCATCTTGGGCACTTAATCGAAGCAAATTCGTGCAGCAACCTTGTGTTCTTCTCCTCCCCCTCTCTCTTTGGTTTTTGGGTTCAATCCAAGGCTTTTGGGTGTTTTTGTTGGCCAAGCTTGAATCCCTTTCCTTGCTGATGTTCTGGACTTTCTTGGACGTGGAGATCATGACTTAGTTCATCTCAATCCTGCTGGATTGCCACGAGCAAGCCCCTTGTGGGTTTTCCCCTTTCTTGCCCAAGGATTGCCATTTCACGAGATCTGAAATTCCTGCTGATTCCGTGGTCACTTTGAGTTGATCTTTTGGGAAAAGCTTTGGAATAGGGTCCAGATAGCCTGTGCAAAATTTCGTGAAGTTTGGACAAGGTTTGGTCAAGTTTGGGTTTGAAAACGCCCTTTTTGCGTCTCTACTGGACAATCCGGCAGAGGCCACCGGACAGTCCAGTTCCACCGGATAGTCCGGCAGCGCCCACCAGACAGTCCGCCGTGAGGCACTGTCCGGGCCGTACCACCGAACAGTCTGGCAGTAAGGCACCGGATAGTCCGGTCCCACCGGATAGTCCGGTGTTGGCCACCGGACAGTCCGGTCCTGCTAGGGAGCTGCTGTTCTTCCCAGTTTGGTTTTTCCGCTGTGTTTCTACTCTAGTTTTGTGCATTCCCCACTGTAAGACCATTCTCTTTGCTTATTGTCAGTTAGTGAGACACACCTCAGAGCGGTGAGTGTCGTGTGGCGGGATCTGCATTGTTTCGTTGCCTCGGTGCCATTCTTGGCTGGATCTTGAGTTTTTCCGCATTGGTGCGTATCCTTTCAGTGGATGGCACCCTTGCGCTGCTAGGCACATATCTGTTCAGTGGACGGTGCCTAGCTCTGTTTCTCTTGAGCTTTGCAGAGCACTTTCTTGGGGGTTGTGATTTTGAGATTTCAAGTGCTCCTATTCACACCCCCTCTAGTTGCACCTCTCGGTGCTACATTGGCCTCCACCACTGCTGCTATACCATGGCTCGGGCTGGCCATATCAATGGAACCATGATAGTTCCAGGTCGACACTTCCAGTCGGAGTGGCAGCGTGGGGTGCCCATGATGGACCTACTTCTGCTTCCTCTCTAGCCTCACATTGACGAGCTTCTACTCATCGCCGTTGGGCACTAGTCATGATGCCTCCAATGCTTTGGCATGGTACTTCCAGGTCAAGCTGCATGGTTAGGCTCCAAATCATACTGTGGCGCTGGAAGTGGTATTTCAAGATTATGTCCAAAGTTGGTCCTGACAAAGTTTCCACTCTCGTCCCTTTTCATAAAGTGTGCCTGGATGAAGTGCTACTCTGCAATGAGGTGCGTTATGTCATTAGGGATGTACACGAGCTGGGCATTTTCTAGGATGCCCAGTCCGGATGCAATCCTTGTGACCAGTGCTGTGATGTTTATGGGAGTGTTGGTCTTCGACATTTCCATCCAATGACGGACCATGTCGATGACCGGAGCATAGCGCTTCTTTCTATACATAGCATAAAGGCACTTGAGGTCTTCGTTGGGTGCACATCGTACTTCTCCCTATGGGAAGATAATGAGCGAGATCTAGCGAGCCAGAAGTCTCAAAGTAGGGTTGTTGATTTTCGTGGTGTTGGGCTTTCCCCTCACACTATTCCCGCAGATTTCAGTCCAAAAAGTTCTCATGTCATACCTAGCCAGCTCGTCTGCTAAAGAGCAGTCCGAGTTAAAGCCTAGGAGCTTGCTGAGCCTTCTCGGGGTGACAGAGAATTTAGTATTGAACAAACGGAAATGGATGGTTGTACCTATGGGGCGTCTTTCCATGCATAGAATCATCAGGAACTCCTTTGTAAGGAGGATTGATCCTTCCTCTGTGATGTTCGAGAATTCCAACCATCCCGCATAGTCAAATGCCTACGTAAATTGATCCAACATGCCTATGCTGACAAGGAAGAAGGTGTTGAAGTACCTTGTCCACCCAAAAGATTTCGAGGCAAGGTGCTCCAATGTCTGTGCTTCCGTTTTGTTACGCGGGACAATGTCGTGGATCGTCAAAAGTTGGCGCTGCGGTAGGGCTTGTGACGACGTTTTGTCGTCTTGTTCCTAGCTTCGGGCACCACTGATGAACATCCGATCGGACCTAGCAGGGGTCCTCGAGCTGCCGCTCTAGGAGTGGGAGCGTGACGAAGATAGGAAGTTGAGGTGTATACCCCTCCCTGTGCTGCTGATGGCTTTCTTGGCTCTTTTGAAAAATGAAGACATCCTGCAAAATAAAAACAGACAAGATAATACCCAAGGGAAACAACAGATAAAAAATTAGTGTTAGCGGTTAGCAGTCCAAAGTCAGTCGTCCAGAGGTTAGTCATTCTTGCGGGGTAGAGCCTCCACAAACCGTCCAACAAGCGAGAGTGGAGCACTAGTTTTATTCGAGCAGAAATTTCCTAAGTGCTGAAATTAGCTAAGACCTTAGATTAGAGGGTGATTAGGGTGAGAAAAAGAGAGCTCACCCTGTTGAGCAGTGCGGGGAGAGCTAAAGGGGCTGCATGCGTATTTATAGGCGTGCAGGAGTGCATGCATGCAGGAAGGACGCAGGAAGGGGGGCCGGGCGGCCTGGCTTGATCCGGGCAGCCAGCACTAGGCGTCGGGCGGCCCGCACTAGAGGCTGGGCGGCCTAGGGGCTAGGCCGTTAGCTTGGTTGATATGCGGTAGGAGGATGGGACTGCAACGGTGCGAGAACAAGCGGCGGCGTTGGTGGAGCAGGGACCGGGCGGCCTAAGCAAGTGGCCGGGCAGCCTTTTGTGCTTAGTGCCCTTTGGCACTTTGTGCTTGGGCAGTGCACGAGGAGCAAGGGGCACCAGAGGGGGGCCGGGTAGCCTATGTATGGGGCTGAGCAGCCTGGCACTAGCACACAGAGGGTGCAAGGGGGGTCGGTCAGCCATGGTGGGGCCGGGCGGCCTCCCAAAATTTCTTTTTTTTAGAGATATAGGAACTGAAGATATAAAGGCTTATGCAAAACGTTAGAGAAGTGCAACTTGGATTTAAACATGCAGTGATCGAAGGGAAAGTCAAAAGGTTCAAATGTAAATACACGGGAATCAAATATGCAGTGAGGGTAATGCTAGTTTACCTCCTGGCGAGGGCAGGTCATACCTTTTATTCAGAGTCAGTGCTTGATGGAGACTTAGTGGCCGACTGCGCAGCAACTTTTGCTCGCCAGATTTTCTTTGCTGCCATAGCCTTTTGGTTCTGATTGTTCCTCTTCTTCTTTTCTTCTGGCTTGGGTCTTGGCATTTCTTCCTTCTTCCGCCATTCTTTGTGTGTGTTCATTGTTTTCGTGGCGACCTTTGTAATAGGAGCCTTGTCTCCTGCTTCCTTCGTCGGCGGCTTGGCCATCGAGGCACGTCTTAGTGACTCGGCTTTGCGATCGGCTTTGAGCTTGCAGGCTTCTCCATCTAGTAGGACTTTCTCCATTGCTAAGATGAGACCATCCACTTCTGACTTTCTTGGCAAGACCTCGATCTTGGGTCTCAGCATCTCCCTGGGTGCTTGACATTTGAATGTTTTCACTTGTCGGCATTATTCGACCTTTGGCTTGAAGGCGAACGTTTCCCTTCTGCCATTGATGTTGAGGTGAACTTCTCCAGCTCCGACATCAATGTTGGCCTCAGCGGTGCTTAAGAACAGTCGTCCAAGGATGAGTGGTGTTTTGCTATCAATCTCCATGTCTAGCACCATGAAATCCACAGGGATGAGGAAGTTTCGGATTTTGACCGGGATATCCTCAGCAATCCCAATAAGGTAGCGAATCGACTGATTCACCAGTTGCAGGCACATTGTAGTACGGGCAAGTGTAGCATACATTAGTTTATCAAAAACTACCTTTGGCATGACGCTCACACTTGCTCCCAGGTTGAGCTTGATCGAAGTGCTAGGTCCCGATTGAGCACGAGATGGTTGGGTTCCCTGGATCCTTTTTCTTTTGTAGCGGCTAGTTGAGTATAGCTGTGCTACACTCTCTTGTGAGGTGCACAACTTCGGTGATGGTAGTGGCTTCTTGTTATTGAGGATGTCCTTTAGGTGCTTAGCATACGTAGGCACCTGCATTGCATCAAGCAGTGGAATGTTGACATATAATTTCTTTATTACCTCAGCGAACTTGCCGAACTGATCATCAATGGAAGTCTTCTTCTTCCTTTGAGAAAAAGGGAGCACGATGGTGTCGTAAAACTCATATGGAGCCGACTTGGGTGCTTCCTTCACTGGTTGTGGTTCACTAGCCACTTCCTCTCCATTCTCGGGTTTGCTGGGCTTTACCTGCTCATTCCCTGTATTTCCAGGATGTGGAGGGTCTTGTGTAGACCTTCCACCCCTAGTGGTTTCGGCATTGATATGTTCCTTTGGGTGTGGCTCGGGTTGACCCGGAACCTTCCCCAAAGTGGGACTAGGCAGAGCGTCGACAAGCTGAGCTATTTGAGTTTCTAGCATTTTATTAAAGCCTTGTTGATTCTTCGTGGCACTATTAAGTGTCTCCATTTGTATAGAGAGTTTCAAGGACTCTATCATTTGCATGGAATTTCTCACTTATACTATCATTCAAAGCTTTTTGATCATGTGGGGAACAGATATCCCCTGGCTCCTCATGGCGTGAACTCAAGACATGGGCCATTGGAGGGCCTAGGAGGGGCAAACGGCTGATTTCATGGGCCTGCTGCCCGGCTCAGGCCCAAAGGTGGACGAGAAAGCTTGGAGGTCAAGACAAGAAGCATCATGATCTAGCTAAGCATGGAAAGAAGCTTGACTCAGACTGGAGGTCTGAGATTCATAGGATCCAAGGGAAGAACGATAGAAGAGAAGATTCTGTTGATCTCTTGTAATCTAAACTGAATAGTAGATATAGATGGAACCTAACTTGTAACCCAAGAACTCGTCGGACTATATAAGGCGAGTGAGGGATCCCTACGAAGCATATCTCAACCCGTCTCAAACTACCGAACCACGCTCTCATGCTCCAGAGCCCTAGTTTTCATTGTAACCTCGATCTCAGATCAAACAACTCGCCGCCACAGGACGTAGGGTATTACGCATCTTGCGGCCCAAACCTATATAAATCCATGTGTTCCGTTGCTCCTCAGACAAACTATCGAGCTATGTCGACTTCGCCAGCCCCCAAAAGCGTCCCGTGGAACATCCCGTGGTGCACTGCCGGTGTAAAACCTCGACAGTTGGCGCACCAGGTAGGGGCTCGGCGACATTGATATCAAGTTAGCTCCATGGCAAACTTCTCCACCGACGTTATCAAGTTCGCTCCTAGCGAGAGGATCCGTTTTGGATTTATCTCGTTCATCGTCGACAAAGCCAACGATCTGCACCAACTCAACGGTGTCACGGAGGAAGTGCACAGCCATAAGGCCCTGTCACCAACTACAAAGCTTCCCTCAACCTTGCCAGCTCCAAGATCTATTTAGCAGGCAGCTAGCCAATAGCCAGCCATCACATTGACCAGGGTCAGACCAACTCGCTCTAGGGTACCGATGCACCGATTTGTCATTAGGACCGCTCCAGCACCATCCACCGCATCGCGAGGCAGATCACCAAGACGCACCCCAAGTCAACTTGGTTTGGGACTGCGACGGACAGTCATAGCATTGGCCGAGCGTGGGTCTGCATCTACCTCCTCGCCATGACCAGCCACCATGTCATCACCAACTCGGCGCACTACGCTCTCTACCTCCCCAACCTAGATCTGGACCCAGATTAGTCGAGGAAGAAAATTGCGGCAATCGGAGGTTCGCCGCATGCCTCTGACTCATGCACCGGCGACCACTCCACACCGGGTGGTCCCATTCCCGTCACCATCTAGGGGTCGCAACCGCAATGCCCCGAACTGTGGGGAGGATCGGGCTCCGTCCCAATTCCCCCATGGCCTTCGCAATGCCACAGCCGCTAGTCAAGCAAGCTTGTCACACCAGTGGTTCGTCCCCCGTGCCATGGCTCTCCTCAAAAATGACGATGATGCGCAACGGGAAACCGCTGTCGTCCACCGCCTGCAGCAACCTCAGCCATCTCATTCTCGAGAGGGAGACGAGGAAGCACTAAAAGGCCCTGCCATGGGGTCAATGTTCACATCCCTCGTGGATGACGATGTCTACCATGCGACCAAGGAATCGTTGACCTACCTTTGTTTGGGACTCGTGATCAGCTCCACCCCGAATGGCAAAACCGCCACCTGGCGCAGCTCATGTTCGGTGGATGGGCCTGAGGCTTCTTCACCAGCGCCTTCGCACCAGCGTCTACCTCGGTAGCTGCCTCAGCCACCTCTCTCTCGAGAGGGTGGTGAGGCTCCCTGCCTACACATGATCTGTAACCTAGAGTCCCCCAATGTACCTAAGGACAGGCCAACCGCAACTACAGCAATAGGGCCCATGCCTTTTGACTCCGGGTTTTACTCGGGGGGATCACCAACGCTCCTCGACGATCAGGCAAGCTCGCCTCCAAGGTCGCCTACCCACTTCTCTGAGATCCTCGTAATCAACATCCAACTAGAGGAAGACCCCATCTTAGACGACGAGCCGTATGTGAACGGGGAAAACTAGCAACAGCGTGACACGTGATGACGCCACAACTAGCGCAGCAATATCTGCCACCATCATCATGTGGGGAATCCGGACCCGACCCTTCCCGTCTCCTAGGACAAAGCATCTGAACCTAGGGAGACACCAGACGAGGCTGAGTTACATCATCAAAGGAATGGTCGATGATAGGAACGCCAACGCACACAGGTCCAGCAACACGACCGTGACCACGGAAGAGCGCGCAACGGGGAGAATCGCGTTTAGCCTCACGCACCGTTGGTTTTGGAATGCAATCTATTGCCTGAGCTCATTGCCGCCACGGGAACCCCGAGTCAAGAGGGAGGAGTATTCGTAAGACTCGTGGATGTCTTCCCTCACACTCTGGATGGGGAACTCTACCGTCAAATCTTTACTCAGGTAGCTAACCACCTTCTGCCTGCCGATGCCCCTGCGGCTGCCGACGCCCATCACGTCATCAACATGGGGCACGACGTGCATCGCAATATCGAGAGATCATGAGCAGACCGGCACAAGGAGGAAATTCGGGGTTGCAACGATTATGATCAGGACTTTGGAGCCCCTCACTGTGATGATGGGGGCAGGGCTCACTCCGGCGGAGCTTCTGTTAACAGCTCGATGCCTCGCCGCTCAGTTCATGACCGACTGGGGGAAGGCCACCCTCGGTCCCCATGACACCACCAAGGAGAAGCGCAAGATGGAGGTCAGGGCGAACTAGCCCATCAAGGCGTGGCCGGTATCCCAGCCTTCACCAAGCGGCTTAGTGAGGTAGCATGGCCTCAGAATTTCATAGTCTCTAACGTCAACAAGTAAGAGATGAAGCACGACCCGAGCAGCTGGCTGGCCATATATTCAACCGCGGCCAGTGCCGCCGGGGCAAGCGAGGACATGATGACCGCTTATGCCCCCATTGTGCTAGGATAGGATGCACTTCAATGGCTCCGCCATCTCAGGCGTAACTGCATCGATAGCTCAGACGAATTCTGCCGTTGCTTCATGGCCAATTTTCAATCTCTGTCTGATAAGCCGGCATAGCCATGGGACCTCTAGTCCATCAAGCATAGGGACAACGAGAGTCTACGCTCGTACTTGAAGCATTTCTAGTCGATGCGGAACCGCATCCCTAACATCGCTGACGTAGCGGTGATTGAAGACTTCTTCTGCGGTTCTGACGATATGGCCCTTTGTGAAGATCCTCCTACACGAGGCCCCAATCACTTCGGAGCTGCTCTTCCATGATGCTGACCGATACATAACCGCGGATGAGCGAGCTTGGGACTTGGTCGACGCACGTCAAGAAGATCGTGCCAAAGAGAAGCGTAAAGACCCCTCGCGGCAGAAGCACCGTTGGTACAAGAGGCCTCGGGAGGAGGTCCAAGCTGTGGGCCTGCCACCCATGTGCTTATGCATCCCTCCTCATCAAGAGGGCGAGAGCTCACTCGACCAGCTCCTTGACGCACCATGCCCCTATCACAAAGAGATGCACCACTCCTTGCACGATTGTCGAGACTTCAGGGCCTCGAGCCTCAATGGCTGGCCCTTTATACCACTACCTCTGCCACCACCTCTGCCATGAGATCAGGGTCCACCACCCTAGCAGAATAGGGCCAATGGCACCAGCTTTCCTAACATCAATAGGCACATCAACGTCATCATCGGGGGGCACGGCTCCCTAGAGAGTAGAAGCCAGCACAAGCTGACTGACTGACGGGCCTGAAAGCCACCTCCTCTCTCACCACCAGCAAAGCAGTCTCCCATCTCACCGCAATGGGGAGGAACCTGCCAACCACCTCAGTAGAACTAATCCTGGTTCCCCCAGGCTCTCTCCTGCCTCTCAGCCCGCTTCCTCCTGAAGCAAAACTCCTTCAAGTGACCATTCTACTAGCAAAAGTCACAGTGACAGACAGGTCTCTTGGGCATAGGCTAGGGCTAGGTCTTGGGCTTCTGGTGAGGTGGTGAAGCCATGGGTGGTGATGGCTGCTGGACTTGCTTCTTGCCTAAAGGCTTAAGCACATCTTCTACTATCTTGTCCAGCTTGGCTTGTGGTGGCTTGGGTGTCCAATATGACTTCCTTAGGGCAGTCTTAGGAGGCTCATGGTAAACCCCATCAACAGTAGAGTCCGGCTTGGGAGAGGCAATGTTAGGCTTGATCGAGGCACTCTTCTTCTTACCCGATGTACTACACTCTCCCAACCCAAGTCCGCTGGTGTCACCCTCACCACGCTTGTTCGCCTCTATGATCATCCTAAGCTGAGGTTCCCTGGCATACATCCAGCTTAGCACCTCTCTCAACCTACAGTTGTCCTCTTCAAGGATCCACTTCTCCTCTCTCAGATCCTCCAGAATCAAAGTCTGGGCAGCACAAGTGGGACAATCTAGAGAGGGAATCACAGGAGCAGGTTTCTCAAGCTCCCTAATGGTGGCATCCTTCTCCACCAACTACAGTCTCAAAGTGAGACAGTTCTACATATTAGGAGGTGCTGAAAGCTACTCAACATCAGCTCTCACCTAGTCTAGCTCACTCCTCATGGTAGGACAGACCATACACGCACCCAAAAGCGTGGGTCTAGTCCTAAGCTCCTCTAACTCCTTGAGCTGCCCCTCACACTTCACCTTTAGCTCAGCTATGTCAACAGCTTGGTGGGGGCAAGACTCGCACTCAAGCACCTTACTCAAAGTAGGCTCATCCAGTTTAGATTGGAGCTTGCCTAACTCAACCTTTGGCCTATCCAACTCCTCAACCTAATGAGCATACTTGCCCTTCTACTCACAAAGGTCACTCATGAGAGACTCATAGGTAGGGCACTCAAACTCACTAGGCTGGGCTTGCACACTCTTCAGCTTCTCAATCTCAGCCAAAGCATCAGCAAGCTTGGCTTTCTGCTTCTGCAGCTTCTTGGCTGCCTTCTCCAACAACTTATCTTGGGCTTTCAACTCATGACTATTCCTCTCTAACATATCAAGGATCTCAGCTTTCTCAAGAGTTACCTCTTCATCGGAGGAGTCGTTGTCGTTGCCCTTGTCATCCTTGTCCTCAAGCGCCATGGAGCAAAACGATCTCCGGTTCACCTTGTGCTTGCTCTTGGACTTGGTGGAGACAAAGTAGAGACCAGCTGGACTGCCTTTTTCCCTCCTCTTGTCCTGCTTGGTGATGATCTCCTCATCGCTTGAGCTTGAGGAAGACAAGGAGGAGAAGGACGATCCGCTACAAAGACAACCAAGCACGGCGAAGAAGGCCTTGTTCCGCTTCCAGTTGTCCTTCTGGTAGCTCTTGAAAGCCTTCCTAAAGTTCTTGATCTTGCCAGAGCGGTGCTTGGTGTGGTCGCACTTGCTGGAGCGGTGCTTGTTGGAGTCGCAGGAGTGGCTCTTGCCCTTCTTGTAGAAGTCATTCTGGTTGTTCGGGCACACGGTGATGAAGTGGCCGACCTCTCCGCACTTGAAGCACTTGGGCCTCTCGCCCCTCTTCTTGCTCATCTGGTTGTCATAGGCGGTTGAAAGCGACTAGACACCAGACAAAGCTCATCATCCCCAAGTGACGCCAACTGCTCCTCTGTCACTAGACATCAAAGTAGAGAATGAAAAACCGTAAAGTGGGGGGTTAGTAGCAACTTTCTTAGAGCTAGAAGCCAAGGCTAGGCTCTTTGAGCTGGTACCATTGAGCATATCCATCATCTGGTAGTCAACCTCTATGGCCTTGAGCTTGCTATAAAGCTCCTCAACTCCCAAGGTGTCATACCCTACCAACCCAAGAATGGAGTTCTTCTTGATCTCCCACACATTCCTGTCCAAGGAATACAACAACTTGACAGCCTATTGATTTTCAGTGTATGGAAAATCAGCGGGGGCAGAGTTGACATGGAGCTTGTTGATGATCGACTGAAAACTGACCAAATAAGGCATCCATAGACTCTCCCGACTTCTGGGTGAAGTTCTCATACTCGCGCTGGTAAGTCTCAACAAGCCGACCCTTAACTGTCACCGTCCCCTCATGGTGTGCACTCAGCAGGGACCAGATCTCACGGGTGGTATCAAGGTGGCTCATCCTCTCACAGTCCGCCAGACCAAGTCTAGAGAAGAGAAAGTTCACCGCCTTGTAGTTTGCCTCGTGCTGAGCAACGAGCACCGGTGTGGTACGCTCCGCAACGGGGAGCACCATGAAAGTCATACTCTGTGTAGCATTCCATATGTCCTCACTCTGGCTAAGCAAGAAAGCTTTCATCCTACCCTTCCAGTAGGGATAGCCATCCGAGCCGAAAACTGAAACCTTCCTAGAGTGTGCCATAGTCGCTACTGGTTTCTCACCGGTAAAGGTATGAAAAACCCAACCGGCTCTGATACCAATTATAAGACCGAGATGTGCGACTAGAGGGGGGGTGAATAGGAGCACTTTTAAAACTCAAACTCACAACCCCCAAAACTGGTGCTTGAGAAAAGATCTAAACACCGTCCACTGAACAGATACGTGTCTAGCAGCACAAAGGTGCCGTCCACTAAGAGGATACGCACCATGCGAGAAAATCCACGAGCTAGACCAACAAGGGCACCAAGGCAATGGATCTTGCAAAAATTGCCACACGACACTCACCACACCAAGGTGCGTCTCACTGACTCACAGCAAGCAAAGAGAATAGTTTGGAAGTGGGGAATGCAAAAACCTGAAGCAAAAACACAGCGGAATAACAAACAGCAAGGAAGACAGTTGTAACCATAGCAGGGCTGGATTGTCCGGTGGTAGGAGCCGGACTGTCCTAGTGGCACCGGAGAGTCCGGTGACCACTGTTGGACTATCCAGTGGCAAGCCATGGTCAGGCCCCTACACCGGACTATCCAGTAGGCTCTAGCGGACTGTCCGGTGGAATCGGATTGTTCGGTGGCCCTGCCGGATTGTCCCGTAGAGTCGCAGAAAGGGGGTTTTCACACCCAAAACTGACCAAATCTTGTCCTAATCTTCACGAGATTTTGCACAGGCTATCTAGACCCTATTCCAAAGCTTTTCCCAAAAGATCAACACAAAATGACCATGGAATCAGCGGGAATTTCAGCTCTCGAGATGGCAATCTTTGGGCAAGAAAGGGGAAAACTCAAGGGAGACTTGCTAGTGGCAATCCTATAGGATTGAGATGATCTAAGTCATAATGTCCACATCGTAGCAAGTCCAAAAGAGCCAAAAGAATAGGATTAACTCGTGGGCAAAGCAAATCACCAAAAGCCCTTGAGATTCATCCATAAATCAACTAGAAATAGGGGAGGGAGATGGCTGCACACATGAGCATGAATTGTGGATGAATCTTTCCTTGATTGGAAGTGGAAATCAGTGCTTACAAGGTTCAACTCAGCCTACCACCCTTCATCCTCCCACTAATGCAAAGTACTACCCTAGGGGACTCTCAAATCCTAAGCTAAGCCAGTCGATTTGATCTTCAAGCTCTTGGCAGGTTGGAAACTAAGCCTAGGCTTTCTAGAGGTGGAAGAGTCACCTAAATGATAAGCCACTTAGGTATATATAGCCCAGGCCTAATCGACACAGTTTACGCTAAGACCCCTATATTACAGAAACGCCTATAGGGGCCAAAACGAAAAAGACTCGACTTTCTCTAGGACGAACGACTGCGATGGAGTGTTGATCTTCTTCAGATGCATGCAAAATCTCGGATGACATCCACGTGGCTAGTAGTCCAAATCCACCGATCTACCCACGGTTTTGAATGTCAGAAACTGAGAAACTTTGGGATTTCCTTCCTGGGCCAGGAACTGCCGACTCCACTCTATCTCGGTGAGAATGAGCCCATTTGCCGAGTCTAGTAACTTGGTGGAGGGTGGCAGATTTGAACGAATCCGCCAATGGCCTCGCCTATCTTCGCGCTATGTACTCGGGTTGGAGCACCGCGGTGGCACCCGGCATCCCCTGTCCATCGGGGTCATCCTCGCAATCCTTTGGAGGTCTTACTCCTGCTATCGCCGTGCCGCTCCTCCGTGTACCGAACTCCCATGGCCGACCGACGTCGAGCATGCCCCTAGTCCTTCAGAGGGCTTCCTTCTACCTCCTATCCATCGACGGGCCTCCTGTCTATCGGAGGTCTGGTGCCCAAGTCCTTCTGGGTCATTGGCTTCTATTGACAATCACTCATCAATAGGAGCCAGTCCATTGGCTCTCAATAGGAAGACGCGCTCGTCCGGTTCCTGAGGGACAACTGGGACATGTTCGCATGGAAGCCTACAGATATGCTTGGAGACCCAAGGGAACTGGCCGAGCACAAACTCATGGTTTTCCCCAACAGCGAGGCCAATCAAGCAGTGGCTGCGCGGATTCACTCTGAATAAGAGGGAAGCAATCCTGTGCGAAGCTCGCCTGGCTCCAAGCTGCCAGGTTTCTTAGAGAAGTCATGCATCCCGAGTGGCTGGCAAACCCAGTGCTTGTACTAAAAAAGAATAAAGTAGACTAGCGGATGTGTGTTGATTATAATGATCTCAATAAGCACTGCCCTGAAGGACCCCTTTGGACTGCTTAGGATAGATCAGGTTGTCAAGTCTACGGCAGGATGCTCCCTCCTCTACTTCTTAGACTGTTACTCGGGCTACCATCAGATTAGTCCTGGCAGAGGAAGATCAGGAGAAGACCGCGTTCATCACACCATTTGGGGAGTTCTGTTACATCTCTATGTCCGTTCGGGCTGAAAAATGCTGGTACGACATATCAGCGCGCAATCCAGACTGTGCTTGGCTGAACACTGGGGTAAGCGTGTCGAGGCTTATGTCGATGACGTGGTGATTCAAGACTAAGGATCCAGGAAGACTTCATTAACGACATACAGCAAGTCTTCAACATGCCTCAGAAGATTCCTCTAGAAGCTTGTGACACCCTAGTTTTAAATTCCAGCATTTTATAGTAAATTCCAAGCAATTTATTTAATTTTCTAAGGCTTATGTGTTTAGCTTGCATTTATCATGACTTATTAATTTTGAACAAATGCATAAAAGCAAATATAAGTCCAACTTTCTTGTGCATACATGCTGGTGCATAATTTTATTGCTTGTATGATTTAAGGATTCACATTCAAATTTATTTCAATGGTAGAACTATTGCTCTCTTTTCAAAAGAATTCAAAAAAAAAAGAAGGGAGGAGCTAGCTCAGGCCACTGGCCCAGCCAACAGCCCACCTAAACTCCTCCACCTAACCTGCCTAGGCCAAAAAGCCGGCCGAACCGCAGCTCCCCTCCCCTCTCTCATGCGCCACTGTCGGGTGGGCCACGCCCTCTCTCTCGCTGACAGGCTGGGACCCGGTTGTCATCACCTTCCCCTAGCTCTCGCCGGAGATCCCGCACCTTCCTTTCCTTCCTCTCGCTCATCCACGTCGGTGCCCCTGAGGGCGGAAACTGAGCCCACATCCCCTTCCTTAATCACCCCACCCTCAATCCCCTAGCTCTCACGCCGGTTTCCCCTTCTCCCTCCCTTTCCTTCACTGCCCCGTCTCGAGCTATATGGCCGCCGAGCAGAATCACCTCGCCACGACGTTTCCGTCCCCCAAGGCCCCTATAAAACCCATGCCGAGGGTCGCCTCGACCTCCTTTGCCACTCCACAACTCCAATTGCATCCGCGTTCATTACTGCCCGTGTAATCCGCTACCGGAATTCAACCGTGGTAAGCCGCACCGCCACTCGATTCGTGACCAGTGGCGTCTCTCTTGTCCCCTAAGGCTCGCGCTCTCTTTCGCAAGGGTTCGCACGGGTGATTTCCACAGGTTTTGAGCGTGAGGACACGACTCCGACGCCACTGCCCATGAGCACCGGCCTTCCCCATCCGCCGTAGTTCCTCGCGAGCTGCTTCTGCTCATCCCCCAACTTCCACAAGCCCTGGGTGAGTTTCGCTGTTGCCCCCGCAACCTCCAGAGCTAGCTCTAGGGCTTCGTAACCACCTCTAGGCCCGAGGGTGCGGCGCTCCGGTGAGCCGCCACCATGGGAAGCGGACTCCACAGTGAAATTTTGTCACATGTCGGTGCCACCCTGCCCCTTTGAGTCCTAGGCCATCCGATCTATCATCAACGGCCATGATTAGAACGTCCCATACCCCTTCGCTAGCGAATCACACAGCACCACGTGCACCTCCGATAATCCGACTCAGGAAGGACCCACAAGTCGGGCCAACGTGGCAAGCCACGTCACCACCACGTAGTGCAGACCCGATCAACTGCGGTTGTTTTGTGCTTAAAGCCCTGAGTTCTCCTTGAATCAACCCGCAGTCCACCACTTTGGAAAAATAATTAGATTTAGGTCCTGTTTTTATCGGTTTAGCCCCTAGGCTTTCTGAGTTTTGAACCCGCAGTCCATGCCTCAGAGTTTTTGCTCTGGAACCCTCGGTTGTTAGGTTTAATTATGCTTTGGACCCTGGTTTTTCCAAGTTAGCCCCTTGGTTTAGTTTATATGTCACAGTTTTGTCCCTAATAACTTAGTTTTGGGCATACCTTTCATGTTTTAACTCTGATTTGAGTGATTTTTGCGCTCACGTGATCGTAGCAGAATGTAGAATGTTTTTAACATAGTTTTATCTTCTATTTTGATGAGATGATGTACTGTTGCTTATCTTTTGTTAATTGTTTGCATGTATGTGTGAATGGGAATGCTTGTATGTCGCCGTGAACGTGTTTAGACTGTGGACCGTTCGTTGGAGACTGAAGAACAGCAACCTGAAGGCTTTTGCATAGTAGCAGCCTCAAGACCAGTTTGAGGAAGGAAAGTATAATAGGGACAACCTAATAACCCTTTAATCACTTCAAATGCATGTGTATAACTTGTATGCCAATAAGGACTATATGTTAGCCTCTTTACTCGATGTTATATCCTTGGGGATGCATGTTGGATAAGTTTTGCTAGTTGCTACGCAAACATATGTTCTTTTGTTAATAATCTTGTTAATGGATCTATGCAATATTTGTGAGCGTGACCCTCTGTGCTGAGGTGCTTGAGTGGTCCATGTCTCTTTAAAATTGGCTTTTTAGCAACATGGTTTAGGGGGCATGAGCAATGTGCTTAGTGGTTTTACTCATAGCCACTCTCCATAAGGACAGGTTTGCATAGCGACAACCTGGGACAACCGTGCTACCATGAGACTGGTATGGGACGGTCTTGACATATTAATTAAGTCGTTTTGGTTTGAAGTAACTTACCTGGGGGTAAGAGGGGGAGTAAGCTTCTGTGGTTGCTGCATTGCCTTAGGTTGAGTGTGCTGAGTGCTTCTCCCATTGTGAGGCGGACACCACCAGTTGCGGCACTTGAATCCTTGCGGTTGCTTCTTACCAACGTGACTTTTCTAACTGTCTCGTAGTGTGCTTGCTAGCCACCTCATCTAAAGCAATGAGGTGAACCACTAGCGTAGCCCGCGACTTATGGGTAAAGATGTACAACCTCTCGAGAGTGTAAAACCGACATGTCAGCCATGCTCATGGTTATGAGCGGCCCAGATCCTTTATGCTGATTAGCGGGTTCCGGTTTGGTTTGGAAGTTGGTTCAGTTGTTAATAATGTTGACTAATGATCTTATGCAACATCTTTTGGGGCTAACAATTATAAACTCCTTGGTAGTAATTAGCTGCTACATAAAAATTTGACCAACTAAAAGCTCATGCATACGTGTCAGCCAACCTTAGAGCCTCATGGTTCATGTTATGCTTGTTGAGTACAGTTGTGTACTCACACTTGTTGTATATTTTCCTATGTTGGGTGAATCACCAACCGTTGTTCAGTTGAGGAAGGCGTGGAAGATTATGTTCGAGATCATGAAGAGTACTAGGCTTGCCAGTCTTCCAGTTGACGTCCCTGTGGCGGCTCAGTTGTGCTATCGTTTATGCTTCCGCTATGTGACTCTAGTTATGAAGACTTGTTATCTTAATGTAATAATGTGATGATACGCTTTGTAACGTTTTATTTACCTTTATGCACGTTTTGTGATGTCACACTTGTCATAATATATGTGAGACATGCTTCCTGGCACATATATGTTGTTCTGGTTCTGTTGGTTGAGAACCGGGCGTGACAAAGTGGTATCAAGAGCCGTGTTGGACTGTAGGACTGGTAGTTTGGTTAGGAATGGTCGTATTTAAGGATTTCACTTCTTTTGTCCCATTGCTTACTTATAAAAATTCTTTTCTCCAGTTTACCACATATATATGATATCTTTATGTCGAAAGTCCTTATGTCCAAACTTTTTGCTTTACTCATTCTATCATATAGAATTGTTCTTAATCTTATTCTATCCTCTTTGTAGATGGGCCGCACCCACAGGACTACCCGCAAGAGCACCGGTGCAGCCAGGCGCTTTGGACCGTTCATTCCACCACAGTCGGAGCCTGAGGTCTAGCCAGAGGTGGAGACCGAGGAGTCCGAGGTGGAGCCCCAGGAGGAGGAACCCTAGGAGGAGGACCCTCTGCAGCCTGAGGAGCAGGCACCGCAGGAGGATCCAGAGGATGATGAGGTAGTGGAGATACTTCCACCCCCTCAGCCGAAGCCCGACGTGGTGGTGATACCAGACGACGAGCCTGAGGCCGAGGAGGGCGATGACGCTGGAGACACCTCCTCTGGCACTGAGGGTGCCGAAGGTGGTGGCACGCCCCCGTTGCAGTGGATCAACATGAAGCACTTCCACAACGGCTTGCACTTGAGCTTCCCCAAGATGCTCAATGACACCATCCTAGGAGTTGGGCTACAACAACCTAGAGATCAGCTACAAGGTGGTGGAGAGTGTACACCCTGAGTTTCCTCCTAGGTTCTGTGCGTCCTGCGTGCTTCATGGTGGATAACATGGAGCACGGAGGTTCCACCCTGGCTGAGGAGCACTACTCGGTGTCGTATCACTCTAACCAAGATGCGGCCATCAACGACGCAGCTCGATAGGCCTATGGAGTTTTCTGTGAGGACCACCATAACGCTTTTAGCCAGTCTGCTAGGCTCTACCTTCCCCGTCGCAAGAGTGGTGAGACAAAGCACCAGATCTCTTCCTTGGAGCATGAGGACAACGCTCAGTTGGCCTCACTGGTGGAGTTTACAGCAGCTTTGAGCATAGAGCATGATGATCTGTTGGGGGCGCACCGCAGCTTGCACCTAGAGTGTGAGTTTCTTCGAGCTCAGCTATTGGAGGCGACGCACGTGACGCAATATAGAGCCAGCACAGTCTCCCCCGCGCAAGAAAGTCGCGCTATGGCGAGCCTAGTGGCACCACCACAGTCCTTCCTCACTGACGACTAGTCAGCCTCGCCATTCTATCAGTTTGAGTCGTTTGAGTCTTTTCTTTTGTTTCATGTGTGGAACTTGGTTAAAGTTGGATGTTTGCATGTTTGGCTTATGAACAATGTTTGATTTGTATCTTTGATTGAGTGGTTCATCCAGCTGTGGGGATTTGTCTGTAGCAAAAACATGTTTAATGTTATCAATATTAAAGCAAAGCTTAGCTCGTTGGGATAAAGATATCTACTCTATTGCTCCTTCTACTTTATCGTCAGCCTTTATCTCTTATGCAACCTTATATCAGTCTTGTGCTCATAATGTCTCTATTGCAAATCAGATGGTTAACACAAGGAGAGGTGGTGCCAGTGGTGCTGGCCAGGAAAACCAAGGAGGTGGCAATCCTTTGCCCAACCCAGCTCCACTGACACCGAAACAGTTCTACAATCTTCAGATGCAGATGTTGGTGACAGTGAACACTAGTTGTACAAGCACTTCAACAAGCTCAAGCCTCAACCACCACTCCCTCCCCCTAGGGACAGGCATGGAGATTTCATGAAGGGCCATCCTCCCACCTTCTCACATGCCAACGGAGCCATCCGCAGGCTAATGATTGGCTTTGTGCTATTGAACCCCAGTTAGATATTCAACAATGCAATGACAGGGAGAGGGTCGTGTATGGCTCTAGGCAGCTGAGAGGAGCAGCGCTTGATTGGTGGGAATCCTACAGAGTACAAGATAGGGAGGCTTTCACATGGGCTCAATTCAGAGAGAACTTCCGCAATAACCATGTGCCCGCGGGACTGATGAAAATAAAGAAGAAGCAGTTTCTCTCGTTAAAGCAAGGCAGGATGTCTGTTACAGAGTACAGGGACAAATTCCTTCAGCTCTCGAGGTATGCTACTCAGACGTGGCTGAGGATAGAGAGAAGCAAGAGTATTTCATGGAGGGTTTGAACAATGAACTTCAGTACCAGTTGATGAATCATACTTTTCCTACTTTTCATCACTTGGTGGATCGGGCGCTGTTCACTGAGAAGAAGCACCAAGAGATGGAGGATAGGAAGAGGAAGTTCACCAACACCCCAGTTAGCAGCAACACTCATCCTCATTACCCCTAAGGTCAGAGTTCTTAGCAGCAAGGGTACCAGCAACGTATCTAGGGACAGCAGGGGTACCAGCAGTAGCAGCGTAGTCATGGTCAGCTGATGGGCCAGGGACAGCGTTATCAGGTTTAGCCTACTCATCCCACCTACCAAGCTCCACGTCAGGTGCAGTCTAACTCGACCCCAACAAATCAGGCACAGGTCCCCACAGGCCGAAACTACTACAAGTGTGGGGGTATAGGGCATTATGCCAATGTCTGCCCCCAGAAGGTGCCCATAAACCCCCAAGGTCAATCGCAGGGGCGCCCAAATCAGCAAACCAAGCTGTTGTGGCAAGGGAAAGTGAACCATGTGACGGCTGAGACTATGGCCGAGGCTCCTAACATCGTGATTGGTACATTCCTCATCAATAACCACTCTGCATCAGTACTTTTTGATACCGGCGCAACTCATTCTTTCATTGCAAAGACATTTGTTGACAAACACAACGTAAGCATAAGTTCCATGAAAAAGTCCATGATAGTCTCATCACCAAGGGGAAAGTTTAACACCAATTTGATATGCCCAAGGGTTAGTATAATCATAAGGGGGGTAGAGTTCTACACCAAATTGATAGCAATAGACTCAACGGGCATTGATGTCATTTTGGGTGTAAAGACCCTTACTAAGTGGGGTGTTAGAATAGATTGTGCCAGACGAACCATTCACCTTACCACTCTAGAGGGTCAGGGGGTACAAATCAGTGCAACAGATACTTCTAGGTTTCTGCATCACATGGAAGCTAAGCCCACAGATGGCATATGAGTGGTGTGTGATTATCCTGATGTCTTTCCGGACGAGTTGCCAAGTATGCCGCCTGACCGAGAAGTTGAATTTTTGATAGAACTTTTACCTAGTACAGCACCCATAGCTAAAAGGCAATATAGGGTGGCACCTAAAGAACAAGAGTTAATAAAGCAGAATATAGATGAGTTGTTAGAAAAAGGGTTCATCTGACCTAAGTTCTTCACCTTGGGCCTTCCCAGTTTGGTTTGCTGAATAAAAAGGATGGGTCCAGAAGGATGTGTGTGGATTATAAGGCTTTGAATGATGTCACTATCAAGAATAAATACCCTCTACCCCGGATAGATGACTTGTTCGATCAGTTGCAAGGTGCATGTGTGTTCTCAAAAATTGACTCAAGGTCTGGTTACCATCAAATGAAAATTTCGCCCCTCTGATATTCCAAAGACTGCTTTCATTACCAGATTTGGGTTATATGAGTATACAATTATGTCCTTTGGGTTAACAAATGCTCCTTCTTATTTCATGAATCTTATGAATAAGGTGTTTATGGAATACCTTGATAAGTTTGTGGTGGTGTTCATTGATGATATCTTGGTCTACTTTAAAATGGAAGAAGAACATGAAGGACATTTGAGACTAGCTCTGCAGAAGCTAAGGGAACATAAGTTGTATGCAAAATTGAGCAAGTGTGAGTTTTGGATCGATCAAGTACCTTTCTTGGGACATATCAGTTTCAAAGGGTGGAATCATGGTGGATCCAAGCAAGGTTAGCAGTGTTATGGATTGGAAACAACCAGAGGTGGTGAAAGAGGTTCGTGGATTCTTGGGTTTGGCCGGATATTACCGGAGGTACATTGAGAATTTCTCTAAGATTGCAAAACCAATGACATCGTTACTTGAGAAAGGTGCCAAGTTTGTCTAGACAAAGGAGAGGCAAGCTTCATTCGATGAGTTAAAGAAGAGACTCACCACAGCCCCGGTGCTTACTCTACCAGACCTAATGAAAAGTTTCACGGTATATTGTGATGCTTCAAAGGAATGGATTGGGATGTGTATTGATGCAAGAAGGTAAAGTGATTGCTTATGCCTCATGGCAACTGAGGAAGCACGAGGTAATCTATCCTATACATGATTTGGAGTTAGCAGCTGTTGTGCATGCTCTGAAGATTTGGAGACATTATTTGTTTGGGAATAGATGTGAAATATACACTGATCATAAGAGTCTTAAGTATATTTTCACCCAGAGTGAGTTGAATATGAGGCAGAGGAGATGGTTGGAACTGATCAAGGATTATGATCTAGAAATACACTATCATCCTGGTAAAGCCAACGTTGTAGCTGATGCCTTGAGCAGAAAGAGTTATGTTAACATGGCCGTCGCTTTTCAGATGCCACCTGAGTTGTGTGCAGAATTTGAGAGCTTGAGTTTGGGTTTTGCACATCACACCACCACGGCAACCTTCGAAGTAGAGCCTACTCTTGAGCAAGAAATAAGAAAACACCAGCTGAAAGATGAGAAGATTTAGGAGATCCGTGAGCAAATCAAGATGGGTAAGGCACCACACTTTTGTGAGGATGAGCAAGGTACCGTATGGTACAAGGATCGCATCTGTGTGCCAGATGTGGATAGTATATGGAAGTTGATACTCAGTGAAGCCCATGATACAGCTTATTCCATTCACCCTGGAAGTACGAAGATGTATTATGATTTGAAAGAGAGATTTTGGTGGTATGGAATGAAACGAGCAGTGGTAGAATATGTTGCAGTCTGCGATACTTGTCAACGTGTGAAGGCAGAATACCAGAGACCTACAGGTTTGTTGCAACCTACTGAAGATTCCAGAGTGGAAGTGGGAAGAGATAAGCATGGATTTCATAGTGGGACTACCTCAAACTCAGAAGGGTTATAATTCAATTTGGGTAGTCGTGGATCTTTTGACCAAAGTTGCTCACTTCATACCTGTTAATACTACATATTCTGGTGCAAGATTGGTGGAGTTGTATATATCTAGAATTGTTTGCTTGCATGGTGTGCCTAAGAGGATTATATCGAACAGAGGTTCATAGTTTACATCTCGTTTTTGGGAACAGTTGCATGATTCATTGGATACGAAGCTCCGATTCTGTATAGCTTACCATCCACAGACTGATGGCTAGATAGAAAGAACCAATCAGATTTTGGAAGATATGTTGCGAGCGTGTGCTATTCAGTATGGGACTAGTTGGGATAAGAGCCTACCCTATGCTGAATTCTCTTATAACAACAGCTACCAGGCCAGTTTGAAGAAGTCACCGTTTGAAGCATTGTATGGCAAAAGGTGCAGGACTTCGTTGTTTTGGAATCAAACGGGTGAGAAGCAAGTGTTTGGACCTGACATCATCAAGGATGCTGAACAACAAGTGAAAATGGTACGGGAAAATTTGAGAGTCGCTCAGTCTAGACAGAAGAGTTATGCTGACGTGCGACGCAGGGATCTGACCTTTAAGGTTGATGACTTTGTGTACTTTAAGGTGTCACCTATGAGTAGGATCCGCAGGTTTAATATAAAAGGGAAGTTGGCATCGAGATATATTGGTCCATTCAAGGTGTTAGAAAGGAAAGGTGAAGTGGCTTATAAGCTAGAATTGCCAGCGAGCTTATCAGGTATACATGATGTGTTCCATATGTCTCGGTTGAAGAAGTGTCTAAGAGTGCCAGAGGAACAAACACCACTGGAAGGTTTGGATGTGCAAGAGGCTTTGTCATATACAAAACATCCGGTGAGAATTCTTGAAACTTCAGAGAGGGTCACCAGAAATAAGAGAATCAAAGTGTACAGAGTGCAGTGGAAACATCATACAGAGGATGAGGCTACATGGGAACAGGAGAAAGAGATGAGAGCATCTTATCCTAATCTATTTGCTAACCAACCTATGTGAATCTCGGGGCGAAATTCCTCTTAAGGGGGGGGGGTAGGATTGTGTCGGGGTTTAGTACCGGCAGTGCACCACAGGACGGGTCACGTGGAGCATTCATGCTCGGCGGGATCGACGTAGCTCGATGGTTCGCCGGAAAAGCACTGAAGACACAGAGGTTTATACAGGTTCGGGCCGCGAGATGCGTAAAACCCTATGTCCTATTTGCGGTTGGTTGTATTGCTAAATGGTTCTCGATGTTACAATGAGGGTTCGGGCTGGATTGCGATGGGAGTAACTAACTTTTGTAGGGTTCCCTCATCCGCCTTATATAAGCCGATGGAATCTTGGGTTACAAGTCGAGTTCCTTCTATATCTCCTAATCGGTTCAGATTACATAAAATCAAACAGAATCTAAGTTTCCATCGTATCATTCGTCAATCTCCTCAAATCACGGAACCTGAGTCTGAGCCAAGCTTCCTTGCTTATTCTCTGGATCACGTCATTGCTGCCTTGAACTCCAAGCCATCACGATCATATTTGGGCCTGAGTTAAGCGTCCAGCCCATGAAACTAAGCCGCTTACCCGACTCAGGCCCACTGTTGGCCCATGTCCTGGATCCATGCCATGAGGAGCCAATTCGGAGCTCAATTGACTCGAGACTCCCACAACCAACTAGAGCTCCGAGTGAAGCGTCTCGCCGAGTCAACTTTCATATCTCTTCAATGGTTGCACCGACTAGGTGCACCCATTGGGTGTAGCCCCCGAGCTTTAAGCTGACTTGAGCATCAATCAGCTTAAAGATCTAGAAAAAACCAACTGCCCTTGACAACTCCATCTCTAGATCATATGTCTTCTCGAATCATTGGTTGCACCGACTAGGTGCACCCAATGGGTATAGCCCCCGAGCTTCAACTTGACTTGAGTAACAATCAACTTGAAGGTCCCAACAATCTGAAATTTTGAAACTACACATTTCTTCCCAAATCAATCACTGTGTTGGTTCAATGGTTGCATCGACTAGGTGCACCCATTGGGTGTAGCCCTCGAGCTTCAAGTTGACTTGAGTAACAATCATCTTGAAGGCCCAAAGAGCTCTGTCCGACTCAACACCTCCTGAACTAAATTCTTCACGGCTTTTGTCTTAATCAGAAAGAACTTACAGAAAAAATTCCCCACCCATTGGGTGTATACCAGGAAACTGCCAGTAAAATGAAGAGCCACTCATTTCTTTACCGCATATGCTTTTCCCTTGAAAACCCAACCATTCATGGATCCAAACCTCTTGATTTGTCTCGTCTATGGATCACCGACACGTGTCCATCCGAATACCAAATGCCATCATTATACGCGGACTTGCAGAAACCGAAGCAGCACCTCGCCTTCTATATAACTGAAGCCAGAACCCATCCATCAATCACACTTCCATTGCCTTACACACGCATAAGATTCCACTGCTCCAAACCCCTTTTTCTCACGAACCCCATGGCCGGCCCTCGCAAGAACCACCCTGAGTTCTCCTACACGGAGGATGAGATCTTCACCGGCGGTCTTCGGCGAAGAGGACCGTCCCAGCGACGCCAAGCCCTTCAGCGACTGCGACGACAACAGCGACGTCAAAGGGAAAGTGCCACCAGAAGAAGCGAGTGAAGACTCCGACGCCGACTCTGACCAGTACAACTGGAAGGAGAAGGCAATGCTCTGAGGCCTGAACCACCCCGGTCTCGGCGGCCCTAGCGACAAGGACAGCAACGAGGAGGAGAAGGATGACGACGATGATGATGACGATGATGAAGACGACGACGACGACGACGACGGAGACGATGATGACAACGACAACGATGGCAGTAGCAGCGATAAGGACGCTGCTCTGCCCCCCCCCCCAAGAAGCACCGCTGTGTCAGTTATTAGGCTAGGATTTTAGTCTAATTATCAATGTAGTTCCGTAGAAGAATCTCATGTATCTGTAGTTCCATCTTTGTAATGAATCTCGCCTTTCTTAATGAATGCTTTTAAGTTTCAGCTTGCTCATGAATTTGGCCTTGCAAAGTGAAATCTACTCTTTCTATGAACAATCCCTGCTATACTGCTTAGAAATGGTATACGCATTGAAATCCGTACCATCTAATGAAAACTGCGGGCCCCCGAGCCAAATGAATCATCTAGGAATATAACTGCCATTAAGTATCGACAAGTCACTAATAACCGAGTCAATTTATCCGACTGAATGACATTTGATTGAATTCCATGTGGTCCATGGAAAATCCACTCTGACTGAATTCGCGCCGACTGATAGGATGTTGACGCCGTGAACTTCCTTAGAGAAAACAGAACCCCTCAATTTAACGCCATCGAGTATTAAAGAAGACCAATACCCTAACGGTTCCTCCCACTCGAATCCGCATTCTCAACAACTGCATTTACTCCGCCACCATCGTCACCAGATTCGAAATCCTTGTCCCAAAACTTACAACCAAGAGCCAGAATCCTTCACGCCTATGGCTCCGAAGAAGAAGACGGTCAGCGAACATGGAAACACCAGCGAAGGACTTCCCCACGACAAAAACCGGCCAATCCTGTCGCCTGTTTCTAGCATTCCTGTATGTCGTCCATTTCTGAATCTCATCTAAATCACCTTGTAAGGATGGGAGTTCTTCCGCCTAAGGAGTTGGGTGGGTGGAGAGATTGCGAAGGTGAAAAAGTCCCCACAGAAGATACCCACGAGTCCTTAGTTTTTGCCCCTTTCTTTGTCCACGGATTAGGATTGCCCCTCTGTTCCTTTGCCCGCAGTTTACTAAACTTCTATTGCATTGATCTATCCCACTTGAATCCCAATTCAATTCTCCAAATTCAATCTTTATTCACTTGTGCGAAGCTTTTCTCGGGATTGCTCCCCATTTTGGTCTTTGGAAGTATTTGTACCACTGCAAGCCTGGCACCCGTGACAAAGTGCTGCAAGTAGTTGGAGGAGCTAGCCTAAAACTGCCTAGAGGACGCAAATCAGTGTACATAGATATCCTTCTCAAGGACAGCAACAAAGGATGGCACTCCGAATGGTTCTACATGACCAACCATGCCAAATCCGTGCTAGCCCGATCAGGACGTCAGCCGAACTACAAGCTTAACAGTTGGGAAGAGGCACCAACCATAGAGGAAATGGCAGAGGTAGAAATTCTGCTTAATGACATCTCAGGTTTGAAAGATAGCGGTTTGACTGCTCGTGCCATAGTTATAGATTTCATCTTCCGAAGCATTCAACCGATGAAGGATCGAGTGTATCTAGCCTATCTGTATGTTGGGACCAGCGATCCCACTCGGGAGATCAGCCGACCCATATCTATAGAAGAAATCAAGGCCCGAGTTAGATTGATGCTAAGAGGTGATGTGTACAACGAAGAGTCCCCACAGCCTTATTCTGCATGGCATCCAACTGCCCACTGTAAGTATGGTAGTTCGCCGACCAATTCACTAGTGTGTTCTGATAATGTATTCAATTCTGAATAGATTTCTGACTTTATCTTTGCAAAGCAATATTACGAAGTTTCTTTCTGACCCTCCTCAACATAATACAGACAAGATGTTGAAGCGGCAATCTCTCCTTAACTGCTGAAGAGATGGAGGCCGTGGTTGCAGCGACACAAGGAAGAGATAATAATGAAGCTACGACATTCATCATCATTCCACGTCCTAATGATAATGCAGATACTGAAGAAGAAGATGCAGCCCAAGAAGAAAAAACCCCCGAGCATGCAACAGGCTCAAAGGAAGGTGATGTCGCCTCCAAGATGTCGAGGCGTACCCGAGCCAGGACGTCAATAGAACAGTCCGATGTTCCCCAGATAAAGAGAACCATCAGGGAACAAATCAACAACCAGAAGACTTCTCCTGCCAGACCTGATCCAATGTCCACATCCAAGAGACCGAGCAAGAAATTCAGAGCGCAGGAGACTGGCTGACCATAGTACGGGTTCATCCCTCAGCGGTATTGACTTGGAGTTCTTTAATTGAAGAGGAAGAGGAGGAGGAAGAGTTCCCACTGCATAATCATGAAAGGAGATCCAAACGAGCACAAGAAATAGAGGTCACAACCTCCCCTCCGACTCATCCAGATATGCCAGTAGAAGAAGAATTGGAATTATCAAACATTGACCCAGAATTGGCACAATTCGTGAAGTCATTCCCTCTCCCGAGTGATAGTGTCTCTACGCCATCACGGTATGACTGAACATTCTCTTCATATCTAGTTTGCAACATGCCTGATTGCATCGAACTGCTGTGCAGACCTTCGGCGGAACAAAGTACATTACTTCTTGGGTCTGATGCTGACCCAAAGAAAGCCCCCGAGCTTGAGACGAATGAAGCAAGAGCCCCTGAGCTCGAGACTTGAAGCGACGAAAGCTCTCGAGATTGGGTCTAGTGCAACTAAAGCCCCCGAGCCTGAGGTTTCAGAACGTACGACTGAAGTGCCAGAGCGTGAGGCCCCGGAGCGTCCGACTGAAGGACAGCTGAAGAGTGCTGAAGATCACCAAGATGACACTGGCATGGAACTCCTGTTCAACTTGGCACGACAGTGCTCAGCAATCCTGAAGGAAGAAGCACTTCAAGGAACCAAGAGCCTGCCATGGGTGAACAATTCCCTCAGCATGAGAACGATGCAATTGCTGGTGATGAGACAACCAACACTAGAGATATTCCAGAAATCTCTCTGCCAGCGCCAAGCCCTCAGGATGAAGCTCCTAAGTCGGCATATGACACTGTCATGATTGAGGAAGCCCCTTCACTCGACCTGATGACCCCAAATCTACAACTTGCTGAAGGCCCATCTGAAACCAGACCATTCGCAGCTTTTGAGGTAACTCGCTATTCTGATTGCAATTGATTTTTGAAGTCAATATTAATATCACTAATGTGCTGAATCTGTTACTGCAGGACTGGCTTGACCAAGCTGCACGATGGCGTGAACGGCTCGCTCCAGTGATTAGGGGCGATGTGAACATGCTACACCAACAACTAGCCGAGTCAGAAGCCAACCGTGCTGCTGAGAGCACTGGTAAGTGCCTGCTGTTTTGTTTGCCCATGTAACCTAGCATCCGACATATCCTGACGGACTCCTACCCTGACGTGCAGCTGCGGCTAAGAGGATTGCTGATCTAGAAAAAGCCATAGTTCAGCACGATGCTTTATGCCGTAACGCTATGCTTGAGCGTGATGAAGCTCGAGACAGTGCTAGGAATCTGCAGCTGCAAACTTGAAATGGAGCGAAAGCAGCATGAGGTAACTCATCAGGAAACCAGTTAGCATATTCTATACTTATAGAGGCCTATAAGTTGAATCGGTCCACAGGATGAGGCACTGCGGCTAAAAAGAGAGATCAAGGAGCTTTGAGAGTCACGAGATGGATTTGAAAGGTCATTCCAGAATACGTCCAGTGCTTTGACGGTACTTCAAATGAGCCACTAGTTGACTCAGACAGAGCTTGAACAGAAGACAGCCGAGCTAATGGAAGCTGACAAGATCCGGGTCGAAATCCAATGCAAAAACAGAGATCTGGAGAAGGTGCTGAAATCAACAAGGCAAGCTCTCAAGGAATCCCAACTTCTGTCGGAGAGACAACAACATGATTTGGAGCTTTCCGTATGAAACTACAAAGTCATCAAGAAGAACTGCGATAAACTGAAGGCGGTCTACGAAAAGGACAAGGAGCTGCTGAAATCTGCGACAACTGCGCTGACCACCATGCTGAACATATGCGCCCCAGAGGTTGGCTCATCAAGACCGCTATTCAGATTAGGTGGCAACCCTAGCTGATGATACCAAGAGGCATCTTCGAGGGCGACTGAAGTCAATCCTCCAACACGTGCTGTTGATGCTGAAGATAACTCGGCAGGAGCTAAACTTAGCCGAGCTCATAGCGAAAGTTGGAGCTGATCCAAGCGATGACACCATTGATCAATATGCCTCAGAGATTCAATCCATAGCAGAGAAACTAATCTCAAAATTTGAACTGTAAATTTGAACTCTTCCTTGTTAGAATTTAATTGTACCTGTCATGAATGTTAGTCTGTAGGACAACAATGTCAGAATTCTTAGATGACATGAAAGCGTTAATGACTACTCATCCTTATATACTGATTCTGTGAAAGGAAAAACCAGGCTCTTGAATTAGCCTTAGCATGCGGACTTGCTCGAAATTGAGAAACGCGCAAATGAGTACAGAATTTAATCAATTGAACCAAAAACTTATCAAAGAACGCAAAATGCAAGGCTAGATTGTGCCTATCTGTTACGAGTACTTGAGGGAATGTAACACTGACTGTAGGTCCACAAGCTAAGCCAATTGCCCAGTGGCTAGGGTCGGATTGCACGCTATTTATGAAAACGCGAAGGCATGTAACACCAGCTATTGGTCAACGACCTAAGCTGATTGCCCCATAAGGAGGGTCAGATTGCACCCTTTTTGTGAAAATGCAAAGGCATGTAACACCAGCTGTCGGTCAATGACCTAGGCTGATTGCCCCGTAAGGAGGGCCAGATTGCACCCTTTTTATGAAAACGCGAAGGCATGTAACACCTAGCTGTCGGTCAATGACCTAGGCTGATTGCCCCATAAGGAGGGTCAGATCGCACCCTATTCTGAGTAAGCGTAGGCATGTAACACCAGCTGTCGGTCATACGACCTAGGCTGATTGCCCTGTGATTAGGGTCGGACTGCACCCTAGCTTGAGTAGGAGTAGGCATGTAACACCAACCATGAGTCGGGTCAAGACTCAAGACCGATTGCATGATTATCTGAGTATAAAGACACGATTCACCAGAGGCCATATTCATTCATGTCAATGTGGAAAAGAAATAGTGCACAGAGATCATGCATTCATCTGAGTACATCCGACTGAACATGACAGAGGACGAGCCCACTTGAAATCAGGACAAAGCATGAGTACAGACTAAAGTACATAACTTCTGAGGTCGCATGGTGCCTAAGAGTAGAACTTGCGCAGATGCTCGATGTTCCACAAATTCCCGACCAGAGTGCCATCCATCTCAAATAAGCTGATAGGATCCTGGCCGAGTGACTTCTGTAATGATGTAAGGCCCCTCCCAATGGGGGGACAGCTTGTGGTCCCCAACCCCCTTGAGGACCCATCGGAGGACCAGATCTCCCACGAGAAAAGCGTGAGGACACATGTTACGCTCATGATAACGGCGTAGAGTATGCTGATATTGTGCTGAACTGAATCACTGAGTTAAGCCGCTCTTCTTCCATTAGATCGATCTCCTCAAGCCGCGTACTTTCTGCTTCTGCGACATCTTTGAATGCCAACTACGGTGCCCCGTGTGCCAGGTCAGCAGGTAACACTGCCTCCGAGCCACATACCATGAAAAAGGGTGTCTTCCCACTAAGGGCTTTACTTGGCTGCATTCTGAGGCTCCAGACAATGTATGGGAGTTCTCTGATCCACTTGCCTGCTAATTTCTCATCCTTATCGAAGACTCTCTTCTTCAAAGCATCCAGAATCATCCCGTTAGCTCGCTCAACCTGGCCATTAGCACGAGGGTGTGACACCGAGACATACTTGATGAGTATAGACTTCTCGCTGCAGAAATCGAAGAATTCTGAGCCTAAGAAAGTGGAACCCAGATCTGTAATGATACTGTTCGGAATTCCGAAGCGGAATATAATCTCTTGGATGAAGTCCACTGCTTTTGCTGAAGTTAAAGATGCGATAGGCTTGACCTCGATCCAATTGGTGAACTTATCGATAGCTACCAAGACGTGAGTGTAACCACCTTGAGCCTTCTTGAGTGGGCCGGATCATGTCGAGCCCCTAGCATGCAAAGGGCCATGAGACTGGAATATTCTGCAGTTGTTGAGCCAGCAGGTGATGTTGATTTGCGAAGAATTGACATGCCTCGCACCGCTTGACGATCTCTGTAGCGTCTTGCTTAGCTGTCGGCCAGTAAACCCGGCCCTGAATGCCTTCCCTGACCAATGTCCTAGATGCGGCGTGATTACTGCACTGCCCAGCATGAATCTCCATTAGTAGACTTCTACCCCGAGACTCATCAATGCACTTTACCAGAACTCCGGCTGCGCCACGCTTAAACAGGTCGTTGCCGATCAATGTGAAGCTGGCCGCACGCCGAATGATTCGCTCGGCTTCTGCTTTGTTGTCAGGCTCATCCCCATTTCTGATGTACCTGATGATTGGGACCCGCCAGTCAGCCGTAGCATCCTCTATGCTCAAAACGTGCTGCTCTGGGGGTTCTAGGTCAGCGATCAATGAATGGACGAGACAACTCTTGGACGAATACTCCTAGGGTAATTTGAGTCCAGGATGACCCGAGCTTGGACAGTAAGTTCGCGTCGGTGTTGCCATTGCACTCCACATGATGAAATTCAAGCCGTCAAATTTGTCTTCCAGTTTCCGAACTACAGCGCAGTATTTTTTTCATGACTTCCGTGGTGCAATCCCAGTCCTTGTTGACTTGACTGATCACCACTAGGGAATCCCCAGTAGACCATGAGGTGCCTGATGCCGAGTGAAATCGCGATGCGTAGACCATGTAACATAGCTTCGTATTCTGCCGCATTGTTGGAGACTGAGAAGAGAATCTGAAGTACATACTTAAGCTTCTCGCCTTTCGGGGAGGTCAAGACAACTCCTGCCCTGGCACCATCTATCTTTAGTGACCCATCAAAATACATCTTCTAGAATTCCAGAGGTTCTGGGTTATCAGGTACCTGATTCTCCATCCACTCGGCGATGAAATCAGTCAGAGCTTGGGTCTTGATAGCGGTGCGTGGGCGGAATTCGATGTCATGTGCTCCCAGCTCGCACGCCCACTTAGCGATTCTCCTCGTAGCTTCTCTGTTCCTGTAGGATCTCGCCGATGGGGAATGAAGTTACCACCACCACCTTGTGCTTCTCGAAATAATGACTGGAGCTTTCGAGCTGTGATGAGGACCGCATACAGTAATTTCTAAACCTGAGGATACCTGATCTTGGATGGGCTGAGCACCTCACTGATGAAATAGACCGGGTGTTGAGTCGGCTGAATAATGCCCTTCCTCCACCCTCTCCACCACCAATGCTGAGCTGACCACATGAGTCGTACAAGAGAGATACAACAGCAGATCCTCGGCAGGGGAATCTGCTGTGGTTCGGTTTGGTGACTTCAACTCTAGGAGGATTCGTCAAGAACCGCTTGAGGTCCTCAAGCGCTTCCTGAGCTTCTAGCATCCACTAAAACCTGTCCACCTTCTTTAGGAGCTTGTAGAAGGCCATGCCACACTCGCCCAGTCGTGAGATGAATCGGCTCAGCGCAGGCCATGCACCCGGTGAGCTTCTGCACCTTTTTTCTACGACATTGGGAGGCTACATCCTAAGAATCGCGTTGATCTTCTCAGGATTAGCCTCGATCCCCCGCTTGCTGATGACGAACCCAAATAACTGTCCGGCTGGAACCCTGAATACGCATTTGGTCAGGTTAAGCTTCCAGCGGAACCTTCTTAGGCTATAGAAGACCTGCTGGATGTCGTCGATGAAGTCTTCTGCATTCTTTGTCTTGATCACTACGTCGTTGATGTAGGCTTCGATGTGCTTGCCCCAATGCGCTGGCCAAGCATGTCTAGATCATGCGCTGATATGTGGCCCCGGCGTTCTTCAACCCGAAAGGCATAGAAGTGTAGCAGAATGCCCCGAATGGTGTGATGAAGGCTGTTTTCTCTTGATCCTGTCAAAGCCAGGCTGATCTGATGATAGCCCGAGTAGCAGTCGAGGAAGCACAAGAGAGAGCACCCATCCATCGAGTCGACTACTTGATCTATTCTAGGTAGCCCGAAAGGATCTTTCGGGCAATGTTTGGTGAGATCGGTATAATCAACACACATCCGCCAGTCAACTTTATTCCTTTTTCAAAATGAGTACAGGGTTTGCAAGCCACTCGGGATGCATGACTTCTCTAATAAACCTGGCAGCTTGGAGCCGGGTTAACTCCACACGAATCGCCTCCCTCTTGTTAGGAGTGAAGCGACCCAGCCTCTGCTTGATCGGCTTGGCATTGGGGAACACTTTGAGTCTGTGCTCGGCCAATTCTCTTGGGACTCCGGGCATATCAACAAGGCTTCCTAGGCGAACATGTCCCATGTTGTCCCTCAAGAACAGGACGAGCACACTTTCCTATTTGGGAGGTAGGATTGCGCTGATGGTCACCGTCTTCGAGGCGTCGGGGAGGTCGAGGCTCACTTCCTTGGTCGCCACGGTCACTTGGATCGCCGTGGTCAGGATCTGCTCATGAGTCGGGATCGCCTAGTTTTCCTTCGGGAGCTTGTTCACATCGTCGACGAGTCGGCGCTGAGCCGCTGCCTGTGGTCATGGCGTAGGCTGTCTGGAAAGCCTCTCGTGCGTATAGAGCAGAGGATTTGAAGTCCACCCACACGAAGAGAACTCCACGTGGGGCCGGCATCTTCAAGAGCAGGTATGAGTAGCGGGGGACAGCCATGAACTTGGCAAACCCAGGGCCGCCCTATGATGGCGTTGTAGGCAGAGTCGAAGGTAGCCACCTCAAAGCACAGGGTCTTGGTGCGGAAGTTTTCCTCCGTTCCGAAGGTGATGGACAGACTGATGTGCCCCAGTGGGTACGCCCCCTAGCCAGGCATGATTCCGAAGAACGGGTACTCCTCTAGATCATCAATGGAGAGGTCGAGAGACAGCAAGGTCTTGGGGAACATGACGTTGATGCTGCTGCCGCCGTCGATCAGGGTCCTCATGAGTCGGCTCTCGTGGACCACCGGGCTAAAAAGCAGGGGGTATTTGCCCTGGGTGATCGTACTTGAGCCACTGGTCAGCTGGACTGAACGATATCGTCAGCTCTGACAGGCTGTATGGCTCCGAAGGTTCCATAGTGGCCGCCAAGACTTGGTAGTCGTCGAGCTTCTGCTGCCGCTTGCTCTCCAGGGAGCCATGCCCCCCGAAGATGACGTTGACGTGCTGGTTGATGTTGGGGAAGCCAGCACCACTGCCCCTATTCTGGTGAGGTGGGGGCCCCTGATCACGCGGCAGTGGCGGTGGAGGAGGCAGAGCCACGAAAGGCCTGCCATTAGCGATCGAAGCCTTGAAGTCCCTGCAGTCGCGCAGGGTGTGATGCATCTCCTTGTGGTAGGGACACGGTGCGTCGAGGAGCTGGTCGAGTGACCTCTGCCCCCCCTTGCCGTTGCGGAACGCGCGGCCGCGTGGGCGATGGCCCCACATTCTAGACTTCCTCCCGTGGTCTCTTCTCCCAACGGTGATCTTGCCACGAGGATTCTTCACGCTTCCCACGTTCTTCTCATTGTGCGTCGACCAAATCCCGAGCTCGCTCATCCGCGGTGATGTATCGGTCAGCGTCGCGGAAGAGCTACTCGGACATGACCAGGGACTTTTGCAGGAGGGCTTGTACAAAAGCCTCATCCCTGGAGCCTCGGAAGAAGTCGTCAATTACTGCCGCATCAGCGATGTTGGGAATTCTGTTCCGCATCGACTGAAACCGCTTGAGGTACGATCGAAGACCTTCGCCATCCTTGCGCTTGATAGACTTGAGGTCCCAAGGCTATGCTGGCTTGTCTGACAGTGACTGGAAATTGGTGATGAAGCGCTGACAGAAGTCGTCCCTGTTGTCGATGCAGTCATGCCTGAGGTGTCGTAACCACTGTAGCGCATCATGTCCTAGGACGATCGGGATGTAGGCCGTCATCACGTCTTCACTCGCGCCGACTGCACTAGCTGCTGTCGAGTACATAGCCAGCCAACTAGTGGGGTCGAGCTTTGCCTCGTACTTGTCGACGTTGTATACCTTGAAGTTCTGCGGCCACGCGACTCCGCGGAGCCGAGTGGTGAAAGCCGGGATTCCGACCATGCCACAATGGGCTGGTTTGTACCGACCTCCATCTTGAGCTGCTGGTTCACGGCGTTGAGGGGACCAAGGGCAATTCCCCCCTAACCGGTCGCGGACAGAATGCCGTGCCGTCGGGCTCTTGACAGATGCCCCAGCCGAGTAAGCTCTGCCCGGTCTTCTTGGTGTGGCGCCCCGAAGTCACGGTCGTAGTTATTATGACGTCGGAGCTCCTCTACGTGCTGTTCCTCGTGTGATCTTTCGATGTTGTTGCGCACTGTCGCGCCTCTCGTTGATGGCTTGAGGAGCGTCGGGGGCCGCTGGAGGAACAGCCGGAAAGAGGTGGTGAGCCACCTGCGCGAAGATCCGCCGATACGCTTCCCCCTCCGAAATCTGAGGGAGTGTGTCCGCTAGCCGCACCAGGACTCCCCCCACTTCACTCGGGGTGCCCATGGCCATGGCGAAGTCAGGCAGTAGGTTGCACCCTGCTGGTAGAGGTGGTCGGGGATGAACGTGGTTCTCCGCGTCATGCACCGCTCCCCCGTGATCCCACTGGTACTGTTGGTCCTTCATGTGCCGACGGTTGCGCCGCTGACTATTTCATTACCAACGGAATTCAACTTGCTCCGGCGTCTCGTCTGGACCGGTCGCCTCATCCTGTGAGACGGGCTAGGGTCGGGTCTTGATTTCTCGCGTTATGGTGATGGCGGATGTTGTGCTGCCAGTTGCGGTGTCGCCGCCAGGTCGCGTTGTTGAGGCGTTTCTCTATTGACAGAAGGCTCATCGCCAGAGATAGGGTTGTCCTCCACTTGTATGCCGATGACGAGCACTTCGGAGAAGTGCGTCGGCACCTCCGAGCTAGCCTGATCGTCAAGGAGCATCAATGACCCCTCCGAGTGAAGCTCATAGTCGGGAAGCGTGGATCCCGATGCCGTAGTCATCTGGGGTTGCTCGCTTCTGGGCTTGGAGGGAGACTCTAGGTTGCAGACCATCTTAATGCAGGCAGGCTCGCTGCCCTCTCGGGGAAGAGGTGGCCGAGTTGACTGCTGTGGAAGCGTTATCTCCGACTTTGCCACCGTGCGCGAGCTGTGCCATGTGGCGGTTCTGCCGTTCGGGGCAGAGTTGATGACGAGGCCCAAACGGAATCCGGCCACCGGTTCCTCGACCGCGTGATAGATGTCATCGTCCACGAACGGTGTGGACATTGGACCTGAGGGAGGTCTTGTCGTCTTCTCGCCGCCCCCCTCCTTGAGTCGAGGTGGCTGAGGCTTCAGGTGACGGCAAGGGCTTGCGGTCTCTTGTCACGCATCCTCATCGTGTTTGAGGAGAACCGTGGTGCGACGAACGAACCGTAGATGCGATGAGGTCGACTAACGAGCCACCGCGGCGTTGCAGGGACCGCGAGGAAGCTTGCTGGGGGCACGATCTTGCGCGCGATCTGTGGCTTTACTGCTTTGGCCATCAGTCGGGGGCAGGGTCGGGGTCTTCCAGTGAGGTGGGGTTGCCGGTGTAGAAGTCGAGGATGTGCGGCAAGTCACCGGTTGCCGCGATTTCTTCTCCCAACTGATCTGAGTCTAAACCTGAGTTAGGGAAGTGGAGAGCGCGGTGCGTCGAGTCGGCAAGGACGGAGCCACCGACTTGCTATGGAGGGGTGGGAGCAGATATACGCCCGGCTGTCACCTCGACCTCCCGTCGAGGTCCCGACCCAGATTGGATCAGGGTGTGAGAAGGCGCCTCACGCCGGGGTGGGACAAACCGAGGCTGAGTGGCCCTGGTGGTCTGGTGTGTCAACGCCCGAGGACGAGTTGGCTTGGCACCAGGAGGTGGCTGGTTGCTGGCCGGCCGCGCGCTGAGCGGGCCTAGATGTCGGTGAAGTTAAAGGGAGCTTCGGAGTCGGCGACGGTGCTTTGCAGCCACGCGCCTCCCCCGTGGCACCGATGAGGTGGTGCAGATCGCCGGATTGATCGTCGATGAACGAGATGGATCCGAAACAGATCATCTCGCCCGGAGCGAACTTGCTGATGTTGTTGATGAGGTTGGCCATGGAGCTAGCTCGATGCCGATGCCGCCGAACCCCTACCTGGCGCGCCAACTATCTGGGGTTTAGTACCGGTAGTGCACCACGGGACGGGTCACGTGGAGCTTTCGTGGCTCGGCGGGATCGACGTAGCTCGATGGTTCGCCGGAAAAGCGATGAAGACACAGAGGTTTATACAGGTTCGGGCCGCGAGATGCGTAAAACCCTACGTCCTGTTTGCGGTTGGTTGTATTGCTGTGAGTTCTCGAGGTTATAATGAGGGTTCGGGCTAGATTGCAATGGGAGTAACTAACTTTTGTAGGGTTCCCTCATCCGCCTTATATAAGCCGACGGAATCTTGGGTTACAAGTCGAGTTCCTTCTATATCTCCTAATCGGTTCAGATTACATAAAATCAAACAGAATCTAAGTTTCCATCATATCTTCGTCAATCTCCCCAAATCTCAGGAACCTAAGTCTGAGCCAAGCTTCCTTGCTTATTCCCTGGATCACGTCGTTGCTGCCTTGAACTCCATGCCATCACGATCGTATTTGGGCCTGAGTTAAGCGTCCGGCCCATGAAACCATCCGCTTACCCGACTCAAGCCCACTATTGGCCCATGTCCTAGATCCATGCCATGAGGAGCCAGGGGATCTCTATCCCCCACAGTTTGTGACACCCTAGTTTTAAATTCCAGCATTTTATAGTAAATTCCAAGCAATTTATTTAATTTTCTAAGGCTTATTCGTTTAGCTTACATTTATCATGATTTTTTAATTTTGAACAAATGCATAAAAGCAAATATAAGTCCAATTTTCTTGTGCATATATGCTAGTGCATAATTTTATTGCTTGTATGATTTAAGGATTCACATTCAAATTTTTTTTGAATAGTAGAACTATTACTCTCTTTTCAAAAGAATTCAAAAAAAAGATGGGAGGAGCCAGCCCAGGCCACCGGCCCAGCCAGCGGCCCACCAAAACTCCTCCACCTAACCGCCTAGGCCAAAAAGCCGGCCCAACCGCGCTCTCCTCCCCTCTCTCGGCGCCTCTGCCGGGTAGGCCACGCCCTCTCTCTCGCTGACAGGCGGGACCCGGTTGTCATCCCCTTCCCCTAGCTCTCCCCGGAGATCCTGCGCCCCTCTTTCCTTCCTCTCAGCTCGGCCATGTCGGTGCCTCGAGGGCGGAAACCGAGCCCACATCCCCTTCCTTAATCACCCCACCCTCAATCCCCTAACTCTCGCGCCGGTTTCCTCTTCTCGCTCCCTTTCCTTGACTATCCCTGTCTCGAGCTATATGGCTGCCGAGCGAAATCACCGCGCCACGACGTTCCCATCCCCCAAGGTCCCTATAAAACCCACGCCGAGGGTCGCCTCGACCTCCTTTGCCACTCCACTGCTCCAATTGCATCCACGTTCATCACCTGCCTGTGCAATCCGCCGCCGGAGTTCAACCGTGGTAAGCCGCACCGCCGCTCAATTTCGTCACCAGTGGCGTCTCTCTTGTCCCCTAAGCCTCACCCTCTCTTTCGCAAGATTCGCACGGGTGATTTCCACGGGTTTCCGGCGTGAGGACATGCCTCCGACGCCACTGCCTGCGAGCACCGGCCTTCCCCATCCGCCGCCGTTCGTCGTGAGCCGCCTATATTCATCCCCCGACTTCCACAAGCCCTAGGTGAGTTTCGCCGTAGCCCCCACAACCTCCCAAGCTAGCTCTAGGGCTTCGTAACCACCTCTAGGCCCGGGGGCGCGCCGCTCCGGCGAGCCGCCACCGTGGGAGGTGGACTCCGCCGTGGAATTTGGTCACTGCCCGATGCCAACCTGCCCCTCTAAGTCCTGGGCCATCTGATCTATCGTACTGAGTCCTGGGCCATCCGATCTATCGTCAACGACCATGATTAGAACGTCCCGTACCCCTTCGCTAGCGAATCACACAGAGCCACTATTGACGTGACTTATGTACGAAAATTATACATCATTTTATATGGTTTTTCAATGATTTTATGCGTCAACTATATCTTTCTCTAACATTTATCACCGATAATTGTGCATTTTGCAATATTGTCTTGGAAATATGCTACATGTGATTTTTTCAGGTTTTAAGCCAATTTTTCGCAAAATTCACCATGATCCACTTCGAGTAAGAAAAGACCTCTAGATTGACATGAATTGAAGATGAAGAACAAGGAAGGCTTGGTGTACTCATGACCCACTCTGTGTGGATCAAGGCTTCCTAATCAGAAGATTCAATAAAGTGTCAAGAGGTACAAGAAAATGAAGATATTTATTCATTAAAGATGTCAAATATGTCAAAGGCTAGAAGAATCCAGTCAGAGCTCGGCCCATTACGAAGATTCCAGAAGCTCAAGAGTCCGAAAGACCCCGCACTAATATTTCTTAGGCGGCAAGCAACGTCCCCGCGAAAGATGGAAGGAAACGGACGAAGGAAGGGCTGAGGTTGGCCGGCCTTAGGCCTTCTGGTCGGCTGACCCCACCCAACCGTGGGTCAGTTTCCGATTCCTTTTCTCCCACGTCTTCTCCAGACTATATAAAGCGAGTCTAGGCCCCGAGTCGAGGCATCCAATTCATTATTAAGGCGACAAGATGTAGAGAAGAGGGACAACAACTAGAGAAGAGCTGAGGGTAGAGATTCTAGGCTAGGATTAGAGTTCTTCTAGTTCGTAGAGGTGATTAGAGGCCTTGCATGGTGCTCTAATTACCTAGCTCCAGAGGTCTAATTGTATAATCAAGGGAGGTATGGGCATGGTTGTAAGTATGATACAATTTATTAATGAAAGCATTGTTCTTGTTCTAATTATGCATGTTCTAGCTCTAATTAGATTTAGATCTAGATGCTTGTTGATGAGACCATGTCTTTAAGGGTTATATTCATCTAGCGTTCTTGATTGTTGATCTAGCCTACTAATGATATAGTTGTATGTCTAGTTCTTTTGATCATGGAGATTAGAGGTTCTAGTTGTGCTAATTATGTTATTAGACCATATAAGGTAGTTGGAAGCTAGTTCTCTGATTACGTGCCTGTTGAAAGCTTTTCATCGATTACCTGGTTACCAGTGACAGTGGAGCCCGGGGAAAGGTTAAGCCGATCTAGGGTGTTAGGTTGATTGATCTTGATTTAATTATGCTATGATGAATATGCTTGAACATGCTTGTCTACCTTGAGCTACTTGTTATCTCGTTGCTTTTATCTAATTGTGGTACCCTTATCATGCTTGTTTTGGATCCAACAAGAGCTTGATTAGAATCTAGTTAATACCCCTTAATTAGTGTTCTAGTTCTGTTCTAATTGTTTATCTTATATATTAAGTATAGTTTAGACGTAGATTAGACATAGTTTAGAGCTAGTTTAGAGGTAGATTAGAGCCTTGCTTTTTACCTTTAGTTTTCCATAAACTCTTGTTAATTAGTTCTCAATTAGTTCGTTTCCTGGATTGACAAAACCCATGATACTTATCCTGAGAAAAAGCTACCACGATACTGTCGCTTGCAGTATAAGGTTTGGCGTGCTTAATTGCCGTCAACAAGATTTTCTGGCGCCGTTGCCGGGGAACTAATTAATCGAGTTCTAATTAATTTGAGTTTATGTTTAAATCTAATTTTGTCTTTTACTACTAGTTTGTGTTTGCTAATTATGTGATAGTCTAGTTCTAATTGTGTGCTATTAGTCTTTCTAATTGTGTTCTAATTAGTTAGTATGTTCTTTAGTTTGTGTTTAGTCTTTATGTTCTAATTTTATTCTCTAATTGTTTAGTGTGCTCTAGTTACATTCTTATTCTCTAATTGTGTTCTTATGTTCATCATTCGTTCTTGTATTTAGAATAAGTTTAACTCTTTTATTAATAGTTTGTGCTTTGCTTAACTAAGAGTTAGTTTTCTTATAAGTTTTATTTCATATCTCTCGTGTATATATATTTCTTTGACTAACATTACAGAAAAAGGGCCTCGGCCCAATAAAAAAAATCCTTTCCAACCTAACTCTTTAATGGTAGCTGCTAACACTGTTAGCGACCTATGATCTGTTATTGAGTTTTTCTATAGCTATCACATAGGAGTAACTATGGTGATAAAGATACGTCTGCTGTGTCAATTAATTTTTAAGACTAATGTTTTTTGGAGCTTGTTTGTGCTAAGCTACAGATAATGGAGGCAAGGATGATTAGCCGAGAAAGTCTCGGAAGATAAAGATTGCTTAAGGATAAGAAAGATGAAGATACGGAAGGTTTATCTCAAGACCAATCCAAGCTCCAACCAAATCTCGAGATGCTCTCGAAATTCAGAACAGCAACACCTTGTGGGGGCCGATTTGAAGACCTTAACGACGTCTGATGAAGAAAGTCTGAATACCAAAGTTGTAGATCTTTTCGAGCTCTTCAAGATAGAGTCCAAATTTGCATTATTTGGACTTCAGATGTTGAGGTTATGGTCAAAATATTAAAAAGTCAGAATAAGGAAAGCTGAGTTTCGAGGAAGACAAGAAGTTTTCTTCTCCAACACTTGATGGTGCATACAATCATGGTACTCTAAAGAAGAAGATGAAGCCACATGGAGTCAATGATGAGATTTGAACTTCACTTCTTCAAGACTTAGGTAATTCTTGTGTTTAATCATAATAATTAAAGTTTGCCTATGTTTGATTAGAGTTGTTCCATAATGATCATTAAAATGTTATTTGGTTGATTGTGATCCTATCCCTTCTTGGGTTTTGTTTTAGTTCTTTTTGTTAAACCATTTGTTTCCTTAATTCAAACCTTGAGAATTGTTTAGATTAGCTTCTTGATCCATAGCTTTGCAATGCTTTATCTCTACGTGTGATCTAGCTAAGTTGATATATCCACATGTCTCTTTTAGTAGGTCTTTTTACTTTAATTAGTTGATTGAATCTGCTCATGCAAAGAGATGGTTAGAGTTTGCTAGTTCATCAATTCTCAAAGTTTAGTGTTTAGTGTTAGAACCAACTTTTTGTTTATAAATAAAAACTTGAGAGCTAAGGTTTGTGTAAAAGTAGAAGGGGATCGATCACTTGTGCCTCCTTTGAGTGGTTTCGGTCTAGGTTTATTTTTGTGCAAATTACTTTTTAATTTTTTTTAAATAAGAACATGTGCATGTTTTTCATGACTATTTATATGTGCACAATATTATCTTTGAAAATTTAAAATTTCAAAACATTTTGATCTCTCTACAAAAAGAACCCTTGTTAGAATTTTATCTAAGCCTAATTTTATTTTTTTCAAAATCATCTCTCTAATTTGGCCAAAATCATTAGGAACCCATCGTTTTGTTTATCCCTTTTTTGATTTTGTGAATCAAGTTCATCTATGAATTATATATGCCTTAGTGCTTTGCTATGTGATTTCAATTTGAATTTATAGTTGTCTTTGATTCATGAATCAAATGTTTGTTTAAACCCCAATCAAACATGTGACTCCACTTTTATCTCCAATCAAAACCATTATGTTATTATATTATATATCTGTGTGCACTGTGAGCTAACCATGCAGAGAAATTCACACTTCATTTGAAACAATGAGATCAATGTGGTGAAATAGTACAAGATAAATTCAAGATGATTGATGCAAGGATTTGACAAGGATTTGAAGACATCATCAGAATTTGCAAAAGTTTGATTGAGTTTCGAATTGAAGAGTGAGTGGACTGAGTGGATGAGAAATTAAAGACAAGAATCAAGCCCATGAAGATTCAAAATCAACAATGGTGGACTCAGACAATTTCCACCAAAACTCAAGTCCAAAAGGTTAAAGATTGTCAACATTGGGAGAGCTGAAAACGGAAGCTGAAGATATCATCAACATGGAGCTCGACCTCAGAAGGCAAAGACAGAATATTTCTTATATTTGGAAAGCCTATGAAGTCCTCTTTCCAACGCAACAAGAAACACTCAATTTGGAGATTTTCTAAGAGGAGCAATGTGCAAATCATTGAAGGCTGCGCGAGCTGAATCGAAGTCTGGACAGAACGCAGTGCTTGAATAAAACGGGCATAACTCCTTCATACGGAATCAGAATTTAATGCATAAGTACTCGTTGGAAAGATAATTTCAGAGGCTACCCAATGGATCTATTATTTGAGGCATGTTTTGTTCGAGACCAATGAGTTATACCACCAGGAAGGAGGTGACAGCGACAATGGTGATGACTACTTAAGGAAGATGGAGACAACAATGATGAAGAAGGCTTGGGCAATGCTTCCATAAGATTTTCATGATCAAGTTCAGTTCCAAAGAGCTTCAAAGACATTGGAACATGAACACACAAGCAGAGAATTGTGCACACAAATGATACTATGATCAAGACACGATGAAGCTGCATCATCAAGTTATCAAGCTGCATGGACACTTTGGATTCTTACTCCAAGGACATGGCTTCACTTCAACGAAGGTAAAGAAGAAGTCTAGCTTTATGACTTTAAATTAAGCGCTTTTGGGAAGGCAACCCGTTTAATTATTTGTTTTTAGTATTAAGAGTCTTAGAGTCTTTTAATAGAGAACTAGGGAAGCATGACACCACCCTTTGAATCTTTTGATTGTGGCTAGTTAACTTAATTTTATGTTTTCTACCTTACATTTGCATTATCATTTGTTTTTCCACACTTATTTTATTAGTATTGAAATTTTCATAAACTTCATGACGGATGCTTTATTGTACTCAACGGAGTTTTTCTTGATAAATTAAGTGTAAACATGGTGTTTAGATTTAATTTAGAACCATCATCATTAAGTTTAATTGAAAGTTTTTTGTTAATCATGTCTCTTGTGGATAAACTTTCCGAATTTATTTTTCATATTTCATGCATAAACCACCCTTTTACATTTAGATTAAATTGTATGTTTTGCATTATAATTGGCTTGGTTGTTTAATTAACTCCATAATGTATGCTTTTATTTTATGATAACATTACTAGAATGTTTTCCTTAGCAATTTTTATGTAAGCATGGTGCTTAGATTAAATTGTTTATCATCATTATGAAGTTAATTAACCTTGTTAGTTATCCATAATTGCATGTGATTAGTTTATAAGCTTTGCAATGTGCTTTGGTTTTTTTGTACTATTATGAATTAATAACATTGAATAAACATGATGTTTTAATCTTGGTTAATTAAAGTTTTGATGGCTATGGAGAGACTTAGCAATCGTGTTGTAAACATGGTGTTTAGAACTTGATTTAATTATTGTCTTTGTTTATATGCTTATCTTTTGCATAATTACACGTTTGCATTCACATACACCATTTAGTTTTTCTTTTAAGATTAACTAGGCCACGAGTTAAAAATCATTGGGAATATTATTAGATTATTTTAAATTGCTTCTACTCCCGATCGTTACCTCGAGAGTAGTATGTGCACTTGAATTGTTTTACAGGAAATTATTTTATGATAAGAAAATTGAAGGAATATCCAGTAACATATTTCTAACACCTTCTCTTTTTCATTTTTTTAAATTCTGCAAATTATTAGCTATATCTATCAATTTTGTATTCCCTTTGTGTTTCTCTTATTTTTGGTGTAGTAGTTTAGATTTATTGTGATTAATACTATAACCATGATCTATGCTTAATAAATTAATTATAACATTGTTTTCAAGAAAATGATGAAAATTGCCACTTTATCTTTATCATGCTTTGATTTTGATTAGTCAAAAATAACGGGCTCTCATAATACATGTTTAATTGAACTAACCAGCAAATTTGTGATTGATTATGATTGTTCATAAAGACCCATATGATTTAATTTTTGCAAAGTATAATCTTTATCATGATCATCTCCTTGTTTATTTTTGCTGCTTATAAATGACATGATCAATTTTATGAGATTATCTTGCAATTTTTAACCTTAGATTTATTCAAATTTGTTTTTCAAATGAGTTGGATCAAGACTAGTGATCTAGGGTATGAGACTTAGAAGCTGGTCATTCATTTTTGCGTATCTTTTCTTTGCTAGCCTTTTCTATCCATGCATTGTGTCTCTCTACAATGGAGAGATTGCAAACTTTGCTGGATATCCATCCTTAAATCAAAATTATCTTTTTGTGTATCCTCCTTGACCACAACCCATTATTTTCTAGAGTATTTAAGGGATTAAATATTATTCTTTTAATTAGACAGCTCCATCCTCTAAGTTAAATTGCTTAGATATATATTAAGGGCGAGGGTGAGTATTATTCAAGAGTAGGGATGGAGAGCTGCCATATATAGTTTTTTTTTATATAGAGAAAAGTTTTTGAGGGGGCACAGGCAAAAAAAAAAGGAAAAAAAAGGGAAGACCAAGTGGTCGTCTAAAAATAAAAAAATAAAAAAATATATATATTATGCCCCTCAATAATCTTCTAAGTATTTTTGAGAGTTTTATATATAGTTGTTTTTAGTATTAGCAAGTGATATCCTGTATATATACTCCACAAAATATTCCAACCATGTGCAATCCGATAGCAAGGACTTCATTTGTGCCTTCAGATCATCCATTGACACTTGCACATGTCCACTTTTCTATATGTGTGTGTTCCATCCTTTCCCTCTCAACATTATTTTATTCCATGACCTTTTTGACAAGTCTCAGTAAAACCAGCAGATTTGTTTCTTGGTTTGACAATATTTTGAAAACAAGTTTTGATTATGATTCATACCAAGCTCCAGATAAACTTCGACCTTTTATATATATTTATTGAATACTATTTAGATATTGAGAGACCTGGAGAGTTGAGTGTGTTTCTTTGGCTTTGCAAGAATTTATCTCTTAATGTTTGATTATCTTTTTCAAAAAAACATATTGCTAAAATGAGGAGATGTGTCTTTGATAAAATTGAACTCTTGCTAATTCTTTTGTTGTGGGATGAGCTTAATTGAATATCTTTTCTTTCATAATTTGTTGGTTCAAATTTAAATTACAAGAGAGCTTGTTAGTTTGATTGATTAAGATTAGAGTATGAAAAAGTTCATGTAAGGCAACGCTGATTCATGACTTACTCGAGGACGAACAAGGTCAACTATATCTTTCTCTAACATTTATCACCGATAATTGTGGATTTTGCAATATTGTCTTGGAAATATACTACATGTGATTCTTTCAGGTTTTAAGCCAATTTTTCGCGAAATTCACCATGATCCACTTCGAGTAAGAAAAGACCTCTAGATGACATGAATTGAAGATGAAGAACAAGGAAGGCTTGGTGTACTCATGACCCCTCTGTGTGGATCAAGGCTTCCTAATCAGAAGATTCAATAAAGTGCCAAGAGCTACAAGAAAATGAAGATATTTATTCATTAAAGATGTCAAATATGTCAAAGGCTAGAAGAATCCGTCAGAGCTCGGCCCATTACGAAGATTCCAGAAGCTCAAGAGTCCGAAAGACCCCGCACAAATATTTCTTAGGCGGCAAGCAACGTCCCCGCGAAAGATGGAAGGAAACGGACGAAGGAAGGGCTGAGATCGGCCGACCTTAGGCCTTCTAGTCGGCTGACCCCACCCAACCGTGGGTCAGTTTCTGATTCCTTTTCTCCCACATCTTCTCCAGACTATATAAAGCGAGTCTAGGCCCCGAGTCGAGGCATCTAATTCATTATCAAGGCGACAAGATGTAGAGAAGAGGGACAACAACTAGAGGAGAGCTGAGGGTCGAGATTCTAGGCTAGGATTAGAGTTCTTCTAGTTCGTAGAGGTGATTAGAGGCCTTGCATGGTGCTCTAATTACCTAGCTCCAGAGGTCTAATAGTATAATCAAGGGAGGTATGGCCATGGTTGTAAGTATGATACAATTTATTAATGAAAGCATTGTTCTTGTTCTAATTATGCATGTTCTAGCTCTAATTAGATTTAGATCTAGATGCTTGTTGATTAGACCATGTCTTTAAGGGTTATATTCATCTAGCGTTCTTGATTGTTGATCTAGCCTACTAATGATATAGTTGTATATCTAGTTCTTTTGATCATGGAGATTAGAGGTTCTAGTTGTGCTAATTATGTTATTAGACCATATAAGGTAGTTGGAAGCTAGTTCTCTGATTACGTGCCTGTTGAAAGTTTTTCGTCGATTACCTAGTTACCAGTGACAGTGGAGCCCGGGGAAAGGTTAAGCCGATCTAGGGTGTTAGGTTGATTGATCTTGATTTAATTATGCTATGATGAATATGCTTGAACATGCTTATCTACCTTGAGCTACTTGTTATCTCGTTGCTTTTATCTGACTGTGGTACCCTTATCATGCTTGTTTTGGATCCAACTAGTGCTTGATTAGAATCTAGTTAATACCCCTTAATTAGTGTTCTAGTTCTGTTCTAATTGTTTATCTTATATATTAAGTATAGTTTAGACGTAGATTAGACATAGTTTAGAGCTAGTTTAGAGGTAGATTAGAGCCTTGCTTTTTACCTTTAGTTTTCCATAAACTCTTGTTAATTAGTTCTCAATTAGTTCGTTTCCTGGATTGACAAAACCCATGATACTCATCCTGGGGAAAAGCTATCACGATACTGTCGCTTGCAGTATAAGGTTTGGTGTGCTTAATTCCCGTCAACAGCCACGTCGCCTCCCTTAATCCGACATAGCACGGACCCACACGTCGGGCCAATGTGGCAAGCCACGTCACTGGCCACGTCACCGCCACGTAGCGCAGACCCGGGCAACTGCGGTTGTTTTGCGCTTAAACACATGAGTTCTTGAATCAACCCGCAGTCCACCGCTTTGGAAAAATAATTAGATTTAGGTCATGTTTTTATCGGTTTAGCCCCTGGGCTTTCTGAGTTTTGAACCCGCAGTCCATGCCTCAGAGTTTTTGCTCTGGAACCCATTAGCGGTTAGGTTTAATTATGTTTAGGACCCGCGGTTTTTCAATGTTAGCCCCCTGGTTTAGTTTACATGTCACAGTTTTGTCCCTAATAACTTGCTTTGGGCATAACTTTCACTTTTTAACTCCAATTTGAAGAGATTTTTGTGCCCACGTTATCGTAGCAGAACGTAGAATGTTTTTAACATAGTTTTATCTTCTGTTTTGATGAGATGATGTACTGTTGCTTATCTTTTGTTAATTGTTTGCATGTATGTGTGAATGGGAATGCTTGTATGTCGCCGTGAACGTGTTTAGACTATGAACCGTTCGTTGGAGACGAAGAGTAGCAACCTGAAGGTTTTGAGTAGCACCAGCTAGCAAGACTAGTTTGAGGAAGGCAAGTATAACATGGACAACCTAATAACCCTTTAATCACTTCATATGCATGTGTCTAACTTGTATACCAATAAGGACTATATGTTAGCCTCTTTACTCGATGTTATATCCTTCGGGATGCATGTTGGATAAGTTTTGCTAGTTGCTGCGCAAACATATGTTCTTTTGTTAATAATCTTGTTAATGGATCTATGCAATATTTGTGAGCGTGACCCTCTGTGCTGAGGTGCTTGAGTGGTTCATGTCTCTTTAAAATTGGCTTTTTAGCAACATTGTTTAGGGGGCATGAGCAATGTGCTTAGTGGTTTTGCTCATAGCCACTCTCCATAAGGACCGGTTCGTAAAGCGACGACCTGGGAGAACCGTGCTACCATGAGACTAGGTATGGGACAGTCTTGACTTATTAATTAAGTCGTTTTCGTTTGAAGTAACTTACCTGCGGGGCAAGAGGGGGAGTAAGCTTCTGTGGTTGCTGCACTGCCTTAGGTTGAGTGTGCTGAGTGCTTCTCCCTTTGTGAGGCAGGACACCACCGTTGCGGCGCTTGATTCCTTGCGGTTGCTTCTTACCAACGTGACTTTTGTAACGGTCTCGTAGTGTGCTTGCTAGTCCACCTCATCTAAGGCAATGAGGTGAACCACTAGCGTAAGCCTGCGACTTATGGGTAAAGATGTACAACCTCTCGAGAGTGCTAAAACTGACATGTCAGCCGTGCTCATGGTTATGAGCGGCCCAGATCCTTTATGCTGATTAGCGGGTTCTGATTTGGTTTGGAAGTTGGTTCGGTTGTTAATAATGTTGGCTAATGATCTTATGCAACATCTTTTGGGGCTAACAATTATAAACTCTTTGGAAGTAATTAGCTGCTAAATAAAAATTTGACCAACTAAAAGCTCACTGCATACGTGTCAGCCAACCTTAGAGCCTCATGGTTCATGTTATGCTTGTTGAGTACAGTTGTGTTCTCATGCTTGTTAGTATACTTTCCTATGTTGGGTGAATCACAACTGCTGTTCAGTTGAGGAAGGCGTGGAAGATTATGTTCGAGATCATGAAGAGTACTAGGCTTGCCAGTCTTCCAGTTGACGTCCCTACTGGCGGCTCAGTTGTGCTATTGTTTAGGCTTCCGCTATGTGACTCTATTATAAAGACTTGTTGTCTTAATGTAATAATGTGATGATACGCTTTGTAACGTTTTATTTACCTTTATGCACGTTATGTGATGTCACACTTGTCATAATATATGTGAGACATGTTCCTTGGCACATATATGTTGTTCTGGTTCCGTTGGTTGAGAACAGGGCGTGACAAAGCTCAACCCCACTAAGTGTGTATTTGGGGTCCCAGCCGGCCAACTACTCGGGTTTGTCATCAGCAAGAGGGGAATCAAAGCCAATCCAGAGAAGATCCACACAATTCTTCGGATGGAACCTCCTAGGTCATAGAAGAAGGTCCAGAAGCTCACTGGATCCATGGCTGCGCTAAGCTGATTCATCTCACGGCTGGGAGAGTGTGGCATGCCATTTTACAAGCTGCTGAAAAAGGTGGACAGATTCCAATGGACACAGGAGGCCCAGGAAGCACTGGAAGCTCTCAAAAAATTCTTGACGACCCCTCCGGTACTAAAGTTAGCGAACCGAGCCACGGTGGACCATGCGGCCTGAGGACTTTCTGCTGTACCTCTCCTGCACGACTCATGTGGTCAGCACTGCATTGGTGGTCGAGAGGCTAGAGGAAGGCCACGTTCAGCTGAATCAACACCTAGTCTACTTCATTCAATGAAGTACTCAGCCCATCCAAAATAAGGTACCCTCAGGTTCAGAAACTACTGTATGCGGTCAGTTATTACTTCTCAGCAAGCTACGCCATTATTTCAAAGAGCACAAAGTCATGGTGGTCACCTCATTCCCCATCGCTGAGATTTTGCACAACAGAGAAGCTACCAAGAGAATCGCTAAGTGGGCATGTGAGCTGGGAGCACATGATATCAAATTCTGCCCGCGCACCGCCATCAAGACTTCAAGCACTGGTTGACTTCATCTCTGAGTGGACGAAGAATCAGGTACCAGAGAACCTGAAGCCTCTAGAATTCTAGAAGATGTACTTTGACGGATCCCTAAAAATAGAGGGAGCTGGGGCAGGAGTTGTCTTGACCTCCCCAAAAGGTGAAAAGGTCAAGTACGTGTTGCAGATCATCTTTACGGTGTCCAACAATGCAGCAGAATATGAAGCAATGCTGCATGTGTTGCACATCGTGATTTCACTCGGCATCAAGCACCCCATGGTCTATGGGTATTCATTGGTTGCGATCAGTCAAGTCAACAAAGATTGGGACTGCTCCACAAAAGTAATGGATAAATACTGCGCGGAAAGTTTGCAAACTGGAGGACAAGTTCGATGGGCTAGAATTTCATCACGTAGATCGTAAGAACAATGCAGATGCTGATCTACTATCAAAGCTTGGTTCCTCTTGAGCCAAAACACCTCCAGGGGTATTTGTCTAAGAGCTGTTTCGTTTGTCCATTGATCGAGAGTGAGAATACCTAGAGCAGCATGTCTTGAGCTTGGAGGAAGCCCCGACTGACTGGCGGGTGCCAATCATCATGTACATCAGAGACTGGGGGTGAGCCTGATGATAGAGCTAGAAGGCCGAGCAACTCGTTTGGCATGCGGCCAGCTACAAACTAATCGGAGATGATCTGTTTAAGTGTGGCGCGGTCGGAATTTCTCTAGAAGTGCATCGACATACCTCGTGGTAAGAGTTTACTGATGGAAATCCACATTAGGCAGTGCAACAACCACGCTGCCTCTAGGACACTGGTTGGGAAGGCAATCAGGACCTGAATTCTAATGGCCAACAGCAAAGCAAGACGCAGCGGAATTGATCAAGCGTTGTGAAGCCTATTAGTTCTTTGCAAATCAACATCATCTCCCGACTCAACAGCTTTCTGTTTCATGGCCCTTTGCATGCTAGGGGCTTGACATGATTGGGCCGCTCAAGAGAGCTCAAGGTGGATATACTCATGTCTTGGTGGCCATCGACAAGTTTATCAAGTGGATCGAGGTCAAGCCGATCGCGTCTCTGACTTCCGCAAAGGCGACAGAATTCATCCAGGACATTATATTCCACTTCAGAATCCCGAACAGCATTATCCCAGATCTGGGCTCCAACTTCACAGGCTCAATTTCTTTGGTTTCTGTAGTGAAAAGTCTATACTTGTCAAATATGTCTCGGTGGTGCATCCCCATGCCAATGCCAAGGTCGAGCGCGCAAACGGGATGATTATTGATGCTTTAAAGAAGAGAGTCTTCGACAAAGATGAAAAGCTAGCGGGAAAATGGATCAGGGAGCTCCTATACATAGTCTGGAGTCTTAGAACACAGCCAAGTAAAGCGCTACAATGGTAATACACCCTTCTTCATGGTGCATGGCTCAGAAGCGGTGCTACCCGCCGATTTAGTACACAGGGCACTGTGGCTTGCATTCAAACATATCACCGAGGCAGAGACCACTCAGCTTGAAGAAGTCGATCTGCTCGAGGAAGAACGACTCAATTCGGTGATTCAGTCAGGCGCGCTATCAACATACTTTGCGGTGTTGTCATGAGCGCAACATGCATCCTCATGCCTTTTTAGTCGGAGAGTTGGTCCTCTGTAGAGTCCTCAAGGGGGCTGGGCATCACAAGCTATCCCCTCCTTGGGAAGGACCCTACATCGTCACAGAAATCACTCAGCCAAGATCTTATCGCTTGTCTGAAATGGACGGCACTCTGATTAGCAACTCCAGGAATATCGAGCATCTTCGCAAGTTCTATGCCTAGAGCCACTGCAAACCTCAGAGCATTGTATCCTCATCTGTATTCATGATTAATACTGTTATTGTCATGACCTCAAAGCGACTCGTCCTCGCTTGCGCTCAATTGGGTGTACTCACATAATGAATAATGCATGACCTCTGTGCACATGTCTCCTCTCTTTGGCGTGACTACAAGACGTATCTCGCGGTAGCATCTTGTCCTTGTTCCGTATAACTAGGCAACCAATCATGAGTCCTGACCTGACTCATGATTGGTGTTACATGCCTACTCCTACTCTCGAGATAGGGTGTAGTCTGACCGTAATTACGGGGCAATCAGCCTAGGTCATAGACTGACAGCTGGTGTTACATGCCTTCGCGTACTCATAATAGGGTGCAATCTGGCCCTCCTTACGGGGCAATCAGTCTAGGTCGTAGACCAACAGCTGGTGTTACATGCTTTCGCGTACTCATAATAGGGTGCAATCTGGCCCTCCTTACGAGGCAATCAGCCTAGGTCATAGACCGACAGCTGGTGTTACATGCCTTTGCGTACTCATGGTAGGGTGCAATCTGACCCTCATTATGGGGCAATCAGCCTAGGTCATACACCTACACCTGGTGTTACATGCATGCGCTTACTCTCACAGAAAGGTGCAGTCCGACCCTACGGTCGCACAGTCAGATGTAATCGGCTTGAGCTAACGTAAAAGTTCAAGTTGGATATTCGTACATGTTTTCAATCTCAGGACAACACGCGCGAACTTTGTACTTCATGCGAAAACCTTGGGTCATAGTTCAAACAATCAGTAGCGGATCTCATTCATTTACAGGGTTATGATGGCATTTTCAGAAGTACAGTAGCAAGGGTATTAGTTTACGGCTCAAATTCTGCTATGAGTTTTTCGACTACAGTTTGGATCTCTGTAACATACTTATCCATCATCGAGTCACTGGGATCAACTGCAACTCTCCCCGATAAGTCAGATAAGTTCATATTTGGCTTGGTTATCTTGAGCATCAGTAAAATATGTTGCATGATTGATCTCAGCCTTCCTGGGAGGTGATTCTTGATGTCCTCAACCAGAGTTGATACTCGGTCTCCTACTAGTCGTGGGGCTCCAACCTCTGGGGTGCATATATTTAGCATGGTTGTCATGGCAGATGTTGCAGACTTCGTCAGCTCCTTGGTTTTGTCAAAAGCCGCTTTCAGCTTTTCACAGTTTTTCTTGGAGACTTCGTAATTCCGCGTTGCAAGGTCCAGATCTTTGTGGTACTTCTCTGCCAATTGCTGTGACTCCTTGAGCGCTTTCCTTGTGGACTTCAGTACCTTCTCCAAGTCTATGTTCTTGCTCTGGATTTCGACCCAAATTCTGTCGGCCTCAATTAACTCGGAAGACTTCCTCTCAAGATCTTCTCGAGTCAATTTATGGCTTGTCTCAAGCACTGTCAAGGCACTGGAAGTATTTTGGAATGATTTTTCAAACCTATCCCATGATTCTCGGAGCTCTTGAATTTCCCTCCTTAGCTGCAATACCTCATGCTGCGGATCGATGTAGCTTATAGGCTTCCATAAGTAAAGAGTATGCAAGTTGGGTTTCTTAACGAGTTACCTCATGCTCATTCCTCTCTAGTTCAAGCTTCCACTGCAAGTTCAGAGCAGTGTCTTGGGCTTCATCGCACTCAAGTATGGTGTTATGATATGAGGTCTCACGCTGAGTCAATGCACTCTCCAAATTAGCAATCTTTTTAGCAGCAACTGCAGACCAGTGCATGCACGGTATAAGTACACGAGATATTGGACTGAGTGGAGAATTAGGATCAGGGGACAGTCATTTACCAATGGCTTCAGTAGCACGGGCTACCTTGGAGTCGGCCAATTGCTGGCGTAATTTGGTTACACCGATCCCAAGTATGGGAGAAAGCCTTTCACGCCACAGCGAAGCTTGATTCAGCCAATCCTATAAAAGAGTTCTGCCGCATGTGAGTATTGCCAATAGAGTTCATTACAATAATGATGGATCAATGTCTTACCTCAAAGGCTGCGAACGGCCGTGACTCAAGAAGAACTGTGGCAACTCGCAAATCTGGGTCAGCCATCAAGCGTCGTAGTGTTGATGATGGCACCCGTGTCATTTGCGAGCACCACGCCTGAGTCACGGGGGCTGGGAACAAGTGTGGACATATCCTAGCATGGTCTCAGCACTAGCTGTTTTACCTTCAGGTAGTTGCTCCTTCCTCGTGTGCTGGTCCATGTTCACCTGAGGGGTGCACCTGGCTATCTAGGGTATTTCCTCCTCCTGGATTACTAAGCACATCGTACCAGTTGACCAAGGGCCTGGTGTTAGGGTCGCATTGCTCACTGCCTGCAGTCTTCGGTATGATTCCAGTCGAGCGGTTTGGAACTTCAGGCTCGGGGGCTTCAGTTGGGTCGGCCCTAAGTTAAGAGGGCACGATGTCTTGCTCCAGTGTAGTCTCCTTCTGCTGTTCACTTGGAGCAATGTCGCCTCTTTATGGGGCCTGAGCCGCTTTCCCCGAATCAATGAGCTTGATGGGACTGCACTAGTTGCATTGGCGTGGGAGATGGCGTGAACAGATTTTCATTCAGTTGGGAGGCTGATGGTAGAAGTGGAATAGAGGAATAACAGTAAAGGAAATCATACATACTGTGACGAATGTGAGTCTGTCCTCAGTTGCTCTGCTGAATATGAGATGTGGGACCACCTTCACAAATTTGTCTAATTCGATATCAACATCAGAAAGGTTCAGTTCCTCATCATAAGTTGCTGAGTCGGGGGAGAGGAGGTTGTCTCAATACCCTGCAGTTTCTTTGACCTTCTCTCATGACTATGGAGGGGAATTTCTTCCTTTTCTTCTATTTCGTTGGCCAACATGTTCCAGTCAATGTGGCTCAGGAAAGCTCTTTCACTATCATCAGTTCTCTCCTGCAGTTTGGGCTTCTTACTCGGCCTCTTGGATGGTGATGGCAAGTTCGGAATGACTACAGTTGACTTCTAAGCTGTGGCCTATTCTCTGTTTGTTCTCCTCTTTCGAGGGATTTTAGTTCTTATAGCAGACACCTTGGTTCGTGTACGCTTGGACATCTCTGGAGTAGGGTGCGCTTTCTTTTACAATGGATGCACGCTCGCGGGCTTGGTTGCCAGCTTCAGTGTCCTCATGCTCAAGGGCTTGATCTTCTTGAGCTCCTAGCATCTTCCCCACCTTTAGAGCCATCAGGTGGACGGGGAATCACTATGTATGTGGCGGCCTCATTGTTGCCTTCACCCTGTGTGGCGGCAACAACGGCTTCCATCTCTTCTACCGTCAACTCAAACCCACGTTTCAGCACTTTGCCTGTGCCTTGTTGAGGAGGGTCGGACAGAAATTTGGCAATGTTACTCTAGCAAGATTGAGTCAGAAAAGCATACTCAACGGGGCTTATATTATCAGATCTTACAATTGATTCAGCTGGATGAACTAAAATACATTACAGAAGGAGTTTGATGCCACGTAGAGTATGGCTGTGGAGATCCTTCAATGTAGACATCACCCCTTAGCATCAATCCAACGCGAGTTCTGATTACCTACTCAGTAATGACTTGGCTGGTCTCCCGGGTAGGGTCACTCGCCCCAACATATAGATGTGCTAGGTAAACTCGATCCTTCAGGGGTTGGATGCTCCATAATGTGAAGTCAATGACAACAGCTTGGGCAGTTAAGCTAGTTCTCCTTCAGGTTAGCAATGTCCTTAAGAAGAATTTTGACCTCAACACTCTTCTCTACTATTGGTGCCTCTTCCCAACTATTCAGTTTGATGTTGGGCTGTTGACTCGATCGGGATGGTAGGGAATTTCCATGATTGATGATGTAGAACCACTCGGAGTGCCACCCCATGTTGCTATCTTTGAGCGGGATATCCCAAGTACACTGGTTTTTCCCCCTACAGGAGTTCTAAACTAGGCTCCACTAACTACTTGCAAGACCCTATCTCGGGTACCAGGTTTGCAGTGGTATAGATGTTTCCACAAGCTGAAGTGTGGAACAATTCCAAGGAAGGCTTCGCATAGATGGATAAAGATTGAGATTTGAAGAATGGAATTGGGGTTCAGATGCGATAGGTCGATAGAATAGAAATTGAGCAGACCTCGCATGAATGAGCAAAGGGGCAGTCCTAGCCCACGCACAAAGAAAGGAGCAAAAACCTAGAGATTCATGAGTATCTTCTGTAGGGACCTTTTCCTCTTCGCAACCCCTCCACCCGCCTAATTCCTTGGGGGGAGAACTCCCATTGCTACGAGATGGACTAAGTTAGATTCAAAGATTGAGGACGTACAGAATACAAGGAACAGTCAAGGGATTGGCTAGTTCTCAGTCATGTGGGAGTCCCTCACTGGTGTTCCCACGCTCGCTGATTGTCTTCTTTTTTTGGGGGCCATGATCGATGAGGATTCTAGTGTGATTTTGGGGGATGTTGGGCAAAGGTTCCAAGTTTGTTGGCGCTGGCGGTGGAGCAATTGTAGAAATTGGGGAATAAGGATTCGAAGTAGAAAGAACCGTTAGGGTATTGGTCCACTTTAATACCTAACGGCGTTAGATAGGGAGGTTCTGTTTTCACTAAGGAGGTTCTGTTTTCAGTAAGGAAGATGACGTCATCAGTGCTATTCAATGTGAATCTAGCAAGTCAGCAGTTCTTGTAATGTTAAGTCGGCAGGACTTCAGTCGGCAAGGTAGTTATAAGGATTATCTAGAAGTCAGTTCAAGTGGCAATTCATTCGAATGTCATTCGCTCGGTTGAGTTAAGTCGGATGTTGTTCACTCAGTTGAAGGGCGTTTAGTGGTAGTTGTTCCTTCAGAAAATTATTCGCCTCGAAGATAAAAATTCTAATTTTGCATTTGGATCATGGCAGTTTCGTTCGATATGATTTGTTCTCAGTGGTGAAGTAGGCGTCAATTATACGAAGAACTCTACTACAGATGTTCGAAGGATAAGAACAATGTCATCATCATATACACATGATAGGGGATTGCAAACAAGATCATAAGATGTTATCAAAGGACAAGTTCATTACATATTATTGCGATGGGTACATGGGACTTAGCTATGAGACACCAGCGACTGTAATTACTACTACTAAACTAATTGGCGATGTGGCGGTGCTTCTTGGGAGGCAGGGTGGCGTCGGTTTTGTCGTCGTTGCTGCTGCTGCTATCGTCATCGTCCTCCTCCCCCTTGCTGTCGTCATCGTCTAGGCCACTGAGACTAGGGTGGTTGAGGCCTCGGAGCATCACATTCTCCTTCTAGTTGTACTAGTCAGAGTCGGAGGAGGAGTGGTCTTCTTTTTCCTCCTCCTCCTTCTTTCCCTCAGTCATCGCTGTCGCCATTGGCGTCGGCATCGCTGGGTGGGTCATCATCATCAAAGCCAGCAGAGAAGATCTCATCCTCTTTGTCTGACAGCGCTTGGCGCTTCTTGCCCTGGTTGCCGGCCATGGGTGTCTGGTGGAGAGAAGGAAGGTGATAGGCAATGGATTGTGGTGTCCGCGTAAGGCAATGGAGGTTTGATTGCCGGAGGAACTCGTGCCCTGGTTATATAATGGGCAAAGTGTCATTTTGTACTTCTACAAGTACGCATACAGTGATGGCATTTCGTATTGTGGACCGGCACGTGTTAGAGATCTACATGTGCGGTAGTTCAAGAAGGCTAAATTTGTTCGCGGTTATGTTTCCAAGGCTAGTGCACGTGCTGCATGGGATGGCGCTTCGTATACCTGGGTAGTTTACCGTTTACACCCAATGGGTGGGGAAAATTTTCTTATAAAATTCTGGCAAAACAAAGCACGGAGATTTCAGTCGGGCAACAATGAGTTGGGGAATTCTCTGGATCTTCAAGGTGATTGTTACTCAAGTCAACTTGAAGCTTATGGGCTACACCCAATGGGTGTGGTGCAACCATTGAATGGCCTTGTTGATTTACTTGGGGGAGTTTGCATTCCGAAGCCTTCAAGTGTTTTGGACCTTTAAGTTGATTGTTACTCAAATCAGCTTGAAGCTTGGGGGCTATACCCATTGGGTGCACCTAGTTGGTGCAACCAATGAAAAAGGGGGCCGATTGATTCAGAGGCATGGCTAAGCAAATCGTTATCTTTATGGATCTTTGAGTTGATTGTTGCTCAAGTCAACTCAAAGCTCGGGGTCTACACCCAATGGGTGCACCTAATTGGTGCAACCATTGAGGGGGTGAGTTAATTGACTCAGTGGCATTTCATATTCAGAGCTGAGGATTGTTTTGGAGTCTCAAGTTATTTTTCTTCTGAATTGACTCGAGCCTCGGGGGCTGGTGGAGGACAAATATCCCCTGGCTCCTCATGGCGTGAACTCAAGACATGGGCCATTGGAGGGCCTGAGAGGGGCAAACGGCTGATTTCATGGGCCTGCTTGGCTCAGCCCAAAGGTGGTCGAGTGAGCTTGGAGGTCAAGACAAGACGCATCATGATCTAGCTAAGCGTGGAAAGAAGCTTGACTCAGACTGGAGGTCCGAGATTCACGGGATCCAAGGGAAGAACAATAGAGGAGAAGATTCTGTTGATCTCTTGTAATCTAAACCGACTTAGGAGATATAGATGGAACCTAACTTGTAACTCAAGAACTCGTCGAACTATATAAGGCGGGTGAGGGACCCCTATGAAGCATATCTCAACCCATCTCAAACCACAGAACCATGCTCTCGTGCTCCAGAGCCCTAGTTTTCATTGTAACCTCGATCTCAGATCAAACAACTCGCCGCCACAGGACGTAGGGTATTATGCATCTTGCGGCCCAAACCTGTATAAATCCACGTGTTCCATCGCTCCTTAGGCTAATCGTCGAGCCACATCAACTTCTCTAGCCCCCAAAAGCATCCCGTGGAACATCCCGTGGTGCAATGCCAGTGTAAAATCCCGACAGATCGAAAGCATTTTTATTAAACTGCTGTGAAGTACCATAAGATGCACCTTGACCTGAAAAGGGTAAGTGTGGTCGTGAATTCCAACCTGGTTGAGGATGAGGCCCATTGTTGAAGTTGTTGTTGTTAATGAAGTTGACAGTCCTTCGATCCATTTTCGAGGCAGCAGTTCCCCTTGTGGCCAGTATTCCCTCAGTGCTCGCATGTCATGCGAGAATCTAGTGCCTAGACCGGCACAGCTTCAGGAGCATCCTCCAGCTTCTTCAGCAGGAGGTCCATTTTGGCAGCGAGCATGTCAATGCCATCAATATGGTGGACTCCGCGGGGCATATTGAACGCCTTCTCCTATTTCCATCGTTGGTTGCTTGCCATCTTCTCGATGAGAGTGCGGGCAGCAGTGACACTCAAGGACAGGAAGGATCCTCTAGCGGCTGCATCGAGGTGTTCATGCGTGGACCGGTGTAGCCTGTGGAAGAAGTTTTGGATAATTAGCCATTGTTCCATACCATGGTGTGGGCATGCGGTGATGTACTCTTGAAGTCGTTCACATGCCTCAGCCACTGTCTCATCTATGAGCTGTTAGAAGCTCGAGATTCGGTTCCTCAATGAGCTCTTTTTTCCCAGAGGGAAGTACTTTGCAAGGAAGGCATTTGAGCATGCCTCCTAGGTTACCAAGTTTGCGCGGTTTAGGATAAAACCACTGTTTTGCCTTTCCCACTAGTGAAAATAGGAAGAGACGGAGTCGAACAGCATCGGTGGTTGCACCCTTGATTGTGAAAGTGCTGCATATCTCCCGGAATTACTGGATATGGCTATTAACATCCTCCGACACCAATCTGCAAAATGGACTTGCTTGGACCATATGAATGACACCTAGTTTGAGCTCGAAACCTTCTCCAACCTGCACTTTAGGCCCAGTGGGATGTTGTTGCTGGATGGAACAGAGAACTCACGAATGGTCTTTTCGGCCATAGTTGGTGTACGGTGAAGTTGTACTTGTGGATTTAAACTCCAATGCTAATAGCATAGGCCTCTGCTCGTGGATTGTCTTTTGATGGACTCTCCTTCTGAGCAGCGACTCCGGATTGTTGTGGAAGTTTGCTGGTAGGTCGAAACCGGTCAAACACCTCTCTGTCAACCAACAATAAAGTAGACAGAGGAAAATGAGCCCGCTAAGAAATAGGGAATGTTATCAAGTTTATGGTACCTAGGTTCGAACAAAATCAAACTTCTATTGCCAATTTCTTCCTCAGCAACTGGCGCTAGAAAAAGCTTGTTGATGTCTCTTAGTGTAACAGATTTTACTCCGCAAGCGCACGAAGATTCGACGTAGCTTTTTCACTCAGCGTATTCTGAGTATCGTAAAAATCCACAGGGAAGCAAAGGCGAATAGGTGGAATGATTTGTTCGAACTTCAAGCGGCACTATATAACTTAGATAAACATCAACTATTCTTACACTGGGGATAAGGTAAACAAGGTAGAGTATGGTGGGAAGAGTAAACACTGACCAAAGCAATCAGCAAACTAGGTATAGCTATCTAGGAGGATGTAATGCCCTAAATTTAGCCTCCAGAATTTTCTTCTAATCTTTCTCTAATTCAAAATCAATTGGTTGTTTGCTTGTTTGTTTTGAGTGTGTTAATATGAGCTCAACAAAATTCTAAATATCGCAAATACTCTCCACCAAAATTCTTTTCAAAATTCCTTTCCAAAATTCAATTCCAAAAAAATATCCCCGCGCCACTTGACCCTCCATCTCCGCGCCACTTGGACCCCCATCTCCGCGACACTTGGACTCCCCCATCTCTACGCCATGTGGACCTCCCATCTCCACTGACACTTGGACCCCCCATCTCCGCTCCATGTAGACCTCCCATCTTCTCGACACATCATCGGCCTCCTCCTCCATCGGCTATAAATAGCCCCCCACCCCCATGCCTCCATCCACACCAAGCTCACCACCGCCGCAATATCAGTCCCCAGTTCAACCCGGGAGTTGTGCATCGCGAACGCCATCCTCCTCCTCCTCCCTTGCCGTGTTCATGCATGGGAGTAGAGTGCCTCTGCGTTCTTCATCGAGAGGCCACCATAGCTCGATTGCTCCGACTGTGAGCACCTCGCCACATCCCTCCACCATCCCCAAGCCGCGCTCCTCCCTCTTCCCTACTTGTATCGAGCTCCTGCACGAGCTCCTAGGGCACCACCAATGGCTGCCCGCGGCGAGCACCTCCTGCGTCCACCACCTCCACCGCGCTGACAACCACTAGAGCTGAACGCCGATGAGCCCCTGCCCATCGCTCACGGCGGCGCTGAGGCAAGCAGCCGAAGCAGAGGCGCTGCTCGGCCCTGCTCGTGCCCCTCTGCCTGTTATAACAGCCCCTCTCTCCTATGAATGACAGGTGAATCATTATTTTTTCTACGCCAACCACCAGCAACCGATGATTAGCCCATCACTAATCACGTGTCATTCGAGCTAGCAGGTCCAATCTTGTACCATTCTCTTCTTCTATTCACTTATTTCCGAATTAATCTCTCGACCATATGAGCTCCAATTCCATTGTTTCTTCTTTCTAAATTCATCAAAAATCAATATCTACCATCCACATTAATTTCATGATTTTAAGAGTTTCTAGAGCCGCCTACAAGCCGCTGCCACATTCAACATTATAGGCGTGGACCGTTGACACCAGCCTGAAACTCTACTCGCAAGCAGTCTAGAAATATTTTCTGCTCCTCCAGAATCCAAAAACACGATTTTATTCTCCAGTTTCCAAATATTCGGATTTTGGAATATTCCAGAAATATCCATTTTTCCTTTTCTTTCCCGAAATATACAAAATTCGCATCTTCTCCGTTCCAACTCCGATTTGGGTGATTCTTCTGCCTAAATTCATCTAAAATCAAGCTCTACCTACCCATACACTCCACATAATCTTTTGTCTTGGCCGAAAGCTGCCGTCATGCCACCATGACGTCGTCCTACGCCCAATCAGTGCTTCGCACCGGTCGCACAAACATTGTGAGCCTAGTAATAGATGCCGTTAATCTCCTATTCCACATAAATCTTAAAGGTAGCTATCTTAGCCTGTCCGAGCCCCGAATTCAGATGATGATGATACCAAAAATCATCTAAACATCACTCCACTCTACACCACTCCACAAAAAGATCTTCTCCAAAACACCAACATGCGACCACCACCCCTTCAGCGTTATCGACCCCGCATCTCACAGTCCACCACCCTTACCTTGGCATCTCTGTAACTTCGTTACCGAGCCCGCCAACTCACCCGAAAACTCGCAACACCCCAACCACTTGCAGTAATACCACCAGTAAGAACCCAGCAGACTCTCATCTCCGCAATCTAAGCTCTACACCACCAAACCCGTTGAGCTCATATTGTGCTTCGATTTGTGTGTTTTCCTTGTTTATGCACTAGGCTTTACCGGAGAGTCAGTTCGGCCTGCCCCACATGATATACTACGCGATGGTCTGCGCCAAATACGTCCAGCAACTGTTATATCAACCGCCTCAACAAAGTGAAAGGCAAGCCCACTGGAATCCCTACTTGATGCATCAATTTCCTATGTTTTACAAACACAACCCTTGGCCTGATAATCACATAAAAACTTGCATGTTTTCGCTTGCTTGGGTAACCTAGCAAAATATACAGCCACCTAAGCTTATTTTAGATATAGCACGCATAGGTGGGATTGCTCATTTAATTATCTATCATAATCTTGATGCTAATAATGTGGAATATGAAGGGTATGGGAAAGTGGATGTGTATGTGGTTTTGAAATAAAATGGGGAAGAACCCCGGCAATCGACCTTGTCGGAATACGGCTACGCACCGAAAACAGCCATAAGGGCAGGATATGAATGGGTAACTTAGCTACCTACTGGTTACCCCTTGTCCCGAGATTCAGTGGAGAATACCGGGTAGGTGGATTGCTCGCGCTGTCGAGCATTGAAAAGTTGGAATGGTTCTACCTGAGCTCTCCGTAAGGACCGTTAGTATAGATTGGCTAGTAAAACTAAAGTAGAAAACCCTCTCTATCCTCTTACCTTCCTTTTCCCCTTATTCGTCTCGATCAGACTAGAATCATGGTTAGGGTGCTACCCTTGTCTAGGTGGGACGAGATCATCTACAGTCAGCCATTTCAACATGCCTCTACAGTTGTTCATCCACACCATTGGCTGTGATCCAACGACGATGGCACTCACCAGACTCCCACATCTTGTTCTCCTCCACGGTCAACGCACTAGGCTCGGCCTACACGCGCGCGCTCAGTCCTCGTGTGTAGCGCGGTCGTCTTCTTCCTGTCTCCAACTCTACATCAAAGCATCCAACTATCAACAGCTCGAAGACCATGCCCGTGCTAGCTCACCTTGCTTGTTTGATTATTGCACCACCACCAGCCAGCCCAGCAGCTCGGCGACCATCACCATGCCAGCTCGCCTTTTGCTTGTGTTGGTTACTTGGTTATAGGTGGTTCTAGCCTTATAGGGGTTGTTTGGTAGCCAGTGCCAAGAGGCTAGCTAGATCACCACAGTGCGAGGCCCAGTGTTTGGTTGTCTGGAATGTCCCCCTAGCTAGGACCAGCGTAATGCAGGTCGAGCCCCCGAGGGCTCCACTCCTCGTCTCCCACCTGAATCAGCTGTTCTCGCCTGGCCTGGCCAGGCCACTGCTGCATCCGCAGAGCCCCCGCGGGCTCAACTCCTTGTCTCCCACCTGCACGCCGCCTCCCTATTTCTCATGGCCTCCTTGCTTCTCGTTGCTGTCGTCGCTCCTCCTCGCTGTCATCGGACCATCACCGCTCCTTGCTACCGTCGCCACTGGAGTCGCCGGCTTCCACAAGGGAGGTAAGGGCGCCATGGCCCGGCGCGAGGTGCCGACTTCCGTAGGGGAAGGTAGGGCGGCGCTGCCCGGTGCAAGCTCGCCGGCCCGGTGCTAGGTCACCGGCGTCCATGGAGGAAGGGAGGGCAGCACGAGGCCACAGAAGGCCACAGGAGAGGAGAGGGCGACATGGGCTGGCGCACTGCCATGGAGGAAGGGCGAAGCTGCTGGTGCACGCGGTGGAGGCCAGCGTGCCATTCATGGCCGCAAGGTGGGCGGAGGAGGGGTTGGCGGCGGCGCGTGCCTAGAGGAGAGAGAGCGGAGGGGAGAAAGGACAGGAAATATGCTAGAAACCAAACGAGAGCTCTCATGGAACATGCTACGTGGCACAAGATAGCCAAACAAGAGCTCTTACGCTACAAGAGTCTAGGCAGCTCTAGGCTAGCCATGAACTAGAGCCAGGCTATGTAGGGAGAAGCTGCCAAACAGGCTCAGCTTTCCATCAATTTTAGCTTCAACAAATCGTTAACAGAACACGCTCACGAGCCGCAAGAATGTAATGAAAAGGCTGCTTTTTCTGATTATTAGTAGCGTTCTAAGCTCATCCACTAGAGCAAACTAAAACAGAGTAATGATGGAATTGTTTGTTTCTCTCTGGATCCTTCGGCGTAGAATGGCATGCAGGAGAAGAGCTGGTGACATTGGTCGCGTATTGAGGTGAAGCTCATGTGTTCCGGCCCTATGGCCAACCGCAACGCATGGCCAACCTTCACTGCCGAGCATACTGGGCCAGATTTATCAGCAGCTACTTGTAGTTACCCGCATTAGCGCCCCAGCCTGCGCGCTGCGCTGGCCTTCCTGGCGGCGTCGCCGTCACCTCCGTTGTCCGTGCTCACCTCGGAGTCGCCGTCGATCAGCGCCCATGTTCGTGAGCGCCAGCAGCTGGTTCTCCCCACCGGCCTTCTCTTCGGGCCTTATCGAGCCATCGACAACATAGCTCATGGCTCCGCCGAGGTCCAGCCTTCAAGTCTCCACCTGCTGGCCACCATGCCGTCGTCACCGGAGGTCCCTTCGCATGCTTCCTTTCGTCCTTCGCAGTGGCGGGCTGGCAGATCGCAAGATGATTGGGCTCGCATATGGGGCTGTGGGCCAAGAAACCTTTAGTCTAGTGAGTGCTCAGTCGTTAGATGACAATAGACCGTGTAGATGTGCTAACTGCAGAGACACATCAAAATGGCCGACTGCAGACGATCTTGTTCCTTAGGATCGACCAGTACAGATAGCCAAACAGCCTAAGGTTCTAAGCAGATGCCCACACTAGTTATCATAGAGAAATCGAGAGAAAAAATTGCACTAAAAAGTCAGTCTTGTTAAAAAAAATGTTCTCCCCATTGCACTATTTGAGTTAATTTTTTTAGATAACGACTATTTGAGTTAATTTAGAATCAAATTCTATGTGGGACTTGTTGAACACGTACATTATGTTGGCAGGTGAGGAGTCGGCGACAGAGGGCATTTTATCTGTTGTGTGGTTTGCTAGCTGCTGGTGGCTCATGGAAAACCGTGTACGTTAATTGTCGTTGTCGCAGATCCTGCGCTGCCGTGCGAAACCCATGAAACACGGTTCACAGAGAAGCGGCTAGCGGCTTTTACTAGTGGTGATGCGGCAGCAACAACCACCGCATGGCGCAACATGCAACTGGTGTCTGGTGGTGGCCTGAAGAAGGAAGGTGCAGGTCAGCAGGTGTTCCAGTTGGGTTTGGTCAGTGCACTGTGCAGTCGTTGCTCTCCCTCGCCGTAGGTTCGGCCGTTCAACACTGCCACATCGGCGTCGACGTCCTAACAGAAAACGGCTTTGTATTTTGGTCCTCCATGTTCAATGTCAAAACTTGCCACGCTAAAATTTTGGCAAGCCAAATTGGCTTGGCCAAATTTTAGCATGGGCAATTTTGACACTCAACCAAGCAGACCTTTCTTTTCCCCTTTTCTTTCGAATGATCGGTTTCAGCTTGACATTGTACGGCTTTTGAGAGACAAGGCTCCGCTTATTTTGCAGTTGCGGTGTCTCTAATAGTCATAGTTAACGAGCAGTAGTTGATCCAAGTAAAGTAGGTACCCAGTAGATTACTGTTAGGGATAGTTTGGCAATTTTATTTTTCCTAGAGAATGGAGGGGATGGAAGGGTTTCCTCTCAATTCCCTCCATTATCAAGGAAAAATGAGGTTGCTAAACTAGTTCTTAGTATACTTTTGCTCATACATATATGTGTGTGTGGACACATATATATGTTAGGTGGTGAGCTCATGTCAGGTTGAGGGGGGCGGGTAAGGCAAAAAGGGATGAGGCCGCCACCGACGTGACGAAGATGAAGTAAGTGCCCCCGAAAACAACGCGTAACCAGCTGAATACATACTAAACTCCTGATGCCAACGACGAAGCAGACCTGACCGCAGAAAGAGAGATGGGTGGACAAACAGACAGGCAGACACCGCATTTCCAGGCCGGGAAAGGGCTTTGATCCCTAACTGTTGAGGTGGATTGTAGGAATGGAGTAGTTCGTTTGGCCTGACTGAGTACCCACCAAGAACCAAGCATGGTGCCGGTTTGCCTCCTCAATAAGCTCATCAACACTGCAAACCGACACGCTGAATTATTATATGCTGAATAAACGGGGAAACATTTGGAACACGCGAACAAAGGCCATCAGCCATTATGGACTTGTGCGACTACTTGTCTAAAACCACTTGTCAACCAAACATACACATAGGTTGTACGTGTACAGAAATTGGCTACTCCCTCCGTCCCGAAAAGCAAGTAGGGACCGCGAGGCCAAAATAGCAGAGGGAGAAAAAGACCACCATGCCTCTCCATTTATGCGACTACTCCATGGCACTCTCCACCGCCTCTCCCTTGCTGCAACCGCTCGGCTTTGTGGGGCGCCATGGCAAGGAGGCAACCAGCAGGGCCACGCCGTCGCTCCCATGTCTCCTGCGCGCCGCCACTCCCGCTCGCCGCTGCTCCCTTTTGCTGTCGCTGTGCGGCATCTCCCTCGCCGGCGAGGATGCAGCCGAGCGGGGTCGCGCCTCCCTGGTGCCTCCAGGCCACCGCCGACGCTGAGGGAGGTCGCGCCAGCCGCCGCTGCACGGCGCCTCCCACGCGCTGCCGCCGGCTCCGGCCCTTCTGCTGTCGCGCGCGGCCTCTCCCTCGCCGGTGAGGATGCAGCCGAGTGGGAGTCGCGCCTCCGTGGTGCCTCTAGGCCGCTACCGACACCAAGGGAGGTCGCGCCTGCCGCCGCAGCCCAGCGCCTCCCGAGCGCTGCCGTCGGCTTCGGCCTTCTGCTGCCGCCGCATGGCCTCTCCCTCACCGACGCGGATGCAGCTGAGCTGGGCCGCGCCTCCCTGGTACGTGGTGCCTCCAGCCGCCGCCGACGCCGATCTGCCGTTGCGCCGCCGCCATCGCACTCGCCGTGGGGGAGGGGGCACCTCCAGTCAAGGCCTTCCCGCGGGCACCACTCCAGGAGTGGGAGCCGCCGCCGGCCCACCGCCATCGCTGCGAGGGTGGGGAAGGTGTCATGCGGGAGTGGGACTGTGAGAGGGTTGGGAAAGCAGAGGTGCCATGTAGGAGTGGGACTGTGAGAGGGAGTGGCAGATGATGGTGGTGGGCCCCATTGCCGCAGACGACTTCTTTTCTGGGACGAATTTTGAAGCGCAGATGATTTGCTTTTCGGGACGGAGGGAGTAGGTGCGTTGTGCATATTTGAAGAGTGGCTCAAATGACAACTTCAGAGGGCGTACTACTTACTTTATCGTGTAATGACCATATGTCTGCTTTGTTGCATAGTTGAGTGATTATCGTTTGTCCATATCTCATGCACCGACTACCCATTGCAACAAGTTAGGCTGACTCCAATGGAGTGTCTCAAACCCATCCTCAAAACACTGGTTTGCATTGTTTGACATAAATGTTGTACCGTAGGCAGAGAGGGGAGTGGTTGGAATAGTGACTAGGGAGTAGGGTTTGAGGCACCCCATTGGAGTGAGCCTTACATCATCATCGCGCACTCTCTCGTATAGGCTTGCAAGCAGGGACAGATTGTGGATAGCCGGCCGGTCCGCAAACTCAATAGTGCGGTCAACGTTGAGTTTGCGGTCTTTGCGGCAAATCCGCAAAATACACAGAACTAGATAAATTTTCTATAACATGGTATAACATAAGACATATATTAGACCGTGGATTACGGCGTAAGATGTTTGTATTGAGGTACGTGATGAGAATTATAGACGCCGCTAATGTATCGATTAGAGCGAATAGATTAATATAGAATATTAAAGTGTCATATTTTTGTTGTTGCGGCCCTTGCGGTTCTTTACAGATTAATATTATTGTCTACAGACGTAGCGAGACAGACAATAGTGAACTACGATCAATTTGTAGCCATAATACATTAGTCGTTCACGACTTTTTTGCAAGGTGGTTACTGTGTATTCGTGGAAAAACCCGCCGCCCAATTGCAACCCTACTCTCTCTCGTACGCGCAAACCACATGGGACTGGCAGCTACTCTCGTACGCGCAAGCCACATGGGACTGGCAGCTGGGAGACGTGCAGACTACAAACCGAAGCGCATTTTGGTTTTGGTTGCAAAGGAACAACCAACAAACTCGCGCTTCCCTATAGCCATGGTACGCTAAACTAAATTGTGGATTAACTGTATACTTTCCTATGTTTTTGTGGTGGCAGCCAGCCCACGTCGGGTCGGGACTCGGGAGTCAGGGCACCCCTGTCAGCTACTCAGGTGATGCTAAAACGGTGCCGCTAGCGTTCGAACCTTCGAACGTCTAATGGGAGATAAAAAATAAAAAAGGATCGCTGAAACATCAGTGAAATACAGATTAAACATTAAAAATTATACTATTCCAACATCAATATTTGGGAAAAAAATCCAGACGTGACGCGTCGGGCGGTGCAGTGAAACACGAGAAAATAACTATCGAAATATCAACGAACAACTGATGAAACATTGAAAATACATTATTGCAAGCATCGGCATGTGTCAATTAAGTGAATTGAATGAAAAATTCGAGTCTGCGATTTGGAGAAAAAAATCTGGACGCGACACGTCGGACGGTGCGTGAAACATGAGAAAATAACTACTGCAATATCAACGAATAATTAATGAAATATTAAAAATACACTATTACAACATCAGCATACGTGGATTAACTGAATTGAATGAAAAATTCGGTTCGCGAATCTGATAAAAAAATTAAAAAAAATCAGACGAAACATTTAGAAAATACTGTTAAAACATCATAATATAACTTATGCAACAATACCAAATAACTATCGTAATATTTGAGAACAAACGTCTGATTTTTTTTTTCCATCGGACGCCCGTACCATATCATTACCGATGCCAATAATATGCAGCTCTAATATGGAGATGAGCCCTTGTTTGTCCCTGACCGCATCCACCACCTACCCTGTGTTAGGCTATGTTTACGGGTGAACCCATCCAACCCCGTCTATCTAATATTCTAACTATTTTTCTCTCTATCTGTGCACACAGTGCTTGTACACTCATTTTAGGCCAACCGGTGAACATAGCCTTAGCTATGCTCGGGCTGCTTCCTCATAGAGACTACAGTGCTGTGCCGTTTCAAAAACTCTGGGTGAGTTACTGTAGCTCTCTGTAAAGGTAACCGGCAATAGCTGCAGCTTAAATTTTTTCTTTTTGAGTAGTTTCTTTTACTAGTTTAGCGGCTGTCTATATACTGTAGCGCTTACAATAAACAGAAAAAAATGATTGAAATAATGGATAAACAATTCATTTGGGCAATTGGTTGGAGATGGTATTTGTTTTGCAGTTTGCAGTGCGCTGCCCTAGACAAACACACTGTTTTTACGGCTGCAGCCACTGCCAGCAGCTGCTGCAAAGAGCTTTATGGGTGTTTGGATCTGGAGGCTAAATTTTAGCCTCCGTTATATCGGATATTTGATGCTAATTAGAAGTATTAAATATAGTCTAATTATAAAAACTAATTACACATATGAAGACTAAACGGAGAGACAAATTTATTAAGTCTAAATATTCTATGATTAACAAATGTAATGATACAGTATCATTCATTAATTATGTATTAATTAGGGACAATACATTCTTCTCGTCGTTTAATTCCTCGGCCATATAATTAGTTTTATAATTAAATCATATTTAATATTTCTACCTCACATCAACTATTCAATGTAACATGGGTTAAAAATCTAGCCCTCAAATCTAAACACCCTGATGAAAAAGGAGCAAGCAAGCAAACTGTTAAACAAACTGAGGAAGTGGGGATATGTGAGTGCAGAGTGCTGGACAGACAGGCAGTTAGCTGTCGCTCGCTCATCCTCCACTCCGCTCACTCCTCCGCAGCGCTTCTGCTAACGGCTGCTGGCTGGCAAGTGGCAACCATCGTGGACATACATAATTCCCTCTCGCCTTTTCCTGGTCGTCTCCCTTCTCCTTTGCTCCACTCCACCGTTCCGGTCAAAAATATCCGATTCTCCGTCGCGATAGAGTATAATCTGATCGAATAAACATAGATATTGTTAATATTATATTTATTTTTATATTCTTTTGAATTCGGAATAAATATGAAATATTATCAAATGTGTCTGACATAAGATTTAGATCACTATTGACGTTATATTTATCTAATTTTAAGTACTCAGATACAGATACGGATCGAATAATAAATATCCGGACTTGATACGGATTGGATCTCAGCTTTTCTAAACAGATCCAGACTCAAATACAAACAGATAATATCCGTACAATTTACATCCCCTGGAGATCTACATAGAACAAGGAACTGTCTACTACTCTGTACGGTTCTCTGTCATCAAACACACTGCTCCTAAGCAAGATCAGACAAAATACTCTTAACGCTGATGTCACTGTCACGTCTATCCCACCGTCTATATTTCAAATTCAAACTTCACTTTATCTACAATGCGCATAATGATTTATATATCCATATACATGGTCTGGTGACACCAACCTAAGCAAGGCTAATATATTCTGTTATTAGCTATATACCAATACCATGTCATATAAAACTAAAAAACCATCCATGTAACAAATTTAGTGTTGCTGCAAACTCTACAATTATTATTTGTCCCATATTTTTATCTCACAAAGTTTTTTATCTCGTGTTTTAGCTGGCTGCAACTAGTAGCCTCTCTTTTCTCTTCCATATCACCCACAATCTAATTTGACATATGTTGCAGCCTGACTATATCATTCTATGATACTATTAGGTAGGTTCTAGAGCAGTTTGCAAGGACACAATGTGACTAGTGACTGATCCATGGAACTTGAGGCCTCTTCTCGTTGATTCATCTTCTTCAATTCTTTTTGTCTCTGTACAATAAAACTAGAGGAAATTGACATTTTTCAGGACGTTGCATGACTACTCCGGCTGGTATGCTACTGGTGACCACCGGCGGCGAGGGAAAGGAGATCCTTGCTCAGTTGCTCTACATCTTTATTCTCCATCTCTGGCCTTTTCTGGTACACTGGACCGGGGGGAGGGGGGGGGGGGGGGGGGGGGGGCGGGGGATGGCTAGAAGCCTAGACCAAAAGTTCATTCGGTTTCTCTTCACATGGTCCTCCCCCATACAGTGGAGTGACCTCCTCTTCTCTTCGCTTGCCTCACGGGCTCACGGCCAAGCCTCTGTTCCTATGCAAAAGCAACGAGACCTTTGTTGGCCAGCCTGCAGCCTAGCGCAGCTTGGAATCGATGGATGCGCCATTCTTTATTATCTTCGATCAGTACCGCCTCCGGCTGCTGCGGCCTAGTCGATCTTGGCCATGCCCATCATGCGCTTGCTCACGGCGTGCACGGCGCCGTCCGCGCGCGGGTCAACCATGCCCGTCCCGGACATGTAGTTCCGGACCTCGATCCGGATCATCTCCTGCATCATCGATAGGAACTCCGCGGGGAAGGGTGCCGGTGGCGGCTGCGGCGACGACAGGTTCATCGCCGGCGGCTGAAGCTGGAAAGGCAAGCTCGCTTGCGCTGGAGACGGCGGGGGCAACTGAGGAGGAGCCCGTTGCTGCTGCGGCCTCTGTGTCTGTACAAGAGGTTGAGGCGGACATGGTGGTTTGGGCGGCTGCTGATCCAACCCGGGCAGGGAGAGCGACAGCGACAAGGATGTCGCAGGAGGAGGAGGAGCCTGCTGCTGCGGCGGCGGCGGCGGAGGAGGAGAGGGCGGCCGCGGCGCAAGCGGCGCCACCGGGAGCACGACCACGCCGCCCGCGCGGGGCACGGGGCGATACACGTGCTGCTGCGACTGGGAGGAGGTGACGGCGGCCGAAGCGGATGACGGCATGACGGAGGGGAGGCTGTGGTTGCTTGAGTCGCTGAGTTCGGACCCGGACGGGCTGCCGGGGCTGAAGCAGAGCCCCGGTTGACCGTCGCTGCTGGTGCGCTTGAGCGGGCGCTCCTCGTCGGCGTCCACACCACCAGGGCCGGATGGCGCATCGGCTGCCGCGGCGTAGTACTTGCGCTTGAGGGTGGAGTTCCAGTGGTTCTTGATGGCGTTGTCGGTGCGGCCGGAGAGCAGCCGCGCGATGGTGGCCCACTTGTTTCCGAACCTGGCGTGCGCGCGGAGGATGGTGTCGTCCTCCTCCGGAGTGAAGGCGCGGTGCTCCACCTGCGGCGACAGCTGGTTGCACCACCGCAGTCGGCACGACTTACCCGACCGCCCCGGGATGGAGCGGCTGATCAGCGACCAGTTGCGCGCGCCGTGCCGGGCCACCAGCCGCTGCAGCGCCTCGTCCTCCTCGGGGCTCCAGGGGCCCTTGATCCGGTCCACGTCCGCCTTGCCTCTGCCCCCGACACGGCAGGATGGAGAAGACGATGCCATGCTATCTAGTCTATTATATCTATGCTTGGCGAGTACTGTATGCGATTGAATCGGAGAGAGCTCGAGGTCCTGTTCTTCGAAGGCCACAGGGGAAGGAGGACGGGGTCCGAGCAGAGCAGAGCTTGACTAGTAGTCTAGTAGGGAGGGACGGAGGGTCGGAGCCTCGGAGGGAAGTGAGAGAAGGCTGCGGAATGGGAGGCGAGAGGGATATAGCGAAGCGGGCCCAGATCAGAGACGGGGAGTAGCCGGTTGGATGGGATGGGACTACGAGAGGTCACCGGAACCGACCGGCCCGAACGGCAGGTGGCATGGGACGGACGATTGGACGAATGCGTGCGTGCGTGCGTGGTTGTGTGGTTCCAGACCGGGCACCGGCAGGCAGATGCAGTTGGAACTTGGAAGTGGATTGGGTACAGCTGGCCGCGGGAACACGCGTCTGTCCGCGCACGCCCCGACGACGTCCGTTGGTCAAGTGCTGCCGCTGAGGACGCGGCCAGGAAAAATCTCAGACGAGAGGAGGTTTGTACCCAATCGTTAGCTACCGCGGCCCGCGGCAACGCGAATTAGATGGGGACCGTCCTGTACCAAGGCCCATGCGGACTTGACGTAAACAATAATCAGCCAGTCATCTATTATTCGGATAGTGAGCCACTGTTTAGTGTTTAAATGGTATTTAAACGTGTTAAATAGCTGTTTAGACGAACAGTGAATTTGGGTGATTGAAGCTAAGGTATAGCAGAGAAGCATCAGACCAGCATCATCGTGAGAAAAACGGCTTGAAATCGATCAAGTCAATCACCAAACTGCAGGAGAACAGGTGTTTTGCATAAGCTTGGAACACAACCTTTCTCGGTTATGCCTAACCGCCTAACCCAAAGTTGTTTACACATGCTTTGAACATTTGTCAAGATACAACATTCAGAGAGCAAGGCCATGGATAATCTTAAAGCACATCGGAAAGGGGCTGCGGATCGACTTACAGGAGCTGATGCAACGAAAACCAATCTCAGAAGAAAACTTCGTTCGGCTCAGGAAGCCGCTCAGTCGAGAGCCGACATGATGCTACCAAACTCAAGGGTGTTCGAAACCAAAACCGAAGCATTACCATCGCCTCTAGAAAGATAAAGTACATTCTTACCGAGGAGACAGAATATCCACTAAGGGCCAGAGAACACGAGCACAAGCCGATGCAGTAGTTTTGAAGCACATTGACGTCCAAATAAAAGAAAGATTTATTAAAAAGATTACATCATTTGGATCGAAGCGAGCTCGGAGTACGGAGCCTGGTATCCACCACCTCCTTGGAAAAGTTAAGCCCGTCATCAACTCGGCCTGATTCAGCAATCATCGAGCTGACAGTGGGTAAAAACCCAGGAGGTATGTCCTGCAGAGTAGGCAGAACTCTCCTAGATGTTTCTTGCTACCATTTCAGGGTCTCCATACGAGCCAGAATACCACGGTTTTCACGGCCAAGGTAGTACATGTGACCACAGAATGGATAGGAAGCTAGGTGGGGCAGGGTGCCATTTGAGTATTCATTTTTATTCTTGCACCCTATCCTACCAACCATGTAAGAAAGGATATGAGGATTCATTTGTACTATGGAATTACAATCGGCTTAACTGCCAATACTCTAGGAATCATCCAAGATTCAGATTTTATCCCAAGACTTTTAAGATGAACCAAACGACGATATTCTTTTTCATTCTTGATATTAGAATCATCACCTCGGCGCTCAAGCATGGATGGAGGGAAAACTATCTGAGGAATATTGGTGTACCCTTCGACAACAAAGAGATCGACGCAGGCTTGAGCCCGTCTGTTGGCCCTAGTATACGCTTTAGTCTTGGCCACTCAACGGCATCAAGAGGAGGAGAGTCTGGATGAGGCCTACTCAGTTTTTCTAGAGGGTTGTAATGCACTTCTCAAGCAAGATTGGCACTTGTGGTAGGGGTTTAAGGACTCGAAGGATACACGGTGAAGAAGCTTGATGGGGAAAGGGTTCCCGATCTTCCGAGAGGTATAGATAAGTCAGTTTAGGGGTGGAGATCTCGACGTTGGTGAAGAAGGCTCCGAGCGGAACTATCGAATCCTTGCAATCACTACACCACTGCTCCGATGGTTATCGACCGCGTGACGCGCGCAATCAACCTCGCCAAGAAGGCTATCGTTCCTGCAATGCAACCGAGAGAACACAAGCAAGAACGAGGAATAAATGCAATCAAGATTAATCTGGTGCACAAGTTGGGGTTTCACAAACCGGTGACGGCGAAATTGTTCAATGACAGACTAATCTAACCAAAACCCATATAATCTAATGACGGATATAGAATATATACAAGAGAGAGGTATAGGGGGCGATCGGGGGAAGGGGGTGGCCGAGCAACCCTAGGGCGTACAAGGCCAACGGGCCCAAAAACATGTCCAGCAGCACCCTGGCGGATTCTGATCGTCATGTTGTTTGCATTATTCCCGTTGACTCCGACATTATTTGGGCCTGAGACCAGATATGTTGGAAAGCTTATCTCCTTAGCTTTCCATCAATCTGTAGAACGCCCAAAACGGAGTCTGTATGTGGTTTGGGCGTCCGTTTTACTGAGGTCTACTCCTGCAGTCCGAACCGGCCTCGCGAATAAATTGGACCTCAACTCGCCTTTCTTGATTTTGAGTCATCCCTTACTCAAAGTGGTTGATATTTGCTGAAGTAGTTGCCATGCTTGACATCATCCAAGCTTGCTCCCCTTCTTGAAATTTAACCTGTTGTGACAGAACAAACAAAGAACAAGGGAAACTCGATGTAATATGATTAGCGTTAGCGCATCCCTCTAAATTTGGATGAGATATAAACATGGTGCACCATATATTCTCTTTTCTGATTATATTCTCCAATGAAATGATACGTGTATGTAGATAACCATGGCAAATCAGCACTAAAAAAAGTTTCTCCTTGAAATTGTTTAGATTACATAGAACATGAAATTCAATATAACCCAAAGTGTTTAAAGAATATAATAATTTTAGCTCATTTGATGCATTAGTAATAGGGAGAAAAGGTCTATTTTCAGTGCAAGTGATTGGTTCAGGATCAACAATATCAAGGTTATCAGTAAGTTGTGGCATAGAAGTAATAGGTACAACATCACACAACTCTTTTTTGTCACAAGAATTGGCAATACAATTACACAACTCAGATTTATCTGAAGGCATGTTATCATTAGAATTAATCAAATCGTTTTTAATAGTATCCATATTTTTAGTTTGTTCCTTCGCAAGTTCAATTTCTAAAATTTGAGCAGGATTCATACCAAGCAACTTGATCTTTCTACCATTATATTTGAACGAATATATATTATCAGCATTATCGTACAAAGCATTATTTTCGTGTACCCATGGTTTACCAAATAACAAAGCAGTTGTTTCCATAGGCACAATATCAAAATATGCACTATCATGATACTTGCCAAGAGAAAATTCGATCTTGCTAATTTTATTTACCTGAAACTTACCACATGAATTAAGTCATTGGACATAGTATGGACATGTGTGTTGCTCTATGGACAAGCAAAGCATCTCAACTAGCTCAGAACTAACAAGGCTATGACAATCCTCACCATCAATGATGATCCGGCAACGTCTCTTCATTACGATAAATGCAAGCCGAAACAAATTGTTGGACTGATTGTTCTCCGCTTTCACCATTTGAGAACTTAAAATGTGTTGTGGCACAGAACTCACATTATCCTGCAAAAGGTTAGTCGCACAAGAAGGGACAATATGGCATGAAGAATGAAATTGTTTTCTCATCAAAATTTTCATATCAGACCATGTGCGAGGTTTATCATTAGCGTGTAAGTTTGTTCGCCAAAGCATAGCATTATCTTTTAGAACACTAGCAGCATTTAAAATCTTTCGCCTTTCACACATATGATGTTGCGAAAAAATATTATCCATCTTTTTTTTCCAACTAAAATACTCATTAGCACTATAACCATCATAAGAAGGTGGAGATTTAAGATTACATCGACCTGTGTATGAAGAAGAAGCAGCAATGGTTTGTCTTTTAGGAATCTTCACGGTTCCAACATATGCTGTGACAGAACTGCCGGAATTAACATAAGTTTAATACTAAGTATCAATCTTAAGTTAATTTCAGTGGATAATCAAGAATTTGCAATCTTGATAAGCCTTCCCATTGTATCAAGCTTAAGGGTAACTCTCGAAGGAGTTAACAAATTACAATAAGTTTACAAAAATAACAAAACATATATATACATAATAACTTGAGTTTGGTACAATACTTCTGTTTCAAAGAGGAGAGTAGAGCTTTTAAATACAGCAAAAGGATGGTCTACTCATAACAAAAGTGCTTTTAAACATAAATTGCATCCTGCCCAAGATGCAAGTTTACAGAGAAGCTAAAGAAGAGGGGTCGTATTCGAAGAGAACATATTCACAACCTCGAGAAAGTAGGATTGAAAAGTTAAGTAAGATTTACTTAGCAAGTCTTACCCGACTACAGGCTAAACTGACCACAGGTTTGAGCCCAACAAATAACCTAAGATTGATCCGGTTGGGTCGACTCACACGCGATAAGCCTAAAAGTAAGTCCTTAGCTTTTAGAGTGTTAACTTCTTTTAGTTTTTACCTAAAATCTAAGTAAAACCTATTCTATTAACAATTAAGCAAACACTTGATAAGGATATTTCTTAATAAAACATTGCTCTTTTATAACTACAATGTTGGTTATGATTCAGCCCTTACACATGGTAAGTCTAGCGATTCGAATCGATTTTATACTCTCAACAATAATACTCAATCACCAGTCATATGTATGTACGACGATCTTACATATGACAACCCAACATCCTCGTTGCCACCTAGCTTGAATTGCCCTCACCGAACCCGAGTGTCATCTGACACTCGCCTATCTCCCACCATCCAGTTGGTCTCATCACAGTTCAACCCTAGGTATAAAGGATGAGAGGCTTATCGGAGCCTGTTAAGGATGACAAGTGAAAGAGGCGCGTTTGAAAACTGAAAACATGGCCAAACATCGGACGGCCTTATACGACATAGACAGGATCAGGATCTCAACCATGTTCATTCATTAATCTCTTCATTTGTCATTTCTCAAAAGCATAACTGATCCTTTCTAATGTCTCCAATTAATTAACTCAGGAAACTGTCTTGGATTCCTCTCAAAGTAATAAAGATTAAGATGAATTCCTTTCAAAGAGAACATAACCTATCATTAAGCTTAACTAAGCATCTAATATAATACGTATAGGATTTATTTTGCTCGAATCAGGAATTCAACATGCACTAGGGTTACAATCGATTCCTAACTCTAATGCACATTCATAACTCATCAATTAAGACTCAAAATAAAAAAGGGGTAAATGCACCGGGGCTTGCCTAGATTTAAAGAATTAGGATCAAAAGGGGCTTCGAAACATTCTTCTTCGGGGATTAAAGCGGATTCTTGAACTCCGGCTTCGGAAACTTCGGGTGTGGGGGCTTCCAAAGATTCTCCAATAGAGGGTGAATGAGTAATCGTACCTAAATGCATGATATGCATGGATTTTAAGTATGAGAATTATCAACCTGTAAATTAAAGAAGTTGAAAAGTTTCTAAAAAAAAGGGTGGGTATTAATTTAGATTTTTGGGTCTTTTCAAAATTTTATATTAATTTTCTAAGGTTGGAATAAAATTTTATGGTTTTAATTAATTTTGTAAGATTTAAAAACAGTTTTTATGATTTAAAAGTAAAAAATTGAAATTTTAAATATCAGAACACTAATTATTCGGAGAATTAAAAAATTATTAAAATTGATCTTAAAATAAGGATTATTTTTATTATTTATTTAGAGAAAATTGATTAATAAATTTAAAAGAGGTAAACAAAATTTTAAAAAGGAAACAATAATTTTCAAAAATTCTGAAATTTAAAGAAGCCTAAGGCCTACAAAATTTCCTTTTGTTAAAGTTCTATTTTACTCCTTAAACAAAAATCCCTGGTCGGGTTTCCCTCCCTATCTCAATTTAGCCCAAACTTCTGTTATTTGGCCCAACAGCCTGGCCCAAATCACCATCAGACCCGCTCTCCTTTTCTCTTTCGGCCCAACGACCTCGGCCTGCCTGAGAAGGGGATGGCGTGACCAACGCCGTCACTAGTGGGCCCACGGGCAGTGACAGGCTTGAACGACTGTGTTAGGGGATGGAAACGGCGGTTGGTTTCGGTCGAACCGGGACACAGTGGAACAAGCCGTCGGTGATGGACGGCAGCGGTTCTTCACCGTCAGGCCCGTTCTGGTGGTAAGGTCAGGGGCATAATAACTAGATCATCGCGGCGAATACAGTGGTGGGGTTGGGGATGCAAATTTATGGCCGGAGACAGCTTTACCATGGTGGTTAGGGCTACGGCTCCGTGGCCATGGCAGGGAAGCTCACGTGGAGCTTGGCTCCGGCATGGGAAAGAAGGAATTTAAGCTCAAAAATTGCGGAGGAGAGGTCGTTGAGGGTTATACTTACCGGAATTGAAAGGGGAGGCAGTGGAAGAGACACATTGTGTGGCGGTTAGCTCGCCGGAGCAGTGAGTGCGGCAGAGGAAATTAAATGGCGCAGAAGCAGTGAGAGTTGTTCTTGTCTTGGGTTTTTGGTTTGGTGTGTCGAGGACAAAGTCCAGCGGGGCTTAAATAGGCTCAGGGGGCGGCAGGATAGCAACGGCGAGGAGGATTAGAGCGACGGCAATGGCGGTGAAGCACTATCCATTCGCCCGCAAAAGGAGGAAGACAGGGGTCAGGGAAGCAGTTCTAATGGGTATATATTATACTAATAGTTTGCACTTTTGCCCTTGGACAAATATAAACTTTGAAAGAATTTGAAATTAAAATCTACCCTTTAAATTAAATATGAACTAAAATCCATTCTTATTTTTGTTAAAAGTTTAAAACATTTAAATGATGCATTTAAATGATCCATTGGTTAAATCAAGAGATACATATGATGACATGCTTAAAATGATTAATCTAGGTAAAAAAAATTAGGGTATCACATATGCGGCGTTATAACCTGTCATTGTTAGAAGAAAAAAACGAAAACACACAAATGTATATTTCTCTATTATCTAATATAGGATCTTCAAGGACTAAAGTCACACACTCTCGAATGTCTTTCCAAGCTCTTACAAATATTCTTACCGTACACAGCAAGAAAACGATGACGATCTAGAAGAGGCGACGGCGGCCAAGAGGCGATAGTACACCTGGAGCGTGGGATGATTGCAATACCGACCTATACTGCTCGAGAGTATTACGTAGATCTTTGGGAAGGCATAATATGTAGCAAAGAATAGCAAAATTTAAAATCAGATAGCAAAATTGAATCAATGTCCAAAATACTTGTCAAAGTTGCTGGCCTAAATGCGTCCTAGAACTAGTTTAAGCTTACAAAAGATATACCGAAGCACAAAGGATGCAAGCACTTCTCATTTTTTTTCTTCTCTTTCTTTTTTTTGTGCGGCTTTTTTTATGCACTTACCTTTTTATTTATTTCTTTTTTTCACAAGTGCCGCAAAACAAGATAAAACTCAAAACAATGATAACATTCTCATCTTTCTATGACAGATTTCAATCTCAATGGCCTCAAATGCAAAAACTTTGAATACCAAAGTTATAGATCTCCTTTTTATCTTTCTCTACAGTATATGGAGCACCTTTTTGGATAATGGATGATAGAGATATTGACCCCGAAATACAGACTGCTCAGAAAATTCTGGGTCACAAACAAATTTACTCCCAACAGATATTACACCATGATAATGACATTTTCTAGAAATTTCCCAATTGATAAAGTTGTAGATAATTTCACAAGCTTTCCAAAAAGTACTAGAACACAAAAATTCGAGTTCGTATGAGGGAGATATATTGAAAATACCAAACTGGACACAGAGGATTCCGAACCGGACGTGATGACGTGATGAAAACGGACACGGTGACCAGATGCAAAACTCAAACTAAACTAAGAATGCGATCTACACTAGCAATAAGACTATTAACATGCACACAAACTCAAAGATGCAAACTCTGAAATCAAATTATGCAAAGGCTAAACGTGGTGATAGGACAAGATGAACTACAAACCCTAAATTTTATGGCTTTTTGTGGACTTTAGGAATACAAAGCACTCATACTAAGTGGCACACGATAATATAACTCAAGGGAAATCTGAAGCTCTAATTACCAAATAATGGGGAATAGGGTTCCCGATCTTCCGAGAGGTATGGATAAGTCAGTTTAGGGGTGGAGATCTTGACGTCGGTGAAGAAGGCTCCGAGCGAAACAATCGAATCCTTGCAATCACTACACCACTACTCCGATGGTTATCGACCGTGTGACGCACGAAATTGACCTCTTCAAGAAGGCTATCATTTCAGTAATGCAACCGAGAGAACACAAACAAGAACGAGGAATAAACACAATCAAAATTAATCTTGTGCACACATTGGAGTTTCACAAACCGGTGACGGCGAAACTGTTTAATGATAGACTAATCTAAGTAAAACCCATCTAATCTAATGATGACTACAGAATATATACAAGATAGAGGCATACGGAGCGGCCAAGGGGGTGGCCGAGCAACCCTAGGGTGTACAAGGCTAGCAGGCCCAAAAACTAGTCCAGCAACACCCTGGCAGATTCTGATCACCGTGTTGTTTCAATGATTTCTGTTGATTCTGATATTTTTGGGCCTAAGACCAGTTGAGTTGGAAAGCTTATCTCCTTAGCTTTCCATCGATATGTAGAACGCCCAAAACGGAGTCCGTATGTGTCCTGGGCATCCATTTTACTGAGGCCTACTCCTACAGTCCGAACCGGCCTCGCGAATAAATTGGACCTCAACTCGGATTGGGCTTCAAACTTCATCTTCTCTTGGGCCTTGATCATATGCATGTTTTATATGTTGTCATCAAAGCTCGACCCCGAAGATTCTACTTATACACTTAAATAAGCAATGAATGGCCAGAGAGCATGAACATGAATAAATCAAGCATGGGGAATCTGCATGGACGCTGGAAAAGTGAAAGTTGTGTCCTTTTGTTGATGAGGTGACCATTCAAAGCATGTAGGCCAGAGGCCCATCGACAAAGCTAAAATAGTTGCTAGCTTGCGCATGCAGAGGCAAAGGTGGCTCCCGTGACTAGATTCTCGACGAACCCAAGGAAGGTGACATGCAACAAAAGACTCTTCATGTAAAATGATGATCATTAGTTTTCTGATAAGTAAATCATCGCCAAAACTAGAGAGGCATGTGTTGCTGCCAAATCCTAGCCGATTTAGGATTATCGTCGAATCAACTGATAGGCTTCATGGGCCACCCGCTCAGAGGCGGATTTCATTGTATCCTTATCCCAACCAGCTGTCTATCGTAGTTTAGGAAGCCTAGATAGATGGACTTATCGTCCAAGTCTCCATACTATAAATATGTAACCTACCTTTTGAAATAAAATAATGACAACATATGTGTTGGGGTTTAGTCCACGGGATAGACCACAGGATAGACCGCGGGATGCTTTTGTGGGTGGCGACATGGACGGTAGCTCGATGGTTCATGTGTAACGCCATGGGAACACACGATTTATATAGGTTCAGGCCGCGAGATGCGTAGTACCCTACGTCCTGTTTGTGGCTGATTGCATTGATCTGAGCTCTCGAGGTTACAATGAGAACGTAGGAGGTTCAGGGAGTTGGAGAGTTGTGCTATCCGTCGTTTAGGAGGGGTCCCTAGCTTGCCTTATATAGTCCGGCATGGCTTGTGTTACAAGTTGGTTTCCTTCTATGTCTACTAGACGGTTTAGATTACAAAAGATAGAGAGTCCTTGTCTTGTGCGCCAAGTCAGTCGGTCGGCTTTTGGATTGGGCCATTCAATAGCCCATGTAGAGAATACGCTTCATGAGGACCCAGGGGATATCTATCCCCCACAAGCCCCCGAGCTTCAAGTTGACTTGAGAAACAATCAGCTTGAAGGTCCAAATAAAATCTGCAACTCCTTCTGAGTTAAACAGTTCATGGGTTGCACCGACTAGGTGCACCCCATGAGGTAGCCCCCGAGCTTCGAGTTAACTTGAGTAACAATTAGCTTGAAGATCCAAAAAAATCTGCTTTCTGAATGTCTTGTCTTGTAGTCTTCCAAGTAAAAAATTCTGATGGTATCCTCTATGCAGCCCCCGAGCCTCAAGCTGATTAGCATAATCAGGTTGAGGATCAAACAACTTATTTCTTCAAGTGATCTTGGTGGAGTGGGGACGGTGACGTAGCCTCCTGAGTCAACGAGTACGGTGGCGTAGCCTCCCGGGTCGGTGAGTACAGTGGCGTAGCCTCCCGAGTTGACGAAATAGCGAGTCGGCAAGGCGGACAGCAGCCCAGCCCCCGAGTCGATGAAGTAGTGAGTCGGCGAGGCAGACAACAGCCCAGCCCCCCGAGTCGACGAAGCAGTGAGTCGGCAAGATGGGCAATAGCCCAGCCAACCGAGTCGACGAAGCAGTGAGTCGGCGAGGAGCGCAGCGGCATAGCCGCCGAGCTGACGAAGCAGTGAGTCGGCAAGGCGGACGGCAACCTAGCCCCCTGAATCGATGAAGTAGCGAGTCGGTGAAGGAATCGGTGAGGCGGACAAAAGCCTAGCCCCCCGAGTCGACGAAGTAGTGAGTCAGCAAGGCGGGCAACAGCTCAGCCCCTCGAGTCGACGAAGTAGTGAGTCGGCGAGGCGGACAACAGCCCAGCCCCTAGAGTCGACGAAGTAGCGTAAAGTGAACTCCCCATTTGAATTCCGAGTATAGCGAAGGCAATGAGTGTCGGTGGGCCAGACCGACTACCCTGTACGAAGGGCAAGAGGTATCCCTTAAATGAGGACGCGAAGGCATGTAACACCAGATGTCGGTCTACTGCCTAGGCTGATTGCCTCGTAAGGAGGGCCTTGCAGATTTTTTATGAGGACGCGGAGTCATGTAACACCGGTTGGCTAGACCGATTGCCCCGTATGGAGGGCCTAGAGTTACCCTGTCGTTGCACACACAGATTTCGCTGAAAAACACTGAGACTTGTCAAAGCACGAGATGCGACAGAAAATATTTGGCTCGGCGAAACAGGAGATGCGATAGAAAAGAGTTGTCTCGGTGAAACACGAGACGTGACAGAAAAGAATAGACTTAGCAGAACACAAGATGCAACTGAAAATAATTGACTTGGCAAAACACGAGATGCGATAGAAAAGTGATGTGCGTAAAGCACGATTTGAGTGAACAGAAATAATGTGAGAGATCCAATGCTCGGGTGATCCAGAAATAATACGAATAATCCATTGCCCGAGTGATCCAAGAATAATATGAATAATCCAAAAATAATGATCCCGAATTAATGCGAATGATCCAGAAATAATGATACTGAAATAAGATGAGTAATCCAAAGTTAATCCGAGTAATCCCAAATGATCTAGGATGAGTGACCAGAATCAGTATGAATAATCCAGAGATGATCCGGGTGATCCAGAAATAATATGGATAATCCAAGTAATTCATAAAAAATCGAATTGATCCAATGACTCGGATATTCTAGAAATAATCCAATGATTCAATAGCCGGATGATTAAGAGACAATTTAGCAGATCCATAGTCCGGATGATTAAGAAATAATATGAGCAATAATAGCAGACCACCTGAATCGAAGAACTCACTGCAGGCTCTTTGCCCTTCACCATAGATGGCGGTAATTAGGGATAGTCAATGACAACGGAGATCAGCTGTCTTGGCGCGTTGTATATTTTTGTACTGACATGAGATATATTTTTATGAAATAATAATCAGATAACAATGCGAATAGTATTGTTTGCAAAATAGAGCACTCAAATATAGATAATATTGGAGTGACCAAGCCAGTAGAATGGATGAAAATTAATCAACATAATTAAAAGCGTAAGACAACATTAAACAACTTAGCTGCTAGTGGTGATTAACCACGTTGCCGACTGATTCTCATGCTGTAGTTGGGTACGGGAACAAGAGATTGGCTCAGACGATGAATGTCATATGCTTGTGATGCTTCGCGAGATAACGGTAGATGAGGAAACAATATGGCGTGAAGCATAGCTTGTGATCTTTGCTCCTCCCTCGATGCATGCATGTGCCTTTTAATGGAGCCACAAATATCCAGCTAGTCACCAGAACTGCGTAACCCTGGTCTGACGCTCAGAATAGATCAGATGGGATATCCTGTTGACCGCTGACCAATCCCACGATCAGATGAACGAAGCAGCATGTCAGTTTCCTTTAGCGTGTTCCACCAGCTTCTCTTTTTTCTCGACCCGAGTACGTAGCAGATCAATCTTCGATCCGGACTGGCCGAACCAACAGCAACCGCCAACTTTCGATGAAGAAAACCAAATGATGCAGTGTAGGACTCGGAATTCCGTCTCGGCTTTTGATGATCTTCACGTATAAGGTGACAGTCATTAATTGACCCACGCATAAGGGCAGATCAAGCTGTGCCAATTTTGGATCTGCATGCTCATTTCTGATCGGACTTTAGAGACGTGCGGTCCAAAGTCGACGTTGCCAGGATCTACGCCGCCGGCTTGTAACAGCAGAATTTTGTCTGATTCTGGATGATGTCGATGATGACGATAGCCATTGAGCTAGTTTAATGTCGATGTCGTATCTTCTACCTGGCGCGTCAGCTGTTGGGGTTTAGTACCGGCAATGTACTACGGGATGTTTTTGTGGGTGGCGACATGGACTGTAGCTCGATGGTTCGCGTGTAACGCGACGAGAACAAGAACACACGATTTATACAGGTTCGGGCCGCGAGATGCGTAATACCGTTCGTCCTGTTTGTGGCTGATTGCATTGATCTGAGCTCTCGAAGTTACAATGAGAATGTAAGAGGTCGAGGGAGTTGGAGAATTGTGCTATCCGTCATTTAGGAGGGGTCCCTAGCCCATCTTATATAGTCCGGCGTGGCTTGGGTTACAAGTCGGTTTCTTTCTACGTCTTCTAGACGGTTTAGATTAAAAAAATAGAGAATCCTTGTCTTGTGTGCTAAGTCAGTCGGTCGGTTTCTGGATTGGGCCATTCAATAGCCCATATAGAGAATACGCTTCATGAGGACCCAGGAGATATCTATCCCCCACGATATGTTTCTAAGTAGCGTGTGTCTCGTTCACCTCAAATTAACCACATCGCCACCCCTGTTCCAGCGTTTTCTTCAAGTAAGCGCTATGCTGCTTTAATGCTTTGTCTATGGTCGTGTTAGGGTTTTTTAGCGTTTGCTTACCCGATAGACTTTGTACTGAAGCGTTTTTTATGCCAAAGTATGCTACTTATCGCGATGAATCTCGTGTCAAGCTTTGCTGGGCGCAAGACTGATCAGCATCGAGCACACTACTGATCTATCTATCTGTTCATGCTTCACATAACAGATCGGTAGCGTGCGGCCAAGTGTACATAGCTCGCCTGATTGTTACATACCACGGCATGCGACACAACATGTACATATGGCAACTCGAGAGATTGATGTGCGCTTGGCACCTTGCTTTACATGTTTTGGATCCTATCTGTGTTTCTTGGGTGAACCCCCTTGGGGGTTCCGATCTATGTTCATGCATGTGATTAATGGCTTTGATAAGTTTACTCTTAGCTAGATCCATCTGGTTGTGTGCACAGCAAAGTCACCCTTGGAGGGTTGCATCGTCTAGGCCATGCTTTAAGTAGGGTTTATTTCCTTGTTATGCGTAACCCATCAAGACGCAAGGAGGTAATTGGCTCTTATGAGCCGATTCATGGAGATGCCTTAAGCCATTCCCCAGCGATTTGGCTAGAATTTGATACCAATATGTTGTTTGTGTATCTGCAGGGTGATTCTATGCTCCTACCACAAACCTGCTTGGCTCGTAGGTCAAGCCAGGTGGCACGCCTAGAACCCCCTCTCACCGCCCTTGCGACGCATGGGGACGGTCAGAACTGCCACTAGGAGGGATCGACCACAGCAGTAGCGTACCTCTTGGTTTCCTATGTGCCGCCTGACACTGACCAACGGAGTTAGGCAAAAACACCCACATGTCGGCGAGAGAAGGGAGGGGACAACATTGGTGCTAGGAAACAGAGACGGTGTGGGTGGTGTTGTCAGGCTAGGCTCACTGGCAGCAACGGGGAAGGAAACATGATAGCAGGGGAAGGAATGACAACGTCTAGTTTAGCGGGGCGTCGATTGAGCCGATCGGAGGGGCTCTCGGGTGGTTCACCATTGACTTGCCCTCGGTGAGCTGGTTCCAACAAAACAGGCGACAGTGTGAGCACATGCGACATACTGCGTACTCAATGTTGTAGATCTTGGGGGCTTGAGGGGTAGAGCAGGGTGTCTATGGTGAGGGACTTTGGTCACGCCATAAGTGGGGTGGTGTGCATGTTGGCAAGGTTGTGGGAGGCAAGAGGGTTGGAGGATAGAAGCCAGGGATGAAGGGGGTAGGAGGAAGGGCTAGTTCTCACCACTATTGGCTGAGAGAAGGATGGAATGGGAAGGATTTCAATGGCGTCTTTTGTGGAGAGGAAGTGGAAGGAGCTACGGCTAGCGAGGTGTGGCAAGGGGCTGACTCTCGAGGACTGCTATTTATAGGCAAGGCGGAGGAGGATTGGTGGAGGGACTGGTGAGTTGGTGGCTAGGGTATTGAGGGCAAGGATGGCAGGTGGTGGGGGTGGCGGTAGTCGGTGGCACTATTGCACAGCAGTGAAAGGTAAGTGGTGTCAACGTCATGACACAGGCAATGGGCCAAGGGGTTTAGGGGCATGGTGACATGAGCGCAGGGATGGAGACGGGATTGGGGTGAGGTGGCGTGTGCCGGCACGAACGCGCAACACGATGCGAGTAGGCATGCGTACCCGGCGAAAGGAGGGAGAAGGGACAGACGGGCAGGCCTGACACCAGAGAGAGAGGGCGAGGGGAGAGAGCAGTGGGAGGCTGACAAGCGGGGATTGCTTGTCAGCTGACCGCTTGGCTTGGGCAGGGGGAAAGGAAAGGGAAAGGGGGCGGGTAGGGTGGAAACTACCTAAGACAAGAGGGAAAGGGTCAGCAATGGTGGGCTGGGTCGAGGAGGTGGAGGGGACATGGGCCACAGGCGGGCTAGGCCGAGGAGAGGGAGAAGGGGAGATTTTCCCTATTCCTGTTGGGATTGTTGGAATATTTAGGGGTGGATTGGTGAAAGGAGGAGAATTTTTAGGGAGTTCTAAAGGAATATCTAGAAGTGGTGGATGGATCTATCTAGAGACTATATCACACTTGATAAAACAAAATTTTGAAAATTGATGTTGAATTAAGGAAATATTTAGAGAATTTGCTTGGGCTAATTTTCGTAGTGTTACGCACATCGCGCATTGTAAGAAAAATAGACCCTAAGCCATGCTTAGTTGCCTAATGAGATTTTAGTGGTTAAACTGACAACATGGACCATTTGGAACTAATGGGCATTATAAGTTCAAGGGATGCAAGTGATGAACTAGGGAAACAAACACCTCAGAGTGATGAAAGCGCACCAGACCCATGACCCAAGACAAAGAGCACAAGACCCATGACCCAAGACATCAATGACCAAAAGCCATGTGAAAGGATCAAGATGTCCAAGAGCAGGGGTGAATTGGACTTCTAATTTCGAAACTTGAAATGAAATCCTATCGAACAAGACCCAATTCACCCTAGTGCCTAAAAGTATGTCTAGATTTCTACATGATAACAAAAGGTTTGCAACCTAGAGCCAAGCATACAATTCTAGGAAAGTAAAGGCACAATGTAAATGAAAATAAGAAGAGATGACACTGCGATATTTTTCCTGAGGTATCGAGGAGTTGCGACTCCCCCGTAATCCTCGTTTGGTGCCCCTCGCAAGGCCTTGCTCACACGTAGCTCACAAATGGCTATGGCCCCTTCCTCACAAGGTAGAGAGGATGGTAAGGTGAACTTCGCAAACGTCAAGCAACCCCTTGATCCGCAGACCAAGTGCTCTCTTCGGGATGCTCTTCTCCACTCTAGAACGGCGAGCTCCAAACCATGCACAATGTCCTCGCAAGGACTGTCCTCTGCTTCTCCCATAATCTTCGGGGAGCTCGTGGAAGGCACGACATGCAGCCGTCTAGGTGATCGCGATCACTAAGAGTAACAAGCCTTGGTCTTCACTTGATTACTTTACAAAACAGTTTTTTGCACGACCATCGGACAGTCCGATGATTGGATCATCGGACGGTCCGATGCGTGTATTTTCGAAATCCCCCATTTTCGCGCCACTACCCAGAGACCATCGGACGGTCCCATGCACGGTTATGCCCAAAACATGAGGTGGCAAACCTCCCTATCCAGCTAGTCCGATGGACCATCAGGACTGTAATGGAAAATAGGGGTCCCGATCTTCTGAGAGGTATGGATAAGTCGGTTTAGGGGTGGAGAACTAGACGTTGGTGAAGAAGGCTCCGACCAATCGATCGAATCCTTGCAATCACTACACCACTGCTCCGATGGTTATCAATCACGTGACACGCGCAATCGACCTCGCCAAGAAGGCTATTGTTCCTGTAATGCAACCGAGAGAACACAAGCAAGAACAAGGAATAACGCAATCAAGATTAATCTTGTGCACAAGTTGGGGTTTCACAAACCGATACACGAACTGCGAACTAGTTCACGAAAGAATACTCTAAAGCAAAACCCATCTAATCTAATGACGGCTACAGAATATATACAAGAGAGAGGTATAGGGGGCGGCCAACGGGGTGGCCGAGCAACCCTAGGGCGTACAAGGCCTAGCGGACCCAAAAACCGGTCCTAGCAGCACCTTGGCAGATTCTGATCGTCAAGTTGTTTCGACAATTCCTGTTGACTCTGAGATTATTTGGGCTTGAAACTAGATGGGTTGGAAAGGTTATCTCCGTGGCTTTCCGTCGATATGTAGAACGCTCAAAACAGAGTTCGTATGTGGCCTGGGAGTCCCGTTTTACTGAGGCCTACTCCTGCAGTCTGAACCCATCTCGCAAATAAATTGGACCTCAACTAGGATTGGGCTTCAAACTCCATCTTCTCTTGGGCCTTGATCATATGCATGTTGTACATGTTCTCATGATTCTTCTCTTCTTGTTTTTGACTCGTCCTCGACTCAAAGTCGTCGATGCGCGCGGAAGTAATTGTAGCAGTTCGTGAAATCATCCATGCATGCTCCCCTTCTTGAATCGATCCTATTGTGACAAATCAAACAAAGAAAAACAAGTGGATCCCGACATGATACGGTTAGTTTTACAGCAGCCGTTTACTTGATTTTGATGTTCATCGATAAAATGAGAATCAAAATTAGAACATATATAAATACGATACACCATATATTCTCCTTCATAGTTATATCGTCCAATAATATGATATGTATTTTTAGAAAACCATGGCAAATCAGCGATGAATGAAATTTTTGTCTCCAAATAGTTTAGATTACATAGAATATCCAATTCAATATAACCCAAAGTACTTAAAGAAGATAACAAGGCTCATCATGCATACTTGCAATAGGGAGAAAATGTTTACTTTCAGCATACGTATTTGTTTTATAAGAACTAATATCATGTTTATTCTCATGTATTGGCATAGAAATAATAGCAGTATCATCACACAACTCTTTTTTATCACAAGAATCAGCAGTACAATCACCTTGCAATAAACGAAACTTGGATTTATCTAAAGGCATGTCATCATTAAAATTATTCAAATCATTTTTAATAGCATCCATCTTCTTAGTTTGTTCTGTCGCAAGTTCAATTTCTAAAATTTGAGCAGGATTCATACCAAGCAACTTGATCTTTGTAGCATTATATTTAAACGAATATATATTATCAGCATTATAGTATGAAGCATTGTTTTCATATACCCATGGTTTACCAAATAACAAAGCAGTTGTTTCCATAGGCGCAACATCAAAATAAGCGCTATCATGATACTTGCCAAGAGAAAATTGGATCTTGCTAATTTTATTTACCTGAAACTTACCACTAGAATTAGGCCATTGGACATAATATGGACATGGGTGTTACTCTGTGCCCAAGCAAAGTTTCTCAACCAACTCAGAACTAACAAAGTTGCAGCAAGTCTCACCATCAGTGACGATCCGACAACGTCTCTTCATTGCGATAAACGCAAGTCGAAATAAATTGTTGCACTGATTTTTCTCCGTTTTCACCATTTGAAAACTTAAAAGTTATTGCGGTAGAGAACTCACATTATCCTGTAAAAGGTTAGTCGCACAAAAAGGGACAATACGGCATGAAGAATTAAATTGTTTTCTCATCAAAATTTTTATATCCGACCATGTGTAAGGTTTATCATTAACATGTAAATTATTCCACCAAATTAAAGTATGATTCTTTAAAACACTAGCTGCATTTTTTATCTTTCGTCTTTCACACATATGACATTGCACAATAATATTATCTATTTCACTTTCCCACTTAATATACTCCACAGCATTAAAACCATCATTCGTAGGTAGAGATTTAAAAATAGAGTCACCTATGGGAGAAGGGGCAGCAACAATGGTGTGACTCTCAAGCATTTTTATGGCTCCAACATGTACAGAGGTGTAACCTGTCATTGTTAGTAGAAAAAAAAACACACACAAAAATTCAATGTTAACCCTATCTAATGACAGTAGACAAGTGGGATCTCTCACACTCCAAACGTTTACCAAGCGCTTGCAAATGTTCTTACTGTGCACCGCAAAATACGATGGCTACCTGGAAGAGGCGACGGCGGCCAAGAGTTAATAACACACTTGGAGCATGGGATGATTGCAAGACCGACCTATGCTGCTCAAGAGAATGTATGTGGATATTTGGGAAGGCACAATATGTAACAAGGAATAGCAAAATTCGAAATCAGATAGCAAAGTTGAATAAATGTCCAAAGAACTTGTCAAACTTGTTGGCCTAAACGTGCTCCAAGACTAGTTTAAGCAAAGCAAGAGATACACCGAAGTACAAAGGACACAAAGTATGCAAGCACTTCTGATTTTTTTTCTTTTCTTTTTCTCTTTTTTTTTGTCGGCTATTTTTATGCACTTGCCTTTTTTTTCGCTTTTTTTATCTGAAAAGTGCCGCAAAGCAAAACATGATACAACTCCACACAAACACAAAACTCTCGTATATAAATCATAGATTTACTACTCAAAGTTGCACAACCGATTAGATAGTCTTAATGGCCTCAAATGCAAAAACTTTGAACACCAAAGTCATGGATCTCCTTTTTATCTTTCTCTACGGTATATGGAACACCTTTTTTGGATAATGGATGATGAAGATATTGACTCCGAAGTACAGACTGCTCAGAAAATTCTGTGTCACAAATTGATTTACTCCCAACAGATATTACACCCTGATAACGACGTTTTCTGAAAACTTTCCAATTGACAAAGTTGTATATAATTTCACAAGCTTTCCAGAAAGTACTAGAACACAAAAATCTGAGTTCGTATGAGGGAGATATCATGCAAATACTGAACTGGACAGAGAGGATTCTGAACCGGGCGTGACGACGTGATGAAAACGGACACGGTGACAAGATGCAAAACTCAAACTAAACTAAGAACACGATCTACTCCAGCAACAATACTATGACCATGGACACAAACTCACAGATGCGGACTCTGAAATCAAATTATGCAAAGGCTAAACGTGGTGATAGGATAAGATGAACTACAGTCTACAAACCCTAATTTTTATGGCTTTTTGTGGACTTTAGGAATATAAAGCACTCATACTAAGGAACACACGATAATATACCTCAAGGGAAACCTGATGCTCTGATTACCAAATAATGGGAATAGGGTTCCCGATCTTCCGAGAGGTATGGATAAGTCGGTTTAGGGGTGGAAAACTCGACGTTATTGAAGAAGGCTCCGAGCAATCGATCGAATCCTTGCGATCACTACACCACTGCTCTGATGGTTATCGATCGCGTGACGCTCACAATCGACCTCGCCAAGAAGGCTATCATTCCTGCAATGCAACCGAGAGAACACAAGCAAAAACGAGGAATAACGCAGTCAAGATTAATCTTGTGTACAAGTTGGGGTTTCACAAACCGATACACGAACGGCGAACTGTTCAGGACAGAATACTCTAAAGCAAAACCCATCTAATCTAATGACGGCTACAGAATATGTACAAGAGATAGGTATAGGGGCAGACGAGGGGGTGGCTGAGCAACCCTAGGGCGTACAAGGCCAGCAGGCCCAAAAACCGGTCCAACAGCACATTGGCAGATTCTGATCATCAAGTTGTTTTGAATATTCCTGTTTAATATGAGATTATTTGGGCCTGAGACTAGATGGGTTGGAAAGTTCATCACCTTAGCTTTCCGTCGATATGTAGAATGCCCAAAACGGAGTCCGTATGTGGCCTGGGCGTCCGTTTTACTGAGGCCTACTATTGCAGTCTGAACCGGTCTCGCAAATAAATTGGACCTCAACTCGGATTGGGCTTCAAACTCCATCTTCTCTTGGGCCTTGATCATATGCATGTTGTACATGTTCTCATCAGACTGTCTGATGGTACAGACGGTTAGATGGTGGAAAATAGCTTGGGAGCCAGCTGAACACACGCCTTGTCTAACTAGTGCGATGGACCATCGGATGGTCCGATGGTTAATAAAACGTTGGATTGGACTGTTTTGAATAAGAGAGAAAATTGAGGGAGTTTCTTTTGATCATAACTGAAAAGATCAGTGTGTTTTACCATATTTTAGGTGCAAGAGCTTTAGGACCAAGTTAGACCCAAAAATAAGTAGAACTAATTGAACGAAGTCCATCAAGTTACTCACCTCGACCCCCCTTTATAGTACGGCCCATCTAAAAACTAGCAAAAGAAAGCCTAAGTTCCCTTCTTTTGACTTTGTGGCAATTAGAGCTGTTGGATAATGTTCTTCGTGCTAGAAATCCAAACAATAGGCCGACCTTCATAAAATTTGAGTGAAGGGGTCTCTAACCAATGAGCTCAATATTTAATATAAACACACAAGTATCCACAATCAAAGATCCATAGACATGGTGAAATACGAGTCACACGCAAAAGCCAAATGCCATGTCCACAGCTCAACAGCCAGAATAAACATCCAGTGATCCTAGCTATACACAAAAGAATATCTCTCATAGCTCCCCCTAACTCTGAAGCTCCCCCTAGCTCTACTGACTCCCCCTGACCCCATCCCCCTACAACACATCTCCCCCTTCGGCGTCAAGCACCAAAAGGGAAGCCCTACGAGCTCGACGGGGGTGGAGCACCTGGAGGAAAGCCATGGGTGGCCTGAACAACAAACTGATCCAGCTAAAGATCATCCTCCAGAGACTCTACGGCTCTCTCATCAAATGCCGGCTCCATCTGAGAAGGTGTATCTATGCTGGGAGTAGTGAGCGGGGCAGAGGCGATGAGTGGGGCTCAGTCGTCGTCGCATGAGCTGTGGCTGCAGTCGTCGAACCGTTTGCGGAAACGGTATGAGATCTCAGGTGCGTCGGCTGCGTGTCTGCGTGTGGCTGCACAAGACCTGTGGCAGACAACTCTGGCACGGAAGAGAGAAGAGCGGCGGCAAAGCTATCTGGTGGCTCTCTTGAGGCAAGGAGTTGTGACTCGGCACCAGGAGTAGAAGCAGAGGGCATGCCATGCAGAACCAGCGGTGGGGTACTGAAGTCAAGAGTGCGGGCCGGTAGCTGACTCATCTCCATCCTGTATGAGGTCCCCAACAGCTCAATATATCTAAAGTCTATCTGTGAGGTGCTGAGCAAGCCAAGGGTTGATGGGAGTTAGGGTTGATGGATACGTCAGTTTAGGGGTGGAGATCTCGACGTTGGTGAAGAAGGCTCCGAGCGGAACAATCGAATCCTTGCAATCACTACACCACTGCTCTGATGGTTATCGACCGTGTGACATGCACAATCGACCTCGCCAAGAAGGATATCATTCCTGCAATGCAACCAAGAGAATACAAGCAAGAACGAGGAATAAAAGCAGTCAAGATTAATCTTGTGCACAAGTTGGGGTTTCACAAATCGATGACGGCGAAACTATTCGATGACTGACAAATCTATGCAAAACCCATCTACTCTAATGACGGCTACAGAATTTATACAAGAGAGTGGTCTAGAGGACGGCCAAGGGGTGGCCGAGCAACCCTAGGGCGTACAAGGCCAACGGGCCCAAAAACCGGTCCAGCAGTACCCTGGCAGAATCTGTCCATCATCTTGTTTCGTCGATTCCCGTCGACTCCGAGCATATTTTGATATGGGACCACCTGGATTGTAAAGCTTATCTCCTTATCTTGTCATCGATATATAGAACATCCAAAACAGAGCTCGTATGTGGCCCGAGCGTCTGTTTTCGTGAGGCCTGCTCCTGCAGTCCGAACCGGACTCGCGAGTAAATTGGATCTCAACTCAGATTGGGTTTCAAATTCCATCTTCTCTTGGACCTTATGCCTATGCATCCTTAACATGTGCACATCATTCTTCCCTTCTTGTTTTTGAGTCGTTGATGCTCGGGGAAGTAGTTATAGCAATTTCTTCTGAAATCATCCATGCATGCTCCCCTTCTTGAAATGGATCATGTTTTGACAAATCAAACAAAGAAGAACAAGTAGACCTACGACATGATATGGTTAGTTTTGTAGCAGCCTTTTACTTGATTTTGATGTTCATTCATAAATGAGAGTCAAAATTGGAACATATATAAACACGATGCACCATATATTCTCCTTTAGAATTATATCTTCCAATAACATTATATGTATGTTTAGACGACCATGGCAAATCAGCACTAAAAGAAAGTTTCTTCTCTAAATAATTTAGATTCCAAAGAACTTTGAATTCAATGTAACCCAAAGTATTTAAAGAATTCAATAATTTCAGCTCATTTGACGCATTAGTAATAGGGAAAAAATGTCTATTTTCAGCACAAGTGATTGGTTCCAAAGCAAAAGTATCATGTTGATTAACTTGTTGTGGTGTAGCAATAGGCAAAGCATTATAGTATCTTTTTTTATCACAAGGAACAACAAAATAAACATCTTGTGACAAAGGCAAAATAGAAATACATACCATCATTGATTCCTCTACATTACCTTGACTTGTGGCTAAATTTGGCACAATAAAATTTTCATCACATTGAGTGATTATTTAACCTATATCATTACCTTTGTTTACATGATTGGCGCACTGTAGAAAGCATGAAGAAGAAGCCAACTCATGTCCGTTCTCATTATCAATGTCACTACGCAACATAGCAACATGCAAATCATTAGAATATTCATTAACAGAACTATTGTCTTAATCAAAACATTGCAATTTTTCCTTCAAATCAGGCTTATAAGTAGGAGGAATAAAATTACTACGCATAGAACATTTCAGCTTGGACCATGTAGAAGGATCTTTACCATGTTTAACTAAACTATTCCACCAAAATATAGCGTAACCAGTAGATTCACTAGTAGCATATTGAACACGTTGATTGGCATGAATCATATGAGAATTAAATTTTTGTTCAGCAATCATCTCTCAATCTAAATAAGTATCAGCATCATATGAACCATCAAAGGGAGGAATTTTAATTTTGACACTAGCAAACTAGTATCGCCATCACCTTTTTTACCTTTGTTGGCACGATGTGTAGGTGGTCGCCTACCCTTTTTACATGATCGCAAGTCTTGATAAGCGTCTTTGGAGGCAGCAACTTTGTTCTCCACAGTTTCAAGACGAGTCGTCAAATTATTGACCGAAGCGCATAGATTGTTCACGACTGGAGCAAGTTCCGCCCTGAAATCACCAATATGCTTGTTTTGTGCAGCAGTAACTTAGTTAGCTTGTCCTTTGAAACATATCCATTGACTCCTTGAGGGGGAGCATCTCTTGCCATGGTTAGAGAAAACAAGACAGAGAAATCGAAACAAGATTATCCTTATCTAGTAGGTAGGTGGAATCTTTCACACTTGAAGCATGTACCAAGTGCTTGCAAATGTTCTTACCGTATACAGTAAGAAAACGATTGCGATCTAGAAGAAGTGACGACGGCCAAGAGGCAATAAGACACCTGGAGCGTGGGATGATTGCAGGACCGAACTGTGCTGCTCTAGAGTATATATGTGCATCTTTGGAAAAGAACAATATGTAGTAAGGTATAGCAAAATTCAAAATCAGATAGCAAAGTTAAATAAATGTCTAAAGTACTTGTCAAAGTTTCTGGCCTAAACGTGTTCCTAGAACTAGTTTTAGCAAGCAAGAGGTACACCAAAGTACAAAGGACACGAAGGATGCAAGCACTTTTGATTTTTTTCCCTTTTCTCTTGTTTTCTATCTTTTTTAGTGGCTTTTTTTATGCACTTGCCTTTTTCTTTCTTTCTTTCTTCTTTCTTTTTCTTTCACAAGTGCCGCAAAACAAAATACAACTCAAAACAATGATAAGATTATCATCTGTTTATGACAGATTTTCTACTCAGAGTTGCACAGCCGATTAGACAATCTTAACGGCCTCAGATGCAAAAATTTAGAATACCAAAGTTGTAGGTCTCCCTTTTTTCTTTCTTTGCAGTATATGGAGCACCGTTTTTGGATAAGCGATGATAAAGATATTGACTCCGAAATACAGACTGCTCAGAAAATTCTGGGTCACAAACAGATTTACTCCAAACAGATATTACACCCCGATAATGATGTTTTCTAGAAATCTCACAGTCGACAATGTTGTAGATAATTTCATAATCTTTCCAGAAAGTACCAGAACACTAAATTTTATGTTCGTATGAGGAATATATCATGAAAATACCAAACTAGACAAAGAGGATCCCGAATCAGAAGTGATGATGTGATGAAGACAAACACGGTGACAAGATGCAAAACTCAAACTAAATCAAGAACACGATCTAAACCAGCAACAAGACTATGTACATAGACACAAACTCAAAGATGCAGACTCTGAAATCAAATTATGCAAAGGGTAAACATGCTGATAGGACAAGATGAACTACAAACCCTAATTTTTATGGCTTTTTGTGGACTTTAGGAATACAAAGCACTCATACTAAGGGGCACACTGATAATAGACCTCAAGGGGAATCAGAAGCTCTGATTACCAAATGATGGGAAAGAGGGTTCCCGCTCTTCCGAGAGGTATGGATAAGTCGGTTTAGGGGTGGAGATCTCGACGTCGGTGAAGAAGGCTTCGAGTAGAACAATCGAATCCTTGCAATCACTACACCACTGCTCCGATGGTTATCGACCTGTGTGACGCGCGCAATTGACCTCGCCAAGAAGGCTATCGTTCCAGCAGTGCAACCGAGAGAACACAAGCAAGAATGAGGAATAAACGCAATCAAGATAGAGGGCAGCAACTCAGAGATGGAACTGCAACTGAGGTGCCTGGATCTACTGGCGTTGTGAGTCAAGCTACCTCTGGTTGTCGGTGCAGAGCTCAACCAAGAGAGTGTGTATAGTCTCAAGAATCCATGCCTGCGACTCGGTGTGCTACTGCTGCATCTGTGCGAAACGATTGTCACTACGCTGCTGCATCTGCTGCTACTGTTGAATGAGTGCCTCAAAGTGCTGATCATTGCGCTGCTGCTGTGCCATCATCGCCTGAAGGATAGCCGCTATATCTGTGGCGGTGGCAACCTAAGTAGCTGTGACCTGTGGTGGAGGAGAAGGTGGTGGAGGGTCACGCGAGCCACCCACCTCAAGATCATGAGGTAGAGATGGCGGGTGCTGCGGACTCTCGTCGTCTATGGAGGTGTCGTCCTCACTCTCCTCACTAGTGGCTGTAGCTCTCCCTGTCTCTATCCTTGGGCCATCTATAGGTGCCTCGCAGAAGGGACGCACTTTCTGAGCACTCGCCTTGTAAATCATTGTAATGGGTCTGTATGGTCTTCTGGAACAAGGTAAAGTGTGGCGTCGGGTGCTGTGGGTCATGTCCAATCATACTGAACATGTGGGATGTGAAATAAGCATTATGGAAAGCTCCTGTGCATCTGAATCCCATCGGTGATCACGTCCTCCATCTTAGCGATCAAGAAATCCACAACACAAAACAGCTGGATGAAGGCTCAAAGCAGGTGCTGCTGTACGTTCGTGAGACACTCACGAGACCCTAGACGAGGCTAGCAGAGTCTTAGCCATTGCTTTGTGTAAACTATCAGCCACTGGGTTGAGCTCTGCAGGTAGCCTCTCATGGAAACCCTCCCTGAAGATCACTCTGGCCTCCTCAAGCAGGAGAGGGTTCCCCCCTGACCTTGGAGCATTCGAGGGGGCTCTGAGTCACCGTAAACATCAGTGTGTAACCTGCAGTCAGAGAGAGTGAGCCCTAGAAGTTGAGCTACCTCCTGCCTAGAAAGTCTGACCTGCTGCCCCTGGAACAGGAACTGAATAAACTCTCGCTCAGGGACAACAAAGAGGGTACGCGTAGAAGATGCGAACCCACTCCTCACTATACTTGTGCCTGTGCTCTAGCAAATCTGATAGGCCAGGAAGGTGCGAAAAGAAGGGATAGATGTTCTGTCCAAACATGGTCCCCATCCTTGGTAAGCTCAGAACTACGTGAGGGAACATTCCCATACTTGCCCTCCTGTAACTCTGGTAGAGCGAGGCTTGGACGAGTGTCCAAAACCTCCTATCAACATGAGTGTCTGCGCGGGGAACCATCTATCAATCGAGATCAGATATCGAATCTTCTTGAGTCTCTCACCACTATCCTGCATAATCCACCAATTGTGCATCACCTAGTAAGAACAAGAGCAATGGGAATGGATTGGTAGCACAATCTCCTCATCATCTGAGTCACGCTCTAGCTTTGCCTCCGACTCAAACTGAAGCTGACCAAGCTGCGCTAGCTCAGTCTCTGTCTGTGCACTAGCTGCTGCTACTCCTCTAGCTGCTCTCCTAGCCTTTTTTCTTAGTCTCTGCCTCCTGCTTGGCAATGATCTCTGTAGCTGATGTCGTCCTACCACTCGATCTCTGCTAGGGGCTGGTGCTTAGGAGTAGGAAACTTGGTACGCGCCTTGTACCCCCTAGGCTCCTTGATGCTCTCCGATCTGTATGCCTCCCGTACTGGTGGCTTTCCAAGGAATTGAAGGCATCGGCCAGCTCATTCGGTGGCTTCATGCTCTTTTTCCTCCTGAGTGTGTTTCCACTTTTTAGCGGGCTCCTCTACTTTGCATTTTCCTTTATCTCTGGCCATCTATAGAAAACAACCGGGAATAGATAGGCAAGAAGAATTAGATGAGTGGAGTACGCTCTAGACAAGGTAATACCTTAAGCATAGCATTAGATTGGTGAAAATGTGGCATGCATGTTGATTTTCAAAACTAGAGAAATTTAGATTGCGTGACCATCTCACACTAGAATCCAATTTCTTGTGTCCGATGAAGCATAATCAACATGAGATTTCATTCCTTTTAGTGCCACATGCCACAAATTCAAGGAAAATGAAACCCTAGATAGATCATGATGAGCAAGGTAGCACAAGGAGAAAGATGGAGTTGAGTGCTCACCACTAGGAGAAGGAGAAGGAGACGCCGGAGAGGAGGAAGATGGCCGGGGCGACACATGAGGGCTTGAGGTAGGAGGCGACGAGAGAAGCGGTGGCAGTGCTGGGAGCAGGTGGTGGCGACGCTGGGGTGCACAGAGGCCGGCGGAGCAGGCGTGGGCCGACGTGGAGGCGCGGGCGCGGGAGCAGGGAGCGGCGGCGGACAGTGGCAGCGCGGGGGAGGGGGCTGCTAGGGTTTGGAACTTGGGGTGAGCGAGCTAGGTGCACAGACAAAGGAAGAAAAGAAATGGGCCCACACATTAAAGACTTAAGAGGAGATCAACCATAAGCCCGAATGAACCGTCGGACAGTCCGATGGTTGGACCATCGGACGGGTTCGAGGGCCACCGGACGGGATAGGCAGAGGGACACAAAACATCACTGAGGACCATCGAACGGTCCGATGGTAGGACCATCAGACGGTCTGATGGAGCAACGGACATAGTAGACAGAAAGAAGAACCGGCGCTGAACGGGCCATCGGGCGGTCCGATGGTGGCAAAAAGACACTGAAGGCGCTAAAAACTCCTTTTCTTGTCCAACTTTTTGAAGATTCAACTAAACACAAGTGTGGACAATCCTAGGTGAAACCTTTGCCACTCAACCACTTAAAAATAGTTGCATTTTCAAATGCTTTATATAGATTTAGATTTTTCAAGCGTGAACTCTAAATCAAATAAATTGGCGATAAAGATCCAAAAGAAATGTATGAGTCTTTTCCTAGGAGATCTAGAGATGAAATTAACTCTTGTCCCACGGGAATTTGACACAATAGGCATGAAGAACGATGCCAAACCGTTAATTTGATCTCTTTTCATGACTTGAGATGCTTGCATTTGAAACAAGTCTCGGTATCATCAAGAGTGCTCCTTTGTGATACTACCGGATGCAATGCATGTTGACGTCTCTTAGCGTAACAGATTTTACTCTGCAAGCACAAGGAGATTTGCTGTAGCTTTTTCACTCAGAGTATTCCGAGTATCGTAAAAATCCACAGGGAAGCAAGGGCAAATAGGTGGAATGAAATGTCGAACTTTCAATGGTACTGTATAACTTAGATAAATACCAACTATTCTTACACCGGGGGTAAGATAAACAAGATAGTGTATGGTGGGAAGAGTAAACACGGACCAATGCAGTCAGCAACTAGGTATAGCTATCTGGGAGCACAGCGAGCGAGATTAAGATTTTCAAACTCTATTTCTTAACTACTACATAGAAGCATTCACGGTTGAACTAAGTAAATCGAACACAAAATAGGGTCTTGCGTTGAGCGAAATTCTAGACTACACCTGAGGAGGCATGGGGGTAGATAGTTGGCCAACCGAACGGCAATTGGCTAACGCCTATGGGCTTACCGAACGATGGGGTCAGATTACAGAGGTTCCCTAATGTTGTCACCAACAGGCGCTACCAACCTGATATGCATGGGTAAGATGACACGCTAAACTAGTGATCAAGTGAGAACTTGATCACTAACGCTCGTCCTTGATCAGAGGGTGAGAGCTAAATTAACCTTCGATAAGAGCCTAAGGCAAGATTATAGCACCGGCAAGTCTAGTAAGATTCAAAGAACTTAAAGAACAACACAAACTTAAGCCTTGGTCTAGTGTGCAAAAAAGGTACACCACACTAGGCAAGTGTAAGAAATAAAGTAAATTATAGCTGAAAGATGGATCAAAGAAGTAGATTATACTAAAGTAGCAAGAGTACAAAAGATAGAAATATACAAGAGTTTTACCAAGACTCAAAGCTAACTCCAGAATCCCTGAGGCAAAGACTCAGACTCAACTCTAACTCCTAGGACTAACCTATTGCTACAAGACTAAGACAATGGTGTGCTTCACTCAACTTCCACACTTCACAAGAGAGGCCTAGGGACCTATTTATACCCAAAACTAAGTCAGGGGTATTTATACTCAAGGTAGGTCGGTAAGGTGGTTAAGTCGGTGCTGGAGTGGACACATGGCAGGCCGGGCAACCTCCTAGAGGCCGGGCGGCCTAGTCCTAAGGCTGGGCGGCCAAGTGGCAAGCCGGGCAGCCTCTTCATCCACTGACTTAGCCATCCAACGCTCCTGGTTGCCTCCCGAAGTCGGTTTGAGGTCGGTTTCACAATTAAACTTGTGTTTTTCTCTAGTTCATTGGATCCTCCTTTTGTTTCTTCCTTAGCCACAGGATTGAAGTCCCTCGGATTGCTGACTTCACCAATCCAAGTGCTGGATCAATGAGGTGGCAAGCCTTCCAGTGTTTTGCAAGCAGCTTTCACGGTTTCCACCTTGGAATTGTGTTGACACGTCGTTTTTCTGCATACAGGTTGAAGATGAGGTGTTTTGTCCACTTTCATTGGCCGGATGGCCTAGGGAGAGGCCGGGTGGCCAGGTCTTGTTCTGACTTAGCCAAATGTTGCCTGTTTTCAGCTGTTCTTGCACCTGCACTCAAATATTCAACACAACTCATGGAGATATGTCAGTAGCAAGGGTTTGTCTACACTTTGATGTATTTTCCTTCATATTCATGGATAGTTAATGGTCAAAGTAGTGCAATAACGATCGTCAACAATGCAAGTGCAGGCTACCAACAAGCATGGATAGAAATTTAAATATGCGTGCACATCTATATGACAAGGAATGAAATTCTCGCAAGAATTTAAATCTACACTTGCCATATTACTTCCCCCCGCAAGCTTCTTTAAGAGGAGCCATTCTAAAGGCCACAAGTGAAACCAAGTTCCATCGGCTCATGCAAGACCCTCGCTCCTCTTTATCTTGCAGTGGTTAGGCATGCGACTAGCATATACATATGATGCACATTATATAGCATGGCAACTTACATGACGGTTCTTGCATCTAGCACGTTTAGCTCACTTCGCAACTTACAAAAGGTACTCTCATCTAATGGTTTCGTGAAGATGTCTGCCAATTCCTCCTTGGTCCCCACATTTCGCAAGAGGATGTCTCCCTTTGTGACATGGTCCCTTATGAAGTGATGGTGGATATCTATGTGCTTAGTGCGAGAGTGTTGAACCGAGTTGTTGGCTAGTTTAACGGCACTCTCATTGTCACAAAGGAGAGATACCCTATAAAGATTTACACCGAAGTCCAAAAGCGTTTGCTTCATATATAGAATTTGGGCACAACAAGACCCAGGCCGCTATATATTCAGCTTCCGCAGTGGACAAGGACACAAAGTTCTCCTTCTTGGAAGACCAAGAAACAAGCGAGCGCCCTAGCAAGTGGCAACCACTTGGAGGTACTCTTGCGCTCAACACGGCATCCGACAAAGTCCAAATCTGAGTAGCCCAAGAGTTCAAGACTAGCACCCTTGGAGTACCACAAGCCTATGCTAGGGGTGTGCTTGAGATACCGAAGAATCCTTTTCATTGTGGAGAGTGGGATTCTTTTGGATCGGCTTGGAAGCGAGCACACAAGCACACACTAAACATGATATCCAGCCTAGAAGCACACAAATAAAGCAACGAACCTATCATGGACCGGTAGAGAGTTTGGTCCACCTTGATGCCACTTTCATCAATGTTGAGATGTCCATTAGATGCCATGTGTGTACTTATTGGCTTACAATCATCCATCTTGAATCTCTGAGTAGATCTCTTGTGTATTTTCTTGATAGATGAATGTCTCTTCCCTCAATTGCTTGATTTCGAAATCGAAGGAAGAAAGTGAGCTCGCCAATCATAGACATCTCAAACTTTTTTGCCATCATCTTGCCAAACTCCTTGCAAAACTCTTCATTTGTTGAGCCAAAGATAATGTCATCGATGCACACTTGACAAACGAAGAGATCATCATCCATCTTTTTGGTGAATAACGTGGTGTCAACTCGGCCAATCTTGAAACCCTTTTCAATGAGGAAGTCCCTAAGCCTCTCATACCAAGCTCTTGGTGTTTGCTTAAGTCCATAGAGAGCTTATGGACAACTATATACGTGATTGGGATTGTTTGGGTCTTCAAATCCGAGTGGTTGCTCAACATACACTAGCTCATTAATGTATCCATTGAGAAATGCACTTTTCACATCCATTTGATAAAGCTTCATGTCATGATGTGTTGCATAAGCTAGTAGGAACTGAATAGCTTCCAATCTTGCAACTGGTGCAAAGGTCTCTCCAAAATCAATTCCTTCAACATGAGAGTATCCCTTTGCCACTAATCTTGCCTTGTTTATCACAATGTTGCCTTCATAAACTTGCTTTTTTCTAAATACCCACCTGGTTCCAATAACTCTAGCACCTTTGGGTCTTGCTTCAAGTGTCCAAACTTCATTTCTTGTGAAATTGTTGAGCTATTCATGCATTGCATTTACCCAATCCCGATCACTCAAAGCTTGATCAATTGTTGTAGGCTCAATGCTAGAGACAAATGAGTAAGCCTGAACAAAATCTGACCACATTGCGAGACCTTGTTGTAACACCACTTGATGCACTACCAATGATGAGATCTTGAGGGTGTACACTTGTGAGTTGACTTTTTTGAGGTGCCACTTGAGGTGTATGTACCGGTGCATCAACATCTTGAGCTTGTTTTTTAACTTGCTATTGTGGTACATGAACATCTTCATTTGGGAGTTGCTTGTCTTGTTCACTACCATATTGAGGTGCCATTGAAGAGGATGGTTGATCAATAATTTGCACTTCATCTTCATCCTCTTTAGGGTTGATATCATCGATTGGTATATTTTTCATAGCCTCTACAAGTGGTTCCTCATCTATATCCACAACATCAACATGTGCTCCTTGGGAGCCATTAGATTCATCAAATTCCACATCATACATATCTTCAACCATGCCGGTGGCATTGTTGAATACGCGGTATGCTTTGGACTTTGACGAGTAACCAAGTAAGAAACCAATATCACAATGTTTTTGGAACTTACCCAAGTGTTGGCGCTTCTTGTAGATATAGCATTTGCAGCCAAACACTCGGAAATATGAGATATTTGGTTTTCTCCCATTGAGCAATTCATATGGAGTCTTGTCAAGAAGGCGGTGAGGAAACAACCGGTTGGAAGCATAGCAAGCGGTGTTGATGGCTTCGGCCCAAAACTTCTCTCTTGTACCATATTCAATCAAGCATTGATCTTGCAAGAGTAATGAGTGTTCTATTTTTCCTCCCCACTACACCATTTTGTTGAGGGGTTTAGGTAGCGGAGAACTCATGCTTGATCCCAACTTCATCACAATATTCTTCAATGTTAGTGTTGTCAAACTCTCTTCCATTGTCACTTCTAATCTTCACAATTTAAGTGTTGAATTCATTTTGAGCTCTTTTGGCGAACTTGCTAAAGACATGTGCCACCTCGGTTTTGTCCTCAAGAAAGTAAACCTATGTGTATCTTGAGAAGTCATCAACAATCACAAAACCATAGTTGTTGCCACCAATGCTTGTATATATGGTTGGACCAAAGAGATCCATGTGAAGTAGCTCTAGTGGCCTTGAGAAGGACATGAATGTCTTGCTAGGATGAGTGTTTGCAACTTGTTTGCCGGCTTTACAAGCACTACACAATTTGTCCTTCTCAAATGTGATATCCTTTAAACCACGGACCAAATCTTTCTTCATCAACTTCTTGGGTGTGCTCATTCCAACATGCGCAAGCCTTCTATGCCATAACCAACCCTTTGAGTTCTTGGAGAACAAACATGCTTGCAAATTGGCCATTTTGAGTTGAAGTCAACAAAATATAGATTGTTATGCCTAGAATCCCTCGAAGACTTATTCACCACCGTCAATCTTGCTCACAATCATTTCATTTGGCTTGAATAGGCATTGGAAACCCAAATCACAGAATTGACCAATGAACAAGAGGTTGAAGTTCAAAGAGTCAACTAGAAACACATTTGAAATTGAGTATTCGCTTGAAATATCAATTTTGCCCAATCCTTCAACCTTGCCTCTGGAGTTGTCACCAAATGTGATCTTGTCATAGTCCTCCACATTCCCACTAAGTGAGGTGAACATCCGAGAATCTACCGGTCATCTGTTGAGTGCATCCACTATCCATCACCTAATGTGATCCACCAGTCTTATAGTTCACCTACATACAAGCAAATCAAGCTTGAGACTTGGGCACTCATCTAAGAATAGGTGCAACCTTTGGTTTAGGTGTCCATTTTGCATTTGGGTTTGATATCTTGGGGATGAGTGAATTTGGCACCCATATCTTCTTTGGCCTAGTTTCATCCTACTTTCCCATAAAATGAACTTTCACTTGACCTCTTGAGTTTCTCCTCACAATATAGTGAGCATCAAATGCAAATGCTCTTTCTTGAATGGAAATTGGCTTCTTAGGTGGTGCATTGCACTCAAACATGAAATGACCTTCGGTCATACACTCGGTGCACCACTTTGGCTTCTCTATCTTGATTGATGGTGCCGGCTTGCATGTATCCTTGAATGGTGGATAGCCAAGTCCTTCCTTTTCAAAGTGTATGGATTGATAAGAAAGCATCTCACTAAACTTCTTTTATCGGATGAGCAATTGATTGTAACCGGATTGTACACTTTTCACTTCTAGCTTAAGCTTCTCATTCTCATCCTTGAGCTTGATGAGAATATTTGCCTCTTTCTCTATTTGGCCCTTGTTTTTACATTGTGCACAATATTTTAGGTCCTTGAGTGCATTGGCAGATTCACTCATTTTGCCCTTGAGTTGCTCTAGCTCAATTACTAGCTTCTCATGCTCACTCTTATGTCTTCTCACAAGGTTTGATGTCATTTGGAGATTCATCAATCTTGCGAATTGAGTTGATTGCTTGAAGATTTGCTTCTAGCTGTTTTCTTGCTTCATAAAGTTCAGCACTATGAAGTTGAAAGAGACAATGTCTTGTGCTAAGCTCTTCATGGGTTGTAGTCAACTCATTGTATCACTTGGTGACCTCTTCAAGTGTTTCATTGAGCTCTTTGATTTCTTATGTTTGCTCAATGTGAGACTTATTTATCATCTTGTAGCCACAAGTGCAACTCTTTCCATTACAAGTTGCTTATTGCTTGATGTGAGCTTCTCATTTGACTCGACAAGCTTGTTGTTGTTTTCTTCAAGACTATCAACCTTCTTTTGCATTTTGTCAAATTTGCCATGATCGTAGCTTGTCACAACCTCATTACATTTGCTCATGAGATTTTTCTTCTCTATCTTTGCCTTGTCAAGCTTCGCACTCAACTTGCTAATTGCTTTGCTTTGCTGTTGGACTAAGCTAGCAAGTTCATCATAGGAGGGCAAATCATTGTCACCATCGGAAGAATCATCAATGGTCTTTACCTTGTTACCCTTAGCCATAAGGCATAAGTGTGGAGTAGAAGTAGATGTTGATGAAGCCGACGGCGGTGTAGTAGTAGTAGCAATGGCAAGCCCCGCGACCACTTCATCATCACTATCACTTGCATCGGATGAAGAGTTGCTTGAGGTGTCTTCATCCGCCATCCACTCTCCAATGTACGCTTTGCCCTTCTTCTTGAATTGTTTAGGGGCCTTCTTCTTGTTCTTCTTCTCATCATCGCTTGACTCATCACTTGAGCCATGCTTGTGGTGCTTCTTTTCCTTCTTCTTGTTCATCTTGTCACAACATTGGAAGGAGAGGTGGCCAAGCTTGCCACAATTGTAGCACTCTATTTCTTCAAGCTTCTTCTTAGATGGAAAGAATTTCTTCTTGCTTGAGGAGTACTTGATGCCCTTCTTGTTAAGGCGTCCCAAGGCACTAGTGACCTTGTGGACAAGAAGAGCAACTTCTTCTTCACTATCATCCTCTTCTTGCTCATCATCATCTTTGTTGTCCATGACAATGATTTTCTTGGAAGTAGACTTCTTCTCTTTGGATGAGCTTGCCTTGAGGGCAATATCCTTCTTCTTGGATGGTGGCTCCACATCCGATGTGATCTTCATGTACATCTCATGTACATTGATCTTGCCAAGCACACCGGATGGAGTCGCCATGTTGAGATCGGTTTGGTGAAGATATGTAATGATGTGGCCATACTTGTCACAATCAAGAAGATCCAATATCTTCCTAGCCACATCGGCCTCTTTGATTTGAATCAAACCAAGACCATTTATCTCTTCTACAAGCACATTGAGACGAGAATACATTTGATTAGCATTTTTATGGGGAAGCATGCGGAAATCATTAAGTTTCTTGGTAAGCCAACTATGGCGTTGCTCTCTAGCGCTTTTAGTTCCCTCATGGAGCGCACAAATCTCTTCCCATAGCTTGTGCGTGTCCTTGATAGTCCTCACGCGGTTGAAGACCTCTTTGCACAAGCCGCGGAAGAGAATGTTACGAGCTTTGGCATTCCACTTGTCATAACCAAGCTCTGAAGTTGTGGGCTTGTTCTTATCGGCTATCTCCGGAAAGCTAGTGATGGCGGCCGCGTAGACAGAAATGTCAACGACTTCCAAGTAGGACTCCATACGAATCTTCCAATATGGAAAGTCCTTGTCATCGAACTCGGGCGGGGGTCCTTCCCTACTGGACATCTTGCTCAAGGCGGTGAAGCCTCAACCAATGAGCACACGGCTCTAATACCAATTCAAAGGATCAAGATGTCCAAGAGGGGGGTGAATTGGACTTCTAATTTCGAAACTTGAAATTAAATCCTATCGTACCTAAAAGTGTCTAGATTTCTACACGATAACAAAAGGTTTGCAATCTAGGGCCAAGCATGCAATTCGACGAAAGTAAAGGCACAATGCAAATGCGGAAAGTAAGTGCGAAATGAAAATAAGAAGAGATGACACGACGATCTTTTTTCTGAGGTATAGAGGAGTCACAACTCCCCCCTAATCCTAGTTTGGCGCCCCTCGCAAGGCCTTGCTCACGCGTAGCTCACAAGTGGCTACGGCCTCTCCCTCGCAAGGTAGAGAGGATGGCAAGGTGACCTTCACAAAGGTCAAGCAACCCCTTGATCCACGGACCAAGTGCTCTCTTCGGGATGCTCTCCTCCACTCCGGAACGGCAAGCTCCAAACCGTGCACAATGTCCTCGCAAGGACCTTCCTCCGCTTCTCCCACAATCTCCGGGGAGCTCGCGGAAGGCACGACACGTAGCCGTCTAGGTGATCACGATCACCAAGAGTAACAAGCCTTGGTCTTCACTTGATTTCAACATCTCTCAAGAAGTTCTCTCACTTTGAAGTCTCATGACCCAAAGTTCTTAGAGTTTATCAATTTTGGTGGTGGAATGACCTTTGAGTGTGTGTGAGTGTTTCTTGGTCGCAAAGGTATTAAATGGAGGGAGGGGGTTCCTTTTTATAGAGAAGGGCTCAAAAACTAGCGGTCATTGTACGAAACAGTTTTCTGCACAACCATCGGATGGTCCGATGGTTGGACCATCAAACGGTCCGCTGCGTGTATTTTTCAAATCCCTCGTTTTCACGCCACTGCCTAGAGACCATTGGACGGTCAGATGGTTGGACCATCGGACGGTCCAATGCACAGTAACGCCCAAAACATGCGGTGGTGAACCTTCCTGTCCAGCTGGTGGAAAACAGCCTGGGAGCCAACTAAACACACTCCCTATCTAACTAGTCCAACGGACCATCGGTCCGATGGTTACTAAAATGCTGGATTAGACTGTTTTGAATAGGAGAGAAGATTGAGGAAGTTTCTTTTGATCGTAAATGAAAAGATGAGTGTGTTTTACCACATTTTAGGTGCAAGAGCTTTAGGATCAAGTTACTCGAAAATAAGTAGAACTAATTGAACGAAGTCCAACAAGTTCTCACCTCGACCCCCCTTTACAGTACGACCCATCTAAAAACTAGCAAAAGAAAGCCTAAGTGCCCTTCTTTCGACTTTGTGGCACTTAGAGCTGTTGGATAATGGATCTTCACGCTAGAAATCCAAACCATAGGCCGACCTTCACAAAATTTGAATGGAGGGGTCTCTTTTGGTCAACCAATGGGCTCAATATTTAATATAATCCCTTTATGTCATGAACTCATTAGTAACAAAGTTAAGTTGTCATTAATCACCGAAACATTATCTCTTAGGGTCACGTTTCTCACACCATGAAATCCTGGCACTGCAATCATACTTGATAGGTTAGTTTTACTGCAATCCTACTTGATAGGTTAGTTTATTATGGAACTATATTGCAAGTCTTATCCTTGGTAGAGATGACAACATTTAACAAAACCTTAGTGCACATACTTACTTTATCTTGTATAGATTTCGATAAGTTGTTTTAAAAAAGCTTAGTTTTTGAATTCTAATTACCTCCTCTTAGGACATCAGCTCAAAATCCGCATCACACGACTTTCAACTAAGCACGAGGCTTAGGAGCTATTTTTCATACACCATACCTCGATTGGACCAAGGACAGAAGTCGAGAATGGGATTGCCAAGCAAGTGGAGGCACAAGACCAGAAGGCCGTCTTTTGGGGGCATGTATAACCAAGTGCCGCTTATCCAAACTGGCCTTGAGAGAGAAATGCAATGTCATCAATCACATTGGGGTGCATACAATGGAGATGTTTAGAAGCGTTGCTTATCGAAAAACAATTTATTTTCACTATGCCATTAGAACCTGGTAGTTAATAGGCGGTTGGGATGCTTAAGTTAGCGTTGATGCCTAATGGAGTAATGGGTGCGTGAGGTGGTTGTGCATCTATTTGCATTGTAGGGATCAAGCTTTTCATTGGTACTTAACATTATGACAATATAAGCATGTCTTAGTATCTTGCATTATACATACCCTTCGGCACACATGAAGCGTCGATGCGAGCGGCGTCACTTGCAAGCACCTGCATTTGCCCGAACTGGCTTCCACGAGGGCAATCAAATCCATTAACCGTACAAGCGCCTGGCACACCCCGGAGGCCTGGAACGTTGTGCAGGCCCTTAGCAAGGCAAGATCTTAACATGATTAAACGCGATCCCTCATTTCGGCACATGGTCAAACAGTCAAAGGCATGAAACAACGATGTAGTTTTCCCATGGACAACAACAGAATAAAATGGCTAACAGTCCCTTCCGTAGGAATCCGTTCAAAAAAAAAAATCCCTTCACTATGAATGGGGGTGTCAAAATGTTCTCAACAGCTCACAGCTTCCTTGGCTCCATTTTCACCCCACCGCCAGTGTGAAAAATATCAATGATCAGGCTCCACCGTTGCCACTAAAGCTCCGTAGATTATCACCGGTGCCACTAAAGCTCTGTAGATTATCACCATTAACACTAAAGCTCTAGCGCAGGCAAATTCCCTACTCGTAGTCGTAGAGCATGGTTGTATTTGCATGTGTCTGTATCGCCTTCTACATTTGCTGTTCTGCTCGCCTAATAGGATCTTGGAAATATTGGAGAGAAATAAGAAGTGCCTCCTGGAAAAAAATTTGCTACTACTGTTATCACATGAACAAATGTCACAACAAATGAACTTTTAAAACCTTCCAAGAAGCAGGTACCTCTGTTCTAATTGTTCTGCTCCCTTGATTGGGGCATGTATTCAAATAAGATGTGAATACATCATTCGCACGTTTACCCTATCAGAGAAATAAGGACCTCAACACCAATAATAGTGATAGCATGGCATTAATCAAGCATAAGACTACGCACAAATACAAGCTGGATATTTCAGATACCAAATTACCTCAGGTTTTCATGCAATGTTAACATTTCAAGTACTCTCAATTCAACCATACACTGGAAATGCTTTCACAACTCCTAATTTTCATGCAAGTGATCAGGTTTGCCATACCTTAAAATTTGTATCTTCTTCAATGCTTTCTTCCAAACCAGCAAGTCCTCCGAACACAATTAGTAGGTGTCTGTTCAAAGAGGCATCATGAGTATCAGGATAGACTCTTAGCAGTGGTGGCTAATATAAATGGCAAGGGTCTTTCATAAAGCATACAATGCATGGATACAATACTCATCTTTGGAATACAGAAATAGTGCAAATACAAATATGTACACATTCATTGCTTATAATATTTATTCACTCATAACAGTTTAACAAAAAAAAAAGGTAGTAGCTACTTGCTTTCCACTCTTTGGTCATGTTCAGAACAGGAAAAGTTCTAATTTTATTAAATAAAACCACACTTTCATGTAACTCCAGCTCAGGTTAGTACATATTATGATGTATATGTATATACCCACCGCTATAAGACTATTTGTTGGAATGTATATTTAGCAAGCTCAAACAAATATAAGGAACCCTAAGCAAATTGGGGAGAAGAATTCATGATTCAACTGATAAAAAAAGGTACGAAATCTAGATTCCTTTCTCAAAGTCGGTCCATGAGAACTGCAGAGAGCGTACCTAAAATAAGGTAAGATAAGCTCTGAAGAATTTATTATTTGTCCATGCTCTGAAGTGCCAATGATATGGTCATATTCTTCCTAGAGAAAGAGAAAATAGTACATGAGAAAGCAAGGGAAAGATGGAAGCAAGTAATCATAACACTTTTCTGAACAGCGTGAAATGGTACCTTGTATGGGGAATTTTTAAAAACCCCACTTAAATTTGAAGTATAACGGACTTTATAGCCCCAATAAGATCCCATTTCTTCCCGGGGTATGGAGGCAGCAACAACTCTCCTTACACAAGCTACATGCAAGTACACATTAAGTTACAGTAAAATAACAAAATGAAACAAGATACAGTTCAAGTTAATACTGTTCTAGAATGAGAGCACAAGCGTACTCTGCAAGGATAGGCAACATAATTTGGTTTCAATTGAAAATTGACAAGCAAGAACATCATCAGAACACAATAAGAACAGCCATGCTCATGAGGAAACGAGAAAGACCAAAAATTGAAAGAGAAAACATAGGGCAATTAACATTATGAACTGATAATGAATAGATATCATTTCAAAATTTGTTCTAAAAATAGAAGAGTCGAACTAACAAATGTAAACGCCTAGGAATAGTCCTTACAAGGATTATCAAGATTACTCAACATATTTATGCATTCTTCAGAAACTGGAAAAGGTATAGACAAAGACGTACCATTTCAGTCGTATTTTGTAATCTATCAAATAAACAGTTTACCTGTTGTTAGGTCACGGTTGGTTCCCATGGCTACAGTTACTCTTTTCCCTGGTTCAACTATTTGTTCAACTAGAACATTCTGCAGAATCATGACAAAATGAATCAGTGCTACATTTATTGCATGGAAGTAGTCACTTATTTTATATACATGAAGCCATTAAGTGTAGATCAGATAGCATACATTCGGAAAAAAATATCTTTAAATGATAAATTAAGGTCTGTCAAATCTTAGGTCTTCTGATTTTCCTAGCTTCAACATAAGTCTTAAAAAGCCTTAATTTACAGAAAGAAGTCAACTAAGAAATGCAAAACATAATTAAGATTGATATAATGGTGTGATTCATTTTATATTCCCATAGATTGTCAGGTTTGATAGGCTACCCCCTCTTTTCTCTCGAACATGAGGAGAGCAGTGTATCGTTGCATTAAGAAGAAAAGAGGGTGGGGGTAAAGTGCACCATACAAACACACCTGCCCGAAGGCACAAACCCAAAAAATAAGGATATTACAGGCAAAGAAAACAAATAAACGACCCAAACAAAAGCACAGACAGTCCTAACCCAGCTCATGGGCTAGCAGGAATGAAATGCCTCACATCCCAGCAAGGCCCAATAACTTCAACTCATCTCTAGAAGTAACCAGGACTGAAGCCAAGGAGGCACTCCATTATTAAAGAATAGCACTTGTATTCAACATGAGGGCTCTAGGCCTGAATATATACAACAATACATGAGGCCTTATCCTATAAGGACTCATACAAAGAAAGGCCCTTATCTTATAGGAACTCATACAAAGAGAGGCTCATATCCCACGGGAACTCATACAAAAGAGGCTCATATCCTACTGGAACTCATACAAAGAGAGGCCCTTATCCTACAGGCACACACACAAAGAGACATATACCTTTAACACCCCCTACTCAAACTCAAGGTGGATGAAGAACCTTGAATTTGGAGAGAAAACATATGCTAAACCATGATGAATCAAAATAGAAGGAACAGACAAGTCTAGCAGGCTCAAGCTCCCAGAGAAGTGATCCACACATATGGCAGCATAGAAGTAGACCCCCCCCCCAAATGTCCGTCGTAGGAGTCGAAGAAAGCAGATCAACAGGAGAGGCATGCACACCAGGCGGAGAGGGTGGGCATGAAGACATCAACTAGAGCTGCTAACCGACGAAGCAGAGCCCCCAAGCGTGCAGGTGAAGAGCCATTGAACGCCGAACAGAGAGGCGCAGGCATCGAGGAAGACGGGCGCTGCTAATAGAGCATGATAATCAATTCTAGGGTTTCAAAGTAAGCGTCATGCTAACTTGATGTTTTCTCTCGTATATTGTGTTAGGGCCGTTTGCTGTCTTACGATTACCTTGTAGATCTTGTACTAAGCATTGTTGGCAAGATCGACCTAGTTATCTCGTATGTTATCCATCTACTTCTTGTTTCACGCCGGCACCGCCGTCTTCTCTTCGGGGTTAGGGGTTAGGGTTCGGGGTTGGGGGTTCGTCGGCAGGTCTTCTTCCCCACCTCTAGCCTTAGAGAAGAAGGCCGGGGGCGGCCGAGCGGCTAGGCGGAGGTGGCGGGCGGCTGAGACCAGCGGCGCGGCGGGAGAGGACGGCAGTTGGGGAGGGTCGACGACGGGGGCGACTGCCCCTAGTGTAGCGGCGGAGGGCAGCAGCTGCGGGTGCCTCTAGGTCGGCGGTGGTGGAGCTGGCGGTAGAGGATGTGCGCATCCACATCAACAGATGCGCATATGCGCATTTTAGTCCTGTCCTATATATATGTATATATATAGCCCGATTAGGCTTGTCATACAAGTAGAGTACAAGATAAGATATACATGCCTAATCCTATCAGATATACATGCCTTAAGCCTATACAGCCTATACATAATTCCTAATACCCGCCTGCAGTCTCGACGTCCTTTTGTCATAATATCCGCGAATTGGTGAGAAGATGGAACATGGACCACCTAAACTTGTCCCAAATCCACCTTCTCATTTACAAAGTCAATGTCAATCTCAATATGCTTCATGCGCCCGGTGATGCACTGGATTGGCAGTCACGTAGACAGTATTGACGTTGTCACAGTAGACCACGGTCGCAGAAGCAAGTGGAACATGGAGTTCCTGGATTAGATGATGAAGCCAACAGCACTCAGCCACAGCATGGGCAACAACTCGATAATCCACCTCAGCATTGGAACACAAGAGTGTGGTCTGGTGCTTCGAAGACCATGAGAAGAGGTTGTTAACAAGAAAGACGCAGTGGCCGGAGGTGGATCGCCACACGGGGTGGGGGGGGCATGGGGATGTCAAAAAGGGGATCCTAGCACTATCAAATAATTTGTTCCGACCTAGGATAATAAGTTCATGAGCTTGGTCTTACTTCACCCTAAACGAAGGAAGACTTCCATATCCAAGTTTAGCTCAGACGTCGCCTTCTTTTTGGCCATGAAGCAGTGTCAAACCAAAATACCCAATAAGCACAAGCATTAGCTCTCCCTGAAAAGGAGGTGATCCAGCTGCACCTTCTAGTACAGCTACCTTGTTACGACTTCACTCCAGTCGCAAGCCTAGCCTCCCTTAGGCATCGGGGCAGCCTGCCCAGTCTGCATCCGAGTATGCAGTTAGGGACTGCGGTGACAAGGTACAGGTATGAAGACCAGTGGAGAAGGTGCCCTTCACATAGTGCAAGATGCGCTTGATCAGTGCCAGATGACTAGATGAGGCTCACGCGGATCATGCATAAAGAGGCATACTTGCTGAACAGCGTAGGCCAAATCCGGACGAGTCAGCATCAAGTACTGAAGAGCGTCGTCCTATACTCAGAGGGATCGGCAACGGGAGCAACATCCGTAGCAGACAGATTAGCTTGAGTGTCAACAGGTGTCGCACTAAAGGGACACTCGACCATACCGGCACGGTGGAGAAGACCGATCGCGTACTGGCGTTGTGAGAGAAATAAGCCCTGATGACGACCGAGTGACTGAGATGCTCAGGAAGCAGTGCAGGGCACCAAGAACACTCATGGTGAACTCAAGCTGTAGGAGGCTCGTCACTCACTGAACCAGTGTCGGCGACGAAGCGATGAGGATGACAGCGACGTACAACAAGCAGGCGGTGGTACTGATTGAAAGTAGGGCAATCGAATATTGATTGATACGTAGATCAGGGGTTAACGTACATATATATATACATACAGGTCAGGAGGAGAGTCCTGGCCCTAAGGGACTCGAGTCCTGAATCCTGATCTACAAAGGGGGCGGCGGCCACAACCAGGCCAGCTAGTCACGCCCAACCCTAGGCCCATAAGGGCGACTGAGTACATAGGCCTTAAGTCCACTAATAGTCGGTATTAAACCCCCCCCCCTCCCTCCCAACCTACCCCCGCGGTCAGAACAGCAGCATGACGAACGTTCAGACTGGATCTGAAGTCCGTGAAGACTAGTGAAGATGTCGGCGAACAACGACGACGTTGAAACGTGAAGGACACGAACTTCACCTAGAGCCACACGGTCTTGAACGAAGTGTAGATCAATCTCAATATGCTTGGTGCGCTGATTCTAGACGGGGTTGGAAGCCATGTACACAATACTGATGTTGTCACAGCAGACGAGGGTGGACCGATGAAGTAGTGCGTGGAGCTCCTACAAAAGCTGTCATAGCCAAGAAGCTTTAGCAACAGCATTGGCCACTGCGCGATACTCAGCCTCAGCACTGGATCTAGAAACTGTCACTTGACGCTTGGGTGACCAAGAGTTGAGATTGTCACCAAGGAACATAGCATAGCCAAAGGTCGAATTTGTGCGTAGGGACGGGACAACCAGCCCAATAATATACCACTAGGTCGGAAGAGGCAGACGGCCGCAACAATAGCCCCATATCCAGAGTACCACAAACGAAGAATGCGCTTTAGAGAAGCAAGGTGGGGCTCTGGGGGCATGCATGTGGAGGCAGACCTGCTGAACTGCGTAAGCAATATCCGTCTTGTGAAAGTGAGATACTGCAGGGCACCAGCTAGACTCTTGAAATCCGACCGGCGTGATACACGGCTTCCACTCAGACATCCCCGCGCGGGCAAGAAATCCGTCATGTGGTTGGACATGCATTCCCAAGAAGTGATGGAGAGAGCCAAGAACAATATCATCAACATAGACCTGAAGATAGGCGATGTCAGATCCACGCCGATAAACGAATAATGACGTGTCAGATTTGGTCTCCACAAAGCCCAGGGAGATGAGATAGGCAGCAAAGTGGCTGTACCAAGCTCGGGGCGCCTGCTTCAACCCGTACAGAGTCTTGTTGAGACGGCAGACATAGCCAGGGTGTGCCAGATCCTCAAAACCGAAGGGCTGAACGCAGTAGACTGTCTCAATGAGAGTCCCATGGAGGAATGCATTCTTGACATCCAACTGATGGATGGGCTACTCCCGGGACAACGCCAAAGAAAGAACAGTGCGGACAGTAGCAGGCTTGACGATAGGAATGAAACTCTTGGCATAGTCAATGTCGGGGTGCTAGGTGAAACCGCGGAGAACCCATCTGGCCTTGTAGCGCTCGAGAGAACCATCAGTGCGAAACTTGTCCATGAAGATCCATTTGCCGGCCACAACATTGGCCTGCTGAGGGCGGGGCACAAGATCCCAAGTGGAGTTGCGCAGGAAGGCAGCATGCTCTTCCACCGTAGCAGTGCGGTGGGGTTGGCGAGGGTGGCCATGTAGGAAGAAGGCACTGGGGACGGCTGGCGCCGTGCTGGAACCCAAGCTTGCCACGAGTCATCATCCGGTGTTGACTGACAACATGAGAGACGGCCAGAGCGCCATGTGGTAGGTTGGTGGATACTGGCAGCGCCCGAATGCGGGCCGCGGCACGCCGTGTATAGATATGTTGAAAGACATGAGCCGGCGCAGGAGGCGCCGCGACCGCGCGTGGTGCGGATGGCGTCGCACGGGAAGAATGGGAGGCCACGCATGGGCGGATGGCCGAGGGCGCGGGTGCCGTGCGCAGCATGGACGGCAGCATGGGCATGGCCGCGCATGGCAGAGGCAGTGCGGGTGACGAGCTCATGCATGGCGTGGGTGACGGGGCCACGCGTGGTGTGAGCGGCGTGGCAACGCATGGCACAGATGGTGCGGGTGACAGGGCCGTGTGTGGCGTAGATGTCTACCAACCACTAGTCAAGCTCATCACTAGACCCCGTGGCCACGCGTGGCACGGTAGAATGACCGGCAAGAGACATAAACGGTAGCAGTCCAAGGTGGGCTTGCTGGCAGTCAGGGGCATCCAAGAACTTGAGGTCCCTAGGTGTGCAGGTGTCGCGATGATCAGCAAAGGAAATGTGTCCTCGTCGAACACAACGTGCCGGGAGAGAAGGACCCGGTTGGAGGAGAGATCGAGACAACGATACCTTTTGTGATGTGGAGATAAGCCAAGGGAGACGCAAGGCACATAGCGAGGGGCGAGCTTGTGAGGAGAGGTGGAGCCTGTGTTGGGGTAGCATAAGCAACCGAAAACAAGGATATGCTCATAGGAGGGAGGAGAGCCTGAAGAGAGCCTAGGTGAGGGTAGAGAGATTGAGGGTTTTGGTGGGAAGGAGGTTGAGCAAGTAGGTGGACATATAAAGTGCTTCGACCCAGTAGGAAGAGGGCATAGCAACCTGGAAGAAGATCGAGTGGATAATGTTGTTAATGGAACGAATCACGCGCTCGGCTCGACCATTCTGGGCCGGCATGTATGGACACGACATGCGAAGGTGAACGCCACGAGAAGCGAAAAATGTGCGGGAGCTAGAGTTGTCAAACTCGCGTCCGTTGTCGCATTGAATCGATTTAATCGAGGTGTTGAATTGGGTCTTGGAGTATGTAAAGAAGTGGGAGAGGGTTAATGTGTCGGACTTGAGCCGAAGGGGAAAAGTCCACAGATAGTGAGTGCAATCATCGAGGACAACCAGATAATATTTGAAACCTGATATACTAGGGACAGGTGATGTCCAGCTCACAATGTATAAGATCGAACGGGCAAGTAGCACGAGAACTAGAAATAGGAAAAGGCAGCCGACAGTGGCGCCCTAACTGACATGCATGACACAAGTGAGGAGCAGCAGCAGCAGCGAGCAGTATGGAAGATGTCCGAGCGAGCTGTCCAAGGGCTTCGCTTCCAGGGTGACCAAGGCAGAGATGCCAAAGGGAGGCTGCAGCCGTGGCAACTGTGGTGACGAAGGAGCTAGGCGAAGACGCTTGAAGACGAAATGGGTAGAGTGGTCCGGTGCTATTGCACCTGATGATTTCCCTCCTTGACTGACAGAACAACCAGATGGGTTAAATTCAATGGAACAATTATTGTCAATGGTAAACTGGCGAACAGAAATAAGATTCTTAATGAGTTGTGGGGAAACAAGCACATTAGAAAGATGAAGGGAGCCAGGAAGGGTGCCAAAGCCACTGATTGTTACAGGAACTAACGAACCATTACCAATGACAATGGATGAGCCAAAATTAGACCTGAGGGAGCAGTGTGAGAGAGGGTACTCGGGTGGGAAGTCGTGTGGGAAGTAGCACCTAAGTCGAAGTACCACTCATATTGTTAGGGCTGCTGCAAGGAGACAGTGTTGAAGGCGGAGGAAAGGGACTGTTAGTCCAAGGAAAGTGGAGCTGAAGAGGCGCCATAGGACGGATCGCCCACCCAGCACCAGCAAGAGCCTGGGTTGCTGCTGAACCATGTACACCTAATGTTGAGGAAGAGGCGTCATGGGTCGAGCCACTAGAAGTGGAGCGAGGAGGCCGAGAACCGGGCCACATCTGGATGGAGCCGGTCCAGGGGTTGCAGATGGAGGGCCAGGGACCCTGTGGCGTGGAAGACGATCCCTGGCCCGGACCGCCGCCGCCACCTAGGCTGACCTTGCTACCACGCTTCTTGTTGGTTTTGTCGTTCCCACCAGCAGCTGTAGTCGGGGGTGCGGCAGGAGCCTGTGGCGGCGAAGAGGCCGTCGTGGTGGAGGAGGCTGCCAGAGCAGTAGGAGGTGGTGGAGGCGCGCCAGAGGCAATGAGCTCCTCGAGCAGAAGTTCAGCGTGGGCTTCCAGGAAGGTGGGGAAGGGGTGCCCACGTCGGAGGTGGCGGCCGATGTCGATGAAGTTCGTTGAGGCCGTGGATAACGTTGAGGACGAGGTTGCGATCGGTGACCGGTTCACCGAGATCACCGAGGGCATCGGCCATGCCCTTGAGACGACAACAGTAATTGGTGATGGAGAGGTTGCCCTAGACGAAGGTCCAGAACTGAGCGTAGAGGAGGAGCGCACGATGTTCCCGGTTGCCGAGGTACTGAGGCAGAGCGTGCGGTGAAGGCCCGTTCCATCACCAGTGGTGACGAGGTCGGTGGAGAAGGAGTCGTACATCCATGACTTGATGACGCAATCCATGCGGGTCCAGTCAGGAGAGGAGGGCGCCTTCTTGGAGGAGAGGACGTGGTCGTCGAGGGAGTACTTGTCGAGGGTGAGCAGCATCTGCTCGCGCCAACGGCAGTAGTCGTCGGAGCCGATGTCGAGGACAACGGTCACAACGGACTGGATGTTCTAGACAGCCACCTCCTGGTCATGCAGGTTGAGGAGAGCGGCGACTTCGTGGAATAGCCGGGTCCAGATCAAGAAACCCGGCAGAGGACGTAGCATTGTCGTCCTTGGCATCGGCATCTTTGCCGTAGTCTTCCTAGGTGGCAGCGTCCTTGGGGCCGTCCTCAGCGGTAGATCCGTTGGCAACAGCCTTGAAGAAGTGTAATAAGTAGCGGTGTGAATGGTCTCAACCCAATAGGCAGGGGAAGGTGGGCCTGAAAGAGGAGGGAGCGAATGATGTTGCTGAGTGTGCGGAGAACACACTCAGCGTTACCATTTTGCTGCGAGGTATAGGGGCAGGACATGCGAAGATGAACCCCATGAGTGAGAAAAATTGCGTGTGGACGAGTTGTCAAACTCACGACCGTTGTCACATGCTTTTGATAGGGCAGCCAAATTGGGTAATGACAAAAGCAAACAAATGAGTAATGGTGGAAAACGTGTCAGATTTAAGACGAAGAGGAAACGTCTAGGTGTGGTGGGAGTGATTGTCAAGTATGACAAGGTAGTATTTAAAACCGGTCACACTTGGTACTAGGGAAGTCCACAAATCACAGTGCACAAGGTCAAAAGGTCGTATAGCTCGCTGACTAGGAGCGAGGGAAGCAAGGGAATGGGAGACGAACATGACAACCAAGTTGACATGCATGGCAAATATCTGTGGCAACATTTTTATTACATGAAATAATCGAAAAGCTAGCCAGACGAGACAGGGCTTCATGGCCTGAGGTGACCAAGGCGGCTTTGCCACAGCTGAGGAGATATAGTGGTGAGATGGCATGTGGGGATGTGCCGACAGGCGGAGGGCACATCGGGTACAAAAAGTCGAAGCTATTGCACCTGGCGATCACACTCTGGGTCCTGAGATCCTTCACAGAAAAACCAAGAGGGTCAAATTCAACGGAACAATTGTTGTCAGTGGTGAAACAACGAACGGAAACAAGATTCTTGATAATGAGAGGAGAGACAAGAACATTGTTTAAGTGAAGGTTACCGACACAAGTTGACCCAGTAGCTGTGATGTGAAGATGGGACCCGTCACCCACAATAATAGATGAAGGGGTAGAGGAGGGCGGGTGAGAAGAAGATAATATTCCAAAGCTGGAGGTCATGTGAGAGGTAGCACCGGACTCCATGTACCAATCCCCGAATGGAGGTGTGTGTCACAGTGTTAAAAGCAGTAGCAAATGCATGTTGATCCCATGGACCAAAGCCACCAGAAGGAAGAAGAGTCGGCTGGACCTAAGCAACTGCTGGAGACGGTGGATGGGCTGCAGGGGATGGCCCAAGGAGGCCTGCACCAGGCCATGCTGGAGAAACGGGGGCAGGCCACGCCGCAAGAGCCTACTGCTGGGGCGGCCCAGGCGGGGTCGGCCCACCGCGCCACTCTTGGACCGAATGGTCCCGGTCCAAGGGTTGTACACCTTCAGCCATTGTGGGGGGCGCAGGCCTGTCCCAGGCGTGCCGCCAGGAGAAGTGCCACCGCCGCCACCGCCACTCCCACCACCACCCCCACCGCTCCCACGCCGGTGGCGGCGGTTGCCACCGCTGGATCCGCCACCGGAGCCCCTACCGCCGCTTGCAGAGGGCGAGGAGCTTGAGGTGGTAGCTGGTGGCGGGGTGGCCGCAACGAACGCCGTGGTCGGAGAAGATGCAGGTGGCGCCGAGGTGAGTTCCTAGAAAAGCAGCTCGGAACGGATCTCAGCGAAGGAGGGGAACGGCCGCTGCTTCTTGAGGAAGAGGCGGATGGAGTGGAACCGGTCGGACAGGCCGCGAAGAACATTCAAGCCGAGCGCACGGTCGGTGACGACCTCGCCAAGTTCGGCAAGGGAGTCAGCGAGGGTCTTCATGCGTCGGCTGTAGTCGGTGACAGAGAGGGCGCCCTGAGGCAAAGTGCGAAACTCGGTGTCAACGAGGATGACGCGAGTTTCGCGATTGCCAACGAACTGCTGCTCTACCGCTAGCCACGCGCCACGAGCTGATGGGGTGGCCGTGGTGATGATCTCAAAGAGGTCGGTGGTGATGGAGCCATAAATCCAAGATAGGACATGAAGGCCCATGCGCACTGAGTGAGGAATGGCGGTGAAGGCGGCATCAGTGAGAACATGATCCGCGAGGGCATACTTCCCAAGAGCGAGAAGCAGCAATCGGTGCCACTTGGAGAAGGAGGGTGTGTTGAGGTCGAGGACGACAGGAACGAGAGCGCCGTGTGGAGCGCAGCGACGGCATCGGTTGAGGATATTAGGAACGAGAGCGCGGATGTTAAGGACGCCAACGGCCTACGTGTGGAGCGCAGCGACGGCATCGGCGTCCAGAACATGGTCGTCGTCGCGGATGGCTTCGTCAAGACGGCCGCGCACGTCGGCGAGAGCTTGCTCATGGCGAGCAACTTCCTCTTGGAGGAGGCGGCAAGCGGCAGCAGCGGCCTCCCGGGCCTACCGTGCAGCAGCGACCCTCAGTGGCGATGCAAGCACGCTCATCCTCGAGGGCTTGCTGGTGCGCAGCATCACCAAACCGATCCATGGCTCACGGCGTGATCAAGAGCGGAAGGTGAGACCGAAGGGAACCGTAACTGATACCATGAAGAAGTGTAGTTTATTGATAACACAACTTGTCTTATTTCATTGCAAGTTTACAGCATATATAGACTTTTATAGGGAGTTGAAGAGCAAGCATCGGCAGTTACAAGAAAAGAGAAGGTCAACAGTTTAACAAGCCTTATGGGCACGTGCGCGCAACACCGGCATCGCATTCCTGGATGGCAACGGCAACCTCATGGTCGGCTTTTTCGGCCGCAGCGATGGCGGCGTCGCGGGCTTCTTGTGCGCGACGAGCAACCTCAGCTGCAGCGGTGAGCTCGGAGGAGGGCTAGGGAGCGTCCGTCATGGCAGCAATGCGGGGGAGAGCACGCACGCTGAGGGACACGGAGAAGTGCGACAGCAGGGTGTAGGCCAAGAGGGCGCGCTCGCACGGCAGGGAGAGGGCGACGCTAGGGCAGCCGTTGTGGGATCAGCGTCGGAGGCGACTGGGGAGAGCGGAAGCGAAATCTGGGAAAGTCCAGTCTCGTGATACCATGAAAGTACGGAAATCGAATATTGATTGATATGTAGATCAAGGGTTACATATATATACAGGTCAGGAGAGTCCTAGCCTAAGGGACTCGAGTCCTAATCCTAATCTACATGGGGGTGACGGCCAGAACCAGGCCATCCAGCCACACCCAACCCTAGGCCCATAAGGGCGACTGAGTACATAGGCCTTAAGCCCACTAATAGTCGCTATTAATTCCCTCTTCGAAGACAGAGAAAAGTGTCTGAAACCGAGGCAGTGAACCCAACAGGGCAGATATAGGTGGCGAACCGCTAGTACCATGCACGGGGCGCCTGCTTCAGGCCGTAGAGGGATTTCTACATGAGGCAGACATGATCTGGAGCAGCCGGGAAGTTGCTGACAGTAGACCATCTCGTCCAGATGACTATGAAGAAAGGCATTCTTCACGTCAAGGTGATGCATCGGCCGAGCCTGTGATGCAGCAATGCTGAGGACGACGCAAATCATTGCCGGCTCCACAACTGAGCTGAAAGTCTCGTCATAGTCGACGCCATGGTGCTGGGAAAAGCCACAGACCAACATGCCTTATTCCGCAACTTTCTGGCAACTCTCTTTCAACCCGATTCACTGCCTACGTGCCCTTTATGCCCAGGAATTCCGAAGAACACTCCCCCCCCCCCATCTTACCGCGGCTGCTGAAACGGAGGTAGCCGAGGCTTCTTCCTCGAGTCCTATCATGATCGCGCACTCGACGAAAGAGCTTTACAAGCAGCATTGCCCTTCTTCACTCACGTGATATTGCTGGATCGGCCTTTTGCCCATCCATCAACATGGAATTTGTGCTTAAAGGTCAACTTTCCCATCACGACATTGGCACAAAGGGGCGGGGAACGAGACGCCATGTGTTATTGGAGCATGCCTGATACTCGTCGATCATCGCAACGCGCCAATTGGCATCGGCGAGGACGCTGCGATAGTTGGACGGTATAGGCGAGACGGAGGTGGCGAGATGCAGCTAGGGGCCTTGCTGCATGGAGGCCGAACGAACACACGTAATCAAATGCGACGGTGGCGGCAGAGGAGGCCGAGACCGCCGAGAGAGCCCAAGGCGAAGTGGTGAAGGAGGTGGGGGCCCTACATAGGGCACGGCAGTGGTGTCGGGGTGCCAATGGACCAAGAGGCAGCCTAGCTGTGGCTGCAGTCCATGCAAAATAGATAGTCATGGTTGGCGGCTGTACACGATGCCGATGCGCCCTGGAGGTGGCACCGATCAGTCCTAGAGCGGTGGTCAGCGTTCGTACACCCGGCCATAGTGACCAAGCAGGGCAGCGGCAAGGACAGTTGCTGCTGGTACAGCAGGAGCCGAACGAACCGGTGCTAGAGCTGCTGCGGGGACCGGCCCAGCTAGTGGAGCTGCTGCAGGTCCCGTAGGCGCCCTCCCAGCCACTTGGAAGACTGGTGCAGGAGCTGGTCCTACTGGGGCAGCGCCTACAACAGGGCCACGCAGCAGGATGGCGGGGTCATTCAGAGTAGGGGTGACCTGCGGCTGCTCACCGCTCGAGGGCAGAGCTACCATAGGAGGATCGTCCTGCAAGAGAAAGTCAAAAGCCGAAGCCGAAGCCGAAGCCGAAGGGGTGGTCGTGGTGTGTCCAAAGGGAAAGGACTCATCGAAGACCACATGGCGAGAGATGATTATGCTCCTAGAGGAAAGATCAAGGCAGCAATAGCCCTTGTGAGAAGATGGGTAGCCAAGGAAAACACAAGTTGTTGAGCGAGGGGCTAGCTTGTGTGCTGTGGTGGCAGTAAGGTTAGGATAAGAGCAGCAGCCGAAGACACGGAGGCTGCTATAATCGGGAGAACACTTAAAGAGACGCTCATATGGGATTTGTTGATGGCTGAGCAAGGGCGCCGGTTTAGGAGATAGGTGGCGGTAGAGAGAGCTTCAACCCAATAGGTGGGAGGCATGTAAGCGTGGATAAGTAGTGTGGGGTTGATATTGTTGACTGTGCGAAGGATGTGTTCTGCTTTGCCATTTTGAGGCGAGGTGTAAGGGCAGGAAACGTGAAGGAGGACGCCGAAGGTGTCGAGAGATGTTTGGAGGCCATGGTTGATGAACCCACGCCCGTTGCCAGCCAGGATGGCCTTGACCGGGAGCTGGAATTGGGCCTGGGCATTGGCGAGAAAATTAGTTAAGTGGTGATGCACTTCAAATTTGAATTTAAGAGGAAAGGTCCAGCAATAATGCGAGAAATCATCTATGATCACCAAGTAATAGCGACAACCAGAAATGCTAGCAATAGGAGATGTCCAAATGTCACAATGCAGTAACTCTTGAATGCCATTGATGTCTGTGAGGATGAACTAGCGAAAGGTAGTTGTACATGTTTCCCTAGCTGACAAGCATGAAGAGGGTGGACGCTACTTTATTACAGGATATGAGGGAATTGTTCCTAAGAGTATTGATGGCAGAGGCGCCTGGATGACCAAGATGGTGATGCCACAGCGTGGAGGAGACGGCAAGGCTGGTGTGTGGAGCGACTGAGGCAGCGGCTAGTGAAACGGTGTAGAGGTCACCCAAACTATTGCAGCGAAGAATCACGCGGCGAGTCGAGCCTTGATATCCTCGTCAATGGAACAGGGACTGTCACGAGTAAACCGAGAGACAGAAAGAAGGTTATGAACAAGAGACGGGACAACTAGAACATTGTTTAAGGCAAAAGTAGCTTGTGTGGTGGGAAGGGCTGAAGTGCCATGGCACGAGGCAGGAACCTGTGTGCCATTGCCTACTGTGATGAAGGGATGGTAGGGTGGTAAGCGAGACAGGAGTATACCATCTGAGGGCGTCATATGGTTGGTGGCGCCAGAGTCCATAACCCAGGGACCAGGGTCCTGGAAGGTGAGCTGGTTGATGCAGCAACCAGCCCAGCCTGATCCCAGGATTGGGACGGAGGAGACACCTGGAGGAGCGTGAAGGCGGGATGAGCCTGAGGCGCAGGGCCAAGCAGGACGGGGAGAGGTGACCACCAGCCACGAGAACCCCTCGGACCGCCAGCACCGGCCGGACAGAAGGATGCAGCCCCGAGTTGCTGCACTGCCCAAAGATTAATGCAAATCCAAGGGCCTGTAGGGCGCCTAGGGTTGCTACTGGTTGGAGGCGCAGCTGTCCTGGCACCTAGGGTTGCTGCTGGTTGGAGGCGCTGCCCTGTCCCCTGCCTTTGCCTTTGGTCCGGCGCTTGTTGCCAGTTTTCTTGCTGTCTGAGGCACGCCCGCTTGTGTTGCTGCTGCCGGGCTGGGCAGGGCCGTCAGAGGTGGACCTGCAGCCGCCAGGAGCAGTATAGGCAGCAGATGAGCCAGCAGCAATGAGCGCGGTCCTGGCAGCGACCTTAGCTTCGTTGGCGAGACGGAGTTCCTTCAGGGCGAGCATGTTGCATGTCTTGGCGAAGCTGGGGAGGACAGCAGCGTTGGCGATGTCGTCTGCTGTGTTGGAGAAGCGAGGGTTGACGCCGCGCAGAAGGTTGAGGACGAGCTGGGAGCCCTGCACGGGGTGGACGACTTCACGGAGGGCGTCGGCCGTGGTCTTCATGCGCTGATAGTAGTCAGCAATGGAGTCGCCCTGCTGCATGGAGTGGAACTCGTGGCTGAGGAAGATGGCATGAGGTTCCTTGTTGGCGCCGAAGAGCTCTTCGATGGCCACCCACAGAGCGCGGGCGGTCTGTTCGTCGCTCTCCATGACGAGGTCGAGGACGGAGTCAGAGACGGAGCCGAAGAGCCAGCTGCGGACGCAGCAGTCTGCCTTATCCCACTAGGGATCGGCAGGGCGAGCAAGGACGGAGCCAAACTTGCCGCACATCAATTTGAAGTAGGAAGCCCACTTCGTGTAGTTGGAGTTTTGCATCTCCAGCTTGACCAGCACGTGAGATTGGATGGAAACCTGGCGTAGGGAAGGATCACCACTGGAGGCTGAGGGTTGGTGGTGGTGGTGGTGTGGCTGTTGTTTTTTAGATCGGCGGAGGTCGCAGGAGTTGGTAGATGAGACCGTCGACATGGCGCAGCAGCAGGGGGAGGAGACACTGAGGAGGCTCTGTCGGGCAGAAGGGGGGAGGGCATGACCAGGGAGGGCACGTGAGGGAGATGAGTTGTACGATCAGGGATGCGCGATGGCGGGGAGAGGGGTCGGCAGCTAGGGCTCGAGCAAGCAGGGGGCGCGAGGGGAGACTGGCTGGCCGCTAGGTTTTAGGCAGCGGAGAGGGAGCCAGAGGGGACCCGGACTCGTGATACCATGTAGAGAATTAGGTAAACAACTCACACCCTTGATGGGAGGGTGGCTGTTATATATATTGCCCAAATACGCTTGTTGTACAAGTAAGGTACAAGATATGATATACATGCCAAATCCTATCAGATATATATGCCTTAGCCTATACAGCCTATACATAATTCCTAATAGCCCTTATCCTACAGAGACTCACACAAAGAGACATATACTTTTAAAAAACAAAACACAGCTCTTATGGTGCTTCCAAAGAGACCAAGCACCCAAATGAGTCACTTCTCCAACAACTCTGTCACTTGCCCCAACCCACCTGTCATCAAAGAAGAGGTCGATAGGCTGTGGTGCAAGAATCTGAAGACTTAACTTTTCTCAGCAGAAGGGAACAGAATTCCATAAATGATTGATAGTCCTCTAGCATCTGATCACAGAAAGGGCAGCGGGCTAGGTGTGGCTGCTAAATGTATGTCTCTTTGCATGAGTCCATGCAGGATAAAGGCCTCTCTTTTTACAAGTCCCTGTAGGACAAGGGCCTCTCTTTGAACAAGTCCCTATAGGATAATGACCTCTATTTGTACGAGTCCCTGTAGGATATGGTCTCATGTACCGGTGTATATATTCGGGCCTAGAGCCCTCGTATACAATACAAGTGCCATTCATATCATGGTATAGAAGCAATTATTTTTAGAGTTAAATGCACCAGAGGTCCATTAACATATTCGAGGGTTTCACTTAGGTTCACGAACATACAAAGTCACTTTTCAAGTCCATAAACTTTATAAAGTGTATCATATTGGTCCATATCCCTCCACGTGTGCACAAAAAAATACATATCAAATCATATATATGTCCAAAAATTATAAATAAATTTTGTTAGCTTTTTCTTGATTAGATCTACACAATACAACTGACTTGACATGTAAAATAACTAATTTAACCCTGTTTATGCTAAATAAATTTTAGTCACTTTTTATTCATATGGATAGTTTTTTACTTCTAAAAATCTAGCAAAAATATCGTTGTGCGTGTTATGCTTTATGTGTACTTGTATAAATTTGCCAAGGTGAGTAGTAATTTTTTAAAAGAAAAAAATGCATTTATGAATTATGCTATTGAAAATTAGAAATAAATGTGTGGCTTGTTGTACTAATCAATAAATGTCACAAAAATCATATTGCATGTATTTAAGTGAGTATATGCATATGTAAAAGTTTCATGAATAATGCTTGTTGTTTCAAGGTCAAAATAAATACAAATAAATTTTATCATTTAAATTTGTTTTACCATTTGAAGTGGTCATAAGGTCATTTACATGGTTACTTTGTGTAGATCCCATCAAGATAAATCTAATAAAGTAGATTTTGTAAGTTTTTGACATATATATGCTTGATACGCAAGTTTTTCATGAACATGTGGAGGGGTATGGACCTATATGATACACTTTACAAAGTTTATGGTCCAGAAAAGTCACTTTAGTTCATGGACCTAGTGAAACCTCCTAATAAGGTAATGGACTGATGGTTCATTTAACTCTTATCTTTAAGGTTAGGTTTTTACGCACATTGCACTTGCATGCTGCCTCCCTCTTCTTTTTGGAAGGGAGATTGCCAGGTTCTTCTCTCTCGATCCGATCTACTTCGTTACCGTCTTCTTCATCGTTGAAGTTTGGCGTTTGTTCTCCTCTTGGTACATCTTCTATGCGTCCAGAGATCTGACAGTTGTGGCTCATTCCTGTCGCGCGGCGTTGCCTGCCCACCACCAAATTTGTCATCGGGCGGATCTTTCTTCCCCGCCTAGCGATTCTCCATCCGCTTGCCCACTGCTTCATCCGCGGATGTGTGTTGTCTCGCGGATCCTTGACTACAGCCCGCCAGATTTGTGCCCAATGCCCATCATCGGCTCTGCTCACTGCCGGCTGGTTGGCTCGACTCGTCCTGCTGGGCTTGCTTGGCGCTTGACTGTAGGATTCTGTTCTCGGCGCCCGTCTTCCTCAACTCTTGCACCTCTCCTCTTGTTATGGCACTTCCTTCGAATCTTGCAACGAACGGTTCCACTTCTGTGTTGCCATATGTGTGTATCACGTCTCTGGGAGCTTGATTGGCTTCATCTTCCTTCCGCTGCACCTGCTAGGCTTGTAGACTTTAGGGTTTTAGGCTTGTAGGCTCTGTCTATTTTGATTCACCATTGTTAGAACAAGTTCTTTCCAAACTCAAAGCTCTTCATCCACCTTGAGTTTGAGTAGGGGTGTTAAAGGTATATGTCTCTTTATACGAGTCCTTGTAGGATAAGGGCATCTCTTTGTGCGAGTCATTGTAAATTTTAGCGGGCGTGTTAAAGGTATGTCTCTTTGTATGAGTCCCTGTGGGATAAGGCCCTCTCTTTGTACGAGTCCCAATATGATGAGAGACATCACATAGATGGTTCATAAACATTCAACTATCACAACTCAAACTCAATTTTGATATCAAGTGCTGGAAGACAAATCTGATTTTACTACGAAGACTAAGAAACGAAGTTGAGTTTGAGTTCCGACACTTGAATGTTCATGAACCATCTATGTGATGTCCCCCGTCATTGTCCCCTGCTTGATTGAAACACGGCCTAAGTTTTCTTCATAAAGCGCTTGTTCTAGAATCTAGATGATAGAGTGATAGATCGGCCACATTAAAAGTATTTGAAATTTTCATTTCTCTTGGCAGATCAACAACCTAAGCATTATCATTTATCTTCTTCAAAATAGAAAATGGTCCATACATTCTTTGCCTTAGTTTTCCATTAATTCCTGTCAGTAATCTCTCCTTTACTTGTGGTGTAGTTATCTAGTAGCAGTAACGTGGAGCTATTCCTCCACAACCCTTTGCTACTTCAGGTGGCATCAGATCCCAATTGATCATCTCAAACTTTCTATGACAGCTAAGTTTATTCTAGTAGTATAATGATATATGTGATGATATCAAAATCTTCTAGAATAAGTGATCCTTCATGAAATATGTATTAGAGTTAAAAATCAACTTGGTTTATTACTAGTATCTTCCATGGTATGGCATGAGCAGGTTGGAGAGCAGAGCGGAGCTCGACGAGAGACAAGCAAGTGGATAAATGGACGGCAAGGAGTTCTCGTCACTAGTCGAGGACGGGTCCCTCGCCAGCGTTGAAGAGAACCCCTGTACACAGAGGTTTATTTCTTCGATGTCTAACAAACCAATTTTGGCAGCCTTTATAAGATTAGGCGCCCTAAACAATCTCCTAATAACCAGCTAACAAACTCTACTAATCCTAACTAACCGGAGCTCCGCTAAGCGTCGGTCGAAGAGAACGGTTCCATAGGCTCCCATGTTGCATTGGCCGCCGGACGCCCCTCACATCGAACAAGAAGCTGCCAAGACCCGCGATTCAATCTTGCACGCAGCACAGTGGAACGGGCAGCATGCGCCCATGCAGCAAGGCTGGCAAGGGAGCTACTGCAGCCAGAGCCAAGCCTTCATACTTCTTCAACAAGGCCACATGGAAGACGTCATGAATGCGAGCCTTCATAGGAAGCTGTAGGCGTTAGGCAACATCCCCAATCCTTTCCAAGATGCGATAAGATCAATAGAAGCGCGTTCCTAGCTTGGACGCCGAACCAGCTTGGTCGAGGACAGGTCCCTCGCCAACGCTGAAGAGAACCCCGCGCCTGTAGACGGAGGTTTATTTCTTTGGTGTCTAACAAACCAATCTTGGCAGCCTTTATAAGATTAGGCGCCCAAAAAAATTTCCTAATAACCAGCTAACAAACTCTGCTAATCCTAATTGAAGCGCCTTAACCGAAGCTCTGCTCCTTCTGCTGCTATCAGCGTCGTTGACAGGCACGGCCCACAAAAGCGTCGGTAACATTCCAACTCAGTAAAAGTCTTTCCCCAAAAAAGTTTCATGTGCACATGAAGAAACCTAGAAGTACAATGCACACCTTACTTAATCCAACATCAACAAGAGTTCCCTTTGGGCAATCACCCTCCAATGTTACACCTGTTTAAATTATGTAACATGTAAGCATTTTGTTCAATCAGAAATACCAAAAGTGTAGTAACAGAAAATTACCCAACATCTAAAAAATTGGAACAAATCCACCCTGCCAGTAGAGATGCACAGTGCAATGCAAAAACATAATTAGGTGCAAAGAATTTATGTTTGGGCATCAAATCAACCTGAGAAAATCCTAAAGAAGTATGTCCTAGACGCATTATATGTTGCCATGCCATTTGAAACTCAACTTCATGCTTAGATAAGCTAGAGGGAAAACAAAGACATCTAAACCATCTAAACTATTCCAAATACTAATGTCTATACTGCCAAGCCTAGCCTATTGCCCATTATAAGCTCTCTGCCATGTGACGTTGTGACGAGGATGTCAGCTTGGTGGCTTGGACAGCAGCATCATTAGCAGCCTAGCTCACAAGGAACATCGTCACTAGCTGAGTTTATTTCTCCAGTAGCAAATTTGTAGGACACCGTAGAGCTGGCATTTGAAGGAGGGACATCTGCAATGGTGGCAAATGGTTAAGGGCTTGTTTGGATGCACCCACTATGCATTAAATGTTACTAGTTAGCTGTCTGTAAAGAAATAGATTGGAACACCACACAGCCTTGATAGGGGATGACTTTCATATATATATAACCCAATACGGCTTGGAGTACAAGGCAAGTACAATACAAAGAGATATGCCTATGAACAGTCCTAGTCAGGCTATATACAATCTAACACCCGCCTGCAGTCACAGCGGGAGGGTCACGGACGCAAAGACTGGACCTAAAGGCAGTAAACAACTGTACAGGCAAGTACAATACAAAGAGATATGCCTATGAACAGTCCTAGTCAGGCTATATACAATCTAACACCCGCCCGCAGTCGCAACGGGAGGGTCACGGACGCAAAGTAACCATGTAAATGACCTTACGCCCGCAGTTGATGTGATTCGTGAGATGGTGGTGAACCAGGTTGGCTGTCATATACACAGTGTTGATGTTCTCACAATAAACATCGATCGTCGAAGGGATCGAGATGTGAAGCTCCTAGAGGAGCTGGCACAACCAGCAGCACTCGGCCACGGCATGGGCCACAACGCAATACTCCGCTTCAGCACTGGAGCGGGACACTATCGTCTGACGTTTGGAAGACTAGGACACCAAATTGTCGCCCAGAAAGACGTAGTAGCCTGAAGTGGAGCGCCGAGAGTCAAGAGTCAAGACAGTCCGCCCAATCCACGTCAGAGTAGGCTATCAAAGACTGGATCGGACTGGTGCCGAGGTGAAGGCCGACGGGGAGGGTGCCCTTGACGTAGCGAAGGATGCGCTTGATCAACGCGAGATGCGGCTCGCGAGGATCATGCATGAAGAGGCACACCTGCTGAACGGCATAAGCTAAGTCAGGCCGTGTCAGCGTAAGGTACTGCAGTGCTCCAGCAAGGCTCCGGTACTCGGTCGGGTCCGCAACAGGTGCGACGTCAGTGGCGGAAAGCTTGGCACGAGTGTCAACAGGGGTCGACGTAGAGTGACACTCGGCCATGCCTGCCCGCTAAAGAAGGTCGGAGGCGTACTATCGCTGAGACAGAAAGAGACCGTCGACAAAGCGCGTGACGGAGATGCCGAGGAAGTGATGAAGGTCACCAAGATCCGTCATGGCGAACTCGGCATGCAGATGATAGCAAGGTCGGGGAAGACGCAGTTAGGACGATGTCGTCAACGTAGAGGAGCAGGTAGGCGACACTGTCTCAATCTTTGTAGACAAAGAGAGATGTGTCAGAGGCCGAAGCACCGAAGCCAAGGTGGCATAGGTATGCAGCGAACCGCTGGTACCACGCCCGAGGTGCCTGCTTCAAGCCATAAAAAGATTTCTACAATAAACAGACATGGTCAGGTGCAGACTGGTCGACGAAGCCGGAGGGCTGCTTGTAGAAAGATAGGATTGCGTATAATAGATTGGTTGTATTGCATTGAGCCATTGGGGCGAATATATAGGAGTACAAGACTTGGGGAGCAAGGCACCATCCCGGATACATATGGCAGTCCTAGACGGATAAGACACCTAGATAGACAATACTAAGACACCTAAGACTCCTAAACATAATTGACATCTAATACTGCCAATTGTACTCTCTAATATCCCCCCGCAGTCGTAGCTGTCGCACGACAGCTGCGACTGCGGGGCGAATATATAGGAGTACAAGACTTGGGGGGCAAGGCGACGGTGGTGCTTGTTGGCGAAGAACTCGATGACTAACGCGGTGCAGACCGGCGACGGGGGGTGTCGACGCAGCATGCAGATGCAGCGCAGAACGACGGGTGTGCCGGCGCAGCTCGTAGACCGTGCGCGGGAGACGCGGCGGGGACAACAACAGACGGCGACGCAGCGGCATGGATGACGACAAGCCGCGCTGCAGCCGAGAAGGCGCTTGCCACGGCAGAATTGACGATATGACGCGCTGCTGCCTGAGGAGGCGATGCAGCAGCAACCCTCGTGCTTGGTGAAGAAACTTGCGGTTGACGATAGACATCTCGGGAGGGTGGTGTCGCGCGCGATCGGTTGGCCAGACCGACGGCGTGCGAGGCGAAGGCGACGATGGCGATGTCGATGGCGAAACCTCCCGATCGGTGGTGGCGACGATGAACCGGTGGCAGTCGACGTGCGGCGAGGCGCGACGGGAAGGCAGCATGCGGGCGTCCCCTGGCACGCCGCTAGCTGCGCCATGCCGCACGGTGGAAGAAGATGAAAAAGCCGGTGTTGTCGAAGCCGATGTCGATGACGCGCGAGCCGATGGGCGATGGGCGATGGGCGATGGGGACGCAAACTGATCGTAGATCGGAAAAACAAAAAGGACGCAGCAGCAGCAGACTGGTACATCACCGGGTATACCACTGGGGTACCCTTAGCCAAGCCCTTTTTCATCTCACGTCCTCTTGATCAGGCAGAGAAGAGCCGATCCATTGGCTCCCACCCTCACCTTCTCACGAAGGAAACAGGGAGAGAGAGGACGACAGGGCCAAGGGCACGACACGGAGGGACGGCGCTGCCCGCGGCCATCGGACCCGTCGCGCGGCCTGCGACCATCGGAGCCGCAGCGCGGAGGGCGGCGGTGCGGCGCGGGACCCCCAGGCCCGCGGCGCGGAGGGGGCGGCAGCGCGGCCACCCCGGCCTGTAGCGCGCAGAGGCGACCGCTCGGACGGACCCCGCGCGTGGAGGGCGACGACGACACGCGAACCGCGGCTTCCGAACCCGCGGCAGGCAGAGAAGTGGATGACGGCGCAGCGTGCGACCATCGGGCCCGCGCACAAAGGGCGACAACGACGCGTGGCATGTGGCCGGACCCGCAGCTTCGCGGCGACGAGACACGGCCACCACGCGGCCTTGCCCTGCCCAGCCCCTCAGATCCGAGCCCTCCTCCCACAGCTGTCACCATGACGGCGCAAGGAGGTGAGGCTTGGGTGCAGCCGTCTCCATGGCGGCTTGCGGAGAGGGGCGGGCGCGGCCAGACTGCAGCAGAGCCCGTGACCCAACAGACGGCGGAGGCCACCACCATGCGTGGCAACCGGCGAGTGCCTGATCTGTGGTTGCTTGACGACGCAACAACGTGACGACGATGCACCCAAGATAGACAATACTAAGACACCTAAGACTCCTAAACATAGACGACATCTAATACTGCCAATTGTACTCTCTAATACTGCTGACAGTAGACCGTCTCATCTAGATGAACGTGAAGAAAGGCGTTCATCACATCCAACTAGTGGATAGGATAGGCGCGGGCGGCGGCGATGCTGAGAACGATGCGGATCATGGCCGGCTTGACCACTGGACTGAACGTCTCATCATAGTCGACGCCGGGCTACTGCGAGAAGCCTCAAACCACCCAACGAGCTTTGTGTCGGGCAAGCGTCCCATCAGAGTGGAATTTGTGCTTGAAAATCCACTTGCCCGTGATAACATTAGCTCTTGGCGGTTTGGGAACAAGGCGCCATGTCGCGTTGTCCAGCAAGCCCTAGTACTCATCGGTCATCGTTGTGCGCCAATTTGGATCGGCGAGTGCGCTCCGGTAGTTTGATGGTACTGAGGAGATCGACGTAGCCACGGCGCTGAGGTTCATCGACACCACAGATGGCTTGGGGGTGCCGGTCTGAGAGCGAGTGATGATGCGACGAAGGGGAGCGCTAGGGGAAGCGCCCTGCATAGGGCGAGGCACCGGTGGCGGCGGTCATAGTGCTGTCGTGGACGGCACGACTGGCAGGCGACGAGCAGGTAACGGCGCATGTATATTGTCAACGTGGCCAACATGAATACACGACGCCAAAGCGACCTGCACGTGCCGACGCCGCATTGGGCAGCCCACCCATAGGTTCGGCCGCCGGCGCTGCACCTGGGAACCCGCCCGGAGGACCAGCTGCCGACGCTGCACCTAACGAGGCGACAGGGGGCGCTGGTGCCGGCGCGACCTGCCCGCCCGTAGCCTGTGCTGGGACATCGACGCGAGGGGCCGCAGGTGGCACTGTGACCTGAGGAGGAGACCGCGGTCGCTCAACGTCCGAAGAGGACAGAGCTTCCGTGGGAGGGCGCGGTCGCTCGACGTCCAGTAGGGACAGAGCTATCGCAAGGGGTCTAGTGCAGGTTGTTGAGAGGGTCCTCAAGCTCGACAAGGAAGTCAAGTGAGGAAGGTCCTATAGCAGAGGATGCAAAGGGAAAAACAAACTTATTGAAAACGACATGCCGAGAGATGATGACACGCCGAGTGGTGAGGTCAAGGCAGCGGTATCCCTTATGTGCGGATGGATAACCGATGAAAGTACAGGCGGCCGAGCGAGGCACCAGCTTGTGGGGAACGGTTGCAGAGAGGTTGGGATAGTAGAGGAAACCGAAGACGCGAAGGTGTTGGTGGTCTGGAGGGGTGCCCTAAAGAATGCTATAGGGTAGGCGATTTTGGACGGCGGAAGAGGGGCGGCAGTTGAGGGGGTAGGTGGCTATGGCTAATGCCTCAGCCCAGTAGGGCACCGGCATGGACGCATGAAGAAGTAGATTACGAACATAATTGTTGAGCGTGCGAATGATGCGCTCAGCTTTACCGTTCTGTGAGGTGCAGGGGCAAGAGAGGCGGAGAAGGGTGCCATGGGAGGCAAGGAAGGTGTGCATGGCATTGTTGACGAACTCGAAGCCATTATCAACCTGAATGCACCGTACAGAAGCGCTGAACTTGAGTCTGAACAAATTTGATAAAGGAAATGTGTTTAAACACCTTAGATTTACGCTTCATAGTAAACGTCCAGGGAAAATGACTATAATCGTCTAAAATGAAAAGATAATATAAGGCACCAGAAACACTCATGACAGGAAAGGTCAAGACATCACAATGAACAAGTTCAAATGGTGCAGAAGTACACGACTGAGAACTAGTGAAGGGTAGACGGCATGGCAAAGAGAACGATCTAGCTTATTACATGAAATGACTCTAGACTGCTGTGAACTAGCTAGGACTGCTGGAGACAGATGACCGAGGCGTTGGTGCCACACTGCAGGGGACACGGCGAGGTGGGCATGAGCGACGCTGGTGGGGGTGGTGGCGGGTAAGGTGCAGAGGTCGCCATCGCAAGCACAGCGAAGAATCTCGCGTCGAGTCAGAAGGTCCTTAATGGAAAAACCAGCAGGGTCAAATTCAACAGAAACTAGATTGTCGCGAGTAAACTGACGTACAGAAAGGAGATTACGAACTAGGGAAGGAACAACGAGGACATTATTAAAGTGAAAATTGGAATGTAGGGTGGGAAGAATAAAGGACCCTTGGGCAGTGACAAGTATGGTGCTGTCATTGCCCACGGTAACCGAGGTATGAAGGGAGGGGGAGTAGGAGAGAAGTATACCATCCGATGGCGTCACGTGGGATGTGGCACCGGTGTCGAGAACCTAGGGGGAGGATCCCTGATGATCCCATGAGGGGGTCGACTGGGGCTGCTGCCATGCCGAGGGAGCCGACCAAGGCTGCTAAGGCGCGGCGGCTGGCTGCCAAGGCGGCGGCGGCGGGGACACATGGGCACTGTGGATAGTAGCCGGGTGGCGGGCGCTAGGTATGAGCAGGAGGGGCGCCCCACGGGTTGAAGCACACCCAGGGACCAGTGGGTCAGGCCCCTAGAGCTGCTGGTGGTGGCCGGACTGCTACTGCTGTTGCGGGCCGCGGGCTACGGCCTTTGCCCTTGCCGTCGTTGCGCCCGCCGGAGCTGCTATTGGTGAGGGGGACATCGGGAGGTGCACCGAGGATGTTCGACGTCATGAGAGCCGAGTGCGCCCCGCAACAACCGGAACAGGTGCCGCCGGCGGAGCCGGTGCCGGCAGCGATGAGGGCGGTGGTCTAGGCGACCTTCACCTCGTTGGAGAGGCGAAGCTCCTTGAGCACGAGCATGTTGCGGGCGTCGTTGAAGGAGGGCAGCGGCTTGGTGTTGACAATGTCGTCGGCGGTGTTTGCGTAGCAAGGGTTGAGGCCACGCAGGAGGTTCCGGACGAGCTGCGGTTCGTCGACGGGGAAGCCGACATCCGTCACCGAGAGTCTTCATCTTCTTGGTGTAGTCGGAGACGGAGAGGTCCCCCTGAGTCAAGAAGTGGAACTCGTGACTCAAGAAGACGGCGCGCGACTCCTTGTTGGCACCGAAGAGGTCATTGATGGCGGTCCAGAGCTGTTGTGCAATCTGGTCCTCCACCATGGTGAAGTAGAGGACTTCGTCGGTGACGGTGCTAAACATCCAGCTGTGAACGCAGCAGTCTGCCTGGACCCAAGTATCATCGTTGGGCAGAGCCGGAGAGGGTTGCTGACGTCAATGTGATGGAGGAGCCTGAACTTGCCATACATCGACTTGAAGAAGGACCACTTGGTGTAGTTAGGATTCTTCAAGTCGAGGGTGATCGGGATATGGGAGCGGGCAGTGCCTATAAGGCCGGAGGTGGAGAAGAAGACCCGCCGACGAACCCCCAACCCCGAACCCTAACCCCAACCCCTAACCCCAACCCCGAAGAGAGGACGGCGGCGCCGGCGAGGTCTTCTCCTACTTCCTCGGCGAACTTGCAGCAACGGAGGAGGCACAGAGGAAGGTGAAGTTGCGACTGCTGCGCGGAATTGCAACAGCCATTGTGGCCGTTGCGATTGCCGCAGCGCGCAGAGTCGCAACAGCTACAATGGCTATTGCGACTGCCGCAGCGCATCGCAACCGCAAAGTAGCAGTTGCGACTACTACTCTGTGCGGTTGCGACACCTACAGCACGCGGGTTCCAACAGCTACAGCGGGAGTCGCAATGGCTGCCATTGACAAAACCACAATTGCTACAGTGCACACGTTAGAGCTACAACAGAAGTGGCAACAAATGCATGTGCGCACCATGCATGAGTTGTGCACACATGCGCACAATAGAAGTCACACACACACACATATATATAGGAAGAGTTTTATCTACATGCGTATGTAGTTACCCTCACCTTCAATAAACCAATAAGGGTATGTTCGCGTTTATCAGTTTGAGTATATTCACATACTCATTTTGAGATACCTCATTGGTCATCATGCGAAAAAAATTACAAAGTAGCCCCTGGTTTTAATATATTATGATAATACCTTCATATTAGTACATATAATGAGGTATGTCTACGTACCTCAGGTATACTCACATACCTCATGCACATTCCACCACAAATGGTCTAGTATCATTCCATACTCCATGTACATACCTTTCGTTTCACAAGATACAGTATATACATATATATATATATATATGTATATATAAATTCATTTCTACATTCGCATGTAGCTACACTCACCTGTGTATCTCAACATTTTGAGAGTATCTGGTTGAACGAAAGGTATGTACACGGAGTATATAATGATACTAGGCCATCTGTGGTGGTATGTGCATGGGGTATGCGAGTATACCTAAGGTACATGAACATACCTCATTATATGTATTAGTATAAATGTATTATCTTAATAAATTAAAATCAAGAACTGATTTGTAATTTTTTCGTGTGGTGACATTTGAAGTATCTTAAAATAAGTACGTGAACATACTCAAACTGATAAATGAGTATTCGGACATACCCTTTTTGATTTATTGAAGGTGAGTGTAGCTACATGCACACACACACACACATATATATATAGCTTGGAGTACAACGCAAGTACAATACAAAGATATATGCGTGCGCTACAAACGGTCCTAGTCAGGCTATATACAATCTAACACCCGCCCGCAGTCGCAGCGGGAGGGTGACGGACGCAAAGATTGGACCCAAAGTCAGTAAACAACTGTACGGGCAAGCCTTTGGTCATGATGTCCGCGAACTGGTGGGAGGACGGCACGTGAAGAACACGAACTTCTCCCAAAGCGACCTTCTCGCGGACAAAGTGGATATCGATCTAAACTATTCCAACTACTAATGTCCATACTGCCAAGCCTAGCCTATTGCCCATTATAAGCTCTCTGCCATGTGACGTTGTGATGAGGATGTCCAGCTTGGTGGCTTGGACAGCAGCACCAAGAACATCGTCACTAGCTAAGTTTATTTCTCCGGTAGCAAATTTGTAGGACACCGCAGAGCTAGCATTTGAAGGAGGGACATCCGCAAAGGTGGCAAATGGTTAAGGGCTTGTTTGGATGCACCCACTAAGCATTAGTTTTTACTACTTAGCTGGTTTGGATCCAAATGGATCATGTTAAGAAATAGATTGGAACACCACATGCCCTTGATGGGGGGTGACTTTCATATATATATAGCCCAATACGGCTTGGAGTACAAGGCAAGTACAATACAAAGAGATATGCCTATGAACAGTCCTAGTCAGGCTATATACAATCTAACAAGGTTTAGCTAATAAATTTCTACAACATATAAAGCCATTAAGGAGTCCTCCAATTTTTCATCGCTCCACCCCTCCCCCCAAATGTGAACCCCCATCCCTGATCGTGAAACACCTTCACATGCGCAGACACACACGCCACCACAAATTTCTACAACATATAAAGCCATTAAGGAGTCCTCCAATTTTTCATCGCCCTCCCCCCAAATGTGAACCCCCATCCCTGATCGTGCATTTAAATATCTAAGCATGAGGACTTATTTTCTCTTAATTCTTGGTGCAGAATTGGTCCAAGCCCTGAATGGCATTGGTGTTGCACTCTATGAAATGTAAGCCTTGAATGATATGAATTTTTTACTATCTTTACATACTTGTTGGGTCTACGACGTTAGGGGTTCAGTTTACAATATGTTTCGAATTTTTTATTCATAGATGGGTTCAATGTACATATGCATACATGTTGAAATTTCCTCTCTTGTATGTTTCAATTTAATACATGTTCACAACAACCTGTCTTGATTTGCAGGTTCATCTATTCCTGAGATCTATTGGCCATGTTTGGAGAAGTATGACATTTGCTCTCAAAAGTGTTTAGTCAAAGTATAGAATGCCCTTTAAGATATACTGCACAAATAACATTTTTCCATATATTTTAGAGTTTGCTTTGCAGACCTGAAATGTTCATTATTATGCTAGCATCCCTACAATAATTTTCTATATTTCCATATTTTATTTATGCAGAACTGAAGCAATCATTAATGTGCACATGTTGTTTGCCCACCAACAAGAATTTTCTAGATTTAGCACACTTTGTCTATGACTAGCTTAAATTTTTATTCTCAAATGCCTGTTAAAATGAGTGACTCAATTTCTATGTTTTTTTGCATTACTTCTCATCAGCTTCCTTTAAGCCTGCCACTTGGCACAATGTTCCGTATAAATAAAAGCCCAAGTGTGTGATTCACGATGAACAATCTATGTTTTGGAAAATGTCACATCAACACAGGTGCCATATGTTTCTATATCAGATTCCCAAAACCACATGGCAGGAAGTCAAGAGCAACAAATAGCAAGGCGAGCACTTCATCATCATAAAGTGTTGATCAAGAAAACAGTATGGCCACCTCGCATCAACTCTAGAGAAGATGTAGGTTTGGGAAAAGAAGATCTATCAGGAAATTGAGGTACACCCTCTGCTTTCATCTACAGTAATTGAAAGTAGTCTTGTTAGATGGGACAAGATTACAAGAAAGTGTACCTGTTATTTCATACATTATCTTAGTAGTGCAATCATGTAATGTACAGCATTAGATGGTGGTTCTAGGATGTCGTGAAGCTACAGATGCATTATGATAAGAACTATATGAGATTGAAATCTCTAGATAATGAATCGAATCAAGTAAAATTGACCCCACCCAGCTGTCAGTTAAGGTTCTGTAATCCATGATTAGCATCAACATTAGGACATCCAATGCCCTCTCGTCAAAGATACAGAATGGTCAAATGAAGAACTTTGCCGTCAACAGGTTGATATCATACAAATCTATGGTTATTCCTGCTATAAACTCTGTTCTTCAAAAGTTCGAATTTATTTAAGAATAGTATTGCTTGTTCCAAAGGTTGTGGAAAGGGGTTCTGGAATGCCATGAGAAGCAGCTATTGGCCATATGCGACAGCAAAACTTACCACCTGATGGCAATGACCACAAGTCATTGCTTTAGAGATTGGAGAGGGAGCTCAAAAAAAATGGTATCACTGATTGGACAAGTGGAACAGCTTGCAGAGGTCGTGTGTTAAGGCAGTAAATAAAGGATAATTGAAGAAAATGGATCCCCAAGGTGCTGGCGTGCAACCATGCAGAAGGACGATTCAAGCAATGGACTCTCACCTCTCCCCAGGCAAGCGCCCCACTTATATTCATCCAAATGATTGGTTCCAAGCGATTGAGATGGTCTCCAACTCCAAGACTTTTGTGCTAAGAGCAATCAAATATTTCTTAAGACCATGCAAATTCATTTTATCTGTTCCTACATGTAATCCATGCTAAACACCGTTGTGAGTTTGTGACTCAATGACAATGTCAAGAAAATTGAAATTTTATTCATTTTGTCGTATTGGAATTTTATCCTACTAGACAAGTTGATGGCAAGGGCATAACAGCAATGAAATGCATATCACCCGTAGCAACGCACAGGCACAGACCTAGTCAACTAATAGGTGTATAATCTATCAGCACCCATTAGCTGATTAGCTACGGCTAATGCTGCTAATATTTAGCTAGCAGCTAACTTTTAGCTGATATTAGTTGATCCAAACAGGGCTTAAATATCCTAATGTTTAGCATGTCTTGCGCTTCTGCTATGAGAACTCACAAGATTCCCAGATTAGAATACACTATTCAAAGGAGATGAAACTCTACTTCAAAACACAAGTGCAATGGAACCAGAAGAGACATTACCTTCACGAAACTCAGACCATTCGTGCTTGCGCACATGGTGTGGCGCATCGAGCGGCGGAAGCAATCCCTGCATAACAGAAAAAAGGACTTCATATAGTTAGCACCTAGAATGTTGAAAAAGAAACACCTAGAGCATGTATCAAATGTCGCAACACACTGCTTGACATCTTACCACAAACTTAGCACCTAGAATGTTGAAAACGAAACACCTAGAGCAAGCATCAAATGTCGCAACACACTGCCTGACATCTTACCACAAACTTCAGGTTCTTGTGCATCGGGAAGAGGCGGCGGCGTAGGTACTGTGGAGTCTCCAGATACTCAAGTATCCGGACAAGGAACCGAGCGCCGCTCTCTTCACCGTCACCCGCGCCACCGTTTCCTGCCGCAGGAGTGCTGTCAAAGACGACGACCTCGTCTATTCGGAAGACGGTGGCGGCGCGAGCGATCTGGCCAGCCAGCTGAAAAAAAAAAGATACTCTTGTAAGCCTTCGTTCTGCAAGAATGGCAAGAACTGGTGCAACGAGGAGGAAAGGCGATACAGACAAGGGTGGCGAGCTCGAGGGACTGAGCGTTATCGATGATGGAGCCGGCAACGGCGATGCTGATCGTCGGCTTCAGCTTCTTCTCCTCCTTCCCCTCGTACTTATCATTACTGTGCTTCTTCTTCTTCTTCTTCTCGTGGGGTGTCTCTTTCTCAGCCGTCACGGCGCCGCATTCGTCCTCCATGGCGTCCTTGCGCTTTTTCCTCTTCTCCCTCTTGTTCTTGCGCTGCGCCTTCTCGGCGGCGACCGTCTCAGTGTCAACGGGGTTCATGGCGGCGGCGTGGAGGGGGCTTTGGGGGCGGGGCCGGAGCCGGGGGTTGCAGGGTCCTGGCAAGCGGGCGACAGCCGAAGAGGGAGCGGCGTCCTCGCGGGACAGGTGACAGGAGGGTGGCGCCGGCGGCGCGGAGGGGACGGGGAGAGGACGAGCTGAGGACCTGGGGTGGAAACGGTATAGGATAGTTTTTTTAAGGAACAGAAGACCGTGCGTCGTCTACTAGGTAGGCAGTGTTTGGTTTCCAGCGGGCCGGTGGGACGGGGTGGAATGGAACTCCACCCATTTCGGCGTTTAGTTGTAACGCTGGAAATTCATCGGTTCGAAAAAGATTATTCTCCCGCTCTGAAAAAATTCTACGACGACTTGAAATGTAAGAGTGACCGTGGATCTGAGTTCGGAATATTAGATAAAACCATTCCATTTTTAAAATCTGAGACAAAATCCTTCCATTCCTATAATCTGAGACGGAATCATTTCATTCTACTCTGCTTTCCAACCAAACACTACCTAAATAGCTTCACGGTACCTAGGTAGAATATATCAGCCCTCAACTACGAAACCGAATTTGGTATATTTTAAACTTTTGTAAATCAAAAAAAACTATGGTGGGTGGTTTTGCACATATGACAATCCATGTTAGCTTTGAACGCTATAGTGGCATTGGGATCCACCTGTCACGGCCGTTCTGCTCACCGTTGACCACACATCATGTCCGCCGACACAATAGACAACAACCCGCTTGCATCAATCCCACGAATGTCCTCTAAACGCTAAGATCCACCCATCCTCCGAGACCGTCACACATGTTCGTTGTTGCTGCTAAGCTCCCAACTCGTGGAGGCAAGGCACGCGAGAGGAGGCAACGCGGCGGCGACTGTAAGGGTGGTGCTCACTTAGGCTATCTCTAACAACACTCTTTATCCCACTTTCTCAAATCATACTCCACTCTGTACGTCATGTCAGCTACAGTGCATAACAACACAAAACAGTGCCAAACAATACTGAAACAGTACCTGGTTTCTCATTTTGAGTAGTACCATTGGAGATAGTCTTAGAGCAGCCAACTAGCGCCAAAAATCCCCTATACGGCGCCACACCTTCCCTACTGCCTGCGGTCACGGCCAAGCGCTCTAACTGCGCTTTCTCGAGCTCCACCAGAGGGTGCACGAACAAAAACTTGCGCAAACACCGCAACAAGTACTAGAGCGGCACTTGACCAAAGCCGTTTCATCCTAGCACCCCGCTACGCGTTGCCCTCTCGATCATCGAGTGCGTCGCCACGACGCTTGGCTTCATCTTCCCGAGCATCGATGACGAATGTCGCTGTTGGCCTAATGCGAAAAGCAGTGATGCCGGGAGATTCGCGAGGCCAACGATAGAGAATCGCCATTCTTCGCCAAGCTTGTACACCCTCTAGTGCATGAATCGTGAATGGCCTAGGTGGAGGAACTCGAGCTGCGATAGACGGAGAAGTGACAGCGGTAACGTTGCAGAATGCGATGAAGTCCTCGTTCAGCATCATGTATGACAGGTGGACCCTATTGCCACTGTAGCGTTCAGAGCCAGCGTGGATTGCTATGTGCGCAAAACCACCATCAATACTGCCATCCGATTTACAGATGTTTAGGGTGCATAAAACCTGGTTTTGTACTTCAGGGGTGATGTATTCCACCCTACATATTCCAGGGGGTTAATATAGACTTATTCCATTTTGTGTTGTTTCGATATCTAATTATTTACCACTTTTGCGGGTGCATATATTAGATTGCCAACTTTAAAATGGACTCAACATATTTACCATCGAAAAAAATAGTCTACACAATTGCCACTTTTGCCATGGCATGGCACATACACGCTAGGGTGGGCTAGGAGGCAATAGGGCAGAAGAAAAGACCACAATGGCGTGGCTTGCTGGATGGAGGACCGGCTACGACCAACATTAGTACCCCATACGTAGTGGGATGGGATGGTTCCGTCCTGGATTTTTATTATGGGATGATCCCATCTCGGTGTTTGGTTGAAAGGATGGTTCCATTCTTGTTTTCTGTTTGGTTGGAGGGATTGGATTTCATTGCAGATGACACCATGAGCCGCCGTAAGTAGGACCCATATGTCATACTTGAAAGGATCAAGATGTTCAAGAGGGGGTGGATTGGACTTATAATTTCAAAACTTGAAATTAAACCCAATCGTCCAAAGTCCCCGTTCACCCTAGTGCCTAGAAAGTGTGACCGAAGTTGCTACACGATAATAAAAGTTTTGTAACATAGATTCAAGCATGCAATTCTAGGAAAGTAAATTGTGGAATGTAATTATGGAGCGAAACATGGTCGATCTTTTTTTCGATGTATCGAGGAGTCGCCACTCCCCTAATCCTCGTTTGGTGCCCCTCGCAAGGCTTTGCTCTCGAGGAGTTCTCACGAGAATGAAAAAAGTCTACATCACCCCCTGACATTTGCAACCTGGTCTACATCACCCCCCCCAACATTTGAAACTGGATGTTTAACCCCCAAACTTTGCAAAACCGGTCAAATAACCCCCTCAGGCGATTTTGTGGGCGGTATTGCTGACGTGGCATGCCACACTGGCAGTGGGGCCCACATGTCAGCTTGTTTTCTTTTTTTTCTTCTTACCCGCTCTATTTCTCTTCTTCCTCCCTCAGCCCGCGGCCCAGCGCTGCTCGCCGCCGCCTCCGCCCGTGGTGCGGTGCTGCCTGCTCCTGCTACCCGGCGCCACCCCCTGCCGCTGCTCGCCTACTGCCCGGCGCCCCCTGCCGGGCCGCGGGCGCCGCCGCCAAGCCACGTTAGATGGCGGTCGGTGACGTAGGGCAGCAGGCGCCGGCGGAGAGCAGCAGGGGGTCTCCAGGCAGCAGGTGGACCGTGGCCAGAGGGGGCGGCGCCGGACCACAAGTGGAGGTGGCGCCGAGCAGAGCTAGGCTGCGGGCGAAGGGAGAAAGAAAGAAATAGAGCGAGTAAGGAGGGAAAAAAGAAAAAAACTGATATGTGGGGCCCACTGCCAGCGTGGCATGCCACGTTAGCAATACCGCCCACAAAACCGTCCTAGGAGGTTATTTGACCGGTTTTGCAAAGTTTGGGGGTTAAACATCCGGTTTGAATGTTGGGGGGTGATGTAGACCAAGTTGCAAATGTTAGGGGGTGATGTAGACTTTTTCCCGCGAGAAGTACAGTCTCAATCCTCCAACGATGGAGGTTGGCAAAGTGACCTTCGTAAAATCAAGCTGCCCCTTGATCCATGCAAGGACCAAGTGCTCTCTCGTGGATGCCCTTCTCCACTCCGGAATGGTAGACTGCGAACCATGCACAATGTCCACACAAGGGCTTTCTCTTGCTTCTTCCACAAACTCCGTGAAGGTCGTAGTAGGCTCAGCCCACAAGGTGTCTAGGTGATCACGATGACCAAAAGTAACAAGCATTGGTCTTCACTTGACTCAACCCCTCTCAAGGAGTTATCGCTCTCAAGTCTCTTAACCCAAAGCTCAATGAAAGTGTGGATTTTGGTGCAAGTGAAGTTTGTGTATTTATGAGTTAATCCTGGTCACAAAGGTATGGAATGAGGGAGGGGTGCCTTTTTGTATAGGCCAACTCAAAAACTAGCTAATACTGTTGAAAAACACTTTCTGCGAGACCATCGAACGGTCTGATGCATGTAATTTTCAAATCCCTTTTTTGGCACCACTGTGTGAGAGACCATAGGACGGTCCGATGGTGGACCATCGGACGGTCCAATGCGTTGAACACTTGAAACGAGCCACTGATGAACCTCCTTATCCAGAACATTCGATGGTATACCATCGAACGGTCCAGTATGCAATTCCAGCACATGGATGCTCTGGACAACTCCCCTGTCTAGCTGGCCCGATGGTGCATCGGACTGTCCGATGGTACAACATCTGTAAGCTAAGCCCAAGGTGAGTTTCGATGATTGAATGACAAGCTTAATTGTGAACTAATGATTTAATGAGTGCAGGGTTAATAATTAATTTGATATGGTTGCTCATTGGAATTAGTTTATGGCCCCAAATTTGAAGAATTCTTTTCAAGGTGTTGGACTTGGTTTTCAGCCGTATCTCGAAGACTAAGGACTCTTGTAGAGTCAAGAATCAAGGAGTTGTAGGATTCATGCTTAGATAGGGCTTTATAGCTTTCTAGTGTCCACACTATTAAGGGGGGTCGAAGGCTAGTAGCTTGATCTCGAGATTCGCCATTAATGGATGCACACACAAGCCAAATGACTCAAGAATAGCAAAGGTGCAAGCTACAAAGGCTAAAGGTCCAAAAAGAATCAAAGTCCAACTCAAAATACTTGAAGAAAATCAAGAATCAATTCTGGATAAAGGACTGGACTATCCGGTCTATATCAAAAGAACGGACCAAACAAATGGAGTTTATAGTGAAGTTATCCGGTCTAAGTGGCATGAAAATCAGGGAGTCCAGATTGTCCGGTTAAGTGTAAACGGACAAAGCTTCGGACAAATAAACCCGAAGCTATGCACTTTGGAAAAATTCAGATGAACAATGGACCGGACAATAAAACAGACAAAGAAACTAGAGGCTATGATTTTTATGAAGAATCAGGGTTTACATGGATCGGACAGTCCGAGGTGAGTGTACTGGACAAAGCTCCGGACAATGTTACTTCATACAGTAATGACTATTTTTCCATGGCTCATAAGTTGTATGGACCGGACTGTCCTCTCTAATTGACCGGACAAAACCTCAGACAATACTACAGTGACGTATGGAGTTAGTGACCGTTGGAAAAGTACAAGGACCGGATTGTCCAAAGCCTAAAAAAGCAATGGACCGGACAGTCCAAAGTACACTGCGTCAGCCCTCCCCTTCTCCAACAACTCTATCAGCCTGGAGGGCTATATATATATGAGTTCCCTCGGTTCATTTATCGCTCTTTGACACTCCAACAGCTATAACAACTCAGAGAGCGACTTGTGCTTCACTCTTTGCATGAAACACTCACATATTCACACTTTTGAGAGCAAGATCAAGGTCTAGAGGCTTGTGTGCATCCATCTTGGTGAGGATCAAGATCAAGTGAAGACTGAAGGCTTGCTACCCTTGGTATTTGGCAGCACCTAGGCGGACTTGGTGATCGGGGTGCATTCTCAGAGCTTGACAAGGAGATTGTGGAAGCCTAAAGAACAAAGGTGTACAAGGCTTGAGCTCCACCTCGCCGAGATGGCGAACGGAGACTCTTAGTGAGCACCCACAAGCATGGGAGGTGGCAAAACACCTTGCATGTACAGCAATGTGTACTAGGGGAGGGTGCCAAACCTCCGATACCACGGGAAAAAAAATTCGGTTGTCTCTTCTCCTAGCTCCTCTACATGATGCTCTTGGTTGATTACTTATTTTCATGGATTGCATCTTGTAGTCACCATTCTTACCTTCCTCTTGGCTAGTATTTCCCTTGCTATGGTCATCTTTGTGGATACTAGCACGAGTAGGTTTGTCACTTCCACTATTATGAGTAGGTTTATCTCTTTCACTAGCATGAGTAGGGCTATTTGTCACTAAGAAGGGTTGTTTCGCTTAGAGGGTGAAGTGGGCTAATTGTAGTTCGTTAAGTTAAGGACTTTCGATTAGATTTTGAAATTAGCCTAATTCACCCCCCTCTTGGGCATCCGATCCCTACACCATCGAACGGTCCGATGCACACAAAAATACAGTTTTGCATTGTTTTTGAAATGGAATGAAATTGAGGGAGTTTCTTTGGTTTGTTTGAGTTAAGGTGAGTGTGTTTTGGCACTTTTTATGTGATTGAGCTTTAGGACTAAGATGCACTCCAAATCGAGTATAACTTTGAGCTAAGTCTATCAAGCTACTCACCTCATCGCCCTTGATAGTATGGCTTATGTAAAACTAGCAAAGAAATCTCTAAGTGTCCTTCTTTCGACTTTGTGACACTTAGAGCTAGCAATCCTTGATCTTCTCGCTAGATGAACCAAACAAAGGTCATTCTTCAAGAAATCGAAGTTAAGGGGTCTCCTTTTGTCAACCAATTAGCATGATCATAAATAACTTGTCCTTTATGTCATGAACTTATTAGTAACACAATTAAGGTTTTCATTAACCACCGAAACCATTACCTCGAAGGGTTATGTTTCTCGCAATCTTCCCTTTTTTGGTGATTGATGACAACCCAAGAGTAGAGCTTGTAAAGTAAAGGAAATTAAGTACAATGCTCAAAGTAAATGACATGAAAGTAAAGCATACAAACAAATGTCAACCAAGGGGATACATGGACATAATAAACAAGGGTCAAACACTATGGTGGAACCACCAAGTTAATTCGAGCTAAGCACACCTACGGCCACATGGCTCACAGTGCACTTATACTAAACTAAACCCGGTTGTTTATCGAGCTACCCCAAAGGGCACTCGATGTAACCATCACCCATGGATGCCAGCATCACACATGTTAAACCCTCGAAGAAGCCACAACAATTACAACAACCCATCATCTCATACAAATATATCTTTATTTATTACAAAACGTTGCTCAAAATGACGTACAATCATATTGAAATAGAGTTTTGAAATAAACTCACAGCAGAATACATATTAATATACAAGTGCAATGCAATGCAAATAAAATATCAAGACATGATATTGAGCCCACCATTGTCATCCTTGATCACAAACTGACAAGTACCTGAAAAAATATCAACACCAACGCTGAGTACGTGGGGTACTCGGTACCGACACATTTGAGAGTATGCAAAGCTTTTTGTGGATTTGACTTCTAACCCGCATAAGCTTACTAGGAATGAGCCCTTACTTTCAAGTTCCATTCATTTTTAAAGCATAAGCCTCTTTGATTCATTATAATTATCATCATGATCCGTAATACATATACCTCTTCATTTCAACACACATGTCAACATAAAGTAACTTACAGAATTGTGTTCACACATATACTCCCGATCTCCACTTGTCCCGTCCCAAATTCGATCCCAACTCGCCATGTCCTAGGCTTGTGCCCCCTTAGTAGCGGTACCACAGCGTACTGGGTCAGCCCTCCCTTGAGTACAAGCTCCCCCAGGCCTAACTCCCTCCAACAACATGGTAGTTCTTCATATGGCACAAGTAAGACTTTCACCAGTCCCATGCCCCCAATAAGCACTCTAGTCATGTTATATTGATCAACAGCGAACGTGCCTTAAACGACTCGGGCGGAGTCCACCAAACCATCCACATCATTTTTCCTTGTAATATACCCATATCTTCGCCCAGTCTCATACACTACTATAAAATACCATTAATGCCACGGAACATGTTGCAACCACACACTAAATAGCTGCAACATAGGGGTGCTATTACAACCACCATCATCTGCGGCAGTGGACCCACCCTAAAGAAGCCAGAGATGAGCGAACCCACCCAAAGAAATACTTCCTCCGTCCCACAATAAGGGCATGTTTGGGAGAGCTCCACTCCACCAATTTCTGCTTCACTTTACCAGCTTCACCATGAAATAGCTCCAGTAAATTGTTGGAGTAGGTGGAAGGAGTGTTGGCTTACACATTTACTTCAGCTTCTGTAATACATTTTATTTTTGTGAGTTTCCTTGATTACGCTTGATGAATTGGTAGGCTGTGATGGTTCGCTGGGCTATTGGCTGGAAGCGTGGTGGTGGTCGAGAATTCCTAGCTGTCGTACCACCTTGGAATGCATCGCGGAACGTATCATAGTAGTAAGTGCTGATGCGGGCTCTTGGTCTGGGGCCGGCTCTCCAACTCCCTTGCCACCTTCGCCATGGTTGGCCTCACCACCAGGCGCCGGCACGGATGCGCAAGACCCCATAGCTAGCTTCAACACCTGCAGCTGTGCAGTAGGCCCTCTGCTGGGGTGAGGGTGAGCCCCCTAAGTAGCTCCGCATCCAGCAGCTCCTGTAGCGCCGTGTCCTCTAGCACGACCACCTTTACAGCCGCTAGAAGGTTTGACGTTGGCCTGCATCCCATGAGCAACTCCAACAGTAGGATCCCGAATGCGTACACATCAATGCTTCCTAGCAAACTTCCGGCACCATGTAGCCATCCGTCGGCCCTGTCACCCTACTAGGCAGAGTGCAGGCACACGAGCGTGCAGTGCCGGTGGCATGGGGAAGCCCCGCGATGCCGGCGCCCCGGCCTAGCCCCACGGTACTGGTGGCTTAGGGAAGCCCCGCAGCCGCGGTGCCCTGGCCCAGTCCCACGAATGAGACAACATGGACGCAAGATCCTTAATCATGATCGCCAGGATCCTACCCCTTCTCGACGGGGACACCGCGAAGCAGGAGAAGTCGATCCATATCTTGGGTGCAAAAGGAAGGGGCGCCATCTTGAGATTGCTGGCTACCATCACCGTCCATCTTGTCCGAGCAGTGAGTTGGCCTAGGTGCCGCCTCCTTATCCGAGCTGAGAAGAGATCGTGATTTTTAGGAGGAAGTGAACCGGTACGTACGTAACCAGTGGAGTGGCACGGTGGGTAAATTTCCTAGAACTTCATGAGGAGGTGTGGAAATAGAGTTTTTAAAGCACCCTTTCCACAGCTTCAGGAATTTCTTGAAACTGGCCTCCGGTTCACTTTTTTCTTGAAGCTAAGGCTGGTGGAGATGGACCTATTTGGATAGAAAAAGCTATAGCAAAGCTGAAATTGACGAAGTGAAGCTCTCCCAAATAGGGCCTAAGTGTTGTTTTCTCTATTCTCTCTTACTTAAAAAGGACAAAGTGCTTCCCACTCTGTCCACTTCGCCTCCCCTCGTACCAGCACCTGCCTCCTCTCTCTCACACGCGCTGCCTCTCACCACCCCACGCCAGCATCCTCCCTCCCCCATGCCGCCCACCGCTCACATCACGTGCGCCACCTAGCTCTCTCCATCCACTGACTGCCGCGCTCACACCCTTTCTTCCTTACATTGCTCGCCTCCTCTGTGCCCTGTCACTCACGCCACCCCCTCTGCAGCCTTCTGCATGAGACTATCCGGAATGCAACTGCCGCTCCAGCAGACGCAGATGAAAGAGGAGAGAGAGGAGGGGAGCCCACGCGGAGGAGGGGAGCCTGTGCCATGCTGAGAGGGCCACGTCGGGTGGGGACGAGGCCGCACTGGGCAGATTCGGATAAGAGGAGGCAGGTGCCGGGCAGATCTATGGATGGGGAGTTGTAGATGTTGAAGGGTTGCCAGATCGGGAGGGAGCACCGTTTCGGGCGGCCACTGTGGAGTTCGGTGAGGAGGGATGCGACTATTGGCAGCTCTTAGCCCACCGGATAGACAACAGAATAACATTCTAACATGCCAACAAAACTTGTTGGCGGCTCTTAGCCTACCGGATTTTACTCCGCAAGCGCACGGAGACCATTGTAGCCTTTCACCCGGGAGTATTCCAAGGTATTGTATTTATCCATAGGGAAGCATTGAGATAGAGATGTCAGACTATCATTCATCCAGTTGTTACTACTCATTCACGTCAATCGATAGCTAAGAACGATTGACACCAAACACCATGGGATACAAGCCAAGCACCGTTGGCAAGAAAGCAGGTAAAGCTAGGAGGACAACGAGGTGAGAGCTCAGATTCCTGATGAGGACTTTCTATACTATGGTGAGCCAGAGAGACTAAGCTAGACCAAACATGTTGCTCTGACGGAGGTAATGATTATCTAGTTGTCTAGGATACTTACTTCGCCACCGAGCCTGCTAACCACTTCCGGGCACCAGAGTGTAAATAACCCAGACGAGAAAGGCGGGTGTTGCAATAACTCAGCTATGCCGCTATAAGCGACCCGAACGATGGGGGTAGACTGCTGCTGTCACCAGGAGGACCTACCAAAGCCGAGTGCGCCTAGTCTACATGCACACCGACTACCCAAAACTTTGTGGGGTCTAATCACTTGCGAAACCAAGGTGACCGCAATTGTAGACACCACGTCTACGTTTGCAGGCACTACTTCTACTGATTCTATCAGGTAGAAGTATACACAACCGTATAGTCTAATGCTATAAAGAGCATACGAGGAATCTATAAGCATGACAAACTAAATATTCATCACCTGCCAGAGCAACTCTAACTATAGTCTAAAAGACATTACTATGCTAAGACATGAATAATACCGAAAGCAAGAGTTAAGCAAATGCTCACAAAAGTAAAGAAAGATAAATATATTAAATAGCTCAAGTCTTATAGGAAAGTAAAGATACAAGAAAACTCATACCGAACTCCTGCAGACGACTCCGGAACGACGAAGCCCTACCTCTAACTCCTACCTAAACACTACTTTTAGAGTGGAGGCACCTCCAGTGGGGCACCCCCTAGAGGTAGAAAGAGAGATTTCACATGGGAATGGTACAAGTGAAGTGAGGGGGGTGCCTCTCTATTTATCGCCTTGAGGTGAGGGGGGTCTTCCATGGGTTTCCAAGGTGGGATTAATCCCCCAACACTTCCTTGGATGCTACTTGGGCCTGTAGGCTGCTCCCTGTGCTTGGTGGGCTACTCCCTGTGCCTGGTGGGCTGCTCCCCATGCCTGGTGGCCTGCTGTACGGAGGGGACTGCTAACGTTAGCGATGCATCAGGAGTCCCTATATTTTTGTATTTTCAATATATTTTTCATGTGAGCTCCAAACGATGCAAATAATATATCCGTTGAAATCGTCTCGACGAGCTCTACGCAATGGTGAAGTCCTTGAGAGAATTTGAGATACTTTTTAGTGATGGAATTTGCAGTTCTTATCTCAGGCCCTTTTGTGCGTAAATTCTCTCTTGCTCCAAATGATGTTGTTTTGCACGGTATTTGAGCATCTCCCTGTGATACATCGAAAACCAAAACTCGTGGAATTCGTTAGTGTTAGGTAAATAATGCATGGAACTTTATCTATACCCCATTCATTCACCGAGGAATTGGCGGTCGAAACCGTGAAATAACGATCGCCAACACACCCCCAAGCTTGTACTTTTGCTCATCCTCGAGAAAAGTTAAGACTTAGGCTCAGTGAATTAGGAGTTGCATCAATATCAATGTCCTGCAAGTATTAAGTGCACAACCCAACATCTACATTTATTATTGAACAAACTGGCATAAGTGTACCCTAACCTTTTTATCCATACCTGTGGGGATTTTGGCTTTATGTACCTTGTCTTCGGTGGTTGAGAGATGGAACAATCTTAGAAGAGTGTCACCAAACTCTATCTCCTTTCATGTTTCATGCTCGGAGGGTTTTGAAGTTTTTTGAAATGAAAGCATTAAGTTCCTCAAATGGTACCCTCGATCACTCAAGTGGTTGTATATTTCCTCACCAGGCCATTGGCCAAACTTTTCCCTATCAACTAAAGGCTTATGTGTAGCTCAAGGTAGGGATAAAGTTGGCTTACCTATGCTATGTATTTTGTTAAGTCAAAGATTGGTCCTAGCGAAGTTTGTGATACTTTTCATCCTGATCAAAGGAGAATGGATTGGTTTTGTGGATGGATATGGTCTATGGATGAAAACTCCTTATTTGATGAATCCCCTCTTGAAACTTTGAAGCATTTGAGTACATAGAGCTATCACTTTCTTTTCTCATTTTCTCATTTTCTTTCTTTTCCTCCTTTGTCACCCTTTTTTTCTCTCTTTTTTTAATAGCTCCATGTCTCCCTCTTGTATGAGAACTTTGGTGATATTTCTGGAATATGACTGGAGTATTTATTTGGAGACCATATTTGTGGATGGGTAAGTGGATGATGGATATGGTGGAGAAATATCTAGTGTAGGTGGATGCTTGAATCTAGTGTAGATTTAAGCATGACCAGACAAAGAAAGGCTAGCAAATGAAGATGGGTGTGAGGGATTTTGATTGGGACTTGAAGTGCCACTACTTCATAAGAACTCAAAATTTGACAAAACTCAATATAACAACATGTAGCATATGTAGAGGTTTTAACATGTAAAGCATTTGGCTCTGGATAGGTATTTCAAACCACTGAGGAACTTTTAATTTTCAAAAATAAAACTTCGAGAATTCACAGTACTAGGATCAAGATGGGTTAAACTCATACTTTGATTATATCACATCTCACAACAACTTAGACATGGTTAAAAGCACTTGCTCCCACAAGATTAAAGATTAAAGGTAGGATCACGACAAATGCCAATAAGTCCAAATTTCAGGAGAAATACTTACAAGGAATTAACAGAGCAACTATTCATCATTTTCTTTAAGCAAGGGTATAAACAAAGTTATAGCATTATAGGACTTAGTTTATTCACTATAATAGCAAATCTTTTTGTTGTTTTTAAGTTATGCAAATTTTTATAACTTTTCTTTTATATGGGACGATAAAAAGTAAATGTTTTTGGTGTCATGGTATTTTCAGGATTTAAGATATTCAATTTAGTACAGAGCATTCGGGGTACTCATCTGGTGATCTTCCCCCAATCTTAGTTCTTGCAAGTGATTGCCAAGAAACTGAGCTTCAGTATTACCTGGCATTGCCTCCTGCAAGCTTACTTGTTCCCTGGGTGACGACGATGCTGCTTGTGTTACTCACCTATGTTAGGCGAATTTTCTTCTCTCTCTACTCTTATTTTGTCTCCTCTATTTCTAAAATGACTGTTTGATGAGCCGTTGTTTCTCTCGTGCTGCTGTTTGGACCATTTGCAAAGTCTTGGGAGCTCTGATTAGACACATCTGATCTGATGATACTACTCCCGTGGGTGAATGTCTCTTGCTGGATCTCCCGCTCCAACATCATGTTTGCCTTAAATCTGACATTCTTCCCAAGTGAGACAATCTCGGTCGTGGCCAGCTGTTTACTCCCAAACAGACTGAGTGGAATGATAGAGGCGGTTGTTTGTTGGAGTTGACTCCTTTGCATCCTTGATAATTTTCCATTAATATGCAGCTGATGGATTGGAGTTGACTCCTCTGCATCCTCTTAGTGAGGGTGAACCATTTGCCACCTTCTAGGATGGGGTCGCGCCATTTTTTTGTTGTTGTTGTAGGTGGCTCGTTGGCATGCTGACCCATGTTGTGCCATGCTTATGATGTCGTAGGTGGCTCATTGGCGTGCTGACCCATGTTGCGCCATGCTTAGGATGTTGTAGGTGGTTCATTGGCGTGCTGACCCATCGGTAGAGTAGATCAACCTGACCTCTGGTAAACTGCTTTGTCTTGTATGTCTGGCCAGGGGAAGGCAATTAAGAAATGCTCACTTGTAGCGTTTCTCCATACTTGGGTGATGTCTCTACATATATCTTATGCCAGTTGCAACCTCTTACTATAGAGACATCTGGTCTTGTTGTGTTGGAAAAGTACTCTCAGGATGAGAGATGGCCTTTATGTGCACTTCCCAAGTGATGCAGAGCATGGTCAATGTCTTGCAGTGATCAACCACTGTTGTAGGTTGAATATCGAGGTCCTTCCTCTCAGGGGTTGGGTTGGAGGATGTGTGATATTACTTGGTGTATCCTCTCCCAAGCTTGATTCTTGCGGTGTGATGAAACAACCCTTTTGTTTGAAGTTTTCGTGTTCCGCCTTGTCCTTCATTTTGATTCCAGTGGAGGGTGTTGTCCAATCACGGTGTAACAAGAGACCCACAAATGTTGAGAATGGTTCCTTTGTGATGGCCTTTTCATTCTTCCTTCATGATAAAGGAAGTCTTGATGCTAATTTTCCATCTCAACTGACGATAAGTACATCGGGTTCTTGTTCCATGGTTGGTCAATGGAATGTCAATGTAGCAGACATCCTTTAAGCTCTGCTTCGTTGGCATGGAAATTTTGGTTGCTTCTCATTGCCACAAACTTGCTTGTCAAATGCTAGACAATTTTTCTCCCCCAAGCTTGGATTCTGTAGTGAATGCTGATTCCAAACATGCTCCCTATCTTGTTTAATTTGCCTTCCTAGGCTTGGTACTTGTCATGCATGACATGTGCCACCAGTCATTGTCTGTCCATGTGCCACACAGCCATTGACTGCACATCATGGCATCGACGTTCCCACCATGCTTGTGGACATTGATTTGTGTTTGCCTTTGTGGTGCTTAAGACAGAGCTCCCCTGCAATGAGAGACGTCTATGCCGGCCGCTTTTGGGATCTACACCACAACTCCTTTGGGCACGCAACTTTTCCATGGGGCAGTAGACCAGTGGTCTACTAGCTTGCAAATTTAAGCACAGACGATAGCATAATGTGATATGCCCTTGAATGTTACTGGTATGGTGTGTTCTTGTAGTGCGGAAATTGTCAAGATTTCTCCATTGCTCACCATGACCATTTACTTTGATATCCATATCACGATGCTATCATTTCCCAAAAAGGTACCGCAAAATCCGCAAGAGGTTGAGCATGAGAATGTCGGCCACAAAGCCTCTCCTCTCGTGTGGGGATTGAATGCCTCCTGCAACAGGTTAGTGTACAACAAATACAAGGGTCCAATATGTATAAAAAGTATCAACCACCGAGCCCGTTGTTCACTGAGTGCTAGCAAAATATTCTCAATCAAAACATAGCACAAACCATGTTGCGAAACCATAACTTCCATCTCTTCAACTTGTGCTCAAATCCACGGTTTAAAAAAAACGGGTGCATTTTTGAAACATCACCGGGATTTTGTGTCTCCATTGAAACTTGAGAGATCCAGCTAGTTCAAGAATTGCGGCTCATGAACTAACAAAGGAACATCACTACAAAAAATCAACCATAGCTTGTCTACTAAACTTGACGTTACATCAAATTTGATAGAAAGCGACTAATTCCAACCTAAGCACCACGCTTAATTTGAAAATTAGCCTCTGGGCACGCGTTAGGATCTGGCCCAAGCTATGTTCCGACATGAATAGCCTATTTGCATTGGCATCCCATGACTTTGGGTAGCATGAAAAAGGTTCTCAAAAGTCACACATGATCAAGAATTATACAACGGATAGAGCATCATGAAGAAAAATGGATATTTTTGTTTTATAATTTTTTTGAATTTTCAAATAAAATGAAAGGGCAACAATAAAAGGATGGACAACAGAATAACATTCTAACTCGGTGCTTCCCTGGCAACGGCGCCAGAAAAACTTGTTGGCGGGTCTTAGCCTACCGAATTTTACTCCGCAAGCGCACGGAGACCGCTGTAGGCTTTCACCCGGGAGTATTCCAAGGTATTGTATTTATCCACAGGGAAGCATTGAGATAGAGATGTCAGACTATCATTCATCCAGTTGTTACTACTCATTCACGTCAATCGATGGCTAAGAACGATTGACACCAAACACCATGGGATACAAGCCATGCACCGTTGGCAAGAAAGGAGGTAAAGCTAGGAGGACAACGAGGTGAGAGCTCAGATTCCTGATGAGGACTTTCTATACTATGGTGAGCCAGACAGACTAAGCTAGACCAAACATGTTGCTCTCACGGAGGTAATGATTATCTAGTTGTCTAGGATACTTACTTCGCCACCGAGCCTGTTAACCACTTCCGGGCACCAGAGTGTAAATAACCCAGACGAGAAAGTCGCGTGTCACAATAACTCAGCTATGCGGCTATAAGCGGCCCGAACGATGGGGGTAGACTACATAGGGTACACTCCTGCTGTCACCAGGAGGACCTACCAAAGCCGAGTGCGCCTAGTCTACATGCACACCGACTAGCCAAAACTTTGTGGGGTCTAATCACTTGAGAAACCAAGGTGACCGCAATTGTAGACACCACGTCTACGTTTGCAGGCACTACTTCTACTAAGTCTATCAGGTAGAAGTTTACACAACCGTATAGTCTAATGCTATAAAGAGCATACGAGGAATCTATAAGCATGACAAACTAAATATTCATCACCTGCCAGAGCAACTCTAACTATAGTCTAAAAGACATTACTATGCTAAGGCATGAATAATACCGAAAGCAAGAGTAAAGCAAATGCTCGCAAAAGTAAAGAAAGATAAATATATTAAATTGCTCAAGTCTTATAGGAAAGTAAAGATACAAGAAAACTCATACCGAACTCCTGTAGACGACTCCGGAACGATGGAGCCCTACCTCTAACTCCTACCTAAACAATACTTTCCGAGTGAAGGCACGTCCCGTGGGGCACCTCCTAGAGGGAGAAAGAGAGATTTCATATGGGAATGGTACAAGTGAAGTGAGGGGGGGTGCCTCTCTATTTATAGCCTTGAGGTGAGGGGGGTCTTCCATGGGTTTCGAAGGTGGGATTAAACCCCAACACCTCCTTGGATGCCACCTAGGCCTGTGGGCTGCTCCCTGTGCCTGGTGGGCTACTCCCTGTGCCTGGTGGGCTACTCCCCACGCCTGGTGGCCTGCTGTACGGAGGGGGGCTGCTGACGTCAGCGATGACATCAGCAGTCCCTATATTTTTTTATTTTCAATATATTTTTTATGTGAGCTCCAAACGATGCAAATAATATTTCCGTTGGAATCGTCTCGACGAGCTCTAAGCAATGGTGCACTCCTTGAGAGCATTTGAGATACTTTTTAGTGATGAAATTTGTAGTTCTTATCTCAGGCCCTTTTGTGCGTATATTCTCTCTTGCTCCAAATGATGTTGTTTTGCACGGTATTTGAGCATCTCCCTGTGATACATCGAAAACCACCAAAACTCATGGAATTTGTTAGTGGTAGGTAAATAATGCATGGAACTTTATCTATACCCCATTTATTCACCGAGGAATTGGTGGTCGAAACCATGAAATAACGACCGCCAACAGCGACCGGCGTGGAGATGCCATAGAGCTTGGAGAGGCGAGCGAGTTGGCCATCGTAGAGGAAGGAGATGACATGTCGGCCGCACATGCTAGAGCGGGGCGGCAACGCAAGCCTCCTACATGGCTATGGGGTGACAGGAGGGGCATGCCAGACAAGGGCAATGGCGGGGCCTCCTGTGTGGCTGCATAGCACTGCCGAGCCCCGTGCGTGTTGCTGCCACGCTGCCAAGCGAGGCCAAGCAGCTACTAGCTGCACTCCTAGGAATTATAGAAATGGTGAAGAGTAGACTGCCTTCGCACTCGGTCACGGCGGCTTGCCTTCCATTGCTGCGGCTGCTCGCCGTGGCCCCTTGTGTGCTGCTATCAATGCAAGTATGAGCATGTGGTGAGAGGCACATCTAAGAGGAGTAGGGGGCCTTTGCTTCCACCTGGGTGGACGAGGGCTGCCCGTCCACCTACCTCGCCTGTCCCGCTCGACGTTATTGGGCCGTAGCCCACTCTCCTCCTCCTTCCTCCCCCCGCCACCATCTTCGTCTTCCTCCCGTCGGCCACCGCCCCCGCCCCACCGTAGCCTCCTAGAGGTTGCTAGCGCATTGGCACCCTTGTCGCAGCCTCCCCACCTGTCAGCCGCAGCCCCACCGCTGCCGCCCTCATCGACCGCCATTGTTGTCTTCCCATGGAGCTCCGCCGCCCCACCGTGACCCAACGACCCAACCGCCATCCTACCCCACCGACCGGCGGCGCCCTCACCATCAGCCTCAGCCACTTGGCCAACCACCACCACCGCTAGGCCGACTGTCTCCCCTGGCCCTCCCTCTAAGACTGGGGAGGAGATGGAGATCTTGCTAGTGATGGCGAACCCCGACCTTGAACCCCAACCCCAAACCTGAAGCCCCTGACCCCACCAGCGAAGATGGCGGCGACGTTGAGACAGGAAGCCATGGTGGCAGCGATGGCCCGTGGGAGAAGAGGGAGGCGGCATGGGCCGTTGGGCTGGCATGGGCCGCATTGCGCTAAGAGCAATGAAGGAGAGGGGGTGGATAGAGGATCGTGTCTACCTGGGTGGACGAGATGATTTTCGAGAGGAGCAGGCTTGCTAGAGAAGACCCATCGTCAAGCACTCGACCTCTTTTAGTCTCTTGTGTTGCATTTGTTTTGTTCGGGTGGCGGCTAGCGGCTCATGGACGGAACAAATGAGAAAGCTCCAGTAGGGTTAGGCACAAGACAAAGAATATATACCACTATGGTTTGTTGGGCTGAAGGCCTAATTGTTAATGGGCTGCATAGTAGGATAAATGTTTGGTGGACATGCATGTGCTTGGCGTGCTGTATTTCAATTTTCTTTCATTTTTCAATCTTTCAGCCTAGGTGAGCTGCACGATAAACAACATATATCAAACAAAGCAAGTTTAGCAAGCTTGGAAGGGATAAGGTTGATGGTGGGGCCTACAGTGCGAAAAGTGTGCATGTGCTTTTGATGTGTGACATACTATAGAAGCAACATGGAGCTCACTGTTGGCGTTTCTTAGCCCACTGAAATAAATCCGCAAGCACACGGAAACACGTTGTAGCTTTTCACCCAAGAGTATTCGAGGGTATCGAAATCCAGAAGGAACGAGGAGTAACTCAATGTAAAATGGATAGGACCGAGTAGTAAAACCAGCAATTGTAGAGATAATTAACAGAGCAGAGCTGGATCACTACTTTAGATAAAACAACTTATGTTTACTAAACAAACCAAAACTCTACTCAGCAAGTTGAACCACTTCCGGGCACTAGAGTGCTGATAATGTAGACGAGAAAGGCGGACGCTACAGGACTCAGCTATGTGTCGATGACAACTTATCTGAATGATGGGGTTAGACTACACAGGACACAAACCTGATGTCACCAGGTGGGACTACCAACCAAAACTGCGTGGGACAAGACACCTTCCAAGGCAAACTCTAGTCTAGACACCACGTCTACACAACCGAGTTTACTACTACACTGGTTCGAAGCTAGAGAGCAAGCACAACTGTATAGCTAAACTACACAGAGCACACTTGGCACCCGTAAACTACTAAGCAGGGACTAAGAATATAAGTAAAGTAAGTATGAAATAAATAAATCAGAGGAGCAAGGAACTTGACTGTATCCTAGAAATAGAGTAATATTTCCTCTGAGATTAAGAGCTCGGGAACAGAATACCAAAGAGGAATTTGACTCCTTCACTCTACAACTCACTACTCACTCTTGATACAATTGGCTCTCTCTACAATGCCAAGGGTGGCCTCACTACTATACTTTACACACAACTAAACAACCACACTATTCTTCTATTGATCCGCCACACCTTGCAAGTGACCTCCCGGGGGGTATTTTATAGCTTGGAGGCCGAAGGGGGGGGTACTCGTAGGTTTTCTAGGTCTGTAGTGAGCATAGGTCGCTGGCCGGGCGACCAGGCGGGTGGTCGGCCGACCATAGGTGGTGGTCGGGCGGCCATCCGATAAACCAACTTCGTTGATCCTGTGGCTGAGATGCATTCCTGATGTTGGTTGGTAGTTGCCCAAGTCGGTTTGCATGTAAGACAGTTAAGTCACATGGTCGGCCGACCATATGATTTACCGACTTAGTCAGTTGACTGAGAGGGCTTCCCCAAGTCAATTGGCGGTTGGAGTAGTTGATGCACGTGCAAAACGGGGTCGTTGCATGGTCGGGCGGCCACATCCTATGGCCGGACGACCACCTGATTGGCTGCATGTAACTTCCCCTGGATTGCTGATGTCATCGATCCTTTGTCTGATAGCCTTCCCATGCTTGGATGCATTGGATACTTGATCCAATGATTGCATTTGACTTGGTTTGTGTTTCTTTGCATGCAAGTCGAATATTGGCCAAAATGACATGGTCGGGCAGCCATGTGTTATGGTCGGGCAACCATGCCTCTTGGGCCAAAAGCCTGTATTGGACTATTTGAGGGCAGCCCATGGCAAGAGATGGTCGGGCGGCCATGTTGGGTGGTCGGCCGACCATGGTATATGGTCGGGCGACCATGGGTGATGGTCGGCTGACCATGCCCAATTGCATTGTTGCCTTCCTTTGTGTCATTTCACATGTTTTTCATTGTTTCCTTCATTGTTTTGAACTTGACAAGCTCCTGCATACAAGTTTCATGCACAACTCGTGGAACTAGTTATTGATATATGAAAACTTGGTAAATCATACTCTCAAACATGAAAAGTTGGTGGTCAAAATGGGTTTTATCGGCCGCCAACACCCCCCACACTTAATCCTTTGCTCGTAAGAGTAGAGTTAAGCATAAGGGGAAAGGGCATGACATCAACATTCACCATAGCAAGCACTATATTATTCCCGACTATTTTATCCTGCCTAGGATTTCAATGGTGTCTACAACTGAGTTTTGGAATGTTGAAACATGGAACAAGAATATATCATAGTTAACTTCAGGCTCCCTCATCACATGAGTTAAGAGGTTTTCAAAAGCAGGGAATACCAACTCTTTTGATCTCAGGTCCAACTCTTGGTTACTCAAAGGACAAAGTGTCCTTGCCAAAATCTTGCATTACTCACATTCCTAAACTACCAAGGCTTTTTGTGGAGCTAAGGTGGTTTAGAGAAAGAGGCTTTCCCATCATGTTTATATCGTCGAATCAAACCAAGTGTCAAGAAAGAATTCACAATCGAGATTTGACCAAGTACAAGTGTAACACGGGTATTTGTCTCTTGTAGGTGCTTTGTTTGAATCCCATGTTTGAGTAGACGGCATGGAGTCCTTCTCCTTTTTTTCTTTCTTTCTTTTCTCATACTTTTTTCTTTTTTTTCGAACCTCCATGCCTCTCTTTCTTTCAATCAAAACTTGAATGGGATCATTTCAATTTCATTGCACCACTTTTTGAGAGACTTTGTTTCATGGAATGTGCATGTGAAGGCCACAATTCTCAACAGATTTGAACTCTTTTAATGGCACGAGACTTGATAAAACTCAAAATGATCAAGGAAGCACGAAAGTATAAGGTTTGTTTTTATATGTGGCACTGGTGGGATAAATGATAGGTACTTGAGATCATCCAAGATGGAGCCTTATTTTTTTTCAAATAAAACTCATAACTCGTGTGGGAGGTTCCTTTAGTTTTCTCCAATTATCTCATCTCGCATGAATCAACAAACTAAACCCAAGTGGTTTCCTATTCATGATGGTATCCATAGGCAAGATTAATCTAGCATGAGGAATAAAATGGTGCAAGCACAAGTTGATTGTGACATTATGATCATGTAGAGCATAGTCTAACAAGGTTTCATGTGTAAAGTGCAAAATTTTGAGAGGTGTACAGAATTGAAATGTGTAAGCCTGACCTCCATAATGCGGGTTCGATATGAGAGTGGGCTGGCCAGCCCTTGACCATGTTCGGCCGACCCTGTTACCAAGCCGGGCGGCCACTTAATTTTGGGGTTCGACCCGTGCGTTGGTTGATTTCTGATGAGAAAGCCTTGGGGAGACGTGACAACATGGTGTAGCATATTTTTGTCGAAATTACATGGTCGGGCGACATGGTATATGGCCGGGCGGCCATGCCATCTCCCCGTTTCTTCTAAATTTTTCTGAGTAGTGCTGTGACATCCTACACAAAGTGTTTCCTCGTGTGGTTTCTGCAGGGTTAGTGATAGGAGGTTGAATGGCTTGGCCATTCTACCTAAACTCATCATTCAAAGAAGGGAAACTATCCTACCTTTATTGAATCAAATAAAATTGTAGGCGCTTGTTATAAAGGGAAATTAAACAAAACAAAGCAAAATTTAGCCCTAGAATTAAAAACCTAAAAGCGCCTAAGATAACTAGAAGCATGGGCGTTTATGGTGCGGGTGGATCATAGAGATCAGGATGCCCCATTGCTTCTACAAAACGGTAGACTTTGGCAGATAGTCCCTTCCTAAGGACATCTATCTTATCATCTATGTCCATCCGCTAAAGTTCACCTTCGGCGCAGCGCTCCTCTAAATTCTGCAGTTTTGCCTTGAGCGTTGCGTTCTCCTCCCTAATGGAGGCCACCATGTCTTCTTCTTCACTAGATGAGTCTTCAAAACATCCCAGTGGTCCCCTAATTGGAGGAGGGACAGCCACCCACTTCATCGTCCTCCGTGGTGGAGTCGAGTCAATAGACTCATCTATGGAGGCATCCGGCTTAGGGATCCTAGGCACAAGCACCTTACCATAACCAGTGGAGGTTTTAACCCCACGTATGGTGTGGGTAGATGCACTAGGGATCACTGGATCCTTGGATGGGCCGGCAACCTCCTCCTAGAAGAGGCTCTTCACACACTTCACGGGCGTGATTACCCCCAAGGTGGGACGCGGAGATGGATGTGCCACCTTCTTGGTGATCGCCCTCGTGGGAGACATACCGCGTAGGGGCCTATCCACACTGTGGGAGCGACGAGGAGATGATGGGCGACCATCGCGAGTGGCCAGCCGGCCACGGGGGCTGTCTGCCCTAGCCGGGCGGCCAGCCTCCATGGTCGAGTGGGCATTGGGTGTGGTCGAGCAATCGTGGGATCCGTGCCCTGTTGGCCAGGGTCTATTTTCGATGATCTTCTCAGGGCTCAGGGACTGCAGGGGTCGTGGTGATCCCTCGGAGGTTGGTGAGTTGGTTGAAGTGGTGCCTGAGGTGATGGATATGGTGGCTTTGCCCTTGCTGGCATGAGAACGGGGTGCCATAGTTGATGTGGAATGAGAGGAGTGTAGATGGGAAAGGAGGAAGAAGACCCTCCCTCCTTAAAACGTCAAGACCTCGATCTTATCCTGAACAGAACCACAAAAGAAGGGAAAAGGGCTCCAAAACTTGAAACTCGAATTTTGGGTGGCTATGCAGCCATGGGATGTGGCCAGGCGAGCACTCCCTGGGTCAGGTGACCTGACCCAAGGGTCGGTCGGCTAGACCCTAGGCCAGGCGACCATGCCATAGGTCCGGGCGGCCATACAAAGGGCTAGGCGGCCATGCCCAATGGGGCGACGGACCACGCCACTTTTGGTTGGACATACCAAAAGTTCGGGGATGCCCTTTTTGTTGTGCTTAAAGCCCAAAATCGTAGGTGGAACATTAGTTCTATTGAGATTTTCAGTAAAAGGTGAGATTAGATGGAATTTTAAGGGAGAAAAGCAGTAATGTACATGGCCTCTTTTAAGGTCTGAGCTCGACTGTGGATGTGTGATCAAACTTCCTCGTGTAGCTCGAAGACATCCATTTCTTCGAGCGGAGGAATTTTGGGCTCAAGAAAGATTTTAAGCCGTTGCCCATTCGCCTTGAAAACCCTTCCGTCATCGTCCTGGAGGGTGACGGCATCGTGATCGGTGGCATCAAGAACCGTAAAGGTCCTTCCCACTTACTTCCAAGCTTCCCATGACGAAAAAGACGAACACGAGAGTTAAAGAGTAGTACCTTATCTTTCGGTTTGAATGTTTTGATCTTGATCCGTTTATTGTGCCATCTTTTGGTGCGCTCCTTATATAGCTTGGCATTGTGGTATGCCTTCTCTCTCCATTCCTCCAACTCGGCCAATTGTATCTGTCTTCTCACACCTGCCGACTGGAGATCCATGTTCCACCTCTTCACTGCCCAATGCGATTTGAATTCGAGTTCCACTAGAAGATGATAAGTCTTGCCATACACCATCTAGTATGGTGTCATGCCAATGGGAGTCTTGTGTGCTGTGCAATATGCCCAGAGAGCATCGGGTAGCTTGGATACCCATTCTTTTCCCATAGCTTTGACCGTCTTTTGCAATATGTTCTTGATCTGTTTATTTGACGTCTCAGCTTGGCCACTTGTCTACGGATGATAAGGGGTGGCAACACGGTGGTCCGCACCGAGGTTAGCGAGACACTTCCTGAAGCACTTGTCAATGAAGTGTGCGCCTCAATCACTGATGACGACCCGTGGTACTCCAAAGCGACGAAAGATGGTCTCCCAGAACATCTTGATGGAGTGTCTTGAGTCTGCTGCGGGACATGGTATTGCTTCTACCCATTTTGACATATAATCCACTGTGATGAGAATGTACTCCTTGTCTCCATTCGGAAAAGGTCCCATGAAATCTATGCCCCACACATCGAATATGTCGATTTGAAGATTGCTCGTAAGTGGCATTGCATCTCTTGGATTTATATTTCCTTAGCGCTGGCACCTTGGACACTGTTGCACAAACTCTTTTGCGTCCTCGTACATGGTGGGCCAGTAAAACCCACTCTGCTAGATTTTTACATGAGTCTGATAAGCCCCATAATGACCTCCATAAGAGGATGCATGACATCTATCAAGGACTTGCGGTGCTTCACAAGCTGGAATGCAGCGACGTAGGAGTCCGTCTGCGCAGAGTTTGTATAGGTAGGGGTCATCCCAGAGATAGAATCGGTTGTCGTGGGCCAATTTCCTCTTGTATGCTCCTTCAGGGACGTAGCCAGCAACTATGAAATTCACCAGATTTGCATACCATGGTTGGGTTGTTGTCACCTTTAGAAGCTGATCTTCTCTCATGTAGTCATCGATCGGCAATGGCGATGTTTCTTCAAATTTCATTCGTGAGAGGTGATCTGCAACTGAATTTTGTACTCCCTTTTTATCTCTGATCTCTATGTCGAACTCTTAGAGTAATAGTACCCACCGGATTAGGTGTTGCTTTGCATCTTTCTTGGTGAGGAGATATTTGAGACCTGCATGATTTGTGTAGATGATGACTTTTGATCCTACCAAGTATGATCTGAACTTATCAATTGCAAACACCACTGCTAGCAGTTCTTTCTCAGTGGTGGAGTAGTTCAACTGCAGGCCAGTTAGTGTTTTGCTCGCATAAGATATGGCATGATGCTTCTTGTCATAGATTTGTCCCAGTACTGCTCCAACAGCGAAGTCGCTTGCATCACACATGATCTCGAATGGTTTGTTCCAATCGGGCGGTTGAATGATGGGTGCCGTGACTAGGGCTCTCTTGAGCTTGTGAAAAGCTTCGAGACAATCCTCATCAAACACGAACGGAGCATCCTTGGCCAGCAAGTTGGTCAGAGGCTGGGCTATATGGGAGAAATTTTTTGATAAATCTCCTATAGAACCCAACATGGCCTAAGAAGCTTCAGATGGCCTTAATGTTTGTAGGCGGAGATAGTTGTTCAATGACCTCAACCTTCGCACGATCTACCTCTATGCCTCTTTCTGAGATTTTGTGGCCTAGCACAATTCCTTCTCTGACCATGAAGTGACATTTCTCCCAGTTTAGGACAAGGTCGACTTCTTTGCATCTCTGGAGGACTTTTTCAAGGTTCTCTAGACATTCATCAAAGCTCTTGGCATAGACTGAGAAATCATCCATGAAGACTTTCATGATATTCTCAATGAAACCAGAGAAGATTGCCATCATGCACCGCTGGAATGATGCTGGAGCATTGCACAGCCCGAACGACATTCGCCGATAAGCGAAAGTTCCATAAGGGCATGTAAATGTGGTCTTACTTTGATCCTCCGAGTGAATTAGAATCTGGTGGTAGCCCGAGTAGCCATCGAGGTAGCAGAATAAAGAGTGATTTGCCAGCCTCTCTAGCATTTCGTCAATGAAGGGAAGAGGAAAATGGTCCTTCCTAGTGGTGGAGTTGAGTTTTCTGTAGTCAATGCACATCCTCCAACCGGTGACAATTCTCTGTGGGATTAATTCATTGTTCAGATTCTTGACAACTGTTATCCCTCCCCTCTTAGGTACAACTTGTATAGGGCTGACCCATTCACTATCTTGTACGGGGTAGATGATACCCACGTGTAGCAATTTGAACACTTCCTTTTTAACTACCTCTCTCATCGCATTGTTGAGTCGTCTTTGAGGTTCCCTTGTGGGTTTGTGGTCAACCTCCATAGGAATGCGATGGGTGCACAGGTTGGGACTGATTCCCTTCAGGTCTTGAATTGAGTATCCAAGCACAGTTCTATACTTGTCCAGAACTGAAAGTAGTCGCTGGCTCTCACTCTCTGTCAGCTTGTCGCTGATGATTACTGGGGTGTCCTCTTTCCCGTGGAGGAAGGCGTACTTAAGGCCAGGCGGTAGTTGCTTTAGCTCTATTTTTGGAGCTTCGGGCCGCAATGACTCACCAAGTTCGTCGAACTCAAGCGGCTTGTCTATCGCACTGAAGTCGCTAAGAGCCTCTTCCTCTAGGCTATTGTGTTGACCCATTTCCTCAAGTGAAAGGCTCATCACTTCTTCTAATGGGTTGACCTCTGGCTTGGCTTGTGTTTTGGCATCGAGGGATCTATCGATGTTCATATTGATTTCCTCTTTGCCTAACTGAAGTTGCAGCTTCTCTCTGTATATATCTGAGTTGGTGAGGGCAGCGATTGGGATCCCAACCACAATCAATGGTGTGGATCCCTCGGGGATGTCAAAGACATGGAAGTCTAAGAACACCTGAGTATCCCGCAAGGTAGTTGGAATCACCCGAAGCACACCGTCGCATTTCAAATATTTGCCACCTGCCCATTATAGGCGTATGGCCGATCTTGATAGTGGCTGTGTGGGGTAATATCTGTCCATCATATACTTGGGGATTATGTTCACTCCTATTCTTGGGCCCTATTTGATGTCTTGCGGTTGAAGCCTTGATACTTGGACCGGGATGACACTAAGGTTTGGATAGAATTTGATTGCTCTTGTGTCCAAACGTCTCTCCTCTAGCCATTCCCGATTGGTTGCTACAGAAAGCTAGAGCAGGTCCTCCTTCATATATTCTTTGTGGTAGGGTGGTGTGTATGATGGTTTGGAGGTCCTAATGAAGCGTTGGTCTTGTTTAGGCAACCGAGAGGTGTTGCCAAACTTCATGAAGATTTCATCCTCAAAGGAGAATGGAGGTGCCGACGGAGGAATCGCCAAGGCTAAACTGACCCTCTCAGTTTGTCGTGACGATGGTTTTGGGATCTCTTTGATTCGCGGGGGTAATGGTGGGGAGGGATGATGTTGGATTTGTCACTCTTCAATAGCAATTTGCCTAGGAGGCTTCTATGGAGGTTGCTCTTCTAGTGTGCTGAGGTCAGAAGCCTTCTCGAGGATTTTATCGAGAATTTTTGTACACTCGCATGCCTTTAAGTGCGAGAACGACCCGCCCGAGGCTAAATCTAGGCAAAGATCAGCACCAGGTGAGAGACCTCGGACGAAGTGCTGCATCAACATTGTCTCTGGAATAGCCAAGTCTGGTCCTAAGGAGACCAGACGGTTGAAGCACGCCCAAGCTGCCTCCAAAGATTCTCTCTCTCTCTCTGTCGGAACGAAAGAACTTCGCAACAGAGATCGACAACCTTGTTTGGCAGAAAGAAGCGCAAACAAAAACTTAATTTCAGCTCCTCCCATCTCCCTTCTACTTACCAACTGTCTGATTGCACCAGATTTTTGCCTCCCCCGTTAGTGAAAACGGAAAAAGCAACCATCTTAGTGTTTCACTGGACATTCCCGAGACAACCAAATAGCTGCATAACTGCTCGAACTCCCAGAGGTGTGACTAGGGACATTCTGATTCCAATCCTTTGAATGATTGATCCTGAACCATGGCTATCAAGCCAGGACGTAGCTAATAGCCATCTGTGGTGATGGGTGTGGATGATGGTGGAGGCTCTAAGTAATCGCCCTTTGGAGCGGCGAGTTGATAGATAGGCGTGTAATCCATATGGTGATGACATGTGGTATTTGGTGGGGATATATGTGGTGGTTGTGTATGGTGCGAGTAAGGACGAACTAGGTTCTAGTTGAATTAGCTACCATTCCCCGGCAATGGCGCCAGAAAAGGTTGTTGGCATTTCTTAGCCTACTGAAATAAATCCGCAAGAAAAGCTTGTTGATCCTGTGGCTGAGATGCATCCCTGATGTCGGTTGGTAGATGCCCAAGTCGGTTTGAATGTAAGACAGTTAAGTCACATGGTCGGCCGACCACATGATTTACCGACTTAGTGCATCCGACGGCTAAGAGGGCTCCCAAGTCGGTTGGTGGTTGGAGTAGTTTATGCAATGCAAAATGGGGTCGGTGCATGGTCGGGCGGCCACATCCTATGGCAGGGCGACCACCTGATTGGTTGCATGTAACTTCCCCTGCATTGCTAACGTCATCGATCCATTGTATGATGGCCTTCCGATGCTTGGATGCATTGGATACTTGATACAACGGTTGCATTTGACTTGGTTTGTGTTTCTTTGCATGCAGGTTGAATATTGGCCCAAATGACATGGTCGGGCGGCCATGTGTTATGGTTGGGCGACTATGCCTCTTGGGCCAAAAGCCTGTATTGGACTATTGGTGGGCAGCCCATGGCAAGAGATGGTCGGGCGGCCATGTTGGGTGGTTGGCCGACCATGGTGTATGGTCGAGCGACCATGGGTGATGGTCGGCCGACCATGCCCAATTGCATGGTTGCTTTCCTTTGTGTCATTTCACATGTTTTTCATTGTTTCCTTCATTTTTTTGAACGTGACAAGCTCCTGCAAACAACTTTCATGCACAACTCGTGGAACTAGTTAGTAATATATGAAAACTTGGTAAATCATACTCTCAAACATGAAATGTTGGTGTTCGGAATGGGTTTTATCGACCGCCAAACTCACTACTTTGTGAATTCTATTTTAAATAAATTTTGAATCCTAGAATGACTATTTTCGGACATATTTCAAAATAACTTCTATTTTAGGACAAAGAGAATAGAACATTTTGTTTGTAATTATTAGGTACAAACATTTTGTGAGTTCCATTATCCTGTATAGTTCTTTCACGAATCGATCTATATTATAGAAGGGTAGTTTTATTGCATTGGTTGTACTGTGTGTCAATTTGTCTTTATACTTGATGTTATCCTAATAGTTTAGAATGTGTTTCAACAAATATAATATTTGAACTAGTAGGATTCAAAATTTGTCCCACACTAAGTGTTGTTTTAGGAGATTAGTTGCCTTTAAAAGAAAATTAATCTGCATGCATGCATGCAGACACCACAAAAAAGGAAAGATTAATCTGTTGACCAGGGGCACATGCGTCATATCGTACTCTCTTTAATTTGTTCTAAAAATTTTAAAAGAACACTTATCGTAGGACGGAGGGAGTAGGAGCCAGTGCCTTTTACATGCCACCAAGCCCAGCCAACGATGAGCTGCCCTGCACCGGCTATGCCGTATGCAATGAGTCATGCTCTTGAGTGCCAAAAATGATGGTATCGTCTAATGTATGTCTTCGAGTAGATATATGCCCATGCATTACTACATGACAGGAAAATGGTGGACTTTTCTGATATGTCTTGGACTAGGTATATGCCCATGCCTTGCTACGTGACAAAAGACATGTGTACTTCATGATAAATGGTGATTTTTTCTAACCACGCCAGATATCTTTCTAGATATTAGATGTACACTCATGAATGAATGTACACTATATAGTAAGTATTTCTCATTAGCAAACTTTTAGATAGTCCATGGGGTGTCTTGTCATATCGGCAAAGTGATGAAGATGTGCCCACATGGCAATTTCCAAGTCCGACTCTGAGTCGTATCGGCTATGGCATGATACGGACTCGACCCATCAAGTCTGGCTCGGAAGCTCGCGTATGGTATGCGCTGTTGGACCTCTATTGGGACTCAGATACTTGATCCGCAAGCAATTAGAATCCTAATGGGCCTTTACGTGGCTAAAGCCCATTAGTTGAGTATATATATATGCATGAGAGGGCACAGCTTAACATATCGGTTTTGTGAGAGCCATCGCAGAAAAGGTTTCTGCGATACCCTAGCCGTGCTCTAGTCCAATCTCTCATGATCCTCCGCCGAGTTTGTGGTGTAGTGCGAGAACTCGGCGTTGCCTTCCCACATGTGTGGATACTGTAGAGGCATTGCTACGACTGCTACACTAATCAACCGACCGGTTTCGAGGGCAGCTGACCGGTTCTTGATTGAGGTGGGTTGAAGGAATCGACATTGGCTCTCCTCGCCGACAACCACTCGGTGCGCGCGACTCGGCACTCGGCTGCCTCGACTCGTCTTTCATTGCACTGCACATCTAGCGGTGATGATCTATGATCTCTTGCTTGTACGTGTTCCTATGTTTTACGCGGTAGATGAAAAACATTTTCATGCTATGGTAGCCTACCCCATAACCCTATAGTGGTACTAGAGCCAATCGAACGTAACTTTATGATCTAGATCAATGTAATAGATTGGATCTATTACCATAGTAGATTGGATCTATTATGGCTCCACGACAACAGATTGGATCTGTTATTGGCTCTACACATCGATTCATTGGATGGATCGATGGTTACAGATTGGATCTATTATAGGCTCCGTGTACTGGTTCATTGGATGAGCCGATGCGGTCGGCATGGATGTAACTTGCACTCGGCTTGATTGGATCAACTCGATGAGTTATCATAGATTCGATCTATGGTCCATAGTTTTTGTTGCCACTGCCCATTATTTCTTGCATTAGATGTGTTAGAATAGATTAAACCTTAGAAAAGTTCAAGAATTATTGATGCCCTTCCAACCGTTACACCTATAAGGATTTCAATCGTTGTTTGGTGGGTCTGCTAAAGCATGGTACCTTCAACTATCTTAATCAAATAGGGTGGATGTCGAACATCCACGTGTATGGGGTTGGTTTGCTTGACAAGGCTATCAAATCGGATTTGGGCCTTGGGCATGGCATTGGATGTCTCGACATGTGATGTCGCCCAACAAACGAGAGTCACATAGGATGTGATTGACAATGGTTGTCTACCGGTTTTGCTAAGTTTCTAGCAGTGATGCCAAAGCTCAGTAGAAGCTTAAATAAACGCGGATCTCGTCCACTATGTGTCGTGGAAGGGAATACGATTGCAAACATATAGTGGGAGTATCTTTTGTTAAATTGTTTAATGAAAGATCTACATAAAACATTGTGCTGAATCTTTTCATACTTACTTTCTGTTGTAGTTGATCATGGCCGCTAATCCTGCTCCGGGTTCTGTCTTTAATTTGTGATCTATTCTTGATAAAGAGAAGTTTTCTAGAACCAACTTTACTAACTGGTATCGAAACTTGAGAATTGTTCTCAAGCAAGAGAAAAAGGAATATGTTCTTGAGCAGCCTTATCCTAAGGATCCTGGGAATGGTGCTACTGCAGCTGAGCGCAGAGCTTATGAGAAGCACTGCAATGACTCGCTTGATGTTGGCTATCTCATGCTTGGCACCATGTCCCCTGAGCGTTAGAAGCAATATGAGGACTCGGATGCCTACAATATGATTGGAGGGCTCTATGGCATGTTTGAGAACCAGGTAAGAGTTGAGAGGTATCACACCTCAAAGGCCTTGTTTGGTTGTAAGCTAACTGAAGGTAGTCCAGTTAGCCCTCATGTGATCAAGATGATTGGTCACATCGAGGCTCTCGACAGACTTGGTATTGAGCTTGATCCAGAGCTTGCGACGGATGTGATCCTCCAATCTCTGCCTCCTAGTTTTGAGCCATTCATTATGAATTATCATTTGAACAGCTTGGATAAGACTCTAACCGAGTTGCATGGGATGCTTAAAACTACCAAGGATAGCATCAAGAAAACCTCAAATCATGTGATGATGGTCCAACGGGATAGCAAGAAGAGGAAGCGTAAGGGCAAGGGCAAACGTAAGGCTAAGGATAGGATCTTAAAGTCGAAGCCTGATGCTAAGCCTAAGGCTGGTCCCTCTCCCTAGGACAAGTGCTTCCACTGTGGTGATAGTGGGCATTGGTCGAGGAACTACCAGAAGTACTTGGAAGAGAAGAAAAAGAAGGAAAGTGAGACTTCCGCTTTAGATATTAATGTTATTGAAATTAATCTTGCAACTTCTTCTAGTGAATCATGGGTGTTTGATACCGGGGCGATGATTTATACCTGCAAATCATTGTAGGGACTAAAACAGACTAGAAGTTTTGCTAAGGGCGAGTTAGACGTGTGCTTCAGCAATGGAGCAAAGGTTGTTGTGTTTGCAGTCGGCACATATCACTTGTCGCTTCCTTCAAGATTGGTGATGGAGTTAAATAATTGTTATTTTATTCCAGCATTGAGCAAAAAATTATCTCCTCTTCATATTTAGAGGAGGATGGTGGTTATGAGATAATAATAAACAACAACTGTTGTTCTATTTATTTGAATAACATGCTCTATGCACATTGTTCCTTAGTGAATGTATTCTATGTTCTTGATCTTGAGGATGAGGCAATTCTTAACATTAATGCTAAATTTTTAAGTTGAGTGGTTTGAATCCTGCTTTTTGTTGATGCGACATTTAGACTAATATTTTGTATCATTTTATACGGTTTTTCACTGATTTTATGCGTCAACTATATCTTTTACTAACAATTATCACCGATTATTGTGGATTTTGCAATATTGTCTTGGAAATATGCTATATGTGATTTTTACAGGGTTTTGACCAATTTTTCGCGAAATTCACCACAATCTACATCGAGTTAGAAAAGACCTCTAAAGATGGCATTCTATGAAGATGATGATCAAGGAAGGCTTGGTAGATTCATCCCTCCCTCTGTATTAATCAAGCCTTTCTAATCAGAAACTTCTTGAAGATATCAAGTGCTACAAGTTTATGGAAGAATATGCGGGAAAAGTACTTCAATTATATCCAAAAGTAGAAGACTTCGTCAACTCTCGGAGAATACTGAAGATTCCAGAACCCCAACAGTCCGAGAACCCTCGCAAAATCAATACTTAGGCAACAAGCAACGTCCCCGCAAAAGATGGAAAGAAACGGGCAGAGGAGGAGTCCGGGTCGGCCAACCCAGACCCCCCAAGTCGGCCAACCCCAGGACTCCGTACGTCAGTTCGAGATTTCCTTTCTCCCACATCTTCTTCAGGGTATAAATATCGAGTCTAGGCCACGAGACAAGGCATCCAATTCATTATCAAGGCGACAAGATGTAGAGAAGAGGGACATCAACTAGAGGAGAGCCGAGGGTCGAGATTCTAGGCTAGGATTAGAGTTCTTCTAATTCATAGAGGTGATTAGAGGCCTTGCATGGTGTTCTAATTACCTAGCTCCAGAGGTCTAATTGTATCATCAAGGGAAGGTATGATCATGGTTGTAAGTATGATACAATTTATTAATGAAGCTTTGATCTTGTCTAATTATCATCTTTTTGTTCTAATTATGCTTGTTCTAGCTCTAATTAACTTTAGGTCTAGATGCATGTTAATTAGAGCATGTTATTATGGGTTATATTCTTCTAGCGATCTTGATCTTCAATCTTGCTTCCTAGTGATATAGTTGTTTAACTAGTTCTTGTGATCATGGTGATTAGAGGTTCTAGTTGTGCTAATTATGTTATTAGACTATGTGACGTAATTAGAAGTGCATTCTCTAATAATGTATGCCTGTTGAGAGTTTCTCGTTGATTACCTGGTTACTAGTGACAGTAGAGCCTGGGGAAAGGTTAAACTCGATCTAGGGGTTAGGTTGATTGATCTTGATTTAATCATGCTATGAAGTCTATGCTTCATCATGCTTGTCTAGCTTGAGCTACTAGTTATCTCGTTGCTCTTATCTAATTGTGGTGCCCATATCATGTATGTCTTGGATCCAATTAGAGCTTGATTAGACTCTAGTTAATACCCCTTAATTGTTGTTCTAATTCTGTTCTAATTGCTTATCTTATAGTATTAGTATAGTTTAGACGTAGATTAGATATAGTTTAGGGCTAGTTTAGAGGTAATTTAGAGCCTTGTTTTATACCCTTAGTTTACCATAAACTCTTGTTAATTAGTTCTCAATTAGTTCGTTTCTTGGATTGACAAAACCCATGATACTCATTCTGGGGAAAAGCTACACACGATACTGTCGCTTGCAGTATAAGGTTTGCCGTGCTTAAGTGTCGTCAACACTTTTATCTGGCATTGTCGCTTGGGCCATATTAACAAGAAACATGTGGAGAAGCTCTATAGTGATGGACTACTCGACTCATTTGATTATGAATCATTTGAGACATGTGAATCTTGTTTACTTAGCAAGATGACAAAGGCACCCTTCACTGGTCAAGGTGAGAGGGCGTCCGAGTTGCTGGCCCTTGTACATACTGATGTATGTGGTCCAATGAGCTCTGTTTCTAGAGGCAGTTTTCAATATTTCATTACTTTTACTGATGACTTTAGTAGGTATGTCTATATCTACTTGATGCGACATAAGTCCGAGTCGTTTGAAATGTTCTAACAGTATCAGAATGAAGTATAGAACCACTCGAGCAAGACGATAAAATTCCTACGATCGGATCATGGTGGAGAATATCTGAGCCAAGAGTTTAATGATCATCTAAAGAATTCTCGAATTGTTCCACAACTGACTCCACCTGGAACGCCGCAGTGGAATGGTGTGTCCGAGAGGAGGAACCAAACCTTGTTGGACATGGTGAGGTAAATGATGAGACAGACTGCTCTTCCGTTGTCCTTTTGGGGTTATGCTCTAGAAACTGCTGCGTTTACACTGAACCGAGTTCCATCAAAATCTGTGGAGAAGACGCCATATGAGATATGGACTGAGAAGAGTCCCATGTTGTCTTTCCTTAAGATTTAGGGTTGTGAGGCTTATGTCAAACGTTTGACGTCTGGTAAGCTCCATCCTAAGTTGGACAAATGCTACTTCGTGGGCTATCCTAGGGAAACCAAAGGATATTATTTCTATAACCGGTGGGAAGCAAAAGTGTTTGTTGGCTAGAATAGTGTCTTTTTGGAGAAAGAGTTTCTCTTAAAAGATGGAACCACACGGAACCAGGTGCAACTCAAAGAGGTTTGAGAAACACTGGAGAATGGTTCTAGTCCGACTGATTTCCAACAGGATGAGTCAAACGTTTAGCACTCTGTTGAAACACCATTAGCTCGCGTAGGTGACAAAGGGCACATCGTGCACCCGACCGCTACATGTTCCTCATCATGGGTCAGCACGATGTATTGTTGTTGGACAAATATGATGCTAAGACTTACAAAGAAGTTGTGATGGGACCTGACTCTGACAAATGGCTGGAGGCCATGCGATCCGAGTTGAAATCCATGGCTGACAACCAAGTTTGGAACTTGGTAGAGCCACTTGATGAGGTACGACCTATCGAGTGCAAATGCATTTTCAAGAAAAAGATAGACGCTAATGGAAATGTTCACATCTATAAAGCATGGCTTGTGGCAAAATGGTTTCATCAAATTCAAGGTGTTGATTATGATGAAACATTTTTGCCCGTAGCTATGCTAAAGTATATCTGGATCCTCCTAGCGATTGCCACATATCATGACTATGAGGTCTGGCAAATGGGCGTCAAAACAGCTTTCCTTAATGGAAACCTAAGTCAGGATGTGTACATTACACAACCTGATGGTTTTGTCGATCCAAGAATACTGGGAAGGTATGCAAGCTTTTGAAGTCCATATATGGACTCAAGCAAGCATGTCGGAGTTGGAATCTACGTTTTGATGAAGTGGTCAAAGGGTTTGGATTCATAAGAACATAGAAGAACCTTGTGTATACAAGAAGGTCAGTGGGAGCTTACTCATCTTTCTGGTCTTATATGTTGATGACATATTGTTGATCGGAAATGACATTCCTATGTTGGAAGCTATGAATGACTCATTGAGAAAGAGTTTCTCGATGAAGGACTTGGGAGAAGCAGCTTACATCTTGGGCGTAAAGATCTATAGAGATAGATCTAAGCGCTTAATTGGATTAAGCCAAATTACATATATTGACAAGGTGTTGAAACAGTTCAACATGCATGATTCCAAGAAAGGTTTCTTACCCATTTCACCTAGCACGATCTTGAGCAAGACTCGGTGTCCATCGACTACTGATGAGCAAAAGAGCATGAGTGAGATCCCATAGGCCTCCGCAATCGGATCCATCATGTATGCCATGATATGTACTCGCCCAGATGTCTCCTTTGCTCTAAGTGTCATGAGTAGATAACAGTCTTGTCCAGGTGAAGGTCACTGGATTGCTGTAAAGAATGTCCTTAAGTACTTGAGAAGGACTAAGGATGCGTTCCTAGTGTTTGGAGGTGAGAAAGAGGTCATTGCAAAGGGTTACACCGCTGCTGGTTTCCAAACAGACAAAGATGACAGTAGATCGCAAGCCGGATTCGTATTCTACCTCAATGCTGGAGCGGTTAGTTGGAAGTGTTCCAAGCAAAATACGGTAGCCGATTCTGTAATAGAAGCCAAGTACATTGCATCTTCGGAAGCTGCAAAGGAGGCAGTTTGGACCAGAAAGATTGTTTCTGAGTTAGGTGTTGTTCCGAGTGCTCCGTGCCCATTGGACCTTTATTGTGATAATATCGGTGCCGTCGCACAAGCTAAGGAACCTAGATCACACCAAAAGTCCAAACATATACTCAGGCGATATCACCTGATCAGAGAGACTATTGATAGAGGTGATATGAAGATATGTAAAGTGCACACGGATCTAAATGTAGCTGATCCGTTAACGAAGCCTCTCCCACAATTTAAGTTTGAGGCACACACGAAAGCAATGGGTATTGGATACCTGAGTTGACTCTAGTGTACGTGGGATGAGAATTTGTTATGTTTTATTTAGAATAAATGTTATTCACTTTTGGTCCTTGAACATGCTGCTGTAAACAATTGATCAACGAGTGCGTGATTCGTTCGTGAGACTCTTGTTTAAATGCCATGTTCTAAATGGTCCCTAGCCTATAATCTTTACGTGGGACAGTAATGATTCAAGGGTTAGCACATAGATTGATTGATGATCATGTTTCGCAGATCATAGATATTGGATATCGAATCAATGATGTGGACAGATGTTAGAGAACATGGTGTCAGATTGACTCACTGATGTTGCTGGGATTGTTATGCTTATATGTGCCATCAAGCGCTCTCGAGTGATATACCCACTAAATCCTTTGACCTGAGATCACCATTGTTTCTCACATTGCATAGTGGTGTACTTAGGGGTTACCAAATGCTATTCCGTAACTAGGTAGTTATAAAAGTAACTTTCGGGTGCATAGCGAAACATGGATTGGGATGTGAGTGGATCAAGATGGAATTTGCTCCTCCTACATAGCGGGAGAGATTGCCTCTGGCCCCCTCGAGGTGGTTGGATTAGAAAATGCATGGCCGTTGTCTATGTTTGTTTCCGGTAATGCACCACGGGATATACCACGCAATGCTTTGGTTTTGGCGTCTAGATCGATTGTAGCTCCATAGTTCATGTGGAACACGACAGAGAACAAGATTTATATAGGTTTGGGCTGCTAGATCGCGTAATACCCTACGTCCTGTTTGTGGTGATTTGTATTGCATTGAGTATGCGTGAGTACAAGGAGGGTTTGAGGGAGTGTTGCTGATCTGAGGGTTGGAGGGATCTGGAGAGTTGTGTGGGAGGGGTCCCTAGCCTGCCTTATATAGTTCGGTGTGGCTTGGGTTATAAGTCGGCTTCCTTCTATGTCTCATAGATGGTCTAGATTACAATATATCACATAGAATACACTATCCATATCTTTCCCAAGGAGTCCTTGTCTTGCGTGCCAAGGTGTTCAGCACCTCAGGTCTGAGTCAGTCGGTTGTCCTCTGGATGCAGCCTCTCTCAGCCCATGCACCAAATATGTCACCTGAGGGACCAGGAGATATCCATTCCCCACAAGCCCTCGAGCTTTAATTTGACTTGAGCAACAATCAGTCTAAAGGTCCAAATTCTACCTTCTAAATGTCTTGCCTTGTAGTCTTTTGAGTATCTTGCTTTGTAGTTTTCGAAAAAATTCTGATGGTATCCTCCATGCAGCCCCCGAGCCTCAAGCTGATTAGCATAATCAGGTTGAGGGTCAAGCGACTTATTCCTCTGAGTGATCTTGGTGAGGCCGCAAAGCGGCAGGTGATGCAGCGCAGCAGCCGACTACTGGGAAAATCATCCACTCATCAGGCGCCGTGGCCCTCGAGTCGATGGTGAGGTGATGTGGTGATGTAGCCCCCGAATCGACGAAGTGGTGAATTGGCAAGGTGGGCAGAAGCCCAGCCCTCGAGATGACAAAGTGATGAGTCGGCAAGGCGGGCAGCAGCCTAGCCCCTGAGTCAACAAAGTGATGAGTCAGCAAGGTGGGTAGCAACCCAGCCCTCGAGTCGACAAAGTGATAAGTCCGCAAGGCGGGTAGCAGCCTAGCCCCTGAGTCGATGAAGTGGTGAGTCAGCAAAGCGGGCAGCAGTCAGCAGTCAGCCCCTAAGTCGACGAAGTGGTGAGTCGGCAAAGCGGGCAATAGCCCAGCCCCCGAGTCGACAAAGTGGTGAGTTGGCAAAGCGGGCAACAGCCCAGCCCCCAAGTCGACAAAGTGGTGAGTCGGCAAGGCACACAGCAGCGCAGCCCCTGAACTAAAGAGACACTCAACGAGGCGGCGCAACAACGGCGCAAGCCCTCTAGTCGATGGTGCGGCATAAAGTGAACTGATTTACATTGACTCCCAGTCTGAATTTCGAGTGTATCTAAGGCATAGAGTGTCGGTGGGCCAGACCGACTACCCCGTATGAAGGGTTTAGAGTTTACCCTGTTATCGAATGAGTGAAAGCATGTAACACTGGCTATAGGTCGGGCTACGACATAAGCCGATAGCCCGCGAAAGAGGGTTTGGAGGTTACCTTGTACTGAATGATCGAAAGCATGTAACATCGGCAACAGGTCAGACTACGACCTAACCGATTGCCCCGCGAAAGAGGGTTTTGTTATCACCAAAATTTAGCCGATATGAAATTGGGCCGGATCGGCTGATGGGCTAAATATGGTTATCCAAGGAAGAGGCGATCCCAAGGGCCAATGGGCCATGTATCTTTATTTTAAGTCTATGTATCTAGCCTAGGTTGAGTCGAGTTGGGACTAGCCTATTAGAAATAAATTTTTTAGTTAGAGAAAGAGTTATGCAAAGAGTCGGACCTGTTGTCCAAGTCTACGGACTATAAATATGTACCCTTGTTCGATGTAATGAATTGACGACATACGTTCCCAGCAACTTGTGTCTCCAATCTCTCTCAGTGCATTGCCACCCCTAACAATTAGGGTTTTTCAATGTAATCATCATGCTGCTCTAATGGTTCTTAGATCCGTTAGGGCATCAGGGCATGAGCCATACGGTGAACCATGTACTGAAGTGTTTTTGATGGCACGGTTTGCTAGTTACCCCAATGGATGTTGTGTCGATCCTAGCTCGACCACGAGACTCATTAGTTATCTGGACGAATCTCGTGGCAAGCTTTGCTTGGCGCAAGATCTGAATTCACTTCCGCATGTTTATCGATCTGTTTATGTACCTATGCTTCATGTAGTAGATCAATCTTCATATAGCCCGTGTTACGCTACCTAATCGCTTGTTACAATCCATAACATGCCGCTAGAGCGTGTGCGCGTGACCTGCAGATAGCGCAGCATAGCTCGAGCACCCTAGCTATACACATCATAATTTGTATCTGTCTAGTTAGACGGACTTCTTTAGAGGTCCTAGTTTGAAGCCGATTTGATTATGCAGATCTGTTACATCATGTTTTTAGTTAGGGTTTTATATTTACTTATCTTTGGATGCGGTTTTGGCTTTTACTATATATATTCATGCAGACTCGATGGACCATCCGATGCTTCTACATCAGCCGACTGGAGCACACGACATCTTGTGGTTGCCAATCCAAGCGATCATGCAGGAACTTGATGTTTGCATCTACTGTATATGCTTTACAGGGAGAACCGGAGCCAACAACCATGACCACACAACCTTATTCGTTGCAAGGTCAAGAGGTGACACGCCTGCATCACCACGCACGACCAGGATCGGCTTCCCCACTGAGAGCCGATCAAAGTTGCATGAAAGGGAGACGAGTGAAGCAGCAGCGCAATCCCTGGCTCCCGTGTGCTCTACGCCCGAGCCTCTCCACCGGTATTCGGGTGCTACACACTTTTGGCATGCCCAGTGGGACCTCGCCTTCGTCAACATTATTTTCAAGCAATCACGCCAGAACCTTCCAGAAAGGGTCCAGTGAAGATTTTGGCTAGACATGATCCGAGTATGTGGCCAAAAGACAAAGATGCACCACCCAGACTTGATGAACTTCCGGCTGAACACAAAGAAGCTTATGATCGCATACTTGCTGGATTAGCTGAAGAAGTTCTTGACCAATTCACCTGGACTCGAAGCGGACATGTCAAGTGCACAAGGCATCCAAAGAATCTATTGTATGGCATCGACCTCTCAACACCATCTGAAAAGCGCACAAGAGCACTGTGAGCAGAGATGAACGAGATGATAAGCAAAGCCATGCTTCGTCTGTCCGAAGCCGTACTGAATTCTATGGAAGGCTTGGTTGCGCGAGTCATTGCAGAAGTCTTGGCTGATGAATACCAAGAGACTGGACCAAAGATCAGCACTTTCTTCGGAGAAACCAAGTTCTACACTCGATCGATTTATATACCTCATGTCTAGACGTCAGAAAATAACAAGGCCGAGTTCATTATGCATGCTCCAAAATATTCTGGGGATCAACTTGTGATGCCCCAGGCATCTCAGATGCATTTCATGAGCATCATTAGCTTAATGACATCTCATAAGCATCGTTTCATCTCATGTTGATGTGCATTGGTCTCACATGGACAAGCTTGATAGAAATAGCTAAGTGTTGCACTCAGATTTTGTATGAATGACACTATGAATGTGAGCATAACCTTAATCCTATTGAGTTTTAGGTGGAACTTTTTATACCAAACTTGTAGGTAATCTCATGATGAACAACTTTGGTAATAAGAGTTTTGACATGCACAAAGGTTTGCTTGGGGATTTAGGATTTTGACTGTCGGCATACAAAAACAGTCAAACTTGACCAATTTAGGAAATTCAAATTTTATCCATCCCAGAGCCTTTTTCATACAAAACTTTCTATATGAAAGTTGTAGCTTATAAAATTCTAAACAACTTTGGTATAATACACCTTGCATGAAAATGACCCTAAAATGGACTTATGTAATTTTTAATCTGCTGAGTGCTGTTGGTCAAAGGTTGAGTCACTCTGTTCAAACTCACATTTCTCCAAAAATTTCAATAGAACTAGATGCTAAGCCTATTAGCAAAGTTGTAGAGCATCAAGAGTAGAACATTACATCCAATGGGGTCTCCCCGACCGGCCATTAAGCGGAGGACGAGCTCCACTCTCCGTTCCCTTCGCCCACTCACACTATCGAGCCCTCTCCCTCGCTCTCCCTTCCCTCCGAGTTCGTCATCACCATTGACAGGTCGAGCTCGAGCTCGAGCTCACGCCCTCCACTCCGCCGCTCCCCGCACCTCCACACCTCCACCGCTGCACTCGCCTCGACTCCGCGCACCCCGCGCTCGAGACCTCGTCGCCATTCCACTCCCCGCCGCCAAGATCCACCTCCACCGCGACGTCGACACCGTCCGGTTCGCGCTCAGTTCACCGCCGCCGCTCACCTCGTCTAAGCCGTCTCCACCATCTCCACCGCCTCAAGGTAGTAGCGCGGCCACGGGAACACGCTCCCCGCCCCGCGTCGCGACCGTGGCGAGCCGGAGCTCGCCGGCACGGGCGATTCTTTCCGCGCGGCCATGGCCGACGCGAGGAGGAAGAAGGGGGCCGGTGATCTTTAGATCCGGCCCTGGGAGTTTTTGTTTTTGCAAATCTAGCCTTGGCACTGTCAAATGAGTCTAGGGAAACTTGCGCGCTAGCCCCTGTCGTCTATGGTTAATCGCGTTTGAGCCCTCGGCAGTGTAGATCTAGGATTTAAAGTGTTTTTCTTCGGTTGAAACATTGGAAAATAATAGAAAATCGAAGAAAAAAAAATCAAAAATGGCAAACTAAGTTGCAATTTAACACTTCCTAATAGATCTATCTGTTGGGTATGATGGTTGAGTAGAAAAAGACATTTTTGCCCCCTGACCTTGTGCATGCATGAAAAACCCTAATAAATAGGAAATGTGGGTTAAATGAGCTCCAAAAATTATGAATTTTGGACAGAGGCCTTGTTAGCATGTGTAGGCTTTGTATAAATTTTGGTAGCCCTAGCATTGACTTTTTAATGACTGTTTAATGACTATTTTGCCCTTGCCTACTATTTAAGCATATAATTAACATAAGAAAAGATTGCTATGTGAAAATGTGCTCCAGATGACTTCATGGTATTTATATGGACTCTAGCTTATGTGAATAGCTCACTGATGAGACCTGAGGCTGTGCATGTAGGGTTTTGGCCTTGATTTGAAAATGATAGAAATAATGCATATTAAATTGAATAATAGAAAATGTGAGACTAGTATGTTCAATAAGTGCTATGACAAATCGTGATGAAATATGGGAGTACTTAAATCATAGCTGCTAATTTGGAAGGCATGTTAGGAACGATAAGTATATTAAGTTGGCTATATGGAAAATAGATGTTTAATTAAACTTCGATCATTTTACGAGAATAGAGGCGAAATCACTACACGCCCCGTGTTTGTTTTATGTGGCATGTTAAATTACTTTAGGTGATGGTTTGTACGATTTCATAGTACTAACCAAGTTTCAACACAATCATGCATAACTTCATTTCATAAACACGATTCATTGCATCGCATTTGCACCATAAGCAAGTATTTGCACTTATTCATGCTCATATTGCACTTGGTCATGCATATAGATCCTGCGAGCGAAGGACATCCGTCGGAGCAGCCGATCGTAGAGGAGCCTGAGGAAGAGTTGCACCAGGAGCCGGTGGACCAGCAGCAGGGGCCCGACTATGTTCCGGAGGAAGCTACTGACCCTAGCGAAGAAAGTAGGCAGGACCATGCTTATCCCAGCAAACAAGTTATATTTGATGATTACGCATATGCATTAGGAGTTCCTTGAAACCAATTGCATTAGACTCCTCGGCCGCCCTGGTGCTAGCACCTATACTTAGAGTCCGTAGGACGAGTATGCCTAGAAGTTGCTAGGTACGAGTAGACACGAGTGTGTGGACTCGTCGCATAGGCGTTTTCAGAGTTACAAGATATTACTATTCTGTCAATTATCACTTATGTTCATGATTTAAATGGAGACCGGGCGGATATTTTATTTCAGTATTTACTTTTCATGATGTCACACTTTGGACTCCGCCTGAGTCGTGTAAGGTCAATCCATTATTTGCCTATTGGTCGGCATAACATTGCTAGAGTGCTTAACCGGGATATGGGACCGGTGAAGTCTTTCTTGGGCACGTCCGAAGCACAAAGCCACGTTCCTACCCGCTGGTTGAGAGGAAGGTGGCCAGGGGGAGCTTTGTACTCATTGTGGGGAGACCGAGATATCGGCAGGCTCGCTATGGGGGCACAACCCGGGGGCTAGGCGGGAGTGAATCGAACTTGGGACGAGACAGGTTAAGATTGGGACTTTATGTGGGAACATGATGGCTAGTAAGCATATACCCCTAGCATGATAGTTATTCCCGGGAATTAAAAATCGATTCGAATCGCTGATGCCTAATAGGTGTCGGAATGCCAATGCCTTTGACGTTCATCGTAGTAAATATTTAAACACTATGTATTTAATACTCATGATTTTGAATATCACATGTTTGTATTAAACTGTTTACCTTACTGTAATTTACTATTATGTTGATGGTTATACAAATGATGAAAACTTGTTTACTTATGTTGATCATGGCACTGTTTAAAATCAATGGCTAAGGATCCACTTGCTAGTAAGCAGCTTCGCGTCGGCCGTAAGCCAAATCCATTAAGTCCTAATGAGTAATTAGTACTTAGGGTTTGTCCCCACATTTTGAGCGCAGGTATGGAGTTCATGGTTTGTCGATGTTGTTACTTTTTATGCAAGTCTTTTGAGATGCTATCGTGACCCTTGAACTTTAATATTCCGTTGCGAGATACTTTTGAACTTCTATGTCATAACTCTATGTTGGAACTGCACTCTATTTGAAACGGGTTTGTAACTAAGTCTATATTATTACTCTATTTCAACTGCCTAAGATGATGTATCTGTTGTGGCTCCATCGTGGGCTGGATGTGTATGATATCGGTTCTTCTGGGATTTGGTAATATCGGGGGGTGGAACGACCGGGTTTAGTTTGGTCTATGTGCACTGTGAGCCATAGGTGGCAGGTGTGCTTAGCCCGGATTAAATCGGCGGTTCCACCACAGCTGGTATCAGAGCCGATCATACACAGACAACAGACATATCATCCAGTTTTGATTTACAAACCTATTTTCAAAAACCCCTTTTCAAGTATTTGAGAAATGAGAGTACCGATGCTCCCATATTAAGGATGTTAGTGTAATACCAGGTGACATTACTAACATTCTGGCCTTGATAGAACTCATATGCATATTCGGCGCTTTGGGAAGCAACATTTCGGCCATAGCCATCCCTAGTACTGGTGGAACGCTATCGGGATTTGTGAACTATTGTGAACCCTGCATTCATGCTGGTAGGATAGAAATTTAAGAGGGGTGGTCACGATTTGGGTGTTTATGACCATCTCTCTTTTGTGACGTGGCAAGATTCAATTTGCTTGCGTGGGTACCAGCCTGGTCTAGCAGAGGACCCTACAGATGCGTTTTTCCACGCGGCGCAAATAGCATGGATGCCACTTCTAGGTTTAGAGTGGTAATGATGTTGAGCATGCATTTTTCTGCAGGTACACTAACCTCGTGCGAAATTAAGAACGATTAGAGGACGACTAGTTGCATTAGGGAGAGCCATGCATATATGTCACCGAGATATCGATAGTTATATATATTATATATAGGATGTGTGATGTGAGACCGAATAGGACGAATCATGCATCATACCATTGTTTCAATCCTTCCGGGGTTATGGGTAAAAATCAAACAAGTTAAATCGTGTTCTAATAATATGTTTCTTCTCGTTCCTTTGATTAAAGTTCCTTGAACTAATGTACTCACTAATTAAAAGTCTCTTATTCAAACAGATGGCTGCGAACAACCCAAACGTGCACGGATAGGAGCAGGCGCCCATCCCGGAACCGGTTCACGTGCCCACGGTTCAGGAGAATAGGTGGCGTCACATGAGCTGTCAGGATACCAACCCACTCATGACGATCCTATGCTTGGCGTTGCGACAGATGCGCCATGAGTCTTGCCCACGATACTACGTATAGACGGGGTATGAGTTGGGTAGGTGTGAGGCCAGACTTTTGCTTCCATGGGGTCCCTACACGGATGGGGATGAGTACACCGTGGTAGCAGAGGACATGGAGGAGGCTCTTGATAGGGTGGCTTTGAAGGCCATCGCTAACTTGAGCAACCTTGTTGCCGCGGAGAACACAGTGCTACGCTACCTGCCCACTGATGCGCAGGATGATGACTGGGACCAGCGGGTGGCAGACCTGCTGGAGCAGGATAGGACTAGGGACATAGGGGCAGCCATGTCTCTTGGTCAGAAGTTGTTTTTGGTATACCGCGACATGGGGGACCGTGAGGCCCATCATCGCGAGGAAGGTGTGCAGTTACAAGAGCAGCTCGAGGAGGTGCAGCAAGAGTTGGGTGATGTCCAGAACCAGCTAGTTGAGGCTCATCATGAGGTACTCGACTTGTAGGTGGACCAAGCGGGCCGCATTGCACATGCGGCACACTTACAGAATATATTGCAGTAGAGGGATGAGCTCATTGGTCAGCTGCAAGCTCGACTAAATGAGTTGGAGCAGCTACACCCACCACTTGGGCATAACGACCCCGTTGTGCTCATCGTGACCACGCAGTTGGAGGAAGTACCACCGCACGACCCCGACTGTGATGAGTAGAGGAGAAGAGCGGGTAGATGAGGGTCTTTTGTGCAGGTAGTGTGTTTGAGAGCGATGTTTTGTAAGTTCCGCTCCACGCTTTATTTTCGGGATGTACTAAACATTTGTGAGATCGAGAGAGCTCATTCTTGTACACCGCTTAATCTTGTTTAGGCTAATGATGGACTAATGTAATGGGAAGACTCTTAGTGGTATTTAGGACATTCTAATATGCATGTTGGGAGTACCTTATGTCCGGGTACAATCTGAATGAATGGCATGGGCAACAAGTTGAAATGGCACTTCAAAATTGGGTCCGGTTTGCCACTTGAAATTCTGCGCAGCTGCAGCAAAAACTGAATATAACATGAGATCTAGAAGGATCTGGGTTAAACTTTGTATAACAATGTTGTAGGTAACTTCTGGTTGCACAACTTTGTCAATGGGACCTTCTTCTGAATATACTTTGTTTCAAAGTTATGGTCAGATTTCTTTGAATCTGGAATCTGAACTGAAACAGCCATCCAAGGAGAATTGCATGTTCCAACTTGTAGATGGTGGTTTCAAGTTGGAGTTTAAATACCAAACTTGTAGAATGGGAAGTCTAGAACAACTTTGTTATATAAATATTCCTCTAAAACGGTTTGGTTGGAGAGGTATAGCCGAAAACAATTAAGATCAGAATATGGACAGAATTGGCATACGATGATAAACACCAGAATTCAACCAAGAGTCCAGGGGAAGGAACCAAAACAATACATAACAAAATCATAGAGCACAAGACAAGGGAAAATTTTTCCAAAGCTATCATGGTGTAAATATGCACCAAAATTGAGCCACACACATTCTAAATTAGTAGCTTCCGTTTTCGATTGTCCGGCCTCGCGAAATGAGGGCTAACCCTTCATGTGCAATTAAATGGTTTCGTTTACTTACATGCTTTCATGTATTTGTAACATATCATTGATGCCATGATACTTTATCATCGCATCGGTTGCACTGAAGTTGGACTAAACACGGTTGGCCTCATTTTTGCAGATGGTGAACACCCACAATGGCCAGTCATCGGGGCAGTCAGCGCAAGGCGCTCCACCCTCGCCGGAATTGGCCACTTTGGTAGTCCAGCAGGCTGAGCTGATCCGGTTACTGGCAGAAGATCACCAGGCCCGTGGGCAGCAGCAGTAGTGGGAGAACCGGCCACGTGGCATCACCTACCAGGACTTTGAGGGGCTGCGACCCCCAATCTTCACCAATTGTCCTAAGCCACTGGCGGCAGACGACTGGCTTCGCACCATCCAGTCCAAGTTCACCCTTCTGCCAGGGATCTTTGAGCAAGAGAAGGCTCGATTCGCTGCTCAGCTTCTTCAGGGACCCACGGGGGAGTGGTACTTCACGTTCCTCGGCATGCAGGAGGAGGGCCATGAGCCCACGTGGGAGGAGTTCCGTCAGGCTTTCTGGGCTCACTACATCCCGGCGAGTCTGATGGAACAGAAACGCCGTGAGTTCAGGGACCTCAGGTAGGGCTACAAGACCGTCATGCAGTATGTGCAAACCTTCATCCACATCTCTCAGTATGCTCCGAGGGATGTTGCTACTGAGCCTGAGTGGGCCGAGAGACTCCTGGAGGGCCATGACCCTACTCTTCGGACTCACCTGCCACAGCGCTACCAAAGCTTCACCGAGCTGGTAGATACTACTCTCGACATGGAGAATCGTCTCCGTGCCGCCAACGAGGACCAGAAGCGTAAGAGGCTGGCCAACACGTCAGCTTCTGGCTCTTCCCACAAGCAGAAGGCCACCTACAGCCCCCCACAGCAGTTCTATTAGCAGCCTCGCTATGTGGTCCAACCCAACCAGCCAGGGTGGATCCACAGGGTGACACCGTAGCAGTACCCTACCTATCGAGCACCTACAAAGCTTCCGGCACCCCGTGCTCCCATCGTTCCGGGGCCCGGTGCTCCGTGCTCCAACTGCGGCAAGATAGGCCACTTCAGTCGTGACTGCAGGGCACCTCGTAGGATCCAAGGTCCTACCCTTGCGGGTGGGAATCAGCAAAGCAAGCAGAAGGGACCCGCACCTAAGACGGGTCATGTGCACTTTGTGCACATGTAGTAGATTCCCGCCGGCGAACCAGTACTTGCTGGTACGTTCATGATCAACGGTCATTCGACCATCGTGTTGTTTGATTCTGGGGCCACACATACCTTCATCAATAAGGCATATGCATTGAGGCATGGGGTAAAAATGTGCAAGTTGAAAGAAAACTATCACATCACAGCGCCTGGTTCACCTATTGAAACCAGTTTGGGGGTTAGACAACTTAAGTTGAACATTGGCACAGAAAGTTTTATTATCAACCCCGTGGTGCTGCCACACTAGGGGATTGATATCATTTTGGGTATGAATTGGATGAAAGAGCACAATGCAGTCCTAGATGTTGGCAGCAGGACAATACAATTGAGGTCAAGTGTAAGTGGCAAGGTTATGCAGATACATATGCCAAATCAAAAACACATGATACCCACAGTAAATACCACTGAACTGCAAGAGATTAAGAAGATACCCGTAGTGTGTGAATTCCCGGATGTGTTTCCGGAGGAGCTTCCTAGTCTCCCACCAGATTGGGATGTGGAGTTTGCCATTGAACTCGTTCCAGGCACGGCACCTGTGTCAAAAAGACCATACCGAATGCCGCCTAATGATTTGAAAGAATTGAAAACACAGCTACAAGAACAATTAGACAAAGGGTTCATTCGGTCTAGTTCATCACCGTGGGATTGTCCAGCTCTCTTTGTTGAGAAGAAGGATTACGGTGAAAAAAGCCTGTGTGTGGATTATCGGCCACTAAATGCAGTGACCGTCAAAAACAAATACCCATTGCCACACATCGATATTCTATTTGATTAGTTAGCTGGGGCTAAGGTCTTCTCTAAGATCGACCTAAGGTCTAGCTACTATCAGATAAAGATTAGAGAAGAGGATATACCCAAGACAGCATTCTCTACCAGATACGGCTTGTATGAGTATTTGGTAATGTCTTTTGGGTTAACCAATGCACCGGCTTTCTTCATGTATATGATGAATTCGGTGTCCATGAATGAACTTGATAAGTTCGTGGTGGTATTCATCGATGACATACTAATCTACTCCAAAGATGAGAAAGAACACGAAGAGCACTTAAGAATCGTACTCACCTGGCTTAGAGAACACAAGCTCTATGCCAAGTTCAGCAAGTGTGCATTCTAGCTGAAAGAAGTGAGTTTCTTGGGTCATATACTGTCTGAGAAGGGAGTCGCCGTTGACCCTAGCAAAGTAAAAGATGTGCTAAATTGGAAGCAACCTGAAACTGTGATTGAAATCCGGAGTTTTCTTGGTTTAGCGGGCTACTACCGCCGTTTTATCAAAGATTTCTCCAAGATTGCAAAACCGATGACATCATTGACTAAGAAGAATGCAAAGTTCATTTGGAGTCCGAAATGTGAAGAAGCTTTCCAAACACTGAAGAAATTGTTAACCTCAGCACCAGTGCTAGCTCAATCGGACATCACTAAGCCATTCGATGTGTATTGTGATGCCTCCGGCAATGGGCTCGGCTGTGTCTTAATGCAAGAAGGGAGAGTAATTGCTTACGCCTCCCGCCAACTAAGAAAACATGAAGCAAATTATCCAACACATGATCTTGAACTAGCAGCAGTTGTTCATGCACTAAAGATATGGAGACACTATTTGCTGGGCAACACGTGTCACATCTACACTGATCATAAGAGTCTCAAATACATCTTCACACAACCTAAAATCAACATGAGGCAGAGGTGATGGTTAGAGTTGATAAAAGATTATGATTTGGAGATCCACTACCACCCAGGCAAGGCCAATGTGGTAGCAGATGCATTGAGCCGCAAGGCCCATTGCAACTTCATTGAAGCCCGTCCGACAGCAAGAGTAATCTGCTGTGAAATGAACGAAATTGAGATACCCCCTGAGCAACAAGCAGAAATATATAATATAATCATTGAACCCTCGATCAAAGCACAAATCATAGAAGCACAAAGCAAGATAAGGGTATGGCATATATTCGCGAGGGTATTAGTGAAGAGAAAAAGGCATGTTTCACACTTGATGACCAAGGCGTTCTGTGGTTCAAGAATCGTCTAGTGGTGCCTAAGGTGGAGTTGAGGAAGAAAATACTTGATGAAGCACAAACTTCAATGTTCACAATACATCCAGGCAGCAATAAAATGTATCAAGACCTGAAACAAAAGTTTTGGTGGACCCGCATGAAACTAGAGATCGCCAAATACGTATATGAGTGCGATGTGTGTAAAAGGGTGAAAGCTAATCACCTAAAGCCTGCTGGTATGCTTCAGCCGCTTGTAGTTCCAGCATGGAAATGGGAGGACATACACCTGGATTTCATTGTGGGGGTGCCCCGAACTCAGAAGGGATATGATTTGATATGGGTGATAATAGACAGGTTTACGACGTATTTCACGTCTCGCAACTAAAGAAATGCTTAAGAGTGCCATAGAAAGTGATAGACACCTCTCAAATTCAGATTGAACCAGATCTCATGTACGAAGAACATCCCATAAAAGTCCTTGACCAAAAGCAAAGATCAACCCGCCGAAAAACAATCAACTTTTATAAAGTTCAATGGAGTAATAACTCCGAAGAAGAGGCAACTTGGGAACAAGAGGAGTATCTATGCACAAAGTATCCTGACTTTCTACCATCCCCTTCAACTCGGTATGTTACAATAGTTCAATTTCAAGATCTAAACTTAATACATACACGTAGCACTACCTTTAGTCGACTTAACCACCAACATCACATCAAAAATCTCGGGACGAGATTTCTTTAAGGGGGGTGGGTTGTGATGCCCCAGGCATCTCAGATGCATTTCATGAGCATCATTAGCTTAATGACATCTCATAAGAATCATTTCATCTCATGTTGATGTGCATTGGTCTCACATGGACAAGCTTGATAGAAATAGCTAAGTGTTGCACTCAGATTTTGTATGAATGACACTATGAACGTGAGCATAACCTTAATCCTATTGAGTTTTAGGTGGAACTTTTTATACCAAACTTGTAGGTAATCTCATGAGGAACAACGTTGGTAATAAGAGTTTTGACATGCACAAAGGTTTGCTTGGGGATTTAGGGTTTTGACTGTCAGCATACAAAAACAGTCAAACTTGACCTATTTAGGAAATTCAAATTTTATCCATCCCACAGCCTTTTTCATACAAAACTTTATATATGAAAGTTGTAGCTTATGAAATTCTAAACAACTTTGGTATAATACACCTTGCATGAAAATGACTCTAAAATGGACTTATGTAATTTTTAATCTGCTGAGTGCTGTTGGTCAAAGGTTGAGTCAGTCTGTTCAAACTCACATTTCTCCAAAAATTTCAATAGAACTAGATGCTGAGCCTATTAGCAAAGTTGTAGAGCATCAAGAGTAGAACATTTCATCCAATGGGGTCTTTTTAGTGTTCAGATTCTAAAGTGGTAAAAATCAAAAAATTCAGAGTCAAATAAAACCAAACTGGGTGTGTTTTCCCCATTTTTCCATTTTCTCCCTTTCTCCTCTCACTGACGGCGGGCCCGCGAGTCCGGGGGCGCGGCCGATGTCGAGCCGGCGCCCGCCGCATGGACGCCGGCATACGGGCAGCTCCGCATGCCCACGGATCGACCTCCCCGACCGGGCATTAAGCGGAGGACGAGCTCCTCTCTCCGTTCCCTTCGCCCACTCACACTCCCGAGCCCTCTCCCTCGCTCTCCCTGCCCTCCCAGTCCGTCATCGCCATTGATGGGTCAAGCTCGAGCTCGAGCTCGTGCCCTCCACTCTGCCACTCCCCGCACCTCCATACCTCCACCGCTGCGCTCACCTCGACACCGCGCACCCCGCGCTTGAGACCTCGTCGCCATTCCACTCCCCGCCGCTAAGATCCACCTCCACCGCCACGTCGACACTGTCCGGTTCGCGCTCAATTCACCGCCACCGCTCACCTCGTCCGAGCTGTCTCCGCCATCTCCACCGCCTCAAGGTAGTAGCGCGGCCACGGGGACACGCTCCCCACCCCGCGTAGCGACCGTGGCGAGCCGGAGCTCGCCGGCGCGCGCGATTCTTTCCGCGCGGCCATGGCCGCCGCGAGGAGGAAGAAGGGGGCCGATGATCTTTAGATCCGGCCCCTAGAGTTTTTGTTTTTGCAAATCTAGCCCTGGCGCTGTCGAATGAGTCTAGAGAAACTTGCGTGCTAGCCCCTGTCGTCTATGGTTAATCACGTTTAAGTCCTCAGCAGTGTAGATCTAGGATTTAAAGTGTTTTTCTTCGGTTTAAACTTTGGAAAATCATAGAAACTTGAAGAAAAATCCAAAAATGGCAAACTAAGTTGCAATTTAATCCTTGCTAATGGATCTATCTGTTGGGTATGATGGTTGAGTAGGAAAAGACATTTTTGCCCCCTGACCTTGTGCATGCATGAAAAACCCTAATAAATAGGAAATATGGGTTAAATGAGCTCCAAAAATTATGAATTTTGGACAGAGGCCTTGTTAGCATGTGTAGGCTTTGTATAAATTTTGGTAGCCCTAGCATTGACTTTTTAATGACTGTTTTGCCCTTGCCTACTATTTAAGCATATAATTAACATAAGAAAAGATTGCTATGTGAAAATGTGCTCCAGATGACTTCATGGTATTTTTATGGACTCTAGCTTATGTGAACAGCTCACTGATGAGTCCTGAGGCTATGCATGTAGGGTTTTGGCCCTGATTTGAAAATGATAGAAATAATGCATATTAAATTGAATAATAGGAAATGTGAGACTAGTATGTTCAATAAGTACTGCGACAAATCGTGATGAAATATGGGAGTACTTAAATCATAGCTGCTAATTTGGAAGGCATGTTAGGAATGATAAGTATATTAAGTTGGCTATATGGAAAATAGATGTTTAATTAAACTTCGATCATTTTACGAGAATAGAGGCTAAATCACTACACGCCCCGTGTTGTTTTATGTGGCATGTTAAATTACTTTAGGTGATGGTTTGTACGATTTCTTAGTACTAACCAAGTTTCAACATAATCATGCATAACTTCATTTCATAAACACGATTCATTGCATCGCATTTGCACCATAAGCAAGTATTTGCACTCACTCATGCTCATATTTAGATCCCGCGAGCAAAGGACATCCATCGGAGCAGCCGATCATAGAGGAGCCTGAGGAAGAGCTGCACCAGGAGCCGGAGGAAGCTACCGACCCTAGCAAAGAAGGTAGGCAGGACCATGCTTATCCCAGCAAACAAGTTATATTTGATGATTACGCATATGCATTAGGAGTTGCTTGAAACCAATTGCATTAGACTCCTCGGCCGCCCTGGCCCTAGCACCTATACTTAGAGTCCACAGGACGAGTATGCCTAGAAGTTGCTAGGTACGAGTAGACACGAGTGTGTGGACTCATCACGTAGGCATTTTCAGAGTTACAAGATATTACTATTGTGTCAATTATCACTTATGTTCATGATTTAAATGGAGGCCGGGCGGAGATTTTATTTCAGTATTTACTTTTCATGATGTCACACTTTGGACTCCGCCCGAGTCGTGTAAGGTCCGTCCATTGTTTGCCTTTTGGTCGGCATAACATTGCTAGAGTGCTTAACCGGGATATGGGACCGGTGAAGTCTTTCTTGGGCACGTCCGAAGCACAGAGACACGTTCCTACCCGCTGGTTGAGAGGAATGTGGCCTGGGGGAGCTTTGTACTCATTGCGGGGAGACCGAGATGTCGGCAGGCTCGCTATGGGGACACAACCCGGGGGCTAAGCGGGAGTGAATTGAACTTGGGACGAGACAGGTTAAGATTGGGACTTTATGTGGGAACACGATGGCTAGTAAGCATATACCCCTGGCATGATAGTTATTCCGGGGAATTAAAAATCGATTCGAATCGCTGATGCTTACCAGGTGTGGGAATGCCAATACCTTTGACGTTCATCGTAGTAAATATTTAAACACTCTGTATTTAATACTCATGATTTTGAATATCACATGTTTGTATTAAACTGTTTACCTTACTGCAATTTACTATTATGTTGATGGTTATACAAATGATGAAAACTTGTTTACTTATGTTGATCATGGCACTGTTTAAAATCAATGGCTAAGGATCCACTTGCTAGTAAGCAGCTTCGCGTCGGCCGTAAGCCAAATCCATTAAGTCCTAATGAGTAATTAGTACTTAGGGTTTGCCCCAACATTTTGAGCGCATGTATGGAGTTCTTGGTTTGCACCTGTGTTGGAGGTGGTGCATGCCCCCATCTAGGATGATTCTGCATTGGTGGCACAAAGTCAACATCGGTGGGCTCGATGTTGTTACTTCTAATGCAAGTCTTTTGAGATGTTATCGTGACCCTTGAACTTTAATATTCCGTTGCGAGATACTTTTGAACTTGCTATGTCATAACTCTATGTTGGAACTATACTCTATTTCAAACTGGTTTGTAACTAAGTCTATTATTACTCTATTTCAACTGCCTGAGATGATGTATCTGTTGTGGCTCCATCTTGGGATAGATGTGTATGATGTCGGTTATTCTGGGATTTGGTAATATCGGGGGTCGAATGACACTCGACGGACGACCGGGTTTAGTTTGGTCTAAGTGCACTATGAGCCAGAGGTGGCAGGTGTGCTTAGCCCGGATTAAATCGGTGGTTCTGGCACACTACCTACATGCCATGATGAACCACCAAAGTTCATACCAGAAAGTTTCTTCTGCCAGCTCGTGTACAGGCCGCTACATGAAAGAGAGGAACCTCCACGTAAGCTACATCCAAGCAAGTAACATCTTCATGCAAGCCACATGGGCGGTGGCAAAGATAAAGTCAAAGATAATGAGGTTGCTGATTGGCAGGCTCAGTTCGGATCGGGGCCGGTTTATAACAACCAGGCCAGTTTTTCTATCCCTAATGGATCGACTTCTCAAGCCAATCTAGATGAATACTTCAAGAACCGATTTGGGTTGACACCAGTGAAGGGTACTATCACCTATGCCAAGCCGTATCCTAAAGTGTACGATCAATTTCCATCACCACCGAAGTTTAAAGTTCTAGAATTTTTAAAGTTCAGCGGCAATGATAATACTAGTACTGTGGAGCACATCAGCCGATACTTGGCATAACTGGGAATCGCAGCATTGGCCAAACATATGAAAATTCGGCTTTTCTCTTTGTCTCTCACAGACCCAGCTTTTGGATGGTACACATCATTAGCACCAGGATCCATCACAACATGGAAGCAGATAGAAGAGCTGTTTCATGCACAATTCTTCTTAGTTTCAGAGGAAGCTACTTTTTCAGATCTGATGGCAATTTGTTAGCATCCAGGGGAGCCTATTAATCAGTACATCAAGCGGTTCAGAGAAGCCAGGAATAGGTGCTATTCTCTCCATCTGTTAGAAAAATACTTGGTGCTATTCTCTCCATCTGTCAGAAAAATACTTGCCTGAAATGGCGTACAATGGATTGCTTCAACACAAGAGAGCTGCTTATGGGCCGATTGATTTCAATTCTGTTAGCCATTTGTTATCCAAGGTAGCTATCTATGAGCGCACTCACTCGGAGAAGTACCAAGAAAAGCAATGTAGAGCCATCAACTTCTTACAAGACGAAGAATCAGCTGATGTGGAAGTCGATGTAGTGTTTGTGCAGTGGGGCAGATCAAAGCAGTCGTTGCCTTGTCAATGGCTCAAGTGCCAGTCGGTTATAATTTTGACGTAACCAATACTGAGCAGATCTTTGACCTCTTACTAAAGGAGAAGTGCTGGAGTTGACATCGGGTCATAGAATTGCACCAGCGGAAGAACTAAAGGGCGCAAATATTGTAAGTGGCATAACACTTTTGATTCTCATAGTACAAATGACCGCAAAGTGTCATGCTAGCAGATTCAGGCCACGATTGAGCAAGGGAGGTTGGTCTACCCCAAGAGCTAAATGAAGATAGACAATACCCCATTCCCTGACATTAATATTGTTAGTACAACATCTGTCTTTCATCGGCAGGAAGAGCCGATGGACCTGAACTAGAACAGGATCAAGATTGCCACATCAACAGAACCATCTGAGTTCCTACAGTGGATCCAAAATACTGTTGAGAATGGTAGGGTCATTACCAAGAAGCAACCAAGTCTTTTTCATTTAACAATCAACATGGTGGATGCCGATTCTAAAGTCGATTAAGACAATGATTGCCAAGTTTTAGAAGGTGCAACATCGGTAACATGGCCGATCTAGGTGATCGGCCCCAAAAAATGTTAGATCCAACTAAGGAGGAGATGGTTTTGATTGATGATGTTCGTTTAAGTAAAGACTTCGTCCAGATACCACCTTCTGAGAGCGATGGTGTTGAATTCGCGAACGAAGGATAGTTGGGATTCGGCTTTACCACAGCCAATGAGCTGGAAGCAGTCGATATCGGGTCAGGCGATCGACGAAGGCCTACATATGTTAGTAAAAAGTTAGACCCAGATTTCAGGTTGTAATTGGTAAACCTCTTGAAGGAATTCTCTGATTGTTTCGCATGGGAATATCACAAGATGCCCGGCTTAGATCATTCCATAGTCGAACATTGGCTACCAATCAAACCTGGGTTTTGATCATAGGCCCAGCACCCTAGAAATACAACCCCAAACTCCCACCAGAGACCAAAGGCGAGATATAGAAGATGACTGAAGTAGGGTTTATCAGGCCATGTAGATATACTACATGGATTTCAAATATCGTGCCCGTTCGCAAGAAGAAATGGGCAGTTGTGAGTATGCGTTGATTTCAGAGATCTCAACAGGCAACTCCCAAAGATGAATATCCAATGCCAAGTCACTGATATTTTAGTAGATGCTGCTGCGGGACACAAGATGGTGAGTTTTTTCGACGACAATGCAAGCTACAATCAAATTTTTATGGCTAAAGAAGATATTTACAAGACTGCCTTCCATTGCCTAGGTAATATTGGTTTGTTTGATTGGGTTGTCATGACCTTTGGCTTCAAGAATGCCGGAATTACATTTTCATGATCTCATTGGTCGATTGGTCGAAATTTACATTGATGATGTGGTTGTGAAATCGGTCCTACAAACGTCACATTTGGCCAATTTAAGACAAGTCTTGGAGCGTACGAGACTCCACGGTTTAAAGATGAATCCCAAGAAGTATGCGTTTAGGGTAACTGCACGGCAATTCCTTGGGTTCATGATTCATGAATAAGGAATCGAGATTGGCAACAAGAGCAAGGATGCTATTGCAACGATGGTGCCTCCAACAACAAAGATTGAACTACAGAGTTTGATCGGCAAAATAAATTACATTAGGTGGTTTATAACAAATCTTTCTGGATGTATTGGACCATTTATGCCTCTTGTTGGAATAAAAAAGGATGATGATTTTATATGGGGATTAGAGCAACATAAAGCGTTTGATGATATTAAACAGTATTTAACATCGCCTCCTGTATTGGTATCACCTCAGATAGATGAACCATTCATTATCTATCTATCGGCCGACGAAACTTCCATGGGCTCTGTGTTGATTCAGGAATTTGAAGGCAAGGAAAGAGTGGTGTCATATCTTAGTAGGCGCCTTCTGGACACTGAGACCAGGTATACTGAGATGGAACGCCTATGTATTTGTTTATATTTTACTTGCACCAAGCTACGTCATTATCTCCTTAATGCCGAAACTAGAGTAATTTGCAAAGCTAATGTTATCAAGCACATGTTTTCAACCCCTATTCTAAAGGAAGGCTCGGTAAATGGATGTATACTCTTTCTGAAATTGATATTCGATATCAGCCAGCCAAAGCTGTAAAAGGGCAAGCTCTGGCTGACTTAGTCATGGAAAGGGTCGCACCATCAGTTTAGTTTATCGGTGTCAAGCCATGGGTTCTGCTCTTTGACTGATCTACATGCGAAGCAGGCTGTGGCATTGGGCTTTATATTATTTCCCTCAGGGGGCAACATATGAATTCTCGATTGGTTGCCAAAAAAGTATAAAAACAATCAGATCGAGTACAAAGCTGTTTGTAAGGGCTTGCAAATCTTATATGAAATTGGAGCCAAAGCAATTCAAGCCTTTGGAGATTCTGAGGTGGTTATCTGTCAACTGACGAAAAACTTTGATTGCAATAGCGACTCTTTGTATCGTTATTTCGTCAAGTTTCAAAAACTAATGACCAAGTTCTGCATGATCATGCTCTCTTGGATTCCCAGGGAACAAAATGATGAGGCAAACAAATTGGCGCAAACAGCTTTTGGATATTTGCCTATGGCCGACAAAGCTTGTATCGAAATTCTACAATTGTGACGCAGATTGGAGAGCCAATCTCATGAATTTTTAAAAGATCTGGTTTGGCTCGGGGAGCGGACAAGAGAATACGACGAAAAGCTCTGTGGTACATGTTGATTGGAGATGATTTTGTTTTAGGACCATTGAAGGTCTATTGCTCAAATATCTTGGTCCAGATGAAGCTTTGAAAATCATGCATGATGTACATGAAGGCACTTGCAGGACTCATCAATCGGCTCAAAAAATGAAATGGTTAATTAGGA